>OZ035882.1:22175095-23504163 GCA_964034835.1 Muscina levida | reverse complement strand
GGCGCAATAAAAGATCTTTTTGGTATAATAAATTGTACTATTTAGTACAATAAATTACTTTATGTTATAATAAATTGTACATTTTAGTACAATAATGTGGTTTTGGAACATTAGAAGATCTTTTTAGTGCAAAATTATATGTATTTGGAAAAGTAAAAGTACTTTTTGGTACAATAAATTGTACTTTTTTACGATAAAATTATTTTTTAGTACAATAAAAATTACTTTCTGGTGAAATAAATTTACTTTTTGGTACAATAAAATTACTTTTTGGTACTATAAAATACTTTTTGGCACAATATATTGTTCCTATTGGTACAATAAATTGTACTTTTTAGTACAATAAACAGTACCTTTTGCTACAGTAAATGTATTTTTTAAACACTGAAATTACTATGTGGTGCAATAAAAGTAATTTTAGGTACAATAAATTGTACTTTTTTGTACAATACAATTACATTATTTATAATAAATTGTACGTTTTGGTACGTTAAAAGTACTTTTTAGTGCAATAAATTATACTATTTGGTAAAGTAAAAGTATTTTTTGGTTCAATAAATTGTACTTTAGAGTACAATAAATTTATTGTTGGTACAATAAAAATACTTTATATCACAACCAGTGAACTTTTTAAAACACTGAAAATACTATGTGGTGCAATAAAAGTACTTTTGGAACTTTTACTTTTTAGTACAATAAAATTACATTAATTTATAATAAATTGTACATTTTGGTACAATAAATGTTCTTTTGGTAGGTTAAAAGTACTTTTTAGTGCAATAAATTATACTATTTGGTACAATAATTTGTACTTTTTGGTACAATAAATGTACTTTTTGGCACAATAATTTGTACGTTTTCGTACAATCAATGCACTTTTTGGACAATAAACTGTACTTTTTGTCCAATAAGATTACTCTTTAGATCAATAAATTGTACTTTTTAATATAACAAAGTCATTTTTGGTACAAATAAAGTTTACTATTTTGAACAATAATAGACTTCTTGCTACATTAAATTTAGCTGTTTGGTACAATAAAAGCAGATATATTTATAATAAATTGTACATAATGGTACAATAAATGTTCTTTTGGTAAGTTAAAAGTACTTTTTAGTTCAGTAAATTATGCTATTTAGTAAAGTAAAAGCACCTTTTGGTACAATAAATTTTACTTTTTAGTACAACAAATATACTTCTGGTGCAATACAAGTACTTTTGGTAAAATAACTGTACTTTTTGGTACAATAAATGCTCCTTTTGGTACAATAAATTGTATTTTTTGGTACATTAAAAGGACTTCTTGATACAATAAATTTATTTTTAGTACAATAAAATTACTCCTTAGATCAATAAATTGTACTTTTTAATACAACAAATATAAGGTTTGGTACAGCAATAGTACTTTTGGTACAACTAAATTGTACAATTTGGAACGATACTACACTTGGTACATTAAATTGTGCTGTTTGGTACAATAAAAGTACTTTGTAGTACAATAGTAGAACTTCATGGTAAACTGAGGGGAACTTTTGGTACAATCAAAATGTACTTTTTGGTACAACAAAATTTTGTTTTGTTTACTGTCGTACATAATAATTTTAAGTTCATTTGTTTTACAAACGCATGATTTGATCAACACTCACACTTTCCGCATTTACGCTATATTGTTTGTGTTGTTTTTTCTTCGTTGTCGTGTACATGCATTTTTTGTAAAATCAAATCGATCAGATGAAGCTATGCAATACCATCTTCAAGGGTTATAAAGGGAAATTATTTTTTTTTTTTAAGTTTAAGTTCTTAGACAAGGCCAGAGGGACGGTTTTATCCTAATTCGAGTATGAGGAGTCGAGCGATAAATTTTTTAATTTTGCATATAGACTGGAATTATTTCAGTTTTCCATTTTGTTTCCCTTTGGCACCTACTAACTTTTAGTCAATTGGTTGTATCGGAGTTGTTTTAAATTGTGGGAACCATGTTAGATTTTAAAAACCAGTAAAATTAATTCCTGTAATTAGAATATTACACCGTATACCGTATACAATGACGCTTGTGATAGGTATAGGAAAACTGTATACACACTTTTTCATCCTTTAAAAGGACTTTTAATTTAAAAAAAACATTCAATTTATATCTGCATTGCTCCTATTTGTGCAAAAGTGAAATGAATATGAAATAAAATAAAACAAACTTTTGTTTTGACTCTTCATGAGAAATATGTGTCTTTTCAAATTTTTGTCCTTGAATATCCTTGAAAATTTTCAATAAGAATTTAGAAAAAAATACATGTTGCTTCAAAGCTCACTAAACATTCTATCTTTAATACTTTATTTTATACAGTGTTGTTTGTTAGTGTTAGGCGATCGTATTGATTAGATATCAATTTATGTTAGTGTATCAAATCATACATCAAATTGGCTAAACGATCAGAAAAGTTTTTTAGTTGATGATATTAATGATCAAATTCAGTGTCACGCACTTGGATGACGCGTTTCGAACTCCACGACGAGTTCATCTTTAGACCCCTCTGTGACGAATTGATGCACTCTGGAATATCATCAGCTGTATATATATTTACAATTATGTCAAACATGTACATGCAAAGTAAATATCAGCCGAAAATGTTCAGCACCAATTTTTTGAATTTCACCGTTAATATTCAACATAAGAATGGAGGATATTTTTTCCCCACAATTCCCTTTTTACATCAAAGCTTTTTACAAGAAGATTTGTTGGTAAACTACTTACTTACCTTTTTGTTATTACAAATTCTTCGATCTGAGGTCCAACGAAATAGTTCTCTTCGATCCTAGCAACACCTTTTCTGGGAAATTTCTCTCTTCAATACAAATATCCATATCCCAGTTTCTATCACCTTTACAAAATTGTTCATAAGTCCGAAAAAAATACATCTACCGGCTTGACAACTGGTAAATGATTCACATGTTTATGTCTACTAAGAACTAGAGAGATTCTTAACAAATTTCCTTTGCCCACTCCCTATGACTATCATCCCAATATTTGGTCAGTTTTAATGCTCCACCCTGCACTCTTTGACTTCTTGAACATTTGTACACTATTGCATATTGAATAGAGTTTTAAATACCAAACTTTGTGACTGCATTTACATTTTGTGTCTCTTCAAAGTCATGTTTTTTTCACTTATAAGAGCCAACTTTTTCTCTGCAGTAATGCAAAAACTGTATGCAATGTAAAATACTTATCCTTTCTTTTTGCCCTAAGTCATACATATCCAACATTTGACTAGGAAAACTGGACACGTGCACATTTTTATACACATCGTTGCGAGTATGTATATGAGTATACAAATACATATGTATATTTTTTAAATCAAACTTTATTTTATCTGACAGTCATTCCCGGTTTTCTGTTTGCTTTATCTTGTTCCGTTCCGATGAGTACAATGCATTCACTTTCGCTCCTTCTGGGCTTGTTTTCTCATGGTAAAGGAATTTCAATTACATTTTTCATAAAAAGGCTTTGTCGTTAAAAAGGAAACTGGATGAAACAAAAAAAAAAAAAACAACAGAGTGACAATTACAAAATATGAGTGAGAAACCGACAAATACTTTGATATGAAAATGTGAAAAATTGTAGAGACTTTTGCATAGAGAAGGTTGTGACTAAGAACTTTTTACGGCGAATACCATGAACTTGATGTGGGGAATAGTATAAGATAGACAAAAATATTTAAATTCTTACAAATAATGTTGAACAAATTCGATGTATTTGTTTTCCCTAAATACACTGAGAGGTTAAAAGGGTTGTGGCTTAATATGTCACATTTTTCATTGATTTAATAAAATTTGGACACATAGCGTTATGTATCACAACAATCTGAATTTTAAATATATCGGTTATGATTTAGATATATCCCTCACACATAGATACAAACATAATTTCACATATACTATACATTTACTGAGAAAGGTTAAATTTTTTCTAATTACACTGTGCAACACCAAAAGATATCTGTGTGCCCACTATATATTTGTGATTTTTTATGGACCACCGATTATAAACATACAATACAAATTGTTTAACAAAATTTACTACAAATGTTCATTGTAGAAATGGTTATTGCTCATACAAATTTTAGAATAACTCAATACCCATTTGTCTGATTGTATCAGAAAACGTAACAATTATTCTTAAAGTTAATCACTACAAAGTCAGTTAAATATTATTTTTTAGCCCAATCAAAGTTTGGGAGTAATCTTAAATGTTGTATTGAAAAACTGTGCTTCTCTGTTACTGAACGTCCATTAAAAAGTTATGCGTATATCTCTATAGGCAAATGAACTATTTAATTGAAAAGTTTGGACATTTAACCTAAAGTTACAGTCCTTTGGAAGCTCCAGCTTTTAGAAAAATCTAACTTGTTTTTAATTTGTAAATTCTTATATTTGAAATGATAGTCTAGAAGTTGATAATTCCATTCAAAACACTGCACAGTGGTGCCACCTTCATATTGCATCTTCGCTAGATTTTGCTTAACGGAACACATTCATGATTTCTATATAAAATTTTCACATAAAATGCACACATTGGCGAACAGTTCTACATTTGAAATAAGGGTTAAAGGACTAAATAACGGTTTCATTTTAATGACATTGGCACCTTTGCGCGATATTTGTGTATGCCGGCTTTATTTTTATTATTATTATTTTTTTTTTTTTATTTTTAGTTTATTGTATAAGACAGTCTATTTTCTTCTTGAGAGCAAATTTCGCGTATGTGCCAATATATTATTATAATTATTGGCTTGAAGACTAGTTGCTAGAGACTGGTTTGTTCTAATTAGAATTACGTATATCCTTCTTTACCATACTCTTACGCCAAACGTAATTGTTTTATGTTGTAATGTCAAAAATTACTTTTAATGTATTAAAATCACCTTTGTTTTACTATAGATCATTATCGGTGGATCAAAAGTTATTTTTTGGTTATTCTCAAAAGTACATTTTATTCTCCTAAGATTATTTAATTTATACCAAAAAGTATGTTAATTGCACCAAAAAGTACTTATATTTACTGAAAAGGACTCTTATTGTATTAAAAGTTACTTCATTGTCGGAAAAGTACTTTTATTATACTGAAAAGTATTTTTATTGTACTAAAGAGTATTTAAATTGCACCAATAATAACTTTTATTCTAGAAATAGTACTTTTGTTCGACTAAAAAGTTGGTTGTTCCAAAAAGTAGTTTTAATGTATCAAAAAGAACTTTAATAGTACCACAAGCACTTTAACCAAAAAGTGCTTTTATGGTATTAGAAAGAACTTTCATTGTACTTTCCCAAATTGTACTTTCACTCCTCTAAAATATACCTTTATTGTACCAAAGAGTACTTAAAATACACCAACAAATACTTTTATTGTACCAAAAAGTACTTCAGTTGTCAGTTGTATTGCACTAAACTGTACTATTATAGTACAAGAAAGTATTTTTATATTAAAAGTACTTTTATTGTGCCAGAATGACGTAACTGTACCAAACACTTCTTTAATTGTACCGAAAATTACTTTCATGCTGCCAGAAGGTACATTTATTGTATCAAAAAATATTTGTATTGTACCAAAAAGTACATAAATTGTCCCAATAAGTACTTATATTCTACCAAAAAGTACATTTGTTGTACTAAAGAGTACTTAAATTGCACTCTTAGGTACTTTTATGGTGGCATATAATACTCTTATTCTATCAAAAAGTATTTTTTCCACCAAAAGTTATTTTAATTTAACGGTAAATCACTCTTGTTGTACCGAAAAGTACTATAATTGTACCAATAAGTATTTTAATTGCGCCAATAAGCACTTTAGTTTTACCAAAAAGTACTTTTAAAGCATCAAAAAGTATTTTTATTGTACCAAAAGTACTTTTATTGTCCCAATAAGTACTTTTATTCTACTAAAAAGAGCTTTTATTGTACAAAGGAGTACTTAAATTGCAAGTGCTTTAATTCCTCCAAAAAAGTCATTTTATTGTATCATCCACAAATCACTTTTGTTGTACCAAAAAGTACTTTAACAGTAAAAACAACTACTTTTATTGTATCAAAAAGTACTTTTATATTAACGGAAGGTACCTAATTTGTACCGAAAAGAACTTTTAGTGTTCCAAAAGTATTTTTATTCTATCAAAGAGTACATTTTATTTACAAAAAGTACTTTAATTGTACCAAAAATATTTTAATTGTACCAATAGTTTCCATAATTGTATCAAAACGAACTTCTATTGTACAGAAAAGTACTTGAACTATACCATAAAGTACTTTTATTGTACCGAAAAGTACTTTATTTTTTGCAATCATTGTATGTCGAGTTTTTCACATATTAATTGCACATAAGCAAAATTGTATTTAAGATTACACAGTGAGACAAAATAAAGTGACGTTGATATACCTGGCACGTCATACTATTTTTTCTGGTAAGCGCTGCTATGTAAAAAGAAGAATCTGTTTATGAAATTTCTCAAATACTCTCAAAATCTTGAGATGCGGGTAAAAAAAAACTGGTTTTCGTACCTTTACGCACTTATAAGCCAGTAACGTAGTTACATTTTTTTTCATTACCATCTTGGGAGCATATGCCATACACAAAGCATCTCCATCTTACTCGATTTGCTGCTATTAGTTGAATATCAAACGAATTTAAGTTTCTCAGTAGATTTGA
This sequence comes from Muscina levida, assembly GCA_964034835.1. NCBI lineage: Eukaryota > Metazoa > Arthropoda > Insecta > Diptera > Muscidae > Muscina > Muscina levida. The sequence continues at coordinate 23,497,468 of OZ035882.1, read as the reverse complement.
AAGAAGAGACTGCGGCCTTTTCAACAATAAGTATAGTTATATAATTAACTTTTAACATGTGTCTGCTTTTGCCTCGAAACTGCAAACTGTTTGGATTTTTTGACTACTTTTTTAAGTTTGAAGAAGTTTGTAGCCACTATTTTATTAGGTCAACTAAATATTTATTATTCTATTCAGAATGTATTTTTTACTTCCCTCGAAAATAACTGCGTTTGGGACCATAGTACAGTGAGAATTTAAAGATTCACCGGTATCCTTTGGACACGTGATCAGTGCTATATAAACCTCTTAATAGCCAAAATTTAATCGATCTTTATTTTGCGTTTTCAAAATTAAATCTGCTATATCTCTATATCCTTATAAGTAAAATAAACTCTTTAACACTTTATAATTCAAATTATGCTCTTAAATGACAACAGTTATACTCGCATAAGTATAAGACCAGAATTTTAAATCTATTTAACTATATTAAAGTATTAGTGTCATACAAATGATGGAAATTTTTAACAAAAATTTTCCCACCTTTGTCTTAAAATTTACTTGTTGCCTGCAATATTATAAGCATCGCCATAGATTACGGTTAATCAATATATCACTTCCGCTGCACCCATTCACAATAATCGCTGCGTAATTAATATTCATAGTTCATCGACGTTTAAGCTACATTAATATCATTTAAACAAATTGCTCAATAAATAACTTATGAACACCGAAGTCAATGGAAGCGTCTATTCGCTGTAACACCATAATGTCCCTCTCTCCCTCCTCCTCCCACAAGAAAAGACAATTTACATATAAAATTATGAGAGAATTTAGGGACATCGACAAATGCTTAAACGTTTTATACATGTACTATTTATATGTCACAAAAACGTTCACAGCTCGTAAATTTTAAACAAGTCTCTTCGGTCGTTGGATATGTTGGTAATATATCTGTATTATGAATAATGATCATCATCGTGTGCTTCATTGTGTCAATTAACTAATGTTAATTTAATAAATCAGTGATTTATCCCTCTCTCCCCTCACGTAAGCTGGGTGTTTTTTTTTGTGTGAATAGATTTCATGTAACTGTGGGAAAAGGGAAATCTTTTGTGTTTGCTAAGAATATCCAAAATATAAAAAAAAAACACTGGGTACAATGATAAATTTCCTAGAACGTGATAAAAAGGAAAGCAAATATTTTACATATAGATATGTGGGTGTATGTGTGTTTTTATATATGCGTATATATTTGTGTACCAACATCGATATTTTCGGTGAATTTTTTATGATTTGTGTAAATATAGAGGAAGTTATTGTACTCAATTTTAGAATGGATGGTTTTTTTTTTTGGCCAAACGTGCGATGTTAAAGGGATATAAATACATATAAAATTGGGGACGTCCGTGGAATTTCTTTCGATGTCTAGTAAATGTTACATTGAATTACCAATGTTACAAAGAATTACCAATTTTTATCATCAGGCTTTGTCTAGAATTTTCAAGCACTGTATTTAGTTTACAAACCAGGTCCTGATTATTTAAAATTCGCTAATAAATCAAGGGTTAAAAATAACACAGTACAACATTTTTCACCTCATTGATTTTGGACTCAATTCAGGGAACTGCACGTGAAAGAACCCCCAAAAAAAAGAAGTTCTGCACAATTCGTTTTGTCAAGTAACATGTCATAATAATTTAGTATCGATTTGAAGTTAGTTAGTATCGTATAGGGGAATGTGTCACGTTTTAGGCTTTTTTGTTTGACATAACTCGAGAATCACTTCTCCGATTTAGATGAAACAAATTTAAAAAATTTAGAATTATAATTTCATTAATCTGTTCATATAACGTTTCCCTACATAAGCAACGTTTTTACTTTTCTGTTTATCAAATGATTTTGAACTGGGATTATTTTGTAGCAGTAACAATAAAACTGTTGTACTCCGTGGTGTATGATTTACGTGGAATATTACTTATGATAATCATACGCAACAATATAACAAAAGAACTTAAAACGTGACAAATTCCCCTATACGATACTTACTATCTTCACATCGATATTAAATTATTATGGCATGTAACTTGACAAAACGAATGATGCAGAACTTCTTCTTTTTGGGGCTACTTTCACGTGCAGTTCTCAGAATTGAGTCCCAAAATCATGTGTTGTACTGAGTAATGTTAGTTTACTTATAAATTTTACACCTTCACTACAGAAATTAATGTTTTATTAGTACAATTTATAAATGTAACACCTCCACTACAGAATTCAACAGACTTTTAGCATTCTTCATCAAAAATCTATTACAAAACACACTAACGTACCCCCGTCCCCCTGGTGTAACAACGCAATATACAGCATATCCATATTTACACACCCAGACACGCATCAATCAATATTGATTGCAAAACAAATGGAATGACGTAAAGGGATAACAGAACATGTTGGCAAACAAAACCCCAAAATAAACGCAAACAAAACTGCCAGCAGTTCCTTAAACTTTACGAATAGAATATGATATATACCCTTATAAATTTACTGTCATAACTTAAAGGCTCCCTCTGCCAAATACCAAAGTTGGGACACACATCATTTCTAGTCGTAGATGTCCACTTCAGTTTAATGCCATAATGCGTTTATTATATCATAAGTCCCTGAGGATAAAAAAACACATTTGTTTTTTTTCACGCTTTTGGGTCATATTCGAGTCCGGACGACGTGGTGTTTGGGGAATATGGGTATTGCTTTGACCCTTCATAAATTCCCATTTGTTTTGACTATTGTAATAGAAACAATAAATAATAATGTACTAAAATAGAAAAATAAATGGGTAGACAAATAAAAATCGAATATTGCCTCATACAAAATGTTACAAGTCGTGCTGAAAATGTATGTGGCATGCTGGCATGGTAACACTCTGTCTGGACGACATCGTGGGAGTTAGTACGCGTCAGTATGTTTGGGAAAGGGAAAATTATTATGGTTATTTGGAAAATGATACATAAAACCTATGTCAAAGAAAATGTAAGTTACTGCGTTAAGTGTATATGAATATGAGCGTGCAATTATTTTGTATTGTTTTTTTTCGGTTAATGATAGATCACAGATGGTTCAACTGTACATAACATTGCATATTGATCCCAAATTCGAAATTTTTGTAAGTAAAAATTAAGTATTTGAAGATATATTATTTTTTTACTATTGAAACCCTTAAATCTATCATGAAATGTGTGAAAAAGTGTAGTTGATACTGTCAGCCTTTCTGGCTTGTAAAGTTAGAAGTTAATATATATCGTCGTTCCGAAGTTATCTTCACGTATCTCCAGAAAATTTTTTTGTGGGAAATTGGTTCTAAAGTTTCAAAACTTAATACAAAAAAAGTTGTGTGAAAAAAGAATTCCAATATTTTTGTCAGAAGTAGTGCTTGAAATTCTACATATATTAGTGTAAAAAAAACCATAGCCATGGAAACTATTTTCCGAGTTATAGCTGTTTTTACATCAAATTATTTTGTCACATTTTGTTGTATACGCCACTTTTTGGGAAATATTTATTTTTTTATGGCACATACGTGAAAATAACATGAAAACCCGCGTTCATATGTTTTTACTCCGAAATTATCTTCACGTATATCCACTACACATTCAGTAAGTTGCAAGTAGGCAATTGATCAATAACAACGTGAAACATTTGCGCATTCTGTGCAACATGGTACTAAATTTTACCGAAATGGGTTATAAAGTCATTAGAATAGAAATATATATGTATCGTCACCTGGAATGTAAAAAAAGCGAAACCCTCATTTTCATAATTTTAGAGGAGGAGCAAAAAACTTTATAACATGAAAAGTATTAAATTTTTGGACACGAATTACTCACAGATTCGCTTAAGATCAACAATATATTAAAATATTTTTGGAAATTTTTTTTTTTTTAGAATTTCTGAAGTTGTTTTTTGTTTATGCAATAAAACCGTTATTTTTGGACCTTTGACGGGACGTGTAGAATCGCCTAGTATGCCATATTTAATCCAAAAAATAATTTTTAATTTTTTGAATTTACGGTTTTTGCATTTCCATTGATGGTATGTCGAATTGTTAATTGTTTGTTTCGAAAAATTTTATTGATAACACTCTGCTACAGTATGGAAAAAAATTAAGGAAATTGGAGGAGTGACATGTTGTAAGTGTGATTAAGAACAACATGTATCTGTAACCCATATTTCGATAACACCCTCAAAAACCTGAATTACGGGTAAAAACCCGGTCTCCACTTCAGGGCTTATAACTCAGTCAATTTTTAACCGTGTTTAGTTGCTTTAATGGTCTGAAAAGAAGAAGAGACTACTGTCTTTCAAACGATGTATATATTTAAATAAATAACTTGTCAGATATGTCTGTGTTTGCCTTGAAACCGCAAACTTGTAGGATTTGAAAATGACGTTCTTCGAAAAACTTCAATAATTTAACCACTGTGTAAACAATTTTATGGGCAAATATGCGTTGTACTCGTAAATGAATGCAATTTCTTAATAAAATAATAAACATTAGAGAATCCTAATAAAATATAGGATAAAAACTTCTTCTAACTTAAAAAATAGTGAAAAATCCAACAAGTTTGCGGTATCAGGGCAGAAACAGACATATATGACAAGTTATCTATATAAATATATGTATTGATGAAAAGGCCGAGTCTTTTCTTTCCAAAACTATTGAGAAATCTAAATTTGGTTAGAAATTGACTAAGTTATAAGCCTTCAAGTGAGGAAAGTAATGAAGAGTCGGTATTTTTACCCGTAAGTCAGGATTTTTGTACTTTAGGGAACTTTGGTATACAGGTTATTGTTGTACTCGATATGACATACAACATGCACTAGTTTACGTTCTAAGTTCTCATTGACTGTAGCACGGTGTAATTTATTTTTCAAAATATGTCACATTTTTCTGGCACATATGTGAAGATAACTTATTTTTTTTATAATTCGAAATTTTCATATATTTTTTATTGTATATCCACAACAATAGTTCATACGGCATCATAACGCAAAATTTTTTTCCCAAAAGTGGATATACAACAAAACGACTGCTCAATATCTCAGAAACTATAAGAGGTAAGGACCTGGTCATTAAACAGATCGATAGATCTAACAAATTTATCCAAGGAAATGATCTTATCTCAATTTTTTGAATTTGTGATATACGTGAAGATAACTTCGGAACGACGATATGTAATTAATTCGAAATTACATGAAAACAATTGAACAAATTAAATTAAGCATTATCTCAATATGCATAGTAGGCCTGGGCAATTTTGTTTTAGCAAAAATCGTACACCAATGTGGTTATCTACGAATCTAGGTGTATAAATACCAATTCCTAGCTTCCGCTGAGAAGCATGAAGTTTTCAGGTTGAGGTATTTGATTAGTTGTTAAATAAAAAAAAATCGAAAACATGAGATATAATGTTTGTGAAACCTTCTGCTTAAAGCCAACACCTTAACGCACAAAAATTAAGTTTCTATAATTTCTTTAATTTTTGCCTCTGGTTGAAGTATAGAAGATGGGGCGGGAGTCTAAACTTACTAAAAACTTAATTTCCTTTTGCACCCCATGAATGAGGTATGGAATAGCATCTCGCGTTGTTGTGAATTAACACGCTTTCTATTTTTAGATTCACAACTAACGGCACCTGGGACATGGGACCGGCCGTGACATAGTGGTTAGAACACGCGACTACCATGCGGGAGATCGCAGATTTAAACCTGGCTCCAGTCATCTTAAAAGAAAAAAAATAAATAAAATTTTCTTTCATTGTCGGCTCCCCTCGAATGTTTTTGACAGCAACTTCGCAGTATTAAGCGTCGATTCAATCGTCGTGTCTAGTAAGAGCTTCTCAAACAGTGACGTTCGCATTCGTCGATAAACAAGTAGGTGCCGTTAGTTGTGAATCTAAAAATAGAAAGCGTGTTAATTCACAACAACGAGAGAAGCTATCACATACCTCATTAATGGGGTGCAAAGGGAAATTAAGTTTTATTTATTTAATAACGGCACCTACTTGTTTATCGACGAATGCGAACGTCACTGTTTGAGAAGCTCCGCCGATTGACTCGACACTTATACTGCGATGTTGCTGTCAACAACATTCGAGGGGAGCCGACAATGAAAGAACAATTTTTTTAAGATGACTGGAGCCAGGTTTGAACCTGCGATCTCCCGCATGGTAGTCGCGTATTCTAACCACTATGCCACGGCCGGTCCCGGGAGTCTAAACAACAAAGGCAAAAATTCAAGATTACCTCGTATTTAGGTTTTAGGTTTTTAGAGTTCACCAACATGAAGTTAGCAGCAGAATAGTGTTTTTAATGAAATAGGTCTTATGTATGGAAAGTATCACTCATATCACGCAAATTACAATTCAAGCTTGAGCTATCTAGAAATAGGACTCGAGAATTTTGGGAGGAAGCTACCTTCCTGGACATTGAGGGAGCTTTTAATAATGTCAAACCTGAATCTGTAATTGACTCAATGGAACAACTGGAGATTAACCCAGTGGTCATCGCCTTAGTTGATAAACTACTAAAATTTAGGCGCATTAAATCCAGTCTGGGCGTGTCAAATATTTCCAAGATGGCGATTCGCGGTACTCCACAAGGAGGAGTACTCTCTCCACTACTATGGAATCTTAACATCAACCCGCTCCTGAGAAAGCTGGAAAAAAACATGCTGCACAACCGTCGCATATGCGGACGACGTGGCACTAATAGTTACAGGTAAGGATCCAAAACTACTTTCTGAGGTGCAGGAATCTGCACTGAAACTTCTTCTGAAATGGTGTCATGAATGTGGACTGGGTGTAAATCCGAGTAAAACAGAACTGGTGCTATTCACACGGAGATATAAAATCCCTTAATTTGCCAAACCAAGATTAAATGGAGTGCACTTACACTCTCTGATAGTGCCAAATACCTCGGGCTAACACTGGACAGTAAACTGAATTGGAATCTGAACACTCAGACCAGACAACGGTTCTATACTGCTGCAAAAGGGCAATCGGCCTAAATTGGGGAATTAGCCCCAAGAACCTAAACTGGTTATATGAATCAGTTATCAAACCAATCTTATTCTACGGATCGGCAGTCTGGTGGCCGGCGCTAGATAAAGCGTCCCAAAGGCTGAAATTCGAACGCATTATGGGACTGATGGCAATCATGATAACAGGGCACTTAGAACTACTCCAACTAAGGCACTGTTCACGATTCTAAACTGGTTACCCCCGGACATTGAGGCGAGGAAAATAGCGGCGAATACCTCAATGCGTTACGACGCCACAAAAGCATGGATGCACAGAAACTATGGACATGGCAAAATTCTGAACCTAATCAATGTGATCTACCACACGGATTACACCATACCTTAACCTCTATTCGATCCGGGTTTTATAAGGAACATCCCGGATAGGTCCTACTATAATGATAATGATAATGAAATTTGGGGTGGATGTCATCCTAATTTTCTCGGACGGTTCAAAATCAAAGGAAAGAGCGGGCTGTGGAATCTTTTCGGATGAGTTGAATCTGAGTTTATCAATCAGGCTACCAGACCATTGTAGCATAGTTCAGGCCGAATTAGCGGCCATTAGAATAGCCGTAGAGAAAATTCAGTATCTTCAGATATTGGACGTCAATATTCATATTCTTACTGATAGTAAAGCGGCTATCAGATCCCTAGAGAACGTGTACACCACTTCGAGAAATGTTCGTGAATGCCGGTCGTATTTTGAGGAGATAGCGAGACATTCGACGGTTACCCTAACATGGGTTCCAGGACATGCGGACATATATGGAAACCAAATGGCCGATACGTTGGCAAAGGCCGCCATAACGGGGGAAACAGCTCATTGCGGGGAAACTGAACATCATTGCTGAAGAGAGATGGGCAAGAGAACCCACCTGCACGACGACCAAACAAATTTGGCCTACAAAGGATGCACAGAGGACACGATTTGTGCTGAACTTGTCCAGAGTCCACCTAAGGAACAGAACATAGCTGTAATATCTGGTCACTGGCCGGTTGGCAAACACGCTAAGAGGCTGAAACTACCCTACAACGATTTTTGTAGAAGCTGCAATGATGAGGAAGAAGAGGAGACCACGGAACATCTTCTATGTCACTGCCCTGCTTTTGGTGACCTGAGATACGAAAAGCTTGGTCATAGGACACTTCTAGACAAAACCTGTCTATCTGTAGGCGATTTGCGGAATATCCATGCCTTCATCAGAGCAACGAAATGGCTTGACAGCGACGTTGGCCGAATAGAATAGGAACATTTGGTGCGAAAATCTTAAAATGATATCACAACGGGACTCATACTAGGACCCAAGTGAGCTGTGTTCAACGTGGCTGCCGAATTAACCTAACCTAACCTAACCTACCACAATTGTTGGCTTATTCTTCCAGCCAGAAGATACCACATTGACTATGACAGTATTCGTACATACCCCTTTGGCTACGGTTAGTCCTATCTTACTACATTTGCTCCTGTACGGGTCTGTAGCAACCGGTTGTAATGAAATTCCGCATTTGAGCCCAAAGACTCTATGAGCGATTTCGGTATCAACCACAGGATGCGTGATGATCCCACAAGGGAACCTACTACCAACGATCAGGTGGAAACAACTATCGCGGTCTATATCCCCACCTTACCAGCCACACTCACTTGGTGGGAGTTTCGTACAGAAGCTTCAACTAAATTTGTGGTCGCCTATCGCAAATAAAGTTCAGGCTGACATACTCGCGAGTACCAAAGCTTTCACGTCAATACCCCAAACCGATGGAACGGTCGATGCTACTTTGCAATGATGTAATACCCTCACCGGTAGGCGACGGAGGAAGTTCCGAACCCCTTCCGCTCGACGACGGACAGTGGTGCCTGTAGAACAAGTAAGGTGCCAAAATCCAAAATTTCATATGCCCCTAAAAAATATGGAATAAATCTATTTTACAGAAAATTGTCCAACAATTTCAAATATTTCAATAAGATTTTTGATTCAGAAGATATAGCCCTGCTTGACTGATGTATTGACTGTGTTTAAAAAAACAGACCATTTGTAAGTAATTTGGTTCGCTTTCAGAAAAGTAAATAACGGATCATCATTATTTTTGATTCTATTGATAGATCTATTTATTAAGAAAAGAATAAGACAATTGTACTGTTTGCTTTGTGTTTGTTCAGGTAAAACGATATTTACCAACTACCCATTTTTTAATATATCTCAACTTTGATGGAAAACAAAAACAAAAAAACTATCAAAAAATATATTTGTCATATGTTTTAATATGTTTTTTGATTGTTCCTTTACCTAATGCCCGTCCTTGCCCCTTTTTTTGCTAGAGGTAGAATTTTGAATTTTTTCCAAAAACATGTAGCAGATATTTTTGGGCAATTGATGACATATATTGTTATTGTTTCGTTCTTTATAGTTAAGAAAAATTAAAAAACTAAAAATAAAAAAAGTTAAAAATACAATTTAAAAAAAATAAAATATATTTTCTTGAATAATTTATAAAAAAAAACATTAAAAATCAAAAATTTATAAAAAAATATTTTATTTTACTTCACTTAATATTATTATTTTTACAAATTTAAACACTCGTATCATAGGTTGATCAATTATCCATCATATGCCTTTAAAATTTTTTGATTATGTCATTTGGTTCAAAGGTTATGATTTTTGCAACGAATGCAACGAACTCAAATGATGATACCAGCGAATGGTGCCTCAGCAACGGTCAGTGGCAACCGTCACTATGCTAAACAAGACTTGCAACATCGTCAGATACTCTGGAAAGACCTGCATAGTCAAGACCGGAAAACTCGCTTCTACAACTATTTTGAAATAGCTCTACGTCGTGGAAACAGTCTGTAAGTACATTCTGTTGCTCAAGCTAACGTTCCAAGAGTAGAGAGAATTTCACTCACAATCCACTCATTTCCTACTTAAGATCCCTTAAATCATCATACAAGGTTCTCCCCAGGCGCCCGAAGCTGGATCTGATATGGCTCACTTATGCAAAAAAGCATTGAATGATCCATTCCATTCTCTTTAACATCGTAATGAAGATGATCAGCTATGGGCGGGGAGCTTTCTCGGAGCTTCAAGAGCATAAGAATTCGTATCGATACGAAGAAGTACCAACAAAAAACAACAAATAAAACATTGAAGCACAAACACATGCAAGGCTTTCAATGTTGTGGTGCCCATAGCTGAAGATGATCATACGGAAGGCTGCAGTAAACAGGAATGGTACCAACTCTTTGGCCGTGGATTGCGGAAATGTTACTGCGGCCTTTTCGAGCATTGAAAAGCTGCGCGAACGTTGACAACTATAACTTTAAAGTGGTAGATGCTTTTGTCTACCTTGACTTCGCCATACACAAAAATAATAATGTCAGCCTGGAAATCAAAATACGAGTATTGATCGCAATCGTACTATGCGATAAGCAAGCGTATTAATGACAAAGCGCTCTCTCGAACAACAAAGATCCAACTATACCAGACTATGATCCTACCTATCTTGTTCTTCAGCGCAGAATCCTGGGTAATGACACAAGCGGATCAATCTATTCTAGGAGTCTTCGAGGGAAAAATACTTGGCAAAATATTTGGACCCATCAATGTTGATGCCGAGTATCGTCGTCGAATGAACCAAGAGCTGTATGAGCTTTACTACGCCTTTGACGTGGTCAAGGACCAGGTGAAAGAGCTGTTATCTACACTGGGTGTGATAAACTATCTACGGAGCACAAAAGACGGAAGCGCTTGGAATTCTTTTCTACGCGCGACTACTGATAGATAAATTTCTGTTGTCGATGCCAATTAAGAAGAAGAAAGAAATATTTATTTTATCCATTCCATTCAACAGTTTGATTACCAGCCAACGCGAAAATTTGCCACGCAAATGCATAATAGTCTTTTCGACGTACACTGCGTTGCAAAAATGAGCCAATGTTTTAAACAAAGTATGTAATTATTTTTTTTCTTTATACAGTGAAACTTCGATATTACGAACTTCGTTATAACGAAAAACTCAATATAACGAATTTTTAGCTGAGACCCTTGAAAAAACCTTTTTATTGCAAAGTTTTTCATACAAAAATGCTCTATAGCTATAACGAAAAAATTCTGATCTATAAAGCCTCTATATAGCGAAGTATTTTTTCAAAAGCCTCTATACAACGAAATTATAATTGAGTAATACATACATATAACATTTTAAGTGTGTAAGTCATTATCAAAAGCCTCTACATAACGAAGTCTTGAACTATAGTCTCCATACAACGAAGTCAGAATAAAGCATAAAGCAAAATTAAATTTTAAGCAAAACGGGGAATTCCCTTTTAAAACCAACGAAAGGTAAATGTCTTTGCAGGTTAATATGTAAAGCGCCACAAATTACATAGTCAGTTCTGTTTTGGTTCTTTGTCAAAATGAGTGTATTAAAGCGTAAATCAATTTCTATACGAGAAAAAACAAACAAAAATTACACAATATTTTACTAAAATGTAATAAAATAAAAAAATAATAGAAACTTAATTTTTTATTTACCTCTTAAATAGTTAATTTTTATTATTATACTAGTATTTTCGTGTAAAATAGAATTCGGACAAAAAAAACTATAGTTATAACGAATTTCTTTCGTATTTCTTTAAATTTCGTTATACCAAGGTTTCACAATGCATATGTATAACGAATCAATAGCTATAACGAAGTATTTTTCGGTCCCCTCTAGATTCGTTATATCGAAGTTTCACTGTAGTTTTTATTCAATTGTTTCCAAACTTTTTGCTATATTTATAATATGCATCCGTAGAAAATATAAAGCAATACAAAAAAATAAAGCTTACAGTACTGTATTCATTTAAAAACAAAAGATTTCCTAATTCAGACCATTGACACACTTTTGCTCCCAGGTTTTTCTCATCTAATTTAAATAAATGCTCCAGCATCCTTTTGCTCTCTTCAACTGATCCATCCAATTTAGCATAGATTAACAAAGTTAAGCAACATAATATGCAGGAATTTTGTTTCATTCAGCCTGAACCCTATCCCACAGCTCAATAACACTTGTTATCAGTTCTTTAGCAAAATATGTTCTGGTGGCAACGTCGACAGTTATTGGTAGTTAATGATGTATAAAAAAAGTTTTTTAATCGGATACCAAACATGTATTTCCACTTATAATAACTATGAACATTATTGTAGCTCAATTTTTCATTCACTACGATTCTCATGACGATAAGAAAGACGTTTAACTAAAAATTATATTAAAAAAATATATTTTCTTTTTCTTATGATGAATATGATGAATGAATGAATGAATACCCGGATACCGATTACATTGCTTCCTTGTTTTGATTGTTTACACATCACGAATATTATTTTATTATTTACAAATAATTTTTGAAGAATTTTGGAGAAATATTTTTCAAAATGTAATTCATGAATGAAAAGTGTCCATTTAGATACTTTTCTATGTGCGTTTCATTCCTACACAATGAATACATGCAACAACTCTTTCCAATAGGAAAAATGCCGAAAAACTCAAAATAAAGTTCTCAAATTCATAAATATACAATAAATTGTACAAACGTCAAGTTATAGAAAGCTTAAAGTAGAGACAACCCTACTTTAACTTATTGAAGATGTGAATCGTTTATGAATATTGTTTTCCCAAAAACGAATGTATGAATGAATGAATAGATGAAAACAAATTCATATATTTGTTCTTTAATTTTGGCCCAATACATAATATTTCGGTCGGTTCTGTAATCGTTTTGGAGTTGCATAGAGCTTTTTAATTCATTGAATTTGGTATTCAAAATAGTGGATGTGTGAGCTGGTGCACTGTATTAATGAAATATTCTTTTTCAGAAATAAATGTTAAATTTTTTAATTTCCCTTCATTTTTTCGTGTCGCATAACATATTCTGCAAAACTCTAACAAACCTTCACGGTTTAGTAATCTTTCGGAGAACAAATTCAATTTAAAATATTAAATAAAAACAAAATAAAACTATTAATTTTTGTTTGCGCAAAAATACATTAACTAAGTGACAAAACTTTAGTCTTTATTAGAGGGTCTAAGTCCCACAATCCTTTAAGTAAAAAAAAGGACATGGGTGACACGAAAGAGCACTTTCGTCGTAGCATCCGTCATGGATGTCATACTAGCTTTTGATAGAATTGTATTTATTTTGGACATACATCAAACAAGAAAAGGGACACTTTCATACAATGGTTCAACTACCGCCAAAACCTTTTAAACGCGATGCTATAAAGGGTAGAAGTGAAAACCAGAAATATTCATTCACAAACCGCATGGACATGTGGTCTATATTCAGTGGTATGTTTAATACGAAAGCTATCCATTTTACCATATTTTTTCCATAAATTCAATAAAAGTCGAGGCAGCGGAAACTGGTTGAGAAGCACCATCTCTTAAAGCATTCAAACAATCGATCAAGTTATATGCGGCACGTTATGGTCATAAATTATGTGCTTAGGGATTGCCTCGCAATCAAGTGTTTAAATTTCACAATTTAATGGTAACACTTGAATGAATTCTCAACACTTTTGTATGGTTGAGTTTTCTATATTCATTGATTTAAATGTGCGGTCTATACACATTTTTGGCAATGAGTCAGTGTGGCAAAAGAGGACATTATTTTACAAAGCGATGGAATTTTGCCCATATAGAATTTTCCCCTCAGTTCTTGTTGAAAAGACAATAAGTCACCAGAGAACAAAACGGTAAAGGGGACAAACATTAATGTGCTAACATATATAGATTTGTAAGGGCCACTTTTGTGACATTGTATGACAAAAAAAACGAGAAAAAAATGCTGTTGGAATGTTGATGAGCCTAATAAATACAAAAGGATGTGACTGGGTTTTCTGCATGTTTGCAAACGTATGTAGGTCAAAGTTTTGTTTTGTTTTTTCTATAGATGTTGTGCTTTTATAACTTTTAGTTTGCCATTTTAATTTGGACTGCAAAAAGTTAAAGGTTTTAAGAAAAAAAAAATCTAATCTTGAGTTATATTAAGTGTTAAATATTTCAAAAAGTTGTTGTCTCTCTCCTGATTGCATATTAATATATGCTGTGCTCTAATCTCTCTACAAATAATATGGAACTATCGTGTTAGTTAATATAAAACTTAAGTAGTTAAACTAATTTGAATATTTTCATGTTACTAAAAATGACATAAAAATGTTTACTTACATAAAGGAAACACTCTATACACTTTAGAAATGGACTCTGCAAAAGAATATCACATTGATTACACAACTTTCTTGTCTTTCAGATAATATAACTTAAGTCACATTGTCGAACGCGTTATTATTTTGTAATCTCTGTCTATTATCGAAATCCCTTGTAGTGCAGGGAACAGTTTCGTGACGTTCGACTATGTCATTTTCTGGAATGTTTGTGACATTTTTTACTTCCAGCGAGTCTAAGACTTTAAAACATTGATATACATCTTGAATGTTATTGAAACCTATGTAACGTTAATACGTCAAGGCTAATAATACTATCAAGCTGAACTTGTCACGGCTACTGCTTCATGAAGGTCGTCTACGTCATCTGCATCAATGTTTATGACATATACGAATGACATCTTTTCCTTCCAGGGAGTCTAACAATGTCACAAGCAAATGATATAATTGCAATTTAAGATTTAAAAGGGCTTAAAGTATTTATTACGTCAAAGTGGCCTCAAACTTAAATATTTCTTAAACAATAAATACGTCAAGGCTATAAAATACCATCTAGTTGAACTTGTCAACAAAATGTCATAAGCATTCATGCGTCAAAGTGACAGGAAACAGTTTTATATTGAAACATTGTTCAAACAATTTACGCATGTGTCTAACACATACACATAAGAATTTACTATGTGGCGAAAAGTATGCAAAGTAATGCTTTAGATTTATATACATATTACTATTTTCAGTGGAAACCCCGCAAGCAGATACGCTTTAGAATACAGCTTCAGCAGCGATTCACTGTTTCAAATTCAAATTCTGCACATGAATAAGCGTTTCCTTGTTTTTTTCTATTGTGTTTTAATAAAACTGTCAGCAACAGACTTGTAGCCGTAACCGTATGTAAATGTTGGCCACTATAGTTTACTTTTGCGGTTTCTAAAGTTGTGTGTACAATAAAAGTACCAATGAACTTTTATAACCCTTGAAAAATGTCCTTTAATTTAATGGATTTAAGTGTAAATTGTAACTGGTATCACTATACTGGAGGAAAGGTGTCGCATAAAAGCTAAAGTCATTGAAAATGACTTAGATAGTGGATGCAGTAGAGACAGTGTCAAGTGCTGAAGAGCAATAGGTGATGGGTAAGTGTTGCCATTTAATGTGTTGTCATAAAAATCTTGCGATTTTATGAAGACAAATTTCAGTTTGTTCTATTTAGCTTATGTTTACAAATTATATTAGTAATAAATTGAATCGACTTACTCCATTTAACAAAAAGCTGAAATTGTGTTTTAAAACCTCTGTTATATTACCAAGCTTACCTAGAAGTAGTAAAATAATAAGAAATACTAATGCAAAAATAATTTGGAGTTGTTTGAATCACCAATGATTTTAACTTTTGCCTTTAATAGGAAGGAAGAAATTTGTTTTTTGCAGACTTAAAAAGAAAATTAATTTCTCTGACACCCATGAATCAGGTATGGGATAGCTTCTCGCATTGTTGTGAATTGAAACGCTTTATATTTTTAGATTCACAACTAACGGCACCTACTTGTCACTTAACCGAGTGTCACTGTTTGAGAAGCTTTGTTTTTTAAAAAATACTTTTTGGTACAATAATTTTACTTATGGGTACATACATATGCAATAAGAGAAGTTTTTTGTATATTACAGTACTTTTTAAAACAAAAAAGTACTTTATGGTACAATAAAAGTTATACATATTTTGCATACTAAAAGTACGATTTGTTGCAAAAAAATAACTATTTACCAAAATAAAAGTACTTTTCGCCAAATTAAAGTTTTTTTAAAAAAATAAAAGTGTTGTTATCACAAAAGTACTTTCTGCAAGATGCAGGACTTTCCTTTAAATATCAAAGTACTTTTTGGTAAAACAAAAGTACTCTTTGGTGAAATAAAATTACTATTTTATACGATAAAAGTACTTTTTGACAAAATAAATGTACTATTTATAACATAAATGTACTCATTGAAACAATAAAAGTACTCATAGTAACATTAAAATGTAATGTTTGGTGCATACTTTTGGGTACACCAAAAGTTACTGTGCCAAAATAAAGGACTTTTTGTAAAATCAAAGTACTTTTTGTCAAAATAAATCATTATTTGGTACAATTGCAGTACCTTTAGGAACTATAAGAGTACTTTTTGGTACAATAAAATTGCGTTTCTGAACAATGTACTCGATATCAAAGTACTTTTTGCTATCAATAAATAAATAAATAAAAGACTTTTTGTAAAATCAAAGTTCTTTTTGGCAAAATAAAGCACAAATAAGGTACATTTGGGAACAATAAAAGTACTACTTGATACAATAAAATAACATTTTGGAACAAAATACTCGATATCAAAACACACTTTAGTACAATAAAAATACTTCCTGGAACAACAAAAGTACTTGTTAAAGCAGCTTTTGGGAAAATAAAAGTTTTTTTGTGTACCATAAAATCACTTTTTTTAGAACGATAGTATTTTTTAGTACATAAAATATTAGTTAAATCACTATTATTATTATTAGCCTTACTTGACAACATATATTATGAGTCTCATATCAAAACCTATAAAAAAGGGACATTTTGAAACCGACCCTCTCAGATTTTAATGAAATTTTGCATACAGCTACATTTTACCTACAGCAACACAACCTAATTTTTAGAAATTACATTTTTGAAAACATATGGGCGTGGCAAGGTATCGATATATCTGAAAAATGATGATAATAGGTACTTTTAAACTGCGACTACTATGGAATGACTCAACCGATTTAAATGATCTTGGTGCCATTGAAAAAGTATATAAGTCAGCTTTCGAAAATATACACTGTTATAATTTTATATTATACTGAAAAAAATTTTTTTTTTGACAAAAATAAAAGTTTAAACTTGGAAAACACTTCGAGAACCAATTTTTTTTTTCCAAAAAAAAATATTTTAAGATAGGTCTATTTAATATATATTACATATCTAAAAACTAAAATGGGGTTTTTCTTATTTTTTTTAAACAATTTTTTAAGAAAATGCATCTCTTGTTAACTTCCTTATATTTTAATATCTTTGTGTGACAAAAAAGAATAAAGTAGCTAAACTTTGGAAGTTATACAGTTTTTTGGTAATTCTAATAGATTAGAACAAGAAACGTATTATAAATTTTTAAGACATACTGTTGACTTTCGGAATATTTGCTAACATTTAGTGAAGTTTCATCTAAAGGTATAAGAGAATGCAAGCTTTTGAGTTCCTGTAATAGTATTAGCATTTTTATACCTTGAAAATAGCTCTTCTTTTGTTTTGATGTAGTCGTCAGCGTCTGCATAAGCAACTTCTATGGAGGTCTCAAAAGTTTGTTAAGCCCAATGATAAAAGTCTTTCGCAGTTTGCATGGAGTCACTTTAGACCCTAGGTTTCTTTGAACCAAATTCGATTCATGACTTTTTAAATCGTTTGAGCCATGTCCGTCTGTCTGGTTGTCCGGCTGGTGCGCACGATAACTTTCTAAAGACGCAACCAAATTTTTTGAAATTTTGCACGAGTTAATATTTCCCCAAAACTACTTACAGTATTGAAAATGGGATACATGGCCCCGCCCCTTCTGGTGCCTTCCATACAAATGTACCACTCCGCCCACTTTAGAAATCGAGTCATAATATCAATATAATAGAAAATTGCATGTTTTACTGAGGGTAAGGGTATATGCAAGTCGGGTTGCCCGACTGAAACTTTCTTACTGTTTTTTGTCAAGGAATTGGTAGAACACAAGAATAAGCTGGTGAGATGCATTTCCATAAACCAAATTTGTTGTAAAAAGTTTACCAATATTTACAGATTATATTATGTAAATTTCAGCTGCGGATATTTGCGGTTTGTTGCGTTATCTTCAGTAGAACAAAGCGGCCTCACCGTTTTCGAAGTCTTTTTTTTTTTGATTGTGTACTCTGAGAGAGGTCCATGAATCCTTTGTCCGATATTGACCAAAATAAAGATTAAGTCATAGATTGATGAAATCAATGGATATGCCGACTTTGGAGTGACTACTATGAAATTTTAATTTTTAGGACCTAAGAGGGGTCCTTGAATCCTTTGTCCGACAATAACCAAATTTTAGATTTAATCATAGATTGATGGAATCAAGTGATATGCCGACTTTGGTGTGCCTACTATGAAATTTAAATTTTCAGGATTTAAGAGAGGTCCTTGAATCCTTTCACAGATTTAACCCAAATTTTAGAAATTTTGTCATTAAAAGAGACTGTGAGATTTACCAAATATTATTCACCTATGAAAACTGCTTCTATTTTTGGCCGCTCTTTGTATGAAACGGCAACCACTGTGCGGCCAGTCCCACAAGAAGTTCAAATAAAAGTGCTTTTTAACAAAATGAAAGTACTTTTAGATACAAGTAAATTACTTTTTGGTACGATAAAAGTACCTTTGGGTATAATAAAAGTAATTAATGTTTAAATAAGTACTTTTTGTACTAAAGAAACATTATTTAGTACATCAAACGTACTCTATTATACAAGAACATTTTTTTTTCTGTACAATAAAGGTACATTCTAGTGGGTACAATAAAATTTCTTTTTAAATCAATAAAAGTGTTTCTAGCACAAAAAAAGTACTCTACGGTAAAATCAAAGTACTCTTTGGTACACTAAAATTTCTTTTTGATAAACAAATCTATAATTAAAGTATTAAAGTACAATAAAAGTAGTTTGAGGTACAATAAATATAATAAAAGTATTGTTTTTACAGTAAGAATATTTTTGACAGTGCGGTATGAAGTATGTATATATATGTTAGTCCCTATCATTGCATTTAGTTCATGTAGATTTTAGATAATTTTGATGAATGCCTAATAGAAGTTATTAAGACTTATGCACTCAAAACTGGTTTAACATCATCTCCTACTATTCTGCTTGTACTGTAAAAATGATCCTTTGAGCATAATTTCTCTTCATTTTTAGCCGTGTCTTTATTACGTATTCTATATTACAACATTTATTCAAGTGTATTATAAGATTTGCAAGTTGTCCGAGTTATTAATTTAACATTGAAATATCTCAGTTCCGTCCTTTCCTCCCTAAAACCCTGACCCAATATTCTCGTTAGCAAAACTGTCACTAGCAACTTTGTGACCTCTCACTTTGCCTATTTGAGAGCATTTCCGGCATATTTGTTAAGAGTTTCTGGGAAGTAAAATGAAGTGTGAATTGTGAGTCTCTTACAACATTTTAATAACTTTTGAGTATCTTCTCAGAACTTTTTGACAGATTTCTGATGTCACCGTTAGCCCTCAATTATAACGCAGTTTCACACTCTTAAATGTTTATGACTGGCTTGCGCCATTGGCAACACTAGTGGCAAACAAACTATTACTATGCCAACAAGGATGCGGAAGAGGCGAATAATGGTGGTCGCTGTCGCCGGTTAGTGCCACTTGTATTGCCGTAATGAAACATCCATCCATCGTAAACGTTAAGTGCCACCAAAAGCTACTGCAGCATCAGCATCAAAGGACATACTGATTGTATTTATGTTCAATAAATGCATCGTAAATTGTATACGAAGACGCTCTTTTGGTACTATGATTTTTTTTATATTTCACATTTTGTTTCAATTTTTATTGTTTTTTGTTGTTATTTGTTGTTGTTGTAGTAGAGTAATCATTTGAATCGTTCGCTTCACGCCCAAAAACCATTGACTTTTTATGACTTTGTTGTATTCTGTGAGTAGGGCATTTCCAACGACATACATACTTCTCGTAACAACAAGGTCCCTGTTAACATAAATGATATCGACATGGGGTTTTTGCAACCACTTTGTTTTTGCCAAAATAAAAAACAAAAAAAAGTTGACCATAAACCATTTATTTTCCACTTTTTCAGTTTACGATGTCTATCAATCCTCAATACCCACATATAGATGTTTTTCCTGAAACCTGTGCCCTTGGGTTCATCGATGAGAGGTCTATCGCTGGCTCCATTTATCTTACAGCAAAGGAGGCGTTTTTGCCAACATTTCGATTTATTAGCAGCCGCACAGGACACAGGAACGTCGTTTGGTTTTAATGCTACTGAATGTTGTTTTTACTTTCGTTTGCTAAAAATTAGTTGAAGGTTTTTTGCTTTTTTAGCAGTTTTTTTGAGGAAATTTTTTATAGTCTGAGAGCATTTTATTTTCGATTAGTTTGCTATGTCTGTGTGGTACACACATGATAATGGTTCTGCGTGTATTGCCATCGATTGAATACAAATGTATCACACAAGTTTATTAGTTATGGTATAAAAGAGGTTTTTTGATTTCAAAAAAAAACTTATCATTTGCATACAAAAATGAGTAAATAAATTGCTTTCCGAAAAGCCTCTTTATTTGAAACTAGCTTTTCTATATATACTACTTAACAATTATCTTTATGTTTAAGGGAGTTTAAATAAGAGCGCACCAATGTTGCGATGGAATGTAAATAGTTGTGTGTAGGATATTATCAAAAATAAATCTTTATTTAAAAGGATCATTTGTGCCATTCATTTGGAATACAAGCGGCATATAAGCTGACCCATTACCATATTTTTTTACGCCAAATATTAAGTTCTTAGAGTCTATCAACTTGAGGTTAGCAACAGAATAGTGTTTTTAACGAAAAAGGTCATTTCGTATGGGAGTTATTTGAAGGGGCGTGGCTATTTCAAAATTTTGCAATCCAAGATCGGGACTATCGATTTTAATGCTACTGCTTACGTTACTTACGAGTTACTCTAGTTATCATGATCACCCTATACATTGATAGGCTACACATCTTTTACGTTACGCATCATCAAATAAAGTATGTGAAATTTAAAGAAGATACCATTTTCTGAACTACTACCCGTTACAGAATAATTTCCAATAAAGTAATTTCGTTCCACTGTACGGTGGCATGGATCCAAGTGGTCCGCTTAGATGAGGCTGATTGAAAGTGAATATTTTCTCAAAAAAGCATTAAAAATTCTGTAAGGTTCTCAGTAACCTGGTCTTTCCAACGGAGTTTTGGTCGCCCTCTTCTGCGCCGTCCATCGAGTTCATTGTCGAAGACTTTTCGAGCTGGAGCATTTTCGTCCATGCGTACAACATGACCAAGCCTTAATGCGTTTGACCTCGCCAATGTCAGTGTACAGCTCGTACAGCTTATGATTCATACGACGCCGATACTCTCCGTTAACGATGATGAGCCCAAATATTTTACGGAGTATTTTTCTCTCGAATACCGCCAGAACCGATTCATCCGCTTGTGTCATAACCCAGGATTCTGAGCCATACATTAGGACAGGTAGAACCAGTATCTGGTATAGCTGGAGGTTTGTTCGTCGAGAGAGGGCTCTGTCATTGAATCGCTTGCTTAGTCTGTAGTAGCATTTATTTGCAAGCAGGATTCTTCTCCGGATTTCTAGGCTGACATTATTTGCTTTGTTGATGGCGGAGCCTAGGTAGACAAAATTATCTACCACCTCGAAATTATAGTTGTCAACGTTCACGCAGTTTCCCAAACGAGTAGATTCTTTGTTCGTACGTCATCAGCGTACGCGAGTAGCATGTGGCTTTTGTTGAATATAGTGCCACTCGTGTTTACTGCAGCTTTTCTCATTATCATCTCCATCACAATGTTGAAGAGTTCGCACGATAGGCCGTAGCCTTGTTTTAGGCCTCGTCTGGTATAGAATGGCTCCGTAAGGTCCTTGCCAATCTTCACTGAAGACTTCGTGTCAGTCAGCGTCATTCCGCAAAGACGTATCAGCTTCACTGGAATACCAAACTCAGCCATGGCTTCGAGTAATTTCTGTCGTATCGGGCTGTCGAAGGCAGCTTTATAGTCGACAAAAAGATGGTACGTGTCGATATGGACCGGACCGTCGGCACCGGCTGCTTTGTTGTCAGCCGCGATATTGCTCTTCTTACCTCGGCTTGACTTGGTGGTGGGCAATCTAAGCCGTCGTCGACAATTGATGTGATAACTTCACGTGCGCTACCTTCTGGAACCCGCAGTTGCTGGAAGTGTTCTCTCCATATGTGCAGCACACTCTGCGTATCCGTGACCAGATTTCCATCACTGTCCTTACAGGTGGGGAGGCCATTACCGTATCCATTTGCTCTTACTTTCTGGTAAAATTTTCGGGCCTCACCTCTATCCCTATATCGCTCTATATCCTCGTTCTCCCGTTCCTTCATCTGACGTTTTTTTCGCCTAAATAGCTGTCTCGTCCGTTTTGCTTTCTCCTTATGCCGTTCCCTAACAGCACGGGTTACAATTGGCTGTAGCGTTGCCCTATAAGCAGCATCCTGTTCCTTAGACGCTATGCGACATTCTTCATCGTACCAGGATTCGTCTGAGCGCCGCTTTTCATATCCTAGCACGGTTGTTGCGGCGGTTGCCATGGAATGCGCAATATGCTGCCACTGTGTTTCGGGAACGTCAGAAGTAGAGGCGTTGTGTCATAAAAGTTGGGAGAGCTGGTTGGAGTAGGCAGTAGCTATCTCTGGGGTTTGCAGCTGCGCGATGTCCAGCTTTCTTTGTTTTTGGTTACGTGCGTTTTTCGCTCTGCTCAATCTTGTGCGCACCTTGGCTGCAACCAGGTAATGATCCGAGCCAGTATTAGCACCACGGATCAGACGCACATCCATGACACTAGATGCATGCCTGCCATCAATTACCACATGATCAATTTGATTTTTGGTGTTTAGATCGGGGAATAGCCAAGTTGCCTTGTGGATATCTTTGTGCTGGAATCTGGTACCACTCACTACCATGTTCCTTCCCGCTGCGAAGCTAACCAGCCTAAACCCGTTGTCTGACGTGTCGGTATGCAGGCTGAATTTACCATTCGATGGACCAAGAACATCTTCCCTTCCTATTTTTGCATTAAAGTCTCCCAGAACAATTTTAATGTCGTGGCCAGGGCAGCGGTCGTATGTTTCCTCTTACTTACTTACTTAGCTGGTACTTCTATGCAATCCCAGTGGATTATATACCGCACGTAGAAAAATATTATAAGCGCCTCGATCTTCTGCGCTTCTTCTCCAGTTAGTCACACCGAGTTCTGTAAGGTTCTCAGTAACCTGGTCTTTCCAACGGAGTTTTGGTCGCCCTCTTCTGCGCCGTCCATCGAGTTCATTGTCGAAGACTTTTCGAGCTGGAGCATTTTCATCCATGCGTACAACATGACCTAGCCAGCGCAGCCGTTGCACCTTAATGCGTTTGACCACGTCAATGTCAGTGTACAGCTCGTACAGCTCATGATTCATACGACGCCGATACTCTCCGTTAACGATGATGGGCCCATATATTTTACGGAGTATTTTTCTCTCGAATACCGCCAGAACCGATTCATCCGCTTGTGTCATAACCCAGGATTCTGAGCCATACATTAAGACAGGTAGAACCAGTATCTGGTATAGCTGGAGTTTTGTTCGTCGAGAGAGGGCTCTGTCATTGAATCGCTTGCTTAGTCCGTAGTAGCATTTATTTGCAAGCAGGATTCTTCTCCGAATTTCTAGGCTGACATTATTTGCTTTATTGATGGCGGATCCTAGGTAGACAAAGTTATCTACCACCTCGAAATTATAGTTGTCAACGTTCACGCAGTTTCCCAAACGAGTAGATTCTTTGTTCGTTGAAACTAATAACTTCGTTTTGTCCTCGTTCACCGTTAGGCCCATTTTCGCTGATTCCTTCTGTATACCTGAGAAGGCTGCAGTCACATCCCGCAGTTTTCGACCGATGATGTCTACGTCATCAGC
Organism: Muscina levida; assembly: GCA_964034835.1. Taxonomy (NCBI): domain Eukaryota; kingdom Metazoa; phylum Arthropoda; class Insecta; order Diptera; family Muscidae; genus Muscina; species Muscina levida. Next base: position 23,473,424 of record OZ035882.1, on the reverse strand, counting down.
GTACGCGAGTAGCATGTGGCTTTTGTTGAATATAGTGCCACTCGTGTTTACTGCAGCTTTTCTCATTATCATCTCCATCACAATGTTGAAGAGATCGCACGATAGGCCGTCGCCTTGTTTTAGGCCTCGTCTGGTATAGAATGGCTCCGTAAGGTCCTTGCCAATCTTCACTGAAGACTTCGTGTCAGTCAGCGTCATTCCGCAAAGACGTATCAGCTTCGCTGGAATACCAAACTCAGCCATGGCATCGAGTAATTTCTGCCGTATCGGGCTGTCGAAGGCAGCTTTATAGTCGACAAAAAGATGGTACGTGTCGATCTGTTTCTCTTGGGTCTTTTCCAGGATTTGCCGAAGTGTGAAAATCTGGTCAGTTGTTGATTTTCCGGGTCTAAAGCCACACTGATAAGGCCCGATCAGGTTGGATAACACTGGCTTTAGTCTTTCACATAGCACACTCGACAGGACCTTATATGCGATGGGTAGAAGGCTGATCCCGCGGTAGTTGGAGCACACACTTGGATCACCTTTTTTCAGCACAGGACATAATACGCTTACATTCCAATCGTCGGGCATGCACTCTTTAAGCCAAACCGTGCGCAGGAGCTGGTGCATGCTCGTTATCAGCTCCTCGCCACCGGACTTGAAGAGCTCTGCGGGCAGACCGTCGGCACCGGCTGCTTTGTTGTTTTTCAGCCGCGATATTGCTCTTCTTACCTCGGCTTGACTTGGTGGTGGGCAATCTAAGCCGTCGTCGACAATTGGCGTGATAACTTCACGTGCGCTGCCTTCTGGAACCAACAGTTGCTGGAAGTGTTCTCTCCATATGTGCAGCACACTCTGCGTATCCGTGACCAGATTTCCATCACTGTCCTTACAGGTGGGGAGGCCATTACCGTATCCATTTGTTCTTATTTTCTGGTAAAATTTTCGGGCCTCACCTCTATCCCTGTATCGCTCTATATCCTCGTTCTCCCGTTCCTTCATCTGACGCTTTTTTCGCCTAAATAGCTGTCTCGCCCGTTTTGCTTTCTCCTTATGCCGTTCCCTAACAGCACGGGTTGCAATTGGCTGTAGCGTTGCCCTATAAGCAGCATCCAGTTCCTCAGACGCTATGCGACATTCTTCATCGTACCAGGATTCGTCTGAGCTCCGCTTTTCATATCCTAGCACGGTTGTTGCGGCGGTTGCCATGGAATGCGCAATATGCTGCCACTGTGTATCGGGAACGTCAGAAGTAGAGGCGTTGTGTCGTAAAAGTTGGGAGAGCTGGTTGGAGTAGGCAGTAGCTATCTCTGGGGTTTGCAGCTTCGCGATGTCCAGCTTTCTTTGTGTTTGGTTACGTGCGTTTTTCGCTCTGCTCAATCTTGTGCGCACCTTGGCTGCAACCAGGTAATGATCCGAGCCAATATTAGCACCACGAATCACACGCACGTCCATGACACTAGATGCATGTCTGCCATCGATTACTACATGATCAATTTGATTTTTGGTGTTTTGATCGGGGGATAGCCAAGTTGCCTTGTGGATATCTTTGTGCTGGAATCTGGTTCCACTCACTACCATGTTCCTTCCCGCTGCGAAGCTAACCAGCCTAAACCCGTTGTCTGACGTGTCGGTATGCAGGCTGAATTTGCCGATCGATGGACCAAGAACATCTTCCCTTCCTACTTTTGCATTAAAGTCTCCTAGAACAATTTTAATGTCGTGGCCAGGGCAGCGGTCGTATGTTTCCTCTAGGCGCTCGTAAAATGCATCTTTAATCTCATCGTCCTTATCTTCCGTCGGGGCGTGTACACAAATCAGCGTGATGTAAAAATATTTCGCCCGGATGCGAATGGTGGCTATTCGGTCACTTACAGGGTTAAACCGCGAGACCAGGTGTCGAAGTCTCTTGCCGACTATGAAACCACATCCAAATTCGTGTCTTTCTGCATGGCAGCTGTAGAAGATGTCACAGTTCTTTCGTCGTGTGCATCCCTGTCCCGTCCATCTCATTTCCTGTATGGCGGTGATGTCAGCCTTGTATTTGTCGAGGACATCCGCCAGTTGGATAGAGGCACCATCTCTGTATAGAGTTCGGACATTCCAGGTGCATATCCTTAAATCATGGTCCTTATATCGTTTGCGGGGGTCGTCAACATTTGGGGGGGTTCTTGTTTTTTCTTTTCTTCGTGTTTTCATAATAGATTTTGTTTAAGGAGAGTGGCTTATTAGGCCACCGCTCCCGATCCTAGTTTCTTGGGGCTGCCAAGGCCACTAGGAGAGCCTGTGTTGAGCTTCAGTAACTTTTGTTACCTACTTCCTAAGACGCATCGGTGGTAGCATGCCGATTAGGTTACTCAACGTTTCGCCTTCTAACTCTAGCTAACTTCTAAGCGGTTGCTTTGAAGTCATTGCCCAGGGAATACTTGGTCTAGGACCGGAAGTAGTTAGCTGCTTGGACAGTGCCACAAAGGAATCGCTTCTGGTCACTCCCAAGTGAGTGACAATCAGTAGTTTTCAGCCTCTGGGCAAAGTCCCATTCCCCAATTGCATGTTTCCTCTAGGCGCTCGTAAAATGCATCTTTAATCTCATCGTCTTTATCTTCCGTCGGAGCGTGTACACAAATCAGCGTGATGTAAAAATATTTCGCCCGGATGCGAATGGTGGCTATTCGGTCACTTACAGGGTTAAACCGCGAGACCAGGTGTCGAAGTCTCTTGCCGACTATGAAACCACATCCAAATTCGTGTCTTTCTGCACTACAGCTGTAAAAGATGTCACAGTTCTTTCGTCGTGTGCATCCCTGTCCCGTCCATTTCATGTCCTGTATGGCGGTGATGTCAGCCTTGTATTTGTCGGGGACATCCGCCAGTTGGATAGAGGCACCATCTCTGTAAAGAGTTCGGACATTCCAGGTGCATATCCTTAAATCGTGGTCCTTATATTGTTTGCGGGGGTCGTCAACATTTGGGGGGGGTTCTTGTTTTATTTATTCTCCGTGTTTTCATAATAAATTTTGTTTAAGGAGAGTGGCTTATTAGGCCATCGCTCCCGATCCTAGTTTCTTGGGGCTGCCAAAGCCACTAAGAGAGCCTGTGTTGAGCTTCAGTAACTTCTGTTACCTACTTCCTAAGACGCATCGGTGGTAGCGTGCCGATTAGGTTACTAAACGTTTCGCCTTCTAACTCTAGTTAACTTCTAAGCGGTTGCTTAAAAGTCATTGCCGGGGAATACTTGGTCTAAGACCGGAAGTAGTTAGCTGCTTGGACAGTGCCGCAAAGGAATCGATTCTGGTCACTCCCAAGTGAGTGACAATCAGTAACTTTCAGCCTCTGGGCAAAGTCCCATTCCCCATTTGTTTGCATTGCTGAGATTCTTACCTTTCACTTGATGTCCATATCATCATATCGTTGAAGTCCTTTTAAAAAAAAATCCTGAGGCTCTGGCCTAGAGACATAAGGTCTCTAGTTTCACGTATATATGGTCTTCATCAAGTGTGAAAACCACTGTTGCACGGTGTTTTTAACGAAGTTCAAAACAAGTTAGAAAGTTTCAGTCAAGTAAACTGACTTGCATACACCCTCACCCTCAATAAAAATATACAATATTTTTAACAAATTACAGAATTTTATTGTACCAAAAAGTACTTTTGTTGTACCTATAGGTACTTTTGTTGTACCAAGAAGTACTATTGTTGTACCAAAATGTATTATTGTTGTACCAAAACTTACTTTTGTTGTACCAAAAGTACTTTTATTGTACCAAAAAATACATTTATTGTACCCAAAAAAATCTTTTATTGTACCAAAAAGTATTTATTTAGAATCAAGAATCTTTTTAGGTTTTTTCAGTTATACAATAAATGTACTTTTATTGTGTCCAAAAAGTACATTACTTGTACAAAAAGTACTTTTGTTATATAGAAATTATACCAAAAAGTATGCTTATTGTACCTAAATGTATTTTGCTTGTACCAAAAGAAGTACTTTTATTGTGCCAAAAAGTAGTTTGATTGTAACAAAAAGTGCTTATATTGTAATGAAAGGTATTTTAGTTGTACCAAAAAGTAATTCTCTTGTTCTCAAAAGGATCTTTATTGTATCATAAAATACTTTCATACCAAGGTACTTTTAGTAGAAAAAAAATTCTTTTTTTTACCCATAAAGTATTTTTAAAGTACCAAAAAGTACCTTTATTGCAGCAAAATGTATTTTTTTTTTTACAAAAAGTACTTGCATTGTACCCAAAAGGATCTTTTGTTGTACTAAAAGTACTTTTATACCAAAGTGCATTTTTGTGTTCAAAGAGTACTTTTATTGCCTTTAAAAATACTTTTATTGTACCATAAAATTTTTATCTGTACCTTTTAGTAAAGCAAAAAGTACTTTGATAGTACCCAAAAGTATTGTTATACCAAACTACTTTCAGCTTACCTAAAAGTACTTTTAATTGCAACAAAAAGTAATAAAAGTTACTGTTTGCAGAAAGTTTCATTATATAAGCAAAAAGTACTATTATTGTACCATTTGGTACACAATAAGTACTTTTTGGAAAAACCGAATATGCTTTTTGGTACAAAATTTTTTGTACCGTACTTTTATTGTACCCAAAAAGTGTTTTTATTGCACCTAAAATAACTTTTATTATACTCTAAAAGTACTTGTTTTGTACTCGAAAAATATTTTTTTTATATCCAAGTATAAATTTTATTGTAGCAAAAAGTGCTTTTATTTTTGCAAACAATAACTTTTTTTGTATGAAAAATACTACTTTTATTGTATGAAAAAATACTTTTATTGTACACAAAATGTACTTTTAGTGTATCAAAAAGTACTGTTATTGTACCCAAAAATAACTATTGTTCCCAAAAGGTTCTTTAATAGTACTATAAAGTATTTAAATAATAGTCATTACATAATTTGGACTTCAACCCTTAGAACGTGCCTAAATGTTTTAAATTTAATTAAAATAAATTTGTTATATCAGTTGTAATTAAAAATTAATTGATACAACCTAGTTAAAAGATATAATTTTTCCCTATATTCTAACCGATAATACAGAGCAACTTCCAATCTGGGGAGTGAGAAATTTCAAGTCAGGGAAAAGGTACAATGTCAGTGCTGAAGAATGAAATGAGAAATCGTCAATGATTCTTGAGTTATAGCTGAAAAACTTAGCGATAAAACGTCGAGATAAGCAAAAAATATATAAAGTCATAAAAAACATTATTGACTTGGCCTAGTACCTTGAACCTGACTTGGAATTTGTCACCCCTCTCCCCCACGCCCCCCGATAATATTCCTTCAAAATGTTCCACAAAATAACTAAATGCACTCGCCGCTGTGATCTTTTGATATCTTTTTGAACTGCTAAGCGACCAGTACGGTTATATAGTGTTTTTCGTTAGCTACAATTGTTTTTGGCAAAGTGTACTAATGCAGGGTTCTAGTATAGATTATTGAAGTCAAATGCTTTCCATACTTAATATTGACAACTCCACAGAAAAATAAAAAGTTGATAAAAAATTTTTTTTCTGACTTCTAATAGTAAAGACAAATATGATGAATTTCATATCAAAACCGATATTCATTGAACCCGACCCTCTCAGATTTTAATGAAATTTTGCATGCAGTTTGATTTTACCTTAAGAAACACAACCTGATTTTTAGAAATTGCAGTTTTGAAAATATGTGGGCGTGGCAAGATATCGAAATATTTGAAAAATGACGGTAATAGATACTTTAAAGCTGCGATTACTATGGAATGACTCAACCGAATTGAAAGATCTTGGTGCCATTAGAAAGGTATATAAGACAGCTTTCGAAAACATACACCGTAAAAATTTTATATTACACTGAAAAAATTTTTGCGCCAAAAATAAAACTTTAAACTTGGAAACCACTTCGAAGATCGTATTTTTTTCCCAAAAAAAATATTTTTATATAGGTCTATTTATTATATATAACATATCCAAAAACTAAAATGGGATTTTTCTTATTTTTTTTTTTAAAAAATTCTTTAAAATTTTTCTCTTGTTAACTTCCTTATATTTTGATATCTTTGTGTGACAAAAATGAATAAAGAAGCTTCACTTTGGAAGTTATACAGATTTTTTAGGTAATTCTAATAGATTTGAATAAGAATCGCATTATAAATTTTTCAAACACCCCCAAAAATATAGACTTTACCTTGATAAATTTTGCGCAAGAAATACTGTTGACTTTCGGAATATTTGCTAACATTTAGTGAAGTTTCATCTACAGGTATAAAAGAATGGAAGCTTTGAGTTCCTGTAATAGTATTAGCATTTTTATACCTTGAAAAAAGCTCTTTTTTTGTTTTGTTGTAGTCGTCAGTGTCTGCATAAGCAACTACTATGGAGGTCTTACAAGTTTGTGAAGCCCAACGAAAAAGGTCTTTCGCCGTTTCAAGGAGTCACTTTAGTCCCTAGGTTTCTTTGAACCAAATTCGATTCATGTCTTTTTAAATCGTTTGAGCCATGTCCGTCTGTCTGTCTGTCTGGTTGTCCGGCTGGTGCGCACGATTACTTTCGAAAGACGCAACCAATTTTGCACGAGTTAATATTTTCCCAAAACTACTTACGGTATTGCAAATGGGCTACATGTCCCCGCCCCTTCTGGTACCACCCATACATATACATCATTCCACCCACTTTTGAAATCGATTAATATTATTAATAGACCCAACGCGATCGTGCCCAAATTCTGTATTTAGTAAAGCTATAGCAGGATAAAGTTTTGGAGAAAAAAATTGGAAGTCTAGACACACCCCTTCTGGTACCTCCCATACAAAGTACCACTCCGCCCACTTTAGAAATCGAGTCATAATATCAATATAAAAGAAAATTGTATGTTTTACTGAGGGTGAGGGTATATGTAAGTGGGGCTGCCCGACTGAAACTTTCTTACTGCTTTTTGTCAAGGAATTTGTAGAACACATGAATAAGCTGGTGAGGTGCATTTACTTAAAACAATTTTAAAATAAAAATAAGAAAAACCCCATTTTAGTTTTTAGATATGTTATACATATTAAACAGGCCTATGTAAAAATATTGTTTTTTTTTTGGAAAAAAGACTTGATCTTCGAAGTGTTTTCCAAGTTTAAACTTATATTTATGGCAACAAAAATTTCAGTGTAATATAATTTTTTTGCAGTGTATGTATTTGACTTATGTACCTTTCTAATGGCACCAAGATCTTTCAATTCGGTTGAGTCATTCCATAGTAATCGCAGCTTTAAAGTATCTATTACCGTCATTTTTCAAATATTTCGATACCTTGCCACGCCCACATGTTTTCATAATGTAATTTCTAAAAATGAGGTTGTGTTTCTGTAGGTAAAATGTAGCTGTATGCCAAATTTCATTAAAATCTGAGGGGGTCGGGTTCAAAATGTCCTTTTTTTTATAGGTTTTGATATGAAATTCATCATATTAAAATTTTATTAAATTAAATTGTCCAAAGCTTATCCTAGTTTCTTTTACGATTACATGGACTGCAAATTTGCATTAATGATCTGGTCACCTGTTTAAGTTGTTAATAACATTATTACTGATGATGCTAGTGCACTCTTATGATAAAATATTTTTTACAACAGAAAATCACTCCAATAACTGTAAAAATTGATCATGTATCTGAAAAAATTTGATTTTATTTAATTGACGATCTAATGTTAAAGAAGCGGTCAACGATTTGTGGCATATAAAGTTTATAAAATTCCTTAATTTCGCAAATAAAAAAACCATGGAATTGCCCCTATATGTATATAGAAATAGTCAGAGAAGTAATGTCACGTTCGAACCACTTAAAAATTAAACTACCCATGATATTTCTATTCAATATTGAGTTTGATTTGGCGGAATCTCATGTTTTTAAAGATATACTTGAAAACTTCTTCTACATCTGTTTTTGATACGTTCAAACCGCACCTTTTTTTGTTCTTATTTTGTAATTAATGTTTCGCCTAAAAAAAGTCTGAACGCGTGATTATACTGTTAAGGATCTATACGATTATGTAAACGATGAATCTAAAATATGTTTTATTCTAACCTTTTTTCGCTTTAAATGTGTATAACGGTCACGTTCGACACCGTGGAATTGTCCATATACAAATTATTTTTTTTAAACAATGACAAAATTATGGATTTTATTTTGGAAGTTGCTACCTGTGTTTTCCATCAAAATGACTTTTTGTATGAACATTGAGATATTCTATACGTATGAGTTACGTACAAGAGTTGTTTGTCACTCATACGCAACCAATAACGTTATTAGAGAGTTAATCCATACCCATGACTAGCTGACCCGGGTAAACGTTGTTTTGCCTCAGTTACGGTACAAAAACACAAAAAAGTAAATTTTGCGCCATCCGTCGGACGAACTTCAAACTACACAGAAACACTACTCACGGCCCATAGCTAAGGCTCGTATCTGTACTGTTTTTGACATCAAAAACTGCGTACTGCTTTTCTCCCTCAAAGTACTGTTTTTCGATACATAATGGAAAATAAAGGGCGAACAGCGAATTCATGTTTCATATTGTTTACTTCAAAAATAAGCTCGAAGAAACACTAAAAATGCGTTAAGAGGAAGATTTTTTATCCCCAGCTGTAGTAGCAGAAAAGCAAAAACTTATTGGCAATGGATACAATTCGATTGAGATGGCTGCTTTACGCACTGATTTTTTTCGGTAATTTTGCCTGCTTTGATTTGAATGCTTTTTTACTAATGGAATGAAGGTGAAGCCGTTATAAACAAGTTAAGCGAATACAATTTGTACAATGAAAAAAAAAGCACACCCAATTTAGATATATCAAAAACGAGCGACAAAATTATGCAATGAAGAGAAGGCAATGTTTCGAATGTGGATCGGTGGGTGGAGATATTTATTCATCTCAATAACGCTGATTGCGAATTCAAAGAAATGACCACGATCGTTGAATATATTTTATGTTTGCCAGTAACTTCAGCATCAGTGGAGCGAATCTTCTCTGCTGTGAACAAAACTTGGACGTCAGACAAAACCCGATTAGATGTGCAAATATTGAAGGCGATTCTGGCCGCCAAATGTAATATGAAGTACAAATGCGTTGATTTCTACAATTACTTCAAAACGAAGCCGGCATTGCTTATTCAAATTGCTTCAAACGACAAATACAAAACAACAACAAAAGTTGATTCTGGAAATGATTGTTAATTGTTTTTTACATATTGAATAAAAAATATATGCTATGTAAATATGTACTGTTTTTCCAAATCGATGTACCGCTTTTTTAAAAAATTTCACTGAAATGTGCTGTTTTTGTCCAAAAAAAAATATACGAGCGTTACCCATAGAGCATGCATATAGAATTTGGTCAAAATCGGTTTTGAGTTTAGCGATCACGAACATACACGTAATTTTTATATATATAGAGATAGTAACTTTTATCGATATTTAGGATTTTGAATTATGAGTTCTGTATTTAAGCCAGAGTACGTATTGGCTCGCTCTTTTCGGCTCTCGGCTCGCGAGCCAGGAGCCTCAAAACTACGAAAGAGCTCTTGGATCGCGAGCTAGGAGCCCAAATAAAGAGCTGGCTCGCGAGCTAAGAGCTACAAAATTTCAAATGAGCTCTCGGCTCGCGAGCCAAAAAAGTACTTTGTGCTGAAAAGTACATTAAAAGTACTTTTGGTACAAAAAGAGTCCCTGGTACAAAAAAAAATGTACTTTGTGTCGAAAAGTACATTAAGAGTACTTTTGGTACAAAAAAGTCCGTGGTACAAAAAAAATAATTTGTGCCGAAAAGTACATTAAAAGTACTTTTGGTACAAAAAAGTACTCTGGTACAAAAAAAAGTACTTTGTGCTGAAAACTACATTAAAAGCACTTTTTGGTACACAAAAAAAGTACTTTGTGCTCAAAAGTACATTAAAAGTACTTTTGGTACAAAAAAGTACTCTCGTACAAAAAACAGTACTTTGTGCCGAAAAGTACATTAAGAGTACTTTTGGTACAAAAAAAATACTGTGTCAAAAAGTACGTTACAAGTAATTTTGGTACAAAAAAGTCCCTTTTACAAAAAAGTACTTTATGCTGAAAAGTACAATAAAAGTACTTTTGGTACAAAAAAGTCCCTGGTACAAAAAAAAGTACTTTGTGCCGAAAGGTACATTAAAAGTACTTTTTGGTATAAAATAGTACTCTGGTACAAAAAATGTACTTTGTGCCAAAAAGTACATTAAAAGTTCTTTTGGTACAAAAAAGTACTATGGTGCAAAAAAAGTACTTTGTGCAACAGAAATTTTTTTTGGGCCAATGAAATTACTTTTTGCCATAAAAAAGTACTTTTGGTACATAACTTTGGTACTTTGCTCAAGAGCCAAGAGCTCGCTGGCTCGAGAGCTGGCTCTTTTTGGGCTCTTGACTCCTGGCTCGCGAGCCAGCTCTTTTTGGGCTCTTGGCTTTTAGCTCGCGAGCCGGCTCTTTTTGGGCTCTTGGCTCCTGGCTCGCGAGCCAGCTCTTTTTGGGAACTTGGCTCTTAGCTCGCGAGCCAGCTCTTTATTTGGGCTCTTGGCTCGCGAGCCAAAATTAAATACAGTACGAGCTCGATTTTCGCAACTACCGATTATTGCAACACCCCGATTTGCGCAACCGCTCTTTTTTACACATGAGTCTTGATAAGTGCAACACGTTAAAAAAAGCAGTCTCGATGAGCGCAACTTTTCAATGTATTCGCAGAAATTATTTGTGTTTTTTTTATTTGCATGCTATGTTACGCCACTGTTCAATGTGAGTGAGCAAATGACTGTTATAGTACAGTTTTTTAGTGACATGGGGCATTTTGCACAAAGTAAAATAACAATTTTCAATAGAGGTTCGGTAAGCGCAACAATCTCGGTAACTGCAACCGGCTTGGGCTGCTATCGGTTGCGAAAATCGAGCTCGTACTGTAGCTTTAAATTATTGTCATCGATTAAGATATACATTAAGATATACAACATTTTTTATCTAAAAATAGTCTTTAAATTGCTTCCACATGACAATAGACAAAGGGCCAACAACTGACCATCCTGTTAACCATATATTACCACCACTATAGTGTAAAAACCCTTGCGGAAATTATAAAATTCAGCCACACATATTACCTGTGCAAAAGAAAGAAAAAAACACATATAAGTATCGTTGTTTTTAATATAGATTTTTATTTAAATAATAAATATGTTTTGATGTTTCTTTTACGTTCTGTTTTTTTTTTTTTTGGTAAGTAATAAACAATATGTATGTAAAATAGAATACATATCTCTCTCTCCCTCTATATATGTTAAAAACAATATATATATGTATTTATATTATAGTTTAACTTACATCATATGGTATAAATATAATTGTGGTATTTAAGTTATGTTATTCTTTTGAAATAGAAATACATTTTTAACATGAGTTTTGTAGTTTTTCTTGTTTTGGTTTTCTTTTTTTTTGTTTCAAAGTTTATATTTATGTTTCAGTTGTAGTATTATAATTTTTACACAGATTACATACAAACATTACAATGTACAATGTACAAACACGCAACTACAACTAAATTTTACTGACTGGACCTGCCTGTACGCACACACATAAATGTGTGTGGCACTTGCATAAAGATACTTCGAGATATAGGTATAGATGTATGTTTGATGCATTCAAATGTACATGCAAGTATTTAAAGCGTATGTATGCATGTATGTATGGTTACAATAATCCTAAGTTTTGTATATATCTGTATATACTATTTTGATTATACTGTTTATACATTAGAGTATTCGTAATACATATATTTAGTTTCAGTTTCTCCCTTTATATGTTTCTTTAATTTCCTTGTGTGAGTGTGTGTGATCTTTTGTAGTTGTATTTTATTTGTAGTAGTAAAGCTTTTTGCCATCGCCTTTAGCACCATTGCACTCCCCCTCCAGAGAGTAAAGAGTTTACATTGTTGGTGCTTTTTAGAATTTGGTTGGTTTTTTCGTTTTCCAAAAATAATTGTAAAATAGTAAATAATTTTGTTTTTTTTTGTTAGAGTTAGAACTATTTTCAAAATTGTACTTAATATTTTTTTAACCTTTTTTGTTTGTTGTTTTTTTTTTTCTTTTGTTCAGTTGTAGTAAATTTTTGGTAAAAAAAAATAAGAAAACGTTAATGTTTTTCGTTATGTTTTTTCTTGGATGGGATTTTAAAGAGCACTTTGGTTGTTATTGACTGAGAAAGATATTGGAATTTATAGTATTTATATTTTTTTTTTAATACCGTACCACTTAAATTAAATCGATTTTTTTTTCAGTATCGTAAAACCTCCAGTAGGTTTGAAGAATGATATGAGAAATCATCAATGGTTCTTGAGTTATAGATAAAAAACTAAGCGGAAACATCAATATAAGCTAAAATATAATAAGTCATTAAAACGCCAAACCCTTTGGGTGTTTCACTGAACTGACCTAGTATATTCACTAGGGTGACCGCCAAATGCGATGGTAGATTTTTGGTTGTTTGACCCCCCAACCATCAGAATTCAAGAACGACTAGTCCAATTTTGCTGAAATAAAAATCCGAAATTCCTTTAATCTGTTCATATACCATTTCTTTACATAATCAACAGTTTCGCAGTTATAAAGAAATTTATGAAAAACAAAAAATTTAAAAAAAATCAAAATTTAAAAATTGAATTTGAGTTTTTTAGGCAAATTTTTTATTTTTTTTATAAATTTTGTTATAACTGCGAAATTGTTGATTATGCAGAGAAATACATTTTTTTAAATAAATTTATTTACAACGAAACTCTTGAGTTATGCCTCCTAAACGTGGCTATAGTAGCATTAAAATTTTCAAGACCCCAGCGACATGTTTTAACATACTCCAACCGTGCTCAAACTTTGGCTATCCCAAAATCTGCAAAGACTTATAATTTTTGAGGGGTCAGACCGACAAAATTCTGCAATATTTTCCATATAACTTGCGGCCACCCTTACCTTCACCCTGACTTGGTATTCCTCTCTTCAGTTAAAATAGGCAAACGAGGCTATGGACTAGGTGATAGTCTTTCATGCGATCTCTTTAGCATCATAATGGAGATTATCGTGCGAAAGGCTGCAGTACACACAACTGTTAGAGGCCTCCGACAGCTCAGTGGAAGCGCCGTAGGTTTACAATCCGAAGGTGCCGTCATCGATTCCCGACCGGGGCACTGACGTCAACATTGGTGAAAAATTACTTTTCAAATACTTTCGAGTACTCCAGCCAACAAAACTCATCCTAGATGCTTTCACTACAAAAAATCCAGATTGCGCAAGGACCAAGGACAAAAGGATAAAGATTTATCAACATCTTAAAAATTAATCAACAAAACCAGCTGGCGTCATCTCTTGCAGGAAAATGGTGGTTAAAACTCAAGTACAACAACAAATAGAAATCCTTGATACAAACCTTTTTATCTACAAAGGAACGAAACAGAGTTGCCAACAATGATCGTATGATAATCGGATTACATGCCCGATCGAGTGCCGATAAATTGAAAAATCGGTATAAAGATTTATCACCCCAGCTACAACAACAACAACTGGTACCATCTTTAATCAAAGTCACATACTGATCACGTAGGACTGCGGGATATTACTGTGGTCTTTTTAAGCATCGAGAAGCAGTCGTCAGAATTGCGTTTGATGATGAATGAGGGTATGAATGGGTTGAATGAATCATGGGCTGAATGAGTTGTACAACGACATCGACGTAGTCGAGCGCGTTGAAATATACCGAATGCTCTGACTTGGACACGTTGTACGAATAGATGAAAATGTTTCAGCTCAAAAGGTCTTCTCAATAAACTCAATGGGCGGCGCAGGATGGGGCGACCAAAACTTTGTTGGATGGACCAGGTGAAAGAGCTGTTATTTACACTTGGTGTGACTAACTATCTATGGAGCGTAAAAAAACGAAGCGCTTCGAATTCTTATCTACGTACGGCTCTGATGGATGAATTTCTGTTGCTGCTAACAAAAAAGAAGAAGAAGCATTTACTTCGTTAAAATCCTTAGTTAAAGTTAAATCTCCCATATGAAAACAATTTTAAGTCAACAAGGATAATTTCACCATCAGTTCCATTTACTAACCTAGGCCCAATTAGACTAGACAAGTCTTAGAAATAAAGTTAAGGTTCGTTTTTTTTTGTGTTGACACTAAATGGGTAAAAGTAACTGTCTTGTATAAAAGGTACTTTTATTAAACCAAAAAAAATTTTTGTGTACCAAAAAATACCCTTAATTTAGCAAAAATTACTTTTTTGTAATAAAAAGTACATTTATTGTATCAAAAAGTTATTTTGTTTTGTCTAAAAGTAATTTAATATTACTAAAATGTACTTTTAGTGTACCTTTAAGTTTACTTTTATTGTACCAAAGTGCATTTATATCGTACAATAAAATGTACAATTGGTAAATTTTTTTGAACCAATTTTATTTTGCCAAGAAGTAAATTTATTGTATAATTTTGTAGAGGAAAGGTACTTTAATAATGCTAAAAAGTACTCTTATTGTACGAAAAAGCACTTTTATTGAACAAAAAAAGTTTTTTTTTTGTTTTGAAAAGTACTTTTGTTGCACCAACTTTAATTGTATCAAAAAAGTTAGTTTTTTTTTTGTCAAAAAGTGTTTCTATTGTACCAAAAAGTACTTTTAATGTAGCTTTAAGTACTTTTATTCAACATCACTATATACATCCGGTGCATTAATATGTACAGTTGGTAGGTATTATTATACCAAAAAGTACTCTTATTTGGAAAGAAATAATTTCAGTGCAGTAAAAAATAAATTTATTGTAAGATTTTGTACCGAGAAGGTACTTTAATTACACCCAAAAGTATTCTTATTGTACCAGAAAGTATTTTTATATGCACGATAAAATACAATTATTGTAGTGAAAAGTACTTTTAATCCATCAACTTTTATTGTACCAAAAAGTTTTGTCAAAAAGTGTTTATATTGTACCAAAAAGTACTTTAAATGTAGCTTTATGTACTTGTACTCAATCTTACTACATACATTTGGTACATCTACCTGTACATTTGGTACATATTATTGTACCAAAAAGTTCTTTTATTTTGCCAAGTTTTTGTACCGAAAAGGTATTTTAATTACACCAAAAAGTACTCTCATTGTACAAAAATTTACTTTTTTTACACGAGAAAGTACTATTATTGCAGTGAAAAGTACTTTTGTTGCAGCAACTTTTATTGTATCAAAAAGTTAGTTTGTTTTATCAAAAAGGACTTATATTGTACCAAAAATTACTTTTAATGTAGCTTTAAGTACTTGTATTCAATCTCGCTATATACATTTGGTACATTAATCTGTACATTTGGTGGGTATTATTGTTCCAAAAAGTACTTTTAAGTTGCCAAAAAGTATTTTAATTGAACCAAAAATAAATTTTATTGTATCGTTTTTGTACCGAAATGGTACTTTAATTACACTAAAACGTACTCTTATTGTCCCAGAATGTACTTTTATATGCCCGATAAAGTACAATTATTGTAGTGAAAAGTACTTTTGATGCACCAACTTTTACTGTATCAACAAGTTTTGTCAAAAAGTGTTTCTATTATACCAAAAAGTACTTTTAATGTAGCTTTTAGTACTTGTATTCAATCTCTCTACATACATTTGGTACATTAGTCTGTACATTTGGTACATATTATTGTACCACAAAAAAATAAATTTATTGTAAGATTTAGTACCGAAAAGGTACTTTAATTACACTAAAAAGTACTCTTATTGTACAAATATGTACTTTTACTACACGAAAAACTACTATTATTGTAGTGAAAAGTACTTTTGTTGCACCAACTTTTATTGTATCAAAAAGTTAGTTTGTTTTGTAAAAAAGTTTTTATTATACCAAAAAGTACTTTTAATGTAGCTTTAAGTACTTTTATTCACACTCACTTCAAACGTTTAGTTCATTAATATGTACATTTGGTACGTATTATTGTACCAAAAAGTACTCTTATCTTGACAAGTAATTTTATTGCACCAAAAAACAAATGTACTCTTATTGTACCTAAATGTACCTTTATTGTATGAAAAAGTACTATTATTGTAGTGAAAAGTACTCTTGATGCACCAACTCAACAAGTAAGTTTGTTTTGCAAAGGGGTTTCTATTTTACCAAAAAGTACTTTTAATGTAGCTTAAAGTACTTTGATTCAACCTCAACACATAGTTTGGTATATTAATCTTTACATTTGGTACATATTATTGTACCAAAAAGTACTATTATTGTACCAAAATGTACCTTTGTTGTATGAAAAAGTACTTTTATTACAAGAAAAAGTATTTTTTTGTATTGAAAAGTACTTTTATTGCACCAAAAAGTACTTAGATTTAGTCACAAAGTTCTATAATTTTGCAAAAAGTACTTTTGTTGTACCAAAAAATAATTTCATTTCACTAAAAAGCACTTACATTTTGCCAAAATGTACTTTTATTTTGCTAAAAAGTACTTTTGTTGTACCAAAAAATGCTTTTATTGTACCAAAATGTAAATTTTTTGCCAAAAAGTGCTTTGATTTTTCCACGATTCATAGCCTTCATCAACTGTTTCGCACCAATTTCGTTCTTCTTTCCTTCCCACTTAAGTGTTGCTGCCAAATTACTCTTTGAAATCCCAACCAATTTATTTATTTTTACTCACTTATTTAATAAATAGTTTCTCATAGTTAAATTTAAGTTCATTATGAAATTGATCCTCAAGTTTATTGTTATCTTATATACGACGATATAATTCTATAGTTTTTAAGTTTTAAAAAAATGTTGTCATTTGTATTAACAATTTACAGTGAAAATAACCCGACAAGTTATATTTGTATCTATAAAGTATTGAAGTATATAAAAAACATTTCATTTTATATGTTTTGGTATTTACTTATAGTATAGTTTTTTTTTCTTTGCTAAAAGATAACAGAAAACCAATCATCTACGGTTTATGTGATATATATATACTTGTGTTGTTTGAAAGAACCCTTATAAATAGTTGTATATCGATAGACTAGAATAAATGTAAGTAGAATAGAAGTAGATAGTTAAAAATATAATTATAGTAATAGTAATAGTTAAGAGTTAAGAGATAAATGTTATTAGAAAAGTCCAGAAAATTTATAAGATTGAACGATTGTGTGGTGAGAGAAACAAGTGAATACAAAACAGAGCACTCCAAAAATCTCAATTAGTGTCAATATAAAAATTAACAGTGTTTAATTATATACTTGTAACTATGTCAAGGATAATGAAGAGTCGTTTCTTGTGTGTCTTATGTTTTTTTTTTTTCATTTTCTTATCCGCTTAGATAAAGTAGGTAAAAGTAGAGTGTAGCACTGAACGACTGAAAATGGAACATAAAAATGTCATTAAGAAATAAGTTTGCAACATGCTTACAGAGTAGAATAGTAGTTTTCTAGTATTAGAGTAACATACAAATAAGTTTTTAATTGAGCATTTTAATTATTGTGTTTGTGTGTGTGTAAGTGTGTTGGTTTTGTTTCCTTTGTAATTGTTACAATAGTTTACAATAGTTGTTGGCTATAGTGAAAATGAGTTTGATTACTTTTACAATCGCACAGCAAATGCATCTTAAGAGAAAACATTTAGTTGCGTCATGCAATCAAGGATATTGACTCGTCAAAGTGGCGAAGATTTAGCAATTACTTTGTCGAGTAACACTTTGTTAACCTTGCGTTGCTATTAAAGTTAAATGTTAATTGAAGTGTTATTTGATAGCTTAAGATGCATTCATTGTTATCGTTAGTTAGTCTATTGTATAAATTGTAGATATTTCACACCCATGAAGCGTAAGGGAAATTAAATCCTATCATGGATCTCAAATAAAGTAAGAAATTTGCAAAGTAATTGAACATAAAATTTTGTAATATATATTAAAATCTTCTGTATCCAGGTGTATGAAGTTTATGTACATAAAACTAAGAGGTGCACGTAGAAGTACATTGGTTATTTCTGTTATTTATAGGGGAGGTATTATTAGGTGGTGTAAGCCTAGAGTGTTAAAATACCTCCTTTTTTTAAAAACCCGGTTTCCGAGTTATTCGAAAAATTGATTTTTTAGAAAAATCGGATTACGTATACAGCATTTAAAAGAAAACCGGTTTAACTGGGTTTTTCGGTTTTTTTCTAAAAAGTTAATAATAAAAATAAAAAAATAATTTGGTTTGAAAAAATGCATTTACATATTTGCAAAAAATAAGAAATGTGTTGTTTTTTTTTGTGTTTTTACTTTTTACTAAATTTTTAGAATCTCTTTCATTTTTTAAAGGAATAAATTTTTGGAATATTTTTAATTTTGTTTTTTTTTAAATAGTATTTAAGAAATAGTGTGCAATAGTATGCAAAACGCGCTCACTAATTGTGGAAGTAGGATTTATTGACAAAAGCACGTTTAGAAGGATGTTGAGCTTTTCTGTCCTTTTATAAAATGTATCAAAATATTTGAAATCATCCTATAAGCTTGAGTCAGTATAAAACCGTTTAAAAAGTTCGTTCGTATAAATGCATATACTTTTTCAGCGTCGACTAGATTCGCTGAATCATTTGATAATCTTTTAATTGCGAGCGCTAAAGGCTGAAACACATAGAAAGCGTTTCTTTCTTTCCTCGCATCAAGCATATGTCAAATTTATTTTATTACATTCGTTCTTACGAATCCGCACACATAAAAAGCATTCTCCAAAGCATCAGGCCCAAGCGAGGCGCAAAGTTTACAAATATTAAAAATTTTGTAGGCATCGCCGGCATTGACATTTGAAAACAGCTGATTGTGTAGTTTATTTTGTGCAAACAGACAAAAGAACAAAAAAAAAATATTATTACATTATATGAATTTTATGATGTTTCAGGAAAACATTGCATATACGATAAAACTGATGTCCAATATTGTGTTTAGCGACAAACATATGATGGGATAAGCGTATAAAGTATGCGGCTTATGTGTTTTAGAAATTTTAAAAGCGAGGCTGATGCTTGCAAAGAAAGCATGACATGAATGCGAGGCTTTCTATGTGTTTCAGCCTTAAAGGCTGAAGCGCTGAGCATAAATCTCTAGAAATTGTTATTTCTTTAGAGCTGAATGAAGTTTCCCGACTTGTTGAATTAATGATCATGCTTCCGCAATTTTGCGATAATTTGAGATACGCATTTAATGAGTTTGTATGATTTTTCGACTTCCACTATTTCACCGAATTCATCATCGTCACTATCATCGTCGGCGAGATCCACTTCGACTTGTTGATCCACTTTTTTGGCAAAAATAACGTCCGCAAAGATGTATCGCAAGATTTAAGCACAATTGGGACTCCAGTAGTATATAAGACCCATATTTCTTCATTGGGACTGCTCCGTCATGTGTGGAAGCTTCTATATCTTTGTCAAAGATAATTCCAAATTCTTTAAGTTTGTTATCTACCAAATTTTGAATGTGGGTTGCAGTTCCGGCATGTTTTAATTGTTCCAATCCAATATTAAAAAGCTCGTGAATTTGTTTTTCCAGGTCATAACATCTCAGGGTGACATTTACATACGTATTTGAAATTTGATGTGTCGCTCCACTTATCAACTACAAGCGAAAAACGACCCATCTTTTTTATTATTGACTGCAACTTGTTTATCAACTCGCTTTTTTTATCCATATAAAAGCCATCTACTAAACCACATAGCGTTACGTCGCTTGACGACATCATCACCCCTTTATAGGTCAAGTATTGGGATACCTTCCAGGAATTGTGAACGGCTTTTTAGTGACATCCCATCTTTAGCAACGAATCGAGCAATTATTTCTTCAAGACCTGCAGCTTTTGTCGAGTATAGTTTCTCGAAGGTCTTGTAATATCTTTTGCTGTTGTTATCAGCTTGTTAATTTTTTTAACAAACTTGTTCAGTATGTTTTGTTTGACACTACTCTTTCAATAACTCCTTTTACAGTTGAAACAAAGCAATTTAAAAAAAACCGAGTACCCGAAGGAAAAAACTCGGTTAAACCGGTTATTCGAAAATGGCATTTTTGCAAAAACCGGCATACGGTTTAAAATAAAAGAACCGGTTTACGGTTTTTCGGTTTCGGTTTTGAACACCCTATGTAAGCCACATGGTTTTCTTTAGCTTTGCATATTTTAAGGAAGAAACGGAATTAGATAATTAGATAACTGGGGCAATATTGAATTTTGAGAAATAGGTCAATTGTTATGAAAGTTACGAAAAAAAGCGGTTCGATATTTCTCATTCTATTCTCCAGTCAGATATCAACAAGCGATTACGTAGTGCCAAGTTTGCCTAAATTCAGCGTACTTGTAAATAATATATGCAGGCAAAAGTATATTTGTGAAATTCAGCATTTGTATGGAAGGTACCTACAAAATTGGTATGTCTTGTTGCTTAAATTTTAGAATTTATTGGAGGTATAATAATTTTCCAAAAAAAAGGTCAATTTATATGAGAGATAGCAGATTTGGCCGGTTGAATAGCTATGACCGAATCGATCCGCAACCATTTGTAAACGCATTGGTCCTTGCAATGTTTACGAAGTTTTTTTATGACAGTTATCGTGTCTTCTAGCAAGACAGACGGACATAACTCATTCGACCTTAAAAGTCATGAAACACAATTCGTCTAAAGAAACTTGATAACACTAGTTTACAGCCATTTTTGTCTTTGGGTACCACTATTTTTTTTTATAAGAGAAGACGGATTCCTGGTTAAGAAAAAAAATTTAAAACAATTTTTAATTTTTAATTAATTTTTTGTACAATTTTTTTTTCCGATGGTACCTTTGGATTTTTACCTATATTTCAGGTGAAAGAGCAGAACGTGGGGCAGCAGACCAAACAAGAACAAAAATATACCATTCACTTTCTCTTGGTCCCCAAATATCGAAATGATAGGTCAGAATTGGAGACGAGGCCCATGGCGTCTTTGGGGGGTCAATAAAAGGGCTCCTTGAATTCTATGATTATCGCCTATGAGCGAGTACTTAAGATGAAAGATTAATAAAGCACTTTCGAATATACACTTTTAAAGAACTTCAAACAGGTCTTCTAAAAGTCATATAAAATAACCTACGAGTATGAAATGCAAAGATATGGAGTTTGTGTTGTACTGAAAAGTGTTTAAATTTTATCGAAAGTAATTTTATTTTGCCAAAAAGTGCTCTTGTTGTACCACAAAGTATTTTAAATGTACCAAATAATACCTTTATTGTACCAAAATGTACTTTGATTGTAAAAAAAGTATTTTTATTTTGCCAAAAAATATTTTTATTATATTAAAAAGTACTATTATTATTAATAAAAGAAAGTACTTCCATTGTGCCTAAGAGTACTTTAATTGTATCCAGAAAGTAAATTTGTACCAACAATAAATTTTTTTTTGTACCAACAATATTTTTTTCTTTAACAACAAGTTCTTTTCATGTATCAAAAAGACCTTCTGTTTTGACAAAAAGTACTTTGTGGCACCAAAAAAAAAAAAATATACCATAAAGTGATTTTATAGTATCAAAATGTACTTTTAGTTAGAACATAGTAAATGTTAAAAGTACTTTTATATGTAAAAAAGTACTTTATTACGTACCAAAAATTTAATTTATTGTAACAAAATGTACTTGATACCATAAAAATACGTTTAGATATGTTAAAGTACATTTTGGTATAATAATAGTCCTTTTTTGTGTAATAAAATTACTTATCAGTACAAAAAAAGTTCTTTGTGGCAAAATCAGAGGCAAAATCAAAGTACAATAAAATAATTTTCATGTATAATAAAAGTACTTTTTTGCAAAATAAAGTTACTTTACGCCAAAATCAAAGTGTTTCGGTGCAATTAAAGTACCTATAGGTAGAAAAAAAAAATTTTTTGACAAAACTAAATTATTTAATATATTGAAAAGTACTTTCAGTTTAGTACAAAATTACAAGTACAAATGTTACTTATATTTTTCCAAAAAATACTTTTATTATACCGAAAACGGCCTTATTTGGTGCACTTTTGGCACCAAAAAGTACTTTTATTGTTCCAAAAAGTACTTTTATTTTGAAAAAAAATGCAATTACTCTACCAAAAATGAATTTTATTGTCCCAAAAAGTTCTTTTGTTGTATCATAAACAATTTTAATTTTATTAAAAAGTATTTTTATTTTGCGAAAAAGTACATTAGTTTTGACAGAAAGTACTTTTTTCGTTGTTGTCAAAAACCAAATATTGTCAGTAGTAAAAAAACGTTTTTATTGTACCAGAAACTACTTTTCTTGTACAGGATGTCCCAAAAGAAAGTTTAAATATTATGAGTCGACAAAATAAAAAATAAGATGTCTATTGATTACACTGTTCTAAAAAAAAATAATTTTTTCTGGGTTTTGCCTCCAAAAGTTATTAATATCATGATTTTAAATATGATTTCAGATTTTCTTCATCAGGCACAGTTTTTTAGTAATTTGGAGTTAAATTTTTTCTTCTTTCTTGAAGTTGTATTAAAATACTTTTTGCATAAACCCAACAAACCATGTGGCTAGGGGTGAATCGGTAACGATTCGTTGGTAATTCGCTAAAGCGATTCGTAAAAAGCGATTGTAAAACAAATTCGAGAATGATAACATTATAGAATCACTGGTGAAGATTCGCAAACGAATCGTAAAAGCGATTGGTTAACCAACCGTAAAACCGATAAAAATGCGGTAGAATTTAAAAAAACATTTGAAAATGACAACATTATCGAATCGCTGGTGAATATTCGTTAACGTATCGTAAATTCGATTCTTTTACCAACTGTTTAAGCGATAAAAATTTGATAATTTTACTTTTTTAATTTAAATAAGAAAGTTTTAATTTGGGAATCAATGATATGCAATACAAATTTGTATAACTTTAATTTTAAAAGCTTTAACTACGTGTGACAACAGATGAATACAAAAAGATTAATCTATTTCAAAACTAGTTAAATTTCAAATGACATCTCAGCAAGTCAATTTCATAAAGGCCGCGATTTCGTAGCGAATATTTTCTTTCTTATACACCAGACAAGTCGGTTTCTTGTTAATACCTTAAGGTAATTACTTAGGAAAAAGTCCAAAGACTGGATTACACTCTTCACGTTTTCTTTAGTTCAATGACTTTGGTCGCCCCGATTTTGAGTTTTGTAGTGCTGAACTGGTCTCTCTTAATCTGTTGTTCCAACGGCAGGGATACTTGGAGCATCATTTAAGTGACAAAATCCCGAATTCTGCAAAATCCTCTTGCGAGGTAGCATTTGTTTAAATAATTTAGTGGTAGATTTTTTTTTATACGCATTTGAAGTTGGCTTTTTCGGAACGATGGCTAACAAGAAAAATTCAATAAAACTGTCATAAAATAATGCTTTTTATCCCGGAAAGTTGTGGTATCTTATTGTTTTTGGGGTCGAGGAAACCATTTTTAACATTTATTTTTATTTATGAGTGCCGCCAGATGGCGCTTTCGGAAATTTTTTTTGGATTAGATCGCATATTTTGTCTTTTCTCACGATTACAGCCTTAGATTAAGAGCTATCGAGCTGAAATTTGGTGTGGAAGCTTCTATGTTCCAAGCAGAGATTTAGTTTTAAGATGGGCATGATCGGACAAAACCTACTCCCACGCCCCATACAAATTGAACCTTCTTTGGGGTACGTTCCTGCGATCGCAGTCGCAGATTAGGAGCTATCGAGCTGTAATTTAGCATGCAAGCTTATATCCCCTAAGCGGAGATCAAGTTCTAAGATGGACACGATCGGGCTAAAACTACTCCCACCTTCAATACAAAATAACGCTTATTGGGGATGTACGTCTGTTCGACCTGGTGATTACAGCCGTAGGTTAAGAGCTATAGAGCTGAAATTTCTAAGATGAGCATGATCGGACAAAAACTTCTGCCATCTCCAATGTATACTCCGCATTTTTAGGGGTGTGAGGAGTTATTGCCTGATCTTGCTCATCTTTGAACTTAACTTTCTCTAAGAGGTTAGAAGGTTGCGTACCAAATTTCAGACCGATAGCTCTTAATCTACGGGTGTAATCGCGAGGTCAAACAGACGGACACCCCCAAATAGGGTTATTTTGTATGGGAGGTGGTAGTAGTTTTCGTCCGATTATGCCCATCTTAGAACTTAAACTCTGATTAGGGAATAGAAGATTGCATACCAAATTTTAGGACGATGCTCTTAATCTATAACTGTGATCGCAGCGACAGACCCCAAAAAAGTACAATTTGTATGGGAGGTGGGAGTTGGGTTAGTCCGATTATGCCCATCTTAGAACTTAATCTCCGTATGGGGGATAGAAGCTTGCTTACCAAATTTCAGATCGATAGCTCTTAATATAAGACTGTAATCGCGAGTTAAGACAAAAAATGCAATATAATCCAACAAAATGTACGAAAGCGCCATCTGGCGGCGCACATAAGTAAAAATAAATGTCAAACATGGATTTCTCGACCCCAAAAACAGTTAGATACCACAACTTTCCGGGATAAAAAAAATAAATAAGCATTATTGAAAGGATTTTTTCTTGTTAGCTAGCGTTCAAAAATCACCAACTTCAAATGCGTGTAAAAAAAATATCTCGCAGTAAACTTGAAAAAACCCCTGAGGGTTTTGTTATACAAAATGTCAACTTTCATTTGCTTTTGGTTTCATCCCATTCCGATTCGAAAAGTTCAATTTTGTGTCACAGTGTAATTTAATAATTACTAGTGGGTAGTAATAAAAAGTTATTTATGGATTTTTTATTAGATTTAATTTTATGTAGGATAGAGGTATTGATGGATAAAATAATAATAAATGGATAAATAATAATATATTGCAAGTTCCGAGGATTTATTTCAGTTCGAGAAACCAAATATGATTACTTTAAATTTTGGCAGTTTGATAAAATAATAAAGTTGCTCAACTAACAAAATCAAATAAATATTTCTAGTCTTTTGCGTTTTGCGAAATATATCGGAAGGAGTAGAAAAAAAGATTTTACTTTTCCTTTTTTTACGTAATTTTTTCAGTGTCGCGAAAAAATCAAGAAGTATACGATGTTCTTTCCCAAATATATACTGTACTTAATATTTTAAATTATAAGGACGGTTTGATGGTAAATACTTATACAAATCATGTTTGGAATTATCTATCTGTCTGAAATTCGGCTCTTTGTCATGAAAGGCGTAATGCCTATAACTAAAACAGTATCTCTAAGTCGACTCATACCAGAAACTTTTCCTTTGTCAAAAAGTAGCAAAAGTAACATTCATCAAAATCAGAAGAGAGGAACAATTCAAATTAATTCATAATATTTACGCTTACGGTGTGGAATATCGTATGTAATCCTTTTATTGCGTTTGTTCATTTCACTAATGTTGGTAAGACTGGTTGGTATATGGTGTTGACATGAGATTTGAGTACTACAACATTATAATGACATTTTTCATTATGATATTGCAGTCTGTGTGTATTAACTTAATCATATTTTATGTATATATGAACTTATGTACGTGTATATAGGAATATCATTATCGTATTGTATGAAATTTATTGTTTACAAAAAACCATCATCTGACGCTTCCGCCGATGAAGACAACAAATCTTATACTTGTTCCGCTGTCTCATCCAGAATCATCGAGTGTAAATCCATGGCCGAACGTGTCTTACGTGGCGCTTTTGGCATCAGAAATTGATTTGGAGTCGGTCCCACAAATACTGAATTTTGTCGCGGTCTTGAATATGCTGAATAACCTAAAATAAAAAAGAATAAAAGGATTGCAAAAGTGAGGTACTCGTATTGGAAAATGGGTATAACTGAATTGAAGATGAGGAGGTAGTCTTTTAATGTACGTAAAAGCTTACAGTTATGACAATTCATACAGCTGTGTATTACGTGCTACAGATGAATATGTGACAAGTAAAAGTCGTAAAGTAGATGATGATGTGTTTTATGATGTGAAAATGCCAATGTATTATTTGAATAGGAAAAGGCATATTTTTTGTTATGTTCAATCAGGAATTTGGGTTAAAGCATGTTTATGTTTAAGCAGAGAAACGTTTCTGATAAATGTGACACTTAAACATTTATGACATATGTCGCTTATTATGTTACTCTTTTTATACATACTCTAATTTTATTATAAAGTTAAACAACCAGCCACAAAAAACTCAACGTTTTGTACCCTCCATTTATGTTAGACTAACTGACTAAAAGCATAAAACATAGAAGTAACACTTAAATATAATGCTGTCTAACACACACACCCTTACATGTGCCCAGATATTTCCGTGTCTGATGAACATGAGTGGCAACATTCACGTACATTTATTTAAACACATCCGCCATATAAAGTTAAAAGTCAACGGAAACGGATGTGGCATTATACAGTACAGCTTTGAAGAGCAGATGATGTCCTTGGAAACTCATAGTCCTCACAGGCGGCGTTACGCATCGGTTGCATTTATATGCGTACACTAGTGCTCATCAAATTTTCTCGGGGGGGGGGGACCTCAGTTAAAATGTCAGTAATTGTTACATTATCATTGTTTTCAAGCTTGAGCTTATTTTTACACTCCACTCACAGAGAACAATTTATAGAGCTGGGTGCTAGCAGTGATATTAATGTTATATGTTGGGGCAAGCATTCAAGTGTGTGGGGTAAGCACAGTGCTTCGTCTCATAGACTTAAATTGAATTAGTCATGATGATGATTATTTAAATTATATCAAGATATAGAGATATCAAGATATCAAGATATCAAGATATCAAGATATCAAGATATCAAGATATCAAGATATCAAGATATCAAGATATCAAGATATCAAGATATCAAGATATCAAGATATCAAGATATCAAGATATCAAGATATCAAGATATCAAGATATCAAGATATCAAGATATCAAGATATCAAGATATCAAGATATCAAGATATCAAGATATCAAGATATCAAGATATCAAGATATCAAGATATCAAGATATCAAGATATCAAGATATCAAGATATCAAGATATCAAGATATCAAGATATCAAGATATCAAGATATCAAGTTATCAAGTTATCAAGTTATCGAGTTATAAAGTTATCAAGTTATCAAGATATAAAGATATCAAGATATCAAGATATCAAGATATCAAGATATCAAGATATCAAGATATCAAGATATCAAGATATCAAGTTATCACGATGTCAAGATATCAAGATATCAAGATATCAAGATATTAAGATATCAAGATATCAAGATATCAAGATATCAAGATATCAAGATATCAAGATATCAAGATAGCAAGATATCAAGATATCAAGATATCAAGATAGCAAGATATCAAGATATCAAGATATCAAGATATCAAGATATCAAGATATCAAGATATCAAGATATCAAGATATCAAGATATCAAGTTATCAAGTTATCAAGCTATCAAGATATCAAGATATCAAGATATCAAGATATCAAGATATCAAGATATCAAGATATCAAGATATCAAGATATCAAGATATCAAGATATCAAGATATCAAGATATCAAGATATCAAGATATCAAGATATCAAGATATCAAGATATCAAGATATCAAGATATCAAGATATCAAGATATCAAGATATTAAGATATCAAGATATCAAGATATCAAGATATCAAGATATCAAGATATCAAGATATCAAGATATCAAGATATCAAGATATCAAGATATCAAGATATCAAGATATCAAGATATCAAGATATCATGATATCAAGATATCAAGATATCAAGATATCAAGATATCAAGATATCAAGATATCAAGATATCAAGATATCAAGATATCAAGATATCAAGATATCAAGATATCAAGATATCAAGATATCAAGATATCAAGATATCAAGATATCAAGATATCAAGATATCAATATATCAAGATATTAAGATATCAGGATATCAAGATATCAAGATATTAAGATATCAAGATATCAAGTTATCAAGGTATCAAGGTATCAAGTTATCGAGTTATCGAGTTATAAAGTTATCAAGTTATCAAGCTATCAAGATATCAAGATATCAAGATATCAAGATATCAAGATATCAAGATATCAAGATATCAAGATATCAAGATATCAAGATATCAAGATATCAAGATATCAAGATATCAAGATATCAAGATATCAAGATATCAAGATATCAAGATATCAAGATATCAAGATATCAAGATATCAAGATATCAAGATATCAAGATATCAAGATATCAAGATATCAAGATATTAAGATATCAAGATATCACGATATCAAGATATCAAGATATCAAGATATCAAGATGTCAAGATATCAAGATATCAAGATACCAAGATATCAAGATATCAAGATATCAAGATATCAAGATATCAAGATATCAAGATAGCAAGATATCAAGATATCAAGATATCAAGATAGCAAGATATCAAGATATCAAGATATCAAGATATCAAGATATCAAGATATCAAGATGTCAAGATATCAAGATATCAAGATGTCAAGATATCAAGATATCAAGATATCAAGATATCAAGATATCAAGATATCAAGATAACAAGATATCAAGATATCAAGATATCAAGATATCAAGATATCAAGATATCAAGATATCAAGATAGTATCAATATTTTATGATTTTATTATAGTTAAATTCTTAAAATCTAAAATTTCAACAAAGCTGCATAAAAATATATTTTATTCTTTATGTCTCTGTCGGTTTCACAACACTGTGTTTTCCTTTAACGACTGAAGTAAATTGAAGAGCACTTAGTCTTCGCTTTTTAAGCATCTGAATGGGAAATTAAATTTAATGTTTCAACGCTTACTTGAACGTGCAAGAAAAGATATCTAACAAAACAAGTCTCACTCACACACCAACAGATTTTCCAAAAAGATGCAATAAACATTAACTTGCAAAGAAGAAGAAGAAGTAGAAGAGGCTTCTCTACAAATACAGCCGATTTCATACGCCTTTACGCACTTAGCGTAAAAAAGTAATTAAAAGCGTTCAAATGCTAGATGCTGTCCCGTTTCCCACGATGAGCAGTGTTAATCCTTCATGAGCTAGAAATAAATGCCTTCAACTGGAAAATGACAATGGTTTATGTTAACTAAAGTTAAGTATGAATAATCTTTCTGTAAGTTCAAGGATATTTGGCTATTTGTTTGGCTGCTGTCATTAGCGCGAAAAAAATAGTAAATTAATTGTATATTACAACGCAAAGTAAAGAGCGAAGAAATGTGATTAGAAAATTTCGTGCTCATTGTTGTAATTGAATTTAAATTGGAGAAAGTTTTAACATTTTTCTCTTGTTTGCATATGGTGGCGTAACTGATTTACATTTTTAATTACAATCGTACAGTAGGGGTATAACCAAATTTTGGCCCTAGCACCACGCGATGGCGAAGGTTGTGTTATTTACGAAAAAATAATTTTGGGGTCATTTCGGATAAAAAACCTCACCCACGAAAACGATTTTCTAAAATCTCCCACAAAAAAAAAACATTAATTTTAAATAAAAAATTTTAAATACTTTATTAATAAAGTAAAATAGTAAACTGAAAAATTTTGTTTAATTATTAAAAGACATAATGAATAAATGTCCTGTATTACTTTAATACCGCGATCTGCGCTTAAAGGGCTTCTTTTAAAATCCATTGTTTTAAAGTATAAAACACAAACTCAAAAATATAATTTTCTTTGAATAATAAAAACAATTAAAGTACATGACGTAATTATTAATGACATACATTCAGCTTCCTAAATATTTATACAAATGTTAAATGCATCTCGATATATTGATAAAAAAAAGTTTTTTGCGCTTTTCAGCTAAATAAATAAAAATAATCATTTAAAAACTTCACCGCGTTTGGTGGGTGAACTTTTTTGACAACTGCGAAAAAGTAATACCATTTTTTTATATAATTTTCAATGGCCTATTCGACTATGCTAGGGCCATTTGGATATTTGCAAAAAATTGCAAAAAGTTATATCCCTAGTGTACAGTTCACGCATTGTTTTCTGACATTTCATCAGTGGTTTCAACGTTACGATTTTGTCTGGTGTATATTTTACTATTCGAGTTACACATCCGCAAACGTATGCAGCGATTTGTATGGTGCGCCTGAATGTATGCAATTATTTACGTACATAGGTTATGGGATATGTTGATGTGTGTATGTATAAGGGAGTATGTAAATAGAAGTGTGATTGAATACAAAAATTTCATTGAGTATTGTGTTCTCTAAGATTGCGCGGTTACCAAATGCAAGCACAGTAGTTGGGGATGTCTGTGATGTGACGAAAAGAAAAATTTAATATGTTGTAGACATAAAAAAAAACTTCTTTCATATGGTCTTGAGCTTGAAATAAATTCTAAATCCAATTTTCTTTCATTTTAATATATTCACCCCAAAAATTAGTCACAATTAGTAACAATACATTAAGTATTTGTTTTTTATTTACAACAAAGAATTATCGAATTTCATCCAAAAATGTCTTAACTCTAACATTTAGCACGTAATGTTTAAAATTTGTTATCTTTATATATAAAATTCTACCGTACGTGTGTTGTGACTGAACTCCTCCTAAACGGCTGGACGGATTTGCATAAATTTTGTTGTATGCGTTTGGGTGGCACCCCGGATGGTTTAGGTTTACAATTCGGTCCAATTGGACAAAGGGGCGTGGCACCGCCCATACAACTTGAAAATCAAAAGGGCTATATCTCATGAACTATCAGAGGTATGAAGATGAGATTTAGTATATATGTTGTTGAAGCAGTATTAATTTCAGCCAAGGTGGAAGTGGGCGGTGCCACGCCCCTTTTTTAAAAATCGCTCTGACGGCTTTTTCAATAGACCGATTGATACGAAAATTTTACCAAATGGTACTGTTGACCTGTTGATAGTCCCTGGCTATAATAGGTTGTGATTGGTTAAAGGGGCGTGGCACCGCTGATACAACTTGAAAATCAAAAGGGCTATATCTCATGAAGTATCAGAGGTATGAAGATGAGATTTGGTATATATGTTGTTGGAGCAGTATTAATTAAAGCCAGCGTGGAAGTGGGGGGTGCCACGCCCCCTTTTCAAAACCGCTCTGCAGGCTTTCCCAATGGACAGATTGATACGAAAATTTTACCAAGTGGTACTGATGACCTGTAGATAGTCCCTGGCTATATTTGGTTGTGATTGGATGAAGGGGCGTGGCACAGCCCATACAACATGAATATAAAAAGGGCTATATCTCATGAACTATAAGAGGTATGAAGATGAGATTTGTTACATATGTTGTTGTTGCAGTATAAATTACGGTAAAAGTGGAAGTGGGCTGTACCACACCCCTTTTAAAATAAAAAGTTATAACTGTAAAAATTCCACAGTATATCGCAGTTCGCCTAGAGATATGAACCGTAAGGTGGGCCAGTTTTTTTATTCGCAAAAATTGTAACCAAATCTACGATGAGTTGTTAGAAAATGTCACCAATAAACTTTGTGTGTAATATCAATTCCTAGCTCGCGCTGGGAAAGTTTAATTTAGTGCAGAAAACTTAAATTTTGATAGAAGTGTCTTAAAGCTGAAGTCTGTACGCTTTCAATAATCATGGGGCAACGAACGTCACTTCTAAAAGAAGCGCAAAACGGAGTAAATAAACAAAAAATCCCTTTATCTTAAAAAAAGTATCAGCTAGGATTTTGATTCATGTGGATTTTTAATGTACAATTGACCCCCAACAAAACCCCATTTACCGTTTTTGTTGCCATTTCAGGTCAACCAATTCGTCATTCAGGCGAGGTGTGTGAAGTGTGATAGACTTTCATTAAGACTTTCTTTGAAAAATCACAATGTAAAGACTACACAAGAACAACGCTTACAAATCTTCAAAATGCGCGTTCTGTTTGCTCTTTGTGAAGTTTATGGTGCATATACTCATCCATCTGAGCAGCTAATAGAAGCCATAGACGCTGTAGACGTAAGTGTGACAGGGGACTCGAATTTATCGAACCGACGCCGTTCTCAGCAACTCGGTCTCTGCTAATGCTGAGGAAAGATCTTGGCCTATATTCATATATCCAACTGGTAGAAGAACTAAAACCAGTGGACGATCAATTGATTTTTTTTTTTATTTATCATGTCATTGCACATTATTTGAAGGAGAAATGGTTCCAACACGACGGCGTAATATGCCATACAGCGCGTGAGATCATCATTTTGTAAAGCCAAACGTTAGTGACCGAATTATCTCATAGAATGGTAATACGAGTTCAATACAAAGATAGTATTCGGAAATATTCTTGATCCATGTGAGAAGAAGACATGGCAAAAGAGGTTTTTATGGCTAAAGGCATGAAGGTTCAAACGAAATTTTAATTTTCGGTCAATAGGCGGAGAAGGAATGTCAAAAGTGTTTTTTACGTCCAAAGAGATAGTTAGTATACAGACGGTTACCGCTACTACATTGAATTTTGATCTTTAACGGAATGTCTGTTTCCGATTTGTAAAAGATATGACTTTGCTGATGAACTTTTTACTATCGTCATAGAGCCTATGATATTTAGAATTTAAAACAACAACACTTAATTTGTGAACTTTCATGTTAAGGAGTTGCTTGAAATTTACATAAGTTAATAAACTCAACATATCATTATCGAGCTTAAGTACCGTTTTCAAAGTACTTTGTAGACCTAAATGTAAAATATATTACAAGTTAAAATGCAATAGCGAAGCATTGCCGGGCCCACTAGTATATTATAAAATTTTGGAACGCGTGATTGTAATCAAATGCAACTACTTGATAGCTTCATTGTACGACAAAAAAACACACAGTACGCCTTTTAAAACAATCACCCTAAGGCTGGTATGAAAAAGAGACGTTGTCAGAGAGCCACACATCTCAAGTATTTAATACATATACGAAACACTGTGCTCAAAACCACTTGTCGCCGCCAACAAGATGAAAGGGGTGTTTTGTGGCACAGTCTGCAGTGCCTACAACCACTGATGAGGTAATATCAATGCAGTTAATATAAGCGGATTGACATTCAATTGTCGCCTCGATGCTTGATAAAAAAAATGCAGTAAATTTATTTACGGAAATTAATTGCATTTTATATTCATGTATAATACGAGTGAATATATCAGAGCACCAGTAGAATATTGCAGAATGTCACATATTCATTGTATATATAACATCTGCATACTCAAGTAGTGAATATAAATCAATGAATTACATACAATCGATGACACAGTATAATAAGCAACACTATGGAACACAAAACAAAAAAACATCCGTATTTCCACTATATTTTTTTGATGTATTATGATCACATGATTACAAATATAACCGAATCTTCTTTTCTATGGCAAAGTTTTGAAAAATTACATATTTCAGCCAGAAACTTCCAAAAACATTTATTTTGTAAAATCATAAAATGAAGTGTAATTTGCTCTAGGAACACTGCCAAGTTGTTGATTAAGTATTGTTTCTCAGAGTTCAAGATGACTCGTTAGTTTTTTTTCCCGATATCCATCCCCTACTTAAATGTAGGATCTCCCCGCGGTACTTTCTGGAAACGCCTGTTGGCGGCCAATACGAGCAGCGACTTTACAAGAAAAGAGTCTCGAAGGGTGTTTTTTTCTCCCGCAGCAGTGGGAGATCTTCTGGAGCCACCTGGAATTGGAGGCCAGGCTTTCACACGAATGACCTAAAAAAAGGTAGCAGTCCTACCGCCATAATAGGTAACCTGGACCAATCATCCATCTCAATCAAATCTCCTTGATAACTAAAACCGAAAGGGATAGAAAAATAATTATAACCCGGAACCCTCGATGACGAAATTGGAAACACGAATTGGATACTGGAACGTACAGACACTATGTACATAAGACTGACAAAATCCATCAACTAGTACCTAAGTTCCAAAGGTTTAACTTGGATATACTAGGCGTCAATGAATGGAGGTGGACTGGAAAAGGTTAATGTAAGGTTGCGCAACAGGTAAAAAATTCATATTTTCGGGCCCCGACCATGACATTGAAATTGTTCTGGGAGATTTTAATGCTAAAATAGGAAGGAAGGAAAGATGCTCTAGGTTCAGCAGTCGGAAAATACAGGCTACACAACAACATCTCCAAAGATAACGCATTCAGACCGGTTATCTTAGTGTCGACAAGAAACATGGTAGTGAGAGGAACCAGATTCCATGGATATCTCCCGATCAAAATAAATGAAATCAGATTGATCACACGGTAATCGATCGAAGGCATATTTAAAGATTTATGGATGTGAGTGTGATGCGCGGTGCAAATATTCACTCGGATCACCACCTAGTTGCAGGCAAAGTACGCACGGGATGAAATAGTGCTTAAATAGTGCTTCCCGACACACAGTGACAGCATATTGCGAAATTGATGACCACTGAACATAGTGGGTTATGAAAAACCATGGTCAGATAAGCCATGGTATGATGAAAAATGTCGCGTATTGACTGAAGAAAAGGTTGCTACATATACGATAAAACTGCTGCCAATAGTAACGCCAGCTATGACAGAACGACCCAGCGGTAAATGAAAGGAATGACCTATTTCGTAATCAATGACATCAGTATGATTTTGTAAGCAAGCGATCTAAGTACTAAGAATGTCACGCGTGTGTATTGTAAACAATATCGTCCACTGATTATAACTCCGATTAAAATAGCAACTACTGACATCATCACTTACTTCGTAATCAGGGGTTTCATCAAGCTAGCGTAAAATTATGTTTATAACGAAATTGCAACTGAAAATTGCACTTACTGACATCGTCGCTTATGTTCTAAGCTGGAGCGCACCGATTAAACGACCTATGACACTCACTCCTATGATAAATTTAAGGGGAAATATAAGCGTCAGAATTATCACTGATAGCTACTAAATATTGCTGACATAAAGTTTTTTTATCGCAGACGAAAACGTGTCTATGGAAGAAAAAAGACAGCCAGAATATCGAAAATTACAGGGTTACAGGTGAAGCTCAAAAGTTCTCTCGAAATGTATAAAGCAAAGGTTTTGGAACAGGGGTCCCCACCATCGATGGAAATCTAGGCACGGAGACGCAGAGTGTACTGTTAATATGGAGGGAACACTTTTGTGCTGTGCTCGTCCCCCAAAGCAGCATAAATGACAAAATTCACCAATTTTCACCGAGCCAAAGCAGCAACTGTACGGCAGAGCAACGTGCATGCACCAGCTCTTAAACACGATTTAGCTAAAGGAATGTTCTATGACCTGTGCTTTAGAAAAGCTATCAAGGTGTGTGTATCAACTATCGCATGAACAGCCTTTTACCCACTGTATACATATATATATATACGTATACCGTCGAGAGTGTTATGTGAAAGACTAAAGCCTATGTTAAAAAACTTGATTGGACCTAAGACATGCGCTTGGACTTTATACATTCGATCTTTTAACATCCTAATGGCGATGATCATTCGAAATGCTGCAGCAAATACGACTGGTAACATGCTGCTCGCATATGCCGATGATACAGAAGCATTCAGCAGAAATGGGTCCAGAATTCTCTACACCGCGGAATCCTGGATAATGGCACAAGCGGATCAATCTTTTCTAGGAGTCTTCGAGAAAAATATTTCGACCCATCATTGTCAACGGTGTGTACCGTCGTCGTATGAAACATGAACTGTATAACGACATCGACATGCGAATGAATGAAAATGCTCCAGATCAACAAGTCATCGACAATAAACTCGATAGGCGGAGCAGGAAGGCGCGGAAGCATTCTACTGCTTATATAATTTCAATATATTTTTATTATAATACACCGTGCAATAGTGGATACGTGAAACTAGAGACCTTATGTAGTAAAAGGTCTTCAAAGTTTTAAAGTTGAAGTAGTAATCAGCCGACCCTCGTTGTCCATATTAATCACCATAATCATAATATATTAAAGCACTGCTTGCATATAAGCTCTTTCGGAGAAAAAATCCCGTTCATACTCCATGCTTTCTCCATATTTTTGTTTGGGACTACTCTACAACGCAACACAACACCTGTCGTCAATGTTTGTGCAACATGCAACTCTGTCATAAGCATAATTTCCCATTTTTACTTTATACAACAACGCAACATTTGCTCTCTGATATTTTTCGCTGTCGGTCTTACAACATTATGTAAAACTAAGGGCAAAAAAACTGGCAATCATTATGAAAAATGGCAATGAGTTTTCATTTGGTTTCCTTTAAGCTGGCGAATGCAAGATGGGAGAGCAGCACTAGAGTTGTTTTTCCGCTTTTCATTGTCATGTTTTTAGTGAATTATTATGCGATTGCATACAATGAAAGCATTAAGGATGTTTTCTCATTACGATGACGTGGAATGGCATTCATGGAGGGTCAGATGACGAAAATCTGAGAGAAAATATTGTTGGATATAATGGAATTAATGTAACGAAGTATAGTTTTTCTTTTGGAATTATATGGAATTTATGTGTACATAATATGTAATGTTTTTAAATGTGGTTGTACTTAAGGAGAAAATTGTAAATAACACGTTTCTTTTTACGTGATTATAGAAAAGACTAATATGGCGGATGAATGGTGGAAATTGCAATATTAATGATTAAAGTAATTTTGTGATATATCCAAAGTAGCCGACTGAAATGTTTCATATTAGTCAAAAAAGTTAGTCAAAAAGAGAAATGTGTTAGGTATCTCCGATTGCGGGTAGCTCTTTCATATAACAATCATGGAAAGCCATGGACATTGTGTATTATTTGACAATTAGCTACTCAGAATTCAAGATTTTAGACTTTGACTACGCTCACCCATGTATCCATTTGAAGAAGGAAACATCTTTTCTCCCAAAATTTGTATAGCACAGTGATAATAGTAGGTTTACTTTCACCAATTCCATAGGACATTTATTTTTACAAAATACCACTAGAATTTAAATCATATATTCAAACCATTCCCCTGCAACATAACTACATCCATATGTTATTGCTTCTGAGCTAACTAAGGTCCTTATTCATCAATAAATGTTGATATAATCAAGGGATTTCGTTGCAGTTTCATTGCTTAAATCGTGCTAAGTACTTAAATAAAGATTTCACCTTATACGATTTATGTGCGCACAACAATAATATATGACGAGTTGTGGCGAAATAACTGTGGCATCGTAAAAATATGTAAGGATTTACATATGGCATTTAACGATACCGATGTGTGTGTGTATGTGCGTGTATTAAGGTATTAATGTATATATAACTGAGTGGCTGATGATGTTAAAAATTTGCATCAGGATAAAACGAAAGAGGGGAAAAAGTTCATGTCAGGGCTTACCTTTGGAGTATATCGTTGGATTGTAAGCGTTGAATTGACATGATGGCATATTTACATTATTCACAAAACCCATTGACATGCGAGAAACTGAAGTGCGCTGGAAAAAGAAAGATAAAGGGATAAACGAAATAATTAACACAATCAAGCTAAAGGGTTATAAAGGGAATGCTTGACATTTTTAAAATAAACTGACATAAAAATTGAGAAAAAGAGTATAGAAAAGATTGTATAACATACTTGGAATATTTTTAAAATATTAAATATATCGAAATTTCTGAATAAGTACATTATTTTAATTATTATTAATTTTTTAAAAATTATTAAAAAAATTTCAAAATATGTTTTACAAATTTTAATAACAATTAATATTTTTTGTAATAATTTTAATTTTTTTATTTCTTTTAATTTTTAATATTTCTAGTAGTTCTAAACTTTTCAATATTTGCAGTATTTATAATATTTTTAATACTTTTAGTATTTTTAATATTTTTAATATTTTTAATATTTTTAATACTTTTAATATTTTTAATATTTTTAATATTTTTAATATTTTTAATATTTTTAATATTTTTAATATTTATAATATTTATAATATTTATAATATTTATAAAATTTTTAATATTTTTAATAATTTTAATATTTTTAATATTTTTAATGTTTTAGTTTTATAATACGTCCAAAACGGAGTGTCGAAGCTGGAAGAACTGCTAGATATAATAAGCAGCTACCCCTGTCACAACTCACGGTAAACGAGGTGCGTCAAGTCCGGCAGAAGCTAGACCCAGTAAGAAACCAAGAGAAAGATTGCCCGAAAAACTGCAATTATCGACTGTAAATGAGGATAAGCTAGAAGAACCACTTACGGTAGAAAAAACTCCTCTGAAAAAGACGGTTAAAAATGCGAAGAAGAACAGGACGACCCGGATGAAAAAGACCTTATACCAAAGGTCACGCTGGAGTTCCGAGATCTTGACACCCTCGCCACAAACGAGGAGGTATTATCCGCAATGGAAAGGGAAAGTGAGGAAAAGACGTCGGACATCACAATTCGCATAGAATTGGACAGCGTAGAGTCTTCGTCTCGCTGCCAGCAGCCGGCGCGAATTTACTGCTCAAAAAGGAGAAAATTAAAATCGGATTGAGTCGATGTAGGATAAAGCTTCGAGTTGCTATCGATGCTTTGCAACCAGTCACAAACAATGGGACTGTAAAGGACTAGACAGAAAGGGGTTGGGTCTTTGTAGCCGATGTGGTGAAAAAGACCATAGGAGTGCAAGAATGCGATTAAATGCTGCCTGTGTGCTAAAGATGCCGGCAAGTCAACAAATCTTATGCAGGGATCAATTGCCTGCAAATCTGGAGGAGGACAGAATCGGTACACCGGTAGCGACCACCAGTATATCTCATACTCCTTTAGATCTAATGACAACGTGATAACGACCGGCAGTGCAAGAAAACTAAATGTACGTGCACTTATAGGTGCAATTTACAGAAAGTACCTGGAAGATGAACCAGCAGAGGACTCACGGTCGAGGACCAATAGATTTATGGACATAATAAAACACGGTTGTGACAAGGCCATGCCGAAGACAAACCATCCAAACATCAGGAAGGAAGCGGTATATTATAAGTGGAATAAAAATATCGCCGACATCAGGCGGGAAAGCCTTCGATGTAGTCGAAGGTCTACAACGGCAAGACGCAGAGGGTCAGAGGAAGCCGAACAGACGGCATACAAAGAAGCAAAAGCTATATTCTCAAGCAAGCGGAAAATTTTCGAAGAAGTCCGCGAGGATATCAACAATGGCCTTGGCTATAGGATAGGATATGCCAATGACATAGCAGCCGTTATCACGGCTTGAAACACGAACGATGCACAACGTAAGCTGAGACATGTTATGGAGATAGCGAAATCTTGGCTTGATACTCATGGTTTACAATTTTCAATGCAGAAAACTGAAATACTTCTTCTCACGCGGCGTCATGTACCCGTACAGTTAGGTGTGAATATCGGAGTTATTACAATCACGACACAGAGATCGGTGAAATATCTGGGATTAAAACTGGATTCTAAACTCACATACACAGTTCAAATACAGCATGCGGCCAACAGAGCTGAAAAAACAACAGCGCAAATAAGCCTTCTAATGGCAAAGATAAGAGGACCACAGCAGAACTGACGCAAACTTATGATGGAGCCGCAAACAGCATCATGCTCTATAGATGTGAAATATGGGCTGAAGCCGTTAAAATAAAAAAGAGGCCACAGTCTATTTTAGGTGTGCAGAGGATGGCTGTTTTACGATTCTGTTATACTTAATGAAAGTAGCCGGCAACCCTGTGATGCCAATAAGAGACCAGACTAAAACGTCGTGGCAGTAACGGTGAAACAACGAAAGTTACAGAAGGTGGACGGCAGGCAAGGCTTATATCAAACATAAAAATTTGGCTGGATCGACGATGCGGAGAGGTAAACTACTACGTAACACAAATGTTATCAGGACACAGATACTTTAGGAATTACTGCACAGGATAGGCAAATGTGACAATCCGTACAGTCTGTACGAAACAGATGAGGTTGGAGATGACGCAGAGCACACATTTTTGTGTGCACACGCTGGCTGGCTCATCGTCAGCAACTGTCATTATTAATGTTATGACAGCCAGTGGAGGAAATTTGACTTCGGTAGGAAAATTACACTGAACAGATCCTTAGGAGCAATAAACTAGATCTTGACGATGCAGTTTCCTTAAAGGGGAGCGCGAACAAAGCGGGGACCTGAACCGAGGTCAATTGAGGACGTTGACACAGGGCCACATGGGAACCACCTTGATGTAATGCGCAAGCGGTTCCGAGATGGTATACTTTCCAGAGAGGAGACAGGGAGGGGTTTTGTACCAAATTGGTGAGTACGAGATAACACGATGCTAACAACTGTCGCGAATGCGTAACGCTTTTCCACTACTTTACCCGCAAAAAAAAAAAACATTTTTAATATTTATATTATATTTTTAAAATTGTTAATATTATTAATATTTTCAATATTATTAATATATTTACTGTTTTTAATAATAATAATTTAAATTTTTAAATTTTAATGTTATTAATAATATTTTGTAAATTGTAATCAATATGACCTCTGTATTAAATATTTAAATATCTTTTTGAACTTTCACTTACCTGATGTGGTGTTATTTGTATTGAATCAATATCCGCTAGAGGACAGGAAGCTCGATGTTGTTGTTGAAATTTGGGCTGATACGGTTCTAGCATACGAATTTTACCCCATCGATTAAAGAACAGTACTATGGCACCAACCCATAGCATTAGGACTAGACCGACAATTAATACCTCTTCGGTTCGTACAATTATTTTGGGACCTGAAATGAAAAGACACAAAAAAGACATAAATAAATATTTGTTAACCACATACATTGAACATTTTGTCTGTCGACTAAAAAGTATACGTAACTTAATCCTTCACAATTTGAAAACCTCACAACTTCGTTGACATGCAAACACACGCGAGTTTTTGTGCAAAGGATGTGTATTTTCACATCCTAAATTTGTTTGAAGTACGATGACATATTCGTCCTATTTGCATACGATATATGTATGTTTCATGGTATGTACTGCGACTGTGAGGAGGGAGGTTTTTCGTTAACAAAATACATGTGAAATATTAAAATTTTCTCATGTGGCTTTTAATATTTTCACTACGGCGTTGTACTTTAAACGCAATGTTTCTCCGCGGTCTTATCATTTCAGACTTTATGTAAATAAATATATGTAAGTGGGTATAAATAAAAGTATGTGTTTATTTTTTGTATTATTATGCATGGAGTTTACCTTAATCAGTTGTAAATTTTGTTCTGACGAAGAAGGTATGATGAGTCATATTCAATTATGAAAAAAATGACTTGTGTCATTTATTAATTTGACAGGACAATTCTGGGGAATTTTTAAGTTATTGGAGAGTAGTCTCAGCCTAAGGCGATTTGAAAGTAGAATTATGAAGAAGTTGTATTGAAAACAAAAAAACAATTATTTCATTACGTGTATGATACTAAATAATATTTGACTTTGCTACCATACAAAATTATATTCCTATGCATGAATCTTATATGTTAGTTTTCTCCACTTTATCATACTAACATCAGCATATGTGTATGAATTTTATCCCTGCTTTTATTTACAAAACAAAAGATTTTACCCAACTTTTCCCTGAGCGCCAGATATGAATATCTGCTTTCCTCGAGCAACCCATCCCATGAAAATAATATTATTACGCTTACGCTAAGTAAACACTTGCTTATCTCAGTGCACTACACTGCCAGCATAAGATATAATTTCATCTGGGAATCATAATAAAAGACATGACAATGGTATGAAAACCTAGGAGAAGGAATGTGCTCGTTAAACTGTTAAAATTTCTGCTTATACAAATTGAATTCATCGTAAAGGGGGATGAGATGTAATTTCCGTTTCCGCAAGAATGGCATGAAGAGATGGCGGTAACAAATAATATAAGCGATAAAGGATTTGATGACAAAACATTGGGTTAAAGCTTTTGTGTAAGGCATTTCCAAGATTTGCACAAAATTAAAATACATACTACAAATAAGCGACTACAGGAGTAGTACAGTGTAGGAAAGTTCCGTAAGGAGTTTCGTGGAATAAATCGCAGCTTGTTGAAACATTTAATATAATTTTATTGATTGAAATGTCTAAAGGAATTTCTGAGAGGCAACAACATAAAGAAATTACAGGCAGAACGTAATGTACACGGCAAAGTATTTTTTTATGCACTAAAAATCAAAAATATGCGCATATAACAAGCACTTCAATAATATGCACTAAAACCTAAAAATATGCAATTACAAAAAAATTCAAATTATTATTTTAAGTTTTAAAACGATGTTGAATCGGAATTATAGAGCTCTTTTACTGCTACTCCGATTTTTTTTTGGAAAATTTGGGTTAATATTTGACTGCAATAACCCACGTTCCCCATCTAGTTTAAATATTTTTAATATTGTCTATGGAAATACAAGATATTTTTGATTACAAAAATTTGTAACTCTGTTGCCTTCTTTAATATGTGGGCGCTGCACCGGTTGTCAAAACTCTCACCGAACAGAGCAATGGAGTCGTTGATTGGTTTTGTCTATTTCCACGGCACAATAAAATTTGTCTTTTATATCTCCTGAATATCAGT
The DNA here is from genome assembly GCA_964034835.1 of Muscina levida. Lineage (NCBI taxonomy): Eukaryota > Metazoa > Arthropoda > Insecta > Diptera > Muscidae > Muscina > Muscina levida. The sequence goes on along the minus strand of OZ035882.1, from coordinate 23,430,827 downwards.
ATAAAAATTTAGTGTAAATACAAATATTTAAAAAAATGTCCCACAAAAAATTACTTTTTACAATCATTAATCAAAAAATCTGAAGTATGCAACAAAAACATGCATTTATTGTAAAATTTGCTGAAAAATGAGCTTAAATATGCAGTATCACGCATTTTGCGTCAAAACTGCAAAATATGCAATAACGAATCAATGTCCATTTAAGGATGTCCAGGAAAAATATGCATTTCCATAAATTCCTTGCCCTAGTAAAGTACTTTCACTGTAATATTCTTCGTATTTAAATAATCAATAGTACGATTGCAACAAAAACATCCATTTATTGTAAAATTTGCTGAAAAATTCGCTTAAATATGCAAAATCACGCATTTTTTAAAATATGCAAAATAAACAATAACGAATCAATGCCATTTTAAAGGAATTTTCATGATTCGTAAAGATAAGTAAGACTTTCAATCTAAGATTTCGAGTAAAAATTTGCTGAAAAATAAGCTTAAATATGCAATAACGAATCAATGTCATTTTAAAGGAAATATCATGATTCGTAAAGATAACTAAAACGATTCCATTTAAGGATGTCCAGGAAAAATATGCATTTGCATAAGATTCCTTGCCCAAGTAATGTACTTTCCCTGTAATATTTTAGGTATTTTAATAATCGATAGTACGATTGCAACAACAACATGAATAAATTGTAAAATTTGCTGAAAATGCGCATAAATATGCAAAATAACGCAGTTTTTGTAAAATATCTTAAATATGCAATAACGAATCAATGTAATTTTAAAGGAATTTTCATGTTTCGTAACTAAAACGTTTCCATTTTAGGATGTCCAGGAAGAATATATATTTGTATAAGATTCATTGGCCTAGTAATGTATTTTCACTGTAATTTTTTTCGTATTTAAATAATCGATAGAACGATTGCAACAAAAATATGCATATATTGTAAAATTTGCTGAAAAATGCGCTAAAATATGCAAAATCACGCATTTTTTGTAAAATGTCCAAAATATGCAATAACGAATCAATGTAATTTTAAAGGAATTTTCATGATTCGTAAAGATAACTAAAACGTTTCCATTTTAGGATGTCCAGGAAAAATATGCATTTGCATAAGATTCATTGCCCTAGTAATGTACTTTCACTGTGATATTCTTCGTATTTAAATAATCGATAGTACGATTGCAACAAAGACATGCATTTATTGTAAAATTTGCTAAAAAATTAGCTTAAATATGCAAAATAACGCATTTTTTGTAAAATATCCAAAATGTGCAATAACGAATCAATGTCATTTTAAAGAAAATTTCATGTTTCCATTTTAGGGTGTTTTTTTTCATGTTACATTTTAGTTTCATGTTACATTGTAATTTCTTCACTTACCCTGTGCTATCATATTTGTGGCATTTATTATGGCTGTGCTGCTGATGTCCTCTCGACTGCTCAGATAATCTGAATTTACTGGTGAGGCAGATGCAGTCTCTTCGATTTCCACTATGAAATTTGTACCTTTCCAACCAGAGCCCCATTCTGTAAAACAAATGTAAGTTTGTTTTGTCCGATTGTTGTTACTTTTCGTAAAAATATATTACCTTCTGACACTCCTGGCGTTGATCCCACACCCGCTAATATTTTCTCCAGTTTGAAAACTGTAAAGAAAGAAAAAGTGAATAAAAATAATTTACTTTTATGTAAGACATTATAGTTAAATAGAGAAATATGTTAATAATCATTAAAACTGATCTAAATAGAGGTGCGCACATGTTTAATAAAATCATTCACTATATACATAGGACTCTGTTGAACAACTGATACGCGAAAATACACGATAGCAATGACTGGAGAACCATTTTTCTGAAAGAATTAGCAAAATTTAAGAAAATAATTTTTAACTTTCTGGTTTTCTTACTAGTTGAAGTGTTTAAAATTTTGCTCATCTAACAACTTTACATAACTATTATAACTACAGCAAAATGGGGCTGACCTTTTAAAATTAGCCATGCGGTTTCAAAAAGTTAATACTAAATACTCTAATACAAGACTCTTAGTTACTAAACCAACCATAACATCTCTACATTTTTAAACCACTACATTAAGTTATTCCAAAAATTTGAAGCAAAAAAAAAAAAATATTTACAAGTGTGTTCACAAACACACTCTCTATACAGTCTATTGATTGTAAAGCAAATAATGTAACAAATCTCTAACATCCTCCACATCCGATCCCTGCATCAGATACAGCACAGCATACTGGCTGATTGAGATGTTACAAAGTGTGTTTGCATTATTAAACATTTGTTGCAGCAACATTCAATATGCACATGAAATCTAACCTCTGCTTGTGTTTTTTTTCTATCCACATGCTCTGATTTCTATATCATCGGGCAATTTGCCAAAATGCAACAAACTCAACGACGAATGAATAGTTTATTGCCACTAGTTTTACGTTCGAATGTCTATGCTATTGTGAGATTCAATATCTTGAGTAGAGCGATAACAAAGCAAAAAAAAAACTTTTCTATGAGTTCAATGGTGTTCTCAGTTTGTTCACATAGTTTTTGTTTGATTTTTTTTAGACATACTATATTATGTGTTTATAAATTTTAGATTGTTTAGATGACCATTAAGTATAATAAAGCGCAAATAAACATGTACCGATAGTTCGATATACAGTGTTAGCAAATTACAGGGTAATTAAAATAGAATACAAATTAATAATAGTCGTCTACACGTCGACCTCAATGCACTGACCCAAATTTAAGAGCAGATGTTATATATCACAGTAATCTAGGCTATAGAAACACTTATTCGATTATAACTATAAAGATACTGCAAGATAAAGCTCATATATATGTCGGGTTGGCATTCATTTCTTAAATATTTTCTATTAATCGACTATTTGTTTCAAAAATGTATTTGAAAATTCAAACGAGGCAGTCTCGATCTCACCACCACTGCTTTCCTTCGTAGCCAAACTCTCTATGCCTTCTGATTTTTGAAATTCAAACAGTAGCGCCAGTCGATTCCACCCAAGCTTTGACATATGTGCCAAAGCTTGCCGTTTTACATTTAGATACAGTACTACGACATACAGTTCTACGACATATATATGATGAATTTCATATCAAAACCGATATTCATTGAACCCGACCCTCTCAGATTATAATTAAATTTTGCATACATCCAGAATTTACCTATAGAAACACAACCTCATTTTAAGAAATTGCATTTTTGAAAATATGTGGCCCTGGCAAGGTATCGAAATATATGAAAAATTACGGTAATAGGTACTCTAAAGCTGCGATTACTATGGAATGACTTAACCGATTTGAAAGATCTTGGTACCATTAGAAAGGTACATAAATCAGCTTTCGAAAACATACACTGTAAAAATTTTATATTAAACATTTTTTTGCCAAAAATAAAGTTTAAACTTGGAAAACACTTCGAAGATCAAGTCTTTTTTTCCAAAAAGATTTTTTAGATAGGTCTATTTAATATATACAACATATCTAAAAACTAAAATGGGGTTTTTCTTATTTTTTTTACTAATTTTTCTTTTATAATGTTCGTAATAGCCCAAAGAAGGTTTTTAGAAAAAGAAAATTTGGCCTCGCCCATTTTCAAGCCGACTTTTTTTTAATGTATTTAAAATTCCGTAAAATTTAATACCTTTACTGATTTCGCTCTATAATATTCTATATGGAAAATGTTATAGGAAATATATTTCATAACTTTGGATGAAATGGGCGGAGTAGGCGTTACTTGAGCTAGAAAGATACAATTTGGTACACAGATATTACACGACTCTTCAGGTTCAAATTTTCAGACAAAATTTTTATTTGCGATCAGTGGCCAGACGCTTTGGGCATTCTGTATTTAAGTCCTAGATTGATAAAATTTGATATCGTGATAGTACTCTACAATACAATTTTGAATACTCGGACGAAAATTTAATTTTCGATCAGTGGGCGGTGCGTGCGTGGCAAAACTGTATTTTTTAATTTTCGTATGGGTCGTGATATGATATGCAGATAATACACAGCAAAACAGATACCAAAAATTTTGACGAAAAGTTTTTCTCATCAGTGTGCATTTTTTTGTGCCAAAAATGTTTTTTAAACCCTAGAAAAATAAAATTCGATACTTAAACTTTTTCATATGAGGACGAACATTTTATTTTAGAATAATGGGCGAAGTAGATAACATTTGATAAACATATATACTTGGCAATATAGACCATGTTCGGTTTAAGATCTTTTCTATTGGCAAATATTATAATTGTGGATAATGTCGAAATGATGTCTTACGCCTAACCTGCTGTCACATAATACATTTCACAACTCTTGTAAATAAAAAAACTATTGGCAATTATTTACCGAACTATGACAATATCATATTTTTAAAATTTTTAAAAAATTCTTCAAGCTGATCGATTTCAAACGAAACAAAATTATAGTAAAGGTTAACTAAACATAAACACAGCAATTTTTAATATTTTTAAAGTTTTAAATATAAATTTAATTTTTATATTTTTAAGTTTTGATATTTTGATATTTTTATATATTTATATTTTTATATTTTTATATTTTTATGTTTTGATATTTTGATATTTTGATATTTTTATATATTTATATTTTTATATTTTTATATTTTTATATTTTTATATTTTTATATTTTTATATTTTTATATTTTTATATTTTTATATTTTTATATTTTTATATTTTTATATTTTTATATTTTTATATTTTTATATTTTTATATTTTTATATTTTTATATTTTTATATTTTTATATTTTTATATTTTTATATTTTTATATTTTTATATTTTTATATTTTTATATTTTTATATTTTTATATTTTTATATTTTTATATTTTTATATTTTTATATTTTTATATTTTTATATTTTTATATTTTTATATTTTTATATTTTTATATTTTTATATTTTTATTTTTACCCACGCCTCTTTCCCCCCCAGATACCGCGCGAGCTGGGGTCCATTTAAGCTGAACATGACGGTGGTCTCGGCCACAAGTCACTTCAGCACTTCATGTTAAAGTGTTAATTTTTTTTTTTTTTTTTTTTTTTTTTTTTTTTTTCTTTTGAATTGAATTGAATTGATTTGATTTGAATTAAATTGAAGTGAATTATATTGAATAGAATAATTTATAATATAAAAGTTATAATTGATCATTTCCACATATCACTGTTTTACGGGCGTAACATCAGCCTAAAAACATCCTCATAATCCGGCATGTTCCCAAGGCAATGGCTTTCGACATTTCATGTAAAAGAAATGAAAGTCCCAATTCGTCGAGATGTTGCGTAACAGAATTTACCACAATACCAGTACTCGATATAACAATTGGGATAGTCTGCACAGTTGTTAGGTGTTCTCTCTGTTTCACTTCAAACGCAAGATCTGCATATTTGGAAATTTTTTCACTTATGGTACGATTCACGTTATCCGAGAGTGGAACTGCGACATCCAGGATGTATCCAACCCTTCTGCGTATGTCTATCCATATTATATCTGGTCTGTTGGCGATGATTGTCCGATCAGTTGACATTGTTCGGTCCCAATAAAGTTTAAAATTTCTGCTCACTAACACTGCCTCAGGTTCATACCTGTAATATGGAAGTTTTTCTTCCAAGAAACCGCTTCTTACAGCAAGGCTTTGGTGGATTATTTTCGCCACGTCGTTATGTCTTTTGAGGTATGCCGTACTCGCCATTATCGAACAACCATTGATGATGTGTTCCGTAGTCTCCGCAGCCTGACCACATCGCCGGCAACGGTTATCAATGTCCTCATGCAGGATAACTCGGCGGAAATGCTTGGTGTGCATTATCCCATCCTGTATGGCCATTAAAAATCCTTCCGTTTCCGGAAACAGTTGTCCGTATTGGAAACATATAGTGGAGGCATGTTTATCCACATTTTCGAGGTCCAGTTGGTGTGGAAATTTGCCATGTATGGCCTTATGCTTCCATTGCTCCACTATATCGGCATCACTAGTTACATTTTCCAGGGGTGCAAAACTAGGTGTTGATAGTTTAAGTGGGGTGTGGTTTGCGTCCAGATTTACCAGGATGGAGTATCGGTCAATCTCCGATGCAGTTTCATAGAAAAATTCCCGGAGATTGTGAATCTGGCTATAGTTTTGGTTTTTAATGTTAACCACACCCTGTCCGCCTAGATTACGTGGCAACATTACTCTTTCGATAGAAGCCTGTGGGTGGTGTTGTCTATACCTTGTTAGTGTTGTTCTTATTTTTCTCTGAGCTGAATTCAATTCCGTGTCGCTCCACGCTATTATCCCGAATGAGTAAGTTAGTATTGGGATGGCATAGGTATTAATTGCCTTAATCATGTTCATTGAATTCAGCTTAGTTGCACATAGACTTCTTATTGATGCTTCGAATCGCATTTTTAAAGCTTCCCTTATACTTGTATGGTGGATTCCTCTCATTTCCTCCACTCCCAGGTACTTATAGGTTTGGTCACACTGCAGCATTTCTATAGTACCATCATGGAGGGTAAACCCTTGTGAATGAACTACTTGTCCTCTTATCATTTCAACAGATTTACACTTATCGAATCCAAATTCCATGCATATATCTCTGCTGAATGATTCGACCATGCGTACCAGATTTAAGAGGTGGTATTTCGATCGAGCAAACAATTTTAGGTCATCCATATATAGAAGGTGGGTGACCGCGGACTGTCGCTGTTGATATTTTATGCGATATCCATTAGGGGAGTTGTTCAATGCTGTGCTCAGAGGTGAAAGGCTTAGACAAAACCACAACGGGCTAAATGTATCTCCCTGGAAAATCCCTCTTTTTATTTTAATTTCCCTGGTAGTTATCCCGTTAAGAATGATTTTCGTCCTCCATGTGGGCATAATCCTTTCGAAAAAAGAAACTATTTTTTCGTCCACTCCGTTGTTTTTGAGTGTTTGGATTAGGTATGGGTGGGGTACGCTATCGAATGCTTTTCTATAATCAATATAAGCAACACTTAAGTTTCGTTGGTGGCAAATAGAATTTCTTGTGATTATAGCATCGATTGTAACCAATTCCTTGCAGCCTCTTGAATTTCTTGCACATCCCCTTTGCTCTAATGGTAGTAAGTTGTTTGTAGTACAATGGTGGTAAATTTTATCAGATATGATACTAGTTAGTAGTTTATACAAAGTTGGTAAACAAGTAATAGGGCGATAGTTTTCAGGGTTATCTGTATCACCGTTTTTATGCAGAAGATAAGTTCTGCCAGCTGTTAGAAAAGATGGAATTACTGCTTCCCCACTCAATATCTTATTCAGATGTAATACCAGATATGGGTGAGTACTAGTAAGATGTTTCAGCCAATAATTTTGTATTCCGTCAACTCCCGGTGCTTTCCAATTTTTCGTCTTGCGTAAAGCCAGTTGCAGGTCCGATTCAGTGATGGAACTAGAATGCATACGTTCTGGTTGCATCGCTTCAGTCCATATTGGGTTTTCGGTGTATGTAGGGTCTGATTCCCACAATCCTCCCCAAAACGATTCTAAATCTTCCTGACCCGGAGTCGGTAAGTTGTTGGCCTGATCTTGGTTTTCTTTCTTAAGTTCGCGATAAAATTTGCGCTGGTTAACCGTAAAAAGTCGATTCTCATCTCGTCTAATCTTGCTTGTCAGATATCGTCGTAGTCTACTACTAACTGCCTGTAGTATCTGCGTTTTACGGTCTATTAAATCATCGAGGGTTCTGGGTGTTAATACCTCCATAGCTTCTGATCCTAGCATACGACTGACCATTCGAATTAGATGTTGTGAACGGACCCCTCGTTTGTACTGAGTCAGTCTTCCAATTTCCGCTCGCAGTCTGGTCTTTCTGCTTTCAAGGCGTCTTTGCCAAGGCGGTTTGTTGCATCTGCTCCGATTGCCACTATGGGCCACTCCGATTCTCACGCCACACATTTTGAACACAGTTAATGCTGCACAATATATTGCGCTGTGAACAGATTCAAAGGTATCATGTTCGCTTAGGAGATTATCCAAGATGTTATTAATATAAACCAAGTAGTTTTTTGCCTTTCCATTAATCTGGATTTTCGGTATTTGGGGTCTACAAATGGGATCCAGCATTCCATATTCTAAAATGGTTTCCTCGAATTTGTCTAGAATTGTTTGGAATTGTATGTCATCTTGACGATTTAAGGATCCTGTAACTTGGACATCGTTGACTACTGGTTGGTCCTGAATTTCTGCTTGGTGGGACAATGAATCACTATTTTGGGCACTTCTGACTGCAACATTATTAGAAGCTTGGCTTAACCCCAAAATGTTTCCACTCATTGAAGACCTCATCAAGCTTATACGACTGGATGATCTTATTTCCTCCTGTATCTCCCTCGATATTTCCGTAAGTTCAACCTGAGATATCATATGGTTAATTGTGATATTTCTGACCCTCGTTGCTATACTTTGCTCGTTTAGCCGATGTTGTAGGTGTGTGTATAGGGAAATGAAATACGTATACTGCCTACTTCGATAACCTATTGGATTGTTTCCACATCTAGTGGCTTTATAATGACAACGCATAATATCCTTATTCATTTCATCAGTCCATCTTATGCGCTGTCTAGGTTGGCCTGCTCTTGTGGTCGAAGACAATGAAGCCCTCGAAACAGTAGGAGCGGGTTCGGGTCTCACTGACGTTATGTCATTGTGAACTTGCAGACTATGGTTTGTTCGGGTTTCCCCGGTGGGCAATGTCTGCAGAACTGCTCCACCACTACCGGCTCGTATGCTGCTCCCTCCAGCGGTAGCTCCAGAGTTCGCCCGGGCGCCCCCGGATGGCGACAGTTGAACAATTCTATTTCTTAATCTCCTCTCCATTGATGGGTTGGTTTATAGTTTTCCTTCTAAGTTGTGAATTGATCCTGGTTTCGCTGCTCATTTTGGGCCTTACCAGTATGGGTGTCCCTGCCGATACATAAAGTACCACTGGCATCGCCCCAAAACTCCTTGCAGTTACTCAGCCCCCCCACCACATCAAGGTGTCAATTCCCGGGGGGGTTATATTTTTATATTTTTATATTTTTATATTTTTATCTATATGTATAAAATGGAATGTGTGTTTGTTTATTTATTTGATTGTTTGTTTGTACCTTATAGGAGACCAAACCTCTGGACCGATCTTCCTGAAATTTTCACAGCATTTAACTGGGACTCTGGCATGACTTATAGGGTATTTTTTTCGACCACGACCACTTTTACGCCCATTTTTTAAAAATTATGTAATTGCTCCCATATAGTTTTTTACAGATTTACTTCAAATTGTATACACATCTATATATATAAAAGGCTTGGGTGACTGGCTGATCACTCCCCAGCCCAAACGGCTTTGGAATGTAGGTTTTGGAAATTTGGAATGTAGGTTCCTTTTATGACGTAGGGATCTTTGGAAATTCGGACTGCAAGGGGAAAAATTGGATGTGGCACCGCCCCATACAACTGGAATTTTGTATTCAGTATCTTTTAAACCATTTTATGTACGAAGTCGAGATTTGGTAAGTTTATCGGACGGAAAAAAAAATATTTTGTTTGTGGAAAGTGGACAATGCCACGCCCCTTTTAGAAAATCGTAATATGGGCCAACTAATATATTTTCTTTTTTTTATACTGTCCATAGGGCCTCTATCATAGTCTTCATGAAAACATAGTTAGACAATGGGGCGTGGCACCGCCCACACAAATTGAAATTTCAATCCATCATATCACATGAACAATTAGAGATATGAAGATAAGATTTGTTACATATGTTACTGGTACAAGGCGGACTGCGTCTCGCAGGGAATGGGAGGTGGCGAAGTAAATGGACCGATTAAGATGAAATTGTCACTATGATGCACCATCCGTAGGGCCTCTATCATAGGCTACGTGAAATCATTATTAGACCAAGGGGCATGGCACCGCCCACACAAACCAAAACTTCAATCGGAAAATGGGCGGTACCACACCCCATATGAAAAAATGGATTTGTCGTTCATATAAATAGAACGATTGTAATGATATTTTCATAATATATATATATAAAAAATTGCTTGACTAACTGATTTGGTGAAATGGCTGTAGATAAGATGATGAAATTCGGGGTGGTTGTTCTCCTTTTCGTGTAAACGTAAGCTAAGAATTGATTTTTGGAAATGGATTTAGGTGTAGACCAATCGAACTTTTTCGAAATTCGTTCTTTATTTAAAAATACCGAAAAGGGGATAAAACTGGTAAAGGGATTAAAGCGGTACAATCACTCATACCAATGGGATAAAGCTACAATCACATAAATGTGTGTGCGTTCGTCTTATGAAGCCTTTGGATTTTATCTGTATTGATACATTCTTAAGAGGATTCATTGTAAGTACGATTGAAGCAACGCGACCCGGGAAAGCTAGTATAATATACTTTTAATATTGTGAATATTTTGAATATTTTTTATATTGTTAATATTGTAAATATTTGGAATATTTTTTATATTTTTAATATTGTTAATATTTTCAATATTTTTAATATTTTTAATGTTTATAATATAATAATTTCAGTATGTTTAATATTTCTAGTATTTTTCGTATGTGTAATATTTTTAGGGTTTTTTAAACATTTTTAAATATTTTTAACATTTTTTTAATTTATAGTAATTTTTAATAATTTTATTTTTTTGAATATGTATTTCAAATATTGTTAACATTTTTAATATTATCAATTTATTTATATTTTTTCTGTATTTAATATATTTTTAACATTTCATATTTTTGTTCATACATCTATGTAATTGTTTTCAAAGTAAAACTATTTAAAATTACTTCAACTGCAGTGTATACCAATAGCTGGTGTTTGTTTGTTTGTCTAACGCAGTTGCAGAGTTTTATGGCTGGCAAATATTTGTGGCACCGGCAGCTCGGCCACTTGCAAACGAAAATATTGCCAACCCAAGGATCCTTCTTAAAGGAGCAACTTTGCCTTTTTTACAGACCGTCTGTCTGTCCGCCTGCCTGTCTCAACATACGGTGCAGTGCTAATGGACCGGGGAATGCAGTACAAAGTACTCAGATATCATTTTACTCGTTCACACACAAGAGTCTCGGTAGTGTTAAAGTTAAGACAAATAAACCAACAATACTCGTACTGGTGGAGTATTGATTCAGGCACTTGTTATCCATGCACTTTCAAAAACCCCATAGAAAAATTAACTTCAAACTTTTGGAGTGTGTATGCGTGTGTGAGCGCGGAGCTTTCATAGCAAAAGTTTAGAACCGATTTTACTTTAGCTAAACAAGAGACGGCAAATTCTATAGCAATTGTAGCCGGTGATGGTTTGGAAAATATGAACATCTGTTATCACGATGCGAAAAAGTTTTCCCTTTTCAGAGCTGTCAGGGCGATAATCAGTGTTTAAGTGTACGCGAAAGAAAGAAAAATATGAAAGTAAATAAGTCAGAAGAAGGCAAATTATTACACTTTGGCAAAATGCTTTATGGAGTGCACTTATGAGATTGTAAAGTTTTAGTGCTGATAATTGATGGTGCAGGGCTAATCAAAACCAGCAATAGTTACTGAATTTAAATCTCATTACGTAGAGTTTGATAAAATTTGTTAAAATGATGAAGGAACTATTTAAATGATACCGAGGGGAAGTGATAGAGTAAAAACAATGCTTTTAACAGACTGTGAGAGTGCAAGATATTTATGATTGTCTTGCTGACCCATGAATGAGAAATGGATAGCTTTTTAGTTTAAGTTGTGTTAAACGCTGCTTTTTATAAATTTACTGGACGGCAATAAAGTATTATTGACGATAAGGAATGTTAACTTTATCAGGAAAATATCGAACGCTGCTCAATAAAATTTAGATGTGTTGGCACTTGAACCCACAATCATTCGTTGGGCAGCCGTATATTCACCATAACGTCAAGATCGGTTACTTTATATATCAAACATATCTTGTATTATTTTAGTAGCCTAAAGGATGAAGGGTATATACGTACATACTATTCATCACATGAAAACAATTCTCTGTATTTGTCGCTAAAGAAATTATATATTGGAGAATATATATCTAAGGTGATATTTTTTCACTTTAAATTAATTTTTTGTAAAATTTTCTGATTATGCTGAAATCCTAATCAATCAAATTTTGGTTTTCGAATTAAAAAGTAAATTACGCATCTGTTATTACGAGGCTACATAAATTATAATGTAATTATTTTACATATTTTCTGTCATACGTAGAAAAAAGGATTTTAACATCATTTGTTGTTTTCCAAGTAGAGAATGCACTACATGTAAACTTCTCTTCTTTCACATAATAAATCACAGTATCATAATCACGTTGCAATATGTAGAATGGAAACTATCATTTGAATTTAACATTCAACCAAAATTCAAAAGAAAATCAGCTTTAACAGCAAGACCAAGCATATCCAATTAGAATTTTAATATTTATATATTACAGGTTATTCCTCTAGAGGTCACTATATCCATCCTTTGAGAATATTTTTGTCTTTTTTATGAAAATCCAATCAAATTGGCTAACAGTTGCCATTTGTGATGAATTGAATGTAGTATTCGAATGATTGGTCGCTATATAAATAACAAAGTATGTCTGCAAAGTTTTAAACTGAATGGCGAATAAACGAATCAATTCAATAACAGAACTAATTCTCCATCCAAGAGTTTGTTGAGTTAAATGTTGTTCATATTTTTTTGTGTAGTTCCAACAACTTTTGAACGTATACTATGTATACTATACATTTACATATGTATGGATTACATTACAATACCATTGCCAAATTTGGAATCCAAACACACGCAAATCTCTGAGGTTTGTAAGAAAATTTAAAAATTTTCGTTTTCAAAAACTTAATATTGATAGATTTATTACACAGTGTAACAGTCATTTGGAACTTGGGGAGTGACATAATGCATAGTGTAGGTCTGGCCGAGTGCAACATGAATTTGTAAACCAAAGTTTCCTAACACCCTCTGATTTACGGTTCAAAACCCACTAAATGATTAAATGCAATTAAATATTTAATAAGACGATAATGATCACAATAAAACTACAGACACTAGATATATAATTGATTATTCGGTTTTTGTTTATTAACAAGTCAAATCTCTACTACAAATTAACATACGTGACCAAATTCACTAGGTCACAATGTCTGCACGCAAAGATTATCCTTTTCATATAAAAAAAAAAAACAATAAACGGGTTTGAGTATTTGGCAGGATTGTAAGAGAAAGAGAGAGAGATGGAGAGAGAAAAGGATGGAGAGATAGCTGTTGTTGTTTCAATATTTCTTACTTTTTGAAATGTCACCAGCTATAATACAGGAAAACTGGATTTTTATAAAATTTAAAAATATATATTTTACTAGTGAAACCGGCAATGCTTCGCTATTGCATAATTTGGTAACTTTAAGAAGATAAGAGACAGTAATTCTGGTTGTTACTTAATCTCTCTCTGTTTTTAGCTGACTTAATCAGAAATATAACACAAACTGTTTTTTTCGTAATTGGAAAATTGAAAAACAAGTGGCCGAGCAGGAATTCGAACCGGCACCCAGCGGCGTCGCCTTAACGAACTCAGCTATCCCGGCTGCTTGCATTCAACCATCCAATAACCAGTTTTGTGTTTTATGTTGTGTTCGAATCATGAGTGCTTACGACAACGGACATACAAAACCTGGGAGTATTCGAGTGAAAAGTACTCCGAAAAATATATGAACCTATCTGTTTCAAATACTTTCGAGTTCTCCAAAAAATCATCATAGATGCTTCCACTACAAAAAAAAGGGTGTACCACGTTATCCCCAAAATCAAAATCCCCAAAACCAAAATCCCCAAACACAAAATCCCCAAATCAAAATCCCCAAATTAAAATCCCCAAACACAAAATCCCCAAATACAAAATCCCCAAACACAAAATCCCCAAATTCTGTGTGATAACCATTCAAATTATGTTAAAAATCGCCGCGATTGTATACATAATTTGAATGGTTATCACACAGAAATTGAGAATTTTATGTTTGAAATTATTTCTAAAATAAAAATTCAAAAAATGTAAATTATAAATTCACAAATGTAGGTATTGAAATTAAATTTCATTTTAAAATATTAATTGTTATCGAGCTTCCAAGATCATTTTGATGTCAAAGATTTTTTTTAACATTTATGCATCCGACGTTTCGCTGGGATTCTTTCCAGCATCTTCAGGGATGATTTTTTATTAGATCTGGCAACCATTATTAAAATACAGGATTTTTTCATTATAATGAAAATTTATTTACAAAAACTGAAATATATACAAAATTCATTGAGGACACTTGCATTAATAATAAATGAAAATTACAAAATTTTTGCGTTTTAAACAAAATACATTTCATACATTAAGATATTAATTGCAACGTCAAATATTATGCAATATGGATGCGAAATAAGTTAATTTTTCCAAATCACCTCGAGATTCAACAACTTTTTTAATTTTCTTGAGAAGGTCCACATTTTTTTATTTTTTCTTATACCTATGCCTGAGTATATTTTGGCTATGTATGTTTTTATTTCTATAAATTCTTTCCCTAACTCTTTAATAATTTCATAAACGCCGCATTTTTTTCTCTTACAATAGTTTTGAATTTATAAGCTTCAATTGAGTTTTGAGTGCGCGGAAAATTGTCGCTAAAAGAAACCGAACCACACCAAAATGTAGGGTGGGGATTTTGTATTTGGGGATTTTGTGTTTGGGGATTTTGTGACACTGTCCCTAAAAAAGTGTGGGGATTTTGTGTTTGGGGATTTTGTGCTTGGGGATTTTGATTTTGGGGATTTTTTTTTTGGCTGGGGATTTTGTGTTTGGGGATTTTGATTTTGGGGATTATGTGGCACTCCCCAAAAAAAATTCAGATTGCGCAAGGACCAAGGACAAAAGGAAATGATTTATCAACATCTTAGAAATAAATCAATAAAACCAGCTGGCGCCAGCTCTTAGAGGGAAATGGTGGTTAAAATTGAGAAACAACAACAACTAGCAATCCTTGACACAAACCTTTTTATCTACAACAAAGGGTTTTCCAATAAGAGGTGTTATTTTGGTATTAAAAGAAAAATGCCATATTTTGAGACAAATGATCGGATGTTTGTTTTATTATAAAGATGAAAGTATGCCGTTAATAATGAAAAACAACATCAGCCAAATGGCCACCACGAGCACGCTACAGGACCATATCCTTTTCATGAAATTTTTTATAACCAAATCGCAAAGTGGCTGCCCTATGTCCTCGATAGCCTCACGAATTTTATCTTTGAGGTCTTGAATCGAGGCTGGGCTGTTGGCGTAGACCTTATCTTTCACGTGACCCCAAAGGCAGAAGTCGCAAGTTGTTAAAACACAAGATCTCGGTGGACAATTAAAATCAGCTCTTCGAGAGATAACACGATCCGGAAATTTTTCCCGTAAAAGATCAATGGTTTCGTTGCTTGTGTGGCAAGTAGCGCCGTCTTGTTGAAAGTAAACGTGGTCCAGATCTAAACCATCCAACTCCGACCATAAACAAAAAAAAATAATCATCTCTCGATAGCGCAATCCATTCACCGTAACTGTTGATCCAACCTCATTTTCGAGAAAGTAAAGTCCAATGACCCCGCCGGACCTTAAACCGCGCCAAACAGTTACACGCTGAGGATGGAGAGGCTTCTGAACAATAACTCTTGGGTTTTCCGAGCCCCAGAAGCGACAATTTTGCTTGTTGAGGTAGCCAACGAGGTGGAAATGGGCCTCATCAGTCAAGATGATTTGTCGATGGATTTCCGGATCATTTTCACGCATTTCAAGGACCCAATCAGCCAAGACACAACGTTGTTGATGATCGGCTGGCTTGAGTTCTTGTGTTAACTTAACTTTATTAGCTTTAAGACCCAAGTCTTTATGCAAAATACGGTTTTCTTCAACACTTTGGGCTACAGCAGCAATATTCTCAGTTGTTCTTGAGCGACGTGAACGGGTTTTATTTTTCACATAAAAACCTAAAACCTCTTATCAGAAAAAAACACCTTACTACTATCTGCATATCAAATTGTATCGTTGCAAACCCAAAAACTATTTTGTCACGCCCCCATCCGAAAATGAAAAATTCGCGTACATATTCATATCTGTTGTGCCTGGGGATAAAAACATTTTCGCCACGCCCGTACTGAAAAATGAACTGGTACTAAATTGTGCCAATTTTGATCTAAAACACAGTTTGGCGTGGTCGGTTGAACATTTATAATTGTTGTACCGAGTAATATCTATATCTCTAGGACTAAAATACAAAATACAGTTTGAAAATATAAATGTTGTCTGCAAATTTCAACCAGTCGTGCTGAGTATCACTGTACACCAAATTTTATATCTCTTGGGCTAACATATATCTCTCTGCCATGCCCACTATACCCGTTTAATCCAAAATCTAAAAAATATATCGCGACCTTAAATTGTAAAAGTTGTAAGTCCAAAATTCAATATTTACAGGAGGGACAAAAAACTTTACTTTTGCCTTTAACAACTTACTTTTTCAAAACTTTTAATGCAATTATGTGTAACTTGCTCATATTTTTGGTAATATTGAGAAATTTTTCTGAAAAAATGGAGCAAAAATTGGAGCATTTTTTTGGACTTTGAACTTTTTCGCTTTTTAACTTATCGATATGATTTGGACTTAGCGCCTTTTCCTATAACAAATTTTTATTATTAATTTTTTTAGGAGAGTATGTATCATTTGATACGACCCAAAAGTGTAACAGTAGGATTCACTTTAGACCCTAGGTTTCTTTGAACCAAATTTGAAATTTTCCACGAAATATATATTTCCCCAAAACTACTTACGGTATTGCAAATAGGCTACATGGCTTCGCCCCTTCTGGTCGATGTTATTTTTTCCGGGAAAAAATGTGAAAAAATTATGGAAAAAGTTAGAAAAATTTAAGGAAATAAATTGAAAAATTCTCAAAAAAAAATAAAAAATCTAAAAACCGCGCGATTTTTAAAAAAAAAAAATTTTTTCTGAAAAACCCCGTAAAAAATTAAAAAAAAAAATTGGAAAAATCGTGAATTAGAATAATTTTAGGAAATTAATTTAAAATTTCCACATAAAAATGAAATGTCATCAAAAATGTGTGAACATTTTGAATTTTTTTTGAATTTTTTAAGGTTTTTAAAGGAAAATTTCAAGAAATATTTAAAAAAAATCAAGAAAAAGTCTAAAGAAAACTATTTGAAAGAAGAAAATTTATTAAAAAAAAGGATAAAAGTGGAAAAATTTGAAAAATATTTTAAAAAAGCTATGTGTATTGTAATTATATATTTTTTTTTTGATATATCCCTTTAAAATATTATTTGCGCGATTTTAAAACAAATTTTTTTTTGGTATATCCCGGAAAAAATATTTTTTTTAGTAAATTAAAGTGGAAATGGATATGTTGGGTTTAGTAGCGCCGCAGGGAAAAATTATAATATTTTTTTTTGGTATATCCCGGAAATTTAAATGCTCCAGGAGACCCGTAAGAACCTAAAAGTAACATCGTTGGATTCGTCTCGAAAATATCTTTCATTTGAGTACCCGCACCTCGGGGGTCATCATAGAACCGAAAGGGCCCCCTTTTTTGACCCCCCCGGGCCCCATGGGCCTGAGCACCAACTTTGACCTACCATTCCGATGTTTGGGAAACAAGACGAAGACAATGGCATAATTTGTTTTTTAATCGGGCTCCCGCCGAATATTCTGCACTTCAGCCTATAAATATGCCTAAATGCTTGCAAATTCCTCAGCTGAGACTCCGCCCTCATGCATTTGCATTGGAATGCTTTACTACCCTGTCGGAAATTGAGTAAACTTCAAGCTAACCAATGGTTAGTCAAAGATGAGTCACAAGTGACTCGAAAGCTAACTCATTTTCCTTGTTAAATCCTATTCAGTTTTTTCACATGATGGCATTGCAGTGAGTCAGTACTCACTCACTCTGCATAAGTTTCAGCTAGCCACAACCCTGTCGGAATTTTGTGAGCTGACTCAAAATCAAGTTGACTTTTGGTTCATTCATTTACAACGCACTTTTAAGGTGACTCAAAACTGATGCAGATATAGTCATTTGGTTTTTTATTCCATCTGACTTCTTCTCGATAAGTTTTGAACTAACTTTTTGATCACTCAAAACTGATGCTGAAAAGGTGCTGGACATTTTCGGCTGATATCTACTTCGCTTGCACATGTTTGACATAATTGTAGATATATATACAGCTGATGATGTACTATTGGAGTTCGTCATGGAGTTCGAAACGCGTCATCCTAGTGCGTGACACACTGAATTTGACCAAAAATATCATAATTGTAGATATATATACAGCTGATGATGTACTATTGGAGTTCGTCATGGAGTTCGAAACGCGTCATCCTAGTGCGTGACACACTGAATTTGACCAAAAATATCAAACAATAAAAAACACTTTTCTGATCGTAAGCCGAATTTGATGTATCATTTGATACACTTAACGTAAATTTAATATATAAAAACTAAAAATTAACTAATATTAACAATAAAACAGTTTAAAATATATTTTATGAAAATAGCACAAGAAAAAGGCGTTATTATTAAATTTTTATTGTTAAAGTTTTATAGCTAACCATAAACTGACTCGTTAAAACCAATCATGAGTTAGTAATTTTAAAACTAGTTAAAAGTTCACTTTTTCTTAATGAGCTACAATCTAACTTATAACGAGCTAACTTGTGGTTAGCTGAAACTTATGCAGAGTGAGTGAGTACTGACTCACTGCAATGCCATCATGTGAAAAAACTGAATAGGATTTAACAAGGAAAATGAGTTAGCTTTCGAGTCACTTGTGACTCATCTTTGCCTAACCATTGGTTAGCTTGAAGTTAACTCAATTTCCGACAGGGAAGTTAGCTCGTTATAAGTTAGATTGTAGCTCATTAAGAAAAAGTGAACTTTTAACTAGTTTTAAAATTACTAACTCATGATTGGTTTTAATGAGTCAGTTTATGGTTAGCTATAAAACTTCTACAATAAAAATTTAATAATAACGCCTTTTTCTTGTGCTATTTTCATAAAATATATTTTAAACTGTTTGATTGTTAATTTTAGTTAATTTTTAGTTTTTATATATTAAATTTACGTTAAGTGTATCAAATGATACATCAAATTCGGCTTACGATCAGAAAAGTGTTTTTTATTGTTTGATATTTTTGGTCAAATTCAGTGTGTCACGCACTAGGATGACGCGTTTCGAACTCCATGACGAACTCCAATGGTACATCATCAGCTGTATATATATCTACAATTATGTCAAACAAATTGAGTGATCAAAAAGTTAGTTCAAAACTTATCGAGAAGAAGTCAGATGGAATAAAAAACCAAATGACTATATCTGCATCAGTTTTGAGTCACCTTAAAAGTGCGTTGTAAATGAATGAACCAAAAGTCAACTTGATTTTGGGCCAGCTCACAAAGTTCCGACAGGGTTCTTGATTACTCCCAAAATCAGAGAATGAGTAATATAAAAATGCTGGTCTTACAACTTTTTCGCTTTGTTTGTATATGTTGTAGGGACTTAGAACATTTTATGAAAAAACCATTGTCGGGTTATTACGAACATTATAACAAAAAATTTGCCAAATCAATGCGTTCTCAAGTGATGACCTTACCAACGCACAACAATTAATGTTTATTTTTTTATAGATATTCATTACTAATACTTAGGAGTACCAACAGATACGGCACATTTATCGACCTTGTTCTTAAACGACATTTAAAATTGTTTCAAACAAAAGTTACAAAGTTGGAATTTTAAAAATTAAGATTGTCAATAATGTGCATAAAATATTGCCTGTTTTTTTACTTGGCGGTTCTCGAGACAAAATCTTCGAAGAAGTGGAGTCAATCGGGATGTCCATCAAATAAAAAAGTGTTAACTCATTCAAATGCGAAAAGCTCTCCCTATACCATTTATAGAATGCAAAGAAAAAATAAACAGATTTTTTAAATAAGTAATAACAGTAATTAAAAAAAATTCAGGACTACTGCAACTTTAAAATGTGTCTTGATAATGAAATGCAATGAAACTATTTTGGCAACAAAATCATATAATTACTCTTTATATCACCTCAATATCGAGGTTATGCGTAGTATTATTTATTTTCCACATTTTAAATAGCTAAACATCACACATTTTTTCCAGCTATATATCATTAAACCTTATGCACTCACAATTTCCTGTTTCTTCGCATGAGCAAAAACACTTTGCCTGCAAAAAAAAAACTACGACTAAATCACGCTAAATTGACATCACTATTCCCACAAGTGGCTTATGTCTCGCTCTCTCTGTATTTTATGTCGCCACGTCTGTGATGAACATTAAATTCCCATTAGTGGACAAATTTGTTTTTCGGGTAACGCATGAAAAGTGCATTGCGTTTGAATGAATTGAATGCGTGTGCAGCAGCGTTTGCAAAATGGCCCAGTTGGAAATGATATAAGTTCATAAATCCACTACACTGAGCTGTTGTCGGTGCTAATGCTGAAGCATAGAGGCGAAAGAAAACAAGCGGATTAACACCGCCCATTGCTGATGATTTGCTACTCAAATAGTGTTCTGTTTTAAACTAATTTGTACAGGTACAGAGTGAAAAAAAAATGGAAATGTTTTTTTTTTTCATTTTAATACTTGAATTAGTTCGGCACTCTGCGATATGGGTTTAACAAAATATTTTGTGTATATAGATGGCATGCTGAGTCTTTAGTTTCATTTTAAATTAAAGATTTGCATATTTCAGTAAAATCAGGAAAATATGAAAATAATGGTAAACAGGCAATCCGATTTCTTTCGAAACAAATAAACGTTCAGAATCGTCACAAAGCTTCACCTACCGTTGTGTGAGTGTATGAATAGAGCGTGTTAACACATTTTTTTTTATTTTGGTTACCAATTAAGTGATCACAAAATGTTTAAATCAAAAGCTTGAATAGGTGTCAAAGGTGATGTATGCTTTATTTCAAGTTTGTTTTTTAAAATCGCATTTTAAATTATTTGATTAAACAAACTGAATTAGGCATTTATATCAACAATAATTCTGTTTCTGTCAATTTGGTGTATCATAAGATACACTAATAGCCTTTTTATAACAAAAAAGCATTTCGCTTATGAATTGAATGTGCTAAATACTAAAAAGTGGTTTTACACTGCAGTTTCGCATATTGTCAGCTGTTGTCTAGCTCACACATTTTTCCATTCGCCAATATTTTCGTGCCACAAATCAATTAACGTTGCTTCCACAAAGCGCGAATGTATTGAACTAATTGGAATAATTATTTATTAATATTTGGCAAAAACTAAAATATTTTGTCCGTTCATGCTGTTTGGCAATTTTTTTTTCTGGTAAATGTAAATAAACAACGGAATTGGTAGTTGCCGTATCAACATTATTGAGAAAAATCGCTGTTATTCAACTATTTCAGAGTACAACTCAGTGCATTTTTTCGAATTTTTCATGGACGCGAAAATATGTTTACATATTGTCAATAACAAAATACATGTACAAGTTTTAGCATATTGGCCGCATCTTTTAAATATGCGGAATAATGCGAAAATATGCTAAATACGTTCCGGTGTAAAAAGGCTGTAACGCAGATTGAAAACTCCTGTTATTTATGTCCAGTGTTTAAACATACGCCTAATTTGTTATTGAATGTTTGTAACATGAAAAATATATAAAATGTTTCCCTGAAAAGCCCTATTGTGCTGTTTGATTATATCTACCGAATTCAGCGAAATATGCCTTAAACTGCCTTTCTACATAGTTGTGGCACGCAAGCAATAATTGTGCCTGTCTAGAAATTTTAATCAACTAAAACCGATAATGTGCTCTGTTACCTAGCGATAAAGTATAGTTGTCAGTTAAATCACTCTAGAAATTCGAAATTACTTATTTGACTTTTTAATTTAACAGGGTTTTAAAAAAAACCATAACCCAATTTTTTTCTTATTTAGCATTTGTATGAAATATTGGAAGTGATTTTTGAAATTAAAATCGATGTTACTAAAAGGAAAGGTATTTGGCGGTTATTTTTTTTCTTAATTGAAAGTACAGACTCGGACATTTCATTTTTTATAGTTAGAGGGCTAAGCTAGGCAAAGCACATAAAGTTTTTTTTTCATCAAAAAGTTGATATTTTTAGTATAATTTTTTATCAATTATTGTATTTAGTTTACTTTTCCAATTTTAGTTTACTTTTCCAATTTCCAATAAAAGTTCTTTTTTGGACAATAATTTTAATCTAATTTCATTGAATAAATTTTCGTTGACTTCTGTTAGTTTTTATACCATCACCCTTAGGGATGAGGGTATATATCATTTGATACGACCCAAAAGTGTAATACATAGAAGGAGTCACTTCAGACCCTAGGTTTCTTAGAACCAAATTCGATTCATGACTTATTAAATCATTTGAGCCATGTCCGTCTGTCTGTCTGTCTGTCCGTCTGGTGGCTGTCCGGCTGGTTCGCACGATAACTTTCGAAAGACGCAACCAAATGTCTTGAAATTTTGCACGAGTTAATATTTCCCCAAAACTACTTACGGTATTGCAAATGGGCTACATGGGCTACAAATACATCATTCCGCCCACTTTAGAAATCGAGTTATAATATCAATACCCCCAACGGAATCGTACCCAAATTCTGTACTTAGTAAAGCTATTACAGGATGAAGTTTTGGAAAAAAAATTGGAAGTCTAGCCACGCCCCTTCTGGTACCTCCCATACAAATTCACCTTTCCGCCCACTTTAGATATGGAGTAATAATATCAATAAATCCATCGCGCTCGTACCCTAATTCTTAATTTAGTAAAGCTATAGCAGGATACAGTTTTTGAGAAAAAAAAACTGAAGTCTACCAACGCCCCATCTGGTACCTCCCACACACATCTGGTACCGCCCACTTTAGAAATCGATTAATATTATTATTAGAACTACCGCGATCGTGACTGAATTCTGTATTTAGTAAAGTTCAAGCAGGATAAAGTTTTGGAGAAAAAATTGGAAGTCTAGCGGCGCCCCATATGGGACCTCCCATACCAATGTACCTTTCCGCCCACTTCAGAGATGGAGTAATAATATCAATACATCCAACGCTATCGTGCCCAAATTCTGTATTTAGTAAAGCTATAACGGGATAAAGTTTTGGAGGATAAACCTAGAAGTCTAGACACGCCCCTTCTAGTACCTCCCATACAAATTTACCACTCCACCCACTTTAGAAATCGAGTAATAATATCAATATAATAGCAATTTTTTTTATTTTACTGAGGGTGATGGTATATGTAAGTCGGGTCGCCCGACTGAAACTTTCTTACTTGTTTTTAACTACAAAATTTCACTTTTCATAAAATACCTTGTTGAAAGTATTTCTTTACAAAACCAAATCATTAAAATTTTGAAATTGGAAAGTTGAAAAACCCTATTTTTCCGCCGAAATGCCACTGTGCGCTGTGTCCCTGTTGAAAACTTTATTTTTTAGGTATCTCCAAAGAAAAAGTTCATTAGAGATAAATCTGTGCTAATATTAAGAACCACTGAAAGATTCCGTCATAGTACAAATTCCATAATTTGCATACCTTGGTACAACACATGATTATGAGACTCAATTCCGAGAAATTCACATGAAAGTAGCCACAAAAATAAGATCTTCTGCATTATTCGTTTTGTCATGTTGGCTGCATTAATGGCTGCAATAATTTAATGGCCATACGAATTTTTTAGCTCAAGGTGGATTTTTAGCACTATTTCTTTATTAAAACACGGTAATATCTCGGTAGACGGTACGAAATATCTTTTTTGTGTCTAAAGCTATATTGTAGATGTTGAATAGGTACCATAAATTTCTATAAATAAATATCAATAAATTTCCAATAAATTTCAATTTTTGTTACTATAAATTGTACTATTTGATGCCATAAATTGTTCTTTTTGGTACCATAAATTGCAATTTTTGGTAGAACAAATTGTACTTTTTCTAGTATAAATTTTACTTTTTGGTACCATAATTTGCGCATTTTGTTACAATACATTGTACTCTTTGGTACCATAAATTGTTCTCATTTACAATAAATTATATTTTTTGGTACCATAAATTGTACTTATTGGTACAATAAATTGTACTTTTTGATATAATTAAAGTACTTTTTAGTAATATTAAATTACTTTTTGGTACTAGTTTGGTACAATTTATTGTACTAGTTGGTGCAATAAAAGTACTTTTTGTTACAGTAAATTAAACTTTTTTGACTTGTAATCTAGTTATTTAGCAAAAAGGTGAAAAATGGAGAATAATGGTAAAAATTTACATCTTTGCGGCATTTAAGACACTGGATGCACTTTTTTTCGAATAGGTTTGTTCCCCCTTTTTCTCCTATTCAATATCTGCTACTTTGCTTCAGACACAAAAAAGATATTCCTTATGAGATATAACCGTGTTGAAATAGATAAATGCAGTCAACTTGACAGAACGAATTACGCAGTTGTTCTTATTTTTACGGCTACTTTCATGTGCAATTCTCAAAATTGAGTCCTGAATCATTGAGCTGAAAAATGTTGTACTGTGTATTTCAATCCAATGCTTCAAAGCTCGTTGATCAGTTCTCTAAGGTTTGTGACGTCCTTAATGCACTGTCAGGCCGAGTTTTCTAAAACGTTCAATATTTCTTCAAATTTTGAATCTTTCATTACATTCCATAATATTGGCGAGTTGTTCTCTAAAATACAAAAATTTATTTGCATAGAATTTTATCGCATCTAAAAAAATTTTTCATAAGGCTGCAATTTATTAATATGTGCAAATATATTTTGTTAGCTGAAGTGCAAACATTTTGAGTATTTTACAGGAAAATCAAAAAACTTTGTATTGAAATGTCATCTCAAGCCATTTTGTTGCTCTGATAAAGGCATGGATGTTATGCAGATCGTCTACTGATAAACAGCTATTGTCCATAAGTGTTCGAACTTCCCACATCTCTGGTCAGGTTCAGCGCATTTATTATAGTATCTATGATCAGGGTAGGCCAAATCTCTTTGATCGCTGTGTAAGTAGATTCTCTCATCCATCTTTTCGTAGCAATAAGGAATTAAGTAAATGAATATTATCGCCCAATATTCTATGATACTGAATATTAGGGCGTTTCACCAAATGCGTTTTTTGCGATTTTTGCAACTCTTGAAGCGGAATATTAAGGCTTGTGATCTAAAAGAATTTCGAAAAATTTTTTTGATTTTTTGAAGATGGGTAAAGGGTCGCTGAAATAGATTTTATCAAAAAAATGAGGTTATGGAGAAAAAAATTTTATATTATTTTTTTCTGGTGCTTTTTGTTCATACAACTAAACATTTCTTTTCTTATGGATCCGATCCTACGACAAAAAAATTATTGGTGTGAAAAATTATTATATTATGGACCACTTTGATAGTCTTAAAAGTGAAAAATTATTTTTCCTAGATTTCAAACCTCGATAACTTGATAAGTTTTCAACATTTTTTCAAGATGTAAAATGCGTTGGAAAGGTCTTTAAATTACCTTTCATTCGGTATTTCATTGATTTATTTTTACTTGTTGGAAAATTATAAGAAAAAAATTAAAGTTTGAGAAATTTTTTTTTTATTTATCAAATTTTATGAAAATTAAAAGAATTTCATTATGTTTCGTTCTTGGTTAAGTAAAAAAAACTTCTAAAATACATTGCTTTAATAAAAATATCAAAAATTCAATTCATCAATATATTTGTATTCCCATACAAAATCAAAAGATATTAAATAAACAAAATCAACATTAAATTAACCATTAAATGTGGAACAACTGTGGAAGTATTTTCAAATTGGTTTCTTAAGAGCTTTTTCAATGAAATTTTTGTTAACATTAGATATAATTTTTTGATTGTTATCAACTCTAATCAATAAGTTTTTAAAATCATCCTCATTCTTTGTAATTTTTTTGTTATATATTGTAGCCGACGCCACGCCTTTTTCTGATAAATCATTCACAACACATAGTTTTTCTAGCTTTTTCTTTGAAGAAACAAAATCATCATCATTTTCCCATAAAAGTGTATCTTTCGAAAAAAAGGAAGTGGGCAACTTTAGTTCATCAAAAACCCTTTTGCTGTTTAAGGTTACAAAATTATGCATTATGAATTTTGTTACATTTCAAATAGGGCCTCTTTCAAATATTTTAAAATTCAAATAGTGTGAATTTAAAAATAAAAAATATTTTTTGTTGTCAATTTGTTATGTTTTTGCTACATTTTTCACAAGTAAGATATAAACTTATATATACCAAAATAAAGGTATCTAAATTATCTTTCTAACGTAAGTAAGATATAAACTTATATATACCAAAATAAAGGTATCTAAATTATCTTTCTAACGCATTTTACATCTTGAAAAAATTTTGAAAACTTTTCAAGTTATCGAGGTTTGAAGTCTAGGAAAAATAATTTTTCACTTTTAAGACTATCAAAGTGGTCCATAATATAATAATTTTTCACACCAATAATTTTTTTGTCGTGGGATCGGATCCTTACTAAGAGAATTGTTTAGTTGTATGAACAAAAAACACCAAAAAAAAATAATATAAAAATGTTTTCTCCATAACCTCATTTTTTTGATAAAATCTATTTCAGCGACCCCATACCCATCTTCAAAAAATCCCAAAAAATTTTCAAAATTCTTTTAGATCACAAGCTTTAATATTCCGCTTCAAGAGTTGCAAAATTTTTTAGTGAAACGCCCTACTGAATATGCTTCACGGCTACACAGAAAAATAATTAGCCAAACATTATTTTATAATAATATAACAACACATTGCCAATATTTTAAAGTAATTAAAATATATTATAATACCCTTTACTCCCTAAATACACACAATGTTATGTGTTGACCCTACAGAAGTATTTCTATTCAGTTGTTATGAATCTTTGGCTACTAATGATGGCCGAGCGAATCTGTGCCAATCCCGTAGTGCTCGTGCTCTGGTTAAAGTATGGATGGGGTCTTCTACCCTTACCACAGCGGTTGTCTACCACTACCTTACAAAATATTTATATATCATCCAACCAAGCGTTTAGTATAAGCCAGATCATTTACACTATCCGATTTGCACTACTGACAACATTAGTTCCTTCCGAAGAATAACCCATAGGAACAATTGTACCTGTTATTATCTGGCGTCTTTAGGGGATATTATGATGACGTCCATTATCAGCTTGTGTATGTAATTGGACATCAAGATGTCACCACCTTTTGTTTGTATGTGGCATGGGTACCTATAGCCGTAAAACAGTAAACAGACAACTCAGTGGGTTGGCAGTTTCCAGCTGGGTTTGTGGAGGGAAAAAACCCTTACTTGGTTCCGACCAGTTGTTGCTAATAGCGTTTTTGTTGTTATGTAAAGGACTTTTTAGGCCAGTAAAGGGCAAAAATTCATAACAAAATTAAGAAAGATTATTTAGGGTCTTTACGATTGCTAACGGTGTGTGTGTAGAAAACGAAAATAAAAAGATTATTTTGTATCTTAACAATGTTAACTGTGTGTGTGCAGAAAACGAAAATCAGGAAACCTCCCACTGATTATTGCTGAGACTATGAGACATCGTCAGACAGCTCCTGCCAATCACAACAACAGATTGTATAGAAGGATATCCTCAAGTCGTCTAGTTCTTTATTGATGGATGGCTGGCTGAGCAAATGGTCGGCCGGCCAGCAGGGGAAGGATGTGTTTTTGTTCGTTGCTGTCGTAAGGATCATGCTGATTTGTTCATTGTTCATTCAATTGTTAGTCCATTGTTTTTCGCTGGTGATGTTGTTATGATACACTTGTAACTCAAGTATGTTTGTCAAGTGTTTATATTCTTTTTCTTTTGTACCGATTTTTATACATATATATATGTAGCCGTTCCCCTTTGTTTTTCCTCTGTTCCCTAGGTTAGAGTAAATGTTCTCTTTGTATAGTTTTTCATCTTTTGAATTGAAGGTGAAGGAAGTTTCAGCGACGGTTTTCGTGGAAAGTCGCTGTTTTCATCTTAAGTATAGCTGCAAGCGTTTTTATGGCGATCACGGGTTGGTGATGGTGGTGGTAGTGGTGTTGACGTGTACCACCGCCGCCAGTCATGTAGCATAATCTCACAACAGTTGTTGGGTATTTGAATAATGAAGTTGCTAAGCGCTTACACCACACCACACTACCAACTAGCCAACTTTCGTCCTTTATTCTGCCAACACATTGGTGATAGTATGTGTGCGTGCAAATTTATGTATACGTTGGGATTCATACATAGTTTAGTGAGTGGCGGCGGTGAAAGTGTCTGAATGCAATATTTTGTGTTTCATTGAATATTCAATTATTTGTTTATGATTCCTTGGGTTGATTTATGACCACTCGAAACTCTGTTCATCACGAATGCCCTTCATTTCGTCCACCGGCAGTTGAGTAGGGTGGTGGTTCTCTTTGTGTTTCTCTACGGTGTTTTTAATGAAATATGTACTCACAATATGGTTTCCGCGTCGAGGTTACACTAAGTTTCATATGATTTTGGCGGTATAAGTGCGTAATGAACTTGAGGGATTTCAACAATAACCGAGAAATGTTTGCACTAATGCCAAAGGGAGTCGTTGTCGTAATAGAGTTGAGTGTTTCAATTTTTTTTAGTTGTGTGAGGAAATCAAAACACAAACATACATATTTCCCCTTTACATCACATGAAGAAGATATATGAGATCTTTAACGCGTTTCAGAAGTTAGACTCACACAAAGGGGATCTGCTGGAAAGGGATATCAGTTATATTAACATGTCACCTGTGAAACGAACTTCCTTTTGGGGAACCGGGACATATTACGTGAAGGACATACAAAAAGCTGGAGGACCTTTGCTTCAAGTAATTATATTAAGGCAATATAGATTACTAGTGGACCCGGCAATGCTTCGCTATTGCATAATTGACTAATATTACAAAATTAACTTAATATAATGCACGTATATCAATTTAAATTAGCTCACAGTTTTAAAAGCTGTGCATATGCCAATTTAAAACATACTTTGGCAAAGTTTCCTTAACTCGATAATAATATGGTTGGCTTGCTTTCTTAATGGGATAATTTTAAGCGTTGATCTTATACCCTCGGTAAACAATTCGTTACCCCAATTAACTCCCAAACCAGTTCAATCAATAACGTTTTATTGTGTCTCTAGGATAAAAATATTAAAATTGTCTTATGCAATATTGTAATTGTAGTGCCGAATATTATCTGTTTACCAAATTTTATATTTCTACGGCTAAGATCCGATTTAAGCATGCCCCCTCCGCCCACTGATTAAATTTTTGTAATTGTTGCGCATAGTTTTGTTTATTTATTGTCTTGCATCTCTCGAGGGCTAAAATACAAATAAAATTTCCTCCGCAAATTTGTAATTGTAATGCCAAGTACTATGTGTGTATCAAATGTTATCTTTTTAAGTTTAAATACAGTCTTGAGACGCCCTCCATCCACTGATTAAAAATAAAAACTTGGCTACGGTAAATCTGCTCATTGATCGAAAATTAAAATTTTGTTTGCATGTATGTATTGTATTGTATGTATGTATCATATTGCATATATCATACAGTTTTGCCATAACCAATATGCCTATAGGGTCCAAAACTAAAATTTCGTCTGCATATTCACATTTGTGTTGTCGAGTACTATCTGAATATTAAAAAAAAAACTTTTGTCACGCCTACTTCGCCCATTGGGTCAAAAATTAAAATTTCGTCAGCAAATTCATATTCGTGTTGTCGAGCAAAATAACAATTTCGTCAGCATATTCATATTCGTGTTGTCGAGCACTATCTGTCCAAATTTCATTGAAATCGGTTCAGCCGTTTAGGCGTGATTGAGCAACAAACATACAAACAAACAAACAAACAAACAAACAAACAGACAGACATTCACATTTATAATATTAATAGGATGTTGTGAAATATATTGAATTTTATCCCAAAAACATATTTTAATCGTACCCTCATAACCGGTAACATAAATTATAATTTCTATAATCCTGTTCCCTGTCTTCTAAAGAATTACGTTATTAAATATCTTGCACTAAATTTATTTAAAAGTTATTTTATGCATAAGATTTACAGCGACCATTTAATACAGATTACCCTTTGACATGACTGATCAAGTTAATACTACACTTGTTGTACATTCTACGATTTTGGGGAAAGAAAAACAAATGTAAGAAAACTTTGGCAAAAGTTTTGCAATAATGGCGCATAAACAACCCGGCTAATGTGTCCACACACGCTTACAATATACTTGGCACACACATAAGAACATTACAAGCAAATTCAATTTCAACGTATAGACCTGGGACCAAAGCCAAGAACGCAGCGGAAGCACATACATTAAAACATAATAGAAATTCGCATGCGAATAAAAATATCCACACTCTTCTGTCAATAGTTTGTTGAACTATGCTAAAGTTGTAATAACATCTATGTATAACACACACACACACTCACATCCATACACTCTGCTCATGTACTGCTGTTGAAATATGTGCACATTTGATTTCAACTGTTACTCAAACTTGTGCTTAACTTACAGTGGCAAAACCAGAAGGAAAATCTAGTTTAGTTTTTTTCAGCTACTCGTGGTCTCTGTTCAAAGAGTAACACGACGACACAAAACCCCGGGTATAAAGTTGGATTTACGTGGTGATTATTTTGATACGACAATACGACATTTGAAGAGTAAATGCTGTGGAGATCAAAAGGGAAACCAAGCTAAAACTACAACAACAACAAAAACGAATAAAAAATAGAAAACCACTTTTACATCTATGAAGTTACTGCTGCAACAGCTTCAGGAAATTGAGTTGACAAACTGGTAAAGGACATCGTAGTAGCTGGGAAATGTAAACGTTTTGGTTTCCGCTTTTGGTAGCGGATAACAAGTTTGATTGAAATAAAAATGTTGACATAAATGAAAATACGGAGAGGAAATGCAAGCTAAAGTACTAAACTAAATAATGGTGCGAGTTTGGTATAATCATAAAACATCTTTAGCTGATGTTGGTTTTAATTGATTGCGCTTTATGCAAAAGCTTATAATTGGGTTTATGTTAAATAAAAATAAATTTTAATATAAAAACTACACAAGTTAACATTCGTTTAAAGTGGTTATACTTTTGAATTAACGGTTTCATGCTACAAGGTGAGCCAAAAGAGATCACCGTATTGGAAGATGCTCTTTTTTTGGCAAATGACCGCCAATGTCAAATCTGATTTGACATTTGTGGGCTAGAAAGGCGAAAAATATAATAGAACAAGCCATGAAGCGATACACTCCCCAAGAACGCGGAATAATCGTGTCTATTTTTTTGCGTAACAATTCGTCTGTTGGATTGGCAGCGCGAATTCCGTCGCTGTTTCCCCGGCCGTCCAACACCGACTGCACAAACACTGCGCCGTTTGGCCACTAACCTTGAGAGTATGGGACCAGACGAGACGTTTCCAGAAGTGGCCGGTCCCGGAGTGCCCGTTCTGCCGAGAATATCGCCGCTGTTGCCGAGGATGCCGAGCTGTCGCCGGAAACATCGACCAGACGCCGTGCCTCGCAATTAGCCATCAGCCGGTCGTCCCTAAGGCGAATTTTTGTCAAAGACCAGCTCAAGTTCAGTCCGTGCATCAGCTGCCTGTCGACCGCCAAACGCGTGTAACCTACGCTACAGCCATCCTCAATGTCGAGGACGAAGCGGACGATTTTTCCACCAAAATCATAATGGGCGATGAGTGATGCACGAGGACGCTGGTCAAACGACAACAGTGGATGGTGTGCGCTAGAGGTCCTTGTTAACCGAGTTTTTCTGCAGCAATTGGACGAATTAGGACTGGAGGACATGTGGTTCCAACAGGACGGAGCAACGGCACACACACTGCGCAAGCCACAATTGGCTTTCTCAAGGCGGCGTTCCCGTGTCACATCATCTCTCGTTTTGGCGATTTGCACTGAGGCTCCATGAAAAATGCCCCAAAAAAAACCAAAAATTACCCAAAATAAAATTGGGCGAAAAAAAAATGAAAAATGACCCAAAACTACGCCCCTCCCCCTTCTCTCTCTATCATCTGCGCCATGCTTTTTTTTATTATATCGAAAAAATTGGGGTATTTTTCATACCTGCAAATTTGGGTCATTTTGCATATGACAAATGATCCAAAATCAAGAAACGAAATTTTACCTAAAATAAAAGAAAAACTCTCCAAAATTTATGGAGATTTTTTTTGGTTAATTTTTCGCTTTTTTGGGGCAATTTTCATAGAGCCCACTGACCCGCAAGATCGCCCGATCGCCTTTTTTTGAGGGACTTTTGAAGTCCCGTATTTACGCGAACAAGCCCGAGACACTGGAAGCCATCAAGGACAACATTCGACACGAGTGCGAGAATCTGTCGCCCGAAGTTCTCGCCGAAGTGATGAAAATGCCATAAAACGAGTCCGTATGGAAATCAATTGTGACGGCGCCCACTTGGCAGATATCATCTTCTCGACTTAACCAATAAAATTCTAAAGATTTAAATAAACATAATCAAAAAACAGAATCGAAGTTTTTCGTTTAGAAAAATGAGAGCCAAACAACTTCGAATGATTTTTTTTGGCCCACCTTGTATATGACAAGATCATGACTTCGGAACTATTAAGATACAACCCCGTAACGTTATAGTCATCTTCTTATTGGGCAGTAGCAACAAAAATTCATCAATCAGTAGCCGCGCGTTTTCAGCTCTTTCACCTCGGCCATCCAACGAAGTTTTGGTCGCCCCCATCCCCATCAAAAAAGACAGATAGGATCAGTTTCAGGAAGAGTTGGTTCCTTGTTCGCCGAAATAGATCTTTGTCATTAAGTCGCTTGCTTAGCGCATAGTAGCAGCGGATAGCGATCAACACTTTCTTCAATTCCAACATGACATTATTATTTACGGTTTACGGTGGAACCAAGGTAGACAAAATCCTCTACCACTCCAAAGTTATAGTTGTCAAAGTTCACGCAGCATCCCAAATGAGTAAATAGGCTCATTGTTCATTGAAATAAATAACTTGGTTTTGACCTCATTTACCATCAGACACACTTCAGCCGACTGCTACTCAATGCTTGAAAAGGCAGCAGTAACATCCCACCGTCCCTGGCCAACGATATCTATATTATCGACATATGCGAGCAGCATATGGATTTTGTTAAAGATGGTAACAGTCATGTTTACTGCAGCCTTTCGTATGATCATCTCCATTATCATAAAAAGATCACATGACGGACCGTAGCCTTTTCTAAAGCCTCGCTAGTTATAAAATGACTGGCTCTGTCATATTTTTTTGCTAATTTTCACCGAGGACTTCGTGTAGGTCAGTGTCATCCCACAAAGTCGTATCACCTTCTCAGTGATACCAGACTTAGTCGTAGCATTTAATTGTTTCTTTCGTACCGCACTGTCAATTGCAGACGTTCATTCTATTAGCAGATGGTAAGTGTCGATCTGCAATTCTTGGGTCTTCTCATGTATTAATTCTTATATAATTTATGTAAAGTAATAGTTGATGATTTTGATATAACTTTGTGTGTGTATGAGAAATGTTGTCTGCTACTATGGAATCTGTTATATGTTATACATAAATTAAAACAGGTCCGGGGTGGACTGAAAAATTTTATATCAATTTATAAAAATAAATTCCCGTTCCCGGGCAGTCGTTTTCACTGTATACGGACACCACTCCAGAAGACCCCGCTCCTATCCATGACGATGGTTTTAACTGTTCACCTCCGAGCCAGAGTGAGCTACGTGTAGCAATATCCCGTCTTAAAATCAACAAAGCTGCTGGAGCCGATGGTCTCCCTGCTGAATTTCTTAAGGCTGGCGGGGAGGAGCTGATTAGGAGCATGCATCAGCTCAAAGAGAACATCTGGCTGGAGGAGAGCATTCCCGGGGATTGGAGTCTCAGTCTTTTGTGTCCCATATACAAGAAAGGAGATCATAGTGAATGTAAGAACTACCGTGGAATAAGCCTATTACCAATTGCGTACAAGGTCCTTTCGAGCATATTGTGTGAACGTCTAAAGCCAATTGTAGAAAATATAATTGGACCATATCAGTGCGGCTTTATACCTGGCAAATCTACGACGGTTCATACATTCACTTTACCACAAAGCCTGGAAAAAACCATGAAAAGCAGATCGACACCTACCACCTCTTTGTCGACTACAATGCTGCCTTCGACTTTCCGGTAAGGAATAGGCTATATAAGGCTTTGTTTGAGTTTGGTATTCCTGCAAAGCTGATGCGACTTGGCAGATGTACCTTGGAAAACACCAAATCCTCTATTAAGATTGGTAAGGATCACTCTGAACCATTCAACACGGAATGAGGTCTCAGGCAGGGTGATAGCTTGTCCTGTACACTGTGATGAGAAAGGCTGGTGTCAACATGTCTGGCACCATATTCCACAAGAGCCACATGCCTGTAGCCTATGTCGATGATATAGACATCTGTCAGGAAAGGAGTCAGCAAAAATGGGTTAACGGTCAACGAGGACAAAACAAAAAGATTGATTTCGGCGAACAAAGAGTCCTCTCGATGGGGACGCACTGTGAACGTTGACAATAATTGTTTTGAGGTAGGCGATGAATTTAACTACCTCGGATATTACGCCAATAAGGAAAAAAGATTCAGCCAAGAAATTAAGCGGAGAATAGTGCTCATCAATAGATGTTTTTACGGACTTCGGCTGCATTTCAGTAACACCACCTTATCTCGGGTACTAAGAAGCAGCTATGCCAGGTGCTATTTTTATCCGTTCTTTTGTATGCTGCCGAATCATGGGTGCTGACGACAACGGACATACAAAACCTGGTAGTATTCGAGAGAAAAGTACTCCGAAAAATATATGAACATATTGTGTCGACGGCGAGTTTCGCTAT
The DNA here is from genome assembly GCA_964034835.1 of Muscina levida. Classification (NCBI taxonomy): domain Eukaryota; kingdom Metazoa; phylum Arthropoda; class Insecta; order Diptera; family Muscidae; genus Muscina; species Muscina levida. Next base: position 23,395,728 of record OZ035882.1, on the reverse strand, counting down.
CGGATGAACCATGAGCTGTATGAGCTTTACCACGACATCGACGTAGCTAAAAGAATCAGAATCTAAAGACTAAGATGGCTGGACCAAGGACGTTGAAAGGACCAAGTGGTTGGTGACGTGCCACCATCTGGTAGGATTAACTGGAGAACACACGCCGAAGAACGAAGCGTGTGGAATTCTTTAATACTTCAGACCTCTAATTTATGAACCACGTTCGTAAGTTGTAATGGGCCACTTAAGTGAGACATGTCATTTTTGGACAACTTATTCTAAAAGTCCTAAAGGTCACCAATATTAAGTAAAAAACTACATTAAAAACCGACATATCAAAATTTTCCACAACGGTAAGAAATCGTATTCAAATTAACTTTGACAAATATTAAAGTTATTATAAACTTATTGCCTAGTTATTTTCAAACGCCTTTTTTTCTTTTAAAAACAGAGAGTCATATGCTGAATGCATTAATATAAAAAGTTTAACTCCGTCTTTTCTAACAATGAATGTTATTCTGTGATATTCCTAAAAAGACAAAATATCTTTCGTATCTAGTATATAACCACATAAATTTAAATGCTATTACTATACTGTTGACTTTTAAAAAACTTGCTTAAATTCTCTACGGGTTAGTTACTACACCCTCAGTTGAGTTGTATAAATCTATAATAATGCCAATAAAATTTAGAGCCTCAAATTTCTACAAACATTCCGCCGCCTGCGTCTGTCATCAAATACGAATAGTCAATGAGATTATAGGACACTTAAATTCACAAACAAAAACTACAAACAAAGACAGTGAGAGCTAATGTATAATTAAGCAAATGTTTATTTCGATCCAAAAGTAGATTTGCATATTGTCGCAACAAATTAAAAATCATTGATACAAATAATCATATTATTTTATTTCAAATTTAGATTTATTAGGTTCGAGGTCAATGGTTTTATTTTTTATTTTATTTAATCGATATTTATAATATTTAATCGAAAAATATTATCAGGATTGTAAAAAGTTTGAGTAACAACATGAAATCAAAGCTAATGTAGTTTAGTGTACCGGGCACTCTCCTCTTCAATTGTCTAACTGTACATACGAGTATATATAAGAAATTATTGTAGGAGTTTTTGGTTTTCTTTATTCAGAAAAGTAAAAAGAATAATTTTGTTAAGAAAATGTCTAAATGTTGGTTTAATTGATCCATAGAAATAAAATTACAGTAAAAGCTGCTACCCTTAAGTCATTTGGCGTGACAACAATTCTTATCTGTCAGATCTTCTTCGCGGTTATTGACATGTCCTTATAGGCTAGTCTTTTGTTATTTAATTCAAAAAAATCTACCTTTGCTTTGACTTTTTTTCATCGCTACGTTTGTGTAGCCGACACAATATAACATTTCTGTGCGTGCTTGTCTGAATTATTTGTTTTGACCTTGTCCATTACCAACCACAAATAATGGGTGAAAAGTTCAATGGTAAAAATAATCGATTATTATTTGTCATATATTACATTTCTGCTGAAATTATCTAGTGCTGTGTGGCGTCATAAAATTTTTGTTTTATACCGCACAGTGGTCTTTCTACCAGGCGAACTGAAAACGAATTGTGTGAATGTACATCAAACATTGGGTACAATACGTAGACGGTAGCATCAAACACACACAATGAAATGTATGGAAGTACTCGTAATGTCATGGTGTAGTCTTATCAGGGTTTAATATCTCAATACTATTGGTGAGTTGTTAGTAACAACAAATAAAGAGCACAGCCATGAGAGTTTGTGAACGTTGTCATAAGCAACTAATAAGCGACACAACTATGGATGTAAGTAACGTGTGATTTTCGTACTTGGAAAAGAGTTATTAAAAGGTTTTGTACACTTTGTAGATTACCTCTAAAGGATAAATTGCAGGAAATGAGCTTAAATATTTATCATACAATTTTTAATAAGGGCGAACATAGTGATAGATTGTTTGGCCACTTTGAAAAAAATTTGTCATTGATCATCAAACAAATATAACAGGTTCATTATTAGGTTCATTGTTAGAATAATAATAAAAGGTCGTGGTCGTAATTAGTAAAAACTGCATTGCAAACACGAGTGGATTGTGTGAAAAAAGCGATGTGATGATGAATTTGTCCTGAATTTCGAAATGCAACATCCAGTATCAAAATCACTGATGATTCACATATGAATGATGTTATTCTATATTCAATTTATGTACTTTTATATCATCTAAACAGGTTTTATTTCATTTCTCCTATTATTTCTCTATCATCGTTTGAAATGTAAAATTATGTTCCCTCCACAACAACAATTTCCCTATAAACAAAATCCATTACTTTAATTAGTCGAATCAATTAATTGATCTATAAAACACATTTTGGCAATTTGACCAAATTTCGCATCAATGTCGTTATATGTAATTTAACCAATTTTTTCGACAGACACTAGCGGTAATTAACAAAAGCAACACATAGCTCACAAAGTAATTAAGAATGTGACCCACTTATGTCATTCCACCTGGTAAATGTTATTACTTAGTTTATATGGACACTATAGCAGTAAATGTTTTTCGTTTTCTTTCCTTCTCGATGTTCGTAATACAAATGCAGTCTATCGATAATGTTGACTAATTCAATCAAAGGAACACAATGAAAATGAATGTGAGCATATAATCGTATGTGAAAAACATTAACATGACTTAATGGGTGATATGTGACGGAGAGTTTCGCAGGAAGGCTCAAAGACAGGTTGCCTTCATCTGGAACAGTAACCATTACATTATGCAGTAGTAGAGAGAGAAAGAGAGCAGTTCCATCTAATGTTAGCAATGTAATAAACATTAACTGCTTATTGCCATAGTATGGTGTCGACAGCAACTTATAGGTATTGACCTTAAGGTGATAAGTTGCACAGTCTGTAGAAAATGGAATATGAAACTTGATGATTCCATACAATGTATAGAGGCTTCTAATCTGATGGGAGTGAACAGAAGCGATTCCTTTGTGCCACTGCCCAAGCAGCTAACTACTTCCGGTCTTAGACCAAGTATTTCCCGGCAATGACTTTAAAGCAACCGCTTAGAAGTTAACTAGAGTTAGAAGGCGAAACGTTTAGTAACCTAATCGGCATGCTGCCACCGATGCGTCTTAGAAAGTAGGTAACAACACAGGCTCTCTTATTGGCTTTGGCAGCCCCAAGAAACTAGTATCGGGAGCGGTGGCCTAATAAGCTACTCCCCTTAAACAAAATTAATTATGAAAACACGGAGAATAGATAAAACAAGAACCCCCCAAATGTTGACGACCCCCGAAAACGATATAAGAAACATGATTTAAGGATATGCACCTGGAATGTCCAAACTCTTTACAGAGATGGTGCCTCTATCCAACTGGCGCATGTCCTCGACAAATACAAGGCTGACATCACCGCCATACAGGAAATGAGATGGACGGGACAGGGGTGCACACGACGTAAGAACTTAAGAATGTGACCCAGCTGCCATGCAGTAAGACACGAATTTGGATGTGGTTTCATAGTCGGCAAGAGACTTCGACACCTGGTCTCGCTGTTTGATCCTGTAAGTGACCGAATAGCCACTATTCGCATCCGGGAGAAATATTTTTACATCACTGATTGTGTATTTGATCAGTGATGTTTTGTGTACACGCTCCGACGGAAGATAAATACGATGAGATTAAAGATGCATTTTACGAGCGCCTAGAGGAAACATTCGACCGCTGCCCTGGCCACGACATTAAAATGGTTCTGGGAGACTTCAATGCGAAAATGTTCCATCGGTAAATTCAGAATGCATACCGACACGTCAGACAACGGGTTTAGGCAGGATAGCTTCGCAGCGGTGAGGCCCGAAAATTTTACGAGAAAGTAAGAGCAAATGGATACGGTAATGGCCTCCCCACCTGTAAGGACAATGATGGAAATCTGGTCACGGATACACAGATTATGCTGCACATATGGACAGAACACTTCCAGCAACTGCTGGTTCCAGAAGGCAGCGCACGTGAAGTTATCACGCCAATTGTCGACGACGGCTTAGATTTCCCACCACCAAGTCAAGCCGAGGTAAAAAGAGCAATATCGTGTGTGAAGACCAGTAAAGTAGCTGGTGCCGACGGACTTCCGACAGAGCTCTTCAAGTCCGGTGGTGAGGAGCTGACAATGAGCATGCACCAGCTCCTACGCACGGTTTGGCTTAAAGAGTGCATGAGCGATGAATGGAACCTAAACGTATTATGTCCTGTGCTGAAAAAAGGTGATCCAAGTGTGTGCTCCAACTACCGCGGGATCAGCCTTTTACACATCACATATAATGTTGTGTCGAGTGTGCTATGTGAAAGACTAAAGACTAGATCTGGTAAAGCGAAAACTGACCACATATTCACACTTCGGCAATTCTTGTAAAAGACCCAAGAGAAACAGATCAACACGTACCATCTTTTCGTCGACTATAAATCTGCCTTCGACAGCCCGATACGGCAGAAATTACTCGAAGCCATGGCGGAGTTTGATGACGCTGACTGACACGAAGTCTTCAGTGAAGATTGGCAAGGAACTTACGGAGCCATTCTATACCAGACGAGGCCTAAAACAAGGCGGCGGCCTATCGAGTGACCTCTTCATGGTGATGGAGATGATAATCAGGAAAGCTGCAGTAAACACGAGTGGTACGATATTCAACAAAAGCCACATGATACTCGCGTACCCTGATGACGTAGACATCATCGGCGTATGGTATGTTACTGCAGCCTTACAACCATAATTTCGAGGTGGTAGATGATTTTATCTACCTAGGCTCCGTCATCTTAATTTCCCTTTGCACCCCATGAATGAGGAATGGGATAGCTTCTCGCGTTGTTGTGAATTAACACGCTTTCAATTTTTAGATTCACAACTAACGGCACCTACTTGTTTATCGACGAATGCGAACGTCACTGTTTGAGAAGCTCTTACTAGACACACCGATTGACTCGACACTTAATACTGCGAAGTTGCTGTCAACAACATTCGAGGGGAGCCGGCAATGAAAGAAAACTTGTTTTTTTAAGATGACTGGAGCCAGATTTGAACCTGCGATCTCCCGCATGGTAGTCGCGTGTTCTAACCACTATGCCACGGCCGGTCATCAACAAAAGAAATAATGTCAGCCTCGAAATCCGGAGAATAAAATGCTATTACGGACTGAGAAAGCGATTCAATGACAGAGCCCTCTCTCGACGAACTAAACTCCAGCTTTACCAGATACTGATTCTACCTGTCTTAATGTATGGCTCAGAATCCTGGGTCATGACACATGCTGATGAATCGGTTCTGGCAGTATTCGAGAGAAAAATACTCCGTAAAATATATGGGCCCATCACCGTTAACGGAGAGTATCGGCGTCGTATGAGTCATGAACTGTACGAGCTGTACACCGACATTGAAGTGGTCAGACGTATTAAGGAGCAGTGGTTGCGTTAGCTAGGTCATGTTGTACGCATGGACGAAAATGCTCCAGCTGTGACCAAAGCTCCGTTGGAAAGACCAGGTTACTGAGAACCTTACACAACTTGGTGTGACCAACTGGAGAAGAAGCGAAGAAGATCGAGGCGCTTATAATACTTTTCTACGTGCGGTATATAATCTAGTGGGATTGCAAAGCAGTACCAGCTAAGTAAGTAAGTAAGTACTTTTCTATTGTACTATTTTACAGGACACAGACAAAACTAAGTGATATTCTTTCATCGCAGTGGCGTTCTACTTCAAAATTTGGCAGACCGGCATTTGAACTAAGCCCATTTTAGTCGAATTAGAGACTTCACCCAAATGGATTTATGTAACACATTTAGGACTTAAGGTTTCCCCTCATCCAATGCAATCAATAACCATGTATGATACCTTAGTTACACCTTCGCATTGATATGTCACGTTGCTTTAAAGTCGACTGACATGTTAATATCTATATCTGATTATAATGGTCTTATCAAAACTGAATGGTATATCCGGATCGACCAAACACAAACAGTTTGTTATTTATCCGGTAGACATATGAGTGCATTAACTGCCGTTCGGATTTATCTTTAAGATGTCGTCCTTCTGTATCATGTTGCTTAATCTTATGCCATTGTATTAATGGTTGGGCTCCGCCGCACAGTGGATTGACAGTAAACGCCTGCTGCTCTGCCACGTGTAAGATCAAAGTCACACCATATACAGACATATACATTTGGGTTATGGTCGTCTGCGATTTGCTCAGTGGACCAATCAATGCATGTGTAACGGCAGTTCTGGAGTCATAGTGAACAACAAAGACTTACGTTTATTAACTTCCACCAGATATTTTGTGATAGCCATAACTGTTGTACTACATAATCGTTCGTTCACGGCCTTGTTTTTGTCGAATCACTTGATTGGAAGCTGCTGGTAATAGGTTGTTATGGAGCATGAAGGCGATGGAAGAGATGTAGGAGACAGCAATTTGTTGGCAGCTGTGTGCTGTAACAGTGAGACGATGTGCAAACAAAGACATTTTCAGGCAAACAGACATCAATATTTATGTGTCAATGGCGAGCGTGTCAAGTGTAAGTGTGAAAGATTTCATTTATAAAGGACTAAGGCTTTTTAAGGACTTTAAGTGAAATGTTTTCAATATAAAGTTTATATTGCAAAGCATTAACATTTACAACGAGTGGCTGGGGTTATATTTATCGTAGGCCAAGGTGCTTGAAATAGTAAAAGAAGTTAAGTCCAGCATACAAATGACTACTGTGAAAATTTCTTAGTAAATGTTAGAGAAAAGTTTAAACTTTTATATAGTGCCCACTAAACCGAAATATAAAAAACAATTTAAAAAGTCGAGGGGGCATATATTAAAGACAACCTCTAGACAAATTAAAAAAAAATAGAAAAAAATATCTTCCCTCACCCACTGAAAAAGTTTCATATTGTTTTCATTATAATCGCAATTTATTGCATACTTTTTAGCGCTGTCGAAAAAAATAGATAAAAATTATTGCATACTATTAAGGGGCAAGAGTGCAGAATATTGGGCGGGAGCCCAAAATAAATAAAAAAATGTCACTCCCCCCCAAATACGCCCTAAACCACAAAAATCAAGGTCAAAGTTGGCGCTAAGGCCCACGGGGCCCTAGGGGACCAAAAAAAGGGGACCCTTGGGTTCTATGACAACCCCCCTTGTGTGGATACTCAAATGAAAGATACTTTCGAACGATGTTATTTTTAAGTTCCTACGGGTCTCCTGGGCCGAGCTAGAGATATTTAAATATCCGGGATATACCAAAAAAAATTTGAAAAAATCTTGGAAAAAGTTAGAAAAATGTAATTAGTTTCGTTGTATTGAACACATTATGGTCCAAGACGAATGCCGTGGGGCATAGTCCGATTTTTTTTTAATCGGGCAACCGCCCCATATTCTGCACTTCAGCCTATTTAGGTCCATTTATTGCTTACTTTTAGCGACATCGGAATTTTTTTTAATATTTTCCTGGGATAATTAAATTTTTATCTAGTTACCATCGCAATATTGTTTTTTTACAAATAAAATCCCAAAAAGAGTAAAGATATGTAATTATACCAAACCTTGGCGCGAATCATGTTCCGTTCACGACTTTCTAATTTTGCAAAAATATACCTCAGACGCTTGTCATCAGTCACTGCAAGCTCTGAATCACTCACATCTCGTACAAAACGTTCAGTGCTGCAAATGGCGTAGTGCTAAATTATGTTTTTATTTTATTAATTCCATTGTTTACCAGGTATCTTTATAATACCGTTGCTTGAATATTGGTTAAAGTTATATATCTTTATCCACATGGTATCGTAAACACTATTTTCGCTAAAAAGTATGCAATAATTTTTATTTAATTTTTTCGATATCGCTAAAAAGTATGCAATAATTTTCGGCTGTAAATACATCTTGTCATACGTCATATTTTTGGGTTTTAAAAGGTTTTAATCCTAGGGGTGGTACCTGCTTTAAATGTAAAAATCATTTATCGTACTTCAGCAACATCTATAGGACAAATGTAGTACTCGTCGAGACCTATACAGCGATCTTACGATTGAGCCGCAAACAAAAAAGCAGCGATAAAAACGTTAACGTTTTTTTAAGTTCTCTCGAGTTATTTTTTAGTATTTGCCTTCGATTTTGGATTTTTTTTCGTGTCCCGGTCTAGTTCCTTCAATGAGTAACAGAAATAATGAAAACAAATTTATGGATATTAAAAAATGTCGAAGTCCTTGTAATAGCAAAAAAAAATTCGTCATACATATTAACTATTTGAAAATTGTGCAAGTTTTTAGGTACGATCGCACTATTATAGTCAAATATGCGATTGCAATCTTAAATTATGGAAACAAATTTGTTAGAAAGTGAAAGGTTATAGAAATATTAAAAAGATTGTTCTAAATATTGGTGAAATTTTTGTAACTTTTATAATTAAATATAAAACTCCCGATGATAATCTAAAACATTTCTAAGGTCATTAAAAATAGCCAAAGTCCTTAAAAAAATAATGAAAAAATTTATCAATATTGAAAAGAACCTAGTTGCTGGAAATAGGAAAAGGACGATAAAAAACTTAATTTCCCTTTACACTCCATAAATGAGGTATGAAATATTCTCTCGTTATTGTGAATAAACACGCTTTCTATTTTAAGACTCACATAACTTCTTTATAGACGAATGCAAACGCCAGCTCTTTGAGAAGCTTTTACTTGACTTTTACTGCAAAGTTGCTGTCGACAACATTGAGTGGGCCGCTGATGATAGAAATGTAGATGACTGAGATAGGAAGTGATCCACGTATCTCGCGCATGGTAGTCACGCGTCCTTACCATCAATGACGTCGGAGTCAAAAGTCTGTTTAGGGTAAAAAGTAGCGTTTGATGAAACAAATGATATCCATCGTCCCGATAGGATTCCAAATGATATCACAGCACAAAATATACATTATTTTTGGTGTAAGGTGGCCACCAGATTTTATAACCTCCATAAATTTCGTGTTTGTGAACATAAGTGAAAACTTCTAAAGCTAAAGTTTCATGGTTTATAGAGGCCGTCATGGACGTTACAAGAAATGGACATCATATTGATATAGAAAACGAAATACAGGAAGTCAAAGTCAAAAGTAATTAAAGGGAAAAACGAAGCAACTAATATACCAAAAACAACGGTATGAGTTTTGTTTCAATATGACATCAAATAACAAGACAGCTCAATAAAACTTATTTAGGCCGTATGTAGGGTGCACGGATCAAAACAAAATTTGGTGTTCTGAAATTGTCTTTGGGTAATCTTTAATAGTAGGAGGTGTCCGCCCTAGCTACATTTTTTTGTAAGGGGACCGACCCACACTGGCGTGCAGTTGTGTTCCTTGCCACCATATCTGTCTACTAGCATGAGATGAGATCTTCTTTTATTACCAGTGTAGATATCTAGTCAGTTCAAGTAATACCTGCACTTGCACTAGAATTTGAAACTTTGAAGTCGAATATCTCGAAATGAACTTTGTGTCACTTGCATCCATTTTATTCTAAATCATGATCAAATTTTGCCAGGAAATGAATTGAATAATTTGCCATTTTTTCCTTAAGTTCGGGAAAAGTTCTCACATTTACTTCAGAGCTATCTGCAATAATATTATGAAATTATGGGAAAATTTTAAGGACATTGGTGGACAAGGTGTTAAGGTCCATAAAATATCACAATAGTTTATTTTATCATACAAATGTAAATATGAGCATTTTATGTTAGGGTGCGAAGAAAAGTTACAGCTTTTTTACTAAGCTATGTTACACCAGATAATTATCTGAAATTACGGAAAAATTTCGAGGCACAAAAAATTCCTTGATATACCCAAAACCTTTAATATTGCCTATTTTGTATTTTTAAAAAAGTTCCCACTACGTAAACCTTCATGGCGATCTGAAATTTTTCAAGGACATAAAAAGGAGCTTTGGACCTGGAAATAAAACAAAAATATATTCCGCTATACGAATTAATATTTTGCTATATTTTAAGTTGGGGAATAGTTGTCTTTATTACCACCAGGTTATTTGCGAGGACAATATGAAATTATGGAAAACAAAATTCTAGGCCATTGTAAGAGGTTAAGGTCCTTAAAATAGCATAAAAGTTCAGTCTGCCATATACATTATAAATTATAAATTTTTTTGTTATGGTTAGGAATAATTTCCAACTCTTTTTATATACAACGATACAAAGACATTAAACTTTATCAAGGTCCTTGAAATAGTAAAAAGCTTATATCCATCAAAACGTGACTAATTTGCCAATTTCTTTTTTTGGATTGCGAAAAAACTTTTCGAAAACATTCAAACGAGCCATCGTCCTTGAAATATAACAAAAGCCCACTTCGCTATACAAATAACTTCATATCAGCTATGACAATTTAAAAATTCTCGAAGACATTCAAGTAGCTTAATATTATTTTAATCCCCCGTAAACAAAAGTTTATAAAAGTTTAAGCATTAAGACAATCTGCTAATGTTGAAAAATCTTAACGACAATAAAAGCGGTCAATGTCCTTAAAAAATAATAAAAGTCCACTTCAACAAACTAATGGCCAATTGTCGTTTATTTCATTAAGGTTGTGGACAGTTCTCGCTTTTAAGTTTAACTGAGTTATCTGCAATGACAAACTTTTATTATGAAGACATTCTTTGGTGACATTGAAATGAGTTCAATTTTTTAAAATGGCACAAAAAGTAAGTCCGCCATACAAATGATTAATGTGAAAATTTTTTCATATGATTCATCATATATCTAATTAGAATTTTTTGTGAAAAATTAGGTTTTTTAGTTGATATGTATGTCCTTTATGATTTTCAAAAACGTTATTAAAGGATAATAGGAGATAAGTGGAAGAAATGGCTATATAAAAAGCCGTATAGTTATGAAAATTAAACATACCAACTTTTCCAAAATATTATAAATACATATTATGAATTTCATATCAAAACCGATATTCATTGAACCCGACCCTCTCAGATTTTAATGAAATTTTGCATACAGCTAGATTTTACCTATAGAAACACAACCTCATTCTTAGAAATTGCATTTTTGAAAATATGTGGGCGTGGCAAGGTATCGAAATATTTGAAAAATGACGGGAATAGGTACTTTTAAGCTGCAGTTACTATGGAATGACTCAACCGAATTAAAAAATCTTGGTGCCATTAGAAAGGTATATAAGTCAGCTTTGGAAAACATACACTGTAAAAATTTTATACTACACTGAAAAAAATTTTGTGGCAAAAATAAAAGTTTAAACTCGGAAAACACTTCCAAGATCAATAGGTATATTGATAGGTATATTTAATATACACAACATATCCAAAAACTAAAATGGAATTTTTCTTATTTTTTTTTTTTTTAAATTTTAAGTAAATGCATCTCTTGTTAACTTCCTTATATTTTAATATATTTGCGTGACAAAAATGAATAATGTAGCTAAACTTTGGAAGTTATAGAGATTTTTTTGGTAATTTTAATAGATCAGAACAAGAATCGTATTATAAATTTTTCAGACACCCCCAAAAATATGGGCTTAACCTTGGTACATTTTGCGCAAGAAATACTGTTGACTTTCGAAATATTTGCTAACATTTCGTGAAGTTTCATCTAAAGGTATAAAAGAATGGAATCTTCGAGTTCCTGTAATAGTATTAGCATTTTTATACCTTGAAAATAGCTCTTCTTTTGTTTTGTTGTAGTCGTCAGCGTCTGCATACGCAACTTGTATGTAGGTCTTACAAGTTTGTGAAGCCCAATTATAAAGGTCTTTCGCCGTTTGAAGGAGTCACTTTAGACCCTAGATTTCTTATTTATGACTTTTTAAATCGTTTGAGCCATATCCGTCTGTCTGGCTGTCCGGCTGGTGCGCACGATTACTTTCGAAAGACGCAACCAAATGTTTTGAAATTTTGCACGAGTTAATATTTCCCCAAAACTACTTACGGTATTGCAAATGGGCTACATGTCCCCGCCTCTTCTGGTACCTCCCACACAAATACATCATTCCGCCCACTTTAGAAATCGAGTAATAATATCAATACACCCAACGGGATCGTACCCAAATTCTGCATTTAGTAAAGCTAAAACAGGATACAGTTTTGGAGAAAAAAATTGGAAGTTTAGACACTAAAAAAAATGGAAGTTTAGACACTTCTAGTACCTCCCATACAAATGTATCGCTCCGCCCACTTCTTTCTTACTGCTTTTTGTCAAGGAATTTGTAGAACACATGAATAAGTTGATGAGGTGCATTTACTTAAAAATTTAAAAAAAAAAATAAGAAAAACCCCATTTTAGTTTTCAGATATGTTATATATATTAAATAGGCCTATCTAAAAATATTTTTTTTTTGAAAAAAAAGACTTGATCTTCGAATTGTTTTTCAAGTTTAAACTTTTATTTTTGGCACAAAAATTTTTTCAGTGTAATATAAAATTTTTACAGTGTACAGTGACCTTTATACCTTTCTAATGGCACCAATATTTTTCAAATCGGTTAAGCCATTCCATAGTAATCGCAGCTTAAAAGTACCAATAACCGACATTTTTCAAATATTTCGGTACCTTGCCACGCCCACATATTTTAAAAAACGTAATTTCTAAAAATGATGTTGTGTTTCTATAGGTAAAATGTAGCTGTATGCAAAATTTCATTAAAATCTGAGGGTTAGTGTCCAAATTTTCATGTTGTCCTAGTATATCCATTTTGTAAAACACTTGAATACACAATTTTCCTAAAACTCTGCTTTATATTAAATATATCCTCGTAACACCGAATATAGTTACATACATTACAATATTTTTTACTTAATATGTAATATTTGATATATTTTCATACAAAATCATTTGGTCCAATGCTTGCTAACCAGATAAATTATAAAGAGCGTTACAGAACGTATTACACTCTCTCTCTTTCTTTAAGCAATACTTATTTAAGTATACACTTCCTCTCTTCCCCCTTAACATCGCAATAAATATCCATAAATATAAAAATGCCATTACCATAAATTCCTTTGTTAACAGCAATTGCGGGTACGTGACTTTGGAGGATGTGTACAAATTTCTTTTCTACTCACCGGAAGTGGCACCTACATGTCTTAATAACTGTAACATATGTATAAAACAAGAAATTTGTAAAGGTTTTCAATAGCAGTAATTGGTGTACCAATTTCAATGTGGACACCTTCTGTGAGACCTCGAACGTGTTACTAATTTTCAGTCACGAGTCATGCTGAGTCAAATATGACAAAACAGATTGTAATGACACAATGACATATTACTGCTGAGCTAATGTAATTAAAAGGAAGCATTATGAAAAACAAAACTAACAAAGGGGTGTAAGGATACAGTTCTCTTAGCCACAAAGGGTAAGTAAATATAGAAACGACAGCATTAAGTTGAGTACTTTTTTTACGGTCGAAGGTTTTAATAAAGAAATTGGTTTAAACAAAAACCCGTGAAATATTAATAAAAATAATTTAGTTACATAAAATGAAAATGTAAAGACATTACTTTAAAATGTAATACCATTAAAATATTAAATTTGTAGCACTTTGTTATATGATTTAAATTCAAATGAGCTTAATATGTGCACTTAGTTGCCGGAGAGTCGTGATCAGACATCGTTAATTTCCCATGCAGAAAGACACAAATTTGGATGTGGTATCATAGTCGGCAAAAGACTTCGACACCTGGTCTTGCGGTTTAACACTGTAAGTGGTCGAATAGCCACTATTCACATTTTTACATTACGCTAATTTGTGTACACGGCCCGACGGAAGGCAAAGACATGACATACACATTTTTCTGGGAGTTGTTAATGTTAATGATAAAAAAGGAACGGAATATGCTCTTGGTTCAGCAGTCGGGAAATTCTGTCAGCATATAAACACCTCCGATAACGGTTTCAAACTGGTTAGTTTCGCGTCGGCAAGAAACATGGTTGTGAGTGGAACCAGATTTCCCCATAAAGCTGTCCACAAGGCTGGATATCTCCCGATCAAAATACAAGAAATCAGGTTGAATGCTAGTAACAACAAACATGTACCAGCTCATAAACACGATTTGACTAATGGAATGCATGCCCGATGATTGGAATCTGAGTGTTCTATGTCCTGTTAAGAAAGGCGATCCATGTGTATGTACCAACTTCCGCGGAATCACCCTTTTACCCATCACATATACGGTCCCGTTTATATGAAAGTCTAAAACAAATTTTAGCGGTCCTGATATGACCTTATCAGTGTGGCTTTAGAACTGGTATATCCACGACTGGCCAGAATCCTGAAGTAGACCCAAATAATGCAAGTCGACACCTACCATCTGTTCACCGACTACAAAGCTACATTCGACAGTCCGATAAGACAGAAATTGTTAGATGCTATGGCTGATACTAAGTTAATACGACTTTGCGGGATGAAACTGACTGACACGCAGTCTTCAGTGAAAATAGGCATAAATCTAACAGAGCCATAGCCTGTCATGCGATCTCTTTTACATCATAATGTAGATGATCATGCGGAAGGCAGCAGTTAACACGACTGGCACCATCTTTAACAAAAGCCACATGTTGCTCGCGTATGCCGATAATATAGATATCATAGATATCATAGACGAGTGTAGATCGCAAACCGCTGCTTCTATGCGCTGAGCAAGAATAATAAAGTCCTCTCTTTCGACGAACGAAGATCAATCTCTACCAGGCACTGATCCTACCTGACTTGCTCTACAGCGCAGAATCCTGGGTAATGACACAAGCGGATCAATCTATTTTGACAGTCTTCGAGAGAAAAATACTTTGCAAAGTATTTGGACCCACGAATGAATCATGAGCTGTACAACGACATCGACGAATTCAAGCGCGCTCAAAGAGACCGAATGCGCTGGCTTGGACACGTTGGTGTGACAAACTATCTACGGAGCACAAAAGACCAAAGCGCTTAGAATTCTTTTCTGCGTGCGGCTACAAATAGATGAATATCTGTTACTGCTGCCTATTAGGAATAAGAAGATGAAGTATAGATTAATGCATGTGCCCTTTGATTTTCATAAAAATTTCCACCAACAATGCATCTTGCTGACAAAGATGCCCATACATTAACCTCGAGTAAAAGGAAGTGTCAAAACTTTTGTTTTTAGGATAAGTGTTACGCCAATGCCTGAAATGTATCCTGTTTGCATTGCCGTTCAAAAGGGTTTGGAAGTTTAAGAAAAAAAAAATGTGGTTCAGTTTGTGAGCCTCTAGCATTTTGTTACCAAACTATACTCTGTGAGTAAGAATTCAAAGTTGAGTCTTTGAGATGAATGTGGTTTAGAGATGTACTGGTCACATTTAGGATGTTAGACAGCTTCGAGTAGTGAGAGTAGGTTTTTCAGACTTTTACACGATCTACGTTTTGAAGACCACTGGCTGATCCTGTAGTTCGTAATATGTACCTCCATTTCCCCACCGTGCCGTCATTGCTCGACGCAGCTACCGTTCCAACTGTAAATGGACTTTTCATTCACCATGTTCACATTGAAGGTCTGAACTGATGATTGGCTCCATCCCACTAGACGTACCATATTGCCGCTGTTAAGGGCAGTATACGTGTCCCCGCTTGGAGTATTGGCCATTTTATTAAAATACATTCATCACCATAGAACTATTGCCCGGATAACGGATACAAACGGCATCAGGAATTTGTAAGACGTCAATAAACAATAGCTGTCAACATAATTTTCGAGAGAATCTTTTCGAATATCTTTTCACCAAACTAGTTTTTTCTATACTAGTTTGGTATATGTCAGTTCGGTTAATTTTGGGACCGTCATCTTATTTTTATTTTTCTGCCAATAAATGTGATTTTTGCATAATTTTAGATGATACTGGATAATAAACATTGAAATTTGTTAAAGCTTTAAGAATTTTAAACTACAGCTTGGAAAAAAGAAGAAACTTAAGAGCAAACTGTTGTAACGTTCCCAATTCAAAAATATTGTTCGGATTGCTTCGTGGGCATGAGTAAATTTGCTGACAAACAATAAAATTACAAACAGCTGTGAAAATGTTTATGATAATTCACAGTACCAAGGACTATTTAAAACCATTTAGTGTGGCCTAAACTATAACTCTGACTGAATTCTTAACCAAATCACAATGTTATTGTTTAACAGCAATCGTATTATCATTGTATCAACCTCATAATTTAGCATGAAGGCCACTCTATAGACGAATGAGACATCTTTTCAATTAACCCTTGATAACTCTAGGAAATTTGCATAAAACAACCAAATGACTAAACAGATGCACATCTGCCTATATTCGGCCAGATGGGTCAACCGACAATATCTACATAGAAAAGAGCACAATTAAAACATGCAGTACGAATAAAGAACCTCTTCTCCATCACTGTCCTTCGATTAGCCACAGCTACTAAACCAAAATCAGTAACAGTCAATACAAAGGCAGCTAAAACCACGTTTAGAGAGGGTGAGAGAATAGATCGATGGCCACAAATAAAAATCGTCATGACATTGAGATAGATGGTTATGAATGTAAGAAACACTGATATCATGCCTAGCATACAAATGTAATTAATACGGTAATTGACTAAACATTTCGGCCATGAAACACCGACTCAGGATTTCCTCAGAGCAAGTGATGGCAGAGTTGGCATCAAGGTCAACTCAAGCATTTCCGTTTTAAGGGCATACCTGTTGACATGGACATTTCACAGCTTAACAGGCACAATGGGAGGGAGGCACAACCTGTTTGTGTTTCCGAAAAGAATAAAATCAAATGTAACGAAATACAATTTACACTCTAGTGCTGGAAATAACATCTGGGATTAGTACACATGTTGAAGCACAAGTTCTAAACAAATATTATCACTGCACTTGTAGAAACGAGCAAGTGTCCGTTAAAAACAAATAATTGCATTTAATGTAGATCCTTAACACTAAGAACCTGTGCCGGGCACAGGTTCATCCTGTTGCTGATGATCCCATCTAATAGGGGAAAGTCCCCGCCGACCGTAGAGGACAGTGATGATCCTTGGCACTTTGATTGTTAAACAGGCGAGACAATAGAGTGCTTTAGCTTGTTAAAGAGCCAAAATTAACTCTAAGTAAATGCATAACACCATATGGAATGTCTTAGCTATGGCCTTTCCCAGGACAGAGGGAAATCTGGTCAGTGCATCGGAAAATCCAAGTGGCTTTTCCGCTACATGTTCAAATTTTTGGCAAACATGTGTTAAAATTTCCGTTGGCGATCAAGACAAGTGTTTAAAACCAGAGCGCGAAACCATGAGAGCGAGAGCCGTTAACTGGCCAAACAGTAGTGAAGTGTTTTCGACACTCTCAATGTGAAGAGAGCTAGAGAGAGTGCAGGACAAATGACTTCCGTTTGGTTGCACAGAGAGTAAGGTCGAAACAAAGAGAGTAAGAGAGCAGTCTCCGCAGATACTCCTGTGCACCGAAATAAAGTGTTTTGAGGTTACCATATCGAGGCAAATATTTGTCATCGATCTTCGCACATTTTCGAAAATGTGTGAAATGCAAACTTTCGCACATGCTCGAAAATTTTCGAACATCACATTACCCATCGTCAGATAGGTTCGGCACGAGACAATGTCATCACCAGCGTGTGCTGTACTTATTGTCGTCGTGTGTTAGTTGCCGCTCCCACTTTTCCTCGTTTGTTCGCTTTGTGACCTTTTGCTGTTGTTGTTGCTGTTGGTGCCTGTACGTCATCGATCTTTGCACATTTTCGAAAATGTGTGAAATGCAAACTTTCGCACATGCTCGAAAATTTTCGAACATCACCTTACCCACCCTCAGGTAGGTTCGGCACGAGACAATGTCATCACCAGCGTGTGCTGTACTTATTGTCGTCGTGTGTTAGTTGCTGCTCCCACTTTTCCTCGTTTGTTCGCTTTGTGACCTTTTGCTGTTGTTGTTGCTGTTGGTGCCTGTACGCCGAACATGCCCAGCATTTCGCGCTTGTTAGCAGTGTACATGATTTATTGCTTTACTACAAAGGATTAGAAGTAGGCGAAATGTTGCCATTACTGCTGATGAACGTCCAAGAGTACGCGTTGAGTTGTTCTTTCGCGCTTTGTACAAGATCCAGCCCCTAAAATTGTTCTGCCCGATTTACCTGAACTCCTTGTTTACGAAGCGTCTTATATTGGTTTATTGTTGTTTTTCCGTTAGAATGAAATGTTTGCACTTTTTCATTTTCACATTTTTTTATGATCAGCCAACTTAAAGCCAGAAGACACTTTAAACATTAGAGTAACAGATGTTCAAGTAAGAGAAACAAATTTCAACGAAATATAAATTGTAATAAACAAAAAATTCTTTAGAGGTGAACTATTTTCGCGGAACGCTATTCATTGTGTTCGTTTGTTCTATTGTTATCACACAATTCCATTTGAAATAAATTAAAAAGTACTTGAATGTTGGTCATATATACATAACATACATACATATGTGTAAAGCAAACGCAAAAATGGGGTAACACCAACTCGTTACCTAGCAAACCGAAACGCCGAGGTTTGGCCACATTTGTGATTTATTTCACAGGAATTTTAGTTTTCCTGACTGTTGAGAATGTGTCAAGAACTTCTCATGTTATACATTAACTTGATGACTTTTATGGTGTAATATTAGTTTAGTTGCATATGTGCATTTAAATTTAGTTAAACTACTGCTAGGATAAGGGTTAGGTAGAAATTGGTAATCACCAATAAATAACACTATATATATTGCTTGCTCTCATTATGGGACTACAGAAGTACGTACATAATTTACTAATTACACTATAAATGCCAGGTGTGACATTCATCTTAATGGGATTTCCTATTCTTATGTACTATGTACGAATTTAAAACGCTGCTAGCAATTATTCTTTATAAACCCTTTGGCATAAACCTTATAGGCTGGCAAAGAATTCAATTTGAAAAATTAATCCTTAACTGTGCCGTTAATGAGATGTGAGATTATGTGTATGTATATGTAAAGTAAACCACAGTTTCCCATAGTATTACTATAAAAACGAAGAATGTTTATAAAATTTTTCCGAAAATTAAGTTAAAATGTTAATTACAAGAAAGATGAAGCAAATACTAATTACTGAGAAAAAAAGCAAACAGTACAGTTCAATATGTTAATACTTTTAATCAAACAATTTCTACATTTTTGATTGTAACAGACAATTTTGCAAATAATAAATTGTCAGTATCCTTTCCAAGATGAAACACTTACTTACCTAATTTCCCTTTACACCCCCTGAATGAGGTATGGGATAGCTTCTCGCGTTATTGTGAATTAACACGCTTTCTATTTTTAGATTCACAATTAACTAATGACACCTACTTGTTTATCGACGAATGCGAACGTCACTGTTTGGAAAGCTCTTACTAATAGACATGCCGATTGACTCGACACTAATACTGCGAAGTTGCTGTCAACAACATTCGAGGGGAGCCGACAATGAAAGAAAATTTTTCTTTTTTTTTAAAGATGACTGGAGCCAAGAGTTGAACCTGTGATCTTCCGCATGGTAGTCGCGTGTTTTAACCACTATGCCACGGTCGGTCCCAAAAGATGAAACACAGATGGCATAAAATAACTCCCTGTGAAATAAGTCCAAATCTCGGGGCTGTTATTTATACATGTGAGGGACATAATTAGGCATATAGTTAAACAACTAGCTATTTAACATTATCATAGTTTTGGGAGTTAATGTGTCATTCAAATTACATTTCTTCTATCATCATATCGATTTATCCCCAGTAATTTGGGTAATTGATATAATAAACATGGCTAGTAATTTCATCAGGATATAGATTCACTATTTAACATCGCCTAAATGGAAGGAGTTTCGGTCATATGCTTGAGGAATACTGTTAATCCATATGTGGTGCAACACTCGCAGAATAGATTTATCCACTTGTGCCCAGGTTTCTACGCTGTAGAGCTGGCATGTACGCACCTAACACTAACACATTTTTCACTGTGTGATTACAAAATGTAAGAAGAAATGTTATATGTTTGTTTCAAAACAAAATTGATCTCTCCCGTTCTTTTTCAAACATCATAAATATTCGCAGTGTGCTAAGAATGCACTTCTTCGCTTTGTCGCGACCAAATCAATCGTTTACAAAATAAGCACACTATACCTTCATCGTGTCACTGATGCATTGCAGATCTTCCAAGCAGAGATCTCAATACACGTATGCAAAAATTCTGCTACTGCGCACATGTACGCGCTTTTGGCCGTGCCGGATGTAGAGCACGACAGGTGGGATCAGTTTCTGGTACAGTTGGATCTTTGTTCTTTGGGATCAGTGTCTGGTACATTTGGATCTTTGTTGTACCACCACTTCAAAGTTATAGTTCTCAACGTTCACTTAGCGGCATGTTCAAACAAATAACTTGGTTTTGTTCTCAGTTATCACCAACCTACTATCTACTATCGCCGACAGCTTTTCAATGCTCGAAATGGTCGCAGTAACATCCCGAAGTATTTTTCTCTCGAATACTTCTAGAATAGATTGATCCACTTGTGCCCAGGATTCTGGGCTGTAGAGCAAGACAAGAAGTATCAGTGTCTGGGACAGTTGGATCTTTGTTCTTCGAGAGAACGCATTGTCATTAAATCGCTTGATTAGCGCGTAGTAGCAGCGGTTTGCGATCAATACTCGTCCCTTGATTTCCATGCTGACATTAGGTAGACAAAATTGTCTACCACCACTTCAAAGTTATAGTTCTCAACGTTCACTTAGCGGCCTAGGCGAGTAGACTCTTTGCTCGATTAAACAAATAACTTGGTTCTGTCCCCATTTATCACCAAACCCACTTCTGCCGACAGCTTTTCAATGTTCGAAAAGGTCTCATTAACATCCCGAAGTATTTTTCTCTCGAAGACTTCTAAAATGGATTGATACTCTTGTTCCCAGGATTCTGGGCAGTAGAGCAAGAAAGGTAGAATCAGTATCTGGTACAGTTGGATCTTTGTCTTTCAGGAGAGGGCATTGTCGTTACATCGCTTGATTATCACGTAAAAGCAGCGGTTTGCGATCAATACTCGTCCCTTGATTTCCATGCTGACATTAGGTAGACAAAATTGTCTACCACCACTTCAAAGTTATAGTTCTCAACGTTTACTCAGCGGCCTAGACGAGTAGACTCTTTGCTCGATTTAACAAATAACTTGGCTCTGTCCCCATTTATCACCAAACCCACTTCCGCCGACAGCTTTTCAATATTCGAAAAGGTCTCATTAACATCCCGAAGTATTTTTATCTCGAAGACTTCTAAAATAGATTGATACTCTTGTGCCCAGGATTTTGGGCTGTAGAGCAAGAAAGTTAGGATCAGTATCTGGTACAGTTGGATCTTTGTCTTTCAGGAGAGGGCATTGTCGTTACATCGCTTGATTAGCACGTAAAAGCAGCGGTTTGCGATCAATACTCGTATCTTGATTTCCATGCTGACATTAGGTAGACAAAATGGTCTACCACTTTAAAGTTATAGTTCTCAACTTTCAGGCAGCTTCCCAAACGAGTAGACTCTTTGTTCGTTGCAACAAATAACTTGGTTTTGTCCTCATTAATTACCAGCCCCACTTTTGACGACTACCTCTCAATGCTTGAAAAGGCGCAGTAACATCCGGCAGTTCTCGGCCAATGATATTTATATCACCGGCCTATGCGAGCAACATGTGGCTTTTGTTAAAGATGGTGCCAGTCTTATTTACTGCCGCATGACAAACTATCTCCAAGTCTATAGCCTCGCTTGGTAGAAAATGGCTTAGTAAGATTTTTTTTTTAACTGAAGACTTCGTGTCGGTCAGTACCATCCAAACGATATCAGCACACAAAGTCGTATTAGCTTCGCGGGGTTACCAAACTCAGCCGTAGCATCTAACAATTTCTGACGTATCGGACTGTCGAATGCAGGTTTGTAATCGATGAACAGATGGTCAGCGTCGTAATGTGAACATCTGAACGGTCATGGATTTACCAGTTCTAAAGCCACACTAATAAAGTCCAATTAGTTTCACAAGATCAGGCTTTAGTCTTTCACATAACACATTAGACAGGACATTTTATGCGATCCCACCATAGTTGGTACACACACTTGAATCGCCTTCCTTAAGCACAGGACATTAAACACTTAGATTCCAATTATCGGACATGCATTGCTTGAGCCAAATCGTGTTTATGTGCATGGATGTTGTCAGGTCATCGCCGCCGGCTTTAAAAATCTCTGCCGGAAGTCCATCGGCTCCCTCAGTTTTATTATTGTTAAGCCGTGCAATTGCCGTCCTTATATCGTTTTGCCTCGGTGGTGGACAGTCTACTCCATCGTCGATGATTGGTGCGATATCGTCACTTATGCTGCCTTCGGAAACGAGTAGAGATTGAAAGTTTCCCTCCATATTTGCAGCACACTCTGAGTGTCCGTGACCAGATTTCCGTATTTGTCCTTGCAGGTGTGGTTCCCTGTTCCAAAACCTTTCCTTTTTACCTTTGGTATAACTTTTGGGCTTCACTTCTATCGCTGTATCGCGCATCACTTCATGTCCATAACGCTTGAGACATGCCTTCCATCAATTACCATGTGATCAATCTGATTTCTTGTATTTTGATCGGGAGATATCCAGGTTGCCTTGTGGATATCTTTATGCGGGAATCTGGTTCCACTCACAACCATGTTTCTAGCCGACGCGGAACTAACCAGTCTGAATCGGAGGTGTTGTTGTACAGACTGAATTTCCCGAATGCTGTACCAAGAGCATCTTTCCCTCCTATTTTAGCATTAAAATATCCCAGAACAATTTTAATGCCATATTTCGCCGGATGTGAATAGGGCCTATTCGGCCACTTACAGGGTCGAAGTCTCTTCCCGACTATGAATCCACATAAAAATTCGTGTCTTTCTGCATGGCAGCTGTAAAAGATGTCACAGTTCTTTCGTCGTGTGCATCCCTGTCCCGTTCATCTCTTTTCCTGTATGGCGGTGATGACAGCACCATCTCTGTATAGAGTTCGGACATTCAAGGTGCATATCCTTAAATCATTTGCGGGGGTCCTGAACTTTTTGGGGGTTCTTGTTTTTTCTTTTCTTCGGGTTTTCATAATAATTGGTTTTGTTTAAGGAGAGCGGCTTATTTGGCCACTGCTCCCGATCCTAGTTTCTTGGGGCTGTCAAAGCCACTAAGAGAGTCGTTGTGTTGAGCTTTAATAACTTCTGTTACCTACTTCGTAAGACGCATCGTACATAGGCTTCGTCAGAACCAGCTCCTGGACATTTGAAAAACATTAAAAGAAAATTCATCAAAACCTGTTAACAACTCAAAGAGTTCTGCGAACAGGAAGAATATCACTTTCGAGTCGCTGTATGGGAGCTTCGATCCAAAAATTGAATTGCTCGTAAAAAAACTTAAATGAGCTGATCTAGAAAAACTGGGTGACACGTATATTTTATTTTGAGCTATATTTTCAGAATCTGGTCAGTTTGATCATTATTATTATATTTTTGTCTCTTCTGTAAAATATGCTAAAAGAGAGTTAGCAGGTTTGTTAGCAGATGTTGGTGTATTTGCCGGAGAGCGAAAATTTTCATGTCGGGTTACATTAGAGATGCTCCATATTATTAACGTACCAGCTTAAGGATCACTCAACTATAAGGTGGATACCAAGAGAGAGATGCAGACGACATAAAAAAATACACAGCGGTCCTCTTTTGATTTGGGAATTACCTAAAATGACGACAAATATCGTTCAAAAGAAAATACCATTGCCAAATCTGTAGTTTACGCAAATATTATAACGAATTTTACACGTATAAATTTGGTCATAATATACGATTATGATTTGATTACCTCCGATTTTTCTGTCAGAACAATTTCTTTCATATGGAACCCCACCTTACTATGGAATTCTGACTCAAACTGTATCCTACAATTTTAATATAATCTCAACCTCACTTAATGTCTGCAAAAATAATCATTAGTTTCATTTTTCAGATGCCACACTTGTTGTACTAACATAAACAAAAAACAATCCTCAACACGGTACCGTAATACAATGAGTCATACCATCAAAACCAGTGGCCTATTGATGCCTCAACCGAAATAATCTCCAACTATTTTCACTTAATTAACCATTACAAACCCATTTACATGATAATAAACAACGCCATGATAACAAACAAGGAAAAAAAAACTATTCAAAAAGGATATTTGTAGCACTTCATTACGAAGTCAAACTGATAAGAAAGTAACCAGAGGACGATCATCAAAATGAAATAGAATCTAATGACTTTGGGTAATGAAAACAAAAAGTGAAGTACATTTTGACTACATGACTCCAGGCGTATCACAAAAAAAGATAACCAAAGACGAGCAGAGACACTGAGGAGATCGTAGGAAATTAATGCAAAACCAAAAAAACAAAGCAAAAAAAATTACAACATCAGATAAAACAAATAACAAAAACGCTTGCAGACAGATACTCTAACAAAATATTTCAAAAAGGATATGACTCACATTGCCAAAGTGTCCAACACTTTGCAACAAAGCAAAATCAAATACCAGACGGGCAAATACCAAATGGAAAAAAGAAAAACCTTTATTATATTGAACATAATTACATGAAAAGTAAAATAAGATAAGGGTTTAAGAGAGCAGAGCATAGGGGTTGTGAGAAAACAAAAGCGAGCGGAAAGGAAAAATACTTTAAAGTGCAGGGAATTTTGGGGAAAATTATTAAATCAGAAAATTTTATGTGCTGCCGCTAACATAAGTAAATAAACACATGTTTATATATGTAGACCGCCATATATGTATGTTTTTGTAACTGGTGGTAAAAGTGCGGTACACACAAAGCGGTTTAAAACAAATACCGCGTGGGAAATTCTAATCATATTTTGGGTAGTAGTCAAAGTTACGAAAGTACTCAATCGCTTTTACACTGTGGCCTACATGAGCATTATCGCCGAGGACCAACTATGGGAGGAAATTCCTTTAATTAACACTAATTATAAAAATCACCAGAAAAGTAAGGATGGTCAACCACTTTATGGGACGGTTATGGGTATTAAGTTATTTTACGAAGATATGACATTGTCGGAGTTTTGTTAAAGAAACCAACTAGATTTTCAATTTTCACAGATTATAGGAGACGCAGAGTATAGCAATTTCATAGTTATTAAGCAAACATAAATAGAAACAGTTGCTTTACATTCGGGAAAACACTTAAGCCATGGAAATTATTTTTTCCCTTATAGAAAAAAATGAACCTGATTAAGCAGCAAGTAAGTATGAGACTTGATGGGTTATAATCTTTGAGGTGGGTTAAGTTTATTAACGCTGAAAGGGCCTTAAGGAAAACACTCCATTAGGATGAATTTTACTAAGTTTTGTTATAAAAAGAGCACTATGCACAAGTATTTGAGTACATAACAGTGGTAAAAATGTTTGTGTCGTTCATGTAAAATGGAGACAACATCGAAGATTGGGAGTTAGTCATATGACCATTAGTTAAACGTATTTAGGAAAAAGTTTAATAAAGTATTTATTTAAGCTTGTATACACGCATGTAGTATGTAATATATTTACACATGCAGCATAAAACTGGTTGCACAATTTGACGGAACATTGATCAGAGATAAACTTTAATTGGACAGGTTGTTAAAGTTAGGGTGCTGTAATAATGTGACATATTTTCGGGAATGATCAAATCCTAGTAGTTTATTTGACAGTAGCAACTATTGTTACGTTATATTGTTATCGAATGGAGCAGGATATATTTTTTTAGTTTTACTCGTATGTATTTTCAAACTCTTCACCACGAGCACGAACAGTGTAAAGGGTATATAAATTTTGTACTTCCACTTGTAACGCCCATAAGAGAGTGTAGTAGGTATGACAATATGTATACGGGGGAGTTCATGTTAAGTGACTAAACTTTTGATACCGATATTTTTCGTTCGGAGTGAAATTTTCATCAAGGTTAGTCCAATTGGATAGATCGGTTAAGAACTCTCTGAGATAGAGGGGCTCAAAATTTGACATTTTGGACAACCATGTGTTTTTTCTTATCCATGTAACTTATTACCAATTGTTTCTAACAAAATTTGTCCCAAACAATTCTGATAGCTTTTGTTTCCAATCTTTCGAGAAAAATATTAAAAAAAAATTTTAAAAAAAAAAATAATAAATATAAATGTTTTATAATTCGCAACAACGCTTTTCAATTTTTAGCATTTGCACTATTTTGAAATTTTTTCTATTTGTGTGTAAGTGTTTCTAAAACCTTGAAAACAAAACTTATACTGAGAAACGAGACAAATCAATCTTTCCTACGGTATGTAACATACCTTACTAAAATTGCATACGCTCGATATTGAAATACCCACAATATGTTAACATCAGGAATAAATTGGACTAACCTTGGTGTAAATTTCATCCCGATCGGAAGACATCGGTTTCAAAAGTTGGGTCACGACATGAAATTCCTCATAGTAGAGTGGGTCAGTATTGTTCTCGACCAAGCGGTTTTTAAAATCGTAATCTACGATGATTTCTAAGAAAATTTACAAAAGAAACCATGGGTCAAAAATCAAAATCGAGCTCCCGGTTTTTACCGAGAAACTTTTCGCATTGGGGAAAAACCCAAAACAAGGCCCACAACTGCCTCGGAATAGCCCCTAAAGGGTTCAAATGTATGACTGACCCCCAGGAATCGCCCCTAGAGGGTTAAAATGAATGAACGACCCCCAATAATTTTTTTATCCCAAAATTTTTGCCCTCTTCTTTTTCCCCTAAGGGGTCTCCCATACAGATTTTTTTTTATAAAATTTGCTCCCGGCGCTCTTGATGCCCTGGAGTCGCCTGTTGAGGAGTAAAATGTATAACCAGTCCCCAATATTTGTTTAACCCCAACAGTTTCTCAGATCATATCTACACTTAATTTTCAACCCTTAAGGGGGTCCCCATAGAATGTTTTTTGTTTTTATATTTTTATTTGATATCAGCACCTGCTGCTCCGATGGTGCCTCCAGAGTATTACAATGTAAGGCGCCGACGCCATTCTAACATCCTTCCGATACAAAATGCAATTAAAAAGAGCAAAACACAAAAATCTACACAAAATAATATTTCCTTTAAAATTTTTCGTTTTATTGAGGTGCTTCCCATTTCCCGGGAAACGGTATTCCCGGTTTCCATAAAGTTCTTTTATTGTACCAGGAAGTCCTTTTCCTGTCCCAAAAAGTGTTCTTTCTGTACTATAAAATTGTATAAAATTAAGAAATCTGTTATTGCTTTCCCCGACTATTATTCTGGAAAAATTAATTGCCAGGGATCTGATTTCAATGTTTTAGCTTCAGCAATCCGATCTAGGCGATTAATATTTTTTTCACCCTGTTTGCCACTTATTACTGCCTAAGGGTAAAAATTTTCAGAAAAAAATACATACATACCAAATTCCAAAGCTCGAGCTTTAGCCGTTTCGGCTGGAGAGTGATCGGTCAGTTATATGATAGAAATTGTAAAAATTTTATTACAATTACAGCGTGGCACAGCCCATTTCCCAATGACATGTAGTCCTCATTGTACCAGTAACATATGTAGCATATTTCATCTTCATACTTCTAATGGTTCGTAAAATATGACAAAAAACGGTTTGTGTGGGCGGTACCACACCCCATTGTCTAAATATGATATCATGTAGCCTTTACCAGAGGCTCTACGGACAGTACCACACTGGGAAAATTTTATTGCAATCGGTCCGTTTATTTCGCCGATATAACGATTTTAAAAAAAGGGGGCGTGGCACCGCCCTCTTTCCAACAAAATATATTTTTTTTGTAAGACCACCATATGTTCCATTTCAATTTTGGACCTGTATGGGCGGTCCACGCGCTTTTTAACTTCATTGCAGTCCGAATTTCTAAAAATCCTTTCTTAGTGCGCGCCCCTATAACAGCCGTAGTTTAAGAGCTATCGAGCTGAAGTTTGGTAAACACTCTTTTATCCTCTGTGCAGAAGTTAAGTTCAAAAATGAGAAAGATCGGACAAAAACTACTTACCCATACAAATTCTCCCTTTTTGGGGGTGTCCGTCTGTCTCTACCCCCGTATATAGCCGTAGTTTAATAACTATCGAGCTGAATATTGATATGCAAGCTTATATCCTCTAAGAGGAGGTTAAGTTCCGAAATGAGGAAGTTCCCACAAAAACCACTCCCACCTTCCATACAAACACCCCTTTTTGGGGTGTCCTTCGGTCCCCGCTATTACAGCCTAAGTTTAAGAGCTAATCAGCTGAATTATATCCTCCAAGCGGAGGTTAACTTCTAAGATAAACGAAATCGGACAAAATTCCCCTTTTTGGGGGAGTCTCACTATCTCTACCCCTATTACAGCCATAGTTTAAGAGCTGTCGATCTCAAATAAGGCACACAAGTTTAAGTTGTAAGATGAAGAAAATCGGACAAAAACTGCTCCACCTCCCATACAAAACTCTCCTTTTTTGGGGGTTAAAAATACATAACAATATTCTCAGGTCATATGCAAAATTCAAGCTCGGTATTTGACAACATCTTACCAGAATTACTGAAGACAGATCCTACCAGAGAATTCTGCTGCCTTCCATTACCAGATATTGAGAAACGAAACATCTAGCCCAGCAGGTAAAGCAGGTAACAATAATAAAGCTTCCAAAAAAGAAGACGATCTCTGATTGTAAAAATTGTAGGAGAATACAAGCAATTAGATCATTGCAAGGATATTACATAAGCGCCTGGTAGATGCCCTGTCCACAGATCTAAGAACTGAACAAGATGGATTCTGTCCCTAACGCTCTTGTATAGACCATGTCAACACGTTACGCATAATTGTGGAACAATCGGTGGAAAGGCGACCACCTCTCTACCTTGCGTTCGTTAACTTCGAAAAAGCTTTCGATACCATACGTCACGAAGCAATATTGGATGCATGAAAGTGCAAAGGTACTCCCCGCAAGCTTATAGTATTGATCAAGAAGCTGTACACGGTGGCAGCCTTTCAGGTCAGACACGAAAACCACGTTGGCGAGCCCATTCCCATCAACGTAGGCGTCCTCCAAGGATGCTCTCACCAATGCTCTTCAATATCGCGCAGGACGAAGTAATGAAAAAGGTCATGAAAGAGAAAAGAGGCATTTCTTGGGGTCTGCATGGCAGCCTAGAGGACCGGGAATATGCCGACGACATCTTCCTAATGGCCCACAAAAACACCCACATGAAGAGACAAAGAAACATGCTGCCAATTTTGGTTTGAGAATAAATATGGCTAGAATCAAAATATTGTGCATAAACGTCCAAACCCCGCAACATTTCGAGATCAAAGGACAAACTATTGGAAACGTCCAACAATTTTGCCATTTGGGCAGCATAATCACTAGTGGTTCCACAGAAGACATACTGTCGAGAATAAGGTAGGTAAGAGCAGCGTGTGGTTCACTGGACAAGGAGCTGGAAGTGGAAGTGGCCATACTCTGAGAAATAGAATGGAAGCCACGCGGCATAAACTTATAAAATCAGAAGCTCTCGAAGCAGGACATATTTGGCGAGAAATAAAAGCACAAGCATTAAATAGAGTAGTTATTAACAACTTTGTTAAGGCCTTATGTTCCACCTAAGAACTTTTTTGAGACTAAAAGAAAATTCCAACTCTCATACAAACTCCCCTTTTTGCCTATGTGCCAAAAACACATTCTAAGAAAATCGCAGTTAAAGTGTGAAAGGCCTATATAACAAAGTGGACACGAAATATCTTGATAGCAAAAATCGGATTGCAGATTTGAAAAATTTCGTATCAATTACACCGGATAGCATCATTAACTCAAAACTGTCAAAATGGCGTATGGAGTAGATGAATCTGCGGACGACTATATAGTTGTATGCAAAAAAAAACAGTTTAATCACCATTGTAACAAATGGTGACGGGTATCTGAGCATCGGCATATATATATATATGTATATATTCCCGTCGATCCTATAAGGAGCATAGGGCCTTTTCATTTCTATTTCTTGAGGTTTAATTGATCGTTTTTTTTAGATGATCAAATGATTGATCTACAGCATCCTGGTCTGATGATGGGTCTGCCATCTAAGTCATCAGACTGACTGTTGGGGGTACACATTTGTATAGCGAGCCTCTTAACGAAAGAACAGAAGCCCGCTTGCAGCTGCACCATCTGGGTAGATACAAATTTAAAGCTGGTACCCGCTCACCTTGTCAATGTTGCCAAAAGCCCGACATCCGCTGATTGTCCGGGACTGATTATTTGTGAGACTTCACTTATTTGCAACTGACCTTTATATATAAAGGACATTCACTATCCGCAACTTGTGACCCGTCCGGTTGTTTTCAGCTCAGCACTGGTGGGTAAACCAGTTCAGGTTAAGACATAGCAAAAGTTTATTGTTTAAATTTTTTTTAATAGCTTACACCGCTTGAGTTTTAAAAATTTAAGATTATGTACTTTTTGTTATTCATTGAAGTTCCAATTTTCGACAACTTATTTACACCATTCAACATTATTTTACAACGTCTCCATTTCCCTGTAAGTGTTAAAATGCCCAAAGCCATCTCATCACTTGCACAGATGCTTCGCCATCACTCTAGCAGCCTGTTCTTGAAGTGAGCTGATTGAATTGCCACCATTGTTGAATGGCGTTGCGGCAGTAGCTAATACAAAGTGCAGATATTTGCATAATGATAACACCTCAATCGATATGCAAATGAAGTAATAACATCTTGACAAATAATTGAATTGTATTTTGAAGTCTATTACAAAACAATTAACACTTGTATGCTAATATGCAATGTATTGCATGACAGCTGTTCGAAACAAGCGCATGCGCATTGAAACGCTATAACGCCATTTGTCACGCAGCCACATTCACTGCTCATGCAATTTACAGCGAACCAAGGACGATTCGTTTTCGGTCAATGCAAGACAATTCAATGGCGGCGTTTATATAGAGCGCCGTAAGACTGTAGGCTATTGTTACGGCCAAAATCAAAATTGTAGCCATTTGCTTATGATCTATGGAAATGTAAAAATTCGTTGAGACGATACTGCTGAGCAAAACAAATGTTTCACCTTAAAGTTTAAACACGTTTCGTGAAAATATTCAATATTATTGGTGTGTTAAGATTTTCAGAGGTCATAAATCACAGACATTTGAAGCTGAGACGAGACAAACTGGTCGCCAAATGTCTAAACAGCCATTGTTCATGATGGAATACAAAAAGATACCATAAAATGTCATTGAATTTTGACAAAACACACACGTACACACAAAGTTGTCTACCCAAGAATGGTAAGAAAAGGGAAGCCTTTTCTGGTCTCTACAAAACACTAACTTGGACGACACGATAACAATGCCACGTAGTATTGTTCACCTTTTTTCTGGTCACATTACATTCATCGGTAACAGAGTGACAAATTTGTGTTTGTTCACTTTGGCCGTAACCAAAAATAAAGAAAAATTTACAATTCTAGGAGATTTGTGATAGACACTAAGTAAGGTAACAACACAGGTCATAATCTCTATGTAAAGGACAACTAAACGTCGTTCATTATGAGTAATGGAATGAACAGGAAGTTAAGAGAACTGTGTGAACAGGAACTCAATGACGAGATGACCTTCAGAAAAAAAATGTTTATTTTTACTTGGCTTCTGCTGCCATACTAAATACGGTTTAAAAAACTCAACGTTCAAGGAAAGAGCTATAAAATACATATATGTAACATCTGTCTTAATTATGTTTGTTAGTTAACTTAACATCAGTTATTTTCTGCGTTTTAAAGAAATTTCGGGTTTTGGCAAAAAAGTAAAGATTTTGTTCGAAAAAATATAGCAAATTTTCGTGTGAACATTTATTACTTTCAAGACACCGAATTGTAAGTTTTTTTTTTAATGTAATTAGTTTTGTGTATGGTAGCTTATTTTATTAATAAAAACTTCTTCATTTCATAACTATTAACGGGTTAAAAAGATGTATATTAAATAAAAATCATTTCATAAAAACTTTCAATTTTGGATACATTTATAAAATTTTAGTATGTTTAGACTCATGCCATAGGCTCCAACATGTATATCTCCCAATATTTTATGCAAAATATCAAGGATATTCAAAGAAAAATTTGGAAGGACATTTATACACATATTTTTTTTCTGATAAGTCAAAACAAAACAGATTTAAAATCTGTATGACAAGGAAAAGTAAAGAAAGAAATTGTTCAAACATGTACATATTCTTACTTAGCTGGCACTTCTTTGCAAACCCATTGGATTATATACTGCACGTAGAAAATTATTATAAGCGCCTCGATCTTCTGCGCTTCTTCTCCAGTAAATCATACCAAGTTCTGTAAGATTTTCAGTAACCTGAAATTTCCAACGGAGTTTTGGTCGCCCTCTTCTGCGTCACCCATCGAGTTCATTGTCGAAGACTTCTCGAGCTGGAGCATTTTCGTCCATGCGAACAACATGACTCAGTCATTGCAACCACTGCACCCTAATGCGTCTGACGTCGTCAATGTCAGTGTACAGCTCGTACAGCTCACGATTCATATGACGCCGATACTCTCCGTTAACGATGATGGGCCCATATATTTTACGGAATATTTTCCTCTCGAATACTGCCAGAAACGATTCACCCACTTCTGTCATAATCCAGGATTCTGAACCATACATTAAGACAGTTAGAACCATTATCTGGTATAGCTGGATTTTTATTTTTAGTCCGTAGTAGCATTTATTAGCAAGCAGGATTCTTCTCCGGATTTCGAGGCTGACATTATTTGTTTTTTTGATGGCGGAGCCTAGGTAGATAAAATTATCTACCACCTCGAAATTATAGTTGCCAACGTTCACGCAGTTTTCCAAACGAGTAGATTCTTTGTCCTCGTTCATCGTTAGACCCATTTTCGCTGATTCCTTCTGTTTACTTGAGGAGGCTGCAGTCACATCCCACATGATGTCTACGTCAGCAGCGTACGCGAGTTGCATGTGGCTTTTGTTAAATGTCGCGCCACTCGTGTTTTCTGCAGATTTCCTCATTATCATCTCCATCACTATGTTGAAGAGGTCACACGATAGGCCGTCGCTTCGGTTTAGGCCTCGTCTGTTATAGAATGCCTTCGTAAGGTTCTTGACAATCTTCACTGAAGACTTCAGTCAGAGTCATTCCGCAAAGGCGTATCAGCTTCGTTGGAATACCAAACTCAGCCATGGCTTCGAGTAATTTCTGCCGTGTCAGGCTGTCGAAGGCAGCTTTATAGTCGACGAAAATATGGTACGTGTCGATCTGTTTCTCTTTGGTCAGTTCCAGGAGTGTTAATATGTGGTCAGTTGTTGATTTACCAGGACTAAAGCCATACTGATAAGGCCCGATCAGGTTGGATAACACTGGCTTTAGACATTCACATAGGACACTCGACAGGACCTTATATGCGATGGGTAAATCGCTGATCCCGCGGTAGTAGGAGCACACACTTGGATCACCTTTTTTCAGCACAGGAGATAATAAGCTTACGTTCCATACATCGGGCATGCATTCTTTAAGCCAAACCGTGCGTAGGAGCTGCTGCATGCCCGTTATCAGCTCCTTGAAGAGCTCTGTCGGAACTACGTCGGCACCGGTTGCTTTATTATATTTCAGCCGCGATGTTGCTCTTCTTACCTCTACTTGACTTGGTGGTGGGCAATCTAATCCATCGTCGACAATTGGCGTGATAACTTTACGTGCGCTGCCTTCTGGAACCAGCAGTTGCTGTAAGTGTTATCTCCATATATGCAGCACACTCTGCGTATCTGTGACCAGATTTCCACCCTTGTCCTTATTGGTGGGGAACAAATTACTGTAGCCTTTTGCTTGAATTTCTGGTAAAATTTTCGGGCTTCACCTCTATCCCTGTATCGCTCTATATCCTCGTTCCACGGTTCCATCATCTGACGTTTTTTCGCTTAAATAGCTGTCTCGCCTATTTAACTTTCTCCTTGTGCCGTTCCCTAGCAGTCCGGGTTACAATTGGCTGTAGCGTTGCCATATGAACGGCATCCTGTTAATCAGACGATATTCTTCATCGTACCAGGATTCGTCTGAGCGCCGTTTTTTATATTATCCTAGCACGGTTGTTGCGGCGGTTTCCATGGAATGCGCAATATGATGCCACTGTGTATCAGTAATGTCAGAAGTAGAGGTGTTGTGCCGTAGTCGTTGGGAGAGCGGGTTGAAGTAGGCCGTGACTATCTCTGGGGTTTGCAGCTTCGCGATGTCGAGCTTTCTTCGTGTATGGTTACGTGCGTTTTTCGCACTGCTCAATATTGTGCGAAACTTGGCTGCGACCAGGTAATGATTCAATACAGATTGCTATGACACAAGATGCATGCCTGCCATCAATTACCACATGATCAATTTGATTTTTGTTGTTGTGATCGGAGGGTAGCCAAGTTGCCTTGTGGATATCTTTGTGCTAGAATCTGGTTCCACTTACTACCATCCTTCCCGCTTCGAAGCTAACCAGCCTAAACCCGTTGTCTGACGTGTCGGTATAAAGGCTGAATTTACCGATCGATGTACCAAAAACATCTTCCTTTCCTATTTTTGCATTAAAATCTCCAAGAACAATTTTAATGTCGTGGCCAGGGCAGCGGTCGTATGTTTCCTCTAGGTGCTCGTAAAATACATCTTTAATCTCATCGTCTTTATCTCCCGTCGAGGCATGAGTACAACTCAGCGTGATGTAGAAATATTGCTGTGGATTGTGGCTATTCGATCACTAACAGGATAGAATCGATAGACAAGATGTCAGAATCGCCAACTACAAATCCATATCCAAATTCATGCTTTTCGGCATGGCAGCTGTTATAGATGTCGCAATTTTTACGTCGCGAGCATCCTTGTCCTGTCCACCTCATCTTCTGGGAGGCGGTAATGTCAGCCTTATATTATTTGAGGACATCCACCAGTCGGATTGTGGCAACTTCTCTATAGAGAGGCCGGACTTTCCAGGAGCATCTCCTTAAATCATGGTCCTTATTACGTTTGCAGGGGTCGTCAACATTTTGGGGGTTCCGTTTGTTACTTTTCTTTCTCGTGGTTTCATAACAAGTAAAGGATCTGAAGGCGGATGGATAAACCAATAATCAGTGTTCGGCGCTCACTATCTGCTGCTATTCATGGTTAAAAAAAATATCACGTTGCCCAAGTGCCACCACGAAGGAGGTTGTGAGTCGGCTTGAGATGCAAAACAATTATGATATCATTCAAGTAAAGCATTATAATTTTGAAGTGGGAATGAAATCAGTTAATGTTGTCGGATGTATACGAAAAATAAGTGTATTAATAAAATGAATATGTAAATATATTGTGATATTAATGACATTTGAAAATCGAACTCACTAGTATACGTCAGATAAGTGACGCCGAAATAAAATTTACCTGAAAAGATAAAAAAAATTGATTATCATCAATATTATTACTTGTTGTTGTTATTATTTCAATTGTTGATGTAACAATCGCTTTCACATCATGTTATTATCCGTTATTGTTTATTACATATTAATGATAGAATTAATTATTCAAAAACTTGTTAGATTGTTCATACTGTCAGTTCATACTCATATAGTTGGAAGGCGCTGGTAAACCTTAAAATTTCCCATACTCAACAGTTTTCGTTAATCCTTGTTTTTTCCTTTTTGGAAAATTAGAGCATTTTTCTTAGTAATTCTAAGGATTTGCAAATTTAGTTGGAAATTTGTGTTATTGAGCTGGCAAATTTCCATCGTAATATTTCCAAAGATTGGCAAATTTGCTTAAATCCTTTTTGACTTTTATTGAGGGTAATTACTAATGTGCTGCACTCGCATTTCTAGAAATTCCCAGAAATCATTTTTACTTTCTTCAAAAATTTCCTTCCCTGCTACATTTTGGTGGCAACTGTACCTAGCTACCTGCAATGCTGATGTACTTTTGCTATACTGTAATCCTTTTTTTAAGTTGTCTCCGCCATCACTTATGTCACTTGGTGAATTGTAAAAAATGCATCATAGTTCTTGTGCCAATGCTTAAGTACCTGTTTTTTAATTACCTCTGTGATATTCCCTCGTGGGACTAATAATGTAATGTTAATGTTATCATATTTGTCTATGACATTTAAATTCTAATTTGCAGACAGACTAGCTATCAAGATTTCTTTATCCTATTGGGAATCAACAGTTGTAATTACGTTTAATTGACTTGTAATTATTGTTTAACGAGTGACAGATTCATAGGGATTAGGAACGTCTTACTATGACAGACAGAAAGATAAGTTATTATACAAATTGTAGATTATGACAGTTTTGGTATTCATCACTTATTATAGAGGGAAATATAATATCCATATGTTTCATGCATATCAGAAATTTCCTTACTTTAAGGATTACATTTTTTACAATTAGTATCGTAGGAAGTAAACTCAAAGGGCAAAATAAGGAAAAATGGGCAGTTTATCCTGGATCATTTCGATAGAAAAAACAACTAATTTTAACGTATTAATAAGAATTTGCTGATGTTATGAGATTTAACATAAGTTGTAGTCTAAGAAACATGAGAAATTTTTAAAATATATGATTTTTAAAGGTCTAAAAAAAATATCATATTTTATTCAAAAAAAAAAAAACGCAATACTTTGTATAGAATTATACACAATTAAAGAACAATATTTTACTATTTCAATTCAACAAAAAAAATATATTTTTATTGTTTAAACTAAAATCTATCGTAAGGTTATAATTTATCATATTTTGCCTTAATCTATAAATATAAAAGGCTTGGGTGACTGACTGATCACTCTCCAGCCCAAACGGCTAAAGCCAGAACCGTGAAACTTGGATTGTAGGTTTCTTTTATGACGTAGGCGCGCACTAAGACGGGATTTTTAAAAATTCGGACTGCAAGGGGGTAAAATGAGCGTGGCACCGCCCCATACAACTCGAATTTTGAAATGGCTGTATTTTTTAAACCATTATAGGTACAAAGTCGAGATTTGGTACGTACATCGGACAGAGAGCGGTGCCACGCCCCTTTTTAAATAATAGTTATATTGGCCAAATAAATGGATCAATTGCAATCATATTTTCTTTGTGTGATACTGTCCATAGGGCCTTTATCATAGGCTACGTGAAAACATAATTAGACAAAGGGGCGTGGCACCGCCCACACAAGCCGAAATTTCAATCCATCATATCTCAGGAGCCATTAGAGGTATGAAGATGAGGTTTGCTACATATGTTACTGATACGAAGAGTAACCCGTCTCGCTGAAAAATGGGCGGTGTCACGCCCCATTTGAAAAAATCGTTATCTGGGCGAAATAAATGGACCGATTGCAATGAAATTTGGACTGTGTAGTACTATCCGTAGGGTCTCTATCATAGGCTATATGAAAACATACCTAGACAAAGGGGCGTGGCACCTCCCACACAAACCAAAATTTGAATCGGTCATATTTCGCGAGCCATTAAAGGTATGAAGATGAGATTTGCTACATAAGTAAATGGTACATGGGGGATTACGTCCCGCTGGGAAATGGGCAGTGCCACGCCCCTATTGACACAATTGTTATGTCGGTCTTATAAATAGAACGATTGTAATTACAATTTCGTATATTTCAAATTAGTTAACTAACTGATTGGGTAAAATGGCTGTAGATAGGATGATGAAATTTAGGTTAGTTGTTCTCCTTTTCGAGTAAACGTCAGCTAAGAATGGATTTTGGAAAATGCGTACTTTAGGGTGTAAACATTACCAATAAGGGATAAACTCAGACGAATCGGTTAAAGCTTTAATCGCGAAAATCGAAATGGACATGCTCACTATCAAATTGGATTGAAGGTTTTTTCGAAATCCGATATTTCTGTGTAAAAAATATCGAAAAGGGATGTAATTATGATAATTTTATGGGCTTGCTCCCTATGGAATTAGAACGAAGCCAGGGGGGTTTTTAAAAATTCTTACCTTTTAGGGGTAAAAAAGGCCGAAAATAAATAAATCTGGTACTAAACGGCTAAAGGATTAGTCTTAAAAATTGAAGTAAATGTTTTAGTTGTACGATGTTAAGTAATTTTTCGAAATTCGTTCTTAAGTTGTAAAAATACCGAAAAGCAATAAAACTGGTACAATCGTCCAGACCAAATAACTAAAAGTAGAGCTACGAAAATGTATTTAACATTGCTCCCTATAGAATTAGATACCCGCCAGATGGTGTATTCAGAAATTTGAACATTGGAGGGTGAAAAAGACCGAAAGGGGATATAACTGGTACCGTCGCCCAGACCAAACGGCTAAAGCAACTATCGTATATGTGTATAGAATTAAAGAGGGACCACTCAATTATAGTTTTAGGGATAAAAGGGATTAAAGCGGTACAATCACTCAGACAAATGGGATAAAGCTACAATCACATAAATATGTGTCCGTTCGTCTTATGAAACGTTAGCATTTTATTTGTATTAATTACATTCTTAAGAAGTTTCATTGTAGGTACAGGTGAAGCAAAGCGAGCCGGGAAAACTTGTATTTGATATGACGATTACTCAAAATACAAGTCGACTTTGAATGGCTACAGCATAATGGTAAATTATCACATGGTAATAATTTTAGTTTTTTCTTCTTATTTGATGTGTTTACTTTATATATCAACCAAAAAGTTAGAATTAGACAATTTTCGGCTAGAATTTCCGATTTCGACCAATGTGCATAGATTTGAAAATCTAACTTGAGTACGCTATAAGACATATGTATACGAAAAATATGTAAACAAATATTTTCTCAAACTGACAATTCTATGTCGCTATTCACTCTTAAAAAGGCATTTCGGTGCCTTTTTAAATAAAATTTTAAAATTTATCATAGCGATATTGTTGTTAAAACACCACTAGTAATATTTTCTAAGCAACAATTTTGTGGAACATTTGAATGTTCGGAAGTGTAGCTTTAAGATACTTTTCAATTATTTTTCGTAAAAAAAAAGAGAAGAGATCGCGTAAATAATCAAAATGGTTGTTTAGAATATTTCAGAAAGAAAATCCTAGTTAAAATTTATGGAAGACATTTTATATCGAACATTCGATATAATAGTGAGAAACATGAAAATGATCTGGGGCAATTATCTTCTAAATACAAAACAAGTAAGGCGGTTGTCTTCGGCTATGCCGAAGCTCAGATACCCTTCACCAATTGTAAAAATGGTGATAAAACTGGTTATTTGCACTACAACTATATTTTATTAAACTTTGTACCACAAAAAAGGGGAGTTGTTGAGAAGTGGACGTTACTTTTAGCTTCACACATTCATTTTTTGTCAATAATTTTTATAGATTTTATTCGATTTACCGATAAGTTTATGAGTTGGTGAGTTGGAGAATATTTTTATGAATTTTGTAACTCCCCAAAAATGGGAATTTGTTTGGATGTGGGAGTAGTTTAAATCCGATGTTACTTATCTTTGAACTTAACCGCTGCTTCTGGACATACCAAATTTCAGCCCGAAAGCTCATAAAATACAGGGACATACAGACGGACACTCCCAAAAAGGGGGAGTTTGTATGGACCTTTATGGTCCTATTATAGGATTAAAGCTTGCATATCAAATTTCAGCTCGCTATTTCCTAACCTACGGCTGAAATCGCGGGGGCAATAAGGCGGACACCCCAAAAAAGGTAGAGTTTGGGAGTAGTTTTGACCGACATTTCTTATCTTAGAAGTAGCCTCTGCTTAAAGATTGAATCTTGCGTACAAAATGTCAGCTATATACCTCTTAAAATACGGCTGCAATCGCAGGGACAGACCTCAAAAAGGGAGAGTTTGTATGGAGGTGAGAGTAGTTTTTAACCGATTGGTTTCATCTTAGAACTAAACATCCATTTAGGGCAGAAAAGCTTGAATACAATCGCGAGGACTGATATACGGATACCCCCAAAAAGAGGAATTTTGTATGGGAGTAGTTTTTTACCGATCGGTCTCATCTTACTACTCAACCTCCGCTTAGTGTAGGGAAGCTTGCTTGCTCTTAAATTACTGCTGTAATCGCGGGGACAGACCCAAAAAAGGGGGAGTTTGTATGGGAGGTGGGAGTAGTTTTTGACCGATCGGGTTCATATTAGAACTTAACCTCCGCTTTGAGGATAAATGCTTGCATTCCAAATTTCAGCTCGATATCTCTTAAGCTGCGGCTGTAATCGCGGTCACCTTTAATTCGACTCAGATTTCGATGCTGATCATTTATATATATATTTTGCCATACCTACCACGCCTCCTTATGGGCGTTACAAATGGAAGAACAAAATAAATATACCTTCACTCTGTTCATGCGCATTGTGAAGGGTATAAAAATCCAATGGAACCGACCGTGGATATGATGGTAAGAACACGCGACTATCATCGTGTGACCTATGTTCACAGTCATCTTCAGATCTCTGATCGGTTCCCCCCCTCGATGTTATGGACAGCAACATTTTGCCTAGTAAAAGCTTCTCAAACAGAAGACATTCGAATTCGTCATTAAATGGTAGGTCCCGTTCGAGTGAGTCTAAAAAAAAGATTTCAAATAGAAGAAGGTCTTCCATATGTCATTCATAGAATGTAAAGGGAAAATGCGTTCTTATTATTGGAATCCATAGCCTTTACAAAACATTTTATTAAGACTGATTTAGTACATACGAGTGGCGAAAGAAGCACATCAAAAGGCATTAAATGCGGTAAATGGTTTAATATATATATATGTCCACAAGCTTCAAATCTGTGCGAAACTTTGCAGCTTACTTTACTCTAATAGTATTTTTTTCCTTTCTCTACCAAATTTTTTGCACAAAAAGTAGCCGAATCTCATAAGTATAACCCAACTGCAGAAGTGGAGCGGATTTTAAATTATATGTCTTGGATGTCCTGCTGGTCGTGGCATGATGGTGAGATTATCATGCGGATATCCTAGATTCGGTTCCCTCCTGCAGTCATTTACATTTTAGATGGCCGACCCCTTTGATCTTGTTGACAGCAACTTCGCAGTATAGTGTCAAGTCAATCGGAAGGTCCAGTAAAAGTTTCTCCAACAGTTACGTTCGCATTCGTCGATAAACAAGTAGGTGCCGTTGGTTGTGAATCTAAAAATAGAAAGCGTGTTAATTCCCAACAACGCAAAAAAACTATCCCATACCTTTTTCATGGGGTGTAAAGGGAAATTAAGTTTAAGTAAGTATTGGTTGTACTGGTTACTGGATTTTACTAGTACTGGATTTTTTCTTCACCAGCTCATAAGTTTTTTTTTCATATTAGCAATGTGTGCTACGGGATCAGAAGGAAGTACATTACCATTGTGGAGTAGAATTGCTTTCAAACTTTTGGATCGCCGTGTTTGTTCAAATTGTTCAACACTTTATATCATAATATCATAACTTTATTTCGATAGCGTGAAGCTTCATAAAAGGCGCTTGTTTCCACCTTGAACTACTCATTAAAGTGAAATCATTTTCTAGCGATCCATTTTTTAAGTCTGAGAAATCTGGAATGAGGGCCAGATTTGGCGGATACGGTGTCAATTCCTTCAATTTATTGGTCGTCTCACAAGTTGAATGAGCCGGAGCGTTGTCTTGGTGAAAGAGCAATATTTTCATCGCCCAACGAGGGTATAGTCGAACGTGTTTGTCTTTTGATCGTTGTTCAAATTCGCGGCACGCATAACCCTTTGATTTGTAAAACCTCATGCACGATATTACCTACGTGCTCCTTTAAAATGTCATTGATGTTAACTAACAGACTCAATTTAATTTTACGTTCACACAGGACAATTTCACTATTTTTTTCTGGCGTTACTGCCTCTTGCGGCCTTCCTCAATGGCGTTCAACATGTATGCTGATACAGTTATGATGAAATTCATCAAACCAGTACTTGACCGTTGTATATGCTGGGACAGATTTTCCTTAATACTTATTAAACTATTGCTTCGCATAAGCTTCAAACTTGTTGTTAGTACTGAACTAAATTTTTCTCGATTTGTCTCTGATAAATTACTGGTAACTGTGTTAGTTTACATGAATTTAACTCAAAGGACACTAACACCTCCCATATATCCTGAAATAAAAAAATCTTACATTTTCCAAATTTTTTGTTATTATTGAATAAAATTTGGCTCAACTTGTCTCTGAAATATTATTGGAAACTATGTTGAATTAAATGAAATTATCTCGAAGGACACTTACACCTCCCACATATCCTGATATGAAAAAAGCTTATATTTTCCAAAATTGTCGCTTGTATTGAACTTAATTTGGCTCGATTTGTCTCTGAAATATTACTGATAACTGTGTTGAATTAGAAGAAATTATCTCGAAGGACACTTACACCTCCCACATATCCTGATATGAAAAAAGCTTATATTTTCCAAAATTGTCGCTTGCATTGAACTTAATTTGGCTCGATTTGTCTCTGAAATATTACTGATAACTGTAATGAATTAAATGAAGGACACTTACTCTTCCCACATATCCTGAAATGAAAAAAACTTAAATTTTCCAAAATTGTTGCTTGTATTGAACTAAATTTGGCTCGATTTGTCTCTGAAATATTACTGATAACTATGTTGAATTAAATGAAATTATCTCGAAGGACACTTACACCTCCCACATATCCTGATATGAAAAAAACTTACATTTTCCAAAATTGTCGCAAGTATTATACTAAATTTGGCTCGATTTGTCTCTGAAATATTACTGGAAACTATGTTGAATTAAATGAAACTATCTCGAAGGACACAAACACCTCCCACATATCCTGATATGAAAAAACTTGTATTTTCCAAAATTGTCGTTTGTATTGAACTTCATTTGGCTCGATTTGTCTCTGAAATATTACTGATAACTATAATGAATTAAATGAAATTATCTCGAAGGACACTTACACCTCCCACATATCCTGAAAGGGGAAAAAACTAATATTTTCGTAAATTGCTGTTAGTACTGAACAAAATTTGGCTCGATTTGTCTCTGATATATTACTGATAATTCTGTTGAATTATATGAACTTATATCAAAGGACACGGCCACTTCCCACATATCCTGAATAAAAAAACTTATATTTTCCAAAATTGTCGCTTGCATTGAACGAAATTTAGCTCGATTTGTCTCTGAAATATTACTGATAACTGCGTTGAATTATATGAAATTACCTCGCTGGAGGCGGGCGTGTCCTTTGATATAACTTCATATAATTCAACACAGTTACCAGTAATATATCAGAGACAAGTTGAGCCAAATTGTATTCAATAATAACAAAAATTTTGGAAAATTAAAGATTTTTTTATTTCAGGATATATGGGAGGTGTTAGTGTCCTTTGAGTTAAATTCATGTAATCTAACACAGTTACCAGTAATTTATCAGAGACAAATCGAGAAGGATTTTGTTCAATACTAACAATATATTAATAGTATAAGTGTTTTCCATTTCAGGATATATGGGCGTATCTTTGGGCCGATTTTCACAAAACTTTGTGTTTTTCCTTTTCTACTTATAAAATAAATGTGTTGTTATTTTCTTTCTTCTATGATTTATTTGGCCACCGTTTATATGAAATCACGACACTTTGAGACCAATAACAAAGCTTCGTCTTAATGAATCACCGTGAAGCTAATATAAAAGCGGTAGTCCTTCAAAATAAGATCAACAAAATTTCGCATTTGATTCGTAACAAATATAACAAAAAAGTTAGGATATAAACACTTACTCGACATCTTCGCACAATCAAAAAAGTTGATTAAAACCTAAATAGTTTTAATTAATAGAGAAAACAAATAAATAGCACTCCTTTTCCCCCATCGTTCATAAGCGTATAACGACACTACAATTCCAAAAATGAACCTGAACTCAACACAAGAAACAGAGAGGAATTGAAGAGCGGTTTTGTAATAAGGCTAAGACTACAAATCATTATTATCTAGTACCATTTCCCATAACCTCATCACCTATACAATGAAAATTGTAAATAAACCTTTAAAATTTGTTCCTTAAAATCACCACTTACCTATTTAGCAACTACTTCAATTTTAATTAACAACTCTTCATTGAATCATAGCCATAGCAAATGAACATCTGCTGGGAACGTGCCACAAATG
Organism: Muscina levida; assembly: GCA_964034835.1. NCBI lineage: Eukaryota > Metazoa > Arthropoda > Insecta > Diptera > Muscidae > Muscina > Muscina levida. The sequence goes on along the minus strand of OZ035882.1, from coordinate 23,351,471 downwards.
TCGGCAAGCCAATCAAATCCAAGCATTAATGCACTACAGACAACAATAATAAAAAGTGAAAATTGGAAAACTTTCTCATAAGGAAACAATCAATTAAAATTGAGACAAAACAACAATAACAACCGGACAGGATGTACAAGCCAAGAGGAGTAGAAATGGGAACCGCCGCCACCATCAACAACAACGAATATTGAATGGCCAAAATCTGGTGCTGATGACCAGATTCCAAAATATTGCAATATGTTTACATAGTAATTACAAGCAAATAAAACAAGAAAATTTATTATGAATAAACACAAAAATGCAAAGAGCTCTACTCTAAAACAATAACGAACAAAGGAGCCCAACAACAGAGAATGAGAGAGAGAGAGTCGATATGAATTAAATGTTCAAGCAAGAAAGGATCTTAATGCGTATTGTACAGCACTCTTTGTATTTGTTGCCACTGCCAAAGGACAACACTTTACATAATTTCTTTTAGAGTTGTGATCAGCAGTAATAGATAAGTACAGTCTACCGAAATTCATGTGTATAGGATATGGAATGTAATTATAAAAACATTTACTACACATTTACTTAGTAATTTGTCATGTACTTCATATATACTCACTTTCGTTAGTTGCTCAGCGACTAAAACGAGAAAGCAAACTAGTTAAGAAGAGTCCAGATGCCAACAAGTATTCCCGTTATTTCTTAAAGCCATAAAATGTCACAGCAGGATTTTCTGCATTTAACATCCTTCACAATTTTCCCTTAATCCTTAGTTGAGATTAGTGTTACCTTTTTTTTGCAAATTGCATTTATAAATACACTAAACTAGCACGAGCTGCAATCGCGCTGTATTTCCTGGAAAATACGCAGAATGTTGAAATTTGTGAAGAATAAGAGGATTATCGAGTATCAGGGACACCAAGTAAATACCTGTGTGTGAGTGTGCGCATGTGTGCGTGTGCGTACTTGACCAAGTATGTTCAATTCTACGAAACGCGTTAGAGTAACCTGTGTGCGTGTCGGGCAGGTAACACACACTGGGACAATTTACATGTGTATTCAAGGAATCACGCGAATATGCACACCATGCCTGCCGAGGGGTATATAAGGCATGGTGATCTGGCAGAAGTATGCTCAGTTAGCAATCGACAGTCTCTCAGACAACATCGTAACGAACAACTTTGAAATTTATATATCGTGAAAAACGTTAAATAAATCCCAAGTCGCTCAGTTATAATTTCGTGAAGAAAAAGTTTGAATTTTATATTTCGTGTAAAACGTTAAATAAGTCGCTCAGACCACCTCGTAAAATACGCTTATTAAATTTATACTTTGTATAAATCGAAAGTCACTCAGACTACTAAGAAACCAGCAAACGTTCAGTAAGTCGCTCAGACCACCACGTAACCAGCAAACGTTCAGTAAGTCGCTTAGACCACCACGTAACCAGCAAACGTTCAGTAAGTCGCTCAGACCACTACGTAACCAACAAACGTTAAGGAAATCGCAAGTCGCTCAGGCAAATACGTCGAGAACAACTTTGAAATTTATACTTAGTGTAAAACGTCAGATAAACTGCCAGTCGCTTCGACCAGTTCGTAAAGAACTACTAAGCAATTCAAATTGTCCTTTGTTGTTTCGTGTAAACCGTCAAAATACTTCCAATAATGGGTTGCAATTCATCCTGCTTCATTGATCCCTATTACACAACATTGAATGGCTACTATGGCGGTACAGATTACCAGATAGAAGAATTCAGAAAACGAAATCCGCACTGCCGTCAAATGATCAAGACTGCAAACAACCCCCGATAAATGCTTCCACCACCGGATGCTCGCCGAAGCGATAATGGTAGATGACGCTTTAAATCCAACCAAACCACCAACTAACGACAATTTCTGTGATGATTCCGACGATGATATGCCCTACAATGCCTTCGCAAATCTTAATGTTGGTAACGATTTGGGCGATAAAGCATTCATCCAGACTGAAAACAATTCGCATGGCTATTACTCCGAGACCAACGGCAGCGGCGAATCCAACCCATCCTATGACTGTGTCCGTACCCAGGATACCAACTGCTTGAGACAGGAGATGAGCGAAGGATCCCCCGAGCCTAGCACGCAATCACGTTCCCCATCAGACGACCCCTTGGATATGGAAATGTACTTGCTGTATCGTAACCCCCTTATGCCAAAGACCTCATCGCCTATCTTGCAGCGCCGCAACCCCACAAACAACTTTGCCAGACCTACATCTGAGACGTACCAGCTGTGGTCTGAGTTTTTGGATACGACTCCAACCTACATGCTCAACACTATTCGCGATATTCCGAGGCTATTGCAGGACACTTCTGTCCCCTAGATTTTCCTGGATTCACCGACGTGAAGGAGTGTATGGACAGTCCGGCGGCCAGGAGATTCAGGGCCAATGACAATCCGCAAGATGAGGCAATTTATGAAAATCAACCTGCCACAGCTATGAACGTGACACACAACGTTACAATTTATGAAAATCAACCTGCCACAGCTCTGAATGTGACACACCACCGTTACAATTTATGAAATGAACCTGCCACCGCTATGAATGTGACACACACCGTTACCACTGATCTGTAAGGATTAGGCAGAAGTTTAAAAAACCAACAAATCGCCAAACAAAGAAATCACCATATAACTTCCTGCTACTCACAAGGAAGCAATGGTTTGATTTTAGAGCAACAGGTGTGTAGCTTAAAGTTTAACAAAATAATCTTTTAGCTGCAATGCCAAATGTCGGCCAGGCACTATCCCTGAGCTGATCACTGAAACTAAACGATTTTCATTTAATAATATTTAACATAAACAAAAATCGCTTAGTTTCGGCATTACTAACCCATTCTTCTGTCTATCATCCTTTCTATCCCAGTCAAAAGATTGCCTGGCATATTTCAATTTCATCAAATGAATAACTGAAGAATCAGGGCGATTAACAATTAATTTGTAAGCTACTAACAAAAATCTATATACAAAAAATAACACACAAAATTCTTATAAATAAACAATTTATAAAATTTCTAACAATGTAAATCTTAAAAATGAGTTCTTATTAAAACAAAGGTCAACAGTGGGGGATGGGTGGGGAAGCAATGCCGTGAAAGGGTGAAACAAACAGAGCCATTACCACAACAATGTAATTGGGCGGCTGCGACCATTAGTAGTCTGTATTAAGTAGTGGTGGGTCAAGGATTTTCCTATATAATTCTTGCTACTGGGTATCTAATAATATGATAATATCCATATTATCTGTTTATATAACAAGAATTTTGTTTTAAAAGTACCACGAATGTGACAGATACAAGTTATTACATTTGTGGAAAGATTACTGCAAGAACAATTACACCAAATGTGTGTCAGTAGATTGGTAAGAATTAGAAAGGGCTACAGTGACTTCTAAGAACTTGAGAAAATAAAATGTGGCATTGGGTCTTAGGCAATATCGCATTTCTAACCAAACCGAGCATATTCAGAAGAGTCTACGAAAAATCGCCAAAAAAAAAAATAAATAAAACTCACCAAAAGATAGAACGCAGTAGAAAAATTACAAATTAAAGCAAGAAAAATAGACAAAAAATAAATAATGCTCAAATACTAAATATATAAAAAGATTTTATGAAACATTAGATACAAGTCCACAAACTACCCAAAGTGGCATAAGTGCTCAATAGCATTGTGGATTAAGAGCTGTACAATTTTTGCCATATGCGGAAATAACTTGGCTATCATGCTATTTACCACTCAGATGTCTTGAGCGGCAAAGTATCAGAGCAGTGAGCGGTAACAAATTAAAATATAGGTTTATTTAAAAAAAATTTTAAGTACAATTTAAATTTTTTTTTAGATGTGTCCTTTAATTTTAGTTTTAACTTTAGTTTCTAATGGTTGGGGTAATTTTAAATTTTCTAAAAATAGGTTATTTTGTAAATGAGGAGATATAGAGAGTTTTAATGTTCCGTACAAAAAATAAATCCTCGTTTAATTTCATTGAAGACATCTGATATCCAAAATTCATTAACATGTTTTTTCAAACATTATTTTAGGTTAAACTGGAAACTTCACCTGACCATAAAAATTGTGACGTTTATACGATTAAGCGTGCATAACAAATTTCTGCTCAAGATCTCTTAAATTACGGCTGTAATTGCAGGGTCAGACCCCAAAAAGTGGCAAATTGTATGGGAGGCGAGAGAAGTTTTTGACCGTCTAAGAACTTAACTTTAGCTGAGAGGATATGAGCTTGCATTCCAAATTTTAGATCGATATCTCTTTAACTACGATAATCGCGGGGACGGACAGACAGACAGATAGTCGCCTTTAAAACGACTCAGACTTTGAAGCTGATCATTTATATATATATATATATAACTATATGAATGAGATATGGGATAGCTTCTTGCATAATTATGAACTAACACGCTTTCTATTTTAAGTATTTATTTTAGAGAGTAGCTGTGCACTGTGAAGGAATTTTTCGAAATTCATACCTCAATGGTAAACCGCGCGATTCTTACAAAAAAAAAAATTTCTGAAAAACCCCGTAAAAAATTTAAAAAAAATTGGGAAAAATCATGGAAAATTAGAATAATTTAAGGAAATGAATTGAAAAATTCCATAGAAAAATTAAATGTCAACAAAAAAGTGTGAAAATTTTAATTTTTTTTGATTTTTTTAAGTTTTTTAAAGAAAAATTTCAAGAAATATTTAAAAAAAAAATCAAGAAAAAGTCCCAAAAAATGATGAAATATTTGAAAAATATTAAAAAAAGCTATGTATTGTAATTATAATTTTTTTTGATATATCCCTTTAAAATATTATTTATTTTTTAAATTAAAGTTGTAACGAAGGAGATGGTTGCAGTAGCGCCGTAGGCAAAATATGTTTTAAATAAATCGCGCGATTTTTTTAAAAAAAAAAATTCTTTTTGGTATATTCCGGGAAAAATAATTTTTTATTTGTAAATTAGAGTGAAAATGTATATGTTGGGCGTAAAAGAGCCGCAGGGAAAAATTATATATCCCGGGAAAAATATTTTTTTTTGTAAATTAGAGTGGAAATGGATATGTTTGGTTTAGTAGCGCAGCAGGCAAAAATTATTTTAAAAAAATTGCGCGATTTTTTTAAAAATTATTTTTTTTTTTGGTATATCCCGGAAATTCAATGGTCCAGGAGACCCGTAGGAACCTAAAAATAACATCGTTGGACTCGTCTCGAAAATATCTTTCATTTGAGTACCCGCACCTGGAGGGTCATCATAAAACCGAAAGGGGCTCCTATTTTTACCCCTCAGGGCCCCATGGGCCTGAGCGCCAACTTTGACCTACCATTCCGATGTTTGGGGAACAAGACGAAGACAATGGCTCCCGCCCCATATTCTGCACTTCAGCCAAGGAGTCACTTTAGACCCTAAGTTTCTTTGAACCAAATTCGATTCATGACTTTTATGTCGTTTGAGCCATGTCCGTCTGCCCTTCTCTTTGTCTGGCTGTCCAACTGGTACGCACGATAACTTTTGAAAGACTTACGGTATTGAAAATGAGCTACATGGCCACGCCACTTCTGGTACCTCCCATTTAAAAGTGTCATTCCGCCCACTTTAGAAATCGAGTAATAATATCAATAAACTCAACTCGTTCTTGTCCAAATTCTGTATTTTGGTAAGTTATAAAGGGTGATTTTTTAAGAGCTATAGGAATGTTTAAAAAAAAAACACATAAAATTCAGAAAAATGCATGAAATCTTTATTTGAATCGATAGTACGGTTCATATAATTTAATGTTTGAAGATTTTTTCATGCAAATGTTGACCGTGACTGTGTAAATGCTTCAATGTTGTCTTCCAATGCGTCAATTGAAGCGGGCATGTGTGTATAGACATGAGCTTTAACATAGCCCCACAAAAAATAGCCTAAAGGCGTTAAATCGCACGATCTAGGCGGCCAATTGACCGGTCCCGAACGTGAAATAAAATGTTCACCGAACTCGCCTCTCAATAAGTTCATTGTTAAGCGTGCTGTGTGGCATGTGGCACCGTCTTGTTGAAACCTCATGTCATGCAAGTCGAGCTCTTGCATTTTGGGCAAAAAAAGTTGGATAACGCTCACCATTCACAGTTACGTTACGATTCGCATCATCTTTGAAGAAGTACGGTCCTGTGATGCCACCAGCTCATAAACCGCACCAAACTGTGACTTTTTCTGGATGCATTGGTAGCTCTTGCAATGCTTCTGGCTGATCTTCACTCCAAAATCGACAATTCTGCTTATTAAAGTACCCATTGAGCCAAAATGAGCTTCGTCGCTGAATACAATTTTTCGAAAAAAAAGTGGATCTTCGGCCAACTTTCCAAGAGCCCATTCATCAAAAATTCTACGTTGCGGTAGGTCGTTCGGCTTCAATTCTTACATCAGCTGTATTTTGAAAGGCTTCACACCTAAATCCTTCCGCAAAATTTTCCACGTTGTTGAGTAACAGAGGCCAAATTGCTGCGAACGGCGACGAATAGATAACACAAGGGAACAAAATTGAACTTTTTGAGTGTTGTTTGGAATTCGATAGCTGTTTTTTACTAATTTGGGGTCGCTGAGTTCAAATCTAATCTCCATTTTTCTCCATCAGCTCGAATTTTTAAGTTACAGGTACTAATCGTATTTTCGACTTTTTTCCAAAAAAGTATAGTTCAAAAAATCATAATTTTTTTTTCATAAGCCGGATTTTAAAATTTTATTTTTTTATTAAAGATATCGTTGTTACCTTTGAAAAAAATCAAATTTTTTAATATTACAAAAAAAAATGACTGAGTAACGGCTGTTTTATTCAAAAAAAAAAAAAAAAATTACACAAAAAATTACACATTTTAATTTTCTTCACGCTGAAAGTTAATCGGTTGGGGGCAAATTGTTATTTTTATTAGCTTTATTGAATATCATATTAAGATAGCTTTCTAAAACATGTATGTACATAATAATCGATTGAAAATTGAATGAGTTATGCTAAATTCGGTGATAACAGATTTTTCGCAATTTTTTGTTTTTACCCAAAAAAAAAAATTTTGTATTTTTAAAAATCATGATAAATTTGCAAATTTATTTATAGTTTAATTTTTAGTTTTGCCTCCTATTACAATATTAATTAACAGACCAAATTTAATTAATCGGCAGGTTTCAATTCGGAAGTTAAGGAAGAAATATTAATTTTCCAAAAATAGGTAATTTTGTATGGGAGGTACCAGAAGGGGTGATCCGATATAGTGCGAATTCATTCCTGATTTATATTTTCATAACCGTAAAACTTCCGCATAGTTTGACTGAATTCAGTGTACTTACAAAAAAGATATGTGTGTAAGACTATTGGGGTGAGTTCGGTCATTTGTATGGGAGGTACCAGAAGGGGTATGGCAACGCATTCGGTTTTTCTAGGGTTTGTCTACTTTTGCAAGATAAATAAACTGACCAATTTTCAATATCCTCCGGTAGTCTGTTTGGCAGCTATCGAAGATATATTAATTATCCAAAAATAGGTAATTTTGTATGGGAGGTACCAGAAGGGGTGGGGCTATTCCGCCTATTTACAATCCCATAAGTTCGTTTCGAAAAATAATAATACTGATAAATTTTCATAACGATCCGTTAAGGTTTGCTCGAGTTACACTTTCACAAACATATTAATAAATGTTATTTTTGTATGGAAATCGTGATTTTTGTAAATTTAGTTATCTCAGTAAATTGTTGACAAAATCAAAAGTTGTGCAGATATTTTAATGAAATAAAGCTCATTTGATTCACACTATATTAAACTAAATGTTTTAAGACAAACACTGTGATTTTTGTTGCAATAATTTTTTTTATTAATTTTTAAAAAACAAAAATTTTTTTTTTTTGTAAATTTTTTGTTTTATTTTTTAAAACTACAACGATATCTCTGAAACTACTAAGCCAAATTAAAAACAATGTAGGCACGGATTAAAGATAATTTTGTTGACGAGTTTAAGTTTTTTTTTTAATTGAATATGGTGAACCGTTTTCAAGTTATTCAAATATTTGTAGTGGAAGTGCCTTAGTTATGGACATAACGGTATATCGCGAAAAGTCGAGCTGATACAAAAAAACCAAGTGCAGATTTGGATTCAGCGTCCCAAATTACCTTTAAAACAATATTCAGTTCTTAAACAACAAATACCTTGTTCCCTTGTGTAATTGATGGTCATCATTAACACTGGCCGATACAGCTGCGATATTTTCTTCACTTCGCACTCTACATAAGCGTGTTGGTGGTTTAATGTCCAACAATGTAAATTTGGTGCGAAATTTTGTCACAATAGCCCGAATAGCCGTTTCAGTGGGTCGATTAAACAGACCATAGAATGGAAGAAGCGCGCGATGAAATTTCTTAACAGAGCACGCATTTTGATAATAAAATTCAATAACTTGCAAGCGTTGTTCGTTTGTAAGACGATTCATGGTTAAGTTATAGACCAAACTGAAGATGTTTGACAGTGAAACACAACACGAAACGTGCGTCAGCTGTTTAAACCAGTGTTGCCAAAAAGATAATAGCTAAAAAATCACCCTTTAATAGGATAAAGTTTTGGGGAAAAACTTGAGGTCAAGCCACGCCCCAACTGGCAACTCCCATATCCATCTGGTACCGCCCACTTTAGAAATCAATTAATATGGTTAATAGACCTAACGCGATCGTGCCAATTCCTTTATTTAGTGAAGCTATGGCAGGATGAAGTTTTGAAGAAAAAACCTGGAAGTCTTGCCACGCCCCAATTGGTAACTCTTAATACAAATGTACCACTCCGCCCACTTTAGAGATGGAGTAATACACTCGGCACGATCGTGCCCAAATTCTGTATTTTATTAAGCTATAATAGGACAACGTTTTGGAGAAAAAACCTGGAAGTCTAACCGGGCCCTTCTAGTACCTCCCATACAAATTTACCACTCCGCCCACTTTAGAAATCGAGTAATAACAGCAATACAATAGAAATTTTATGTTTTACTGAGGGTGAGGATATATGTAAGTCGGGTTGCCCGACTGAAACATTCTTATGGGCGGAGTAGGTGTGGTAAAATCTATTTTTAGGGCTAGAGAGATAAAATTTGGAACACAGATAATAATCGGCAGCACGAATATGAATAAGCAGACGAAATTTTAATTTTGGATTAGTAGGCGGAGTAGGCATCGTCGAAGTGTTTTTAAGCCCTAGAGTGATGAAATTTCATATCCTGATAATACTCTGCAACACAATTATAAATATGCAGGCGAAATTTTTATTTTAGTTCAGTGCAGATAGTACTCGGAAGAGAAATAAAAATTTATACTCTACAGCAGTTAATTTCCGATAGTGAGTGGAGGGAAAAATACTTTGTACACATATAAATTCGACAATGCAGACAAAGTATTAACTTCGATAAGTGGGCGGAAGGGTCGTGTCGAAAGTGTTTTTAACGCTAGAGCAATCTTTTTGGCAATTTGATACAAAGTAGTCGAACATTATATTTAATAATAATAACTAAAAATAATGTAAATGTTTTCTATATAATTAATTTTTGGTCAAATTTGGTTTTTGGATTATAAAATATATAAATGTAGTGAAATGAAAGTAACGTGGGAAAACTGTTTTTTTAGGGGTATTTGACGAAATATTTGTTTACAAATATTACCCGGCATTATATGTGAATATGAATTTGGGTACGAATTTTTGAATTTCCGTATGCGAGCGGGGGGGGGGGGGAGGGTTGGTGAGGTTAGTTAGCGAGCTCAACATATTGTTATCGAGCTTAGGAAGCGTTTCTAAAGTATGTTAAATAGTGGAATATGTTAGCACTTATCACTGTGAGGTAATTTCGTGAGATACGTCAACTGTGCAACAGACAACGAAGAATTTCCAAGCCCCCTAGTGTTTAAAAGTAGTTGTGCGATATTTAGGTTTCTTGCGGAATTCCTACTTTAGGGCATAAAATCCTAAAAAGGCTTTCTACTACAGTATAAAACTTGTACCCTCGCCCAGACCAATATTTTATGGAACAATTGCAATTAAAATTTTTTCGAATTTCGAAATGTTAGGAGGACAAAATCGAAAAGGAAATAAAACTATTGCAATCATCCAGACCAAACGGCTAAAGTTGGAAATTAGATTTAATACTAATTTTATAGGAAAGTTGTGCCTTGCGATAAAAAGTTGAAAAGTGCCATCGTTCCGACCAAACACCTGCTTAAATTTTGGCTATACCAAAATCTGCAAAGACTTATCATTTTTGGGGGGTCAGACCGACAAAATTCTTTCTTTTCTTCCATATAACTTACGGTAAGCAAAGGGTACAGTTTAGTGTGCAATTCATAAGTCATAAATAAATCATAAATAAAATAAATAAATTAAATGTCCGTACTTTTTTCCACAACATTTTCTATTTGGTATATTTCTTTAAAATATTGTGCAGATACAAATATCAATTCGCATAAATATGTGAAACCAACGCACATAATAACCCAAAATGTCTTCCTTTTAACTGGAAATACAGTAATAAATGCACATTTTGCAAATTTGAGTTAACGCGAAATTGTGTCGTTAAGTCAACCAAAATTCCATTGAGTTAAATTTCAATTATGCATTTAGTCCGCCCGTATGTTAACGTATTTGTATCCTTTTCTTTTGTGTAAACCCTTCCAATGGAACACCTGCGCACATTTACACACAGCGATGCTGAGTAGTTCATTAAAGTAATTTTTACCTGCGTGTAAAGCCAGAATTGCGAATATTCGCGGCAACAATTGGTGAGGACACAAAGTACAGTAGGTCACACTTACTCACTAGGGTCAGAAGTTACGTTAATCTACGCACAAGGAAAACTCATGCAAAGCGTAAGATGCTACCTGATCAAAGAAAGTGACAGGAGCATAAAACGCAGTAAATGACTAAATAATGGCAAATTGCTAAATCCATTGTTCCATGTGACGAAAATGTGGGAAACAATAAAATACCATTAAATTTCGTAGTGTATGAGATGAGTAGGCAACGAGCTGGTATTTTTAGTGTACATACAAATTTATCACAGATCTATAAATCAATTATAATTTCTATTTGAAATTTTTTTTTTTTGCTAGAAAATATTTTTTTATTATACAAAATATGTTTTGTAATATTAAAACGACTTTATTTCAATTAATTATATAGTTAATCTAACCTCAAGTTAATTTGGAACCATTATTTTTATTGCCTAAAATTTTCTTTACTGTTGTTGTATTTTAACAACTTTCCATAGTAAAAAAATACAAAATATTTAAATAAATGCAACAATACATTGTGAAACAATTTTTTGGAAATTTACGTGATTTAAGTATTATAAATCTATATGCTGCTCAAAAACAATATGCCTCTATCTTTTTAAATACTGAAAAGCTCTCTTCGCCTTCTCTTTAAAATATCCTGTACTGTAAAATATTCCTATTCAAACTGTGTTATCTCTAGCATTTCATAATTCCCAATCCCTCCCTCTAACCACCCACGAATATTATTTGCCCATTTTCTCAACTCTCCTATAAATATTAAACTTTAATACGCACGCATATTTACCATGGCTAGACGGGAGGGCGCATTTAACAAAATGTAAACATCGTGTAATTAAAAGTTAATTACCCGTATTATTGAACTAATAAATTAAAGCAATTGTTTACTCTATTGTTAACATCAAAAGAAATTACTAATAACCTTTGTTATTATTGGGGACGGCGCAAAAGTGTACCAAATGCTGTATTACCATAAAATTAAAAAAACAATTTGTGATTTAACAATTTAATGTTTAATTAAAATTTCTAGCAAATTTTAAGGCATAACGCATATATATTCACATAGACTAATGCATAGCAACATCCAACATTTGTGTATTACTTAACATGAATACTTAATGAAGTACGATTACACTGTGACACAAAATTTAACTTTTGGAATCGGAATGGGATGAAACCAAAAGGAAATTAAAGTTTACATTTTATATAACAAACCCCTCAAGGGATTTCTTAAGTTTAGTGCGAGATTTTTTTTTTACACGCATTTGAAGTTGGTGATTTTTAAACGCTGGGTAACAAGAAGAATTCATTAAAAATTTTAAAAAAATTGTTTTTTATCCCGGAAAGTTGTGGTATCGGTATTGGTAGCGGAGATTAAGTTCTAAGATGGGCATGATCGGACAAAAACTACTCCCACCTCCCATACAAACGTGCCCTATTTGGGGGTGTTCGTCTGTTTGTCTTCTCAATTACAGCTTTAGATAAAGAGCTATCGAGCTGAAACTTGGTACGCAAACTTTTAAACTCTTAGGGAAAGTTAAGTTCTATGAAGAGCAAGATCAGACAAAAACTCCTCAAACCCCAAAATATGGGAAGTTTGCATTGGAGGTAGGAGAAGTTTTTGTCCGATCATACTCATCTTTCTCTAAGAGTTTAGAAGCTTGCATACCAAATTTCAGCTCGATAGCTCTTAATCTAAGGTTGTAATAGCGAGGAAAAACTGACGGACATCCCCAAAAAGGGTTATTTTCTATGGGAGGTGGGAGTAGTTTTTGTCCGATCATGCCCATCTTAGAACTTAATCTCCGCTTAGAGGATAGAAGCTAGCATACCAATTTTCAGCTCGATAGCTCTTAATCTACGACTGTGATCGCAGGGACAGGCCTCAAAAAAGGTACAATTTGTATGGGAGGTGGGAGTAGGTTTTGTCCGATCATGCCCATCTTAGAACCCAATCTCCGCTTGATGGATAGAAGCTCGCATACCAAATTTCAGCTCGATAGATCTTAATCTACGGCTGTTATCGTGTGGAAAGACAAAAAATTCGATCTAAACCAAAAAAATGTACGAAAGCGCCCTCTGGCGGCGCTTAAAAATAAATGTCAAAAATGGATTCCTTGACCCCAAAAACAGTACGATACCACAACTTTCCGGGAATCATTATTAAATTATAGAGAATAGTCATACACATATTAATTGATAATTGTTGTTTTTCAACAAAATTATTTTATAATTATGAGATATGGGAGATATTCCCGCATTATAGTGAATTAACACAATTCTATTTTTAAACTTACTGTGGGTCCCAGTTCATAGACAAGGCCGAACATCAGCAGTTTCAGAAGCTTTTACTAGACATGCAGATTGACTCGTACTCGTGCGAAACTGGTGTCGACAATTTCAAGAGGTCAGCCTATGAAAAAAAGTGGATGACCTAGACAAGAATCGAACCATGGTCTCCCGCATGATGCCACGTTAGGTACACAATTTTGCTCAAATTAATCTAATAGTTGCCAATGAAAATTGTGCTGAAATGACATTAGGAAAAAGCCAATAGTTGTCAAGCAGTTTGTTTTTCTCAACATCTATTATATTTTGTGCTTCTTTTGTGCTTCATTTTTTAAAAAGAAATTTCTTTCTGAAAACATGCTACGGTATTAAATGACCTGACGTATAGATGGCGACAGCAGTTTGAAAAAAATGCATACTTTGGTAAATAGCCAGCGGCAAAAGGAAGGACCTAGAAGCCCTTATAGAACACCTTCGATGGGAAGCAAGACCTTCGATCGTCGCTTCGTATAAGAAGGCCTGATAGAAGGCCTGTATACACATGAAAAAAGAAGGACTTGAAATATAAAGGGTTTTCCAATGAGAGATGTTATTGTGAATGGCCCGCTATTTCGGTAGCTGTCACTTTTGAAGCTTTTATTCTTTGACATTTCATAAGTTGAAACTACGCTATTACTAAAAATGATACGATAAACGCTTAAACAACGCACTAAAATTATTAGAATTCACTAAAAAAAAGTTGAAAATCTTGCAGTCACAGTTCGCAAAACTAAAGCATTGTTTGGCTGTCGTGAAGCACCTTGTCGGACCCCAATACAGAAATTGGTGGAAAAATTTTAGCTGTTGGTACAAGTTAGTGATGTGAAGAATAAAACTCGTGCTCGTCGCTCAAGAGCTTTTGAGAATATTGCTGCTGCAGCCCAAAGTGTTGAAGAAGGTTTGTCCATTTCTCGTCGTTCTTTTGGAATTGGGCATTTCCCAAACGTCATTACTCCGTATTTTGCATAAAAATTTGGGTCTAAAGGCCTATAAAGTTCAGTTAACACAAGAACTTAAGTCTGCCGATCATCAACAACGTCATGTCTTTGCTGATTGGGTTCTTGAAATGCATGAAAATGATGCGGAATTCTATCGAAAAATTATTTTTACTGATGAGGCCCATTTCCACCCCAGTGGCTACGTCAACAAGCAATATTGTCGCATCTGGGAAAACTCAAGAGTTATTGTTGAGAAGCCTTCATCCTCAACGTGTGCCTGTTTGGTGCGCTATCGAGAGATGATTAATGATTTTTTATGGTCGAAGTTGGATGGTATTGATCTGGACAACGTTTACTTTCAACAAGACGGCGCTACGTGCCACACAAGCAACGAAACCATTGACCTTTTACGGGATAAGTTTCCGGACCGTATTATCTTTCGAAGAGGTGATCACAAATGGCCACCGAGATCTTGTGATTTAACACATTGAGACTTCTTCCTTTGGGGCCACATGAAAGTTAAGGTCTACGCCAAAAGCCCAGGGTCGATTCAAGATAAATTCGTGAGGCTATGGAGGACATAGGGCAGCCACTTTGCGATTTGGTTATGGAAAATTTCATGAAAAGGATTTGGTCCAGTAAACATGCTCGTGGTGGCCATTTGGCTGATGTTGTTTTTCATTATTGACGGCATACCTTCCACGGCATATTATGAAATAAACATCCGATCATTTATCTCAATAAATTGAATTTTTCTACGAATAGCTTTAATAAAATATGCAGTTGGTCAACATTTAAGTTTAGTTTAGTTTATTTTTAAATATTTCTTCTATATATTTCGCTCTATACTTACACTTTTTTTCAATGACAGCAAACTTGAAGGAGTTTGAACTCTCTACCTCTCGATTTTTAGTCAGTTATGCTACCATCTAGCCTATGAAGATGCATTCGAATTGTGTGATTGAAACTAATCACAAACTATTTAAAAAAACACGAATATCTTCTTCGTTGCCGTTTCTTTTTATGCCTCCTCTCATGTCTATACACACGATATGGTGGAATAAAAATTCATCGAAAACCTTAATTCTCCCTTCTCAAAGAAGGCCTGTAGCGGTGGTCTTTAAAGAGTGAAGTGAACATGTGTTCGGGATATTTTTTATGCATGTAAAAACAAGGCCTTGATGATATGACGTCTGAATGTCTAAGAAGCCCTTGTTGCATGCCTGCTTGTAGAAGTCTAAGCTAATTTAGCCGCTGGGAAGTGGAAGCTTTATTAAACACACATACCTTCCGTATACTGGAAAATAGTCTCAAGTCCCCTTGTTGTGTGTCTGAGTTATTAATGATATAAAGTTTTGATAGGTTTTGATAAAAATAACTACAAAACTACTTAAAATAGACATGGGATTTTTTACAGGTCATAGACTATGGAACACACTTTTGCATCATTAAGTCCATTTCACAAAAAGTGGACTTGAGACCTTTTGGCAGGATACACGATATCCCAGCAAAAAAAAGATCTTGTTCAAGATCACGATCTAAGAAGTGGTAAAAAAGCAGAATTACAGATCCAGATTTACTTCCAATCTGGTTGAGTCGCCAACGGCGTTAAGATTAACTTGTCATAGAAAGGAAGTAGTTCATGTTCGCATACTTTTCACCTAAATCTGAAGTAGTGCTGAAATGTGATACAAATACGGTACTAAGAAGTATCTTTAAATTGGTGAAGTAAGATAGTTTTTAATTAAACTTCAATGTGAGATTTTTATTTACTTCCAACGAATTCGTGAAAAACTTTACTAAAAAAGTGGTTTTAAGTAAAGTAGTTGTATCAATATATTTTGGGCCAGTGGAATATTTTTAAGGGTAAAAAATGATTAAATGTTTTATAGCTGACATGCGTTATTAATAACTTAATTGACTAAGAGTTCCGGTTTAAAGCTATATTTTAAGATAGATATCAAAACGGCGGATCTTCTTTGATTTTCTGAAGTTCTTACAAAATACTTGTTCGAAAGTGCTTTATCATCACATATCCTACTAAACTGCATGTACTTTAAAAATCACTCTTTGAAAATTACATCTTTGTTTGCTGGGTTATTGTAAATTATAACAATTCTATTTTTATGCTCACACAATGTGATCTTCATTTTATAGAAGAATCCGAACGTCAGCTATTTGAGAAGCTTCATACTAGACATGCCGATTGACGCGGCACTATACTGTCGACAACATTGAGGGCGCCAGCAATGAAAGAAAGTAGGTGCCGTTAGTTGTCAATCTAAAAATAGAAAGCGTGTTAATTCACAGCAACTCGAGAAGATATCCCATATATTATCCATGGGATCCACTAAGTCTGGCACCCAACATTGCTAAAATTAATGCAATAGACAACCACAAAAATTTTACTGAATAGACAAAGTTTTGAAATGTCTTTTAGAACTTTTATAACAGGTTGGCAAAGGATGATGTCTCTAAAATAGATGGAAGTTCATCAAATGGCCATAAAACAGCTGATATGTCATGTCCATATGTGTTAATTTGTATCGGTTCCTTGTACAAATTGGATATATCGTTTTTGTCATAATGGTACAAATGTGTACTTATTTTTTGCAACATTTTAATGATTTTTTTTGCTGGAAACTTACTACACAACACATAGAAGGAGTCACGTTAGACTCTATGTTTCTTTGAACCAATTTCGGTTGATGACTTTCTAAATCATTTGTTCCATCTACGTCTTTCTGTCTGACTGGTACGCATGAAAACCTTCGAAAGACGCAGCCACTTTGTATGGTATAATATGTTCCCAAAGCTACTTACAGAATTGCAAATGGCCACGCCCCTACTGGTATCTCCTTTACAAATGTACCATTCCGCTCACTGTAGAAATCGAATAATATCAATACACCTAATGGGTGAGGGTATTTTTCTCAGTCAGTTCACCTGACTGAGATTAATGTACTGGTAGGCCGAAAAGTTGGAGATGAAAAAGTAGTGCACAGTATTTGTGCCGAGTTTAACTACAAAAAACAGAAAGAGCTTCGTAATGATGCTTCAGTTGAGAATTTGGCGATGTTAAGCCTCAATAGAACCGAGGTTTTTCGTCGATTCATAACCAAGAATCAGACACTCCACAGCTGTTACAAAGTAACAGTCAACGCAATTTACTGGACTATCAGAATTGTCAGCAACGAAGGCAAAGACAGTTCCATCTGCAGGTAAAATTATGGTGTATATTTTTTTTTTAGAGGATCGTGAGAGTTTTTGTATTGATTACACTGTGAAAAAAAACCACTGGAAGCCAACGTCATATTTGCAAAGTCTCTAACTTATTTAAAAAGCCGGAATCGACGATTTTACCCTAATTCGGACACGAGGAATCGAATTGCATCGTTAGTTTTTTGTGTAACAATGATGGTTTCCTTTAATTTGTTTTTGTTTTCTGTAATATAGTAGAATATTTTTGAATTTTTCGACTTTGACTCAGTTTTAACAACCGCTGACTTCTATTAGTTTGGTTTTGGTTTGAGGGTCATTGTCTCGGGGGTCAACCAAACCAATATCAAACGATAGCATTTGACCTCAGTAACAAAACCCTAAGCTCCATTTTTCACCACTACGTCACAAATTTTTTTTTACAGTGGTTTGAAGTTTGAATTTTTTGGTCAAAAGTCGATTCAAAGAATATGAAAAATCATCTATAAATGTACATTTGGGGTATTTCATGTCTTCGGAGACCTATACTAAAACATTCAGGGGAATATTTTCTCGGAACATTTTAACCCCCTAACTGCCACCCGTGTGGGACATTTTTGGCCCAATTTTGAAAAACTGTTTATATGTCCACTTTAGAGGGAGGTCAAGGCTTAGAATCTTCGATAAAAATATTTTCCGAAAAATTTCACTAAGAGTCACCGAAGACAAATAGCCTCTACGAGTCAAAGGTTAAAAAATAAAATCAAAATTAAATGTTAACGGCCATATTCATAAAAAATTTCTAAAGTAGGTATGAAGCGTTCTCTAGCTAAAGTATTCTTTAGCTCTAACAAACCTTTAATAAGAAATTGTATTCATAAACGTTTTTTATCAGTACTTTAGCTTTATGTGTTCAGGTGGCAACGCCGACTGTTACTGGTCGTTAATGATGTACAAAAACAGCTTTATAATCGAATACAAAAGCTTTATAATCGGATACCAAATATGTATTTGCACTTATAATAACTATGAACATTATTGTAGCACAATTTTTCATTGACTACGATTGTCATGATGATAAGAAAGACGTTAAAGTAAAAATTATATTAAAAAAATTGATTTTCTTTTCCTCATGTTAAAATTATAATCGGATACCGATTACATTGTTTCCTTGTTTTGATTGTTTATACATCACGAATATTATTTCATTATTTACAAATTATTTTTGAAGAATTTTGGAGAAATATTTTTCAAAATGGTATTCATGAATGAAAATTGTCTATTTAGATACTTTTCTATGTGCGTAATTATTAAGAAGAAAATTTGCTACACAATGAATACATGCAACAACTCTATCTAATATGAAAAATGCCGAAAAACTCGAAGTAAAGATCTCAAAATCATAAATATGCAATAAATTGTACAAACGTCAAGTTATAGCATGCTTAAAGTAGAGACAACCCTACTTTAACTTATTGAAGATGTGAATCGTTTATGAATATTGTTTTCTCGAAAATTGCTTAAAAATGGTTTATAAACCTCTTATAAGTTTTTATGAATAAGGCCGTAAAAATACTACTTTTGAGCAAAGAGTGCAACAAGCTTTTTTCGGGAGTGAACCAAACTCATATTAAACGGTAGCATTTGACCTCAGTGACAAAACCCTAAACTTAATTTTTCTCCACTACGTCAAAATTTTTTTTACAGTGGTTTGAAGTTTGATTTTTTTGGTAAAAAGTCGAATCAACGAATTTGAATAATTATGTGTAAATATACATTTAGGATAGTTCATATCTTCGGAGACATACATTAATATTTTCTGGGGAATATTTCATCAGAACATTTGAACCCTCTAGCACCCACCCGTATGTGACATTTTAGGATAAATTTAAAAAAACAGTTTAAAAGTCAAATTTCTTAAAATGTTCAGCATGGGTGACAGATAGAGGGTTAAAATGTTCCGAGGAAATATTCCACGGAAAGTTTTAATGTAGGTCTCGAAAGACATGAACTAACCCAAATCTTTTTTTACGCATGATTTTTCATTTTCTTTTATTTTACTTTTGGCCAAAAAAATCAAACTTTAAACCACTGTAAACAAAAATTGTGACGTAGTGGAGCAAAATGGAGTTTAGCGTTATGTTGCTGAGGCTAAATGCTATTGTTTGATATTGGTTCGGTTCACTCCCGAAAAAGTGTGTTGCACTGTTTGCTCAAAAATAGATTTTTTAACGTTCCATTAACATTTTATTTTGATTTTATTTTGGAACCTTCGACTCATAGAGGCTATTTGTCTTTGGTGACTCTTAGTAAAATTTTCCGGAAAATATGTCTATCGAAGATTTAAAGCCTTGACCTCCGTTCAAAGTTGACATATAAACAGTTTTTCAAAATTGGGCCAACAATTTCCCACACGGTTGGCAACTAGAGGGTTAAAATGTTCCGAGGAAATATTCCCCTGAATGTGTTAGTATAGGTCTCCGAAGACATGAAATATCCCAAATGTACTTTTATAGATGATTTTTCATATTCTTTGAATCGACTTTTGACCAAAAAGTTCAAACTTCAAACCACTGTAAAAAAATTTGTGACGTAGTGGAGCAAAATTGAGTTTAGGGTTTTGTTACCGAGGTCAAATGCTATCGTTTGAATTTGGTTTGGCTCACCCCCGAAAAAGTGTGTTGCACTGTGTAATCTTTCTTCTACAAAGTTGTTCCGGGGATTTTGGGCTACAACTATTGGCAACAAACCTTAGAGTTATTCAGAAAACCAGTAAAAAGTAATTTTCGTAATTGGAATCTTATACACAACACCAAATTTGTATGACCCATGAACGAAACTACACTGGTGAGCATAAAGATATACGCACCACTGTATTTCGATGTAGATGGGGTTAAAAAGCAATGGATATAATATATGCATATATATGTTAAGTTTATGCGATTTGTGCACCCAAGAAAACAGAAAATTCTGTATTTTCTATTAAATCTCT
Source organism: Muscina levida (assembly GCA_964034835.1). Taxonomy (NCBI): domain Eukaryota; kingdom Metazoa; phylum Arthropoda; class Insecta; order Diptera; family Muscidae; genus Muscina; species Muscina levida. The sequence continues at coordinate 23,331,196 of OZ035882.1, read as the reverse complement.
TTCTCCAACGCCAACATACGATTAACATTGTCCTTCCTTTCAAACAATTCCCCTACAGTTTGCTCGAGCCTATGGAACCTAATCGCCTAAATCGCGAGACAGTTGGTGTCTCTATATTATATTGTTCTATGGGTAAAAGTCCAAAAACCGATTATGAAGAATGAAAGAGAATCAAAAATTACACTTTTACTCCAACAACAACAAAACAGTAATTAGCTTAGTTTATTATATGTACATTTCTAAGAGAAAATTCGGTGGTGGGTTATTGGTAATTTGTAGTAGATTCTCTGCAAAAGCAACTTTGGAGCTGGAAGGTGTCGCATGAAATCCGCAGAGTATGTGGACATATTGAAAAAAAAATGTATTCCCATTTTGAGGCGGAACCTGCAGATAAATTATAGTTTTCAGCAAAAAAAAAATGCGTTTATTCACTCCTTAAATAGTTTAACCCCAAAAACCCTTGTAAATAGTACGACCGAATGGAATTTTTGAATATATTCAAAATAAGAGGCGTCATGCGCATTATTAAAAAGTGTTTTTTTTTTTCTTTTAAATTGTTGTTTTAATAAAAATTTTGCGTGACACTGGATTGGCCATTAATATCAACAATAAAATTTTTTATCAAATTTGGGTGTATCGATAGATACACTAAGACAAATTGAAAAGTTTTATTTTGTAATTAAAAAACCGCTGCGTATAATTTTATGATCACCCTATAAAGTAAAGAAATGCACAAAAGATAAACTAAGCTAAAAGTTATGGGGTTCCAAAAGTGAGCCAAATCGATAATAATAAAAAATATGGAAAACAAAAAAAAAATTGTATGAAACAATAACTGTAGCTTAAACAACAACAAAAAAAAACTTAATTTCCCTTTACACCCCATGAATGAGGTATGAGACAGTTTCTCGCGTTGTTGTGAATTAACACGCTTTCTATTTTTAGATTCACAACTAACGGCATCTACTTGTTTATCGACGAATGCAAACGTCACTGTTTGAGAAGCTCTTACTAGGCACGCCGATTGACTCGACACTTATGCTGCGAAGTTGCTGTCGACAACATTCGAGGGGAGCCGACAATGAAAGAAAAATTTATTTATTTTTTTTCTTATAAGATGACTGGAGCCAGGAGTTGAACCTGTGATCTCCCGCATGGTAGTCGCGTGTTCTATCCACTATACCACGGCCGGTCCCTTAAGTCCGGATTAAGTTCCTTCGTATAATTTTCTATTTTTAAACTAAAAATATGGCTTAGATTTGCCAGCAATAAGGAAGTTGAGTCTGCGTGTGATGGCTACTTTAGACAGTTCTTAATAAAAACAGGGTATTGTAAACTTGTAACCATCGCTGGGAAAAGTGTATAGAGCTGAAAAGAAGATTGCGTTGGCAAAATAAGAAAAAATTCCTAAATTTGTTGTGATTTCTTTGCCATCGTAATAGTAAGCCTCTTGCCTCAAATTGTCTTGCTGCAACACATCAAAAATATTTTTTACAATGTGGCTACAGTTATTTGAAAATATTTAAAAATTGTCAGATACCCTTCACAACCGCATGTTAGAACTTATTTTCATTAAATCCCTGCGAACATCCTACTTGTAATCCCTCATTGAATCTCACACTTTCGATTTATTACATGTGCAATAAATATTTAGTAAACCACAAGTAACCTTAGCACCTACTTACCGCTGCTGATAAAACTGTACCTTTACCCTAAGCTTACTACGCATTCATCTACATAAATTTACATAAATTTAGGTAATAAAATACCAACCAAATTAAATTCCTTTCGAATAAATTGTAAAACATAGCTTAGCTCAAATGAAGAGTAGTTTAAAGCCTCTGCTCAGCGAGGGCAAATAATCCTCCTTACTCACTTGAACTAGTTTTAGTTTAAAAAAGAATGCAAGAAAATGTATTTAGACCGCATTAAAAATGAAATGCCTTAAATCCTCTTAGTATTTATTCAAAGATTATGGATCAAAACTAGAACAAGTGTAACAACTAGATCACTTTTGGCAAAAATTTAAGATGTTTAATCCACCCTCTCTAAAGGACTCGCTGGCAGATTAAAACACTTGAGCAAAAATGAGGGCAGCTCTCATGAGTGCAGTAAATTAGAGCATTAGAGAATAAGAGACAATTTATGCTGCTACTATCACTAGTACAGTCATGTCACGAGCTATGACATGTGTGTATCTGTGTGACAATGTAGCCACTTGTGTGAAGTGCTTAGTACTCGACTTTGGTTCATTGTCTAATATTCAAGTGTTTGATCACTAAAATAAACTGAAAATTGTCTTTTTCACAATATTTGCTTGGTTGACATTCTTTGCAGAACAAAGCCTAATATATTTCTTTTCATTCTTGATTTTTCTTTGCACAAACAAAAGATTTGTTCCCTTCATCTGTCTGTCCATCCTTCCTTCCGCCAGTTTAGTCTATGTATGCATTTAGTAAAATTTAAGGGAAACCGTCTGTCGCTACTCTTTGATTCGTAATCACCCAGGGCTTAATAAAAACCCTAGATAAATCTGCATGATTTTCCACTCTAATCCCCGGTCGGCATCATGTGAGGATGCATGCAGAATTTGTTGCATGGCGGTGTGGTATGGTTTTAACTGATTGCTGTGTAAATTTACTCTATCCGCTGGGATTTGGATTAGCAATGTAACCACAGGAATTACCACCAAAAACCACAAGGCAATTGTAGTAGTAATACAATAACAACTGCTGAGGCGGAGAGTGGCAGTAGTTAAAGGTGTTCTCCATCACTGTGACAGTCACAACGCGATACGATTATCAGCCGAGATGGATTAACAAGAAGCTTAAGCTTACATAGAGATAAGATTGCTTTAACTATGCGTATCTAAGCCAGTTTGTCTTTTGTCACATCAGGGTTTTTCCGTTTCCTCCCAAAAGTACAACCAAAAGATGCAACACGATTAACTTAAATCCTCTCTTATCTGGCAAAGGCAGTTTTTTCCTTGCATCACATGGTCAGCCATATGGATGAATGATGTCCTTTCCTTAGAATATCCTTAAAACGGATTAATGTTGTTGAGATCTTTGAAAATCTCTTTCATTTGCAATTGAAGTTGTCTGTTTTTTTTTTTCGTTTTGTCTTGTGTTATTTTAACAATTCACGTAAGTACGTGTAATACTTCATAATGATTGTTAAAATTTCCTAATATTGTTGCTTGTTATCCTTATCGTATCTAATCCTTAGTAAGATAAGATTAGATGCTGCATAATAAAGCAATACAGCCGCGTACGGTCACAAGGATTGCATATAATCGGGCATTAAGATCAATGAGAGTAGCCCTATTTATGCCGGAGGTGCGAGTGACGATCTGATTTGTAACACAATGCCACAATGCCGGCGGTGTGGCATAACACATTGTCATCGCTGACAATGTTTTATTGTATTACTTAATTCTCCTCTCTCTCTCTTTATATATGACATGAAATTTAATGCAAATGCTGAGATAATTCACAAATAAACTTAAGAAGGGCTGTAAAATTTGCCAACTAAGTGGTTGAACAATAGTTACGATATGATAAGTAAGGTCTTTGGATATTCCCAAAACCAAGAAAAAGAGAACAGCCTCCCGATTTAAGAGACGACGTGAAATCTTTATTATGAGTACTTGCAGGATTTATTAAATGTGATTGAAATTAATAAAGCCTTAAGGGTTTGTATGCATATTCCATCACCTGTTTTGTCTGCTGTAAGGCGAGTGCCATTTGGAGTGTGCAATATGTTTTTGAATGGTTGTTGACAAAACATTTTAGTAAGAAATTATCTCAAGCTGGAAAATTATTGGACTGAATGTTAGTCGTAAATTCGACGACGAGTAATCATTAAACTGTGCAAGTGGAAAAACTAGCTTTATTTGATATCCATATCGCCATTGTTCAACTAGAAGAAATACCGAAATAAATTGTTGAAACTTGCATATCCTTTAAAAAATCAAAAGTTCTTTCAAATGAAAATGAAGTCTGTGGATGATGATAAGGTGAGTATTCAGTTTTACATGATCACTACTTTTACTTAAATGTACAGGGTGGGCCATTTAAAATTTTAAATTTGAATCCACTATAAACCAGTAAGAAAGTTTCAGTCGGGTAACCCGACTTACATATACCATCACCCTCAGTAAAATAAAAAAATTGCTATTATATTGATATTATTACTCGATTTCTAAAGAGGGTGGAGTGGTAAATTTGTATGGGAGGTACTAGAAGGGGCGTGTCTAGACTTCTAGGTTTATCCTCCAAAACTTTATCCTGTTATAGCTTTACTAAATACAGAGTTTGGGCACGATAGCGTTGGATGTATTGATATTATTACTCCATCTCTGAAGTGGGCGCAAAGTTACATTTGTATGGGAGGTCCCATAAGGGGCGCCGCTTGACTTTCAATTTTTTCTACAAAACTTTATCCTGTTATAACTTAATAAAATACAGAATTGGGCCACGATCGTGTCGAGTATATTGATATTATTACTCCACCTCTAAAGTGGGCGGAGTGGTACATTTGTATGGGAGGTACCAGAAGGGGCGTGTCTAGACATCCAGATCTTTTTCCAAAACTTTATCCTGTTATAGCTTTACTAAATACAGAATTTGGGCACGATCGTGTCAAGTGTATTGATATTATTATTCCATCTCTAAAGTGGGCGGAAAGGTACATTTGTATGGGAGGTACCAGAATGGGCGTGTCTAGACTTCCAGATTTTTTCTCCAAAACTTTATCCTGCTTGAACTTTACTAAATACAGAATTTGGTCACGATCGCGGTAGTTCTAATAATATTATTAATCGATTTCTAAAGTGGGCGGTACCAGAAGTGTGTGGGAGGTACCAGATGGGGCGTTGGTAGACTTCAGTTTTTTTTCTCAAAAACTGTATCCTGCTATAGCTTTACTAAATTGAAAATTAGGGTACGAGCGCGATGGATTTATTGATATTATTACTCCATATCTAAAGTGGGCGAAAAGGTGAATTTGTATGGGAGGTACCAGAAGGGGAGTGGCTAGACTTCCAATTTTTTTCCAAAACTTTATCCTGTTATAGCTATACTAAGTACAGAATTTGGGTACGATTCCGTTGGGTGTATTGATATTATAACTCGATTTCTAAAGTGGGCGGAATGATGTATTTGTATGGGAGGTTCCAGAAGGGGCGGAGCCATGTAGCCCATTTGCAATACCGTAAGTAGTTTTGTGGAAATATTAATTCGTGCAAAATTTCAAGACATTTGGTTGCGTCTTTCGAAAGTTATCGTGCGAACCAGCCGGACAGCCACCAGACAGACAGACAGACAGACAGACAGACGGACATGGCTCAAATGACTTAAAAAGTTATGAATCGAATTTGGTTCAAAGAAACTTAGGGTCTGAAGTGACTCCTTCTATGTGTTACACTTTTGGGTCGTATCAAATGATATATACCCTCATCCCTAAGGGTGATGGTATAAAAAGGAAGTATTGTTAATATTTTCAAATTTCTGGTTTTATTGGAATGGTTGAACTTTGTCATTTAAAAATGTAACACAAAAACATTCATATGACTACCACGACTGGATCTTCAGTACCTCATCCGATTATCATGTTTTCAGATGTAGCTCATTTCCATATCGGTAGATATGTCCATAAGCAAATTTGCCGAATATGGGGTTCAAAGAACCCACACGTGACTATTGAGGAATCAATGCATCCACAACGAGTCAAAGTTTGGTATGAATTTTTAGGCTGGCGGCATCATTGGCGTCAACGCCGTTACCGCGCCATGTCCAACGAATTTTTGTTCCCAAAAATTCAAGAGAATGATATGGACGACATTTGGTTTCAACAAGGCAGGGGGGCCACATGTCACATAACCAACGCAACCATCGATATTTTACGCAATGTTTCTGAAAATCGAAAAATCACCCGAACATGTGATGTCAATTGGCCGCCTTGGAGCTGTGATTTGAGGCCTTTGGATTATTTTATGTGAGGAGGCATTAAAGATAAACGTTACACAAAACATCTAGAGACAATTGACGCGTTAAAACATGAAATCGAAGTCTCTATTAAAAAGATTCGATCAAAAACAATCGAAAATGTACGAAAAAAATTGGGTTGATCGGATGAGGTACTGCCGAGCCAGTCGTGGTATTCATAAGAATGATATAGTTTTCCATTATTAAATGACAAAAATCAACCTTTCCCATGAAACCAGAACTTCGAAAAAATTATCAGTATTTTATTTTGTATATATGATTCAAATTAAAAATTTTCAATGGCCCACCCTATATATTTTCGTTCATGCGTTAAAAATTATGTCGCAAGGTGTTATATACATGATATTGGGTATAAGATTGCAATTACATAAAAATACTTTTTACCTATACTCAGAATCTCATCTGGTTTAAGAGGTATCTTTTGTTCCCAATATGTTTGAAAAGACTTCGTTGGAGATAGTTTACCGATACAACCAACCAACCAACTAGAGTTTGGTTAAGGGATCCATAAATTTAAGCATTAAAAGAAATTTGTCGGTAACAAGACATGTTCTGTGTTATTTTGGACTGGTTTAGCTACCAGCCACAATGCTAAATGTATATGTTAAAAATGATGTAAAATATGTACCCAAATAAGCAAATTCGCCCAACAGTCCTAAGTTGCGGCCTAGAGAGCGATATTGGGCGATAATAATACGATCCTAGAAGAGGACGTAACAAGAACCAAAAACAGTTTTAATCTTTAAAATAAAAATAGAGGAAAGTCTACGATATTGACAAAGTCTACGAAGTTGAACAAAATTTCATGAATGGTCTAAAATTTAGTTATTTTAATAAAAATTTAAGATATAGGAAAATATTTCATAGTGTTTGGATAAATACAAATTACTAAATGAGAATAATATTTTTAAGTTTAAATAAATCTTCTAATATGATTTTAAAGATGTTTTTCAAGATTTCAATATTTTCTGGGACTGTCCTTATAGGCAATAAATATTGTTCAAAACGTCATTGTAACTCAAAAACTATTGATACAGTTCGATCAGTCGTACTTGAATTAGTTCTCTAGTTGTCCTCGGCCTATTGCAAAACACTACCACTGATTGTTATGAAATATCTTTAATTGTTTAAAAATCTAATTTAACAAAGAAGACACGTTCCCAACTTCGTACTATTGATATGCCACCATTAGTTATTAAAGAAGATGCACTGTTGTATTACCCACGTTTTATAAAAATCTAAAATTATATTTGTAAATACATACTTCAGAGACATTTTCAACTATTTAATACGAATACGTTATGTAAATCAATACTATCATATTAAAGGTCTCAGTCCAACCAATACTAAAGCCGAGCTAGATTCTACTCTAGGAGAGTTTGCTTCTTCGGCTATAAAATATGGAGAGGCAGAATGTAAACGATGCGATGCTGCAAAAGTACATTTCTCTAATGAATGAGAATACACTACACAGTACAAAATTGTTCAGCTCATTGATTTGGAAGTCAATTTTGAGAATTGCACATATAAGTAGCCCTAAAAATAAGAATTTCTGCACCATTCGTTTTGTCAATAATTCGTATGGCCGAACTTTGTTGCTCAAGGTTGATTTAAAGCACTTTTTCTATATTTAAAAACGGTTATATCTCGGTATACCGTAGGGAACATTTCTTTTGTGAGTAAAGCTAAGTTGTAGATATTGAATAGGAAAAAAAAATGAGGAACAAACTCAACCGAAAAAACTGCATCCAGTACCTTAGAAATCGCAAAAATTCCCATTTTTTACCATATGGCGCCATTTTTCAAATTTTTTGATCAATATTTGGATCCCAAATCAAAAAAGCTTAATTTATTCTAATAAAAAGTACTCTAAAGTACAAACAAGTACAACTAATTGTACCAAAAAGTAAAATTTATGGTACCAAAAAGTAATATTTATTGTACCAAAAAGTAATATTTATTGTACCAAAGAGTAAAATTTATGGTACCAAAAAGGTACAATTTATTGTAACAAGAAGTACAATTAATGGTACCAAAAAGTACAATTTAAGTACATATTATTTTAATAAAATGGTACATATGCAAAACAAATGCAAATGGACAAATTTTAGAAAAATAACGGTAAGGAATTCAGAATTAAAAAAACTTACATTCTATGCACAATTTTCTTTCTAATAATACAAAAAAAAAAATTTCGAAAATCTATCAAGAATTGCGGCCTAAAATTTCAAATATCCCAAATAAAAACTTTTCTTCCCCACTGTGTGGTATACCGAGATATTACCGTGTTAAAATATAGCAAAAGTGCTAAAAATGCACCTCGTATTATTAATGTAGCCAACTTGACAAAAAGCATGAAGCAGAAGTTTTTATTTTTGGGGCTACTTTCACGTGCAATTCCCAGAATTAAGTCCCGAAATTATTTGTTGTACTGTGTTACGGATCATATATCTCACCACCCTCTTTGCTTAGCATGAATTAGATTTGTGGGATTTTTTCTTGTCCATTCCAATCCTCACTAAATGTTTCATAAGTGGGGAAATAAATACAGGTTGGACCAAAAAGTCTATTTACATTTTATACGATGATAAAAAATAAGTTAAATAAATTAAATTGTTTATTATGAAAGTAAAAAAATAGGTACAATATTTTTTTTTTGTTTTAAATTGCCTAAACTATTTGTGATCTTTGATTATTTTGACACTACTGCAACCTGGAGGGGACATTTTTAATGATGACTTGACAGGTGTTTCCTGAAATGTTCTGAAAAAATCTATTAGGGATAAGTCTAGGCTTCGAGGTTGCCAGTTGATATCACTTCTTTCGTATTTCTCTTTTTCACCGAAAATTTCGCGAACTGTACCAAATAAGTCTTTGGTGGTAACGAAATTCTGTAGCTCTGGAACAAAAAATTTCTCTGTCACGACAATAATCTGCTCTGAATCCTGACAAAGTTGCCCGTATAGTAATCATGGGTGAATGCGGAGGGCTTTGATATTCGTATGGAGATCCCGGGTTCGATTCCCGCCTCCAGTCATCTGCATTTTTCTTTCATTGCCGGCCCCCTCGATGTTGTCGACAGCAACGTCGCAGTATAAGTGTCGAGTTAATCGGCATGTCTAGTAAAAGCTTCTCAAATAGAAACGTTCGCGTTCGTCGATAAAGAAGTAGGTGCCGTTAGTTGTGCATCTAAAAATAGATAGCGTGTTAATTCACAACAACGCGAGAAGCTTTCCCATACCTCATTCATGGGGTGTAAAGGGAAATTCAGTTTTTTAGTTTTAATACCAATGAAAGTTAAGATATATAATTACTCCAAATCTTGGAGCGGCTCTAGTTCTGTTCAAGACATTCTAGAGTTTTGCAAAAAAAAAATACCTCAGATTTTGGAGTTTTTTTCGTGACCCGGTCCAATGCACATCATATTCAAATTTTTAAAAATTTTCTGTTAAACTGATAGTAATTTGTTAGATGTTCATCGTAAAACTGAAACAGGACTATCTATTTGTTCCTTAGATGTTCCTTAGTTTCTACCCACACAAACTTCTATATAGAAAACCACATCGTGTTCTCTGAGCTTATGTAGTTAGCACAGTCAATGTAACAATCCACATAAAAACTATTGTACAATATTTTGAATTCTATTCTATCGCCTTATCAACAAACACCTCCTAACCCTTCTAGTTGAACCCAAAGCTAACAGTAAATACAGCACCATCACCTTCCCACCATTTAACCTCATGTCGTCCCTAGCACTCAATGTCCTTACAGTTCCTTGTAGTTGTACACAATGTGTCCCCTTTTTCACTATATTTAATTTGTTTATACACTTGTTAAATGTAATTGGCTTAATTATATTTGTTAGATGTTGTATTCTTGTCAACATAAAAGGTTGTAACTGTTGAAATTCTAATTGGAAATCAATAACAGACTAGGACAACAACAACAACAGCAAGGTTTATTAAAGTCGAACAAGTCTAGGGGAGAATTGTGAAGTAAATATGAAAGATATTAATAATTTAAATTGTGAATTTTTATAAGAACATGCGTGCAATGGATTAATGCGTTACAAGACGATTGTTAAAAGGATTGGCACATTCACTTATAAATAATATAAATGAAATAAATATTATAAATGCAAATGCAAAATGTGTTTAATTTTCTATATTAGAAAAGTTTTTACTAAGTTTCATTACAGTTCAAGATATACGATTGAAACAAAACTTGTCAGAATGATATTTTTTTTTAGATATGTGAATTTTGCGGTTTCCATCAAAATTAGTTTGTGGCAGTATGAACTTTTGCATTCGTAAAATGTTCTATTCTTTACCAACTTCATGGTAATTGTTATTTAACCTTTCTTGCAGTTTTTTTCTTCAACAAAAGTTTTTTTTTCTCAATCAAACTTTGTGTTTACCCAAAGAAAGGAGATAAATAATGCAGAAGTAGCAAACTGTTCGTTTGGAGGTAACATATGTAATCATACGTGGGATTAGCTAAATTTTTATGAAATACCTATCGTTTATTGTAGTAAAACAGTCTTTTGATATTGAAAGAGTGAAATTTAGGTTAACTTTTGTAATTACTTCAAATTTGTCATTTAACTAGTAAATATTCTATGGGATTAGTAACATTTTTATGAAATCTCTATCGTTTATTGCAGTAAGACAGTTTTTTAACTTCAAACTTGTCATTTAACTAATGATTATTCTGTGGACCTTCGAGCCTTTTACTAACAATAATCCATATATATTTATAAAAAACATTTATAAGTATGAGAGCCTTTTTTAAAATTAAGATATTATCTTGCTTCTTGGGTTCCTCTTCTTCAATCTGATACTGAAGGATAACGTTATTTTTTTGTATAGCTTTAAATAACAATGAAAATTACTCTTAATAAAAACCTACGTGCTCAACCTACGTACCATACATACAATCATTTGCATTGACTTCACGTATCCACTTTGTCTACGTACAAACACACATTACATTTATTATTAAACAAGACCATTTCTGTTTCGAGCTCACCATAACTTTCCTCTCTATTTGTTTTTCTATTGTTTGATGCATTCACTGCGTGTGTGTGTGCCCAAGTAGAGAGTAGAGTTAACAATTGCTCTCCCCTTAAGTTGCATTCATTCAGAAGCTACACAATGCATTTCAATTACAATGCGACTTACATGTAAATTGGCCCAGAGTCCATATGAAATACACTCAACTACACCGCTGCTCATACTTCAAATGCTATTTGGAGTAAGTTAATTTAAGCGCTGCGTATGTATGTGTGTGTTTGTGTCAAGTAAACTGTGAGCTGACCTTAAGAAAAGTTTCTACTCTTACAAATTGTAACATCTGCAGGAGCAGGAAAACTATCATGACGTGTAGTAATCACCGGTTTATTACATTTAGTTTGATATCGACAAAAGAAATTTTGTCAAACAATTGTTTAAATTGAATTTTCTTTTCTTGTATTGGTTGTTATACGCCAAAGGGGATGAAATTCATCTATAAAATGGAATTCTCAATAGAAAGCGGACGTAGTCTTCAAAGGGTACGCAATATTTGATGGTTGTTGCGAAAAATAAGTTCCATTAAATAGATTGAACTTTCCGATACTGATACATTTTTTGAGTACAATGAAAATACTATCCACAGTATTTGGCTTATAAGTAATACAAGTGTTCTTTGAATTTTTCTGATAGGTGATCGGACGTGGCATGATGGTTAGAACACGCGCAACTTTGGAGTATAAGTGTCGAATTAATCGGCATGTCTAGTAAAAGCTTCTAAAACAGTGACGTTCGCATTCGTTGATAACAACAATGCGAGAAGCTATCCCATACCTGATTCATGGGGTCTAAAGGGAAATTAAGTTTTTTAAGTAAGTAAGATATAAAAAATATTGAATAAAAATTAAATATCTTAATTTTCGAAGGATTGCTTATAAAAGATCGTCAGTTAACTAGAAAGCAGTCATTTTCAAATGTGGTACAACTTAGGCTTTTATATTTCATTGAGGTTTATGGTCCAACTGTTGAATTGCCGGGCAGAAACACATCGTATTAGGTTATATTGTACAAAGTGGACCAAAAGCCTGTTTAATTTTCTGATAATTATAATCAAAAATCTAGATAAATGGGATAACATTTTTTATTTGAAAGTATAAAAATAGGTATTTTATCTTTTTTTTTAATTATATCTTCCATATGTAATCCTTGCATATTTGGACACTACTGCAACCTGAATAGGAAATTTTCAATGATGACTTGTGTTTCGTGAAATGTTCTAAATTTATTTTTAAAGTATCTTTAAAGTTCATTGGGGATAGTCTGGGTTCAGTAGGGCATGTAAATGTCATCTTTTTTTGCATATCACTTATTGCGTAGAAATTTCGCAACCTGCTCTAATTAGTTAACGAAGGTAAAACATGCTGGCCCATCTTGCCAGGCAGTCCATAGCCTCGCAAGGTCGACAATATGGCAATGGCACGTCGCCTACCGCTTGGTCCTTCTAAAAAAGTTTGTGTCTCCCTGCTCTGCGTCGTCCTTCAGGTTCGCCCTCAAACTCCTTTCTCGCTGGAGCATTTTCATCCATCCGGGCAACATGTCCCAGAAGTCGTTCGATTCTGACTCTTTTAGCTACGTCGATGTCGTTGTAAAGACAATATAGCTTATGGTTCATCCGATGGCGAAACTTGCCGTCGACACAGATAGGTCCATATATTTTTTCGGAGTACTTTTCTCTCGAATACTCCCAGGTTTTTGTTTGTCCGTTGCGTAAGCATAACACCTGTGTCCCATCGAGAGTACTCTTTGTTCGTCGAAATCATTATTTTTGTTTTGTCCTCGGTGATTGCTAAACCCATTTTTGCTGACTCCTTTTCTAGTGATGAGAAAGCTGCAATAACATCCCGCTGATTTTAGCCAGTGATGTCTATATGATCGGCATAGGCTAGTGGCATGTGGCTCTTGCGAAATATGGTGCAAGACACCTTTCTCATCACATTTTCTATAACTATATTAAATAGCGTACAGAACAAGCTATCAACCTGCCTAAGACACTTTTCCATATTGAATGGTTCAGAGTGATCCTAACCAATCTTAACCGAGGTTTTGTGTGTTTTTTTCAACGACAAGTCGAATTAGTTTTGCAGAAATACCAAACTCAGACATGGCCTCATATAGCCTATTCCTTATCGGAGAGTTGAAGGCAGCTTTGTAGTCAACAGAGAGGTGGTAGGTGTCGAATATTTGATTCCTAACGGATTTAGCAGGTCTAAAGCCGCTCTAATAAGTTTTTCTATAATTGGCTTTAGACATTTACACATTATGCTCGGAAGGACCTTGTACGCTAATTCCACGGTAGTTCTTACACTCAATACGAACTCCTTTCTTGTATATGGGACATAATAGACTGAGACTCCAATCCCCAGGCATACTCTCCTCTAGCCAGATGTTTTCAATGAGCTCATGCATGCTCCTAATCAGCTCCTGCCCGTCAGCCTTAAACAATTCAGCAGGGAGACCATCTGCACCAGCAGCTTTGTTGTTTTTAAGGCGGGAGATTGCCACACGTTTCTCGCTCTGGCTCGGAGGTGGACAGTTAATACCATATTCATGGATTGGAGCGGGGTCTTCTGGAGTGGTGTCCGCATCCAATAAATTTCTGAAATGATTTCTCCATATTTTCAGAACGTTATTCGGGTCCGTCACTAGCTGGCCATCGCAACCCTGTTCCACGCATTCTCCCCTTAACTCTCTGGTAGAATGTACCTGCTTCCCCTCTACTTCGGAGCAACTTTGCGCACTCATCCTGCCTCTTCGTCAGCTCCTTCTTTTTCCGTTTTAAAAGACTCTCGACTATTCTCTCTGTGCCATTCACAAACGTTCTGTATGTATCATTCGACTTTTTTGTGCCGTAACGACATTCATCTACGTACCAGGCATCTTCCTGAGACGCCTTTGAGTATCCAAGTACGCTTCTCGCATTCCGTTCGATGGAGTCGGCTATATATTGCCACTAGGAAGTAATATTATGTGGGTTGGAGCATTCCGTAGTAGTTGAGTTATGTGGTTGCAGTAGGCGTCCACTACCTCTGTGGTCCGCAGTTTACCGATGTCCAGTTTTTGCTGTTGTTGTAACAGCTTTACTATTCAAATATTACAAATTTTACAAATTTAATCCGGGGGTTTTTCTTCAATGTCCAGTCCTAAAAATTGGCTAAGTGGAGTAGGGTGGGCTGGGCAATTGAAGATGTGGCAGGTATCGTGGGGACCCTGACCAAACGCTGGGCATATATTGGGGACGGCGCGGTCTATGCGGGGCCAGTAGGCATTGAGCCTGTTGATCCATCCCGATCTGAGTTGTGCTAGGGCCACTCTTGTTCTACGTGGCAGGCTTGTCTCTGTTTCGTCTACAGGGGGTGGGCGACCTCCAAGAACGACATTCATGTGGTAACTTGAAACCGCGGAATAGGTGGCGTCTCTATGAATGTCATTCTAAGCTGCAGCATATGAGGAGTGATCCAAGGGATCCTGTACGTGGCTGCGTATATTATCCTCATATACTCCAAGGTCCTTCCTGACATGCCTTGGGGGAGCATCCATCTGTGTGATGTTAAAGTTGGGATGACTCCTCCGATGACATCCCAGGAGGAACTGTTTTGTTGTTTCGTTGTGTCTGATTAGGTACGTTTTTCGCCATGCTTAGCCTTGTGCGTACCTTACCAGTGGTAAGGTAGTAATCGGAACACTAAAGCTGGTGAACCGCTCGAGCATTTCGTTAGAAAACCAAAGGCTGTGAGTATGATTAAAAACAAAAAACTTAATTTCCCTTTACATCCCACGAATGAGGTATGAGATAGCTTCTTGCATTATTGAGCATTAACACGCTTTCTATTTTTTGACTCACAAATACCGGCACCTACTTTTTTAGAGATGAATGCGAACGTCAATTGCTTGATGAGCTTTTACTAGATATACCGATTCACTCGACACTATAGTTCGAAGTTGCTGTCGACAACATCGAGATTGCAGCCGATGAAAGAAACGTAGATGACTGCCGCATGCTAGTTGTGTGTTCTAACCATCATACCGCGATCGGTCTTGAAGCTTTAATTTTTGTACCATTTGCATTTTTTAGATTGGAAAGGGAAATGTGTTTGAAGATTTCTGTAAAGGAATTTTCTGGGCATATAAAAGACTCTAGACCGCTTTCAAGATCCCTTCGAGATCCTTTTAAGTTGTAGATCGGTGGAATCGTGATTGAATCATTGTTGAACCGGTCTTCTCGAACTTCTGCATCTATTTTCGAATCAATTAAATCGATGGATGGATTAATCGTTGCGTTAAAGTCAAGATATCGTTATTTCAATATTTCTCGTGAACTTTGCTGAATGACGCGATGGCACTGAATTTCCATTGGCTGTCCTTGCATTGCAGAGTCTATCTGACCCACCCAGACGTAGCTGCCCGACCCAGATGTCAAATCAAATATAAATAGACTTTTGATCCATTATGTATTATAAAAATTGTGGTCGAGCTAAATTCTAGACAATTAAATAATTTCCAGTTTTAAGGTTTAAAGGAATCGTTCGTTTAGTATGGAAATTACCAGTATAATCGCGGTCATAAACAGAAGACGTATCAATTGATTTCTTAGTTATGAACGACAATGCGTAACTTTTGGTGGAGATGTTTAATCACAAGACATTCACACCAAACAACTTAGAATTTACGCCATCAAGTGCTCGAAAAATTAAACACTCTCCCATAACTCAACATCATATAATTATTTTTAAAAAAAATTGGGTTCCATATAATAACAAATCTAAAAAATGTTACCCGTACTATCCGTCTACAATGCAATAATTTATTTTTTCAATTACCAAACATATCCGTCTAAATAAATCAACACTACATAACTATACCCTTGACACAGCCTTAGGCTGATGACCACAACGAATCGAGTAGTTGTATGTTCTATTATTCTAGCCGCAATTGCAATCAAAATTGGAATTATTATATGATTCAGTATTGCTAGCCAATTGTACAAATTATAAATGAATTATGACCATATAAGTTCCCTCCCTCTCTCTCTCTCTCTCTCTCTCTCTCTCTCTCTCTCTCTCTCTGGGTCGAAGGTAACAATAGCAACGGAGCATTAAATTACAGCTTCAATACCTTTTGGACAACCAAGCACTAATACATCATTGCAGTAAAATAATAGACACCCAACATATAGATGACCATATAACAGTCAATATATTATATTATATTACAAAGAAAAAAATCGTACAAAGAGGAGAAAAAGAGAAACGTTAGACTAACAAACAAAAAAAAACACATATCGAATAAAATTGATTGATTGTTTGTTTTTAAAAATGTTTCATTTATCATGTCAATTTGTGTATATATGTGTGGGTGTATGAGTGTGATTGCGACAGTAGCTGTGGTTATACCAACATTTACTAGGGTCCAAATAGAGATATCCTTTGAAATGACAAAGTAATGCAGTTGGTATAAAACGACACGGGGTGCTCTATTAATAATCATGTAGTACATCATATTGGATTGAATTGGGTGAATTAGGTTTAAAACAAAGACAAAAGATAAAATAAATTGAAAGTAGAAGAGGACATTAAGGTAAAAAATAATTCGAAAAACTACTAAAACTCTAAACATCGGTCGTTGTTTCCCTTCAGTAGAGTATTAATCATAGCAACCCAACCCAACATTGACCCTTCTAACCTACTCACTACCGACACAATGTCAACCACACAAACGGTTTCTCACTACTACTTGTATAATCTTTTAAAATGTATAACTAAAACCCTAATAAATGTTTAAAGGATATAGGGCTTCTTTAGCTGCGAACTAAACGAAAATTGAACTTTAAAACTTTGAAAACTATTTATGTTAAACCTTAAGTGTAAATGCGGTTTCTTTTGATAAGTTGGATTTTAGTTTTAGCAAAATTCCCAAAGGGTTGGCATAGCATACAAACAAAAATCCTTTTGAAAGCTCCATTAAAGGTTTTACCAAAACATTGATGTATTCATTTAAGTGGAAATTTTATTTTTCACTCTTTATCTCCAATGTTCGTGCAGAGAGAGAGAGCTCTTAGGATATTGACGCGATTAGTTTTTGTGTTTATGTACTGTTGCGGCAAGACAGCTGCCGGCATGTGCGTGAGGTTTTTGCGTTGTAGGACCAAATACGAAACAAGAATAACTTCCGTTTCCGTTTTACTTTTTTTTTGCGCAGTAAATGCGATGGGGTTGGTGGGTTGGTATTTGACATGAATGCCAACGGAACATGAGATGATTTTAATAAAGCTTTTAGTATGTTTAGAAGTTTGCTGCAGCCAGTGCGACGAAAGTCGTGAGCAAATGTTGGAATGTTTGAAATTGAAAAGGACGTTCTGTTATGGTTCGTTTGCATTAAATCGGAAAATAAAAATTTCAAGATCAATTACATGAAATTTGAAGGAGGATTAAATTTCTTGGAAATTTGTTATGGGAAATGGGAACTTTGTAGGCAATCTGTTTGATTAAAACAAAGAGCAGAAATAATTGCTAATACGACTAAGCTTTGGACGTTGACATGGATACAAAATTTTAGGTGTGCTCAAATAATCAAACAATGTTAACGAATTTAAACAGTTTTAAGGAAAAAGTCAATATTTTTTTTTTCGAGAAAACAGTAAAAGTTCGTTTTGGAACAACAACAGTACCTTTTAATTTGAGGTACACTAAAATTACTTTTTGAAACAATAAAAGTACTTTTTTCAAACTGTTTGTAGGACAAAGTCTATTTTTTATTGGAAATGGCAGAAAAAGTAATTTTTGGAACAATACAGTACTATTGAGTTTTAGGTACACTAAAAGAACTTTTTGGTAAAATAAAAGAACTTTCTGGTACAATACAACAACATGAAGGTACATCTAAAGTATGTGTTATTAAAATAAAAATACTTATTGGTACTATAAAAGTAGTATTTAGTAAAATAAAATACAATTTTGGTACAGTATATTAGAAGTACTTCTAAGTGCAATTGAGATAGTTTTTTGTAGAATAAAAGTACTTTTAGGACACAACTTAATTACATTTTATTAGAATAAAAGTACTTTCTAATAGAATAAAAGGCACAATTAAAGTACATTTTGGTACATTAGTATACTTGTAGATACAATTAAAGTACTATTTGTAAGAGTAAAAGTACGCTTTCGTAGTTACATTTTATTGCAGTACTTTTTGGTATAGTTAGGTACTTTTTGGTAGAATAAAAGTACTTTTTAATGGAATTAGAAATTACCTTTTGGTTAAATAAAATAAGTACACTTGTCAAATAAGTACACTTGTAGATACAACTAATGTACTAGTTGGTAGAGCAAAAGTACGCTTTCGTAGTTATTTTTTAGTGGAGTACTTTTTAGTACAATTAGGTACTTTTTAGTGGAATGAAAGTACTTTTTTGTACAACAAAAGTAGATTTTAGTAGAATAAATGTACTTTTTGGTGCAACAGAAGTAATTTTTGATACAATTAAAACACCATTTGGTAAACTAGAACTAGTACCTTTAGAATAAAAGTGAAATAAAGGATTAAAAGTATATCTAGTATAATAAAAGTAGTGTTTGGTACAACTTAATAACTTTTTGGTAAAATTTAAGTACTGTTTGTAAAATAAAAGTATATTTTAGTAAACTAAAGTTTCTTTTGGCACAACAAAATAATTTTTGGTACAATACTTTTTACTAAAAATAGTACTAGAATTAGTAAAAGTACTTTCTGGTACAATTAAAGTATTTGTTTATACAATAACACCTACACTGTGGTACATTTATAGTACTTTCCAGTGGAAAAAGTACTTTTTAGTACAATTAAAGTGATTTTTGATATTTTTGGAACAAATAAAGTACATTTAAAAAATATTTTTTTTACTAAAAAGGTACATTTTGCTATAATGAAAGTACTTTTCGGTACAACAAGTTCTGTTTGGTATAATTCAAGTACTCTCTGGTACAATAAACGTATTTTCTAGTAAAATAAAATCTTTTTTTTTTTTTGCAATACAAGTACTTTTTGGTACAATAAGTACTGTTTGGTACAATAAAAGTACTTTCTAGTAAAATTTGGCTGGCATTAAGTACTTTACAGTACAATATCTACTGTTTGGTACTATTAGAGTACTCTTTAGTATAATAAACGTTCTTTCTAGTAAAATTAAAGTAACGCTTTTGCAACAAAAGTACTTTTTGCTATAATGCAATAATTTGGCACAATTTATGTACTCTTTGGTACAATTATCGTGCTTTCTAACAAAATTAAAGTAACGCCTTTACAATAAAAGTACCTTTTATGCATAATTAAAGTACTTGTTGGAACGACAAAAAATTTTTTTCGAAGTATAAAAGTACTTTTTGGTACAATAAAAATTCTTTTTAGTAAAATTAAAGAACTATTTAGAACAATAAAAGTACCTTCTAGTAAAATAAAAAAAATTTTAGTGGCATGATGTAAAATAAAAGTACTGTTTGCTACAGATAATGTACTTTTTGCTACAATCAAAGAACTATTTGAAAAAATCAAAGTACTTTTCTGTACAAAAAGTGCTGTTTGGTAAAATAAACGTACTTTCTAATAAAATTTGGCTGGCATTGAGTGCTTTTTAGTACAATATGTACTGTTTGGTACAATTAAAGTACTCTTTGGTACAATAAACGTACTTTAGAGTAAAATAAGAGTAAATGTTTTGCAATAAAAGTACTTATTGCTATAATTAAAGAACTTTTCGGTACAATAAGTACTTTTTGGTACAATCTAAGTACTATTTGGTAAAACTAAAATACTTGTTATTAAAAACAAATATTTTTTGGTACAAATAATGTACTTTTCTGGTAAAATATAAAAGTTCTTTAAAAAGGTACTGTAAAAGTTTAGTTAAATGAAAGTACTTTTTACGAGAAAGCTGTACTTTTTTTACAAAGAAGGTACTTTTTGCTATAATTAAAGCACTTTTCGGTACAATCAAAGTACTATTTGGTAAAACTAAAGTACTTTTTAGTAAAAACAAATACTTTTTGGTACAAACAATGTAATTTTCTGGTAAAAATAAAAGTTCTTTAAAAAGGTACTATAAAAGTACTTTTTAGTCAAATAAAAGTACTTTTTACGAGAATGATATACTTTTTTTCTAGAATTAAACTAATTTATAGTAGAATGGAAATACTTTTTGTAAAATGCAAGTACTTTCGAATGGAAGTACTTTTTGGTGCAATAAACAATCAAAGTATTTTTTGGTACAACAAAAGTTATTTTTTAGTAGAATTAAAGTACTTCTTAGTGATATTAAAGAACTTTTTAGAACAATAAAAGTACTTTTTAGTAGAATAAAAGTAATTTTTCGAAGCATGATGTACTTTTTTGTACAAATAAAGTAAAGTAAAGTACTTTTTGGTACAGTCAAAGTACTATTTGTAAAAATTATAGTACATATTAGTAAAAATATACTTTTCGGTAAAATAAAAGTACTTTCTAAAAGGCTTTTTGGTACTATAAAAGTACTTTTTAGTTTAATAGTACTTTAAGGTGGAATATATAGCAAAAGCACTTTTTAGCAGAATACAAGTAATATTTTTTACAACTAAAGTACTTTTTAGTAAAATAGAAAAAGTGTTTGGAAAAATAAAAGTACTTTTTAGAAAAGTACTTTTTGATTAAATAAATATATATTGGTGTAATTTAAGTACTATTTATTTAGAAAAGAAATACCTTTTGGTACAATTAAAATCCTTTATAATACAAAAAATTCCTTTATAATTTAATAAAAGTACTTTTTAATATAATAAAAGTACTATTTTGGTACTATTAAAGTAAGTACAAAACATGTGATCATTGCAACATTGTGGCTGAGAAGGTAATACTTAATCTTAATACATTGGCAATAAAAGACCTGGAATTTTCAAAAAAAAAAATATAGTAAAAAAAGTATTTTTATTAAAATAACTACTCAATTCAGTTATCGTATCCGCTCACAACAAAAAAAGAGACTGTGACATACGATAAAACAAAATTTGTGTTATTTCCGCAACAATAAATGTTAACGTTACGATATTTTACCAGGTGATGAGTAGTGGTTTTAAAATAACTGTGCTGCAATAATTTAATTTCGAAAAAATCCATATACAACAAATTTGCACAAATGTGTCCCTATACCGGCAGCAATATATTCGTATAAAATTACAATATGATTTGATATTTTTTCTTTAATGATACTCGATATTTGAAAGTTTTTTTGCTTAAAAAATTTAAAATCAAATATTTTAGTTTTAAATTTTTTAGGCAAATTTTTAATTATTTTTTCTTAACTTTATTTACAACTGCGAAATCTGCAAAGACTTATCATTTTTGTGGGGCCAGACCGAAAAATATTCTGGAATTTTTTTTTCCGCAACACTGTGATCATCCTAGTGTACATGCTGTTAACGACATTATTATAGCAGTGATGCTTTAAAGAACTAATTTTCCTAGATCCTTTAGTCAGGACACCAACCTCAGACTGTCACAAATTGTCTTAATATTGTAACTAAACACTAGAGGTCTTGAAAAAGGAAGTTCTAACTTTATTGGGACAGGATCAAAGGCATGCTGCTTTACCTATCTCTCTCTCTCTTTTGCTACCTGCGCAATTATGATATTTTACCTACCTCCATCCATTTAATAGACTTTGGTCTCATATATATTGTAAATATATGGTGGTATGATGGTAACTATGTATAATGCACATGGGTAAGTTTATAGAACTACAATGCGAATTACTGGTAATATACCAAAATCTCAAATTTCACTTTCACTCATTCTCTAGTGACAGACAGTGCCACTACGATTAATTTTTCGTATTTTTAGTACAAAGAGAGAGGGCATCTGATTCTCTTATTGTTTGGGGCTGTACTCTTTTACTTCCTCTCTCTCTCTCTCTCTCTGTTTAAACTATGACCGAGCATAAAGTCTACCTGTTGTAATTTTGGTTATCCTGTAATTTCTCACCTCTGTTGTAATAACCGAAATATCCATTTAATCCATTCATTGTCCAGCCTTGAACTGTCTATGGCTACTAACTAAAATTCTTGATAATCATAAAAATCTAAACTAATGCCAGTGTCATATAATCCTGACACGCGTCGTCGTCTCTATTGTTTCACATGTTTTAGCTAAATACCCCGACAATAGAAAGGAGCGAGCGAGGCAAAAAGAGTTTTTAGACGATTAGATAAAAATCTCCGGTTATTGTGCATTTAACAATGTAATAATGTAATAAATGCGGATCACCACCAGCAGCAGCGGCCATCTTTGACCAAAGCGATACTTTTGACACCACAGCAAGCTATGAAAAACACTTGTCTTAATACAAAACATAGCGGAGAGAGCTAAGAGGGTATATGACATTGGCCGCCAGCCTGGCATTAAGTGGCAATTTCATTAAAGTCGCATTTTGGCCAATGGCTGTCGCTGACGGTGGTGGTTGTGGTGGTGGTAGTGCTGCAAGTTCGTTTCGTTTTAGTGGTTATTGCCAGGATTAATGGCTATAAGAAAAGGACAACCGCAAAAGTAGTTTAGCATGTCCTTTTAATTTCCCACACTCTTAGCAATGATACGTTATAAATTTGTATTAAGCACAAGGGAAATAGATTGAAAGTAATGTCCGGAGAAAAAGTCCGGAAATATAGTCACATCAACAATTTGCCAACTAGAGTAAATCTAAATTATTCAAGACAGTTAAGTGAAATTAATGACAAAGTTTTATGTCTCACAGACCATGCGACACATTAAATCATGCATGTAATTAGTGGTAATTGTTGAATAAAATGTCAGCCGTGACGAAGTTGAAAATTAACAAACGGTCGTTTGGGAACAAATTGTGATAGAAGAGTGTTTGATGTAATCGACACTTACTTCAGAGAAGTCAATCGGCGGCATATCTAGTAAAAGCTTCTCAAACAGCTGAAGTTCAGATTCGAAGGCCTTTTTGTAAGTCTCAACATAGAAGCGGGTTAGACAACTCAATAAGAAAAGTTTTCCCATATCTATTGCATAGGATGCAAAGCAAAAATAAATAATTACATGTATTACATGATTGAAAGTATATAATTTTTTTTAATTTTGAGTTTTTTAGACAAATTTTTAACTGCGAAACTGTTGATTATGCAGAGAAATTATATATGAGGAGATTAATTCTTAAATTTCGGATTTTTATTTCAGCAAAATTGGACTAGTCGTTCTTGGGTTATGCCTCCCTAACATGGCTTCAGGAGCCTAAAAACTTTAAGCAAAAGGCGATATGTCCAATTTTCATAATATAAACAGAAGCCGATTCAAAGTTTTGAAACCTCATTAAGCAATTTAATACACTTCCTTTGATCTCAGACATATCAACTTTTGCAAATTTGCTCTAAAAGTCCTGACGGATATATCGTCGGTATCACCACTTTTGTGTGAAATGGACTTAAGAATTCTAAAGTGTCCAAAAAGTCATGCCCAAGTCGTGTCCCACATATATGCCCATTAAAAAATTCCATGTCTATTGAAAGTAATTTTGTAGTTATTGTCTTTAAATCATCAACACAAAAAGTGAACTTGAAACCTTTTTGCAGGATACCGAGGATATCAAGCAAAATCCCAATCTATATATATAAAAGTCTTAGGTTACTGACTGATGATTCCCTAGTCCAGACGGTAGGTAGGTGTGCACTAAGAAGGGATTTTTGAAAAATCGGACTGCAAGAGGGTAAAAAGGGCGTGGCACCGTCTCTCGAACCTCTCTGGATCTTATAAACTATTATAGATACGAAGAAGTTTGTTACATATATTGGTCGTACAAAAGAAATTAAATTTTTGTAAAAAGCGAGCTGTGCCACACCCCTTTTTAAAAAAATCATAATATCGGCCAAATAAATTCAACGACTGATATGAAATTTTCTCAGTGGGTACTCTCCGTAGGGACCCTATCATAGGCTTTATGAAATAATAATTAGACAAAGGGGCGTGGCACCGCCCACACAAACCAAAATTGCAATCGGTCATACCTCACTAGCCATTAGTATGAAGATAAGATTTGTTTCATATGTTACTGATACAATGAGTATTCTTTTATTTTTTGGCTATCAAACTTATATTGTAAGATTTTCTTAAAACTTTAACACTCGTGTCCTTGATTTCAGTGTCATCATATTATTATTTATGTAAATTATTTATCCAAAGTAATTTCTAGGTAAATTGTTCCCCTAATCGCATGATGTTAAACAAAAACTTTTAAATCACAGCTACTGTAGAAAAGTGTATTCCGCAATTACTTGTGTTAAATAATTCATTATTGTCCTTGCATTGCTTTTAAAAAAAAGCACAATAATTTGAAACTAATATACACAACAACACCCTTAGTTATTTATTAATATTCCACAAAATGAAGTCATTTCACTAAACATCATCATTATTCTCCCTTGGATGGATACGTTCATTTAAGCAATTTGGATAATTTGTTTTCATGAACTGTGAAAAACTTTTTAATTAAGGCAAAAACGACATGAACTTGTACAGCGAAACAAAAAGGCAAAAAATAAACCCAAAAAAAATGTGAAATGATATTTAATGTTTAAACAAGTGTCCGGCACATCATATCAACCACAAAGGCAGGAATATGAGCGTCTTGTCTTATACCCCCAAATAGTTAATATTAATATATACAAAACTTTTGTTTTCTTTTTTAGTCGTTTCCAACTATTTTCAACAACAAAAGCTAAAGTTTTTTTTATGTAGTTCGAATAAGAAAAGTCAGACAACAAACTGGCCATAGACTAAAAAGGGAGACGCGAAAAATAGCACAAGGTCCTTTGGCAGATATCAAAAGACAAGCAAGGATGTTTAAGTTTTTTTCGCGTACATAAATGTTAATGAGGAGAATGCGGTAAATGCGGCAAGAAATAGCGACAGCACTTCAAATTAAATTCAATTTATTTTTTTTTTGATGCTGATAAGAAGGCGTTTTATAAGCAGGGCAATGGAATGTAATATGAAGGGAAATTATGTGATAACTTATCTACGACAGTAAATGAAAGAATATAAGTGCAGTGTTCATACTACTTCATAGTATTTTAACTTGTATTATGAAAAGACATGTGACTTTAAATTATCAACTTAAATACAAAACCTCATCTTGTAATAGTACTAACATTGATAGATTTCCATTAGTGATATTCACATATATAAAATAATAGAGCAATTCCATATGAAAGCGATCACCTTTTGGACGACCCCTCTCCGATTTTAAAATAAATAGTCTCAATCGATTGCCCAGCAAAAAATAATGTACCTACATATTTTTTTTTTTTTTATTGTGACTGGTTTAGTGGTGGTGTACACCACTGTCATGTGACAAAATTGAAGAATTATTCATAAGGGACCTCATTGAAAGTTGTTTAAAAAAAAACTACTAAAGCGATCGCAACGAGTGATAGCTCGTTGGAAAGGTATTGAATCAGGCTTTAATTGAAAAATAAAATTTTCCTAATTTTTCTCATAAATTTACCTTTTTTCCCATGAAAATTAAATTTTCCCATGAAAATTAAATTTTCCGATTTTCCACAGAAGCTCCTAAATTTTCCGGCTAATTTTATTTTATTTGGATTCCTCATAATTTTTGCTTTAAGAATCAGCAATAAAAAAATGGGCCCCGACTCCTTGTTTGGACAGGAGAAGAGCATTTAAGAGACCACCTTGTTCTCATTGTTTTTATATTTTTTATAATTGAATTATTTTTAATTATTTAACATTATTTTATTTTATTATTAAAAATACATTTTAAAAATTATTTTACAGTTAAAAATACATTTATGAAGAAAAAATCAATTTTTTTTTAAGAGCCCCAAGGTATGCCTGCCTTCACAAGATCGCACAGTGGTTCCTTTTTGGTTTTTTTGGAATTAATTCTGTAACTTTTGAACGGATAATGGTATCTTGATGAAATTTAAAATAGTTAAAGCTGAGGTGTTTTCAAGATGATTTGGAAATATTCGGCTCCCTAGGGAGTGTGGGGGCCACTGCGTGTCCCTCCAAAGTTGGTCACCTCGGGTGTTTCAAAATTTCAAATGCTTGAGGAATGTCAATTTATGTACCGATTTAAAAGATTGCATTTGGATAGTGCGTCGAAAAACCTTCAAAAAACATGCTTACATGTACATGTTATCTCATTTAGGTCAAGAGATATTTGAGAAAATAAAAAAAATTGTGTAATTTTTGGACGAGTTTAATTTAGTATTTTTAAGGGTGTGAGCTCAGTTGTTACTTGATTTTAAAGATATTTATATCGTTAGTTAGCTTATAAAATTCTGAATGAAATTGCTGAAAAAATATGTCAAATATTTTGTTCCAATCAAAAGTTATAAGCATCGCAAGTAAAAGTTTCCAAAAAAAGGCCTATTTTTACTGTTTTTTTGCAACAAGGCGACTATATTATTTCGTTTGTAAAAAAAAAATTTCTTCCGGGAGGTGGCAATTTCTTTATTATTCCTCATGGAAATGTTTATGCAGATGCATTTAATGCTAAATTTGAATCAGTTCAGCAAAAAGATTCCCCGGCAAGGGAAGTCAAAAATACCCCATTTTTGAAAAAAAAAATTTTTGTTTTTGAAAATTCTCAAATCGCAAAGCGCCAACGAGAAAGCTCATTATATATTTTTTTGACCACATATGTGGACTAGTTAACCGTAACGTATTTCAACATCCCTGCCATAAACAAAGACAGTGTGGCCATTTTAGTAAAAAATTCGGAATTTTGGAACATATTTTCCCCGTATTGAGAATTTGGGTAGTTTGATGTAAGATATGGCAACATATTGTTATTCGTTTTTTTAAGGACAATTTTATGTACATTATTCCAAAATTTCGTTAAGATATTTCAGTCCGTTTGGATTTTACGCTATTTTTCATATAAGATATTATTTCTCCAAAAAATACGTTTTGACCAAATTTTATATTTGGCTCAGAATTATGTCCAAAATAAAATGTGCTTTTAATTAATTTTTGTAAATTATTAAACCTTATGTAATTCCATTTCTATTGATATGCAATACTTGTATGTCAAAAGTTTAATTATTCTTTATAATTATAATCAAACTTCACTACCTCCATAATAAAAGTATATATCGTGAAACACACATATATATGGGGGCTATATCTAAATCTGAACCGATATGCTTAGTTTTGTTACCACATCATAATAGTGTAAAAAAACTAAGACGTGCAAAGTTTTGTTAACACCAGAACAAAAATGTGGTTTTTGGCTACAATAATGTATAAAAGGTTATGCTAATTTGTATGGGAGGTACCAGAATGGGGCGCGGCAAGCGGACCCATTATTTCAGTATATACTACACGCTGTCAAATAATAATACCATCCAAATTTTAGCTTCGTAGAGCCCTCCATCAGGAAGTTAGTGACAATATAGTGGTTTTAGTGAAATAGGTAATTTTGTATGGGAGGTACTTGAGGGGGCGTGGCTATTTCGCCCATTTTCCAACCAACATCGCGACTAGTGAATTTTATGCCACTGGTAAATTTCTATTGAAATTCATTAAGAACTACTTCATTTATCGTCGTAACCATTTACCCAGCCGGCCAGACGGACATAGCTTTATTGGGTTAAGAAGCCCCGAAACTTATTTTTTCTGAAGGAATCTAGGGTCTCAGTTATATGCACTGATGGGCTTAACTTCTTCCCGTATAAAATTATATATTTCCTCTTCGATGTTACTGAGATTATACAAATTTTGTTCAAAATTTGTTAAAAATGGTTATAATAACAATAACATATGAGGTGGTCTCTTAAATGCTCTTCTCCTGTCCAAACAAGGAGTCGGGGCCCATTTTTTTATTGCTGATTCTTAAAGTAAAAATTATGAGGAATCCAAAAAAAATAAAATTAGCCGGAAAATTTAGGAGCTTCTGTGGAAAATCGGAAAATTTAATTTTCATGGGAAAATTTAATTTTCATGGGGAAAAAGGTAAATTTCTGAGAAAAATTAGGAAAATTTTATTTTTCAATTAAAGCCTGATTCAATACCTTTCCAACGAGCTATCACTCGTTGCGATCGCTTTAGTAGTTTTTTTTTAAAACAACTTTCAATGAGGTCCCTTATGAAGAATTCTTCAATTTTGTCACATGACAGTGGTGTACACCACCACTAAACCAGTCACAATAAAAAAAAAAAAAAATATGTAGGTACATTATTTTTTGCTGGGCAATCGATTGAGACTATTTATTTTAAAATCGGAGAGGGGTCGTCCAAAAATTTGCCAATTTTGATCGTTTTCATATGGAATTGCTCAATATAATAATATAAAATAAATTTTATTTTATCTTTCACGGTGTTGTTCATAGAAAAATAAAATGTACGAGAAATATGCAATAAAAACATCACACTTTTAGTGTTTTCTTTATATTTTTCCCGAATTGGAAACAGCAACATTCTGTAACTCTCTCAACTTTTTTGTTTTCATTTTTTATCTGCAAGATCTATTTTGATTTTTCTTTGACCTTTAATCAATTCTGATACACATTCAAAGAGTGACTTCACTACGAATAAACCTGATTTGCTTTTGCTGATTGAAAGGAAATTATTCACAAGTAGAAGACTGCCCCACGATTTTATTGAATATAAAAAATATATGTTACCTTAAAAAGGGGCTTACATGTCGAAAAAATCCTTTTTCACTTTTTTTTCCGATTTTTAAAGCCAGTAAAAGGACAAGAAGACGAATGGCTTTGGTTATTTAACAGCTCAATTTCCAAATTGTAAAAACAAAAACAGTTTTTACTATTATTATGAGATCTTCAATTAAAACTAGTAAGGCGGTTATCATCGGCTATGCCGAAGCTCAGATACCCTTCATCGTTTGTAAAAATAGTGATAATACTGGTTATTTGCACTACAACTATATTTTATTAAACTTTGTACCAAAAAACAGGGGAGTTGGTGAGAAGTGGACGTTACTTTCAGCTTCTCACATCCATTTAGTCAATACGTTTGTATCGATTTTATTCGATTTACCGATAAGTTCATGAGTTGGTGAGTTGGAACTTATTTTTATTAATTTTGTAACTCCCCATAAATGGGAATTTGTGTGGGATGTGGGAGTAGTTTAAATCCGATCATGCTTATCTTAGAACTTAAACTCTGCTTCTGGCAGAAGCGTACATACCAAATTTCAGCCCGAAAGCTCATAAACTATAGGGACACACAGGCGGACACCCCCAAAAAGGGGAAGTTTGTATGAAAGGTGGAAGAAGTATTATATGATTAAAGCTTGCATATCAAATTTCATCTCAATATTTTGGACCTACGGCTATAATCGCGGGGCAGTTACTCGGACACCCCAAAAAGGGTAGTTTGAATGGGAAGAGGGAGTAGTTTTTGACTGACATTGCTTATCTTAGAAAGTAGCCTCCGCTAAGATATTGAAACTTGCGTACAAAATGTCAGCTATATACCTCTTAAAATACGGCTGCAATCACAGGGACAAACCCCAAAAAGGGAGAATTTGTATGGGAGGTGAAAGTAGTTTTTGACCGATCGGTCTCATTTTAATACTCAACCTCCACTTGGTGTAGGGAAGCCTGCATACAAAATTTCAGCGTGATTGCCCTTGAACTACAGCTGTATTCGTAGGTATTCCCCAAAAAGGGGGATTTTGTATGGGAGGTGGGAGTAGTTTTTGACCGATCGGGCTCATCTTAGAACTCAACCTCCATTTAGGGCAGCAAAGCTTGCGAACAATATTTCAGCTTGATAAATTACTACTGTAATCGCGGGGACTGACATATGGACACCCCCAAAAAGAGGGATTTTGTATAGGAGGTGGGAGTAGTTTTCTACCGATCGGTCTCATCTTACTACTCAACCTCCGCTTAGTGTAAGGAAGCTCACATAAAAAATTGTAGCTTGATTGCTCTTAAACCCAAAATGGGGAAGTTTGTATGGGAGGTGGGAGTAGTTTTTGACCGATCGGGCTCATCTTAGAACTTAACCTCCGCTTTGAGGATAGAAGCTCGCATTCCAAATTTCAGCTCGATATCTCTTAAACTGCGGCTGTAATCGCGGGGACAGACAGACGGACGGACAGACGGTCACCTTTAAAACGACTTAGATTTCGATGCTGATCATTTATATATATATATAACTACCACGCCTCCTTATGGGCGTTACAAATGGAAGAACAAAATTAATATACCCTTCACTCTGTTCACGCGCATGGTGAAGGGTATAAAAATTTCCTGTAGCTTCTAAAGATTACATAAACTTAACCTTATTTGACTTTAAACTCCATGTATGAGGTATGTGTAGACTTCTCGCGTTGTTGTGTATTTACGAGCAACTATTTGTAGACCTAAATTTTATAGACGAATCCGAACGTCAGCCGATTGAGAAGCTTTTACTAAACTTGCAAGGCTGTCGACAATATCGAAGGGGCCACCGATGAAAGAAATGTATATGACTGAAATAGAAATCGAACCCTAGTTACCACATGATAGTCGCAATGTCTAACTATTTGCGATATTATTCTAAAAGTAATGGCAATAATTTATGAAAAAAATACTTTGGAAAAATATATATGTAACTAGTTTTCCCGGTTCACGTTGCTTCACCCATACTTACAATGAATCTTCTTAAGAATTAAATCAATACAGACGAAATGCAAACGCCCTTTTTCGGTATTTTTAATATGACTTCATGTCGCACAACTAAAATATTCACGGTAATTTTTCCGACTATAACTGTAGCCGATTAGTATCAGTTTTATCCCTTTTTGGCCTTTTTTACACCTTAAAAGTACGAATTTCGAAAACCATCCTTGGTTTATTAATAATTATAAAGGGAGCAAGCCCATATACATTATCATGATTATATCTGTTTTCAGTATTTGTTTACCCAGAAACAGCGGAATTCGAAAAAATCTTTAATCCACTTTGAAAGAAAGAATGCCTATATAAATTTTCGCGATTATAGCTTTAGCCGATTGGTCTGTTTGATGGCACAAGTTTTTTCCTTTACTTGTAATTTTAACACCTAAAATTACAAAAATCCATTCTTAGCTGACGTTTAAAGAAAAGGAGGACAACCAATCCAAATTTCATTTATTTCTATTAGTTACTCCAACAATTTTAAATATATAGAGTATGTAATACATGTATGTATACTCTATATATATACATTTCTTTCATGACCTACATAAACATTTTTTCAAATGGGGCGTGGCACAGCCAATTTCCCAGCGAGACGTAATTCCCCATGTACATACGTAGCAAATCTTATCTTTATACCTTCAATGGTTCGTGGAATATGACCGATTAAATGTTGGCTTGTGTGGGCGGTGCCACACCCCTTTGCCGAATTATGTTTTCATGTAGCCAATAATAGAGGCCCTATGGATAGTACTACACAGTTACAATTTCATTGTAATCGGTCCATTTATTTGGCCCAGATAACGATTACTTCAAAAGGGGCGTGGCACCACCATTTTTCTACCGAGACGATTGTGTGGGCGGTGCCACGCCCCCTTGTCTAACTATGTTTATACCCTCACCCTACGGGTAGGAGGGTATATATCATTTGATACGACCCGAAAGTGTAACACATAGAAGGAGTCACTTTAGACCCTTGGTTTCTTTGAACCAAGTTTGATTTATGACTTTTAAAGTCGTTTGAGCCATATCCGTCAGTCTGTCTGGCTGTTCGGCTGGTGCACACGATAACTTTAAAAAGACGCAACCAAATGTTTTGAAATTTTTCACGAGTTAATGTTTCCTCAAAACAGCCTACGGTATTGCAAATTGGCTACATGGCCCCGACCCTTCTGATACCTCCCACACAAATACATCATTTCGGCCACTTTATAAATCGAGTAATAATATCAATACACCCAACGGGATCGTACCCAAATTCTGTACTTAGTAAAGCTATAACAGGATCAACATTTGGAAAATAATTGGAAGTCTAGCCACACCCCATCTGGTACCTCCCATACCCATCTGGTACCGCCCACTTTAAAAATCGATTAATATTTTAATAGACCCAACGCAACCGTGCCCAAATTCTGTATTTAGTAAAGATAAAGCAGGAAAAAGTTTTGGAGAAAAAATCTGGAAGTCTAGACACGCCCATTCTGGTACCTCCCATACAAATGTACCTTTCCGCCCACTTTAGAGATGAAATAATAATATCAATACACTTGACACGATCGTGCCCAAATTCTGTATTTAGTAAAGCTATAACAGGATAAAGTTTTGGAGAGAAAAATTGGAAGTCTAGCCCCTTCTGGCACCCCCAATAAAAATATACCTTTTCGCCCACTTCAGAGATGGAGTTATAATATGAATACATCCAACGCGATCGTACCCAAATTTTGCATTTAGTAAAGCTAAAGCAGGAAAAAGTTTTGAAGAAAAAATCTGGAAGTCTAAACACACCCCTTCTGGTACATCCCAGACAAATGTACCACTCCACCCACTTTAGAGATGAAGTAATAATATCAATACACTCGACACCATCGCCCAAATTCTGTATTTTGTTAAGCTATAACAAGATAAAGTTTTGTAGAAAAAATTGGAAGGCTAGCCACGCCTCTTCTGGTACCTCCCATAAAAATGTACCACATCGCCCACTTAAGATGTCGAGTAATAATATTAATATACTAGAAAAATGTAAATTTCATTTAAGGTTAGGGTATATGTAAGTCGGTTTTCTGACTGAAACTTTTTTACTGGTTTTATATAGCCTATGATATAGGCCCTATGGACAGTATCACGCAAAGAAAATATAATTGCAATCGGTCCACTTATGGGCCTATATAACAATTTATTAAAAAGGGGCGTGGCACCGCCCACTTTCTACAAAAAATAAATTTTCTTGTACGACCTACATATGTATTAATTCTCGACTTCTTACCTACAAGGATGTATGAGATACAGCCGTTTTAAAATTCCAGCTGCATGGGGAGGTGCCCCTCCCTTTTTATCCCCTTGCAGTCCGAGTTTCCATTTATAGTGCACCTAAGTCATAAAAGGGACCTACAATTTAAATTTGGTTCTAACTTTAGCCGTTTGGGCTGGGAAGTGATCAGTCAGTCACCCAAACCTGTTATATATATAGATAGATCCATTTATAATATCTACCTAAATACCCCCAAATATTATCTCGTCCCTTTAGATATTTTCCGATTACGTACGGAGTATAACTAAACTAAATTAGAAAAGAAACAGAATTGAGTAGCTCAACAGCTCGACACTTTTGTATTTTGTACTAGACTGTTCAAAACCGAACATGAAAACAGTCTAACCGGCTATTTTCTCCGAAAGCTCTTAATCGTATTTTAAAAGAAGTTATGACAAAAGTACACTTTAACCCTTTAATGACGAGAGCAAAATCATGGGAATTTTTTAAAGATTTTGTCATTACTACATTTATATTAGTTAAAAAACAAATTTTACATAAAAAAAGTAAGTCGAAAAATTTCAGAAAAATGTCCATTTTTACTAGTGTTATGACGACTGTCGCCATATGGTAACAGCTTTAAAACAGGTAAATAAAAAGCACTAAGTACAAAATAATTCATGCAATACGTTTTTATGATATTTCATATTCTTCTCAAATAACAAAAACTAAAAGTGTTTAATATATCAGTCTTTAACAAGCCAAAAAATATTCTTGATATGGAGTGACTTTTTACATCCCTCCATATTGCTGTTTTGCGCACATGTGAAAAACACCTATTTTCAATGATCCCCCATGCTCGCTACTGGCGTCTGATCGCAAAGCGGTAAATCAAGAATGAAAGATCAAAGCATGCTTTGATGAAATCAAAAAAGAAAATTTTTGACATTTATTCTTATGTTTATTTTACTGCGTGCAATATCTAACGCTGTCAACGTTACCATATGGTAACAGTCGTCACTAATGGGTTAAGTTATATATATTTTTCTCTAAAATACAAGAAACTGTAATGCATACCTTGATTGCAGAATTTATCGATAACTGAATGTTAAGTACCTAAAAAGAGAAAATAAGACAAAAAAATATGTTAATTAAGATATGGAAACGATAATTAAAAGTAATTTATTTAAAAGTAAATAATAAAGGATATGAACAACTATACATTGGCTCCACGAAAAGCCCCCCAATGAAATAACGCCCAAACGAGAAATGAAATATTCCCCAAATTTTTTTCATACATTTTTGGGTGTTATTTCATATGAAATAACTCCCAATTTTTTTGGGCCGTTTTTCATTTTTCTTTGGGAATTACTTCATTTTTCATTTGGGGTTTTCAAATTATGAAATAACCTCCAATGAAATACCACCCAACCAATTTTTTAAATTCGGGGCTTGTTTCATATCGTGTATAATTTGGGTGTAATTTCATTTTTTATTCGGGGGTTATTTCATTTTTAAAGCTGTTAGTTTTTAGGGGTTATAAGTATATAAAAATAGGCCTTTTACAAGAAAACTTTTAGCCTGTGAATATATTACAATATATTTTTTTTTGAATGTTTACAGATATTTCCATTTGTGTTCATATTGAAAGGTAGAAAATCATATTTTCATTTTGAGGATGATATGTAAGAATGGATTTTTTTTTAAATTTGTATGAGTTCTTCAAAAGAAAGAATTCAATAAAAGCAGAGAGTTTGATTTGTTTGTGAACATTGGAGGTAGTTGTGTAAAGGCCAAACGTTAAAAGCAAATTGTCTTCTGAACTGCAAAAATAGAGCAGGGCTACGACGATCTACGATCCACACGATTCATTTCATTAATTTTGCGACTTTGCTGTTGGTCCATATTGACTTCATGAAATCCTTGGTGAAACTGACTCTTTTATGAATTTTGGGCATAATTTCATTTTTGTTGCTGATGGATTTTATTTCATTGGGGGTTATTTCATTTTCATCATTGGGTGTTATTTCATATGAAATAACGCCAAAATATTGGGGGTTGTTTCGTTTTCGCTTTGGGGTTTATTTCATTTATTTTTCGATGTTATTTCATTCACTGTTTTTGGGTGTTATTTCCAATTTTTTGGGGTTTATTTCATTGGGGGTTATTTCCTGGGCGTTATTTCATTGGGGGGCTTTTCGTGGAGCCCTATACATTTGATATGAACAAAATGTAATGCATTACCGGAGACGACTTAAACCTTTGATACCTTAATACAAAATTAGATTTTTTAAGTGTCTATCCGTCTGCCTGGATGGTTGATCAACATGATAACTCCTAACCAATATTTACAGGTATATATTTAAACAAAGTAACCCTCTCTATTCTGTACCTGTACCAGACGAACATAAAATTTAGCTGATACAATTTTAATAGTGCAAAACATATCCTGAGATAATGAGTTAGTTTGTCCCAAATATCAGGGTATCTCCACTAAAAATGACAATAATCGCTAAGATATATTAAGAAGGATAACTTTGAGTTGGAACATAGCACACCGCAACCTTTTATTTTAGTTCTGACACAGAAAATAAATAACTCCCCAAAAAATAATACTCTTGTTACTTTAACTTTATTCCAGTGCAACTGCAGAACATAAAATGTTTATTATTTTGATGCTCTTAATTAATTATGTGATCATCGGTCAGTTTAACATTTTTTCCAACTACTTTACTACACTTTTTAGTAATTGTTTTTCTCAAGTGTAATTTTTTCACTTATATCTTAACAATAACATTCCTCAATATTCCCCTAGTAATGCCCGCTAATTAAACATAAATTACCAATTATCCTTTATGATATCCTTTAACTCCAACAACTCTTAGAGTACGTGACTATTATGATATACAGACCAAATTCTTAATAATGTTCCTCAAACAATGTTATCATAAAATAAATAAGCAACTAATGATCAGCGTTAGGTAAATCCACAATGCAGCTTCTGTAGAATCTCCTTTCAAGTAACCATTTTTAAAGGCAAGGATTGTATCAATTGCCAGCACCTTTCTACTGTCTATTGGATTATCCCAAGTGACCATAATTAACCCTTTTAACTATGATAAAATAAATAAATCATTTGTTAGTTGTGATAATAATAAATTACATGTATTTAGTGATCATAAACCCTTAGTGTGTGTGTGTGTGTAAGCCAATAGTATTTGCAAAAGCATCTCTACCTGTAGCATAACTATTATTGAGAATGAGATGTAATTTGTGACAATCTCTAGTGGCAGAAGCTTCATTTAAATATATATTTAATGAATGATTACCAATGTGGGTTTTTCTCATCTACCACTCAATGACAACAAATTTCGTAGAATTCTAGTTACGAATGGAATTTCAGTTATGAATGGCTGGCATGAGTGTGTACAAATTTCCAAGCTAAAATTTCCACGGAAGCGATTGACATGAAATTGCTTGGCCGTATGTGTAAACCATTCATACTAGTAACATAAGTTTTATGATCTCTCCGACGATGACACAAACCACTGCAAGACTGGTTGCTGTGGTAGGATGCTGGTATGTTATGTGGCCATTGACAGGTAAAAAAAGGTGTCATAAATGTGAGTTGCATACATGAATTGGTTATTAAACGTACACATAGATAAGGGGGAATATTGGCGATGCTGCGAAAAATTACGTTAAAAAACGTATTTCCCTTTGCATTCCATGAATGAAATAGCCTCTTGCATTTAAGCATGTTAACATAATTCGTATATTAGACACACACAAAGAGAACTATAGTTTCAAGATGATTCCGAGCGCCCTTTTATTTGAAAAGAAAACCACGTATTTTTACTGGCTGTGTTTTTCACACCAAAATTGAAAATCACTTATGTTATGTTGAAAATCACAAAAAGTTGTCTTGTGGGCTGTATTCAGGTAAACCGATATAAAATTGCTTGGTTACTGACTGCTTGGGTGATTAATAACCGCCCTAACTATATGGGGTGATTGTTACCCTTATCGAGTAGACGTCAGCTAAGAAGTGGTAAAAAGGTCCAGAAAGGGCCAAAACTGGTGCAAAACCAAATGACTTAAGCTATCACCGTAAAACAATATATGAACATGATTCCTATAGAATTAAAAAGCTTCACGAAAGTCTTCGTCGATGCTTTCTTCGCAGACGTGTGTTTAGCTTATCGATGCTATCTTAGAGCTATTAAAACTTAAGGTTTGTGATAAAAGTGGAGGAGTTACAGCAAAGGGTGCTGATGATGATAATTTGGCAAATATCGAAATAGCTATCCGACCTGCCAGCTGTCAACATAATACATTTTATACAAATCTTGTAAAAACAAACTCTATTGGCATGAAACAATAGTCATCATTGATCAGATCAACAAACCATAACAAGAAATTTTTTCGACATTGCTAACAAAATGCCAAGAAAGTGATAAAACTGGTACCATTACCCAGACCAATACCAAGATAGAATCGGCAAAAGAAATTTATAGGCTTGATCACTATAAAGTTAGAAAGCTGCACGAAGTGATTTTTCAATATTCAAACTTTTAGGGCTAAAAGCAAACCCAAAAGGTACAAAACTGGTACCATCACACAGATTGCGGAAATCTACATGTTCCGTATAGAATTAGAGAGCTGAACGACAGAATTTTTCAAAATTCGAACTTTTATGGATAATAAAGTCAAAATGGAAATAGAACTGATATAATCTTCCGGAACAAACGGCTAAGGATAGAATTGAAAAATGGGAGTGAATATATATTTTTGGAGTAGTTGTGCGATATGAAGGGATTTTTCGATTAACATATTTTCAGCGTAAAATCACCCGGACTGAACGGTTCAAGGTAGAATTGCGAAAATTAGGTTTAATACTTATATTATGGTGTAATTGTCCGATATAACGGGATTTTGTGAAAGTCGTACTTTTGGAGAAATAATAAGCGAAAGAGGAATTAAACTAGTACCATCAATCAGATAAAGATAGACGCACTAAAATTGGGTTAAATAGAGTAGTTGTGGACCGGTCGTGGCATAGTGGTTAGAACATGCGACTTCCATGCGGGAGATCGCAGGTTCACCGCCTGGCTCCAGTCATCTTAAAAAAGAGAAAAAAAAATTTTTTCTTTCATTGTCGGCTCCCTTCGAATGTTGTCGACAGCAACTTCGCAGTATTAGTGTCGAGTCAATCCGCATGTCTAGTAAGAGCTTCTCAAACAGTGACGTTCGCATTCGTGAATCTAAATATATAAAAAAAAAAAAAACTTAATTTCCCTTTGCACCCCATGAATGAGGTATGGGATAGCTTCTCGCGTTGTTGTGAATTAACACGCTTTCTATTTTTAGATTCACAACTAACGGCACCTACTTATTTATCGACGAATGCGAACGTCACTGTTTTTGAGAAGCTCTTACTAGACACGACGATTGAATCGACGCTTAATACTGCGAAGTTGCTGTCAAACAACATTCGAGGGGAGCCGACAATGAAAGAAAATTTTATTTATTTTTTTCTTTTAAGATGACTGGAGCCAGGTTTGAACCTGCGATCTCCCGCATGGTAGTCGCGTGTTCTAACCACTATGCCACGGCCGGTCCCGAATCTAAATATATAAAGCGTGTTAATTCACAACAACGCAAGAAGCTATCCCATATACCTCATTCATGGGGTGTAAAAGGAAAGAGTAGTTTTGCGATATGAAGGGATTTTTAGAAATTCGTACTTTTAACGATAATATGGCGACACAAAGAAATTTTTCGAAATTTTTGCTTTTGGGGATACAACTGGCACCATCACACAGACCTAACGGCTGAAGGTAGAATCGAGACAATCGAGGTTAATACTCTTTTATGTGATAGTTGTGCGGCATGAAGGGATTTTTCGAAACTCGCACTTTTAAAGAAAAAAGTGATAAAAATGATACACATCCACAAGATCTGGGGTGAATTTTAATCTTATACAGTAGTTGTGCGATACGAAATGACTTTTCAAAATTAGTACTTTTTGGGATAAAATGAAATTGCACTGTGGGCGAAATGGTCGATCCAGCGTCGTCCGAAACCGTCCTAGTAGGAAGTGTCTGCAAGACATCCTCAAAGATAGGTGCAAGACCACAGTAAATCGTTGTTGACATTTAGGGGACCACCCATACAAATCGTCAAAGAAATATTCATATAAGTGTCCGCTTTGTCATGCACGACCTGATGAGCGATCAAATGTCGGTCAAATTTTCGTTGATGCCAATACAAGCGACCTGTCGCCCACACTTAAAATTTTTTACCTCAGATTCAATTTTTTGTTCCTATATCATAGCAACACATTTTTTCCCTTTGATTTTGTTTGATGCACGACAACATTAGTATTTTGTCGGTCAGCTTGTCGTCAACCAAGTGTTTTGACGACAAATACATACATTTTTCACATTTTGTCTTGAGGACAGCGTTGACGACAAAGTCATGTATGACGGAACTTCCTACTGGGGCATGCCGGTTTCTTCAAAAATGCCAATTTCGAATACCCGGTGTAACCGGGTTTTTGATGTAGGTTAGCCGGTTTTTCTTCTAAACTAAGCATCCAATAGCGAAAAAAGACTATGTCGCTAAGATATAGTTGGGAACTCATCCTGTAATGGCTAGGAAACCGTCCATATTTAGATGAAATGCAGTTTAAATGCAGTTATCTCGTAAACTAAGTGTGCGATTGCAGAAAGGAGCTTAAGTATTAATTACCATACAATAGTTGGGAAATCACCCAGTTACAGTTGAGATCTAATTTTGAAACATTGGATCTCACATTGAAATGAGTGTGAAGTCGTCAATATTCATATGAAAAACTTTGTGCCTTTTTTTCCTATGCTAAGCACCCAATGGTAGAAAGGAGGTTAAATTGTGGGTCAAAGTGATACCTTAATTACAAACCATGCTAATTGTAAAATGTAAGGAAAGTGTTCAAAGTTTGTGAGTTATATAAATTCCACTTATACAGCCAAAATCTGCATACCTCGCCTGAATGACGAATGGTTTGACCTAAATGGCTACAAAAACGGTAAATGGGGTTTTGTTGGGGGTCAATTGTACATTAAAAATCCACTTGAATCAAAATCATAGCTGATCCTTTTTTTTAGGATAAAAGGATTTTTCGTTTTTATACTCCGTTTTGAGCTTTTTTTTTAGGGGTGACATTCTTTGCCCCATGAATCCGCCATCAAATCATAGAGATAATATATCGCGTCTCATGGAAGCGTTTGGACTTCAGCTTTAAGACACTTCTGTGCAAATTAAAGTTTTGTGAACTAAATTAAGCTTTGCGGAAAAAAACTGAGTCTTTTATTTTTATTTTTCCCAAAAAAATTATATTTTCCTTACACCTCGCCTGAATAATAAATAGGTTGACCTAAAATAGCAACAAATACGATTTATGGGGTTTTGTTGGGAGTAAATTGTACATTAAAAATCTAATAGCTTATCCTTTTTGTAAGATAAAAGGATTTTTTGATTTGTATATCTGTTTTTTTTGCTTTTTTAGAAGTGACGTTCTTTGCCCCATGATTCTGCCATCAAATCATAGAGATAATATATAGTGTTACATCTCATTGGAAGCGAACGGACTTCAGCTTTAAGACACTTCATTTCAAATTGATGTTTTCAATACAATTATAGGCTTTAATAAAAAAAAACTAAACTTTTGAATTTTTAAAAAAAAAATATTTTTTTGCCGGTTTTCATACCTGAACACTAGACCGGGTAGCGAAAAAAAATTTCCAAAGTCGAGGGCAAATATTAAAGATCACCACGAGACAACTTAAAAAAAAAATTTTTTTCCCTCCCCCACCCCCCGGAAAAGGAAAAACAACCAAAATCGTTTTTATCACGGTTTTTTTGTTTGTGGCTCAATCGTTAAATCAAAGACATCGGTGTATAGGTCTCGACGAGTACTACATTTGTCCTATAGATGTCGCTGACATACGACATCATCTTATAATGATGGCCTCATTTAGAGCAATTTCTACCCCTAAAATTTAAAAATATTTTTTCTGAGAATTAAAGTCCTTTAAAAATCAAGAACATTTTGCTTTGGAAGTATACAGTTTTATTCAAA
This sequence comes from Muscina levida, assembly GCA_964034835.1. Classification (NCBI taxonomy): domain Eukaryota; kingdom Metazoa; phylum Arthropoda; class Insecta; order Diptera; family Muscidae; genus Muscina; species Muscina levida. Next base: position 23,290,082 of record OZ035882.1, on the reverse strand, counting down.
AACAAAAAAATTACGTATAAAAAGATGTATTTACAGCATCAACACTAATATTTTTTCCTGTTGTTTGTATTATTACAGAAAACTATTGCATAATTCTTAGCGTTTGGAAAAAAAATTAAATGCAAGTTATTGCACACTTTTTAGCGCAAACAGTGTTTTCAAACATGCAGATGCAGTTATTCAGCGTCACCAATATTCAAGCAACGAAATTATAAAGATATCTGGTCCACAATGGAAGTATTAATAATAAAATATAGACATTAATATGCACTTGTATTCTTCCCATGCAATTTGCAACACCGAACATTTGTGCGAAATTTAAGTGAATCAGCGCTTGGAATGACTAATCAAAATGAAAAATTATTGCCAAACTAGAAAGTAGTGAACGGACCTGGAGTCACGCCAATATTTGCTATAATTACATACCTATCTTTGATCTTTTTTTTGGATTTTATTTGTAATAAAAATTATATTTCGTCGGTAACTAGATTAAAAATGAATTATCTCGAGATAATTATTAATTTTTTTTCGATGTTGTTAAGACTTATGCAATAATTTAAGCTACAAAGTATAGAATCATTTTTATACAAATTTTGTATCAGCGCTATAAAGTATGCAATAATTTGTGATAATAATGCAAACAACATAAAAAAATGTTTTTTTTTTCGATGCTGTAAATACATCTTATCATTCGTAATTTTTTTGTTTTTGAATAAAACTGTATACTTCCAAAGCAAAATGTTCTTGGTTTTTAAAAGGCTTTAATCCTAGGAAAAAACATTTTTAAATTTTAGGGGTAGAAATTGCTCTAAATGAGACCATCATTACAAGATGATGTCGTATGTCAGCGACATCTATAGGACAAATGTAGTACTCGTCGAAACCTATACACCCATGCCTTTGATTTAACAATTAAACCACAAACAAAAAAGCAGTGAAAAAAAACGATTTTGGCTGTTTTTCCGGGGGTGGGGGAGGAAAAAAATTTTTTTTTGAAGTTGTCTCGAGGTGATCTTTAATATTTGCCCTCGACTTTGAAACAAAAAAAATTTTTTGTATGAGGACCGACCCGGTCTACTGAACGCTATAGTCACTAATATCATTTGTTTATATATATGTACATTCATTCATGGATCATAAATGGTATCACACTGTGTCTTTTACTTGGTATTGGAGCAAACCCGGCTTAAGAGGTAAGAATTTTTCCCAAAAGCTGAAGTCCAAAACGTTTAAAACAACGTCGTCGGTACAATTAACCAACTAGAAGTTAATGACTGCCAAAAGTGGGTGAAAAAAAATCTACCAAATTTTGTAAAAAAAATCGCAACTGTTACTCAAAAAACCAATAATGCAGTTCGATTAACCGTACAAGAAGTAAATCCGTTCTCCGGTCTTGTCTAGTTGGTTGACTTATACAGTGTTATATTTTAGTTCTTTTTTCTCAAATATACTTTAATTTGGAAAACATTTTTTTGAGCTTCTCTACATTTCAAAACTATCTTATATCTTATCTATTTTATAAAAGTTTAAAATTTGTTGAAAATATTACACACAGGTTTTAATTTTTATATTTATTCACACTCTTACTAAACATGTGTTTAATTTGTGTATTTTATATTTAAAATACTAAATAAATATTTTCATAAATTATGTATTTCTGTAAAAATATTTAATAAGTAAAACAATGTATAAATATACAAATATCATTTAAATAATATCATTAAGGACATTATCTTATTTGGGTGTTTTGATACACTGAAATGAAATAATGCCTAACATCATAACATAAATCCTTAAAAACATTTCCTCGAAAATAGAAACATTTGCATTATGCTATAAGTTTCAAGCTCCACCTTTCATCTCCCAAGTTTGCACTGAACCCACACACATACAATAATTTTTAAATATATTAAATAAGCCCTATGGACTTTATGCAAAAACCAATTTATTTCATACAATTTACCACATGTGGGAAAATCGCATCATCATCATGACTAATTGTGCTCATACATAATTCCCCGAAAAGTCTATGCGCTATTTACACACGTATCAGTTGAAATTATTTACGCACAACTCAAGGCACGTTTCACTCACTGCGCTGAGTGTCACGTGCCAATTTCATTCACACATTTTTAAATGTCCTCTCGGGGAGACATGATATTTATGAAAGATTAAACATTTAATTATGGTAGAATGAAATAAAAACAAAAATATGAAAACATCAGCATTGGACGTAATGTTTTATGAGACAATATCCTGCCTGTGGCACATTTAAGCAAATTTAATACAGCACGACCAATGGTGGCAAGGTCTGTGGACATGGACATTTAAATCTATGATGAGACATTAAGGCCTATAAAAAAATACAATATGAAGTGATTTGTATTAAAATGTACGATTGGACAGAACATGTTTTAAGGGCATTTTTGTATTAATAAACAAAATATAGCTAAAGGCTATAGATAGAACTCAATTTGTAAGTGTCCAATATAAAGACGTAGTACTTCTTTAAAGTATTAAAGGCAACGACGCACTGCACAGTATTCTGTCTTAGGAACAGAAAACAAATTTCATATAATTATATTTGTATACCAAGCTAAACAAAATACTTAAGATTTAGAATTTATTTCAAGCTCAAGACCATTTAATGAAAGAAGTTTTTTTAGCAGAATGATATTCTCATAATGCCCTGGTAGTCTGTACAGCTGTTTCGGATTCAACCACGACTTGGCTAAATCAATGTTCAATTTAACAGACTGAATAAAAACAAAAAAACAAAATACTGCACCATTTCAAAATACAAATTAAGCTAGTACATTTCGCTTGGTCACTTCATCAACTATTTACAACTTCATTTGTTTTTACCACCGAGCGGTGCATGAAATATTGCCATTGCCACCAATTACACTTCCAAAGGTTTTTATAGCCATCTACAAAATCCACAATGTCATACAACACATTCAGCCGAATACTCCGCAGTTACCCCATCCATACATCGACACAATTCATTGTGTTCTAGCTGCATTGCAGAGTTAGCAGCTGGATAAATGCACAAGGATGGCAGTAAAAGTTTTTAAATTTACCAAAAAAAAAAGAAAGTTTTTTAAATGCAAAAATCAAGAACACTAAAACGCCATGTTATTTATATGCATTTCAAGTATACATCACAACAACAACATATGCTACAAAGTTTCATTTTCGGATGTGCGGTTTTCCTTGATAGTTATAGTATAGAAAACTTTTTTTGTTGTTGTTGTTTTTGGCTAACTGCTTTGAGCTTAGTAGCATATTCACAAAGTTAATTGATACAACCGCAGATTAAAATTTCATGTGAAAAATTTTGTTGACACATTTAGTTTTGTGGTCTCATAATTCTATGACTTTGAATTAGGCAATGACGGAGGAAAACCAAAACAGCAATTACAAGTTATAAAACAAGTATTACGATATAAATGTATATTATCTAAAAACAGCCATGAAATTGTACCATACTATGCAATGTTTGATGCAATTAAGAAACATTCATTGCCATTGAAATTTCATTACAAATGTATTAGAAAAACATAATAGAAAGAAAAGTGTATGGCCATTTAAAGAACCAATTACACTGTGAAGACCAGTAAAGACCAACGGTTTCATCATAAAACGAGTACGAACAACATCATTAGACATTACTACACATGGTTTTTGGGACTCAATTCTAGTAACAGCACGTGAATTTAACCCCAAAAAGAAAAAGTTCTGCATCATTCGTTTTGCCAAGTAACATGCCATAATAATTTAATGTCGATTTGAAGTTAGTAAGTACTATATAGGGGAATTTATCACGTTTTACACTCATTTGTTATATTGTTATATGGTGGCGTATGATTATCATAAGTAATATTCCACGTAAATCATACGCCAGTTTTTTTTATCATCAAAATCAATTCACGAATGGAAAAGTGAAACTGTTGCCTATGTAGGGAAATGTTATATGAACAGATTCAAGGAATTGTAATTCTTAATTTTTTTTTTTATTTTGTATAAGCTTAATCTGACTAGTGGTTCTCTTGTTATGTCAACCAAAACTAACCAACTTCAAATCGATTTTAAATTATTATGGCATGTAACTTGGCAAAATTAATGATGCAGAACTTCTTTTTTTGGGGCTACTTTTATGAGCAGTTCTCAGAATTAAGTCCCAAATCAATGAGCCGAAAAAGGTTGTTTTTTATACATATATTGTTTTAAAGCCTTATGACATGTTACCACCGATGCGTTTTAGGAATTAGGTAACAGAAGTTACCAAAGCTCAATACACCGGCTCGCTTTGCGGCTTTGCCAGTCCCAAGAAACTAGGATTAGTGGAGGAGGCCTAATAAGCCGCTCTCCTTAAACAAAACCAATTAGTATGAAAACACGAAGATAATAAAAACAAGAACCCCTCGTAAACTTTTGAAGGACCATGATTTACGAATATGCACGTGGAATGTCCGAACTCTATGCAGAGAAGGTGCCTTAACCGAACTGGCGGATATCCTCGGCAAATTCAAGGCTGACATCACCGCCATACAGAAAATGAGATGGACGGGACAGGGATGCACACGAAGATATATAGCTGTCATGCAGAAAGATACAGATTTGGATGTGGTTTCATAGTAGGCAAGAGACTTTGACATCTGGTTTCGCGGTTAAATTCTGTAAGTGACCGAATAGCCACTATTCGCAACAAGGCGAAATATTTTTACATTACGCTGATTTGTGTACACGCCCCGACGGAAGACAATGATGAGGAAATAAAGATGCATTCTATAAGCGCCTGGAGATGATATATGACCGCTGCCCTGCACATGACATTAATATAGTTCTGGGAGATATTAATGTCAAAATAAGAAGGGAAGATGCTCTTGCTTCAGCAGTCGGAAAATTCAGTCTACACAACAACACCTCCGATAACGGATAACGGAAACATGGTAGTGAATGGAACCAGATTCCAGCATAAAGATATCCACAAGGCAACCAGGATATCTCCTGATCAAAATACAAGAAATCAGATTGATCACGTGGCAATTGATGGAAGGCATGTCTCAAGCTGTTTAGCTGTACACCCTAGTTATGTATTGTACTTTTAAGATCAACCATATTACATTTATAACGAAGAATGAAAAGAAGAAAAGAAAGAAAGAAAGCTTTGTTGACATTTATGTTTACTGACAATTACGATTATTACCGGCGAACCACCCGAAGGTAATAATTCAAAAACTCATAATTTACTTGTGTTTTTATTTCTCTCATCGTTTGGATAAATTATTATTCTTCCCCGCCGTAATACAAGCGTTATGGACGTGCGTGTGATGCGCGGTGCAAATATTGACTCGAATCACCACTTAGTTGCAGCCAAGATAATCACGCGATTAAGCATTGCTAAAACCGCTCGCAATCAAACGCAAAGGAAGCTAGACATTACAAAGCTGCATACCACCGAAATAGCCAATGTCTACTTCAACCAACTCTCTCAATTACTTCAAACCAACCCCCCTAATTCTGATGTTTCCGACACTCCGTGGCAGCATATTGCGAGTTCTATGACCACTGCCGCAACGACCGTACTGAGTTATAAAAAACCATGCTCAGACAAGCCCTTGTACGATGAGGAATGTTGCAAAATGTCTGATGAAAAGGATGCTGCATACAGGCAAAAATGCTGCCAATGACAACGCGTGCAGTGACGGAGCGTTATAATGAGAATAGAAGGGAGATGAAACGCCTGATCAGGCGGAAAAAACATCTGTGGAAGAAAAGAGGGAGCCAGGATATCGACTGCAGGGATAGAGGTGAAGCCCGAAAGTTCTACCAAAAGGTTAAAAGCAAAGGTTTTGGAACAGGGATTCCCACCTGAGACGGAAATCTGGTCACAAACACTCAAAGTGTGCTGCAATAATGGAGGACGCACTTTCGATCTCTACTCGTTGCCGAAGGCAGTATAAGTGACGAAATCAAACCAATCGCAGACGACGGAGTAGATTGTCCATCACCGAGCCAAACCGAGATCAGCACGGCGATCGCAACGATTAAAACTAAAAAAACTGCAAGAGCCGATGGACTACCGGCAGAGCTTTTTAAAGACGGCGGCGATGAGCTTACAACATGCCTGCACCAGCTCATAAACACAATTTGGCTCAAGGATTGCATGCCCGATGATTGGAATATGGGTGTTCTATGTCCTGTGCTTAACAAAGGCGATCCAATTGTGCGTACCAACTATCGCGGGATTAGCCTTTTACCTATCGCATACAAGATCCTGTTTAGTATGTTTTGTGTGAAAGACTAAAGCAAATTATGGCGAACCTGATTGTATCTTATCAGTGTGGCTTTAAACCTGGTAAATCCACGACCGACAAGATATTCACTCTACGATAAATGCTGGAGAAAACCCAAGAAATGCAGATTGACACTTACCATCTGTTCGTCGATTACAAAGCTGCATTCGATAGTCCGATACGACAGAAGTTGTTGGATGCTATGGCTGAGTTTGGTATTCCCGCGAAGCTAATTCGACTTTGCGGGATGACTCTGAATGACACGAAGTCTTCAGTAAAAATTGACAAGAATCTGATAGAGCCATTTTCCATCAAGCGAAGCTTTAGACAAGTCGATAGTCTGTCTTGGCCATGAATTGCGGGATGTTACTGCGGCTTTTTCGACCATTGAAAAGCAGTCGGCGGAAGTGGATATGGTTATAAATGAGGACAAAACCAAGTTATTTGTTTCAGCGAACAAAGAGTCCACTCGTCTGGGACGCTGCGTGAACGTTGACAACTATAACTTTAAAGTGGTAGATGATTTCGTCTACCATGGCTCCGCCATAAACAAAAATAATAATGTCAGCCTCGAAATCAAAAGACGAGTATTAATCGCAAACCGCTGCTACTATGCGCTTAGTAAGAGATTTAACGACAAAGAGCTCTCTCGAAGAACAAAGATCCAGCTCTACCAGACTCTGATCCTACCTGTCTTGCTCAATAGCGCAGAATTCTAGGTAATGTCACAAGCTGATTCATCTATTCTGGGAGTCTTTGAGAGAAAAATAAAACGCAAAATATTTGGACCCATCATCGTTAACGGGAAGTACCGTCGTCGAATGAATCATGAGCTGCATGAGCTGTACAACGACATCGACGTAGTCAAGCGCGTTCAGATAGACCGAATGCGCTGGCCTGGACACGTTATACGAATGGACGAAAACCCTCCGGCTCCAAAATTTTTTGGCAATAAACTCGATTGGCGGCGCAGGAGCGGTCGACCAAAACTCCGATGAATGTACTAGGTGAAAGAGCTGTTAACTAAGCTTGGTGTGACGAACTATTTACGGAGTGCAAAAGACCGAAGCGCTTGGAATACTTTTCTACGTGCGGATACTGATGGATAAATTTGTGTTGTTACTGCCATTAAAGATGAAGAAGAAGGATGATCAATTATCGCAGAAAATCATTTTCAGTGATGTGGCACATTTTCACCTCAGTGGATTCGTCAGTAAGCAGAATTGCCGCATTTGGGCGAATGATAATTCAAGAGTGATAGTCGAAAACCAATGCATCCACAAAAGTAACTGTTTGGTGCGGCGGCCATTTGGCCGATATTTAGTTCCATACATAATAATAATAAAATAAAAACAAATGACAATAATTTCCTAAATAATTTGTGCTTTATTCAAAATCAACATAGGTCCTTAAAATTTAACCACCCTTTATAATTAATTTATTTTCCCTAATTCAATTTTTATCATAGGATAACACAAACAACGTCCCACTTTTAGTCATTACAAGACACCACTTCATCCGTTAATATAGTAATTTTTGAGCTAATAATATGCTAGAGTATTAACCAATGTCAGTTATATACTCTGTCCTCTTTTTAATCTGACTGACTCAAAAAACTTAAAATAGGATTTTTTATTTATTCTTGTTTATGTCATAACATGACTTAGTGCCATTCAATGCCCACACACATCTGTTTAACCAAGGATATTAAAGTTTGGCCATTGACTAACCTTCATATCTAATGACGGTTTCTTTTTATTACTACAAATTATTTTTTAGCATTTATAATTATGGCGACCCAGAATTGTGGCCATGACTATATGTTTTCTAGTCAATGCCACAATTGTTGGTCCAAAATTCTCAAATACAAACCTTCAACAAAACATATGTCATCTTGGGTAGACCAAAGTCACCATTGATGGGTTTCATTGTAAAACTTTAAATTTAACGTGACAGTATTAGGAAAAAAAAGCAAACAATATTTGTGTCTCCGCAAAAACAACACAAACAACTTCAAAATCCAACAACAATATTGGGTTAATCCACAGACCCTTGGCGTACATGCCAATGCATCCTCCAACCTTTCTCACCACCAGTAAGCAAAAGCCAGGTAAATGACACGTAAAATAGATACAGGAAATCGTATTGGACTTGTTGTGGGAACATAAACAGAAATAAGGGGAATTTGCGGATGCCCAAACAACAAAGTCAACGTAGGGAAAACACAATAAGGAAATTTGGGAAAACTAATTGTTAGCCACAATATGGACAACATAACTGCAACTAAACACAACATAGCACATCTTATTTGGCTACACTAGAGATAAAAGTATTTAAAAGAATTTAAGAGCCGGATTTTAAATTACAGATTACTATCTGTATAACATACATAAAACCAAAAAATACGTGTAAGCAAATGAGATGACATCATTGTGGCGATATCATTAAAACATCCAACGCAGTGTGAGTTCTTTTCCACAGCACAAATTTGCACTTGTCTATGAGACAATAATGATAATGATGATGACGACAATAGACATTCAACCCTTATGGCAAATCCTTAAATAGACTTAACATATCGAGATAATTGTTGAGAGACAGCGAAAGCAAAGACAAAAGGACAATTGATATTACAATCCACTTTGTTGGTCCAATTGACCAAGAGCATCCTCATGTCGTGTAGACTGTCAATGTTGACGGAAACTATTCTTAGTTTTTGTTTGGCATCATTTGCTGTGACGTTTATTGCTGATATGTAGTATTTTTTTAATGTCATTTGTGATGTCGTCGTCGTCGTCGGTTTTGAAGTCAGTCAGCACTTCATTAGCATTCCAATCTGTGGAATCAACAGCATCGATAGCAAATAGACAGACAGACGGAAGGATGAATGGATGAATGGACAGGGAAGTAGTGGAGGTAGACAGCAATTTAAATGAACTGAGTGCTTTGTCATTCAATTAAATTGTCAGAGGATAGGATGGTTAGTACAATGACGGAAGCGGAGTCCCCCAGAGAGGATAAAGGTCTGCTTTAATTGGTCCATAGTTATGGGCAGCAATAGTATAATATTAAGGGCATTGGAAGTTGGGAAATATTTTAAAGAATTATCAAAATATTCATAATATTTCGAGTATTTAGAGTATTATAAATATTAAGAATACTTAGAAAATTGTTTGTATATTTCGAATATATAACACCCCGCGACAATTTTCAATTTTTGCTTTCACACTTAATGAAGACCATATATACGTGAAACTAGAGACCTTATGTAGTAAAACTGTATTCTCAGTTTAGCGTCAGGATTTTTTTTTAAAAGGATTTCAAAGATTCAAAGGAAACATTTCCACGAACCATATGATAACGATATGGGTATCAAATAAAAGGTAAAAATCTCAGCAATGCAAACAAATAACCGAGTTTAATGGATCTGGACCCAAAATTTCAAAAAAGATTAATTTTCTAGACAGCCATCTTGCCTTTTTCCCGACAATTTGGGAAATTTCAGTGATGAGCATGGTGGACGCTTTCACCAAGAAATCGCGAAGATTGAAAATCGATTTGGAGGAAAAAGTGCATGCTATGTGATGGAAGAATATTGTTGGACAATGTGTCTTGCACAGACGATCAGCATAAGCGGCAAAGTCAACGTTTACATTTTATTTAGTTTTTTTTATATACATACAATATTTTGAAACAGGATTAACATTTTAGTTCTTTTTTACTAAACTAGTAAAGCTAGATTAATAAAATGTACATATAACTTCTTCCACATATATTTTTTCAGAAAAAATTATTTAAACTTTAAAAGGACATCTTTGACATTTTTGGTCCAGATCCATTTAAATCTGTTATTTTATTGCATTGCTGAGATTCTTACCTTTCATTTGATACCCATATCGTTATCATATGGTTCGTGGAAATATTTGATTTAATTTTTTGAAAGTGGTGAATCATTTGAAACTTTGAAATCCTTTTAAAAAAAAATCCTGACGTTCTGGCGAATGCAGTTCTGAGAATGCAGTTTTACTACATAAGGTCTCTAGTTTCACGTATATATGGTCTTTATCTAGTGTGAAAACCACTGTTGCACAGTGTAATATTAGAAAATATTTAGAATATTTTTTATAATTAAAATACGTAGAAAAATTTTAATATTTCCAATACATATACAATTTTAAATACTGAAAATATTAAAAATATTGTAAGTATTCTAAATATTTATAGTATTCAAAATATTTAGAATGTTTATTTTATTATGAATATTTAGAATATATAGAATATTTAGAATATTTAGCGTATATATAATATACATAATATATAGAATATATAGAATATATAGAATATATAGAATATATAGAATATATAGAATATATAGAATATATAGAATATATAGAATATATAGAATATATAGAATATATAGAATATATAGAATATATAGAATATATAGAATATATAGAATATATAGAATATATAGAATATATAGAATATATAGAATATATAGAATATATAAAATATATAGAATATATAGAATATATAGAATATTTAGAATATTTATAATATTAAGATACTTAGAATATTTATAATATTTCGAATACGTTGACTATTTTAATACTTAAAATATTTAAATTTAAATATTTAAAATTTTAAATACTTAAAATATTCTACGCATTTTAAATATTAATAGTATTCAAAATATTTAGAATATTAAGGATATTTAGAATATTTAGAATTTTTACAATATTTAGAATAATTTTAATATATCTAATATCTTAAAAAACTTAAAAATAAACTTAATTTCCCTTTCCATCCCATGAATGAGGTATAATCGATCGACTCGACACTAACATTGCGAAGTTGCTGTCGACAACATTTGGGGGGAGCCGACAATGCAAGAAAATTTTTCTTTTTTTTTAAGATGACTGGAGCCTGGAGTTGAACCTGTGATATCCCGCATGGAAGTCCCGTGTTCTAACCAGTGTTGGGTAAAATTTATTCTAAATAACAAATAAAAAGATACAAATAAATTTGATTTAGTTTTTATTTGGAATAACAACTACAAAATTTTATTTGTTTATTTGGGAAAATAAATAACTTCCATTTATTTGTCATCTTTTTATTTGTTATTCTGAAATTTCAAATAAAATTTCAAATAATGTACGTACGTACGTATGTATGAGAAATTTTCTTATTTTTTCGGTTTTTTCTCTTTCTCACTTGTTGAAATATTCTTTTTTCCTTTCACATCAATAAATATTTTATTTGTATGCTATTTGTATGACAAATAACAACTAACAAATGTCGAATATTTATTTGTGGCTCAAATACAAAGATAACAGTTGAAATTTGAAATCAATATATTTCAAAACACAAATGACGATTGAAAATTCATTTGTTATTTGTTATTTGAATAAAAATTTATTGAATAACGCCCAACACTCGTTCTAACCACTATGCCACGGCCGGTCTCATCGAATATCTACAATTAGAATATTTAAAATATTTAGTTTCATTTTCTCTATTTCACACATTTTCTTCGCACTAAGTGCGTTTGTAGCTAATAATATCTAATATAATTTATAATATAATGTATTATGGTGTAATGTCCTTATGGAAATGTTAAGTATTGATACGTACTTCGACTGCACATCGACTATATGCACTCGTACATGTAAGTTCCGTCACGATAGTGTATTCTATTCAATAGATTCTAATTAAAAGTGCATTTCGACATAAAATCCGCTCCAGCAGATTAATATTTCACCAATGGCTACATGACGAATTCGCATTCGCATGTACTGTTCTCAATGGGATTTCCCTGGCGAACGTGCTTCCTTGTCCTTTACAACGGGCTACTTACTTAATTTCCATTTGCACCCCATGAATGAGGTATGGGATAGCTTCTCGCGTTGTTGTGAATTAACACGCTTTCTATTTTTGGATTCACAACTAACGGCACCTACTTGTTTATCGACGAATGCGAACGTCACTGTTTGAGAAGCTCTTACTAGGACACGCCGATTGACTCGACGCTTATACTGCGAAGTTGCTGTCAACAACATTCGAGGGGTGCAATGTCCGTATGGAAATGTTAAGTACCTATTAAATAGATACGATGTACATCGACTACATGTACTCGTACATGTCAGTTCCTTCACGAATGTGTATTTTATTTAATAGATTCTAATTAATAGTACATTTCGTCCTAAATTCCACTCCAGCAGATAAATATTTCACCAATGGCTGCATGGCGCAATCGTATTCGCACTCACTGTAGAGAAAGGGATTTGCCTAGCTGTCTTTCGATTAAGCGCCGTGTTTTCGTGTCCTTAACAACGGGTTGGGGAATTTTACACAGCGTGATTTAATAATTTTCCACTACCAGGAAATGGGAAAGTTGAGTAATCAACGGGTTAACCGGAGAAATATTTGCAAATAACTTCAGGTAGATTTCATGGAAATTAAAATTGGAAATAATTAATCTATTTTCGTTATCTGAAAACTTTTCTATGAGGTGTCAGTGTAAGTTTTGGGGGAATAACACAATTTAGCTTGTTTTTAAATGTCAACAGGGATTTCGTGAAATTGTGGAAAATATTTAGAAAACAGAAGAGATTTAAATCAAAATGATTTATTAATTTTAAACACATTTGACATATCCGTTCGTCAATCTAGCAAGATGGATGGTGGATGGATGGACAGTTCGTGTAATATTGCTACACATTCTGGTAAAAACGTGGTGTATTTGGCTAAACTTTAACTTAAATAATTCATAAATATTTTGCAGCACTAACTAAACCCTGTGATAACACTCGAAAAAATAGAATAAAAGGCCGTAGAGAACAGTTTTAACCTAATTAGATCACAGAATTTATCTATATAACATGTTTTTGAGTAACAATTACGGTTTCTCTCAATTTGAATGGATTTTTCTAGATTTTTTAATTTTGATACACTTTTTGCAGCCATTGTCTTCTAGTTAGTGTTTCAAACGTTTAGTCTTCATGCGTTAGGAACAGACCTTACCTGTTAATCCAGGTTTGATTAAGTACCAAATAAACATATATTTTATATATTTGATCTTTTAATTATAAATAAGATTTTGTAGATATATACGTTACGGAAATAAATATAAAAATCTTTTATATGTCATGAATTTGTTTATTTCCGTATTCCCAAAACTGTATTCCCAAAATCCTTGAAAATAAAGTTGCCTAATTTTTTTCTATTTTTAAGTTATAACTTTATATGAAATTGTGCTAATCCAATATACGCTGCATTCTTGCCTCGTTTGCAAAATACCCGCTAACACAAACTGTTTAATTTCACTTGAACCCAATCTACCTGAAGTTATTTGCAAATATTTCCCGATTAACCCTTTAATTAGTTTCAATGGTTATTGCCGAATTCCTGGCAATGGCAGTTGGTTTGAATTAGGCTCAGTGAAATTTTCCAAACAAAAAATTTAAATTTAAAGAGATGTTTAAAATTTAAAGCCTACAGCAGCATGGACAAAAAACAAATATTGTTATCTTTTTAGTGAATCCTGGATGCTTGGTGCTGAATAATTAATAATCAACAAGAAATCAACCAACATACGTCCGACCCAGATCTTTAAGTACTTACTCACTTACTTTTTTTCCCTTTACACCCCATGAATGAGGTATGGGATAGCTTCTCGCGTTGTTGTGAATTAACATGCTTTCTATTCTTAGATTTACAACTAACGGCACCTACTTGTTTATCGACGAATGCAAACGTCACTGTTTGAAGAGTTTTTACTAGACATGCCGATTGACTCGACACTTATACTGCGACGTTGCTTTCGTCAACATCGAGGGGTCCGGCAATGAAAGAAAAATTTATTTTTTATTTCTTTTAGATGACTGGAGCCAGGAGTTGAACCTGGGATCACCCACATGGTAGTCGCGTGTTCTAACCATCATGCCATGGTATGAAAGATATTAATATGAATTTTGTACACAACATGGAGTATGATTAAATGAACAATTCAACTGATGTTGGGCTTATTGTTAGAAGAGCATTCAATTAAATGCTGAAATTTTCCGTTGCTTTTCCACTTGCTACGTAATATTTTAAATCCTTTTTTATCGAGTTTTAAGTAGTCTATTACTTGATGCAACTTCTGCATTTGTGATGGCATCGGTTAAAATATCCTCAAATGGTCTTTCGGTACTAATGTCACAAATAGGAATTTCCTCCGATTCCAGAACTTTGTCGATAACGTCTTCTTTAAAAAGTCGAGTATTAATAAGCAGTATAGGAAGCAGTTTGAAATAAGTTATTAGCATTCTTATCAAATACTTTTGCATCTTTACGATACTTCACTAAAGCATAAAGTCGCTTGTCCCTTCTTTCTTAAATTCGCTTCTTTAAAGCTTCTAATCTATTAATAAGTAGCTTTTATCAATAAGTAGTCCTTCACTGGGCAATATTTGATTAATAAAATTTTTGAAATATGAAAATTTGCTCTGCCAAAGATGTTTCAATTTCCCGGAAAACCGGGAAATAAAAACGACCGGGAATCCCGGGAGAGAAACTCTATTTGTGGCTAAATCACACCTAAACGGCTGAACCGATTTCAATGAAATTTGGAAGGCAGTTAGTATACTGTATGGACATTACTGCAGGCTATATATTTTTTATATATTTGACCCAATGGGCGGAGAGGGCGTGGCAAAACATATTTTTAGAGCTAGGGAGATACAATTTGATACGCAGATAGTACTCGACATCACGAATATGAATATGCAGACGAAATTTTAATTTTGGACCTAATAAGCGGAGTGGGCGAGGCAAAACTTTTTTAGAGCTAGAGAGATACAATTTGCTACCCAGATTGTACTCGACAACACGAATATGAATAGTCTGACGAAATTTTAATTTTGGATCCAATGGGTTTAGTCGGCGTGGACAAACTTTTTTTTAGAGCTATGGAGATACAAGTTGATACCCTGATAGTACTTGACAACACGAATATGAATATGAAGACGAAAGTTGAACTTTTGACACAATGGGCGGTGTGGGCGTGGCAAAACTTTTTTTTTAGAGCTAGAGAGATACAATGTGATACCCTGATAGTGCTCGACAACACAAATAAAAGATGACATTTGATACACAGATAGTACTTGGCATTACAATTACAAATTTTCAGAGGAAATTGTACTCGTATTTGTATTTTAGCTCTCGAGAGATGCAGTACAGTAAATAGATAATACTATGCGCAACAATTCCAAAAATCAATCAGTGGGCGGAGGGGGCATGCTTAAATCGAACCTTAGCCCTAGCAAAATATAATTTGGTTCACAGATTGTATTCGACACTACAATTACAATATTGCAGACGACAATTTTTATATTTTAATCCTAGAGACATGAAATTTGGTGTACAGATAGTACTCGATCAGCGGGCGGATGGTCATAGTAAGATATAGCATTCGACACAATAAAACGTTATTGATTGACCTGGTGTGGGAGTTACTTGGGATAACGAATTGTTTACCGAGGGCATATGATCAATGTTTTAAATTATCCCATTATGAAAGCAAGACAAACATATTATTATCGAGTTAAAGAAACGTTGCCAAAGTATGTTTTAAAGTGGCATATACACAGCTTTTATAACTGTGAGCCAATTTAAATTGATATACGTGTATTATATTAAGTTAATTTTGTAATATTAGTCAATTATGCAATAGCGAACCATTGCCGGGTCCACTACTAATTTTATATTTTTTAATTTCAGCCAAAAAATTTCGAGGTCCGACCAATGTGCAGTGCTGCAAAAAGTTTGTCAAAAACTCTAGAAAAATTCACTCTATTAGAAAAAAATATTTGTATCGAACCGTAATTGTAAGTTAAAAAAACATGTTTATTGTATCCGAATTAGGATAAAACTGTTGTATCCGGCTTTATATTCTAGTTTTTCGACAACCACAATGTTATTGCAGGGTCAAGTTAGCGCTACATAAAATTCTAATTATTCAAGTTTGAATTTTATTACACAAACTGTAATGCATTATTCAGAAGGCTAACGATCCTATGGCATTGGCATATTTTCATATTTTTACTTAATATTTTTACCTAATGCCAATTTTTTATGACACTATAATGTGGTATCATAAAACACGTTAAACTTGTCCAATTCTACCTGCGGCACATTCCGTGCAGTTGTTTTAAGTATCCCAAAACCTTTAGCAATTCAATCGGTTAAAAATAATATTATTAAATATAATAAAATTATTAACACATTTAAATTTTCGGCGCGTTGAACCTTTCTGTGGAAACGTTCATATATTAATATTTATCACGGATTTTTTCCCTAAGTATAATTCTATCGTTGCCATAAACCATATTTTGTACCTGTATTTGAAAATACGTTGCTATGCCTAATATGTTTTGCAATCTCATAAATAAAGTATAAATTGTATCTCTATTAAATCTCCCAATTGAGTACATCTTAATAAAATAAAGTAAAGAAAGTATTTTTTGTGCACAAATACATTTTCATATTCATTAACTTCTTCATCATTTTAGTAATTTTATGTTTTCGTAACATAATGTTAGCTGCTTGAAAATGTTATTCTAAAATCGAATTCTTTTCTTCTGGTTGGAATGTAATATGCAGCATAGGCATCGGACAGCAGCACAGATGAATATCCGAATATTCACGAATAGCTGAATATTTACAAGTAAACCACTATTAATTTTTCATACAAAAAACCAAACCCCCGCACAATGGTTTCAAATCAATTTTTTCTGGCCAAAATTATTTAAGTTAAGAAAATTATCATTTTTGTTCAGAAATAAATTAATATTGTTATATGTTGTCAATTGTATAATTTTTTCTTTCTAATTGATCCAAATCTGCTTTCTGCTTTCCTAGCATATAATTAACGAATAAAAACAAATATTAATTCAATTTAAATCTTATTTTTATGCTGTGAAAATAAAATTATACATTAAGTGTCAGTTATGTCAAGCTTGCTCTCTTAGATTATATTGCCATCTTCGAATTCGTCTTCATATTCTTCATATTTTGTCATATTCGTCTTCATATTTTTGAAGCGAAGGTTGTTTAGAAAAATGTATATACATTTAATAATCGCAAGTATTCGCAAGATGTTATTAAAGAATATAGTTGAGCAAATCACATGCTGTTTTTGAAAGTTAATTTTATGCTGGACAAACTTGAACTTTTTTTTTAAACTTTAAATCAATTTGAATAAAGTGAAAAATTATAAAATTAAATATGCATGTAAACAAGGTGAATTATTTCCTATTTATCTTCCTTTTTTCAAACTTGTTATAGGGAATTATTTAAGTACTTACTATGGGTAAGATTATCCATTACAACTTTTTTTTAAATTTGTTATATTTTTATAAAAACAGCGTATGACAAAATACATATTTTGTACTGCACTCAATTGTTTTCAAAACTATACTACAAATTTCTAACTTTGTCGGTCCAATGACTAACGGTTAACAACAGTTTACAAAAATAGAATTAATTTCTGGTTACTTTGATGTGTTTTTAATTTTTGTGTAACGACAAAAATGGTAAAACACAAAGTAAAAAAAAATAATTTTGGCCACGTAATTGCTCAGAGGGACCATTGTGCCCCGTTTTAAAACCCCTAAAAACACCAAATTAGTTAATAATAACAAACACAAACTTTTGAAGTATCTTTTGTAAACGTCATTAATTAGACAATGTCATAACGTAAAACTTAACTTAAAAATATTAATAAATATCACAACGAGTCGTGTATGTTTGCTCTAGCAAACAACAAAACAAATACTTAAATGCTATACATAAATCTTGAGCTTACAACTAAAAGATTACATTATTACATAGTAAAAATAACAACACCAGTTACAGGGTACCGGAAACCCTTGCTTACATTCATGTCATGTAAGTACTGGAGGGCTAGTGTGAGTGTGTGTGTCTAAGTGTGCGGTACCTTAAATCCGCCATAGTACACTTTAGCCGAAGATGGGCGAAGACTTCCTTCTTACATTATAAATGTGTCAATTTGCGTGTCAAAGCGTGATTCCATTTCCTTTATATCATGATAGAGTTGTTCGATTATTATCGCTTGTTTACTTCTCGACAACTTCGATAAGAGATTCAAAGGAGCCAGGTTATATTTGGGTAAGACACTTGAAACGGTGCCTGGCATGGTAACTTTCTGGGGCAGCTGAATGTGTGTGGCGGCGGCGACTTGTTGCTGTTCCGCATACATTACAGGAATTTTACGTTCAGCACGTGGACTTTCATTGAGTTGCGGCAATTGCAAGGACTTCTTGGTTTTGGATGTTTTAGACCGTTTCGTAAATGCTGGGAAACCTTTGGGGGTCAAGTGACCACTGACTGCTGAACTCATATTGTGCACACGTCTTCTCATGCGCATCAAACGACTTTGCACCACCTCAGCAGGTTTTGGGCGTTGTTGCTCAAATGTCCGCTTCCACATAGAGTATATGGGATCAATGTCCGACTTCTTGGATGGAGGCAACACAGATGTTAGATCTTCATAGGAGGAGCAACGGGGCATAGTCTGTAGCACCAGACGCTTTTTGCTGTGCTTGGGCGTTGATAGAGGTGAATTTGATAGTTTGTAGCTGCGTCTTAAGCTAAAGCGTTGGCAAGTTCGTTTCATTAAACCAGGCAAGTTGTTGTTCTTGTCAGCCGCCTCTTCGGCCAAAACACAATTGACGACTTGAATGTTACCCATTTTCGGAGATTATTTTCGTTTTCGAGTACGGAGCGCAAATGAATAGATGTTCGTTGTTCTACGGACAACTGAATACTGCATGATGATCTCAATTGCTGTTGTGTATTTATACCACGTTCAAGGGTTCTTAAGATTTCAGGTATATTTGGCCAACAAGCAACGCGAGTGTTGACCATATGCCCAAGTAGAGAGAGGATGTGCAATTTACCTCTGTGGCGTGTTGGGTATAACACACGCTTAAGGATGACGCCTCAGGCTCAGGTAAATTATGCAAATTAAAGCATTACAAATCCACGAGCGCACACTCAACGCGTCTCCTTTGTGTGTGTGTAGAGAGAGGTAATCCCTTATAAGATTTACAAATTCATTGATGACGGATATTCTAGGAAAAGCAATACAGAGTATTTGTTCTGCCATTGCAATCTCTGTTTGTCATCTTTGAGGTGACTTAATATAATTAATCCTTTCGTTTGTCACACACTCTGGCGAAATGTTAAAATATCCTTAGCTTGGCACGTACTACATCTGGACAGGAAAGGACCGTAGAAATTCCCCATGTCCAAACTATGTATGCATTTGTGCACACATGTTGGCTATTTTGGTTAAAGCGCCAGATTCTTTACAGCGCCTTGGGTAATTACCTTAAATTGACGTGAATTACGCAAAAACAAAATCAAAATTTCTTACATAGTTGGGTTTGTTTATTTTTACAACGACCCAAATCGCAAAGTCAAAATCTATATACATTTATACAAATGTAAGTGGTGGTTTTTGTTAGGAAATGCTTAATATTACAACAGTCTTTGTTATCCTTGGAATTACGTGAGAGATGATGACAGGAAATATTTCGTTGCAGTGGAAAATTTTAGAAATTTGTACATAGTTAAGTATTAGTCCTGAGATTTATAATGTAAATACTTATTTGGCATATTAAGAAAATAACTAAAGGATTTAGTATCTTACGGATTAAAGTTGATTATCATAAAACCTTTAAGTTGCATCATAGGAAGCTGCTCATAGTGGAAGACTTAAGGGAAAATCTTAAGTTATTATATGGCATACGAAATTTTTATAACTGGTGTGGAAATTTTGGAAAGAATTTTAAGTAGCGCCACTTATAAGTATTGAGAAAATAACTAAAGGATTTACTTCCTCAGGGATTAGAGTTGATTATCGTAACACCTTTAAGTTGCATCATAGGAAGCAGCTCAAAGTGGCAGACCCGTGGGAAAATCTTAAGTTATTATTTGGCTTATTTTTATAATTTGTGTGGAATTTTTGAAGCGCCACTTATTAGTAGCTTATCTTGGCGCTGATGTTTCGGTATTGAACTATAATACTGGTGACCTGGGCACTAAACCCTGTTACAGCCATCTACATTTCAATGATGGGCGGTCCTCTCGACGATAGAGAGCAACTTCTTAATTGAGTCAAACGGCATGTCTAGTAAAGGTTTATCAAAAAAAACTTAATCGTCTTTAAACTGTAGGATTTTGTATTGCTGCAGATGGAAAGTAAAGTTATTAGTCATTGTTCTCAAACTTATTTATTAATAATGACTACGGCAATGAATTTTATGCAAATGCATATTTTTTCTAAACATCATAAATTAGAAACGGTTATGTTATCTTTAAAATAGCATTCAATCATTTTTGCATATTTTACAAAAAATATCAGCTTTTTTGCATTTGTATGAGCATATTTTAGCAAATTTCACAATAAATGCATATTTTTGTTGCATAATTTTTCTATTTTGATTAACAACCACTTAAAAAAGTAAATCGCCTTCAACCTTTGTGGAACATCTTGGGTAAAAGTTGCTTTATAATTTGTTACACAATATTCACCTGAATTACAAAAATTTTTTAAAAAAGTTTTACACCTTTATCCAGGGGACATAAGAAGAAAATTTTATAGTGGGAATTTTATATGAAATGACGATATGCGAGAACAAAAAATCGTTGCTCAAAGTCAATAGACAACACCATTCAATAGATTAAACCAATCAACAACTGTCTGGCTCGCTGAGGTTTCTGATAAACCCATGCAAAGCCTACATGGAAAAGGCGGAAAGGGGGTTACAATGCTGATGGCTGTGACTTGTCTATAGAATAAAAGTTTATTAACGATGTTATTCTATTAAACCTAATTCTCTAATTTCAAATGAAAAAAAAAAATTATTTAAATTTAGCTCCACGATTTCGATTCGAATTATTATTAATTTTATATGTACATTAGGGTAATAACTTTTTTGGACAACATTCTCCCCAGGGCTTTTCTAATGGCAAATATTGTATTAATGATAAAAAAAACTATTTCAGTTCAATTTACTAAAAAAAAAACCTTACGCACCGACAGCGATTTCTAAAATGCCTTTAATATATGTTTTTTTAAATTTTTTTTAATAACAATTTTTTTTCAAATATTGTTTATACATATGTATGTATGTTAACAAATAATAACAATAAATGATTAAAAGTAGGTATTGTAAGACATAAACTTTACGTTCAAAATACGCGATGTTTTACAAAGCGGATATATATCTTACAGTATTTTTATTTCAATAAAAATTTTTTTTTAAACTTTGTTTGATTCAAAACTTTAACGCGTTTGGTGCGTAACCTTTTTTAACGATAGCGAAAAACTAAAAATGCAGTTCTTAATATTTGTCCATGCCCTACACGATTTTGTCTGGGGAGATTTGATATTTGCAAAAAATGCAAAAAGTTATTACCCTAATGTACATATACGAGTATGAGTAAATGCATTTTGTGTCCTTTTTTGAAAAAATTAATGCAAAATTTTATTTTCCACAAAATTTTTAATATTTTGTAAATGCATATTTTATGTGTCTTAGTGCATATTTTTGAATTTTAAGTGAATGTTATATGCGCATATTTTGATTTTTTTAATGCATAACATTTATTTTCCTAATAAAGACTTACTAATTTCTACTTTGTAAAGGTTAATATATACCTTACCCCAAACATTTTCCAACAACTTGACCAGTTATTAAAGTTTTCATCTCTCATATTCCTGGCCCACTAAGCAAAAGTAATTTATTCAAGAACAATACAAGAAACAATGCAGCAACTATTGCTGCACAAAACTAAACAATACTATTTACTTTTTAAGTTCACAAGTACTCCTCTATCCACATTCAGTTTTTACGTTCTGTCTACCTCGTTCTCCCCACATGCACATGACGTCAGTGGAAACATCGAGGAAAAAATTTATTCCTGATGGCAACTACGACATGAGTGTAATATCGCATATCACCACACAAAGGATCCATGGATGCCAACCAAGTGTTTCTAGCGAAAGTAAACAGTCAATGGAAAAATACGAAATTGCAAAGAAAGTGCGAATGTATTATGTGCACGTACAATCTGAACTTAGAAAGTAAACAAACAGGTACTCTAGAGTAAGAATATATAAATATATACATGGGGCTATATATGACATGATATATTATAAAACAAAGGAAATTCTGTGTAGCTGTGTGTGTGTGTGTACAAATGTACGTAATATTTGCATGCTCCATATGACATATACATTGTCCAAACAAATCACATACCCACACGGTGTCTCGTGCACGAAGCAATTGTTTGTGATAGAAGCACTAGTTTCTGGTCATGTCCTTACTACATCTTGTGATGGTTTGCTTATGATTTTTTGTAGCTGGTCAACTAGCTGGAATACAAAATGTTTTTTTTTTGTATGATTTAAGTCTACTTCATCTCAACTTTCTGGTATATTTAAAAGTTTGTTTTCGTTTTGGGTCCTCGAGCCAAGAACCAAATGAAATATCTATATATATAAAAGGTTTGGGTGACTGACTGATCATTCCCCAGGTCATACGGCTAAAGTTAGAACCGTGAAATTTCTAATGTAGGTTTCTTTTATGACGTAGGCGCGCACTAAGAAGGGATTTTTGGAAATTCGGACTGCAAGGGGGTAAAATGGGCGTAGCACCGGCCCATACAACTGGAATTTTAAAATGGCTGTACCTTTAAACCATTATAGGAACGATGTCGAGATTTCTTACGTTTATCGGTCGTATAAGAATAAATACTTTGTTTGTGGAAAGTGGGCGGTGCCACTTGGCCAAATAAGTTGACCGATTGCAATTGATTCTTTTTTGTTTGATACAGTCCATAGAGCCTCTACCATAGGCTACATAAAAACATAATTAGACAAAGGGGCGCACTGTGGCACCGTGGCACATTAGAGGTATGAATATTAAATTTGCTGCATATGCTACTAAAACAAAGAGCTTGAAAAAATTGTTATCTAGGCGAAATAAATGGACCGATTGCGGAATATTGTGTCAGTCGTCTTAAACGGCTTTAGTCAAAATTTGAACAAACTTGGACTATTTTTATCCATGTCCCAAAGAGGTCAAAGGTCCTCTCTATCTATATATATAAAAGGCTTGGGTGACTGATTTTTGGAAATTCGGACTGAAAAGGGGTAAAATGGGCGTGGCACCGCGCCATACAACTGGAATTTTAAAATGGATGTATATTTTGAACCATTGTATGTATGAAGTCGAGATTTGGTACCTATATCGGCCGTATAAGAAAAAATACTTTGATTGTGGTAAGTGGGCGGTGCCACACCCTTTTTTTAAAAATAGTAATATTGGTTAAATAAATGGACCGATTGCAATTGAATTTTCTATGTGTGATACTTTCCATTAGGCCTCTATCATAGGATACATGAAAACATAATTAGACAAAGGGGCGTGTCACCGCCCACACTAACAGAAATTTCAATCGGTCTTATCTCAAGAGCCATTAGAGGTATGAAGATGATATTTACTACATATGTTACTGATATTAAGAGGATTACGTCTCGCTGGAAAATGGGCGGTGCCACGCCCCTTTTGAAAAAATCGTTATTTGGGCGAAATAAATGAACCGATTGCAATGAAATTCTCACTGTGTAGTACTATCCGTAGGGTCTCTATCTTAGGCTACAGGAAAGCATTTTTAGACAAATGGGAGTGGCACTGCCCACACAAACCAAAATTTCAATCGGTCATATCTCATGAGCCATTATAGTTAAGAAGATGAGATATGCTACATATGAAAATGGTACATGGGTGATTACGTTTCGCTGGGAAATGGGCGGTGCCACACCCTTTTTTAAAAAATTATTATGTCGGTATATTAATAGATCGATTGTAATAATATTTTCATTACCTATATATTTAAAATTGTCTACTGTCTGTAGATAGGATGATGCAATTTAGGATTGTGATTCCCCCTTTAGCTAAGAATGGATTTTTGCAAATTCGTACTTTTAGGGGGTAAAAATAACAAGTAAGGCATAAAAGTTTTACCATCACCTAGACCAATCGGCTAATGTTATAATCGCGAAAATTGATATGGAAATGCTTACTATTAAATTGGATTTTTTTTTTAAATCTGGGTAAAAAATCGAAAAAGGGGTAAAAGCGTTACTATCGCCCAGACCAAACTGCTAATGATGTAATCAAGATTATTTATATAGGCTTGCTTCCTATGAAATTACAACGAAGCAAGCAGGGTTTTCGAAAATCTTACCTTTTTGGTTTAAAAAGGGCCGAAAAGGGATAACACTGGTACTTAACGGCTAAAGGTATAGTCTCAAAAATGTAGGTGAATATTTTAGTTGTGCGATGCAAAGTAATTTTTCGATATTCGTTACTTAGTAGTAAAAAACCGAAAAAGCAATAAACCAGATCAAATAGCTAAAGGTAGGGTTACGAAAATGTATTTAAAAATGTTCCCTTTAGAATTAGAGAGCCGTCAGATGGGTTTTTAGAATTTCGAACATTTAGAGGTAAAATAGCCGAATAGGAATAAAACTGGTACCATTACCCAGTCAAAACGGCTAAAGCTACAATCGTAAATGGGCACGCTGCCTATAGAATTAGAGGGGGTACCAGTCCATTACAGTTGTGCGTTACGAATGATTCATTTGAAATTCGAACTTTTAGGGATTAAATGGGACTAAAACGGTACAATCACTTAGACCAATAGTATAAAGCTACAGTTACATAAATGGAGTGTTCGTTCGTCTTATGAAGCGCTTGCAGTTTAACTGCATTGCTTAAAGTCATAAGAAGATTTATTGTAAGTACGGGTGAAGCAACGCGAGCCGGGAATGCTAGTATATTTATAAATGAGTTTATATTTGTTTATTTGCTTTTTTTAGTACCGTAAAGCCTCGAAAACGGCTTTACCGATCTTTTTGAAATCTTTACAGAATGTAGATAAACATTTACATTTTTGATATATCAAGTGCGCGTGGCCCCGTCCATTGGATCCTATTTTTGAAACCGAAATATCTCCTTAAATGTTTTTTCAATCGCATTAAAATTTTGTGCGGATGCATTTGGCAGCAATGTTCGTGATGCAACAAAAAATGGGCGGAATCGGATCAGTGGGCGTGGCATAAAACTTGATACTTTAAAAGGCTGTCTCCAATGAACTGTAAGAGGTATAAAGCAGATTTTTGTTTGTACAGTATGAATTACAGTGATGGTGGGCCGTGCCACACCCCATTTAAAAGAAACTGTTATAACAGCTATAATAATAGTTTGATCGTCCTGAAAATGTCACAGTATATTAGAGTTATAACCAGGCTATTTAGAACCCAGTTGGAAAAAAGGGCCGAGGCACCGCATAGTGGGCCAAAACAAATAAAATTGTACTGAATCTGTAAATTAGTGTTTCGGGAAACTCCTGCAATGCGGGCTACCAAATCTGGTTGGCTAAAAAACGTCTGGTTATTTTGTATGGGAGGTACCAGAAGGGGTCGGCCGATATAGTCCATATTCATTCATGATTTAAATTTCAATAAGATTATATCTTGTACAAAATATGACAGAATTCAGAGTACCTACCAAATGAATTTATGTAAAACTATGAGGGTGAATTCGGTAATTTGTATGGGAGTCAACAGAAGGGGTGTGGAAAATTCTTTGGTTTGTTTGTAATTTGGCTCAACCAACAGAAGTAAAAAAATACTGCCAAATCTTTGTAGGCCACGTGCCTTAAAATTTGTTCACTTTCAAGGCTCGCAGCAGATCAGAAATGCACCTAACTGCTCATACAAATGCTTTTATAAGCTTTTACAAGTGTTTTCAATGAAAAGAAAACAAAAAAATCGACAATTTTTAAAATTGAAATTTGTTTTAAATTCCGCTAGATTGCCGGTTTGGGCCACTGTGTTCCACCCACACACGTCGATATTTGACTATTATATATTTAGGAGAAAAAAAATACAATTTCTTAATCGAACATTAGTAAAAAAGTATTTACTAAGAAGCTGACTATTGACCTCTTTGGGGCATAGGAAAATAGTTGTCCAATCTTAGTCAAACTGCCGTCATGTACATTTTTCATCAAGTGGCTCTTATATACACATATATACGGCTGACAAAACAATTATGTAGATTTTTATGCAAATACCTTGTGTCGATTGCGTATAAGAATTGCATGTTTACTGGTTTATTTGCCTACCACGCTTTACGGTGTAACGCCAGAGGCATTTATGCTGAAATAAACATTTATCTTCATTAGGGTAATTGTAAGTTATATGGGAAAAAAAATTGCTGAATTTTGTCGGTCTGACCCTCCAAAAATGATAAGTCTTTGCAGATTTTAGGATAGCCAAAGTTTGAGCACGATTGGAAAATGTTAACCCGTGCCGCTGGGAGCTTGAAAGTTTACAAGCTTCTGTAGTCACATTTGGAAGGCATAACTCAAGAACGACTACTCCAATTGCTGAATTAAAAATCTGAAATTTAGAAATTAAAAATCCTTTAATCTGTTCATATATCATTTCTCTGTACAATCAACAGCTTCCCAATTATAAATATATTAATGAAAAAAAAAATTTGCCTAAAAAATGCAAAATGGAAAAAATTTAATTTGTAATTTTTAAGCATATTTTGTATTCTTTTTCAATAAATTTATTCATAACTGTGAAACTGTTGATTTCGGATAATTTCGACTGTAGTCAAAGACTACCGTGGACTGATAATGTTATCATATATTTAGGATCTTGCTACGATCTTGCAAAAGAAACACTTTACTTTACATCAAGTGCGGCAAAAACCTGGCATTACAAGCGGATTAAAATTGACAGCAGTCAAAAAAAAATACCTCCTCCTCCCAAGTACAATCCGAAAATTAAAGTCAAAGCAGTACCAAGGATTGGGGACATGTAGATCACCAAAACTTATTTAGTTAGTTACCAATCACTTTTAATAAATAGAATATAATATATTGAAAAATTAAGAAATTTAGGCCACTGCATTCATCTAGACCTAAACTTTGATAATTATTGAAGGGATCTATAGAAAGTTTTGTTTTTTTTTTTAACTTTTATCGTAGCTAATTACACCTCATTATTATTTCTATCAACTATTGTCCATTAAAAGGCTATAGCCAAATTTTGACAAAGCAGAGAGCCAAGAATATTTTTGGATACATGTGGGGAATTATTAAATAACACGATCACCGGCGACCTTTTATTGTAAACACAATTACATACTTTTATTGTATACAAAATGAATTCCGTTGAAAATACTTTTATTGTACCAAAAATTAATTTTATAGTACAAACAATTAATTTTGTTGTACAAAAAATAATTTTGTGTACCCGAAAATGTGTTTATTGTACAAAAAAAGGTTTATTGTTCGAAAGTTTTCTTTTTGTGTCTGAAAGAACTTTTATTGTACCAAAAAGTGTATTTATTGCACCCAAAAAGTACTTTTGTTGTACCTGTAAATGCTTATAATGTACCCAAAAGATACTTTTATTGTACTTAAGTGTAATTTTACTTTTTACTATACACAAACTATTTTTTATTATACCAAAAAGTACTTTTATTGTACTAGACTGTCATTGTACCCAAAAAGTATTTTTTACATTATTTTATCTTTAATGTGTGGCCGGCCGGTTAGAACACTCGACTACCATGCAGAATATCCATGATTCGATACCTCCGCTCATCTACATTTTTCTTTTATCGCCGGCTTCCTTAATGTTGCCGACAGCAACTTCGCAGTACAGTGTCGAGTCAATCGACATGTCTAGTAAAAGCTTTTCAAATAGAGACGTTCGTATTCGTCGATAAGCAAGTAGGTGCCGGTAGTTGTTAATCTAAGAAAATAGAAAGCATTTTAATTCACAACAACATGAGAAGCTAAGCTATCCTATCCTTATTAATAGCGTATAAAGGGAAATAAAATTTTGTATCTTTAGTGTACCAAAAAGTACGTTAATTGTAGAGAAATGATTTTTGTTTTCAGTATATGTAGTAAAAAGTACCTTTCATGTACCAAGAACAACATCTATTGCACCAAAAACAAATTTGTTTAAACAAAAAATTATTTTACCACACAAGGCAATAAACTCGAAAAAAATGTAAATACTTTAAAACCCAGTACACAATTTTGATGTATTGCTGTTCCAGTAGTACAAATATGGTCCAAATTTTAAATTCTATGGAGAGATTTTTTTTTATTTTTAACTAAAATCAAAGAGGGTTAGTCTGATATTATTAAAATAAACTAAGAAAAGTTGATCTATTTATAAATTGTATTGCAATCGAATCAGTAGTTTCGGAGTCATAATAAAAAATTTAAGCAAAAAAAAATTTCTTACTTGAAATACCAAATTTTTTTGTTTTAAAAAAAATCATGAAAAATCGAAAACGGCAAAACTTGTTCAGATTTATTGCTTTTCCGCGAATCCACATTTAATAGCAACAAAATAAAATTTATTCACAATTAAGCGAATTCGCTCAATTTTATTAAATTTTAATTGCTAATGGTTGGGCTAATTTTTAATATTCCAAAAATAGGTTTATAAGTATAGGAATTACCAGAAGGTGTCTATATCGGCCGACCCTATATTCCTTCCTAAGTCAAATTTCAATAAGCTTGTATTTTTCACAAAATATGACCGAATTCATTGTACTTAGAGAGATAAAACGTATGTAAAACTACATATGATAGTGCATTCGGTCATTTGTATGGGCGATACGAGAAGGGGTGTGGTAAATGCTTTTCAGTATTTGTCTAATATTAGAAGATACTTAAAAGAAAAAATTTCAAATATCCTCGAAGTGTCTGTTTGGTAGAAATACAAATTTTAAAAAAATAGGTCAACTTGTATGGGAGATACCAGAATTCATGTCAAAGTGAAATTTTCATAAGTGTACATCTTACGCAAAAAGAGTTATTTTCTATAGTAGGGACCAGAAGGGGTGGGACTATTCTGCCCATTTACAATGCCATTACTTCATTTTGAAAAATAATAATACTGGTAAATTGTCATAAAGATCAGTTAAGGTTTACTCGAGTTAACCTGTCCACCAGCCATTCGGCAAGCCAGCGACCCAGTCAGTCAGACAGACGGACATGGCTCAATCGTCTGAAAAAGTCATGAAATGAATATAGTCTTAAAATACTTGTGGTGTAACACGTCTCCTTTAACGCGTTACACTTTTTCTCGTGTTCCGCTTTTTCATTACACCATTTTCTACAGTGGGATACCTTTAATTAATCTATAATATAAAAATAAGTCGCAGAATGTGTTGCTAAGCGCAAAACTCGAGAACGGTTGGACCGATTTGGCTCAATTTTTTTTTCAGTTATTCGTAATTGCCAGGAGTAGGTTTTTACGAAAGAAAATTTTGGAAAACCCTCCGGAAAAGCCGGAAAATTGGAAAAATCGAAAATTTGCTTTATTGTATGGAATTTTGTGTGCAATTGTTACAAATAATTTTTCGAATGGAAAAATTAAAATTTTTGTTGGAAAATTCGGAAAATTCCGGAAAAATTCGATAAATTTTAATACTATTTTTCGACGAAATTTAGCTTTTTGTTGTACGATTTGATAGTTTTGAACGAAGAAACTTGCGAAAAATTTCGGATAATTATTCCGAAATGACTTTCCAAATGGAAAAATAAATAAATTCTCGGTGGAAAACTCGGAAAATTCCAAAAAAAATCGATAAATTTGAATTTTTCGGCAAAATTTTGCATTTCATCGCCTGATTTGAGGTAAATCGCATATTAAATTTTTGTCGGTTTTCGAATAGAAAAATAGAAAGTTTTAGTTGGAAAATACCAAAAAAAAGTTCTTTTTTTTTCGACAAAATTTTGCATCTTATCGTATGTTTTTGTAATTTTTGGCGATGTAAATGTGAACAATTTCGAACAATTATGACTTTTGAAATTGAAAAATAGAAATTTTTTGGTGGGAAACTCGGAAAATTCCAGAAAAAATCGAAAGATTTGGATGCCTTCGACGAAATCTTCCATTGTATCGCTTGATTTGATGATTTCAGACGACGTAAAGGTGAATAATTTGTTGTGTTGCTGAAAAATTTCGGATTATTGTGAAATATAGTGTGAAAAATGTATAGTAATCTATCAAGCAAGAACGTTGTCCCAGTTTGCTCAATTTTTTTTTTCAATTTTTCATAATTGGCAGGAATTTTAATGCCAAAAAATTTTGGGAAAATCCCTAGGAAACGCCGGGAAAATTGTGTGCAATTGTTACGAAATGGCTTTTCGAATGCAAAAATAGAAAATTATTAGCGAAATACTCGGAAAATTCCGGAAAATTTAACGGGATAAATAATTTCTATATATATAAAAATGGTGTAATAGTAATTCATATAGTCATTCATCAATTGAGAACGGCTGGGCCGATTTTGCTCAATATTTTTTTCAGTTGTTCGTAATTGCCAGGAGAATATTTATGTGAAAGAAAATCCTTCGGAAAAGTCGGAAAATAGGGAAACTCAAAAACTGCCTTTTTGTATGGAATTCTTACGGAATGGATTTTCGAATCGAAAAATAGAAAGTTTTTGTTGAAAAATTCAAAAAATTACGGAAAAATTAAAAAAAAATTAAATTTTTTTCGACGAAATTTTGCATTTTGGATAATTATTCCGAAACGACTTTTCGAATGGGAAAATAGAAAAATTCTTGGTGGAAAACTCGGAAAATTCCGGAAAGCTCCAAAAACTTGGATTTTTTCACCGAAATTTTGCATTATATTACTTGATTTGATGAAAATCGCAAATTGAATTTTCGTATAAAATTTTGTAAGCCATTGTTCCGTAGTGGCTTTTCGAATGGAAAAATGTTTGTTGGAAAATTACGGAAAAATTAAATAAAAATTGAATTTTCTTTTTCGACGAAATTTTTTATTTTAATGTTTGATTTGATAATTTTGGACGATGTTAATATGGAAAATTTCGGATAATTATTCAAAAATGACTTTTCGAATGGAAAAATTGATCGTCCTTTCGAATTCAAGCGAATTAAATAAACCATTCGATTGGCTTTTGTGATGACAATCAATAAATCGCAAAGCCAATTGTTGGAAGTTTGTGGGATCAATCGCGAATTCCCCTGCTTTTCGCACGGTCAGCTGTACGTTTCCTGTTCGCGTTTTGGCAAACCGTCTTCAATGTTTGTTTTTGCGCCGGAAAACAAATTGAAATACATTGTTTATCACATCGCTCTTCACTAATTTCGAATAAATTCAAATAAATTACATTAAAATTTTAACTATTTGTATTAATATTACCCTGGAGCTTATATGAAGGCGTTAACTTAGGAGCGAGACAAAGTTCGCAGGGTACGAAGTTGTATGGCAGAACAACGTTTGCCGGGTCAGCTAGTTGTAAATAAAAACCTAAAGCATACTTCGATTTTCATAATACATTTCTACTTGAATTCATATGATATGTTCATTCACTACAAATAAATAAAATTTTTCGAATTTTTTTTTGTTTTTTATTTTTTGTCTGACCACTATGTCACAAAATTTCAAAAGTTTCTGTATCCGGGACATTTAATAATACATTTTAATGTAAAATTTTTGATCCCGGCTTCTAAATAGTTGATCCTTATGTAAAATTTCACGCTGAATTCAAATCTGCTCTCAGATATGTGGAAAGTAGAACAGATTTTGAGATATGGTCCAATTTCCATTTTTAGTGTTTTGAAAAAAGGTAGGTCTACTAAAATGCCATTTTCTCTGGCTATAATTCACCGATTTTACTGAACTGTAACAAAAATAAAAGTTAATAAACTTATTTCTTAAAAAAACGATAGTTTATTAAAATCCAAACATTAATGACGAAGTTATGGCACATCAAAGTTGGATTTTTGTAAAAATTTTAATGATTTTTCAAGTTTTCGCTGCCTTTAATAAAGTTTTTTTCCGTGTTTCCGTAAAAATTGCTCCGGTTTCAGACTAAAAATGGAAATTGGACCATATCTCAAAATCTGTTCTACTTTCCACATATCTGAGAGCAGATTTGAATTCGGCGTGAAATTTTACATAAGGATCAACTATTTAGAAGCCGGGATCAAAAATTTGTTGCATTGTGCAATTAGTTTTTATAACTTTGAAACTATTGATCCCATTAAGAGGAGAAATGTCTCAAAATGTTGCCAATTTTACTTAAAAAATTATCCAGAGAATTGAAAAAATTTAACTATTTTTGTACTTAGGTAGCTATATTACCTTATATGTATATAGTGGTTATTCAAGCATATTTTTGCTGTTGACCTGTGTTACTAATACTTCCACTGTACAAGTGTACTTTTATTTGTACTTTGTTGTATTAAAAGGGAGTTTAATTGCACCAAAAACTTCTTTCATTATACCTTAAAGTTCTCTTAGTTACCCAGGAATTTATTTTCTGTACAAAAATAAGGTTTTTTTTTTACAAAAATATGCATATTTTTGCACATATAAGTACTTTTATTGTATCACCAAATAGTTTTATTGTACCAAAAGTACTTTTATGGCACTAAAATGTACTTTTTTATTTGTAATTTTTGTTAATATTTATACATAGTGTACCGACAAGTACTTTCCCTGTACCTAAAAGAACTTTTATTGTACCAGCAAGTACTTCATGGTACCTGAAAGTACTTTTATTGTATTCGAAATAACTTTTATTGAACCTACAAAGAACTAAAAAGTACTAAAAAGTACTTTCAACGTACCAAAAAGTGCTTTAAATGTGGAAAAAATTGCATTTAATGTATAAAAAAAGTACTTTAAATGTACCCAAAAGTAAGTTGTTTTTAGTAAAAAGTAATTTTACTGTACCGAAAAGTAGTTTTTATTTTACTAAAAGGTACTTTTATTGTACCAAAATGTAGTTAAGTTGTTCAGAAAATATTTCTAATTTATTTTCTTTTATTATAATGTACTTAAATTGTATCAAAATGTACTTTAATTGTACAAAATTGTAAAACTAATTTTAGTACACGAAAAATAATTTTATTTTATCAGAAAATGATTTCATTCTTCTAAATATACCTTTATTGTACCATAAAGTTCTTTCAATTACCAAATAGTATTTTTTATTATTTTTATTACTAAAAAGTACTTTAAACTTTTACGAAGTACTTTTATGCTCAAAAAAAGTAATTTTCTACTTCTAAAATGTACTTCAATTGTTAAAAACTTTTTTGTACCAAAATGTAATTTTATTGTACCAAAAAGTATTTTTTACTACTAAAAATTATTTTCATTCTACTCAAAAATCTTTATATTATAGTTAAAAGTAATTTAATTACTTAAATGTACTTTAAAGTACTGTTAGTTTATTCACCAAAAAGTACTTTAATTGTATAAACAAGTACTTTTGTATATGTATTACCAATAAGTACTTTTATTCTACTAAAAAGTAGTTTTATTGTACCAAATATTAATTTAATCATAATCATAATATAAAAGTAGATTTAAAATGCACTTTATTTGTTAAGTTTTTTACACATTGGTGAAAGTTCATAAATATAAAAATTAAACGTTACTACAATTTAATTTATTTCACCAATAAAGAGAACATCTTTGTGTCGAATTAGTGGATCAGTATTCTGCTTTAATTCTATACTGGCTTTCCTGGCTTGTGTTGCCCTGCCGCTACTTACAAGTGAATAAAATATAGCCTATATCACACTGTAATAACAAAGCATTCTACTTGAGAAAGAATTTTTAAAATCTTCTCTTTATAGTATTAGTATAGACGTAGGTAAACTCTTCTTGGAACCGACCGTGGCATGATGGTTAGAACACTCGATACTCGGACGCGATCTTCCGCATGAAAGTTTTATTGGCGGCCCATTTGATGCTGTCGACAGCAACTTCGCAGCGAATGTGTATTAAAAGCTTTGCAAAAAAGAAGTGTTTGTATTCGTCGTTAAACTGTAGGTAATATCGTGTAAGCCTCTTGAATAGAGCATATTAATTCATAATAATGTGAAAAACTATCCCATACCTCATTTATGGAGTGTAAAGGGAGGAAATGTTAAAGTAAGCTTTTTGTTTTTTTCTGCGATGCTACAGTTTACGATAGGTTTACGAAACATCATCTCTAAAAATTTTAGTATATAAACCATGTGAAACAAATGAATGCTAAGCGATAGCACATTTCGTTTCATGTGCATCCTACTCTCCACAATATAAGCCCTCATATTTTCATATGAATTCCACTAGTTGTATATAATTCACATTCTGCAGAATTTTTTCAATTTTAGTAAATACAGTATTAGTTGTCATTTCATTATAATAAAATCACGCACACACGCCCAGAAGATTCACAAAATTTGTGTACGCATAGAATTATGCATAACCAAATAGTAAATAGACAAACATAGACACATCATAGGAATGAAATGAAATCCCGTTTTAACGATGTGGTTCATGGTATTACATATGTGTATGTGGTAGTCATTATTCCTGTATATTTGTTTATACGCCTAAAAATAGGCAACAATTTGTAAATTTATTCAAATTATACTACAAATGACAAACCACGTACGCCGTATCATGATCAGTTCGCTTGAACAAGCGTGTGTATGTGTGTGTGTGTGTGTTGTAGCATGTTTGCGTGTATGTAATTTATACACCACCACACGCTTAGCCTGCTGGGTCACAACACGATTGCTAATGCCCAGCGGCGGAAATCATGAAAAGGAAGGCCTTCGTTCATGAGTTTGAAGGCCTTCTTTTGGATCCGGTATGCCTTCCTTGACCTTCTTTCTTCCTTTCTTTTTTTACATTGCGTGACATTGGAAAATAAGGCCTTCCGTCGCCGGTTTCCAGAAGAAGGCCTTATGGATGCTTTCTATATGAAGGCATTATGGAAGGTCTGCATACACATGTAAAAATAATGACTTGCAAATAAAAAAAACTGTACAGTGCACCCTCAAATTATATATTTTTTTTGAGAGCGCACCGGTTATTTTAGATATTTATATTAGATATTTCTGACTTCTAAATATTTTTTTCTATACTTACATTTTTTTCCAACGACAGTAAACATTGCTGGAGTTTGAACCCACTACCTCGTGATTGTTAGTCAGCCATGCTACTGTCTAGCCTATGAAGATGCATTCGAATTGTTTGGTTGAAACTAAAGATACATTGTTTAAAAAAAACCCCTTCCACGGAAATTAACAATTTTTTCCATTTGGAAGACATCCAAAACCCCTTATATTTGGAAGCGAGAGGGTATGTGTATGAAATCCCTCTGCCTTCTTTTCAAAGGCCTCTGTCAGGGCTTCATAAAAGTTGACAAAAAAACGCATTAACAATTCTTTCCATTTAGAAGGCGTACAATACCCCTGCTATTTGGAAGCGAGAGGGGATGTGTATGAAATCCCTCTGCCTTCTTTTTACATGTCTTTGACAGGTCTGTCCAGAAAATGCCTAAATCAGATGAAAAATCATGCGTTCTGTCTTCCTTATTTGAAATCTTATTCCCAAATAAGGACTACTGCATGCATTATATGAGAAAGGCCTCTCAAATTCCGCCGCTGGGGATGGGCTTTGTGCAGTCATAGCGTGTGTGTGAGTGTGTTTTGTTGTGTGCGGCTTCGTTAAGGTTGTGTGTGTGTGTGCATGGTCTCTGCATTTTGTTGGTTTATTTTGGGCGCGTGTTTTACGGATTAATATGAACATGTAATTGTTTTGTTGTTTTTGCTCTGGTTGATACCCATATTAAAGTCATATTTGCTACCACAATAATGTAGATTAATTATTTAGCTACGCCGGGATGCCTGCTTTGCATCCGGTGCGTTGCAATTTGTGTATTTGTTGTTGATTTTTTTCTGAGGTTATAGATTATGGTGATTTAAATAATCAATTGGAGAGATGTTGTTGTAAGCAAAATTATTTTTTGCTCATTGGTTTTAATTTCCGCTTTATTGTTGACTAACCTAATTGAAAAAGTCACGGTTGGTCGAAAACATAAACATTAGGATTTGCGCTAATTAAGGTAAATATATTAATCCCACATTGTATGTACTAGCTAAAGCTTTATTTAAGAGGTCAGTAGTAATGTGTGATATTAAATAGTAATAATTAAAGCAATGTTATGCATTAAAAATCGAAAATATGTGCATGTAACATGCACTTAAAATTAAAAAAAATACACTAAAAACATAAGATATTAAATAGGTATAATTAGAGCGAGGAATTTTATGCACATATGCGAAAATATGCGCATCTAACATGCAGTCAAAAATTACTAAAAACACACAAAAAATATGCACCAAAAACACATAAAATATACAGTAAAAACACTTAAAATATGCAAAATTATGTAAAATAAAATTTGCATACATTTCCCAAAGAAGGTCACATAATTCATTAATATTTATTTTAAATCGTTTTCGAATCGAAATCGTGCAGCTATTTAGACAAATTCTTCGAAATTTTTGGTATAATATTTGACTTAATTTAGTCACGCTCCCATTCTTGTTATAATTGGCTCTGCAGAAAGTAGAATACGAGGACATTTTTCATTCAAAATCTGTACACGCGAAGGCGTTTTTAAAAAGATATTTTTTTCATTTGATGTAAGCGAATTCAGTTCAATAAAATGACTTCGTTAATAAACTTCAATTCAATATACAAGTCACATGCAACAGCGTTGTAACCCCTTTGCCGTCTTTACCATATAAGCGCTGGATCGGTTAGAAATCCGCCATACATATACCCTCACCCTCAGTAAAGCAAAAAATGTTCTATTGCATTGATATTTTTACTCGATTTCTAAAGTGGTACATTTGTATGGGAGGTACCAGAAGGGACGCGGCTAGACTTCCAGCTTTTTTCTCCAAAACTTTGTCCTATTATAGCTTAACAAAATACAGAATTTGGGCACGATCGTGTCGAGTGTTTTGATATTAGTTCTCCATCTCCAAAGTGGGCGGAGCGGTACATTTGTATGGGAGGTACCAGAAGGGGCGTGTCTAGACATCGAGATTTTTTTCTCCAATACTTTATTCTGTTCTGCAATACCGTAAGTAGTCTTTCGAAAGTTATCATGCGTACCAGCCGGACAGACAGACAGACGGATATGGCTCAAACGACTTATAAAGTCAAGAATCGAATGTGGTTCAAAGAAAGGGTCTAAAATAACTCCTTTTATGTGTTACAGTTTTGGGTCGTATCAAATGATATATACCCTCCTACCTGTAGGATAGGGTAACATGCATTTATTATAAAATTTGCTCAAATATACGTATAAATATGAAAAAACACGTATTTTACGTAAAATATGCAAAATATGCAATAATGATTGAACGCAATTTTAAAGGAAATTTCACGTTCAGTAAAGATAACTTAACCGTTTCTATTTTAGGATGTCCAGCAAAAAAAAGCATTTGTATAAGATTCCTTATGCAAAATCACGTTATTTTTTTAAAAATATGCAAAATATGCAAAAACGATTGAATGCCATTTTAGAGAAAATTTCATAGTAAGTAAAGATAACTTAGCCATTGCTATTTTAGGATGTCCAAAAAAAAATATGTATTTGCATAAAATTCCTTTAAATTCTCATTTTAATACTTAAATATGTAATTTCATTTGTTAAAACAAGAAATATTTTTGGGCGATCAAAAAGAAAGCAAACATATAATCCGCGCACTTATCATAACACCAATTAAAATGCCACACAAGTCTTGTTCCTCAAGAGATAAACGGCAAGTGAATTAACATAAACTTTGCCATCATAGCTAATAAAGCAACTTTTAATCAAGATGTTCCATAACAAGTTAAAGGCGTTTCACTTTTTAAAGTGTTTTTTAATCAAAAAATTAAAATTATGCACGTAAAACATGCATTTATTGTAAAATTTGCTCAAATGTTCGCATAAATATGCAATAACAAGTATTTTTCGTAAAATATGCAAAAACGACTGAACGGAAATTTCATGATTTGTAAAGATAAGTTAACTGTTTCTATTTTAGGATGTCCAGAAAAAATATGCATTTACATAAGTTTCTTTATAATACTCATTTTAATACTCAAATATGTAATTACATTTATTAAGGCTGGAAATACTTCCATGCGATCACATAGAAAACAAACATATATTCTTCACGCCTATTAATACAAGAATTATAATGGCACACAAGTCTTGTCCCTCAAGAGATAATCGGCAAGTGAATTTACATAAACTGTGACGTCATAACATCCATAACAAGTTAAAGGCTTTTTAATTTTTAAAGTGGTTGTTAATCAAAAAAGTAAAAATATGCAACTAAAACATGCATGTATTGTAAAATTTGCTCAAACGTGCGCATAAATATGCACGAACACGTATTTTTCGTAAAACATGCAAAAACAATTGAATGCCATTTTAAAGGAAATTTTAGATTAGTAAAGATAATTCAATCTTTTCTATTTTAGAATGTCCAGAAAAAAAATGCATTTGCATAAGATTCCTTTTAATACTCATTTTATTCCTAAAATATGTTATTACATTTGTTAAAACTAGAAATACTTTTCTGCGATCCCATAGAAAACAAACATATATTCCGCGCACTTATAATATCACCACTTAAAAAGCAACATGTAATCAAAGATGTTACATAAAAAGTTAAAGGCGTTTTACTTTTTAAAGTGTTTGTTAATCAAAAAAGTAAAATTATGCAACAAAAGTATGCATTTATTGTAAAATTTGCTCAAATGTGCGCATAACTATGCAAAAACACGTATTTTTCGTAAAATATGCTAAATTTTTGAGTGTCATTTTAAAGGAGATTTCATGATTAGTGAAGATAACTTAACCGTTTTTATTTTAGAATGTCCAGAAAAAATATGCATTAGCATAAGATTCCTTTAAATGCTCAGATATATAATTACATTTGTTAAAACTAAAAAAATCTTCTGCGATCCCATAGAAAAAAAACATATATTCTGCACACTTATAAAACACCAATTAAAATGGCACACAAGTCTTGTTTCTCAAGAGCTAATTGCTAAGTGAATTTACATAAACTTGCCGTCATAACATATAAAGCAACTTAACAAAGATGTTGCATAAAGTGGTTCCACTTTTTAAGGCGTTTGTTAATCAAAAAAAGTAAAATTATGCAACTAAAACATGCATGTATTGTAAAATTTGCTTAAACGTGCGCATAAATATGCACGAACACGTAGTTTTCGTAAAATATGCAAAAACAATTGAATGCCATTTTAAAGGAAATTTTAGATTAGTAAAGATAATTCAACCTTTTCTATTTTAGAATGTCCAGAAAAAATATGCATTTGCATAAGATTCCTTTTAATACTCATTTTATTCCTAAAATATGTTATTACATTTGTTAAAACTAGAAATACTTTTCTGCGATCCCATTGAAAACAAACATATATTCCGCGCACTTATAATATCACCACTTAAAAAGCAACATGTAATCAAAGATGTTACATAAAAAGTTAAAGGCGTTTTACTTTTTAAAGTGTTTGTTAATCAAAAAAGTAAAATTATGCAACAAAAGTATGCATTTATTGTAAAATTTGCTCAAATGTGAGCATAACCATGCAAAAACACGCAAAGATAATTCAACCGTTTCTATTTTAGGATGTCCAGAAAAAATATGCATTTGCATAAGATTCCTTTTAATACTCATTTAATTACTTAAATATGTAACTCCATTTGTTTAAAGTAGAAATACTTTTCTGGGATCCCAAAGAAAATAAACATATATTTATCGCATTTATAATAACATACCAATTAAAATGGCACACACGTCTTGTTTCTCAAGAGATTATCTACAAGTCAATTTGCACAAACTTTGCTGTCATTGGTGACATTCGTCTAACAAGGACAGTAAACCAAGTTAATGAGACTATATGTCAACTATGTTAAAATACACATTAACTAAGCGATTTGTTTGAAATGTTAATAGGATTTAATAAGTGGATAAGTTTGACTAACGAAATATGTAATATAGTATTTTTTTTTAATTTAGTCGTAAATGCCGATATACATCAGATTATTTTTTGTAATAAAACAAATCAAGAAATTAGTTTACAATCCAACATAGCTCTCGGTCTGAAATTGTATATTTTTCAGCCACATACTGCATTTCTGAATGGCACTATTAAAAACTGTCTCAAGTTTTCACTCCATTTCAAACAAAATATACCTACTTTTATAGAACAAATTCCTAAATTACCTTACAGAAAATGTATTTCAAGTGCGTCACAACAATTACCATATATAGTTCATTTCAAAACACACACAAGCTTC
Source organism: Muscina levida (assembly GCA_964034835.1). Taxonomy (NCBI): domain Eukaryota; kingdom Metazoa; phylum Arthropoda; class Insecta; order Diptera; family Muscidae; genus Muscina; species Muscina levida. The sequence continues at coordinate 23,249,434 of OZ035882.1, read as the reverse complement.
AAGATATTAAAAAGATGATAACAACTTTTTGGCCCAAAGTTAATGCCAACTTTGTCAAAAATGTAATGAAATGCTAATTACTGCAATTAAAATGCCACACATGTCTAAGTCCTCCAGAGATTAGCAAGTCATTTATAATCTATGTCACCGTCACCACCACTCTTTCACACCTCACCACCACCCACATAAGAGCAATCAAAGTTAATTAAACTATTTGTGAACTTTTCACTGCCTGGGCCATAAAATTCCTGTCATCAACACATTTAACACACGGTAAGGAAATCTTAAGAAACTGAAACAGGCAATAATTGGTGTGGGACATTAACAAGATTTAAAACAAAAGCAACAAAAACTACTATAATATGAATACATATACATACACTTATGTATAATTTTATCCACTCCATTTCACATCCTTGGTAAAACACATAACTCAACGTTTCTTTGTTAGTGTTGTTTTGTTTTTTGTTTCATACAACAAACTGTTGAAGCCAAAGCCTTTAAATATTTTTTAGCCCTACTTCTCAGTCATGACATGGCATAACTTAAGGTTGAATGCTTTAAGAAACTATCGGAGCAAACGAAACCTTTTTACCGTATACCACACGAAGAATCTAGGTATGTTCGCATAATCCACTTTTTCTAGCATATTTCATGGCGCAAGGAAAATTAAAGCAAACAACAAAGGATACAGCAAGAGGAAAAAATGTAATTGTTTATACGTTTTTTTTTTTAAGTTTTCTATGGACTCTACAAAACAGACAAAGAGTAGGCTGTATAAACAAAAAGCTGCTGGAAAGTAAAAAACTGGTTTTTTACTTTAGTGGAATACTAATGGCAATGTGGTTATGTTGCGAAATTTTTTTTTATTAATAAGGAGAAGCAAACATCGCAAAAGCACATATCTTTAATCAAGGACATTTTGTGTGCTGCATGTGAATGGAATACTAAGTGAACTATAGATGCTGCCTTTTGTAGATAAGAACTAAATATTATTATATTAAGCAATGCCGAACATATGCTTATATAGCCACTAAATAAAATAAAACCATATTAAATATTTGCAATATTTTGTTGACATTTCAGATAAAAAATATCTTTAATAAAAGACGACAATAAGTACTAACACATACACATACATTAAATTTATATAAGAATATCCCTAAAGAAATAGAGGCTATGGTATGTTTATAGGCTCCACGAAAAGCCCCCCAATGAAATAACGCCCAAACGAGAAATGAAATATTCCCCAAATTTTTTTCATACATTTTGGGTGTTATTTCATATGAAATAACTCCCAATTTTTTTGGGCCGTTTTTCATTTTCGTTTGGGAATTATTTTATTCCTCTTTTGGGGTTTTAAAATTATGAAATAATCTCCAATGAAATATCACCCAACGGCTCCACGAAAAGCCCCCCAATGAAATAACGCCCAGGAAATAACCCCCAATGAAATAAACCCCAAAAAATTGGAAATAACACCCAAAAACAGTAAATGAAATAACATCCAAAAATAAATGAAATTAACCCCAAAGCGAAAACGAAACAACCCCCAATATTTGGGAGTTATTTCATATGAAATAACACCCAATGACGAAAATAAAATAACCCCCAATGAAATAAAAAATTTCAGCAACAAAAATGAAATTATGCCCAAAATTCAAAAAAGGATTTCATGAAGTCAATATGGACCAACAGCAAAGTCGCAAAATTATTGAAATGAATCGTGTGGATCGTAGATAGTTGTAGCCCTGCTCTATTTTTGCAGTTCGGAAGACAATTTGCCTTTTACGTTTGGCCTTTACACAACCACCTTCAATGTTCACAAGCAAATCAAACTGCTTTTATTGAAGTCTTCCTTTTGAAGAACTCTTACAAATTAAAAACAAGTTCGATTCTTAGTGTGAACTAATCGAATTCTCAAAATGAAAAAATGCTCGGTGCATTTTGTTGATTTTCTATCAGTCAATATGAACACAAATGGAAATATCTGTAAACATTCAAAATATATTGTAATATATTCACAGGCTAAAAGTTTTCTTGTAAAAGGCCTGTTTTCATATAATTATAACCTTAAAAAGCAACAGCTTTAAAAATGAAATAACCCCTGAATAAAAAATGAAATTACACCCAAATTATTCATGATATGAAACAAGCCCCAAATTTAAAAAATTGGTTGGGTGTTATTTCATTGGAGATTATTTCATAATTTGAAATTCCCAAATGAGAAATGAAATAATTCCCAAAGAAAAATGAAAAACGGCCCAAAAAAATTGGGAGTTATTTCATATGAAATAACACTTCAAAAATGTATGAACAAAATTTGGGGAATATTTCATTTCTCGATTGGGCGTTATTTCATTGGGGGGCTTTTCGTGGAGCCTCACCCAACTAATCTGTTAAATTCGGGGTTTGTTTCATATCGTGTATAATTTGGGTGTTATTTCATTTTTTATTCGGGGGTTATTTTATTTTTAAAGCTGTTGGTTTTTAGGGGTTATAATTATATAAAAATAGGGCTTTTACAAGAAAACTTTTAGCCGGTGAATATATTACAATATCTTTTGAATGTTTCCAGATATTTCCATTTGTGTTCATTTTGACGGATAGAAAATCAAGAAAATGCACCGAGCATTTTTTCATTTTGAGAATGATATCTAAGAATGGAAATTTTTTAAAATTTGTAAGAGTTCTATAAAAGGAAGAATTCAATTAAAGCAGAAAGTTTGATTTGCTTCTGAACATTAGAGGTGGTTGTGTAAAGGCCAAACGTAAAAGGCAAATTGTCTTCCGAACTGCAAAAATAGAGCAGGGCTACGACGATCTACGATCCACACGATTCATTTCATTAATTTTGCGACTTTGCTGTTGGTCCATATTGACTTCATGAAATCCTTGGTGAAACTGACTCTTTTATGAAATTTGGGCATAATTTCATTTTTGTTGCTGATGGGGTTTATTTCATTGGGGGTTATTTCATTTTCATCATTGGGTGTTATTTCATATGAAATTACTCCCAAATATTGGGGGTTGTTTCGTTTTCGCTTTGGGCTTTATTTCATTTATTTTTGGATGTTATTTCATTCACTGTTTTTGGGTGTTATTTCCAATTTTTTGGGGTTTATTTCATTGGGGGTTATTTCCTGGGCGTTATTTCATTGGGGGGCTTTTCGTGGAGCCTGTTTAAAAACATATAAAATTTTAGTAATCGGAAAATTAAAAACATGCAAAATAACATAAAAAATCTACTATATATGCAAAATAATAAAAAAAAGTCACTATATATGCAATTAAAAAAAATGAAACCGTAATCGTAACTCAAAAGACTAATGAAGGTTGCAGTTTAAATTTATATAAAATCTTTCTCTCCGGTCTTGTCTAAAAAAAAGTTTGCCAAAAATTACAACAGTAAGCGTGCTAATTCATTCAAATGCGAGAAGGAGGTAGAAGGTTGCCCTTAAATCGATGTGAAAAAACAGTTGTATGTACAGTAGGGTGGGTCGATAAAAAAGATGTGCCGATCACCCCCTAGAATGAAAGATAATTTAAAAACGAATTCAAAAAAAAATTCAAAAAAAAGTCACGCACCTTGACCCCGCGCATTGGGCTTTTTGTTTTATGTGTCTCCCTTTATAGTCCGATCGTAATGTGTGACATATCAATGTTCTTGAAATGACAACAGCTACATTTTCTTCTCTGATCACTTTTGACTCCGACGTCAAGTTCTAGAAGTTTCTACCGGAATCTCGGTTCTTACCCCCTAAGTCAAATTTTTTTCGTAACGATAAAAAAGTCTTTTAAATTCCATGATATTTTCTCTTTTACCGTATATATTTTTATTCATAAACAAAAAAGTTACAATGGTACAACAATTGTACCAAAAGGTACTTATATTGTATCAAAAAGTACTATTACTTTACCAAAAAGTACTTTTATTCCACTAAACAGCAGGCGACGTGGAAAACCCAACCACACATGGCGATGGACTGTTGAAGATGACGTGAAACAAATGGGATACAATTTCAACCGAATAAAATTAATCACACGAGACAGAAGAGTTTGGCGAAACTACATTGAGTCCCTATGCTCCACTGGGAGTGAAAGGAATTAAGAAGAAGAAGAAGAAGAAGAAAACGAACTTTAGTTCTAACAAAAAATAATTTTATTCTACCATATTTGTACCAAAAAGTACTTAAGTTGTACTACAAAGTACTTTTATTCTATTAAATTGTACTTTTATAGTACCAAAAAGTACAACAATTGTACCAAAAGGTACTTATATTGTATCAAAAAGTACTATTACTTTACCAAAAAGTACTTTTATTCCACTAAACAGTAGTTTTTTGTATCAATAAGTAATTTTGTTCTATTGGTATGGTTCAATTACGTATGGAATAAAATATCGGCCAAATGGTCGCCGCACACCTCTATCCGCTGGTCCAAATTTTCGAACTATCTCATTCTTTAGCTCTTGGATTGTTGCTGGCTTATCGAGGTACACCTTTTCTTTCAAATAACCCCAAAGAAAGAAGTCAAACGGTGTCAAATCACATGATCTTGGCGGCCAATTTACATCGCCATTACATGAGATAGCACGGCTATTGAATTTGTCGCGCAAAAGAGCCATTGTTTTGTTAGCTGTGTGGCAAGTAGCACCATCCTGTTGAAACCTCATATCGTCCACATCCATATCTTCCAATTCGGGCCATAAAAAGTTCGATATCTTCTCACTATAGCGAATACTATTCACAGTAGATGATTTTTTTCGAAATTTGATCATCCACTGCTGCCATTTCTTGCCACCATTCGGACCATTAACGATGTTTGGAATGGTCAAGAGGCTTTAGTTCTTTAGGCAGAGGTGGGATTGTTGGGCACTACGACGAGTTCAGATGGACGGCTCATCAGCCAAACTATCGCGAACAGCAGCAAAACTTTCTGCAGCACAAGCTGTACGCGCATGCACTTGTGTTTTCACATCTCCTACAGACCCGGTGTGCTCAAACTTTTGCACGGTTTTTCCGATTGTACGCACATTTGGACGATTAAATTGACCGAAAAAATCACGAAGTGCACGATATGAATTTTGATTTGAACGCCCATTTTCATAATAAGTCTGTTTGCTCGATTGTGTATCTTTCAAATTGAGTTAGTTTGAAATTGAGAAATATCAAATGAAAAGCAGAAAAGAACTTAACGTTTAGGTGTGGTTCACAGTCACATCACAACATCGTCCCTCACAATTTAACCACATAAGTATTTTACTTGTACCAAAAAGTACTTTGTACCAAATTGTACCAAAAAGTACTTTTATTCTAAAAAAAAATTACTTTAGTAATTTAGTTGTATCAAAATGTACTTATGCTGTGCTATTACACTGTACGACACGATTTTTCACCCATGATCAAACTGACCAGATTCTGAAAATATAGCTAAAATAAAAATATACGTATCTCCCAGTTTTTCTAGATCAACTCATTTAAGTTTTTTACGAGCAATTCAATTTTTGGAGCGAAGCTCCCATACAACGACTTGAAAGTGACTTCTTCCTGTTCGCAGAACTCAGCGAGTTGTTAACAGATTTTGATGAATTTTTTTTATTGTTTTTCAAAAGGCCAGGAGCGGGTTCTGACGAAGCCAAAATTTAAAATTTGTCCCAAATTAAATTTGTCACAAATTTAATTTCTCAACACATTTTTCTTGTCCGTACCAGCTCCTAGCCATTTGAAAAACATTTAAATAAAAATTGTGACAATTTTAATTTTTGACAATTTGTGACAATTTTAATTTTTGACAAATTATAAATTTGGACTTTGTTAGAAACAGCCCATGGCCATTTGAAACATATTTAAAAAAAAATCATTAAAATCTGTTGACAATTTGTTTGTGACAAATTTAATTTATGACAAACTTTAAATTTGGCATCGGTCAGAACTACATCCAGGCCATTTGAAATACATTAAAAAAAAATTCGTCAAAATCTATTAACAACTCTCTCAGTTCTGCGAACAGGAAGAAGTCATATCAAGTCGTTGTATGGGAGCTTTGCTCCAAAAATTGAATTGCTCGTAAAAAACTTCAATGAGCTGATCTAGAAAAACTAGGAGAAACGTATATTTTTATTTTAGCTATATTTTCAGAATCTGGTCAGTTTGTTCATGGGTGTGGTCAAAAGTTTAAATTTGTCCTACAGTGTTATACTACAATATACTTTTATCGTACCAAAAAATACCTTAGTTGTATTAACAAGTACTGTTGTTGTACCAAAAAGTACTTTTGTCCTAATAAAAATTACTTTTACTCTCCCAAAAAGTTCTTGTAGCCTACTAAAATATTTTTTTAAACTACTCAAAAGTGCCTTCTGAAATAACATTTTTTAACCAAATAGTGTTTTATTTGTATCAGAAAGTATTTTTATTCCACTAAAAAGTACTTTTTTGTACCAAAAGTATCTTTATTGTACCAAGCATTGTGATCATAACATAAATTTAGACTTCAAACACACTTGTTTGTCAAGTTTTTTACATATTTATTGTATGTACATAAAAATAAAAGATTTCAGGGATGTTAAAATTTTGTTAGAAAATCATGTGGCTCTGCCTGAGTTTTATTTCTGATTTTAACAATAACACCTTTTAATTTCAAAATATCTTAAAAAATTCATATTTTTATATCAAAAGTAAATGTTATCTCCAGTTATATAAATTTTTGTATCACAATATAAAAAAATCAAAATCAACTTAGCGCGAGAATAAAAAATATTCTTTAATTTCAATAATCAAACATGCATACGTACAGCCAAATCATGCATCATAGCCAATATATGTTTGTTATTTGCTGTCAGATTGGCAATCAACTGTGATTTTACTGTTCTTTCTTTGGTACGTTTGTAGATTGCACATGCAAAAGTCGATAGTTGACATAAATTTTCCTTATCGCCGGCGACTTGCAAAATAGTTCTCTCTATATTAGCAGCTCACTCAGTATAGCATTTACTACATTTCATTTCATTCATTTCAGTGTCTTTACAGGACGGGCTCTTTAATCATAACATTTTACTTACTATTTACATTTTGGTAAAATTTTAAATCTTAACATTTATTCCCTTATTCCCTTAATTTTCCAATATATTCCCCTTTTAAGATACCACAGTTTATGCAGAATTTAATTTATGTTGCTATGAAAACTGTTGCAGCTGCAATTTTCTCCAACAACATATAAACATACGAATTTTTGATCAACAATGTTAATTTTGGTTTTTTGACTGTAACCAGCCATAGCATAGACATTCTATCCACAGAACTATATTTATGTTAGTAAATTTTGAGACTTTTATAAATAAGAGACCCATATATGCGTATATGTATTTATATTGCAAAACTAAAACTCTCAAAATGGACTTTCAATATATAAATCCACTCTATCTCAATAGTATTTTTAATATATTTTGTTATTGATGTCCTTGATATTGCAGACTCAGAGTTTTCAATGAAAATTTACAATATATGACTAGAAACAGAGCACAACTTAAATTCCAGTGAACGAAATGAAAAGTGGACATTAAGTGGTTGTGGGACAGTCATAAAATGTTGTTTGCCATAGTTATAATCTTTGTTAAAGACAATGAAAATATTGCATAACAACAAAATCTTATAAGTTAAAAAGTTTGGGATTATAAACTTACTAGGACACAGAATACAAGTACGTTGCAGTCACGTAAAATAACACTTACCTAGAAAGAAAAAGGAAGAATTTATGTTAGCATTAAATACAAATATATTAAATTTAATTCTTTACATGTAGTGGTATTTATATCTAAATCCTATTAATATTATAAATGTGAATGTCCGTCTGTTTGTTTGTTTGTATGTTTGTTGCTCAATCACGCCTAAACGGCTGAACCGATTTCAATGAAATTTGACCATATGGGCGGTGTGGGCATGGCAAAACTTTTTTTAGAGCTGAGGGATAAAATTTGGTACACAGATAGTACTCGGCAACACGAATATGAATATGCGGACAAAATTTTAATTTTGGACCAGTGGGCGGATTGGGCGTGGCAAAACATATTTTTTGAGCTAGGATGATAAAATTTCGTACACAGATTTTACTCGGTTAGGCGAATATGAATATGCATACGTAATTTAAATTCTGGATCTGTGGGCGGAGTGGGCGTGGCAAAACATATTTTTAGAGCTAGGATGATAAAATTTCGTACACAGATTTTACTCGGTTAGGCGAATATGAATATGCATACGTAATTTAAATTCTGGATCTGTGGGCGGAGTGGGCATGTCGAAACATATTTTTAGAGCTAGGATGATAAAATTTGGTACACAGATATTACTCGGCTAGAGGAATATGAATATGCAGACGAAATTTAAATTTTGGATCAGTGGACGGAGTGGGCCTGGCAAAATATTCTTTTAGAGCTTGGGAAAAAAAATTTGATTCCCAGATAGTACCCGACAAAGCGAATTTGAATATGCATACGAAATTTTAATTATGGACCAGTGGGCGTGGAAAAACATATGTTTAGAGCTAGGGAGACAAAATTTGATATACAGATAGTACTCGGCAAAACGAATATGAATTTGTGAACGAAATATTAATTTTGGGCCAGTGGGCGGATGGGTATGGCAAAACATATTTTTAGAGCTAGGATGATAAAATTTCGTACACAGATTTTACTCGGTTAGGCAAATATGAATATGCATACGTAATTTAAATTCTGGATCTGTGGGCGGAGTGGGCGTGTCAAAACTGTATTTTAGCCCTAGAGATATAAAATTTGATACACAGATAGTACTTGATAACACGAATATGAATATGTGAAAAACATCAGTGGGCCGAGGGGGCGTGACCAAACTGTATTTTTGCTCCAGAGAGATACAATTTGGAACACTGATAGTACTTGGGACTTTATGTTCAAATTTGCAGACGAAATTGTTATTCTCAATAAGTTGTGGGAAAACTGTATTTTATCCCTAGACCGGTGATATTTGATACACAGATAATAACGATACCGAAACACCGAAATACCGAAATAACGAAATTTATTGTACTAAAAATTCAATTTATTTTACTAAAAAGTAATTTTATTGTACAAAGCAGCACATTTTATTGTACCAAAAAGTACTTTTATTGTACAAAAGTTACAAAAAGAACTCTTATTTTTATCAATAAGTAATGTTGTTGAAGCAAAAAGCAAGGCTTACAATGGTTTTTTCTTAACTTCATAATATTTTTAAATTTTTTTGCTGACATTTTTGCAGCATTTTGACAAGATTTTTTTCAGAATACTGTCATTAAAGTTTAAGGACTATTTACACGGCGTCAGTTGGTTTTATCCAACATTTTGGCAATATGTCGGTAAACTTTGACAAAACAATCTTATTTACATGATGCTGACACATTTAGGAAAAAAACATTGACATTAATGTCAGTAGTGTAAATGAGGCTTTATAGTTCTCGGCAGTGCAGACATGAATATACCGACATAATATTTATTTTCGGTCAGCCGGAATATGATCTAAGGTTGTATTTGTATACAGGTAGTACTTGGCGATATAGATATGAATGTTCTGATGGATTTTTTATTTTCGGTTAGTGATATGTTGTTAGTTTGATCAGGTTAAGGGGTAACTTGGGGTAGCAAATTGTTTACAGAGCGTACAAGATCGACGCTTAAACTTAGCCCTTTAAGTAAGCAGGCCAAACATATTATAAGTATACGTCAAGTACGCAATAGCGAAGCACTAGTCTTACATATACATAAGTGCCTACAGAGAAACCCTTCATAAAGCACATTGATATGGAATTTTTATATAAAAATTATAAGGAGTGGTCCCAGATGTTGAATTTGGCACTGAGCAATATGTTGACAAAATTAAGAAATTGACTAATAAGGAAATGAAATAGCTCTAAAGCGAAGTGTATAAAAAATATTAATATGAATTTTTTACACAACATTAAGTATGATATAACGAACAATTCTACATCATTTCATCACATTTTTTGAGTTATGCCGATCTTGCACTAAATGAGCGGTATGTGGATCACTGAATTGCATGACAAAATATTTAAGTCAGTTCTTGCTTGCAGGAACTTTCCTCAAATTTTTCAAAATAAAACCAAATCTTTCTAATAAAAATCATACATGAACATTTCTTATTAAAAAATCCATCTACACAACAGCATTATTACATTTTTGAAATTTTGTTGTGGAAAAATAGGGTATTTTTATAGCAAACTCCCACTATGTGACGTATGAGCGATATTTAGTTAATAATATATTAATCATACGTCATTGACGTAATTTGGTTTCAAAGCTATTACAAAATTTAATAATTTTTATTTTTACTACTTTATCCATCGACTCTATGCTAAAGTAATCAATGTATGTATTCTATAATCTATTTTTCTAAAAGTCACCGCTGTTAGTCTTCAGCATATTCAGTTCACATATCTGTGTGTCCAAATCTTTGTGTGTCTCAGATGAATTATTTTAATTAATTGCAATGCCATGATATCCATAATTTATCATTGCACACAAATGAATAATCAAGATGACAGCACAAATCCACTTGCAAATTTTGAATTTTAAACGCTTTCAACACTCTCGTCATTGATCTCGTTTTGAGGTTTGAGTTTTTTTCATTCCACATCAACTCGCCCGATGTATGCCAAAAATAATGAATGAATTTTGCGGTGGGAAAACGTAAACGCGAAAACAAACCCCTGCTAGAAATTTATGGTTGAAAAGAAACATCAGCAGAATTTAAAGCGGCGGCCTTGTTCCCCTTTTTGTTGGGTGGCAAAGCACCCAAAAAAACAGCGAATGTATAGTATGAAATGGAAACAAAAACGAAATGCATATTTCTTGTGAGCTCTAACATAAGGAGAAGCAACGTGTAACAGATTTAGAACATAAATATTTTTTGAGTCCTTGTTTTCTTTTTTTTATGCTATGACAAAATGTACAACAATGTGTCTGTGTGCGATGCTGCAACAAAACATTCAGTTTTAGTAGAGCATAAGTTGTTGTGGGTGTGTCATAGTTCACAGTTGATGTCTGTCACCAAATGGTATTATCTGCTTTATCATGGGTGGAATGCACTATTAAGAGACAGTGAACACATAAAATATAGCCATGCAATTTAACCAAGGTCGAGGGAGAAGAACTTAGCTTATATTTATTAAAACGCAAGTGCAATATATGTTAGGATTGTATTAAATAAGTAGACTATGGGTTATAAAGTACGTCTCTAGCACAAATTTGTACGGGAATATACCAAAAAAATTGGAAATATTAAAAAAGGGTTATTAGAAATATCTCTAAAATAATACATTCTTTAAGTCCCAGTAAAGCAACTGCCAAAGAAATAATTTATAATACAGTAGAAATGACAAAAGATTTATGTTGATTTATTCCAAATATTAGGTGATAATTATGCAATTTCTAATCACCATCATGTATCAGACATTAACGAAATTCTTATTAATTTTAAATTGTTCATTAAATATAAACGAAACTCTTATTAATTTCAAATTGTTCATTAAACAAATTGCCGTGTTCTTTTTATGCACAAACTAGTATTACATGTTAAAGTATAATTGCATTGCAACGTGTTGCCTCAAATCAACCAAAAAAAAATTATTTCATTCGTGTGAGCTCACGACACATTTATTGCCTCATATTTTGTTAAAACTAAATGCACAAAAATAAAATAAATGAATACAATAACACAAATTAAATATACAGCAAATGAACTGTAACAAACTAGACATATGGGAAATCGCCTATCAAAAAAAACTTGGAAGAATTTTACACAAAATTAAAGCAAAAACAAATTGTGTTTATGTACATAATGCGATAAACAGGTATTTATCGCTTTCGAATTGCAGCTTTCATACACAAAATATAAGATGACAAGAATCGCGATACTAAAAACGACAAGTGGGCCATAACACTATGCGGCGTAAAAAATATATTAAAACTGTCAAAAATAATAAAAAATATTTTTCAAAAATATAAAAAACATTAAAAATATAAAATATATTGAAAATATTAAAATTACACATATTCAAAATACAGTACGAGCTCGATCTTCGCAACTACCGATTATTGCAACACCCCGATTTGCGCAACCGCTCTTTTTTACACATGAGTCTTGATAAGTGAAACACGTCCAAAAAAGCAGTCTCGATGAGCGCAACTTTTCAATGTATTCGCAGAAATTATATGTTTTTTTTTTATTTGCATGCTATGTTACGCCACTGTTCAATGTGAGTTAGCAAATAACTGTTATAGTACAGTTTTTTAGTGACGTGGGCCATTTTGCACAAAGTAAAATAACAATTTTCAATAGAGGTTCGGTAAGCGCAACAATCTCGGTAACTGCAACCGGCTTGGGCTGCAATCGGTTGCGAAAATCGAGCTCGTACTGTATTAACAATATTAAAAATATTAACAATATTAACATCAACAATATTAAAAATATTAAAAAAACGCGTCATCCTAGTGCGTGACACACTGAATTTGACCAAAAATATCAAACAATAAAAAAAAATTCTGATCTTTAGCCGAATTTGATGTATCATTCGATACACTAACGTAAATAGATATAATATACAGTAAGATCGACTAAAAACTAACAAAAACAAATACACATACACTGGCACATGGTACTTATTGGTACTGGTACATACGAAGAAGATATCAGCCAAAAATGTCCAGCACCAATTATAGTTTGAATTTGACCGTTAATATTCAAACATGAGAAATGGAGGAAATTCTTTCCCCACGATTCCCTTTTTACCTCAAAGCTTAAGCATCTTTACAAGTTTTTTTTTGCTGGTAAACTAAGATTACTTTAAATTTTTCTATGTCACAGTAAGGCATTTAGTTTTTAGGCTGTGCCGTGCCAGTGTATTTTAAACTGTTTGTTTGTTAGTTTTAGTCGGTCGTGTTTTATATATTAAATTTACGTTAAGTGTATCAAATGATACATCAAATTCGGCTTACGATCAGAAAAGTGTTTTTTATTGTTTGATATTTTTGGTCAAAAATTCATCAGCAAAGTCATATCTATAGTGGCGATATGTAGTTTAAGTTTTTTCTGTATGTAGGGCAAAAACCCATTTCTTTCACAAATCTGTAACAGACATTCCGCTAAAGAAAGTCTTTGCATGGCGATATACCAAATATACTGAAAGAATGTCTATCACACTTCATTAGTTAGTGTAGATTTACACTTATGCCTATCAGAAGTTCTATACGTCAAAAAAATACCCCATACATAGGTTATTTGCAAATGTTACCTCTGACATACTATAAAAATTCAAATTGTGCCCAATCAAACAAAATGTGTTTTCCAGTATAACTACAATGAATATTGCTTAATTTTTCTATCTATAGGATTTATTACCGATTCGCTCTCCTTAAAAGTAAATGCAAAATACATACCTGTAAAGTAAATTAAAAACACATCACTGTTATAGTCTGCGCAGCTACTATGTGTCCTCAACTGCCTGGTGTACGGACCGTTATTTGATACAGTTAAAAAGTTAACTATTGAAGTGCGTGGACAGCGCCTCGGCACTTTTACTTAGTTAGTTCCAAATAGTCTGTTCATTAGGGCGGATCAATTTGTTCGCGTCGAAAAAAAAAACGTGGTAATCGTATACCATTATCGGAATGTACGATGAATTCTTAGAAAATTTCACTATATGTCTAAAATCAATTCCTAGTTCGCGCTGAGAAGCATGAAGATTTCAGGTAGTGATATTTTTTAGCAATGAGCAATTATTCATTTACTTCAGACCTATAAGGCCCCGGCTCTAATTTTTACCTACCGTTCCGATGTTTGGAGACCAAGACGAAGAGAATAGTATATTTTTGACATTAATTGGGATCCAGCAAAAAATTCTGAAAAATGATTTTTAAAAGCATAATTTCTGTATGCCAACTCTCAGAGGCCATAATTTTTTAACCAATACATAGATTTGCTTCTGTAATACCTTCCCAACAGCGGAAAATACGAGGCATTGTAAAAATATGCCTGCAAACATGCCTTCAAAGGTATTTTGTTGACATTCAAATACGCCTTCCTTTTTCAGGCATGTATACAGGCTATTATAAGTCCTTCACTATGCCTTATAAAAAATTTCATACCCATGCACATTTCGCTTCTCAAATGAGACCTGCAATGAGGCCTCCTACTAGGATGAGAATAGATCCCGCAGACATGCCTCTTTCCCTCCTTAAAACTGGCCTGTGAGCAGCCCTACTGTGTACCCCACAAAAATACCATATATGTTCTCAAAGGGCATGCAAACTTTCTTGCCTTAAACAGGCCTGTTGACAGTCCTATTAGTAGAAGGCAGAATTGACGTTCATAGCCATGCACTTGTCACTTCTCCGATTAGGCCTGTTGGCAGGCCTCTTAAGGGAAGGTAAGACAGATGCTGTTGTTTATGAAAACCACATGTATGTTATTTATCGAACAACAACTATATCACGTGATAGCCGAGTAGGTAGCATGCCCAACTATTAGTACTGAGGTCGCGAGTTCGATTCCCGCTGCTGGAGTTTAAAAAAACTAGTTATTACAAATTGTAATAAATATTGTATTAAAAATTTATAAAAAGTAGGAAATCATTTAATATGGAAATAATTCGCATATGTTTTTTTTATTTAAGTCCTTCTATAAATGCTCTTTTGCAGGCCTGCAAGCTGGTCTGCAGTAGCAATGCCTCATAGAAGGCCCTTGTTATTAGGACTCCAAGCAGGACATACTAGGCATGCCTACTGAAACGCCTTCAATGAGAAAGGGAATGTGCAGGCCTTGCCTGCCTATGACACCCTATGTTAATTTGAAATGAAGACTGCATTTGAAGGGTAGGGCTTCTGACTGCCATTGCAGGCCTGTACGAAGGCATGCAAAGCCCCATTTTTTGCTGCTGGGTTATTTAGTTTGTTGGGAAGTCAGTTTTACGCAGAAGGTCTCAAAAAATATATAAATGAAGTTTTCGGTTTGTGCTCATTTAAAAACAAAAAAAAATCTCTATCTGAAATCTTCATGTTTTCCAACGCGAGCTAGGACTATCAACAAGTCAAGAGTACCACTTCTGTCAATCTGTCTTTGGAAAAGCCGTCAGAGCGTTTTTTTTAAAGGGGGCGTGGCACCCCCACTTCCTCCAGATCTCATCTTTATACCTCTGATAGTTCACAAGATATAGCCCTATCGATTTTCAAGTTGTATGCGCGGTGCCACGCCACTCTATCCAATCACAACCAAATATAGCCTGGGACTATCAACAGGTTAACTGTACCACTTGGTAAAATTTTCGTATCAATCGATCTATTAGAAAAGCGATTTTTGAAAAGAGGGCGTGGCACCGCCCACTTCCACCTAGATGTAATTAATACTGCTCCAACAACATATATACCAAATCTCATCTTCATACCTCTGATAGTTCATGAAATATAGCCCTATCGATTTTCAAGTTGTATGGGCGGTGCCACGCCCCTTTATCCAATTACAACCAAATGTAATCAGGAACTATCTACAGGTCAATAGTACCTCATGGTAATCATTTGTATCAATCGGACTATTGGAAAAGCCGTCAGAGCGATATTTGGAAAAAGGGGCGTGGCTCCGCTTTTAAACCATCCGGAAGCTATAGCGAACAAAACAAAAAAAAATAAAAATCGGTCCACCCTTTTTTGAGATTTAGCGAGACAACTGCACAGCAATTCATTTTTATATATAATACATATATAGATATTAAAAATATTAACAGTTTCAAAATATTAAAAATATTAAAATTATATAAACTTTTTACTTTCCAAAAATTCATGATTTCTTTAAAAAAAAAAAACACTTTGCCACATGTTGCAAAGTGTAAGTGGCCCAGTTAAGTGTCCATCCAAGTGCCAGACATGTAATCGTTCGCACTCGCTGTCCACATTGCACAGACATTGGTTGATGGCAAATTTCTAAATGAATGTCATTTTGTCCATCTGTCAGTTTAGTTAATTAGTCACTAATCATCGTCAGTCGGCTGAGATCTTGACATGCTGACACTGTTTACGGCCTGCGGTGTCTATTGGACAGAGCAGTGGTTTACATGTCAACACTTTTTTGCGACTGCCTGACACTGCCGCCATAATATTTAAAATGTGAACAAATTGTTGAAATGTTTAGTGCTATTATGTGTTCGTTTGTGCAAATCTTGCTATTAACAAGATAATGCTGGGATTGTTATAAATACCACTTGGCATGAATAAAAAAAGAACACATAAAGCGATTACAGTTTTCTCTTTTTTTGTTTTTCTTTATGACAGCATCATCTTACCGTTGACATATTTGGGGGCATAAATCGTTATGATAAGTTGTGGTATTAAATAAAGTTTTTTTGTTTATAAGTGTGGAATGTTGGCTAGCACATGTTCGTTGCTCTGTGGTCTACAATTTGAATACGTGTAATTTTAAAAGCTTATATATAACTTGAGAGCTGTAAACATTTGAAATTAAATTTTATGTAGCCATAATGATTTGTTTAAATTGTTTATTATTCGACATTTGATTATGGAATAATTATAGTTTTGCAGTACAATAGAAGCAAATAAAAGAGGATGTATGATTTTAGGACTCAATTCTGAGAACTGCACCTGAAAGTAGCCCCAAAAAGAAGAAGTTTTGCATCATTCGTTTTGTCAAGTTACATGCCATAATAATTTAATATCGATTTGAAGTTAGTAAATATCGTATAGGGGCATTTGTCGCATTTTAGGCTCTTTTGTTTGATATAACTCGAGAACCACTAGTACGATTAAGGTGAAACAAATTAAATAAAATAAGAATTACAATTGCTTAATCGATATTAAATTATTATGACATGTAACATGAACGAATGATGCAAAACTTCTTTTTGAAACTACTTTCACGTGTAGTTCCCAGAATTGAGTCCTAAATCAATGAGCTGAAAGATGTTGCACTCTGTTATAATAGACATCCTATTGATACAGTAACTATATTCTGTCTGAAACATATCCAATCTAGCTGTCATCCATCACCTTTAGGTTATTTATCATTAACTGAAATATTTCTTACTTTCTTTTGTGCTGATGAAAATACGAGTATACATTATTTTCGTGTCTACACCGCACTTAGAAAGTATTCTTAAACCCCTTCGGTTTTTTAAGCTCTTTCTCTACGTTTCCCTCTCACTAAGTTCTATGGCATGCAATTGTACGCATAACCATGACTAAAATGTTTTGGTATCTTAACCAAAGCGCCAAAAAATTATCTTTGAATTTAAAACTCATTCTGGGACTGATTTAAACAATCATAAATCTCAATCCCAATTGTCTCTCATTTTTCATAATTCAAATCAAAAGAAACCACTTAACACTGATGACTGACATGTATCAATATACCGATAGAATTGTAAATTTATCACGCGATTCGTGTTTGTAAAAGTAAACTAATAAATTATAATCTCAAATTGAGACTTTTGAATGTATTATTTATAACAATACTCGTACAACAATTGGTGGATACACATACGCCATCAATCAAATCGTCATTAATCATTATCACACCGTCACACCGTTCTTTCGACAGAGTTCTCCCATGGGGACGGGAGAAGGAAGTGTCTCAATATTTCATTTGTTATCACCTGGAAAGTAAATAAAACAGAAATATACTCACATCCCGAAGGGGTTGGGTAATGCAAAAGAGGCAGCACAACGTAGCAGTGTGGCAAATGGGCGTACGGAATGTAGATGCGTAACAATTAGAGATAAAAAAAACGTAAAGAATCAAAAACGATTAAGATAAATTGATTTCAGAGATATCAGTACGAAATATTTACACTGTAGAGCAGGAATATTCGAATTTATCAGTTTACATGATTAAGAATCATATACTTGTGACAATAAAGCGCTATGAAGACCAATGTTAAACTATTGTTACAAATTGTACACACCCATTTTTAGTTCAATATAAAAAAACAAAGATAGATACAAAATACTTCTCTTCTTTTTTAATGACAGCAACCACAGAAATATATCTATCAGTAGCCGCACGTAGAAAAGTATTCCAAGCGCTCCGGTCTTTTGCGCTCCGTAGATAGTTCGTCACACCAAGATTAGATAGCAGCTCTTTCAACTGGTCCATCAATCGGAGTTTTGTCGCCCCTCCTGCGCCGCCCATCGGGTTTATTGCTGAAGACTTTTCGAGCCGGAGCGTTTTCGTCCTTTCGAACAACATGTCCAAGCCAGAGCATTCGGTTTATTTGAACGCGCTAGACTACTTCGATGTCGTTGTACAGCTTACACAGCTCATAATTCATTCGAAGACGGTACTTACCGTTAACGATGATGGGTCCAAATATTTTGCGTAGTATTTTTCTCTCGAAAACTCCCAGAATAACCATAACCATTACCCAGGAATCTGCCCTGTAGAGTAAGACAGGCAGTATCAGTGTGTGGTAAAGTTGGATCTTCGTTCGTCGAGAGAAGGCTTTATCATTAAAACACTTGCTCAGCGCATAACAACAGAATACTCGTCTCTTGATTTCCAGGCTGACATTATCATTTTTGTTTATGGGCGAGGTAGACAAACTCATCTACCACTTCAATGTTATAGTTGTCAACGTTCACGCAGCGTCCCAAACAAGTAGACTCTTTGTTCGTTTAAACAAATAACTTAGTTTTGTCCTCATTAATCACCAGACCCACCTCTGCCGACTGCTTCTCAATGCTCGAAAACGCCGCAGTAACATCCCGTAGTCCTCGGCCAATGATACTATCTATATCATCAGCATACGCGAGCACCATGTGGCTTTTGTTAAAAATGGTGCCAGCCGAGTTTACTGCTGCCTTCCGCATGATCATCTCCATGATGATAATAAAGAGATCGCAGGACAGACTATCGCATTGTCTGAAGCCTCGCTTGGTAGAAAATGGCTCTGTTAGATTTGTGCCTATTTGCACTTAAGACTTCGTATCAGTCAGTGTCATCCCGCAAAGTCGTATCAGCTTCGCGGGTATACCAAATTCAGCCATAGCATCTAATAATTTCTCTCGTATCGGACCGTCAAATGCAGCTTTGTAGTCGATAAACAGATGATTGATATCGATCTGCATTTCTTGGGTCTTCTTTAGGATTTGTCGTAGTATGAATAACCGGTCAGTCGTGGATTTACCAGGTCTAAGGCCCCACTGATAAGGTCCAATCAGGTTCGCCAGAATGGGCTTAAGTCTTGTACATAACACACTAGACAGGACCTTGTATGCGATGGGTAAAAGGCTGATTCCACAATAATTGGTACACACACTTGGATCGCCTTTTTTTAACACAGGACATAAAACACTCAGATTCCAATCATCGGGCATGCATTCCTTGAGCCAAATCGTGTTTATGAGCTGGTGCATGCTCATTGCCGCAGGCTTTAAAAAGCTCTGCCGATAGTCCATCGTCTCGCGCAGCTTTATTGTTTTTAAGCCATGGAATTGACGTGTTGATCTAGTTTTGGTTCGGTGGTGGAAAGTCTACTCCATCGTCATGATTGGTGTGATTTCGTCACTTATGCTGCATTCGGGAACGAATAGAGATCGAAAGTGTTCCCTCCATATTTACAGCTAACTCAGAGTGTTCGTGACCAGATATCCGTCTCTGTCCTTATAGTTGGGGATTCCTGTTCCAAAACCTTTACTTTTTACCTTTTGGGAGAACTTTCGTGCTGTACCTCTATCCCTGTAATTTTCGATATCCTGGCTCTCTCTTTTCTTCCTTACACGCTTTTTCCGTCTGAACAGGCGTTTCATCTCCCTCCTTTTCTCTTTATAACGCTCCGTCACCGCACGCGTCGCCATTGGCTGCAGTTTTGCCTTGTATGCAGCATCCATTTCCTCAGACATTTCGCGACATTCGTCATCGTACCAGGGCTTGTGTGAGCGTGGTTTTTCATAACCCAGTACGGTCGTTGCGGCAGTGGTCATATAATTCGCAATATGCTGCGACTATGTGTCGGGAACATCATAACTAGGTGGAATAGGCATTGGCTATTTCGGTGGTATACAGCTTTGTGATGTCTAGCTTCCTTTGCGTTTGATTACGCGTGTTTTAAGCACTACTTAATCGTGTGCGTACCTTGGCTGCAACTAGGTGGTGATCCGAGTCAATATTTGCTTGAGACATACCCTACATCAATTACCACATGACGAATGTGATTTCTTGTATTTTGCTCGGGATCCAGGCGCTCATAGAATGCATCTTTAATGTCATCGTCTTTGTCTTCCGTCAGGGCGTGTACACAAATCAGCGTAATGTTAAAATATTACGCCCGGATGCGAATAGTGGCTATTCGGCCACTTACAGGGTTAAACCGCGACAGCAGGTGTCGAAGCCTCTTGCCGACTATTAATCAACATCTAAATTCGTGTCTTTCTGCATGGCAGCTATAAAAGATGTCACAGTTCTTTCGACGAGTGCAGCCCTGTCCTGTCTATCGCATTTCCTGTTTGGCAGTGATGTTAGACTTGTATTTGTCGAGAACATCTGCCAGTTGGATAGAGGTACCTTCTCTGTAGAGAGTTCTGACATTCCAGGTGCATATTCGTAAATCATGGTCCTTATAAAGTTTGCGGGGGTCTTCAACGGGGGGGTTGTTATAAGATACACCCCCTGGAGTATGTCAACTTTTTGGGGACGTCAGCTAGTTGGGAAGCTTTTATAATTCATCATATTAAAAAAAATCTTGACTAATTGAAGCAGCAGATATTAAATAACTTTTCTTTTTATTTACGAGTATGAACCTGCATTTATGTAAGCTGTATGAAAACGACTCCTTTTACATCTATGCATTTGATTAATGGTAAACTTATTTCGTACTCTACTATAGTCATTGTTATCTCCGATGCCCTGAATTTTTTTTCGTAC
Organism: Muscina levida; assembly: GCA_964034835.1. Taxonomy (NCBI): domain Eukaryota; kingdom Metazoa; phylum Arthropoda; class Insecta; order Diptera; family Muscidae; genus Muscina; species Muscina levida. Next base: position 23,228,480 of record OZ035882.1, on the reverse strand, counting down.
ATCCAAAAAAATTTATTTCCTGACGCTATATGCCTACAGCAAGCTTACACCCGTAAAGTAAGCAATTGTTATTGGGCATACATACATACACATTAATGTTAACAAAATGTTAATGTTGACACAACTCCCATTCTCATTTCGGCACATCTTCGAAATGTCACTTCTTTATACATGTCCTTACTACAACTACAACGATAGCAGTAAGTCCTTTTTTTAATGTTGCAATCGCCCATTCAGCCACCGTCGACTGTTGGTTAAAGCACAAACCTCTACGTTACAGTCAACATTCCCTGTGACAAGACGGGTACGAGAGAGAGGAAATTTGAATTGGTAATATTAACATAAATTTATACAAATTACACTCACAAATCCTACGCACACATATAGCTTACTGTAATGCGTAAAAATGTATGTAATGTAAGGAAGATATCGTTGTGGGGGGAGGAGAAAAAAAGTTTTTCCGCTCTTCTGTCATGACATTGTGAGGAAGTCAGATATTTAAGGTGGTATTTAGACACAACATTTGCTCTGCCTGTCATGACTAAAATACGCTGATGTTGTTGTTATAAAGAAACGGAAGTTTAAATTCAATTGATAACATTACTTGCAGCAGCGAGACAGTCGAAGAAATTAGTGTGTGTTTTTAAAATTTAAATAACAGAAATCAAGTTGTTACCTGTCAGAGCACGGCTATCTGTGCGAGGCGAAACCTAAAACCCAGGCACATCCGGTCAGAGTGAGCGGTACCCTGGTCAGCGTCTGACCCAGAATGGGCGGCTGTAATAAAATCCTGGCAGGAGGAAAAACTGCGACGTGGTGCGCTGGGCTTGCAACCCGCCACCAACGTTTGAACTATTGCAATGAAAAGAAGTAAGAAAAGAATAAAATGGACCCCCCAAAATGTTGACGACCACCGCAAACGAATTAAGGACCATGATTTAAGGATATGCACCTGGAATGTTATAACACTGTATAGACCAGGTGCCGCCATCCAACTGGCGGAAGTCCTCGAAGAATATAGGGCTGATATAACCGACATAATCCGGTGGATGGGACACGGGTGCTCGCGCATGAAGACGTGCAACATCTACTATAGTGGCCATGTGGACAAGCACGAGTTGGTATGTGGAGTTGTGGTTGGTAAGAGATAGCGACACCTTGTCTCACGGTTCAACTCGGTGTGTAAATAAATAGCCACCATAAATGTCAAGGCAAAGTTTTTCTCCATAACACTTATATGTGCCCATGCTCCGATAGAAGAGAAAAGCGATAACGACAAAGACGAGTTCTACGAGAGCCTAGAAAATGTAAACGACCGTAGCCCGAGCCATGACATCAAAATTTTACTAGGCGGTTATAATGATAACATAGGCAGAGAGACCTCATTTGAGCTTACCATCGGAAAATTCAGTGTGCACACCGAACGGTCTAACAATGGCATCAGACTGATTAATTTCTCTGCGGCAAGAAATATGGTAGTTAGCAGCACTAGATTTGATCATAAAAATAATCATTAGGTAACATGGTTATCTCCAAATCAATTGACAAGGAATCAGATAGTCGATCAGGAGGTAGTCAATGTAAGGCATGCAGCGAGTGTTCTGAACGTAAGAGCGATCCGATCACTACCTTACCACAGTTAAGGTACGCACAAGGCTAAGCATGGCGAAAAATGTACGTAACCAGGCACAACAAAAGATGGACATCGGTAAACTGTGGACCACAGAGGTAGCGAACTCCTATTCCAACCACATAACTCAACTTCTACGGAATGCTCCAACGCCTGACAATATTACCTCGCAGTGGCAATATATAAACGACTCCATAGAACGGACAGCAATAACCGTACTTGGGTACTCAAAGTGGTCTCTAGATGATGTCTGGTACTAAGATGAATGTCGCAATGGCACGAGACAGACGGATGCTACATACAGGGCGAAACTGCAGCTAATGGCAACGCGAGCTGTTCGTGAACGACACAGGGAGAAGATACAAAGACAGGCAAATCGTCTCTTCATTTCAGCAATCTACTGGATACGGACACCATTCCAGAATACCCTGCACCAATCCATGACGATGGTTTTAACTGTCCACCTCCGAGCCATAGAGAGATACGTGTGGCAATATACCGCCATAAAATAACAAAGCGGCTGCAGCCGATGGTCTCCCTACTGAATTGTTTAAGGCAGGCGGGGAGAAGCTGATTAGGAGCATGCATCAGCTCATGGAGAACATCTGGCTAGAGGAGAGCATGCCCGAGGATTGGGGTCTCGGTCTGTTACGTCTCATATACAAGAAAGGAGATTGTAGTGTGTGTAAGAACTTCCGTGGAATAAGTCTATTACCAATTGCGTACAAGGTCCTTTCGTGCATATTGGGTGAACGTCTAAAGCCAATTGTAGAAAAACTAATTGGACATTATCAGTGCAGATCAAATATTCACCTTACGACAATTCCTGGAAAAAAATCATAAAAAGCAGACCGACACCTACTACCTCTTTGTCGACTACAAAGCTGGCTTCGACTCTCCGCTAAGAAATAGGCTATATGAGGTATGTCTGTGTTAGTTATTCCTGCAAAGCTGATACGACTTTGCAGTTATACCTTAGAAATCACCAAAGCCTCGGTTAAAATTGGTAAGGATCATTCTGAACCATTTAACACGGAAAGAGGTCTCAGGCAGGGTGATAGCTTGTCCTGTACACTATTTAATATAGTTATGGAGAAACAGATGAGAAAGGCTGGTGTCAACATGTTTGGCACCATACAAGTGCCACATGCCACTAGCTTATGCCGATGATATAGACATCATTGGCCGGGATGTTACTGCAGTTTTCCCATCACTAGAAAAGGAGTCAGCAAAAATGGGGTTAGCGGTCAACGAGGACAAAACAAAAATAATAATTTCGACGAACAAAGAGTCCTCTCGATGGGGACGCTCCATTAATATTGACAATTATTGTTTTAAGGTAGTAGATACATGTACCTACCTCGGATCTTCCGTCAATAAGAAAAATAGTGTCGGCCAATTAATCAAGCGGAAAATAGTTCATGCCAATAGAAGTTTTTACGGACTTCGGCAGCACTTTAGACTCCTTACGTGTCCCCTTTGTCCGTATGTGGAGAAATACACGGGAGGTACACTGGGTTGGCATTTGCTGCCAAATGGACAAAGCATAGACAGGAGCTTGTGTGGATTATGTTGCCGTGCGGTCTTCGTTAATACCATTTTCGCACCGGTGTGTTTGGGCTTCTCGACGGTTTTTTGAAGCCTTTAGCACTTAAGGTTGTGATAATGTGTGTAGAAGGCATAGCAAAGGGTGCTGATGAGATAGTTTGGCAACTATCAAAATAGCTATCCGCCCCGACAGCTGTCAACATAATCCATTTCACACAACTCTTGTAAAATAAAATCCATAAGAAATAATATAAATGATCTCAAAACCGACCAATGAAACACATATTCATACACAAAAGTACCCTAAAATGTGACTTTTGAAAATTGAAATGTTCTACAAAAGTGTTGTTCAGATAATTTTATTTGGTATCTTTAACTTTACTAGACCTTTTGGTCCCTTTTAAAAGCACTGAGAAGAAAGAGACATGGAATAGTTAGTTTCAGTGTTTCAATATTTCTTTAAAATACATTGAAGACAACTTTTGTCGAAACCGTGTTAAAGCAATGAGAAACGTATTTATAACACCTTTCCAAATCATATTTTAGTTAAAACGGAATATTTTGTCAGGCCAAATGAGGCTGTCATTCTGCAAAGAAATTACCTCCACAGTGTTATATCTTGCATACTCAGAAATCCTGAAATTGTCCTTTTACCATTAGACAGATACGTATATTTCGTGCCACATATGATCAGTATCTGAAGCAGATACGAGGTTATCGAAACAGTCAGACAAATATTTATAGGACATAACAAATTCTTTCGAATTCTCTCCCACTTCATTCCTACGATTATTTCTCTTTGAGTGTTGTATAAAAACCACCTCATACAACAATTACAATAATTAATTACCATATTGGAAAAGCCTATCCCTATTATTACTTTCTCGTCGGCTACAAATTGAATAATTTCTTTAACAAAACGAAAATGAAACACACAGAAAATATTCACGGGTTATAAAACATACGAAACAACAACAAACTCATGCCATGTATTCCCATATAAATTATTTAACTTTTGACATTTTACGTTTTTGTAGAAAGAAGTTTAACGCAAAACAAAGTAAGAAATTTAGAAGAAGAAAGAGAATTCGACGCCCCTTGACAAAATTTTTTTTTTATGGTACTGATGGTATTTTCTCAGCGTTTAATGTCATCCTTATTAAGGTGTTTAAAGGTATTTTATCATTTTCTTATGTTCAGATTTTCTTTTTGTTTTTTCTTATTTTGCTTTACGCTAACTAGTTTTCAACAAAGTTAAGAAAGAAAAAGTGGGGGGCATGCTAAGTTCAATCAATTGTATTGGAAATAAAATCAGTAAAAATATTACTTATTTTCACCTATTATAACGGAAAGTTAACATCCCCTATAAGCATGGGACAGCTTGTAGCATTTGTGTACATCGACACGCTTCTCACACAACGGGACCTACAGTTTAACTACGAAGCTGAAAGTCAGTTTTTTAAGAAGCTTTTACTAGACATGCCGATTGACTCGACATCTCAAAAGTTGCTGTTGACAACACCGAATGGCCAGCAGTTCAAAGAAATGAAGATGAATGTGACAAGGCTCGAGGCCACTTAAACCGCATGATAGTCGAGTATTTGTGTCATCATCCTACGGTCGGTCATAATATCAATACTACATAAAGAAAATTACAATTAATTACCCGATACTAATAAAATATGATAATAGACAATGATAATTATGTTTTTGAAGTAGCATTTTGACTCTATGGTATCATTCAAAAAAAGTCACACCAGTCACTCAATGCTTTATGTCAACACAAAAAAAATCATTCATATTTCATTTGAAATTATTATTATTGCTTAAATAGACTGCAAATAATTAATAATTATTAATCTTCCATTAAAATAGAAAAAAAAGCTAACTAATTTACAAGCAAATTTGTTTATCGATGTTATTAATATTAAAAAGCTTTTATATGGTTATGGTTTTAATGTTTGTTTATCGACAGACAGCCTTGTGTGAGGCTGTTGAAATATCTCGTCGATTGTTCAAAGCAATTCAAAATGTTGTTTGTTATTCATGTTAGCTATTTTTGTTATTAAATTTATGAAGAGAGAAATATTTAGTTTAAATGCTTGCTGAAATATTGATAGGTATTAAATGAGCACTAGTAAATATTGATCAAGTATTTATGTGAAATATAAAAAAGCTTAAAAAAACCAACAAATTATTGTTCCAAAATCGAAATGAATGTATTTTCTACATCGAACAAGCAGCGGATAATATTTGACATGAAGAAATTTAAAAATTTATGACAAACCATGTACTTAGGCAAAGAAACACATAAAGGCAATTCCATTGGGATGGGTGTGACCATGTTACTCACATGCTTGGTTATAGTTCATAAATAGAAAATTTATTTAAAAAAAAAGCTGTGATTACCGATAATGTTAAGTTTTAAAACGTTTTGTAACAGGTAGACACTGAAAGAACTTGATTTCTGCTCAGAATTTCCATTAGAAGACAATTACGGGTGTGACCTTAGGAATATGAGCTTTTACAAAATTATGACTTTTAGGTTAAATTTTGTAAAATTTTCCGTAAAAAGTCTACAATTAATTATAGTGATGTAGGTAATAGTTTATATTGTTTTTGATTGTGTTAAGTACTTACTGTTCGCCACAAATTGCTTCTTCATAATAAAAAACTTTTTAGAAAAAAAAAGACGGGTGTGACACCAATTTACGACGGGTGTGACCTAGTAAAATAACTTACTTTCTTACTTACTTAGCTGTCACTTCTTTGCAATCCCATTGGATTATATACCGCACGTAGAAAAATATTATAAGCGCCTCGATCGATCTGCGCTTCTTCTCCAGTTAGTCACACCAAGTTATGTAAGGTTCTCAGTAACCTAGTCTTTCCAACGGAGTTTAGGTCGTCCTCTTCTGCGCTGTCCATCGAGTTCATTATCGAAGACTTTTTGAGCTGGAGCATTTTCGCCCACGCGTACAGCATGACCTAGCCAACGCACCGCTGCACATTATTGCGTCTGACCACATCAATGTCAGTGTACAGCTCGTACCGCTCATGATTCATACGACGCCGATACTCTCCGTTAAAAATGATGGGCCCATATATTTTACGAAGTACTTTTCTCTCGAATACTGCCAGAACCGATTCATTTGCCTGTGTTATTACCGAGGATTCTGAACCATACATACATCTGAACCATTCATTGGGGATTATGTCCGACACTAATCTGCGGACATAAGCCCCAATAGGGATTACGACCGAATTTGTTGTTGTTTTTTAGTATTTCAACATATGAAGAGAACGATTTTAAATATTGCTATTGTAGCGAGGGACGAATGCGGTGGGGGGCCCGCCACATCCGCCGTAGTTAGTCTCGTTGCGTACTTAATCTGTCTCTCTGCAGCACGAGACGAATGCGGTGGAGGGCACGCCCCCCCGCCGCATACGCTGTAGTTAGTCTCGCTGCGTAATTAGCCTTGCTACTCTTTCTCTCTCTCTCCAGCGCGAGACGAATGCGGTGGGGGGCACGCCCACCTAAAAAGTCACTCTTCTTTTTGGGGGTGGGCGGACGGTGGGCATTTCATTAACTTCATCAACCTTTTTCATTACTTTTAGGCGCAAAATTAGTTTGGGTGTTATCTCCGTTATATTTTTTGGGGCTTATGTCCGTTATGCCCCGCGGACATAATTCCAAATGCAAATTGGGGGTTATGTCCGCAGAGCGTGGCGGACATAAGGCCCAAATTCGTATAGGGGATTATGTCCGTGGGGGTTATGTCCGGGCACCGTTGGATCTGTTGTCTTCGAGAGAGGGCTCTGTCGTTGAATCGCTTGTTTAGTCCGTAGTAGCATTTATTAGCAAGCAGGATTCTACTCGGGATTTCTAGGCTTATGGTGGAGTCTAGGTGGATAAAATTATCTACCACCTCGAAACTATAGTTGTCAACGTTAACGCGGTTTCCCAAACGAGTAGATTCTTTGTTCGTTTAAACTAATAACTTCGTTTTGTCCTCGTTCACCGTTAGACCCATTTTCGCTGATTCCTTCTGTATGCCTGAGAAGGTTGCAGTCACATCCCGCAGTTTTCGACCGATGATGTCTACGTCATCAGCGTATGCGAGTAGCATGTGGCTTTTGTTGAATATCGTGCCACTTGTGTTTACTGCAGCTTTCCTCATTATCATCTCCCTCACTATGTTGAAGAGGTCACACGAAAGGCCGTCGCCTTGTTTTAGGCCTCGTCTGGTATAGAATGGCTCCGTAAGGTCCTTGCCTATCTTCACTAAAGACTTAGTGTCAGTCAGCGTCATTCCGCAAAGGCGTATCAGCTTTGTAGGCAGCTTTATAGTCGACGAAAAGATGGTACGTGTCGATCTGTTTCTTTCGGGTCTTTTTCAGGATTTGCCGAAGTGTGAATATCTAGTCAGTTGTTGATTTACCAGGTCTAAAGCGACACTGATAAGGCCCGATCAAGTTGGATAACACTTTAGTGTTTCACATAGCACGCTCGACAGGACTGATCCCGCGGCACACGACATAATACGCTTAGATTCCTATTGTCGGGCATGCACTCTTTAAGCCAAACCGTGCGGAGGAGCTGGTGCATGCTCGTTATCAGCTCCTCACCACCGGACTTGAAAAGCTCTGCGGGCAGACCGTCGGCACCGGCTGCTTTATTGTTTTTTAGCCGCGATATTGCTCTTCTTACATCTTCTTGACTTGATGGTGTGCAATACAAGCCGTCGTCGACAATTGGCGTGACACCTTCACATGCGCTGCCTTCTGGAACCAGCAGTTGCTGGAAGTGTTCTCTCTATATATGCACCAGATTTTCATCCTATTTCCATAACCATATCCCTTTGCTTTTACTTTCCGGCCTCACCTCCATCCCTGTATCGCTCTATATTCTTTTCTCCCGTTCTTCCATCTGACGTTTTTATTCGCTTAAATAGGTGTGTCGCCTGTTTTACTGTCTCCTTGTGCCGTTCTCTAACAGCACGGGTTACAATTGGCTGTAGCGTTGTCATATAGACGCTTTGCGACATTCTTCATCGTACCAGGATTCGTCTGAGAGTCATTTTTCATATCTTGTGCGCACCTTGGCTACAACCAGGTAATGAACCAAGCCAATATTAGCACCACGGATCACACGCACGTCCATGACACTATATGCATGCCTGTCATCAATTACCACATGATCAATTTGATTTTTTGTGGTTTTGATCGGGGAATCGGGCCAAGTTGCCTTGTGGATATCTTTGTGCTGGAATTTGGTTCCACTCACTACCATGTTCCTTCCCGCTGCGAACCGTAACATAACCACTTGTACCTTATGGCGTATACGCTATGTACATGAGACACAATAATAATAAATATCACATATACGTCCCTTGTCCCTTACAGTTTACACTATTAATTTATCCATATTGTCGTTGTTATAGTTTTACCAACGGTTTAATTAAATCCTCTTACATTGCCAGACAACATTTCTATACTTCACTTAATTTTATATTTTAATACCACTTAAGATACGAAATTCATTTGTCCACCAGCCTCCTACACAAAGAATTAATGTTCTGGCAAAAAAGTAATAAAAGCCAGCAATCATAGCATAAGGTTGCCCAATAAAATCTAAACAATTGAATGCTGCGAGCATCAAAACGAAAACAAACCTTTTTAGACAAAAATAGCAATAGCCATGCGAGGCAATAAAATGTCAAGAGAACGAAAGGACTGGGAGGACAAAAAATAGGCTGGACTAGCCCACTAAACAAAATGCGAAGATGGTGGTAGCCAAGCAAATCAGCAACGAAATGTACAAACTCGCACACTCGCACAACTACCAAATTACCATAAAAGACACATCAGTTGGAGATTGTAATTTAAATCACTTTAACATAACGATGGCCGAACTTAAGATGACGACTATTTTCACACACACACACACCCAAAGTTTAATGAAATCCTCAAAAGACAATAGACTTTGCGAATGCTGGGCACAAGATAATTCAAGTCTCTGAAAATTTGTACGAACTGTAATCAAAGTGTAATAGCGGAAAAAGTGTTGGTTGTTTAACAACAGCTGGAAAATTTTTCAAATTTGCTATCCACAAACAAAAAAGGATAAACGGCAAACTTTCGCTCTCTATTTTAATACTGATTGCAGTCGTCATGAAAATAACAAAGAAAATCGTTTAAAAGATAATACGCTTCGGATATACTTGAAATGGACATAAAACGAGGAAATAGAGGAATTTGTTTTCCTTTTAGTTTTGTTTTACAAAACAATTTGTAACATTCACGCAGAAATCATTGCAATGATGATGATAACACAAAACCAAATCGAATTTGTGAAAACTGAAAATGAAACGAATTGTAGTGGTGTTTGTGAAAAAGTCAAAGCAAAGGACTTACAATCATGTCGGCAACGGAAGCAACAAAATTATTTGTTTATATTCAATGAAGTTCTTCGGCTAAATTGAGGATTTTGTCATGACAATACTAAAAAGAGTAGTTGAGGGGACTCAGTAAGAATTAAAAGATGACAGACGACATGGACAACATTGTCCAACAAATGTCAACAATTTTAATGTACGTCCAGTATAAATTAGTGTATATGGTACACATCATCTCACAAATTAAATTTTTTTATATATTTTAATTTTAAATTGCATTTAATTTTTTTTTTAAATTTTAAAAAATTAAATATTTATAATTTTTTTTAAATTATTTTTTTAAATTTCAAAATTACAAAATTACAAAATTACAAAATTACAAAATTACAAAATTACAAAATTACAAAATTACAAAATTACAAAATTACAAAATTACAAAATTACAAAATTACAAAATTACAAAATTACAAAATTACAAAATTACAAAATTACAAAATTACAAAATTACAAAATTACAAAATTACAAAATTACAAAATTACAAAATTACAAAATTACAAAATTACAAAATTACAAAATTACAAAATTACAAAATTACAAAATTACAAAATTACAAAATTACAAAATTACAAAATTACAAAATTACAAAATTACAAAATTACAAAATTACAAAATTACAAAATTACAAAATTACAAAATTACAAAATTACAAAATTACAAAATTACAAAATTACAAAATTACAAAATTACAAAATTACAAAATTACAAAATTACAAAATTACAAAATTACAAAATTACAAAATTACAAAATTACAAAATTACAAAATTACAATATTACAAAATTACAATATTACAAAATTACAATATTACAAAATTACAAAATTACAAAATTACAAAAACTAGCACTTGTAGTAATAAATTGTCATTTATATACATATATATCAAATATAAGACGCATTTAATATTACTCATACGAAAACATTTCCCAATTAATGAGTTTTTAATATAAACAAAACTTTTAAATAGATTTAAAATAATCAATGAATCAGCCTCGCACAATTAAAGCACATAACAACGTTTTGTGAATAAAATCTAAACAACAAAAATAACCTAAAGTACTCGAACGTCAATGATGAAAAAACAAATTGCAAAATCTTTAGATTTTCTTAGCTAAATCAAAGCAAATTCGAATTACCTAGCAAATGATTTAACAAACTCTTTAATAATGCAAAATATTCCATTCTTGGTTTATCGCACACCAATTTGTTTTTGTATACATAAAAGTCATTAATAAAACGGTTCTATATGGGCATTTATTCAAAATAATTATCGTATTCCTCCTTTGCTCGTTAAAAGCCATCATATAATTTTCCACTTGCCATAATGTAGAAAACATGGTATAAATATTGATTGGCCCACTTTTCGTGTATATGTGTGTAATTGCTATAACGCAACAATTGCCATTCTCAATGTTGTGTATAACAGCAAAAGGGAAAAATTAGTCCTTACAGCAAAAAGGACGACAACGGTGTCAACAGCAAATGCCAGTAATAAACATGGCCGCCAATGTGGTTGTACATTACATTATACCAATAAATTTGTATTTCCATTTACATCCTTTTTCCCGTTTACAATCTCATTACTTTATTGGTCTTTCGGCGCTCCTGGCTGCCAGTCGCTCAGTCTGTTTTTTATTCGCTGATGCTTATTGCCGTTAATGTAGTTAATATTGACTATTATTGCGGGAACCTGTCACATTTTTTGTGGCGAGCTGCCATGACCATTTTGTGATCATTTATTATATTACTGTTGCATTTTCCATAATTAAATTGGCATTAATAGGCAAAAAAAAAGAGTTTTTTTCATAAAGCAAAAAAAACATTAACGGTAAATAATAAAGCTAATGAATATTAATTTCATAGTATTATGCCGTTAATTACAGTTGTGGCAAAAAACAGTTAATGTTATAAATAATTTTAAGTGTAATACTTCAAAGAAAATTTGTAGTAAGCAACAATTTGTTAATGCTGTTTATAGCCATATATATTAAACATTATTTACTCTTTTTCCGGGTAGTTCAATGTCCTTTGGAAATTGATGATCATCCCAAATTGATACCATTCCAAAATCACTGTGCAAACTAACACCAACACACCCAAAACAAAACCTCCAAGAGTCCACTGTAAGTATGTATCCTATTCCATGGTGTTGCCAAGCTAATCGCAATGTCAAAACTGTGTATCACACCATGTGACGTTTTTGGTAAGATAACAATCGCTTGTGTAGAACGTCAGCAAAATCCAACATAAACCATACACACAAAGTACAACTACTGACATTACCACTTGGTGTTGACTGAGCCACAAAACCTCGTACGTACATAGAAATGTCAATCTTATGCATAGCCAAGAATTAACGACAAGAAAAGGGACATTCCTGGCTATTTCCTATAGATGTCATTCGCTTTTTCACTCAGGGCGCCACTCTAAAAAGGAAACACACCATAGAGACCATTAATAATACAAAACTCAACGACTGCAAACTACGAATAACTATCGTAGGAAAGATATCAGCCAACACCAAATATACAAGTTAATAATACACAACAAGCCCCAGCAAACATTTTCACAATGTAGCATATGCCATAGCCAATTACATACATACACACGCAATCACATCCTATAATAACAAGGATATCAACATGCATGTAACGCATAATTTGCGTATCTGCATCGTATATGGGTGTGGGTGTTGCCGATGCCACTTCTACACTTGTTTTCTGTGCTGTGCTACTCGTATCTTTGGCTGTATCATTTTTGGCAGCTATAAACAGTGGCACATATATTCGATAGTATGTATGACTTTAGTGAATCGAACAGCATCTCACTTAGCATCTCCTTATTTCGCATTGATAGCAATGGGAATTAGAGAGTAAATGTGTGGAGCGAGGCAGCGACGCATAAAATGCCAAAGCATTAGTGACTGCAAAAGGAAGGAGTAACAACATCATTGCCAATGTACTTGAACAATGACAATGGATTCAAAGTTGTTACAATGACAAAACAATATTTTCCGTTTAGGCACGAGGATGGTATGGGAAATTAAATAAAGGATGAGAACAAAAGAGAAAAAACTAATATCATAGAAAGAACATTACAATTTAAGCACAGCAGAAAAGATACAAAAAACAACGCGAACAAAAGTATGCCGTGCATACTTGCATATGCAAAATCATATTACAGTTTTACTGGCATGTTTTGGGGGTTTATGCATATAAAAGCATATTTTGAGGTTTATAGGTTTTTCTACTAATAAAATCTTCTACAGGGGAAAGGGGAGTTTTCTAATTTGAGTCTTTCTAATTGTTATTCATTTGGGAATAACCAAAACTTTGGAGGAACCCAAGCAACTCACCACGTCCGAGAGATTACATATTCCCCTGGCAATGCATTGAACATCCGTTCAGAAGTGAACAAATGTGAGAAGGCGCCATGTTAAATAACCTAATGACATGCTACCACCGATGCGTCTTAGGAAGTAGGTAACAACATAAGTTACTAAAACTCAACACAACGGCTCCCTTAGTGGCTTCGACCTAAAAAAAATTGTTATGAAAACACGATATGCATCTATTCGGATATTCATCCGAACTCTTAACAGAGATGGTGCCTCTATCCAACTGGCGGATGTCTTCGACAAATACAAGGCTGACATCACTGCCATACAGGAAATGCGATGGATGGGACAGGGATGCACACGACGGAAGAACTGTGACATCTTTTATAGCTGCGGAAAGACACGAATTTGGATGTGGTTTCATAGTCGGCAAGAGACTTCGACATCTGGTCTCTCGGTTTAAGCCTGTAAGTAACCGAATAGCCACTATTCGTATCCGGGCGAAATATTTTTACATTACTCTGATTTGTGTACACGCCCCGACGGAAGACAAAGACGATGACATTAAAGATGCATTCTATGAGAGCCTGGAGGAAATATATGAGCGCACATGACATTTAAATTGTTCTGGGAGATTTTAATGCTAAAATAGGAAGGGAAGATGATCTCGGTTCAGCAGTCGGAAAATTCAGTCTACACAAAAACACCTCCGATAACGGATTCAGACTGGTAAGTTTCGCGTCGGCAAGAAACATGGTTGTGAGTGGAACCAGATTCCCGCATAAAGATATCCACAAGGCAACCTGGATACAAGAAATACAAGAAATCAGATTATTCACGTGGTAATTGATAAAAGGCATGACTCAAGGCATGAACGTGCGTGTGATACGCGGTGCAAATATTGACTCGGATCGCCACCTAATTGCAGCCAAGGTAAGCACGCCATTAAGTAGTGCTAAAAACGCTCGCATCACAAAGCTGCATACCACCGAAATAGCCAATGCCTACTGCAATCAACGCTCTCAACTACTTCAAACAAACCACCCTAGTTCTGATGTTCCCGACACACAGTGGCAGCATTTTGCGAATTCTATGACCACTGCCGCAACGACAGTACTGGGTTATGAAAAACCACGCTCAGACAAGACAAGGTACTATGAGGAATGTCGCGAAATGTTTAAAGAAAAGGATGCTGCATACAGGGCAAAACTGCAGCCAATGGCAATATGTGCAGTGACGGAGAGTTATAATGAGAAGAGGAGGGATATGACACGCCTCTTAAGGCTGAAAAAGGGTATGTGAAAGAAAAGAGAGAGCCATGATATCGAAAATTACAAGGATAGAGGTGAAGCCCAAAAGTTCTACCAAAAGGTAAAAAGCAAAGGGTTTGGAACAGGGATCCACACCTGTAAGGACGGAGACGGATATCTGGCCACTGACACTCAGAGTGTGCTGCAAATATGAAGGGAACACTTTCGATCTCTACTCGTTCCCGAAGGCAGAATAAGTGCCGAAATCACGCCAATCATCGACGATGTAGTACAGTGTTCAAGGAAGGAAGGAATACATGCCCGATGATTGGAATCTGAAGGTTCTATGTCATGTGCTTAAAAAGTGATTGCAGTGTTTGCCCCAACTACCGTGGGATCAGCCTTTTACCCATCACATATAAGGTACTGTCTAGTGTGTTATGTGAAATACTAAAGCCCATTTTAGCGAACCCGACCGGCCAGATATTTAGACTACAACAAATTCTGGAGAAGACCCAAGAAATGTAGATCGACACCTACCAGTCGATAAAAAGATTACAAAGCTACATTCGACAGTCCGATACGACAGAAACTATTAGATGCTATGACTGAGTTTGGTATCCCCGCGAAGCTGATACGACTTTGCGGGATGACACGGACTGACATGCAGTCTTTAGTGGAAATAGGCACAAATCTAACAGAGCCATGAGGTTTCAGACAAGGCGATAGTCTGTCATGCGATCTCTTTAACATCATAATGGAGATGATCATGTGTAAGGCAGCAGTAAACATACCATCTTCAACAAAAGCCACCTGCTGCTCGCTAATGCCGATGATATACTTGATATTGGCCAAAAACTGCAGGATGTTACTGCGGCCTTTTCGACCATTGAGATGAAGTCGGCAAAAGTGGGTCTGGTGATAAATAAGGACATAACCAATTTTTTTCAACAAACTCGATTGGGACGTTACGTGAACGTTGACAACTATAATTTTGAATTGGTAGATGATTTTGTCGACCTAGGCTCCGCCCTAAACAAAAATTGTAATGTCGGCCTGGAAATCAAGAGACGAGTATTGATCGCAAATCGCTGCTAATATGCGCTGAGTAAGCGTTTTAATGATCCAACTGTACTAGACACTGATCCTACCCGCGCAGAATCCTGGGTAATGACGCAGGCAGATCAATTTATTCTGGGAATTTTCGAGAGAAAAATACTTCGCAAAATATTTAGACCCATCATCGATAACGGTGAATACCGTCGTCAAATGAATCATAAGCTGTATGAGCTGTACAACGGCATCGATGTAATTAAGCGCGTTAAAATAGACCGAAAGCGCTGGCTTGGATACATTGTACAAATGGCCAAAAATCCTCAGGCTCGAAAAGTCTTCGGTGGCCGGCGCAGGAGGGGGCGACCAAAACTTCGATGGATGGACCAGATGAAAGAGCTGTTATCTACCATTAGTGAATATTAAAGTACTTTTGAATAAGTAATCTGCACTTTTTACTGGTTGTGATTTTTTACTGGGATGTTGTTTAGTCTGGTACATAAATACAGAACATGAAACGCATTTTATTTAAAAAAAAAAAAAACATTTTACGATTTTTGCCGCCATTATTATGTCGCCCTCGTATTTTGCCCCTTTGCGATACGAAGATAGGGTTAACTCAATAGCCTTCCTATATTGTCTCTCCACGATACAAATCTTTGGCATATTTGCTAAAAATGTGGATGTGGAAGCGAATGTATGTACAACTGGAAGGAAATGTAGCAAACATACTAGTTTAATCATAAGTACGTTAGGATGACACTCAACTCTCTACAAAACTTACAAATTAACTTTGTACCTTAATCAAATCTTATCTTAGATTTTTTTATCCAAAAAAAGGGTCATCCTAATACATAAGCCTGCGTCATCAACAATAACATCATCAGCAGCATGAAATGACAAAGCTGTAATTTTCATTTCCTCTACAAGATTTCTTAAACATAACAATTTGTATGTTACAAATTTATGAAAGATTTAATTGTCATTTTACAAATACACAAAAACATTTTTTATTGCAAATATTTTTCAAGAACATGGAAAAACTATGTAAATAAATTTCCAGCAGGATATAATAATAACTAGGCTAGTTGTTATAACAGATAAGCAGGAAGTTTTGGATTGTTTTGCAATAATTTTAGTTTATGAAATCAACCACATATTGTTGATCCCTGTTGGTTATGGTAAAGGTTGTGATAACACTGACCTACTGTGGTCATGCCACACACACTCAAATAGGTTATCGTGTAAAGACCCTTTAACAAAAATACATTTATTTTGTTTAAATCACCCTCAGTTTTCATGTAAAAGTACATCAGTCAACGATTTTTTTATAAATAGGAAGATTCCAAAATAGTTTTATAGGGATTTTCTAACCCTTTCCTACTTATTTCTTGCAGTTTTCATAGCAATTGTAAATAAAGCTCGTTTTTGCATTTTGAAGCTTAATTTATAAGATAAATGCATTTGCATATAGATTTGGATGATTCTTAAATACTTTCATAAGGAATTTCGAACATCTTCCTAATGTTTTCCCGTAATTTCCATACAAATCATTAATTAACCCTTTAATGACGAGAGCTAAATAATGGGAACTTTTTAAAGTTTTTGTCATTACTACATATAAATTAGTTAAGAAACGAATTTTACATAAAAAATAATTCAGAAGAAAATTTCAGAAATATATAAATTTTTACATATGTAATGGTAAAAGCTTTTAAACAGGTAAATATAAAGAACCAGGTACAATATAGGTCATGTAATACGTTTTTATGATATTTGATATTCTTCTCAAATAACAAAAATCAAAAGTCTTTAATATATCAGTCTTTAAACAACCACAAAATGTTCTTAATATGAAGCGACTTTTCATATCCCTCCATATTGCTGTTTTGCGCATATGTAAAAAACACTTATTTTTACTGATCCACCACGCTCGCTACTGACGTACGTTCGCATGGCGATAAATCAAGAATAAGAGATCAAAGCATGTATTTTTGAAATCAAAAACGTAACTTTCTGAAATATATTCTTATGTTTATTTTATTGCGTACAATATCTAACGTTGTCAACGTTACCATATGGTAACAGTCGTCACTATTGGGTTAAGCTACATTTAGCGGTTAGGCTCTTAGTTTAGAAGATTTAAAGAGTTTCGTATGGATTTAGGTGCTTCCACAGTAGTTTGATAGGGAATTTTAAACCTATTCCCAATTTCAAATAATGATCACAAATTAAGATAATTTTTCGCGGTTATACACTTAACTTTCATAAGTCTAGTTCGTGCTACAATGGAGGGTCAGCAGGTGGCGGTAGCTGAACGGCCTACAGATATGTAGGTTAACTACGATTAATAACACCAGTTTACAAATCTTTATTTTTTGTCAGCTGCAGAGTTCTAAATAATTTTTTTCTATACATTTCATTTCCTTCTAAACACGTGGAAAATATCGATATTTTTCAAAAATGCAGGCTTAAAATGCACCTTAAGTCTCCAGGTTGCAGCAATGTCAAAATAATCAATGATCATACATGAATCCCTGATTGTGTACTTTTACAACAAATAACCAGTTTTTATTTCATTTATTCAGTTTTTTACTGTCATCGTTTAAAAAGTGAAAAGACTTTTGGTCCAGTCGGCACAAAATATCTATATTTTCTTAAAAGGATCAGCTATGATTTCAATTTAAGCATTTTTGTGATGCATGATCAACCCAGAATACAGTGGCATTTCTACTTTTAATCGTCATTTTCATTCAACGTAAAGTACCGTTATATGCTTAAAATCAAAAAATTTACCATTTGTAGCGTCCTATTAAAAATCGTTTAAATCTCCCTCTTATCACCCAATTCTTATAAAGGATGGCTTGTTTTGCTCGGGGAAGTCCAATTTTTATACTCAATATATGAAATTGAATTTATTTTTGCGATTAATATTTTTTATAAATTTTTTTATAAATTTAAAACCGTGATTTTTGCACAAAAAAAATAGTTTTTTAAACTTTAAATGCTCCTACCATCAAAACTACCCAGCCAATATTAAAAACTGCCATAGAAATGTTTTAGGGGAGCACATTACAATTAATTAGAGACCACTCTTGTTCAAATCGTTGGACGCGTTTACGAATTATTCTCCAATAAGCTGATGCATCTCATTAAAAATTTGCAAAATAATTCAAAAATTCATATCTTGAAAACTAATCAGAAGAAAAATTTTTTAATCTCATATTCGTGTGAATGGGACCGAAATCTATAGAAAAAAAATATTTACAACTCTGCTGCAAAATGACTGTAAATTGTGTAAGTAGTCCCCGACCAGAGCGGTAGAAACCGAGAGCGTTCTATAAAAGAGTACATGCCGGCATTAAATAAGCACTACACCACATGAGGTGTCCTAAAGAGAGGTACAAATATGAGTGTGTTGTCTCCGTGCGTCTGTCTCAGAAAGAGCGGCTGAAGTGAATCCTGGCAGTAGGAATAAAATGCGGACCCTGGTGGACTGGGCTTGCCACCCCCCACCAGTATAATGGCAGTGAATAAAATGAGAAATAAGAGCAAAAGAACCCCCCATAAGTTTGTCGACCACCGCAAACGTTTTAATGACCATGATTTGAGAATATGCACTTGGATGGTTAGAACTCTAAACAGGAAATCCGGTATTCGGATTGGATATGGATGCTCGCGGATAAGGATGTGTACTACAGCTGCTACGCGGTTAAGCATAAGTTTGTGGTCGGCAAGAGACTACGACACCAGGGTCTAGGTTTATTTCTGTCAGTGAACGAACCGCCACCATAAGAGTGAAGTCAAAATGTTTCTCAATAACGCTGATATGTGCTCATGCGCCGATGGAGAAGAAAAGTGACGAGGTAAAAAGACCAGATCTACGCCCAACTTGAAGAAACATATGACCGTAGCCCGGCCAAGATGTTAAAATATTGCTGGGAGGTTTTAATGCTAAAAATAGGCCGGGAGAATGTCATTAGCCCAACAGTCGGAAAATTTAGTCTGTATACTGACACATCGCCAAACGGAATCGGACTGATTAATTTCTCTGTAGTAAGGAACATAGTAATAGGCAGCCCACGATTTGACCACAAAAACATTCACAAGGCAACGTGGATATCTCCCGATAAAGTTACAAGAAATCAAATAGATCACGTGGTAATCGATAAAAGGCACGCGTCAAGTGTCTTAAACGTACGAGTGATCAGGGGTGCGAACATCAACTCGGTGCAGTGAAGATGCGTACTAGGCTAAGCAGGGCGAAAACCCTGCGTAACCAGGCTCAGAGAAAGCTGGGCATCACTAACCTGCAAACCACGCAGATAACCAACGGCTATTTCAATTAACTCACTCAACTACTTCGTGATGCTCCAACTCACGAATATATCAGCGCGAAATGGCAATATATTGCCCACTCGATGGAAAATACAGCACGGTCCGTACTGAAGCCCTTAAACGATAATGCCTGGTACGAAGACGAATGGCGAAATGTCACCCGGAAACAAGATGCTGCAGCCAATGGCAACGAGAGCTGTTCATGAAAATTACAGGGAGAAGAGGCGGCAGGCGACTCGACTCTTCTTTAGGCTGAATGAGCGGAAGACAACAGGAACAAAGGTGAAGCCCGAAAATTCTACCAGAAGATAAATGGTAGGGTACATGGAACAGGTCTTCCCTCCAGTAAAGACAAGGATGGTTATCTCGTTACCGACCCCGAGAGCGTACTGAGAATACGGAAAGATCACTTCTGCAGCCTATTGATGTCTGAAAACTATGTTGTTGAAGACTGTGTACCAAACAGAGACGATAATATCGAGTGTCTCTCTCTGAACCAAGCTGAGAAAAAAATTGCTACTATCCCGCCTTAAGAACAATAAAGCTGCTGGGGCTGATGGTCTTCCAGCAGAGTTGTGTTAGGTGTTGGAGTTGAGGTTGTTTTAAGCATGCAACAGCTCATAGAGAATAATTGGCTTCAGGAGAGCATGCCAGAGTATTAGAATCTCAGTGTGCTATATCCTATTTACAAAAAAAGGTGACCGTAGTGAGTGTAAAAAATACCAAGGATTATCTAGCATACTGTGTGAACGTGTAAAGCCATTGTGGAAAACCTGATTGGACCTTATCAGTGCGGCAAATGTACGACGGATCAGATATTTACACTACGGCCGATATTGGAGAAATCCCATGAACAGCAAATCGACATTTAGCTTCTCTTCGTTGATTACAAAGCTGCTTCGATAGTCCCATCAGCCATCGACTATACGAAGCCATGTCTGAGTTCGGTATCCCTGTGAATATAATTCATCTCTGTTGTTGTACCCTTACGAAGACCAAATCCTCTGTTCGGATTGGCAAGAATCTATCTGCGCTATTCGATACAACGAGTGGTCTTAAACATGCTGATGGTTTGTCATGCACGCTGTTCAACATAGTGATGGAGAAGGTGTTAAAGAAAGCAGCGGTAAACATGTCTGGCAACATATTTAATAAAAGCCACATGCTGCTCGCATATGCCGATAATATCGACATTATCGGTCGGACGATGCGAGAGGTAACAGCTGTCTTCTCATTTGTGGAAAGGGAGTCAGCGAAAATGGGTTTGACAGTGAATGAGGAATGAAGACGAAGTTAAAGGTATCATCGAACAAAGTGTTCACCCGTTGGGGACGCAGCGTAAACGTAAAGAGCTTTTGCTTTGAGATAGTGGATTAATTCATCTACCTCGGATCCGGCATTGGCAAACTACAATGTCAGCCTAGAAATAAAACGGAGAATAGTGCTCGCCTACATGTGTTTCTTTGAGCTACGCGAGCACTTAACAAACACAACCCTATCTCGAACCACCAAAGTCCAACTTTACCATGTATTAATGAGGATGCAGCTTATTTGTCGGTGTTTGACCGAAAAATACTCTTCAAAATATATGGGTCCATTTGCGTTAACGGCGAGTTCATGATTCGGATAAACCATGAGCTATACGAGAATTAAATTGCAACGATTACGCTGACTAGGCCATGTCGTGAGGATGGATGAGGAAACTCCAGCGGGAAGTGAATTCTATTAAGACCTCGAAGGACGGCGCAAAAGAGGGAGACCGCGACTACATTGGAAGAACCAGGTGGAGGAATCACAGACGCTGCTTGGTATAACTGACTGGAGACGGTGCGCATAAGATCGGAGGGAATGGAAATCTCTTATTATTTCAGCCTCCGAATTAGACACTAAGATATAAATATATATGTTGTCAAGTTGTTCTTAAGGCTAATATTAATACACATAGATTAGAAGATAATTGCGTTTAAAGGTTTTCATTTGGATTTGAATAACACAAGGGAACAAAATTGAACTTTTTGAGTGTTGTTTGGAATTCTATAGCTGTTTTTACTAATTTGAGGTCGCTGATTTTAAATCTAATCTCCATTTTTCTCCATCAGCTCGAATTTTTAAGTTACAGGTACTAATCGTATTTTCGCCTTTTTTCCAAAAAATTATAGTTCATAAAATCATATTTTTTTTTTCATAAGCCGGATTTTAAAATTTTGTTTTTTTTAAGATATCGTTGTTACCTTTGAAAAAAATCAAATTTTTAAAAATCACAAAAAAATGACTGAGTAAAGGCTCTTTTATTCCAAAAAAAAAAAAATACAAAAAAAATTACACATTTTAATTTTCTTCACGCTGAAAGTTAATCGGTTGGGGGCAAATTGTTCTTTTTATTATCTTTATTGAATATCATATTAAAGTAGCTTTCTAAAACATGTATGTACGTAATAATCGATTGAAAGTTGAATGAGTTATGCTAAGTCCGGTGATAACAGATTTTTCGAATTTTTTTGTTTCTACCCAAAAAAAATTAAAATTTTGTATTTTTAAAAATCATGACAAATTTATTTATAGTTAAATTTATAGTTTTGCCTCTTATTACAATATTAATTAACTGACCAAATATAATTAATCGGCAGGTTTCAATTTGGAAGTTAAGGGAGAAATATTAATTTTCCAAAAATAGGTCATTTTGTATGGGAGGTACCAGAAGGGGTGATCCGATATAGTGCAAATTCATTCCTGATTCATATTTTCATAACCGTAAAACTTACGCATAGTTTGACTGAATTCATTGTACTTACAAAAAAGATATGTATGTAAGACTATTGGGGTGAGTTCGGTCATTTGTATGGGAGGTACCAGAAGGGGTATGACAACGGTTTTGGTTTTTTTAGGGTTTATCTACTTTTGCAAGATAAATAAACTGACCAAATTTAAATATCCTCCGGTTGTCTGTTTGGCAGCTATCGAAGATATATTAATTATCCAAAAATAGGTAATTTTGTATGGGAGGTACCAGAAGGGGTGGAGCTATTCCGCCCATTTACAATCCCATAAGTTCGTTTCGAAAAATATTAATACTGATAAATTTTCATAACGATCCGTTAAGGTTTGCTCGAGTTACACTTTCACAATCATATTAATAAATGTTATTTCTGTATGGAAATCGCGATTTTTGTAAATTTAGTAATCTCAGTAAATTGTTGACAAAATCAAAAGTTGTGCACAGATTTTAATGAAATAAAGCTCATTTGATTCAAACTATATTAAACTAAATGTTTTAAGACCAACACTGTGATTTTTGTTGCATTATTTTTTTATGAATTTTTAAAAAACAAAATTTTTTTTTTATAATATTTTTTTTTTTTTTTTAAATTACAACGATATCTCTGAAACTACTAGGCCAAATTAAAAACAATGTGGGCACGGGTTAAAGATAATTTTGTTGACGAGTTAAAGTTTTTTTTTTTTAATTGAATATGGTGAACCGTTTTCAAGTTATTTAAATATTTGTAGTGGAAGTACCTTAGTTTTGGAAATAACGGTATATCGCGAAAAGTCGAGCTGATACGAAAAAACCAAGTGCAGATTTGGATTCAGCGTTCCAAATTACCTTTAAAACAATATTCAGTTCTTTAACAACAAATACCTTGTTCCCTTGTGTAATTAATGAATAGTTTAAAAGAATATTTCCGACGTCTTCCTATTGATATGAAAAGATAAAAAATTTTTTTGTTGGAGAAGTTTCCTTAAAGAAATGTACATGACTGTAACATCGATCGAACTCTTCCCTCCCCTATGATAGTCGCGTGTTCCTTACCATAAGGCCACGGTTAGCCCTTCGTCTTTGGTCGAGCCTAAAAGAGAGACTGTCCTATATCTCATTAAAGAGAAAAATGTAAGTTCTTCTACTATATTTTTCCTAATAATTCTCTTTATATGACCTTTACTTCAACAGTTTATATTGAAGTACATTGCTGTATAAACTTCTTTGTATTATCTTAATGTACACTATACAACCTTAGGTCTTTTGACATAAATCTAAACTGATTTATAACATTTCAAATCAAATTACCTTTGTCTGTCCTCGGAAAAGATAATGAAAATTTTGGGTGAAACTGAAATGTCTTTGAAGTTCTCTTTACTATATGGAAACTACATAAATGTTAATTTGTTAATAAAGCCCAACAACATTTCATAGTGATACGTACGTATAGTATACCAATTAAAATAAATGACAAGAGTCTTTCATTAATAAGACAGTCATTAAAACTTGCACGACATACGAACGGTGCGATCTCGTTTAATGCAAATGAAAAATATTAACATAAATGTATTTAAACTTAACCTAATATCCCTTTTCATTCCATGAATGAGGTATGGGATAGCTTCTCGCGTTGTTGTGAATTAACACGCTTTCTATTTTAGATTCACAACAAACGGCACCTACATGTTTATCGACGAATGCGAACGTCACTGTTGCAGAAGCTTTTACTAGACATGCTGATTAACTCGACACTATATGGCGAAGTTGATGTCTACTACATTGAGGGAGCCGGCAAAGAAAGCAATAAGTAGATGGCTGGAGCCGGGAATCGGACCACGGAACTCCCGCATGGTTCTAACCACTATGCCACGGCCGGTCCCAAGAAATTTACTTACTTACTTACTTAAGTGGCCAATTACAATTTACGAAACGTAGTTCATAAATTTGAGGCCTGAAGTAATAAAGAATTCCACACGCTTCGGTCTTCTGCGTGTGTTCTCCAGTTAGTCCTACCAGATGATGGCACATCGCCTACCACTTGGTCCTTCCAACGGAGTTTGGGTCTCCCTGCTCTGCGCCGTCCTTCAGGTTCGCCTTCAAACACCTTTCTCGCTGGAGCATTTACATCCATCCTGGCAACATGTCCCAGCCATCGAAGTCGTTGGATTCTGACTCTTTTAGCTACGTCGATGTCGTGGTAAAGCTCATACAGCTCATGGTTCATCCGATGGCGAAACTCGCCGTCAACACAGATAGGTCCATAAATTTTCCGGAGTACTTTTCTCTCGAATACTCCCAGGTTTTGTATGTCCGTTGTAGTAAGCACCCATGATTCGGCAGCATACAACAGAACAGGTAAGATAAGCACCTGGTATAGCTGTTTCTTAGTATTCCGAGAGAAGGTGGTGTTACTAAAGTGCTGCCGAAGTCCGTAGAAACATCTATTGGCTAGCACTATTCTCCGTTTAATTTCTTGGCTGACATTATTTTTCTTGTTGACGGAAGATCCGAGGTAGGTAAATTCGTCGACTACCTCAAAACAATAATTGTCAACGTTCACGGTGCGTCCTCATCGAGAGGACTCTTTGTTCGTCGAAATCATTATTTTTGTTTTGTCCTCGTTGACCGCTAAACCCATTTTTGCTGGCTCCTTTTCTAGTGATGAGAAAACTGCAGTAACATCCCGCAGATTTCGGCCAATGATGTCTATATCATCGGCATAGGCTAGTGGCATGTGGCTCTTGTGAAATATGGTGCCAGACATGTTGACACCAGCCTTTCTCATCACCTTCTCCATAACTATATTAAATAGTGTACAGGACAGGCTATCGCCCTGCCTGAGACATCTTTCCGTGTTGAATGGTTCAGACTGATCCTTACCAATGTTAACCGAGGATTTGGTGTTGTCTAAGGTACATTTGCAAAGTCGAATCAGCTTTGCAGGAATACCAAACTCAGACATGGCCTCATAAAGCCTATTCCTTATCGGAGAGTCGAAGGCAGCTTTGTAGTCGACAAAGAGGTGGTAGGTGTCGATCTGCTTTTCATGGGTTTTTTCCAGGATTTGTCGTAAGGTGAATATTTGATCCGTCGTAGATTTGCCAGGTCTAAAGCCGCACTGATATGGTCCAATTAGTTTTTCTACAATTGGCTTTAGACGTTCACACAATATGCTTGAAAGGACCTTGTACGCAATTGGTAATAGGCTTATTCCACGGTAGTTTTTACATTCACTACGATCTCCTTTCTTGTATATGGGACATAACAGACTGAAATTTACCAAGAGATAAAATAATGCGATTGACAATTATTAGATTTTCGCTAAAGTTGTATGTCATTGTAGTACAATGGTGTGATATGTATTAGAAACACAATAACAAAAAAAATGTACCGATGATGATTTTATTATATCGACCCGAGATGACAGATCTTAGCCGATTGTATACAGCTTCGTATCAGTAATTTACATGGAACTGGCTACCGTAGTATTGTTTCATTACTATACGTTCCATTCTTAGAGGCTGCACTGTTTCTTTAATTCCATTTTAATTAATCCCTTTGGGCATGCTACGATTTCAGCAACTTCACTTAATTACACTTTCAATATACGGCAATGCCTTGAAGCAATGTTATTATTATTCCTATTATACGATATTCTAAATAAATTACTAGCCAAACAATTAAATATAAATACATGTGTGTAGCGAGTAAGTGTATGTGTATAGAGATTTTAAACATAAATCATTCTCACACATATAGGAAACACATTCAAATTACTTATCTAAGGATATGTAAACCAATTGGCATTAGGACACTGACGGTAACGAGGTTGATACTGAACTTTATTTGCTTTAGTACCAAACAGAAAAAAAACAAAGAACAGGAGATAAGGAGAAATGGAGATTTATCACAAACAACATCACTTCATTTGAAGAAAATATCAACACAAAAAGTACCACAGACTATAGCCACTAGAACGGAAAACAAACTATGTGTTAATAACAAAGTAGAAGAGATAATGACATTGAGCCTGATAGAGATATAATTTGACCGTAGTATATTTGATAAAAATCCGCAAATGTTAAATCCAATTACATTTGATATCAACACAAACCGCATTACATCTGCTACGTAGTAATCAGAGAGTAAGAAAAGACAACAAATAAATCACTGCCTACATTTGTTGTAGCATAACCCAAAGGAGCTATAGATTTTTTGTCGTTAAAGCATACCTTAAGGCTTTCACATTATTCAATAGTTTTAATTAAATTTATTTAAGTTATATGGAATTTTGTTTAGTTTTTTATTCTCTAAACTGAAAACTAATGAAACAATTGAATATAAACAAAAAAAAATAGTTATATGTTTTTGTGCACCAGTCGTATAACAAAGCCTACAAATTTCAATTGCAACAGTTTAGTAGAAAAGAGAATTGTATAATTTGTAGATTTAATGGAGCTCCAAAACAATTTTTACAATTTGTACATGCAATTGACTTAAATGACCACAAGTTCTAAAAAAAAAAAGTATACAGCAAAATAAATAAAGCATTGTCTTTGGATAATCCGTTTGAGTGAATGTGTTATATGAAAAAAGAGAGCAGCAAAAAGGCGATTTTAAAATAAATTAATCCTTTGTTTTTGTGTTTTTTTTTTGTGAAATTGGGAATTGACTGAGTTTCCTATTTTATTGACCACCCAATAATTACAATATGAAAATACTGTGCATACTTTTGGATTCTATTTAAAACAATGCGACAGTTAGAAAAATATAAAATGGGTGCCGTTAGAGATACAAAGTGAATCTTGCATCTCAAGCCGACTCACAACCTCCTTCGTGGTGGCAACTGGGCAACGTTATTCGTGCTATTTTTTTTTATCATGAAAACCGGCTGATGGTTGGGCTAGCCACCCGCCTTCAGGTCCTTTACTGGCTATGACAACATGATAAAGAAAAAGTAATAAACGGAACCCCACAAATGTTGACGACCACCACAAACGAATTAAGGACCATGATTTGAGGATATGCACCTGGAATGTTAGAACACTGTATAGACCAGGTGCCTCCATCTAACTGGCGGGTACTCGCGCATGCAGGCGTGCAACATCTACTATAGTGGCCATGTGGACAAGCACGAGTTTGTATGTGGGTTTGTGGTTGGCAAGAGACTGCGACACCTAGTCTCAAGGTTCAATCCGGTGTGTGAACGTATAGCCACCATAAGAGTCAAAACTAAGTTTTTCCACATAACACTTATATGTGCCCATGCTCCGACAGAAGAGAAAAGGGATGAAGGCAAAGACGAGTTCTAGAAAAGAGCCTAGAAAATGTATATGACCTTAGCCCCAGTCATGACATCAATATTGTAATAGGCGATTTTAATGCTAAAATAGGCAAGGAGACCGCATTTGAGCCTACCATTGGAAAATTCAGTCTGCACACCGAAACGTCATACAATGGCAGCAGACTGATTGATTTCTCTGCGGACAGAAATTTGGTAGTTAGCAGCACTAGATTTGATCATAAAAATACTCATTAGGTAACATGGTTATCTCCAGATCAATTGACGATGAATCAGATAGATCACGTGGTAGTCGATGGAAGGCACGCATCGAGTGTTCTGGACGTACGAGTGATCAGGGGTGCGAACATTGACTCCGATGACTACCTTACCGCAGTTAAGGTACGCACAAGGCTAAGCATGGCCAAAAACGTACGTAACCAGGCACAGCGAGAGTTGGACGTGGGTAAACTGCGGACCACAGAGATAGCGGGCGCCTTCTCCAACCATCTAACTCAACTGCTACGGAATGCTCCAACCCCTGATAATATAACCTCGCAGTGACAATATATAGCCGACTCCATAGAACGGACTGCAAGAAGCGTACTTGGCTACTTAAAGCCGTCTCAAGAAGATGCCTGGTACGATGTTGAATGTCGCAATGCCACGAGAGAGACGGATGCTTCATACAGGGCGAAACTGCAGCCAATGGCAACGCGAACTGTTCGTGAACGGCACAGGGAGAAGAGACGAGAGGCAACTCATCTTTTCAGACGGAAAAAGAAGGAGCTGAAGAAGGGGCAGGATGAGTGCACTAACTTGCTCCGAAGTAGAGGAGAAGCCCGAAAATTCTACAAGAGAGTTAAGGCGAGAATGCGTGGAACAGGGTTGCCGACCTGCAAGGACAGCGATGTTCAGCTGGTGACGGACCCGGATAACGTTCTGAAGATCTCCATATTTAGAAATTGATTGTTTTTAGAAATTTACAGGATACGGACCCCTCTCCAGAAGACCCCTCTCAAATCCATGACGATGGTATTAACTGTCCACCTCTGAGCCAGAGCGAGACACGTATGGCCATCTTCCGCCTTAAAAACAACAAAGCTGCTGGAGCCTGCTAAGTTGTTTAAGGCTGGCGGGGAGGAGCTGATTAGGAGCATGCATCAGCTCATGGAGAACATCTGGCTAGAGGAGAGCATGCCCGGTGATCGGAGTCTCAGTCTGTTATGTCCCATATACAAGAAAGGAGATCGTAGTGAATGTCAGAACTACCGTGGAATATGCCTATTACTGATTGCGTACAAGGTCCTTTCAAGCATATTGTGTGAATGTCTAAAGCCAATTGTAGCAAAACTAATTGGACCTACGACGGATAAAATCATCACCTTACGACAAATCCTGGAAAAAAAAAACTCATGAAAAGCAGATCGACATCCACCACCTCTTTGTCGAATACAAAGCTGCCTCGACTCTCCCATAAGGAGTAAGTTATATGAAGCCATGTCTTAGTTTAGTATTCCTGAAAGCAAATTCGACTTTGCAGATGTACCATGGAAAAAACCAAATCCTCGGTTAAGATTGGTAAGAATCGCTCTGAATGCCCTATACAGAATTTAATATAGTTATGGAGAAGTTGGGGACTGGTCGTGGCATGATGGTTAGAAAACGCGACTAACATGCGGGAGATCCCGGATTCGATTTCTGCCTACAGACATTTACATTTTTCTTTCAGCAACTCGACAGTGTCGAGTCAATCGGCATGTCTAGTAAAATCTTCTCAAACAGTGACGTTCGCATTTGTCGATAAACAAGTAGGTGCCATTAGTTGTGTCTCTAAAAATAGAAAGCGTGTTAATTCACAACAACGCGAGACATAGCGAGAACCTCATTCAGGGGTGTAAAGGGAAATTGAATTTTAAGTTTATGGAGAAGGTGATGAGAAAGGCTGGTGTCAACATGTCTGGCACCATATTCCACAAGAGCCTATGCCGATGATATAGACATCATTGGCCGAAATCTGCTGGATATTACTGCGGTCAACGAAAACAATACAAAAATAATGATTTCGACGAACATAGAGTCCTCTCGATTGGGACGCACCGTGAACGTCAACAATAATTGTTTTGAGGTGGTAGAAGAATTGACCTACCTCGGATATTCCATCAATAAGAAAAATAGCGTCAGCCCAGAAATCAAGCGGAGAATAGCGCTCGCCTATATAGGTTTTTACGGACTCCGGAAGCACTTTAGTAACACCATCTTATCTCGGAATACAAAGATACAGCTGTACCAGGTGGTGATTTTACCCGTTCTGTTGTATGATGCTGAATCGTGGGTGCATACGATAACGGACATACAAACCCTTGGAGTATTTGAGAGAAAAGTACTCCGAAAAATATATGAACCTATCTGTGTCGACATATCTGTCTCGCCATCGAATGAACCCTGAGCTCGACATCGACGTAGCTAAAAGAGTCAGAGTTCAACGATTACGATGGCTGGGACATGTTGCCAGGATGAATGTAAATGCTCCAGTGAGAAAGGTTTTTGAAGGCGAACCTGAAGGACGGCGCAGAGCAGATAGATCCAAACTTCGTTGGAAGGACCAAGTGGTTGGAGATGTACCACCATCTTGTAGGACTAACTGGAGATCGTACGCAGAAGACCGAATCGGGTGGAATTCTTAATACTTTAGGCCTCTAATTTATGAACCACATTCGTGAGTTGTAATGGGCCACTTAGGTAAGTAAGTTATGTAAAGTCACAAGCTTTCATGGACTAGCAACGATTAACAATGTTAAGTCCAACATTACTCGCGTAATTTATACGACACCATTGGAAATGCTGGAAAAAGTGATCTAAATACATTTTTATTAAATTATTTAAAAGAAGTTAATGTCGGAAATTGTTATTTCGGGTCATGATTAATGTGCCGACATAAACTTCTTTTGAAAGTATTTTATTTACAATTTAAAAGAAAAGTTTGAAATGAATCACCTTCGTGATGTATATTAAATAGTTGAAATATCTGCCGGCCCACAGTAAAGTACTTCATTAATCATTATAAACAAAATTTGCTCAAAACTCCCACTTTTATGCATAATATCTCGAAATCTATTATAATATCTCGAAGTGGCTCAACTTTTAATTCAAATTGCCATCAAGTTTTCATCTCACATTTAGAAAAACCCAAATTTTTCGAATATATGTAACAAAATTCTTAAACTTAAATTTGTTTTGACAACCTCTGGCATTGTTTGTTTGCTTCCATCAATTAAATTTAAAAAAAAAACCGGCATTATTTGTGTAAACACATCATTACATATTTCACAACTTCTCGTTAAGAATTTCATAATTGCCTTAAAGTATGCAACCAAAATGCAAACACAAGTGGGCCGTAAAGTAAACCTCAATTTTTCATTAAATACCTCCGAAAATGTCTACACAAAACTTTGCAACAAAAATATATATACATACAAACATTCAAATTCACACAAAGTTGGAACTTTTAGTAAATCCTGTATTATTATGTGGCAGCTTTTCATTACAGGACCAGGTAATATTTGTTCAACTAATGGCCCCTAAAGTGGTCATAATTTTGCCATCAACAACGACAACAAATTGAATAGATTTCCACGCCATTCAGTGTATGGAAATTCATGTTTCAACATAACCCCTACCGGAGGATTGGCAAAAACTGATAAACATTTGTCGGAAACAAAAGAACTACGCCATAAGTCCGACCATTCATTTGTTCGCTCAATCGTCCATTCATTTATTGTTATTTTTTCGGTTGCTTTATATCCAGCCGCAATGGAACGAATGCCTTGAACAAAAAAACAGAGCTGACCTTTTGTTACAATAATAACAGCCACAATCGAGCACTAACCCATTCAAGGGGATACGAAGGACGAATGGTTGGGATGCCTGGATGTGAACGGAAGGAGTTTGGAGTCATATTCAAAAAGGACACTTGCAACAATGAACGACGCCATTAGGCACAATAGCAACAACACAAAAATCCTTAAATAAATGTGGTGGCAAAAATTGTTGGCCTTGTGTGACTAACAAAAATAACACAATGGTCGGTGACTGCCAAAAGAAAAAAGAGAGAGAGAGAGAGAAATACATAGCATGAGTTTGAGTTAAACGTTACAATTATTATTGCAATCATTAGCAGCGACAGAGCAAAAAAAGAGAAACAAGCAAAAAAAATGCGTGAAATGAGTCGCATCCTCCTTTGGGGGCTTATTGAAACCACCCCCCATAACATTCCTCCAGCTATTTCAGTTTAATAAACTCTATCATAAGCCCAAAAAAAATCCTCAACTGCAGCCAAAATAATTGTCTGGCCACAAAGAAAAGCTCCATAAATACCTCACACCGCCATCGGCGTTAACCCCTTATAGCGCCTACACAAAAACCAAAGAAAAGTGATACAAAAAAAGGAATGCAAATAAACCAATCTCAACTTAAAGGAGGCAGCTTTTAACGCCTCTTTGCATTTGTGCTGGGGCTGTTATTATTATCGCTTACGGTGTTGGGTCAATTTGTACTAAATCTGTTATTTTTGTATTATCACATTTTCATATCCCATCGACTGGCTATCAGACTATTATATTCGTTTTTTTATAGTGTCCTTAGGCAGCAGTCTGAGCTTTATTGTCATTAAATTTCTTGAGTAAAGAGCGATACGTTAGAAAATGTTTAGCTACTTAGTGGTATGTGAAGAGCTCAGTGATTAAGGTTTAAATTTCTAAGGCTTCAAATGAAGCATGTTTTGCTTCAATATCTGTGATTGAGAACATAAGGAGGGATTTACATACTAATTACCTATTTAAGTGGCTTTAAAGTGAATGGCCGTAAGTTATTTTAATCTTGAAGCGTAATAAGCATTTTAAACGATATTTCGATTTGTCTTATAGCTGTATACCAACGTTTACACCAGCGTTTTAAAAGCATTAAACTTATTTTTTGTGGAAAATTAAAG
Source organism: Muscina levida (assembly GCA_964034835.1). Lineage (NCBI taxonomy): Eukaryota > Metazoa > Arthropoda > Insecta > Diptera > Muscidae > Muscina > Muscina levida. The sequence continues at coordinate 23,195,840 of OZ035882.1, read as the reverse complement.
GAAAATTTATATATTCGCGTACACATCCTGCATGCATACCTATACGAAAAATTACCATAAATTTTAGCTACCAAAATTCTCAATAAAAAAGTGAAAATTTTATATGAACTGCGTACTCTGCTTAGGTCTTCACAATAAAACCAACAACAAAAACAAATATATTTTGTATCTGATTATCGAGATAGGGGAAAGCACATCGCCTTCCATGAAAAAAATAACACGCATTTTAATTTACGTCTCACTACACCTATAGTTTCAACGATTTCGAAAGGCAGCTATACTAATAAGATGGATTATTATTTTTTTTTTTAATATAGTAGATTTCTAAAAATTTCTAAATATAAAGACGTTTATTTAAAATTTTCAAAAAGTACAAATTACAAAAACAAAATTTAAATCAACAAAATCAAATTTTGTCTGATGGACATATGCGTAGACAACAGCTTGTGCAGATTATACGATGAGTAGTCTTCGTTGATATATTGTGTGAACTTCTAAAGCCATTTGTAGAAAAACTAATTGGTCCATATCAGTATGGCTTTAGACCTGGCAAATCTACGACGCAGATCAAATATTCACCTTACGACAAATCCTGGAAAAAAAACTCATGAAAAGCAAATCGACACCTACCATCTCTTTGTCGACTACAAAGCTGCCTTCGACTCTCAGATAAGGAATAGGCTATATGAGGGCATGTCTGAGTTTGGTATTCCTGCAAAGCTGATCCGACTTTGCAGATGTTACTTGGACAACGCCAATTCCTCGGTTAAGATTGGTAAAGATCAGTCTGAACCATTCAACACGGAAAGAGGTTTTAGGCAGGGTGATAGCCTTTCCTGTACACTATTTAATATAGTTATGGAGAAGGTGATGAGAAAGGCTGGTGTCAACATGTCTGGCACCATATTCCACAAGAGCCACATGCCAGTAGCCTATGCCGATGATATAAACAGCATTGTCCGAAATCTGCGGATGTTACTGCAGTTTTTTCATCACTAGAAAAGGAGTCAGCAAAAATTGGTTTAGCAGTCAACGAGGGCAAAGAGTCCTCTCGATGGGGACGCACCGTGAACGTTGACAATTATTGTTTTGAGTTAGTCGATGAATTTACCTACCTCGGATCTTCCGCCAACAAGAAAAATAATGTCAGCCAAGAAATCAAGCGGAAAATAGTGCTCGCCAATAAATGTTTTTACGAACTTCGGCAGCACCTTAGTAACACTACCTTATCTCGGTGTACTAAGAAACTTGTGCTAATCTTACCCGTCTGTTGTATGCTGCCGAATCATGGGTGCTTACTATATGGACCTATCTGTGTCGGAGGCGAGTTTCGCCATCGGATGAACCATGAGCTGTATGAGCTTTACCACGACATCGACGTAGCTAAAAGAGTCAGAATCCAACGACTTCGATGGCTGGGACATTTTGCCTGGATAGATATAAATACTCCAGCGAGAAAGGTATTTGAAGGCGAACCTGAAGGACGGCGCAGAGCAAGAAGACCCAAACTCCGTTAGAAGGACGAAGTGGCAGGTGACGTGCCACCATCTGGTAGGACTAACTGGAGCACACAAGCAAAAGACCGAAGCGTGTGGAATTCTTTAATACTTCAGGCCTCAAATTTATAAACCACGTTTGGCCACTTAAGTAAGTAAGTATGTCTTCGTTGATGCAATTTTCGCACCGGTGTGTATAGTTCTTGATGTGATGATGGTAGAGAAGTTGCAGCATAGCTTGCTGATGATAATAGTTTGACAGCTATCGAAATGGCTATCCGCCCTGACAGCTGTCGCATAATTCATTTCAAACAACTCTTGTAAAACAATAATCACCAATGACTTGATCGCTTTTCGTCATCCAAAAATGTCAAGTGGAAATCGGCACTTAAAAGCAGTTCGCTCTATAGTGAGAAAGAAGCTTCTGATATGGGCCATCAATTAAAGGAGGCCTTGTAGTTGGTTAGAAGTAAGCCAAAGTGGAGGTTTTCTGTCTCCACTTCTTTGGTTAATCTCAGTCCTCATCCTTAATCTCTCTAATCTAATATCTCTTAGATATAGCCGAATGCTATGTATTTGCCAACGCCGATGATCTTGCCGGGCAGAAACATAAGCACGGGGAGATCAAAAGCTCTTGATAGACTACAGATAACAATAGGCAGACCAATATATTTCTATGGTACGGTGAGAATCAGAGAATGTGTAAATGGATTATGTTGACAGCTGGCAGGGCTTACAGCTATTTCGATAGATGCCAAAATATCTCATCAGCACCCTTTGCTGTGCCTTCTTCACACATTATCGCAACCTTAAGTGTTAAAAGCTTCAAGAAACCATCGAGAAGCCCAAACACACCAGTGCGGAAATGGTATCAACGAAGACCGCACGTCAACATAATCCACACAAGCTCTTGTCTATGCTATGTCCATAGGACTTCTCGATGGTTTCTTGCAGCTTTTAACACTTAATGTTTGTGATGATAGTTGATAAGTCACAACAAAGGGTGCTGATGCGATAGTTTGGCAACTACCGAAATAGCTATCCGTCCTTCCAGCTGTCAACATAATCCTTTTCACTCCACTCTTGTAAAACAGAAAGAATTCTCATTTTGTTGTTAATCCATAAGACTTGATAAACATTTTGCAATCTGCTGATGAGGATTCGTGGCTGAATCCGAAACAGCTGTACAAACTACCAGGGCATTATGAGAATATCATTCTGCTATGAACTTCTTTCAAAAAACACTGGTCTTGAGCTTGAAATAAATTCTAAATCAGACCGAATATATACAAACACAACGATGACAAATTCTATTAGCAATAATATTATAAATCTTGAACCGAACAATGAATCTTAACTCATTATTTACATACATAGATCAACAATACAAAACAAGAGAAATATTTAAAATATTAAACATATGAAATGTATTTAAAAATATAAAAAAATTACAAATATTAAGAGTATTACAAGGTATTAAAAATATTAAAAAATTTAAATTTATTAAAAATATTAAAAATATTAAAAATATTAAAAATATTAAAAATATTAAAAATATTAAAAATATTAAAAATATTAAAAATATTTAAAATATTAAAAATATTAAAAATCTTAAAAATATTAAAAGTATTATTAATATTAAAAATATAACAATTTACAAAAATATTAAAAAGATTAAAAAAAATTTTAAATTTTAAAAATATAAAAAAATATAATAAAAATTTTGCACATCAATTACAAATTTTTGTTAATTCAATCACTATAAAATTGTATTTAAACTAAATTTAGCTATTTAACACGAATTCATCAGCTGTCAGCAACAGCAAAATTTCGTAATATTTTATGTTTATGACATTGTCACTTGTGCCATAAATTTTGCACAGGTATTTTAATCCCATTATCACCAAACAGGCGAATAGCTAGGTATTAGTTCAAAAACAAAAATGCCACATAAAGCTACGCCCAACTCAACCCATACTAAATTGTTTTAAATAACTAAAAGGCGGCAAATTTCATTTGCTCAAGTCACATGAGCACAAAAAGAATAAACAAAAAGCTTTTGCAGTAATCCACAATAGAAAAAAATGTAAGACGAAAATACTTTGAAAACAAACATAAAGATTTGTTAAGCTTCTAGTCGTCACACCACAGCATAAACGAATCGGAACAGAAGAATGAAACGTTTTCATAGTAACTCCCCCTTGAGATGGGCGTGCGAAACACCAAAGAAACCGAAGCACATTAAAACAACTTTGGGTGTCAAGTAAATTCATACACACAGAAAATGCAACAAATTGATAAATATTTGAAACAGCGTTGTGGGAAGTGGAAAAAGGTTTCACCTATGACAGAGCCTAAGATTTTCTCTGTAAACTGTGTGGCAGCAGATGTTACACATCAGCAATTGATCACCCACAGGGCCTACACATGTCTTGAGATTATGTTACAATGGTAAATTTCCTTTGGCATCATATGGAGATGGTTCGCTGGGAATCAATTTGATTTTCTCTCTATTGAATTGAAGAAAACAAAACTGATTCGTCTGCAAATTGAAATCTGTTAATAAATAATCGAATAGAAAAGTTAAAAGTTTGTTTTCAAGGCTCTTTGGATATTGAATTGAAAATGATGGCCCCAAAAAAAGTTTACCAGAAATATGTGAACAATAAAGAGGAAAATAATGTGAATGTTATTTTTATACATTCTTCTTTGGGATTATTAGAAATCTTAAATATGAATATTTACACCTGATTGGAATAGCTGGAATGGGGGTATTTTAAACGGTCAGAAATATCCTTGTGAGAAATCGTTAAAAAACATCACTCACAAGATAAGAATGCAAAATTGGATTTCTCTACAAATTACAATTTAAAGGCTGATGTGATTTAAAGATAACTATCATTATTTTAAAGTGACAACTTGACGTGAGATTCAGAGCAGGCGACTATCATGCGGGTTAACAGGGTTTGACGACTGTTAACGTCATTTACTTTTATTTAATTTTTAATATTGTTAATATTTTTAATATATTTAATATTTTTAATATTTTTAATATATTTAAGATTTTTAATATTTTTAATATATTTAAGATTTTTAATAAATTTAAGATTTTTAATATTTTTAATATATTTAAGATTTTTAATATTTAATATATTTAATATTTTTAATATTTTTAATATTTTTAATATTATTAATATTTTTAATATATTTAATATTTTTAGTATTTTAAATATTTTGAATATTTTTAATATCTTTAATATTTTAAATATTTTTAGTATTTTTAATAATTTTAATCTTTTTAATATTTGTAATAAATTTAATAAATTTAATATTTTTAATATTTTTAATATTTTTAATATTTTTAATATTTTTAATATTTTTAATATTTTTGATATATTTAATATTTATAATATTTTTTACATTTTAAATATTTTTAATATTTGTAATATTTTTAATATTTTTAATATTTCTAATATTTTTAATATTTTTAATATTTTTAATATTTTTAATATTTTTAATATTTGTAATATTTGTAATATTTGTAATATTTGTAATATTTGTAATATTTGTAATATTTGTAATATTTGCAATATTTGTAATATTTGTAATATTTTAAAATTTTTTATGTTTTTAATATTTTTAATATTTTTTAAACTTTAAATATATATTTGTTATATTTTTTAATATTTTTTCAATATTTTTAATATTTTTAAGATTTTTAAGATTTTTAGTATATTTAATATTTTTAATATTTTTAATATTTTCAATATTTTTAATATTTTTAATATATTTAATATTTTTAATATCTTTAAAATTTTTAAAATTTTCAATATTTTTTATTTTAAATATTTTTAATGTTTATATATTTTTTTTATTTTTATTATTTTCATATGATTAAATATTATTGCCTTTTTTATTAAATTGAATCATTGAATCTTTATTTTCGAATATTGAACACATTACGAATACATAATTAGGAATTACACTGTACACATTTGTTTATTAGCTTATCAAGATTCGGCCAATAGAAAATTGATAAATTTAATGTATTCAACAGCGAAAAAGCTTCAATTATTTTTCACCTTCTTTAATATTTTTCTTATCTACCTAATAAAATATTTGCTTTAGGAGCGAGATTTCATCTCCTCTTACGCGGTTTGTTTTTCCGCTATCCTAGATTTATGGTGTTTCCCGTCTACCATTTCCGCAATAGTATCGTTTGCGGCATAAGATGCCTGTTATTTCTTTTGTCCGTTGCCTTTGTGTTTTTATTGTTGTACTTCTCTCTTTAATTAAAATATACTAATGAATTACATTTTAAGCCTTTTTTCCATAAGCCATAGGATATTAGATCACCACACTAACCCACAACCATCACCACCACCGTCTGTGGCCTTTCCGGATACACAAGAGTGCCCCATCGGTGGCACATATCGTCCTGCAAACAGCCAATGGAATTAATTAAGATATCACCTGCTGTTTTCATTTTTATACTTTCACTGTCAGACACCACAAAACATAAGTACCACACAGTATCACGTGTCCATGAGTGCTATAGTACAGTGGGTGACATAATTATGTATGAGGGTGTGTGTGTATAAGTGTGAAACCCCAAAGGCTAGAGGAATTTGAAGTGTAGTTGCTTTAACAACACATAATCTATTGTAATAGTTAATGAGGAGTCTTTTGGTGGGGGGATTTGGGTTGCGGGTCATCATTTTAGACACTGATGTTGTTTACACTATTTAAAACACTTAAGTGTAGTGGCATTTTGGGATATGTTTAAATTTGATGGGATATGTGTAAGTTGGGTATACAAAGTGCTAAAAAAAAGGAAAGCACTATATGGACATTTACATATAGCATTTGCTGGAATGAGGAAAAGGCAAGCAACAAGGAATATATCTTTTAATAATATGCCTCCGAATGAAGTTGCCTTCATATTTATGAATCTTGTAAACATGTGGAAACAAATTTAATTGAATGCATTCATTTACATCCTTTTTCTTTTTTACAAGTATGAGATATATGTCAGAACTGGGCGACTTAATATTTTATTATTTTATTACTTTAGTAGGTATCGATCAGCATCTCTTGGGTCTTTCCAGGATTTGTCGTAGTGTGAATATCTAATCGGTCGTGGATTTACCAGGTCTAAGGTCACACTGATAAGGACCAATCAGGTTTTCTAGGATAGCCTTAAGTCGTTCACATAACACTTTAGACAGGACCTTGTATGCGATGGGTAAAAGGCTAATCCTGTGATAGTTGGTACACACACTTGGATCGCCTTTCTTAAGCACGGGACATAGGATACTCAGAGACGGAGATCTGTCCGTGACCAGATCTCCATCTCTGTCTTCACATGTGAGGATCCCTGTTCCCAAACCTTAGCATTTTACCTTTTGCTAGAACTTTCAGGCTTCATCTCTATTCCTGTTATTTTCGATATCCTAGCTCTCTCTTTTCTTCCTAACACAGTACAACATTTTTCAGCTCATTAATTTGGGACTCAATCGAGTTATGTCAAACAAAAGAGCCTAAAACGTGACAAATTCCCCTCTACGGTACTTAATAACTTCAAATCTCTATTGAATTATTATGGCATGTAACTTGATAAAACGAATGATGCAGAATTTCATTTCTTTGGGGCCACGTTTACATGTAGTTCTCAGGGGACCGGCCGTGGCTTAGTGGTTAGAACACGCGACTACCATGCGGGAGATCGCAGGTTCAGGTTTCTTTCATTGTCGGCTCCCCTCGAATGTTGTTGACAGAAACTTCGCAGTATTAAGTGTCGAGTCAATCGGCTTCTCAAACAGTGACGTTCGCATTAGTCGATAAACAAGTAGGTGCCGTTAGTTTTGAATCTAAAAATAGAAAGCGTGTTAATTCACAACAACGCGAGAAGCTATCCCATACCTCATTCATGGGGTGCAAAGGGAAAGTAAGTTTAAGTTTTTTTTCAGGATTGAGTCCCAAAATCATGTGTTGTACTGTGTAAAAGTGTTTTACTGTGTAAGACGCTTTTTTCACCTGAAGAGGCGTGTCATCTCCCTCCTCTTATCATTATAACGCACCGTCACAGCATACGTTGCCATTGCCTGTAGTCTTGCCTTTTATGCAGCATCCTTTCCTCAAACATTTCGCGACATTCTTCATCATACCAGGGCTTATCTGAGCGTAGTTTCTCCATAACCCAGTACGGTCGTTGCAGCAGTGGTCATAGAATTCGCAATATGCAGCCACTTTGTGTCGGGAACATCAGTACTAGGAGGCTTTGTTTGGAATAGTTGAGAGAGTTGGTTAGAATAGGCATTGGCTATCTCTGTGGTATGCAGCTTTCTGATGTCCAGCTTCTATTGCGTTTGGTTACGAGCGTTTTTAGCATTACTTAATCGCGTGCGTACATTGGTTGCAACTAGGTGTTGATCCGAGTCAGTGTTTGCACAGCGCATCACACGCACGTCCATAACGCTTGAGACATGCCATCCATCCATTATCACGAGTTCAATCTGGTATCTTGTCATTTGATCAGGGGATATCCAGATAACCTTGTGTATATCTTTTTGCGGAAATCTGGTTCCATTCACTACCATCTCCGTTGTTAGCATGCTATGCAATTGGCTGCAGTTTTTCCTTATATGCAGTATGCATTTTCACAGATAATGTGCGAAATTCTTCATCGTACGAGGGTTTTTCTGAGCATGGGTATTCATATCCCAGTATGATCGTTGCGGCAGTGGTCATAGGATGCGCAATATGTTGCCACTGAGTGTCGGTAACAACAGAATTAGAGGGGTGTGTTTGAAGTAATTGAGAGAGTTGTTGAAAGTAGGCATTGGCTATCTATGTGGTATACAGCTTTGCGATGTCCAGCCTTCTATACATTTGGTTACGAGTGTTTTAAGCACTACTTGATCCCTTATATGTAACTAGGTGGTGATCCAAGTCAATATTTGCTTCGCGCATAACACGCACGACTATACTTTCCATCGATTACCACGTGACCAATCTTGTTTTTTTATCTTTTTATCAGAGGATATTCAGGTGGCCTTGTGGATATCTTTTTGCGGAAATCTGGTTCCGTTCACTACAATGTTTCTTGCCGACGCGAAACTATCCAGTTTGAATACATTGTTGAGTAGATTGACCAAGAGCATCTTCCCTTCCTATTTGAGCATTAAAATCTTCTAGAACAATTTTAATGTCATGTGCAGGACAGCGGTCATATACAAGGTGGGCCAAAAGAAGTCATCCGATGTTGTTTGGCTCTCAATTATTTTTCTAAATAAAAAACTTAGATTCTGTTTTTTGATTATAATTATTTGAATTATGCCTCGTTGGAAAATTGGAGGTGCCACGCCCCTTTTCAAACAGTCGTTAAGACGGTCATACAAGGTGGGCCAAAAGAAGACATCAGATGTTGTTTGGCTCTAATTTTTTTCTAAATGGAAATCTCCGATTCTGTTTTTTGATTATCTTTATTTTAATCTTTAGAATTTTATTGGTTAATCAAGAAGATCATCTTGACGAATGTTGTCCTTAAGCGTTTCCAGGGTTTCGGGCTTGTTCACACGGGACTTTAAAAAATCCCACAAAAAAAGTCTGGAACGGTAAAAAATAAGAGCATCTTCCAAAAGCATGACTTCCTTTGGCCCACCTTGTATTTTCTCCAGGCGCTCATAGAATTCATCTTTAATGTCCTCATCTTTGTTTTCTATCGGGGCGTGCACACAGATCAGCGTAATGTTAAAATATTTCGCCTTGATGCGAATGGTGGCTATTCGGTCACTTATAAGCTTAAATTGTGAGACCAGATGTCGAAGTCTCTTGCCGACTATGAATCTACATCCAAATTAGTGTCTCTCTGAATGGCAGCTGTAAAAATGTCACATTTCTTTCTTGCGTGTATCACTGTCTCGTCCATCGCATTTCTTGTATGGCAGTGATGTCAGCCTTGTATTTGTCGAGGACGTCCGCCAATTCGATAGAGGCTCCATCTCTGTAGAGTTCGAACAATTGGATAGAGGCACCATCTCTATATAAAGTTCGGACATTCCAGGTGCATATCCTTAAATCATGGTCCTTATAACGTTTGCAGGGGTCGTCAACATTTGGAAGGGGGTTCTTGTTTTTTTATCTTTTCTTCGTGTTTTTATAATAATTGGTTTTGTTTAAAGAGAGTGGCTTATTAGGCCACAGCGCTCTATACTAGTTTTTTGTGGCTGCCAAAGTCACTTAGAGAGCCGTTGTGTTGAGCTTCAGTAACTTCTGTTACTACTTCCTAAGACGCTTCGGTGGTGACATGCCGTTTAGATTACTCAAGATGGTGCCGTCTTTGCTACCACTGAACGGATGTTCAATGGCATTGCCTGGGGAATACGTGATCTCTCGGACATTGTGAGCTGCTTGGGGACTTCCAAAGAGAGATTCTGGCTATTTCCAGTTAAATAACCATCTTTAAAAAAAAACCTTCGAAATGATTTGCGTTCATTTGGTATGATAAAAAAGATGTACTGATTTGTCTTCAGATAACAAATATGAATGAATTTCGTTTGGCAGCAAAATCTGCAATCCTTCAGGATTATTGCAAACGTGCGGCATAAATGATGATTACGTCAAAATAGAATCACAACTTTCAGCATTCATGTATAAAGTTATCTATTTCTTTAAAGTGCTGAATGTGTAGAAACAGCCCACAGTGCCCATGAAAACTCCTTTGCTGTAATCGTATCTCTTTGTATGCATAATTAAGATTTGTATTCACTTTACACTGCTGCGTATCCTTTTTAAAAGAAAACTTCATCATAAAGCAAACGTAGTAAAAGAGGACATTTTGTCACTTGAGTAAAGCAAAAGCAATTATGTGAGCTCATTATTATTTCATAACGCTGTACTATGATCCTTTGAAAAAGGCATTTTAAAGGCTTTCGAAAAGAGTCTTAAGGAAATACAAATTTTAAGGCTTATTTGCATAATAATTATAATAATTTAAGAACCTTTTTATATTACCGTCCTCACGCACTTAACCTAGACTTAAAGGCAGACTATTGCAAAGGGGAGAGGCAACATTTTTGTCGCCATCGATAATGTTTAACCGATAAATACGTAATTGTCGTTATATGACAAGGGCAATATCGACTACCTGTCTGTATTTTTCTCGAAATAGGATAATGATGATAATGTCTGTTAATTTATTGATGACCTAACATTGTTGATATTATGCCACTTTCAATTATGCGTGAACAATTCCATGACGTCACCATGTGTGTGTTGAAATCTCAGCCTAAGGGATTAAAACACACATTTGCTCGCATTCCGTGTGAAACAGGTAGCCAGAGGTGTTAATTACTAGTGCCTTAATGGCTGTCTTCTTAATGTTATGCGATGCAAGTGAGTTTTGTGGTATTGTTAGTGTTCCGCAGGGCATTATGCATTTGGCCTGTGGCACAAAGGATGTAAATTTCATTAGTAGATTATGGACCAAGTGGAAAAAGCAAGAGCATCAACAGACCCATATGGATTTGAACTTCAAAAAGTGTCGTAAGCAACCTACAGCGTCATACAGTTACAATTCAGTTATAAAGTTTAAAAGTAAAACATTACAAAATATTTCTGTACGTAAAACGTTTAGCAACTCCGTGACTTTTTAAACTTTCCACAAGTTAGTTAAATTTATTTCCTTTTAATTAATCGAATTTATGTCAAAAAGCTTAGCAAATTGTCTAAAAATATTAAGCGGTAATGACAAATAAGCTATATTGCAAAATTCCCGTTATACCTCTGTAAAATATTTGATAGCCGATAAATAGTTTAAGCTTTCCAATTTACACTTTCATTTATTTTATGACACATTTTGAAGGTCAAATCAATTTTGTCCCCGTGCTGGGCATATGGCCAATTATCTTCTAATTACATCCGTCGATCACTTTTCATTGTGTGTCGCCGACCAAATTGACAATGTCCTGTGGACCACTTACAACACCACAAAACCCACTCATCCCATAACACTGCAGAGATAACACGTAGCAGCCACTACCACTGCCACGAATGCAATTAACACCTCTGGCTACTGGCTACCTGATGTACATGAAATGCAAACAAGTATGATACGTACGTAATCCCATAGGCTCAATTTGAAAAAAGAAAAAACAACACAGTAGCATCATGGGAAGTTTTACGCATGATATCACATCAATAAATTATCGAACAATAAGTTTATTATTCATGTTCAGAACAAGGCTACCTGCCACCGTGTTTATCATATTATGCAAACAACTTGCCAGCTGTTGGTTATTCATAGTCTAACTGCTGAAATGCCGTTAACATTAACGTTGGCGACAAAAGCGTAAGCAAATGGTCGGTCGTGCCGTTAGTCTGGGTTAATTGTCTTGTAGTATGCAAGTGTAATGAAGATCTGGTCCATAGTGTGGAATAATAACATTGAGGAGATTAACAGGGGAAATGTGTTAAAATTGTATTACAAATATCATCAGCCATAGCATCAATATACATCAGTGCATTTCTTACTAGAGAGAACATGAAACAGATTTTCACTTCCTGGGCGCGGAATATGGGTAGGGTAATAGAAAAGGTGTCATTACTAAAGTAACATAAATAACTGATCTTACGCGAATGGGAGATTTTTTTATTTTAAATTTTTCGATCGTTTTTGACTTGGAAATAACTGAACATCCGTTCAGTGGCAACAAATGTCAGAACACCAATGTTGATTAACATAAATGGCATGACACCACCGATGCATTTAAAAGTGGTACGTACATTAGAGTGGGCCAATTTTTTTTCTAGACAAACAGTAATCAAGATCGTAATCTACATAGAATTCCAAGAAAATTTGCCCAAGAAACCATAGGTCTAAATTCGAATTCAAGCCCCTGGTTTAGAACGAGAAATTTTTCATAGTTCATATTATACAGTACAATATTATTCAGCTCATTGAATTTGGGACTCAATTCTGAGAACTGCACGTGAAAGTAGCCCCAAAAAGAAGAAGTTCTGCATCATTCGTTTTGTCAAGTTACATACCATAATAATTTAACATTGATTTGAAGCTAGTAAGTATCGTATAGAGGAATTTGTCACGTTTTAGGCACTTTGGGCTAATTTCACGTCCAGTTCTCAGAATTGCGTGCCAAAATCATGTGATGTGATGTTAGCGACAGTGTTGTATGGAGATCCGTAGTAACAATATTTGGATACGGGTTTCCCATAATTATGAATAATTCGGGAAAAAATTCATGAACCAAAAAATAAGGGGGGGGGGGGATGGTAGGTTCAAATGGCTGCGCATCGTAGTCAAAATTGGTGGCGAAAGGGAACAACATTCACAAGAAGCCCCGCAACTGCCCCGGAATCGCCCTTAGAGGGTTAAAATGTGTGACCGCTAGGGCCAGCATGGGCCCCGTCACGATTATAAGACGTATTTGCAGGGAAAAAATTAGGGTGTCTTTTATTCTTGAAAAATCGAAAGCTAAATTTTACCTGAAGTAAACGAAAAATTAATGGGGAATTTTTTATATAAGGTCATTGAGGTCATTTTCCGTTTTCCTTATAGCCTCGTTATATTTCTACTATACTGTTAAGTTTTCAAAATAATATTATGGATGTTATAACGGTTTCTTTTAAATAGGGCGTGACACAGCGCACTTCCACCCTGGCTGTTATTCATACTGTACCAACAACACATACTACATATCATCTATATAGCTCTTATAGTTCATGAGATATAGCCCTTTCAAGTTTCAAATTTATTACCACGCTTACTGATTCAATCCTGCCCATTTTTTGTTGAATCACGGACTGTGTCAGTCCGTTTTAGTGTTTCAGTGTCAGGAAACAGTCCTCCAGATATTGCGGTTTCAAAAATAGGATCCCAAGGACGGGGCCACGCCGATTTTATATATCAATATATATTTTCACCACCGACCACACAGTTACATTTTCTATTTTTCCGATTCTATATGGTACAGAAAAATGCAAGCAAACAAAGACATACTCATTTTCATATAGATAGATTTGACCTTGGCAACTGCCCTGGAATCGGCCCTAGAGGGTAAAAATGTGTGACAGACCCTCAGTCATTTTTCCCTCCTAAGATTTTTTTGCTCCCAGAGCTCTAATTGTCCTAATGGTTCTACCCTAGCGGAGTCAAATGTATGACCGATATTGTTGCAACCCCAACAGTTTTTCAGATCATATCAACACTCCACATTCAAATCCTAAGATGATCTCCATAAAAAAAAATTTATTTTTATAATTTGTTTTTATAAATTCAGCTGCTGCCGCTCTCATGCTTCCTCCTAGAGGTTTAAAATTTATGTCCGACCCCACTAGTATTTCCCACCTAAAATTTCCCCGAACTAACCTACCCTCCATCTTCACAGAATTCAAGGATATACACTTGGAATGACGGAATTCTCTACAAAAATGATGCCTCTATACAATTGACGGATGTCCTCGACAAATACAAGGCTGACATCACCGCCATACAGGAAATGCGTTCAACGGGATAGGGATGAACACCACGAACGAACTGTGACATCTTTTGCAGCTGCTATAAAGAAAGACAAGAATTTGGATATGGTTTGAAAGTCGGTAATGGACTTTCGGTTTAGCCCTGTAAGTGACCGAATAGCCAATGTCCGCATCAAGGCGAAATATTTTTACATTACGCTGTTTTGTGTACACGCCCGACGGAAGACAAAGACGATGACATTAAAAATGCATTCTATGAGCGCCTGGAGGAAATATACGACCGCTGGCCCGTTTATAGCATTCAAATTGTTCTGGGAGACTGTAATACTAAAATAGGAAGGAAAGACACTCTTGGTGCAGTAGTTAATAATTTAGCTTACACTATATTTCCAATTACGGATTCAGACTGGTTTGCCTTGTGTCGGCAAGAAACATGGTAGTAAGTGGAACCAGATTCTCGCAAAAAGATATCCACAAGACAAATTGAATATCGCCTAAACAAAAGACAAAAAACTAGGTATGTACGCGATTAAGTATTCTAAAAACGTTTGTAACCAAACACATAGGAAGCTAGACATCGCAAAGCTGCATAACACCGATATAGCTAATGCCTGCTCCACACAACTGTCTCAAGTACTGCAAGCAAACGTTCCTAGTTCTGAAGTTTCAGACATACAGTGACAGCAATTTGCGTAACGCCGGTACTGCGATATGAAAACTCATGCTCAGACAAACCTTGGTACGACAAAAGTGCATTTAATTGCAACGCATATCACAAACAGAGGCGGCATGTTATAAGGTCCATGGTCATAAGGTCAATAAACCTTATGGATTAAAGGAAAAGTGTCATAAAGACTATGTAATTTACGTTCATAAAGTCCATGAACCTAATTACATTCCTCCAACTGTAAGCAGGGGCTCAAGGGGCCGTGGTATAAGAACCGACGGACCATTTTGCCATGCTCCCCCAAATACAGCTTATACTAAAGTCCAGGCTTACTTTTTAAGAAATGTTTCGGTATTTTTGTTTTTTTTTTTAATTGTTGGGGAAGTTTCCTTGGACATTATAACACAATGGATAGCGACAAAAGGTCCTTATCCAAAAAAGGTCCACGCCACCGAGATGAAACGCCTGTTCAGGCGGAAAAAGCGTCTATGGAAGAGCCAAGATATCGAAAAGTACAGGGATTGAGCTGAAGTCCGAAAGTTCTGCCAAAAGTTAAAAAAACAAAGGTTTTGGTCAGGGATCCCCACTTGTATTGAAAAATATAGAAATCTGGTCAGGCACAAAAAGAGTGTGCTGTACTTATAGATAGAACACTTTGCTCGTTCCCTATGGCAGCACCGGTGACGAATTCACGCCAATCATCGACGAAGGAAAAGATTGTCCACAACCGAAGCAAAACGAGATCAGCACGTCAATTGTACGGCTTGAAAATAATGAAGTTGCGATAGCCGATGGACTGCCCGCAAAGCTTTTTAAGGTCGTCGGCGATGAGCTGGCAACGCGCATGCACCAGGTCATAAACACACTTGGTTAAAGGAATGCATGCCCGATGATAGGCATCTGAGTGTCCTAAGTCCCGTGCTTAAGAAAGGCGATATCAAAGCGTGTATCAACTACCGCGGGATCAACGTTTTACACATTGCATAAAAGGTCCTTTCTAGTGTGTTATGTAAAAGACTAAATCCCATTTCAGCGAACCTGATTGGACCTTATCAGTGTGGCTTTAAACCTGGTAAATCCACGACCGACCAGATATTTACACTACGACAAATCCTTGAGAAGACCCAAGATGTGCAAATCAACACCTACTATCTGTTTATCGATAACAAAGCTGCATTCGACAGTCCGATACGACAGAAACTAATAGCTGCTAACGCTGAGTTTCCTATCCCCTCGAAGCTGGTACGACTTTGCGGGATGATGCTGACTGACACAAAGCCTGCAGTGTAAATAGGCAAAAATCTGACACATCAATTTTTTACCAAGCGAGGCTTTAGACAAGGCGATAGTCTGTCATACGATCTCTTCAAGATCATAATGTAGATGATCTTGCAAAAGGCTGCAGTAAACACGACTGGTACCATCTGTAATAAAAAGTCACATACTGGTCTCGTATGCTGATGATTTAGATATCATTGGTCGGGGACTACGGCATGATAAATGAGGACAAAACAAAGTTATTTGTTTCAACGAACAAAGAGTCTACTCGTTGGGACGTTGCGTGAACGTTGAGAACTATAACTTTGAAGTGGTAGATGATTTTATTTACCTTGGCTACGCCGTAAACAAAAATAATAATGTCTAGCTGAAAATCAAGACCTAAAATAAAAAGGTCAAACTGATCAAACACTGATCCTACCTACCCGTTTCAAAAATCGACCATGTAACATAGGTTTTCAAATGGACCCACCCTACTTTGTCTGTCATAAACATATGTATTTATACAAAAAGTTTTTTCCTAAAACTATTGTTCCCACAATTTGCAAACTTGTGGCGAACAATCTGTTATAAAATGCATTTTTATAAAATTGCAAAATAAACTGACAAGCTTATCACCATAAAACTATTAAGAAGTTTCGTTTGCAAATATTTGCACATTGTCAACTCACGCAGTCAAATCGATTTCAATTTTGATCACATTTTACGAAATGAAATTCAATCTAAAGTGTACGTGGATAAGTGCACAAATATTTACATATGAATATGCGCACTAGGGTGGCATTGAATTAATATTTCCATTGACTTAAGCAACAAAGACAAATGGTCTCAAATATTTAATGATCGAATTGTTTTGTTTTTTAAATTAATTATTTTAATTTTGTATAAAATATTGTAAATAACACGGTACAACACATGATTCTGGGACTCAATTCTGAGAACTGCACGTGAAAGTTGCCTCAAAAAAGAAGAAGTTCTTCATCATTCTTCAAGAAAGTATTTATGGTATTTATGTAATGTCAAACAAAAGAGCCTAAAACGTGACAAATTCCCCTATACGATACTTACTAACTTCAAGTCGATATTAAATTATTATGGGATGTAACTTTACAAAACGAATGATGTAGAACTTCTGCTTTTTGGGGCTACTTTTACATGCAGTTCTCAGAATTGAATCCCAAATCAATTAGCTGAAAAATATTGTACTGTGTAAATTTACAAGAAAACATGCCAGACATTACTTTCTTAGCTTAGATAAGGTCGGTAAGGTAAACTTCTGATATACTAGCCGAGTATATTTTCATCTAGAAAAGTAAATGAAGACATAGAAACTTCATTACGAAAACACCTGGAAAAGTGTACTACCCAACACATTTCAAGGGGATTTTGTCTCTATCTAGAAAAGCATTGGGTAATCAACTACATTTTAAAGTATCAGAAAAACGCTACGCAACGTATCACCCTAATCTACAAATACATATGTCAATGTCAAATTTTGTAATAAAATTCAGTCATTGACAACGATGCGTTTGCAGCATTATCAAGTGAACCGCATCCGCACTGCGGGCAACGATGATGACAACATCCCAATTTTGCTCAAAAGTCCTTGTGGCCATGATAAGTTGAGCAAATCTACGCCACAGAGAAATAGAATGACTTCATACATTCAAATTCCAGAGTGTGTGTGCGTTAGTGAATATTCAAGTTGACAGAATTTAATGAATAATAAATACGAACGCATTCAGACATATGATGTTGTAGATAACACACTCGCACACGCACACACATTTGCAATTTCCGCTCCATCACTATGTATTTGCTAAGAATTTGCCTATGGTGACTTGGTAGTTTCTATAAATCAAATGCAAAATTTGCTTATATCTAAAGAATGTTAAAATGCGAGTACGAAGTTGTTAGAGAAAAATTCAAATTTTAACAAAAATTTAATATTACATCTGCATGAAAAATTTTTCTGTCAAATTAATTTACATATCAAGAACAATTGTGTAAATAAGAGGTTCTGAAATAGTTCACGCTGTGATCGAGTGTAGGTGGTATTTGATAAAAAAAAGTCCATAAGAAATTCTATACAAATAACAACTTTCAATACTCAACACTGTGTGTTGTGTATAAACTTAAACAAGAATCCATTACGAGTTTCATAAACCTGCATACAAATCTGAATCTGAGTCATTGGCTAAGAGAAAAGTTCATGTATTTTATTATTCAGGTTAAATTTATGCACGTGTGTGTAACTTTTATGATGGATAAGACTCTTGTGTGAACAGACGACCGAGAAATGATGGCCTGTGTGTAAACCGAACACTGGATTACAGAAGGATGTGAGAACAAACAGGACTTTTTGTTGGTATTTTCACGATACACACACGCGCGCTCATATACACAGCTACTCTATTGCACAGAATCATTTATTTTAGAGTAATCCCATGTTGATGTTAAATCTTGAGCTGTAATAGAAAATATCTAAATTTTCATAGCGAAAACGTTACGATCAACTTATCATGTCGAAAAGAAGACAAAAATTTGGTGTCTAAAAATAAAATTGATTCAATTTATATGGAGAATTCCTGGTCGATGGACAAAATTAAAACCCTTATAAAAAGTTCAGTAAATAACAAAAGTTACAATCAGTACAGTCTCTAAAGGAAAATGAACCAATGCAGCACCAGTCATGGTTGCCTGGGATGCATGAACAGATCCTTGTTTCAGAAATATTGGATGTAGAGACGCGGTAAATTCTACATGATTTTGGCCGCTCTAGTGTATCAATAGACACCTGACTGACTCTTTGTGATGTGTCTTGAAGCTTAAAAGATCCGTTTAGGTTCGGTTCAGTAGTTCTGGTACTTTAACCAGTTAATCAATTAAAGATTGTATCTAACTTAAACTATTTGCTCCACAAACTTAATAGAGGGTATATGTCCATTTGCATGGAGGCACTAAAAGGTTGAGACAAAATTATTATAACAGGATAAATTAAGCACCAAATCGAAGTTAAAGTTAAAATTTTTTTTTTTTTTTGGGAAATATGCCATTTCCCTAAAGAGATATCGAAAAGGCATGGTCATTACGCCTATTTATAGTTTGACATCGTGACATGGGAAATTATTACCATTGGTACATATTTATGTGAACCGATGGAGATTTATTAATCTGTTGATGGTGCAATACAACTCTGTCGCAACTTAAATATTACTATTTTCTTAAAGAATTTTGTTTAAAAAAAAAACTGTTTAAATGTTAGTTCATTTTTACGGCAAATCTTGTATGATCAGATCTATTCTGGGGCTCTTCTTGAGAAAAATATTTCGCAAAATATTGGGACCCAACATTGTTAACGGTGAGTATCGTCGTTGAATAAACCATGAGCTGTACAACGACATCGATGTAGTCAAGCGCGTTCAAATAGACGAATGCGCTGACTGGGACATGTTATACGAATGGCTGAAAATGCTCTAGCTCGAAAAAACTTCGGCAATAAACTCAATGGTCGGCGCAGGAGTAGGCGACCAAAACTTAGGACCAGGTGAATTTCAATTCAATTCTTTATTTAATAGCAAATATTACATTCTGTTTACAAACTACTTGTTATTGCACAGATTTATATTTAATATAATTTTTAAGAAAAAAAAATGTATATAGAATAAGCAAATAATATTAATCAGAAGGAAAACTATCAACAAAAACCTTCCATTAAGTAAATTAAAGTATTAACTAAAGATGTCTGCGTTATCTAAGCTTGGTGTGACGCCCAAGTTTTCCACGTCGAATTATCATAGAAATTTTACTTAATTTGAATAAAATTCGAACACGAATGAATAAACTAGAAATTAGATATATAACAATAGTTTGACACTTTTGTTGAAAACAAAAAAGTTTAATTATACCCTCACCCTACGGGTAGAAGGGTGAAACACATAGAGGGAGTCACTTTAGACGATTTATGACTTTTTAAGTCATTTGAGCTATGTCCGTCTGTTTGTCTGGCTGCCCGGCTGTATGCATGATAACTTTCGAACGAGGCAACTAAATGTTTCGATACTTAGCATGAGTTAATATTTCCCCAAAACTACTTATGGTAGTGCAAATGAGATATATGGCCACGCCCCTTCTGTTACCTCCCATACAAATATATCCCTATAGAAATCGTGCAATAATATTAATACATCCAACGAGACCGTGTCAAAATTCTGTATTTAGTAAAGTTATATCAGGACAAAGTTTTGGAAAAAAAACTGGTTGTCTAGCCACACCTCTTCTGGTACCTCCCATACAAATGTACCTATCCGTCCAGTTTAGAAATCGAGTAACAATATATATACAACCAACGCGATCGTGCAGAATAACGTTTTGGAGAAACAAACTGGAGGTAGAGCTACGCTCCATCCTCCCATTCCATCTAGTATCGCCCACTTTAGAAGTCGATTAATAATATCAATACACCTAACGAGACCGTGCCCAAATTCTGTATTTTGTTTAGCTAGAAAAGGATAAAGTTTTACAGAACAAATTAGAAGTCTAGTCTCACCCCTTCTGGTACCTCCCATACAAATGTACCATTCCGCCCACTTTAGAGACGAAATAATGATATCAACACAACCGACGTGATCGTACTCAAATTCTGTATTAAGTAAAGCTATAATAGGGTATAGTTTTGGAGAAAAAATTGGAAGTCTAACCACATTCCTTATAGTACCTTCTATACAAATATTCCACTACGCCCAATCGAGAAATCGAGTAATAATATCAATATATGTACTAGAAAATTTTTTGTTTTACTGAAGAAGAGGGTATATGTAATCCAGATTGCCCGACTGAAACTTTCTTACTGGTTTTTATAAACATTCACTTGTGACATAATAGTTAGAACATGCGACTGTGGGTGACCAGTGTTCGAATCCTGTCACAGCCAAATATATTGATCGTCGGCTTCCTCGATATTGTAAGCAGATAATTGAGAGTAGTATAGTATATTGGTTTCGACGTTAAACTGTTGTTGTTGTTGTAACAACTGGAGGATGTAGACTGGGGTGATAATTCTTTGTATCGATTTTTAATTTATCGGCACTCGATCGGTCTTATAATCCGAAAAGCATACGATCTTCGTTGGCAACTCTGTTTCGTTCCTTTTGTAGATAGCAAGGTTTGTGTCAAGGATTATTAGAAGTTGTTGTTGTGAGTTTTAACCGCCAAATTCCACCAAAGATGGCGCCAGCTGGTTTTGTTGATTTATTTTGCGATGTTGGTAAATCATTTCCTTTTGTCCTTGGTCCTTGCGAAATCTGGATTTTTGTAGTGAAAGCATCTAGGCTGCGTTTTGTTGGCTGGAGAACTCGAAAGTATTTGAAAGGTAATTTTTCATTGATGTTGATTTGGTCAGTGAGCCGGCCGGGAATCGAACCCGGCACCTACGGATTGCTTATCTACGTCGCTTCCACTGAGCTATCAAAGGTCACGAAGGACGTTAAAGTGTAATTCCCTTGCTTGAGCCTAAAAATAGAAGCGTGCTTGCTAACATAAATTCGAGAAGCTCCTCCATATCTCATTCATGGAATTCTTTTTAGTTGGCAGGAACAACAGATATACATCAATCAATTGCCGCATGTTGAAAAAAATTTCAAGCACTTTCGTGTTTTGCGCTTTGTAGAAAGTGGGACCGGCCGTGGCATGCGGGAGATCCCAGGTTCAAATCCTGGCTTCAGTCATCCAAAAAAAAATAAAAATAAATTATTCTTTCATTGCTGCCCCCCTCGATGTTATCGTCAACAACTTCGCAGTATAAGTGTCGTGACAATCGGCATGTCTAGTAAAAGCTTCTCAAACAGTGACGTTCGCATTCGTCGATAAACAAATAGGTGCCGTTAGTTGTGTATCTAAAAATAGAAAGGGTGTTAATTCGTAACAACGCGAGAAGCTATCCCATAGCTCATTCATGGGGTGTAAAGGAAAATTAAGTAAGTAAGTACGTAAAGTAAGTAAGTAGATAGTTCGTCACACTAAGTATGAATAACAGCTCCTTAACCTGGTTCGCCCAAGGATGTTTGGTTGTTCCCCCTTTGGTCCGACCATTGAGTTCATTCTCAAATACGTTTCGAGCTAAAGCATTTTCATCCATTTGTACAATTAGTCAACGGTCTATTTAAACGCGCCTGATTACGTCGATGTCGTTTTACGACTTAGTTCACACTACAAAGGTACTCGTCGTTAAAATGATGGGTTCGAATATTGTTCACTCAAAGACTTGCAGAGCAGATCCATCCGTTTGTGTCATTATCCAGGATTCTGCGTTGTAGAGCAACTAGGTCTGATCAGTTGTTCGTTGAAAGGAGACAAATGACTATGCCGTTAAATCACTTGCTTAGTGCATATTAGTTGTGGTTTGCTATCAAAACTCATTTCTTAATTTCCAGGCTGACAATATTGTTTTTCTTTGGGGCGGAGCCAAGGTATACAACATCATCGACCATCTACCAAAATCTTATACCCAAAGGCATTTCGAGCTGAAGCAATTTACTCCATTTGTACAACAAGTCAAAGATCTACTTGAACGCGCTTGACTACGTCGATGTCTTTATACAGGTCATGTTCCATACGACGTCAGATCTCACAATTAACGATTTTGGCAAAACTCCAAAGATTTTACGGGGAATTTTCTTCGAAGATTTCACATTCATTGGTTTGTTTCATTACCCAGAATTCTGCGTTGTAGAGATTTGCGATCAATACTCGTCTCAAAATTTCCAGGCTGATATCATTGTTTTTCTTTCGTGCGGAGCCAAGGTATACAAAATCATCTTCCACTTCAAAGTTATAGGTGTCAACGGTCATGCAGTGTCCCAAAAGAGGAGACTCTTTATATCTCTTGAATTCGGTTTTGTGCTCATTTATCATCAGACCTCTTTCACTGAAGGCTTCTGAATGCTTGAAAAGGCCGCAGTAACATCTCGCAGTACTCGGCCAATGATATCATTATCATAGACGTACGAGAGCAGCATGTGACTTTTATTAAAGATGGTACCAGTCGTGTTTATTGCAGCTTTCTGGATTATCATCTCTATTATGATGTCGGGACCGGCAGTGGCATAGTGGTTAGAACACGCGACTACCATGCGGGGGATCCCGGGTTCGATTCCTGCTTCCAGTCATCCACATTTTTCTTTCTTTGCCGGCCCCTTCGATATTGTCGACAGCAACGTCGCAGTATAAGTGTCGAGTCAATCGGCATGTCTAGTAAAAGCTTCTTAAACAGTGACGTTCGCATTCGTCGACAAAAAGTAGGTGCCGTAGTTGTGAATCTAAAATAGAAAGCGTGTTAATTCACAACAACCCGAGAAGGGTGTAAAGGGAAATTAAGTTTTTTTTATGATGTCTAAAAGATGGCAGACTATATATGAAGCCTCGCTTGATAGAAAATTGTCAGATTTTGGTCCATTTTTTACTCAAGACTTCGTCCCGCAAGTATTATTAGCTTCCCAGATATACCAAACTCATCTAATAGTTTACGGTGTATCGGACTGTCGAAGGCAGCTCTGTACTCGATAAAGTGTCGAACTGCATTTCTTGGGTCTTCTCCAGGACTTGGCGTAGTGTGAATATTTGGTCGGTCGTAGATTTACTAGATCTAATATTCGCAACATGTTCTTTAAGATGGGCTTTAGTCTATCACATTAGACATTCGACAGGACTTTGTATGCGATGGGAAAAAGGCTGAGCCCGCAATAGTTGGTACACACACTTGGATCGTCTTTATTAGGCACAGGACATAGAACACTCAGATTCCAATCATCGGGCATGCATTTCTTGAGTCAAAGCGTGTTTATAAGTTGGCGCATGCACGTTGCCCAATTTATAGCCGCCAGAACATTGGTTCCTTAATTGTCCAACATTTTTTTATATTTTTGCGAAATATAAACTTATAAACTTAAAATTATTATTGTAGAACATTTGTAAAAATTTGGTAACGAAGTTGCCATTCACAGCAAAAATTTTTTACAAAAAACTCTCTACAAAACTTCTTTTTTTTACCAACCAATAACTTCAATTACATGTTTTTGTTATTCTCTTTGTGATGGCAGTTTCTACCACCATATATCATTCTCTCAGGAATTTCACATGTGACTCACGTCTTTTCCTCTGTTTCAATTCGTAGTAAAACTAAAATCAAGAAGAAATCTGAATGCAATAAAAGCTTTTTCCTTTGCCTTTTATGTGCTTGGGCAGTTATAAATTGATTTATAGTTTTATAAGTGTACATTGCTGTGTGTCGACACAGTGTTCTGCCAGTTTCATTTAAGGCTTTACGCCTATATGTCAGTGTGCGGGTGTGCGAGTGTGTTTGTGATGAAGTTATAACAACCCCTCCTTACACACACACACGAACACTTACGTTGTTACACGCACAAGTGGTATTAAGGATAATGTTAGCAATGTAGTAGTAGAGTATGAACTACAGATGCAGGCAGGTGGGTGAGTAGCAAATGAAATTGACATCCTTATACTATTACGTACTGAACTACAAATTAAAAGAAAAAAATTGGAGAATTTAATTGTACAGAGTACCGTACAAATGGAAATTTGTGTCGATTATTGGACACCTATACGGAGATTGGATTATGTGTAGCAAATTTAATGTTTGGAAATGATGAGACTAGCAAATTTGGTTAAAGCTAAGGCTGTGCCACACATATGATGCAGAAGATCACACTTTAGTTGGTATATTAACAATAATATTCAACGAATTTGAAAGTGTTAGCAGCACTTATCTCAAAAAGCTCTTTTTATTTGTAAAGAAAATTGTTGAAATATTCGTATGTGGTATCGTTATACTGCATTAAGTGCAAAACCTAAGAAAGGTTGTGTACAAAACTATGGAAAATACATTAGGTTATAAACTTTTTCAGCCATAAACGAGGTTTGTTCGACAATTTCGTGAAAATTTGTTTTTAATTAAAAAAAGGAACCTACACAAAATCTCAGATTCATATGGCTTTTGGTACCTATATCTTATGTAAATAGCCACGTTTCTTTTTAATTTGGTTTTCACAATTTTTTAGCCGTTATTTATTTAAAACCAGTAACAAAGTTTCAGTCGGGAAGCCCGACTTACATATACCCTCACCCTCAATAAACCATAAAATTAGCTTACCCGATTTCCGATTTCTAAAGTGGGCGGAGTGGTACATTTGTATGGGATTTTTTTTTTCAAAACTTTATCCGGTTATAACTTTACTAAATACAGTATTTGGTTACGATCCCGTTTGGTACATTGGTATTATTACTCGATTTCTAAAGTGGGCGGGATGATGTACTTGTATGGCAGGGACCAGAATTGGCGGGGCCTTGTAGCCCATTTGCAATACCGTAAGTAGTTTGGCGGTAATATCATCTCGTAAAAATTTCAAAACATTTGTTATCGTGCGTACCAGCCAGACAGAGAGACAGAAAGACGGACGTGTCTCAAACGACTTAAAAAGTCATGAATCGAATATGGTTCAAAGAAAATTGGGATCTAAAGTGACTCCTTCTGTGTGTTACACTTTTGGGTCGTATCAAATGATATATACCCTCCTACCCGTAGGGTGAGGGTATAAAAATACCGAAGTCTTATTTACATTAGTGACAGATTTTGAAAATATTTTGTCAGAAAACCATTTCAGAATTTTATCAGTATTTTCTGAAATTTTTTAAGCTTCAGCAGTATATTAATTGTACAAAAAAATTTATTGAACACAAAAAGTACAATTTATTACAATAAAAAGTACTTCATCTGTACCAAAAAGTACTTCATTTGTGCCAAAAAGTACTTTCAGGGTAATTAAAAGTAAATATGATTGTAGCAAAAAAATAATTTTATTGTACTATACTCCTTGGTATCATCCTTGGTATCCTTGTATCAAAAAATACTTTTGTTGTACCAGAAAGTACCTTTAATGTACTAATAAGTACATTTGATTTACCAAAAAGTAAAAGTATTGTACAAAAAAGGACAGCTTTTGTACATTAATAGTACAATTATAGTAGCCAAAACTACTTTTGTTGTTCAAAAAAGTACAATACATTGGACCATAAGTACAATTTATTGTAGTTTTAGTGTACACAAAAAATTTAATTTATTGTAATAAAAAGTACTGACATTGCACCAAAAAGTAAAATGTTTTGTACTAAAAAGTACTTTTATTGTACACAAAAAGTACAGTTTTGTATACACAAAACGAAAGTACATGCATTGTAACAAAAATAACTTCTATTGCACCAAAACGTACATTTAATGTACCAAAAAGTACATTTAATGAACCAAATATTAAATGTACTTAAAATAACAGTTTGTTGTACCAAAAGAACTTTTAATGTACACAAAAAGTACAATTTATTGTACGTAAAAAAAAACAGTTATTGTCCTAAAAAGTACTTTTATTGTCCAAAAAAGTACAATTAATTGTACCAAAAAGTACAATAATTGCACCAAAAAGTACTTTTATTGTACCAAAAAAAATATTTTACTTTTATTTTACACAAAAGTAACTTTTGTTGGACCAAAAAGCACTTATATTGCACATTTAATGTAATAAAAAGAACAATTTATTGTACCAAAAAGTACATTTATTGTACCAAAAAGAACTTTCATTGCACCAAAAAGTAAAATTGTTTGTACTTTTATTGTACTCGAAAAGTACTTTTGTTGTGCCAAAAATCACTTCTATTGCACCAAAAAGTACATTTAATGTACCAAAAGGTACTTTTTTATGCACAAAAAGTACAATTATTTGTACACAAAAAGTGTAGTTATTAAAACAAAATAAACTTTTGCTGTCCAAAAAAGTACAATTTATTGTTTGGGCTATTATTGCACCAGAAAGTCCTATTGTTTCAAAATGTACATTTATTGTACAAAGAAAGTAATTTATTGTACCAAAAGGTTATATTAAATGTACCAAAAGGTACATAATTTGTACCAAAAAGTATAATACTTTGTAAAAAAAAGCACTTTTATTGCACCAAAAAATAAGAACTATTGTATCAAAAAGTACAATTTATTGTAAAAAAAATTTAATTTATTGTACCAAGAAGTAATATTAAATGTACCAAAATGTTAGATTGATTTTACAAAAAATTACATTTATTGTATCAAAAAGTACTTATATTGTACCAAAAATACATATACAAGTACTTTTATTGCGCCAAAAAGAACGAACTATTGTACCAAAAAGAACTTTAAGTGTACCAAATAGTAAAATTTACTGTACCAAAAAGTACATTTTTCGTACCGAATAAAACTATGGCTGTTCCAAAAAGTACAATTTATTATACATTTATTGTACACAAAAAGTAATTCATTTGTACCAAAAAGTACAATACATCGTACATTTATTTCTCAAAAAAAAAATAATTTTATGTACCAATATACTAATTTATTGTACCAAAAAAGTACATTTACTGTATCAAAAAGTACATTTATTGTACCAAAATGTACTTTTATGGTACACAGAAATAAAAATTTATTAGGCACAAAAAGTACAATACATCGTACATTTATTGCTCAAAAAAAAATAATTTTATGTACCAATATACTAATTTATTGTACCAAAAAAGTACATCTACTGTATCAAAAAGTACATTTATTGTACCAAAAAGTACTTTTATGGTACACAGAAATAAAAAGTTATTATACACAAAAAGTGTAGTTATTTTTTGTACAATATTTGTACATTTATTGTCCCAAGTAAAATTTATTGTGCCAAATGGTTATACCAAAAAGTACTTTTATTGTACCAAAAAGTACTTTTGTTGTGTTAAAAATCACATATATTTCTATTGCACCAAAAATAATATTTAACATTTTACAAAAAAGTAAAATTTTTTCTACACAAAAAGTAAAGTTATTATACCAAAAAGTCCTTTTTTGTACAAAAAAAAAGTAAAATTTATTGAATTTATTGAATTTATTCTTGTACAAAGGAGCACAATTTATTGTTTGGGCTATTGTTGCACCAGAATTTCTGGTCCAGAAAGCAATTTTAATGTACCAATAACTACTTTAATTTTCCCACAAATACCTTTGACTCCATCAAAATGTACTTTTCTATATTCTTTTTAACTAAATGAAAGTATGAACCCACTTTCCATTTATTTTTTTCAAATATGTATTTATCACTAAATCACAATTGCAATCACTAACCAACAATTGTACGAGCAATCCTCGTCTGAACCAAAATACATCAAAATTCCCTTAAGGCAAGTGAATGTAACACATGTCAACAGATGAACACAGCAGGCTGCCAATATCTGCCACACTTTGGCCATAGTTGCACAAAAGTTTTTTTCTATACTGATATTTGATTAATATTTACTGGTAATAAAGGAAATGTTTTTACCCACAATTCTGCCAATTTTTTCCTGTGGTAAATTGTGGGAGACCAAGTGGAAAAGCTTTTTGCTCACACACTCACACAGCACACACACCAGATACACACAAATGTATATTTCTCCCCATTCGATTAAAAGAACCTGCCTGTGTAAAGGGTATTAAGTTCTCATGTATTGACCAAGTCCTCATCATGATACCAAAGGATACTCAGAGTCAACAGACAGACTGTTTGTGTGAGACTGGTCTCTCTGTGTTTTGCATTTATTGCCTCAGTTATTACCAAACAGTACTCAGTGCGTATGTAAATTAAGTTTGTCTATGATAATGTTAGTTTGTTTATTCGGTTTATTAATTAAATTATTACGGAATGAACGAACACGACAACGACAACATATGAAAGTCCTAACGCCAATGAATTGTATTGTTTAATGGATGTTTGGCATGAAAACTATGATATCGTAGACAATTTATGATGATGATAGCAGTGATAATTATGAGGACGATAGTTATGATGATGATGATGGCACTGGTAAATATTTGTTAGCTTACATTTATTATGTTTGTTGGCTATTGAGAAAATTCTAATTAGAATTCATAATATGATTGTTGGCGATGTTGGTTAAAGGGAATTGTCAAGAAAAATAGGTTAATTAATATCGTAATATAAGGCAACAATAGTATTTAATAAGGTTAACAGGAGTATGGGGGAGGGGTATAAGTGAAAAATAGCTTGGGTGAATAAAGTTGGAAATTATAAAAACATTAAATAGTTGAACTTTAGCCGAGTTACTGTACCAAATTGTTATATTTAGTTATTTAAACAATAGATAATGATTAGGGGAACTTATGGTGTTAAACTTAACAAACTTGGACTAAACGTCCTCCATTTTATTATAGTATTTCTGATTTTGATTTTGAACGATTTTTGTAAGATACTGTTGATGTGATCTATATAAAAGTCTGTTTTAAGGTAATGTAAATCTCAGAGCAGAGAGAAGTACGATTTATATTAGCTCGCTTTTTAGAAGAGTATGCGCTTACAATAAGCTTGGTCCAAAAATCGGTACAACAATTTATACTGTAGCATAAAGCTACAACAATCAGTTAGCTATATTCGCTATGGAAAACGAATAATTCGACAAAACTCAGTTTCATCGTATTTTTATTATAAACATAACATAATGTTTCTTTTTGTAAACAATACATACCATTAACAGTCAGAATAAATTATTGTTATTACTCATACGTACCTGAAAAGAGAAAAAAAACAAATTTAATTTAAACCACATATAAACAAATCAAATGTATTTATGTAAGTAAACAAACATTAAATTCAATCAAATCTATAAATTATACGAAAACGTTGAAACAACCAAATCAGATTATTTTTCACAAAAAAACTTAATTATAGTATAAGCTACAATATAATTTCCGAGTAAATGACTTGTGGTAAATTATGACATAGATATCTATCTATATATATAAAATTCTACTGTACGTGTGTTGTGACTGAACTCCTCCTAAACGGCTGGACCGATTTGCATAAATTTTTTTGTATGCGTTTGGGTGGCGCCCCGGGTGGTTTAAATTTACAATTCGGTCCAATTGAACAAAGGGGCGTGGCACCGCCCATACAACTTGAAATTAAAAAGGGCTATGTCTCATGAACTATCAGAGGTATGAAGATGAGATTTGGTATATATGTTGTTGGAGCAGTATTAATTCCTGCCAGGTAGGAAGAAGGCGGTGCCTCGCCCCTTTTTCAAAAATCGCTCTAACGGATTTTCTAACAGACCGATTGATACGAAAATTTTACCAAGTGGTACTGTTGACCTGTTGATAGTCCCTGGCTATAATAGGTTGTGATTGAATAAAGGGGCGTGGCACCGCCCATACAACTTGAAAATCAAAAGGGCTATATCTCATGAACTATCAGGGGTATGAAGATGAGATTTGGTATATATGTTGTTGGAGCAGTATTAATTAAAGCCAAGGTGTTAGTGGGCAGTGCCACGCCCCCTTTTCATAAATCGCTTTGCAGGCTTTTCTAATAGACTGATTTATAATATAATTTTAGAAAGTGGTACTGATGACCTGTCTCTGGCTGTACTTAGTTGTGATTGGATAAAGGAGCGTGGTACCGCCCATACAACTTGAAAGTAAAAAAGGCTATATCTAGAGTAGGGTGTTCGAAACCGAAACCGAAAAACCGTAAACCGGTTTTTTTTACTTAAAACCGTATGCCGGTTTTTGCAAAAATACCATTTTCGAATAACCGGTTTAACCGAGTTTTTTCCTTCGGGTACTCGTTTTTTTTAAATTGCTTTGTTACAACTCTTAAAGGAGTTATTGAAAAAGAAAAAAAATTTAAAATTGAATTTGAAATTAATTTAGAAAACACTTTTTACATTTTGTAAACGAGAATGTTTTTAGAAGCTTTGTAAAATTTTAGAATTCAATTTCAAACTAATTTAGAAAACACTTTTTACGTTTCATAAACGATAATGCTTTGAAAAGCTCTCTAAAATTTTAAAATTCTAATTCAAATTAATTTAGAAAAATCTTTTTACACGTTATTTAAATGGATCAACAAGTCGAAGTGGATCTCGCCGAAGATGATAGTGGCGATGATGAAAAACGTGTCTTAAATTATCGCAAAATTGTGGAAGCATGTTAATTCATTTAACTAGTCGAGCGAAAAACAAAGAAAATTGCAGAGCTAATGCTTCCAGAAGCACAATAAAGAACTAAGGCTCATTGTCGATGTGAAACACCGGTGGAGCTCCTTATCTGCAAAGAATTAAAGATTATCAAATTATTTAGAATGAATGGATTCCGCATATGCTCGGGAGCTGCGAGACAAAATTATAGCAAGATACAGACTTTGAATAGCCTAATTATATATCATAGCTTTGGAAAATGTCCTACAAGCTCATCCTGTGTAAAGTATTCTAAACAGGCGGAAACGATGGAATATGCGAACGAACTTTTTAAAAGACTTTATCCTCCAATTTCCACAACAACGGCATAGTCTAGTAACAGTTCAGATTGTGAGATGAAGGAATCCCCTAATGGTAGTCTATGCAACGATTTAAACAGGACAATAAATAACATCCAAAATCCTGCAGTGAAAACCAATTGCAATGACACAAGACTTTATGATGATTTCAACTATTTCGGTAGATTTAACAAAAGAACAGAATAGCTCAACATCCCTCTCAATGCGCTTTTGTCAATAAATCTTAGTGAGTTCGTGTTTTCTGTATCAAGCTTTATAAAACCGAAACAGAAGAGTAGACACAAAATTGAACACCATAATTGCATATTTCTTAAATACTATTTTAAAAAAAAAAATAAAAATATTCCAAAAATTTATTCCTTTCCAAAAATACTACTTTAAAAAAAATTAAAGATTCCAACATTTTATTAAAAAGTAAAAACACAAAATAAAACAACACACTTCTTATTTTTTTGTAAATAAATACATTTTTTTTATTTTTATTTTTAACTTTTTAGGAAAACAACCGAAAAAAACCGGTTAAACCGTGTTTCTTTCAAATGCTGTATTCGAAATCCGAGTTTTCTAAAAAATCAATTTTTCGAATAACTCGGAAACCGGGTTTTTGAAAAAAGGAGGTATTTGAACACTCTAATCTAGAGTGTTCAAAACCGAAACCGAAAACCGTCTAACCGGTTTTTTTCTCCGAAACCGTATGCCGGTTTCTTCAAAAATGCCAATTTCGAATACCCGGTTTAACCGGTTTTTAGATGTCGGTTAGCCGGTTTTCCAAAAATCAGTATTTCATAGAACATTGCTAGGTCAACTATAAGTAAATCGGCAAAGAAGGTTGTTTATGCTTATTCGATATTCTTCGTGCAAATCTCAAAGAATGCTTTCATTAAAATTTCCTTATGCAATGCGAAAATTTGTTTGGAAAATGCTGTTAGATGACTGTTTCCTCTCATCTTTAAATGGGTGGGATGACTTCGTTTTCATATAAAAAACTTTCAATTGTCGCTATCTCCTAAACTAAGCATCCAATCGCGAAAAAGGACTATGCCACTAAGACATAGTTGGGAACTCATCTTGTAAAGGCTAAGAAGCCGTCTATATTTATATGAACAAGTTCAAATGCAGTTATCTCCTAAACAAAGTGTCCGATCGCAAAAAGGAGCTTAAGTTATGATTTCCATACAACAGTTGGGAAATCACCCAGTTACAGTTCGGATCTAATTTTGAAATAGATTGTGTTCTCACCTCGAAATGAGTGTGAAGCCGTCGATATTCATATCGCTCGTTTTCTGCAAGACCGTCATATCTTAAAAAAATCGATTCCGAGATAAACGCGTTTAAAGTTTTTAATTTGCACCCAACTTGTACGAAATGGAGGAATTCAAATAGCTCTCAAGCGGAGGGTATAAAAGATATTAACATGAATTTTGTACACAACATGGAGTATAATGAAATGAACAATTCTACATCATTAGCTCAAAAATCACGTTTTTTGAGTTATGGCGGTCTTGCAGAAAACGAGCGATATGAAAAACTTTGTGCCTTTATTTCTTATGCTAAGCGCCCAATGATAGAAAGGAGGTCAATTTGTGCTCAAATTGATACCTTAATTCTAAACCATGCTAATTGTAAAATGTAGAATGTGAGAAAGTGTATTCAAAGTTTGTGAGTAATATAAACTTCACTTATACAGCCATGTTCTGGAAAACAATTCGGTTTGAAAACAGAGCAAAATCGGTAGAAATGTATTAAAAAGTATTGACTTCTTATCGATTTTGCTCTGTTTTTAAACCGAATTGTTTTCCAGAACATGGCTGATATAGTAAGTTAAAATTTCCTGATAACTTCTGTTTGGATGAACAGGTTATAAAGTGAATGGATTAATGTATCGATATTCATATCTTTTCATATTTATTAGCATATTTGGTTCTATTTTACAATTTCCGAAAAACCGGAAATCGTGTATTCGAAACCGAATTGTTGGAAAAAGGCATTTTTCGAATAAACCGGAAACCGGTTTTCTGAAAAATTCAAGTATTTGAACACTATAGCTATATCTCATGAACTATCAGAGGTGTGAAGATTGAATTTGTTCCATATGTTATTGTTGCAGTATGAATTACAGTAAAATAAGTAGTTATAACTGTCAAAATTCCACAGTATATTGCAGTTCGCCCAGAGATATGAATAGTAAGGTGCGCCAATTTTTTTATTCGCAAAAATCGTAGCCAAAATCGGAATCTACGATGAATTGTTGGAAAATTTCACCAATAAAATTTGTGTCTAAAATCAATTCCTAGCTCGCGCTGGGAAGTATGAAGATTTCAGATACACAAACCGAAAACTACTGCGTAAAACTGACTTCCCAACAAACTAAATGAAGTATTACAGAAGCAAATCTATGTATTGGTTAAAAAGTTATGGCCTCTGAGTGTTGGCATACAGAAAACAATGTCAAAAATATACACTTCTCTTCGTCTTGGTCTCCAAGCATCGGAATAGTAGGTAAAAATTAAAGCCGGGGCCCATAGGTCTGAAGGTTTCAATAGTTGCCGAGACTCTGCCCAGGCACTTTAATATTTAACTTTTTAACTGTAGCAAATAGTGGTCCGTACAGTAGGCACATGGTAGCTGCGCAGACTAAAACAGTGATTTGTTTTTAAATTACTTTACAGATATGTATTTTTTAATTACTTTTCAGGAGAGCGAATCGGTAATAAATCCTATAGATAAAATGCGCGTTCTGTTCGCCAAACTTATGGAGCCCTTTGTGAAGTTTAGGGTGCATATAATCATCCATCTGAGCAGCTAATAGAAGCCATTGACGCTGTAGACGTAAGTGTGACAGGGGACTCGAATTTATTGAATCGACGCCGTTCTCAGCAACTCGGTCTCTGCAAATGTTGAGGAAAGATCTTGGTCTACATTCATATAAAATCCAACTGGTAGAAGAACTAGAGTAAGTGGACGATCAATTGATTTTTTTTATTTATCATGTCATTGAGATCATCACTTTGACGAATTATCTCAAAAAATGATAATACGAGTTCATTATATAGAGAGTATTCGGGTGTATTTTTGGTTCGTATGAGAAGAAGACATGGCAAAGGAGGTTTTTATGGCTAAAGGCATGAAGCTTCAAACGAAATTTTCATTTGCGGTCAATAGGAGGAGAAGGCATAACAAAAGTGATTTTTACGCCCAAAGACATAGTTAGTATACAGACGGTTCCCGCTACTACAGATGCAAATAAAAATTGAATTTTGATCTTTAGAGGAATTTCTGTTTCCGATTTGTTAAAGAAGTGTTTTTTCTCCCTACATACAGACAAAACTTAATCTACATGTCGATACTATAGATATGACTTTGATGATGAACTTTTTACTATCGTCATAGAGCCTATCATATTTAGAATTTAAAACAATAAAACTTAATTAGTTTACTTCCATGTTAAGGAGTTACTTGAAATTAGTTACATAAGTTAATAAACTCAACATATTATTGTCGTATTGTGAAATATATTACAAGTTGATATGCACTTGTTATTAATATAAATATTGATTCTGGTAATTTAAATGTAAAATAAATCATTTGCTGTATTAATGTCGACCATTGTCAGGTTCACTTCCAATATTATTATGAGATATTTAAAGATAATTGCAGGACAATCCCTGGATCTGAATTAAATTTTATCAAAGAAGAAAAAAATTCCTTTGAATTATTTTAATAACATTTTTCAAAATAATAACGAAAAATAATTATTTTAAATTGTAAAAGTTTTGGTATATTTTTTTAAATTTAAAATAATTTTTTTTATTTCAGGAAAACATTTTTAAATTATGAATATTATTGTTGCAAATGTCGTAATAAGATTCAAGTACTTCAAGAGTTACTAGTTTGTCGGCATAGATAAATGACTTAATATGTTATAGCCCCATAAAAAGTAATCCAGAGGCGTTAAATAGCACAGACAAGGAAACAGTGAACAGGACCACTTTTGGAAATAAAGTTGTCACCAAATTGATTTTACAATAAATCGCTATATAGCAAGTTGCACCGTCTTGTTGAAACCAAATGTCGTTGATGTTTAGCTGATTAATTGTTGGACACAAAAATTCTGTCAACATGGATTGTAACATGGATAACATAACAGCTCTCTGTAAATTTCGAAATAAATAAGGACCAATGATGCCACCAGAGAGTAAACCGCACCAAATGATAATGATGGTACGTTAACGGCTCCAAATACGGCAATATTGCTTACTAACGTAGCCATTTAACCAGAAGTGAGCTGCATCACAAAACCCACTTCTGTAATAAAAATGCTCTTTAAACGTGGTGAATAGATTTATTGTTTTTTTTTAAGTAACGTTTTACAATTTGAAATCGTTTTTCTAGTGTTAAATGATTGATGATGACTTTCCAAACCTTACTGAACGGAAATGACAACACTGTTTGATTTTCTCAGCTCTCAAACCATAGTTATCGATATCGATAGTTCGTAGCCGATAGTTCTGGCTTTTTGCTTTAACAACAGAACTTTTTGATAAAATAAAAGTACAATGAAAAGAATTTTGAACACAATTAAAGTACTTTTTGGTTAAAAAATAACATAAAATAACATGGCACTGTAAATTGTACTTTTTGGTACAATAAGTACAACAAAAGTCCTTTTTTTGGTACAATAAAAGTCCTATCAGCGAAATTGGGTCTAACGGTGAACGAGTACAAAACGAAGTTATTTGTTTCAACGAACAAAGAATCTACTCGTTTGGGAAACTGCGTGAACGTTGACAACTATAATTTCGAGGTGGTAGATAATTTTATATACTTAGGCTCCGCCATCAACAACAAAAATAATGCCAGCCTCGAAATCCTAAGAAGAATCCTGCTTGCCAATAAATGCTATTACGGACTAAGCAAGCGATTCGATGACAGAGCCCTCCCTCAACGAACAAAAATCCACCTATACCAGATACTGGTTCTACGTGTCTTGATGTGTGGTGCAGAATCCTGGGTTATGACACCAGCGGATAAATCGGTTCTGGCTGTATTCGAGAGAAAAATACTCCGTAAATTATATGGGCCCATCATCGTTAACGGAGAGTATCGGCGTCGTATGAATCATGAGCTGTACAGTGTACACTGCCATTGACGTGGTCAGACGTATTAAACTGCAGCGATTGCGTTGGCTAGATCATGTTGTACGAATGGACGAAAATACTCCAGCTCGAAAAGTCTTCGACAATGAATTCGATGGACGGCGCAGAAGAGGGCGACCAAAACTCCGTTGGAAAGACCAGGTTACTGAGAACCTTACAGAACTTGGTGTGACTAACTGGAGAAGAAGCAGAAGATCGAGGCGCTTATAATATTTTTCTACGTGCAATTTTGGTACAATTATTGCACTTTGGTACACTTATTGGACCGGCCGTGGCATGATAGTTTGATCACGCGACTACCAAGCGGGAGATCCCAGGTTCAACTCCTGGCTCCAGTCATCTAAAAAACAAACAAAAAATATTCTCATTGCCGGCACCCTCGATGTTGTCGTCAACAACTTTGCAGTATAAGTGTCGAGTCAATCGGCATGTCTAGTAAAAGCTTCTCAAACAGTGACGTTCGCATTCGTCGATAAACAAGTAGGTGCCGTTTGTTGTGAATCTAAAAATAGAAAGCGTGTTAATTCAGAACAGAGCGAGAAGCTATCCCATACCACATTAATGGGGTGTAAAGGGAAAGTAAGCTAAGCTATTGCACTTTTTGCAAAATAAAAGTACTTTTTAGTACTATAAATTTAATTTTTTGGTACAATAAATGTACTTTTTAGTATCCAGAAGTGGAGAATGTCATCCTAATTTGAACTGTTTGAAATATAGGGTAAGAGCGGGCTGCGAATTCTTTTCGGAGGGGTTGAATGTGCAACTAGGTTACCGGATAACTGTAGCATAGTTCAGGCCGTGGAAAATATTTAGTATCGTGAGATATTGAGCGGCAATATAAATATACTAACTGATAGTAAAGCGGCTACCACTTCGAGAAATGTTCGAGAATGACAGTCGTCTCTGGAGGAGAAAGCAAGACATTCGACGATTACCCTCACATTGGTTCCAGGAAATGGGAACATAAATGGTAAATAAAGAGCCGATACATTGGCAAGGGCCGCCACGACCGTGAAATCAGGCTAAGTTTACGGTCACATTAAGGTTTCCCTTATAAGGGAAGAAACTGAACTTCATTGCTAAGGAAAGATAGGTGAGAGAACCCCGTTGCTCAGCGACCAGACAGATTTTGCCTACCATGGATATACAGAGAACATGATTAGCTCTGAACCTATCTAATGTCCATTTATGGAACATCGTACGAAATAGATTGAGAGCGACATTGACCGAATAGTGTAAGAAAAATTGGTGCGAAAATTTGAAAATGGTATCACAACGGGACCTACACTAGAACTTAAATGAGCTATGTTGAAAAAATTAACCTAGCCTAACATGGAAATCAAATGACGAGTATTGATCGCAAACCGCTGTGTCTACGCACTAAGCAAGCAATTTAATGACAAAGCGCTCTCTCGAAGAACAAAGATCCAACTCTACCAGATTTTGATCCTACCTGTCTTGCTCTACAGCGCAGAATCCTGGGTGATTTTGATTTCCCGGCATTTTTCATTTCCCGGGAAATCGGGATTCTTATTTCATTTTTCCGGGATCCCGGGAAATCCCGGTCCAAAACAAAAAATAAATAAAAAATGCCTTTTTCTATAAAAAAAATTAGTTTTTATTTTAATACTAACAAACAAATATGAAGTGAAGCATAAAAATAATTCTAAAAATTTCGTGTTACGGTTTATACGAATAGTTGTTAATACGTTGAGCTATCATCGTTAAACCTGTATATGATCAATCTCCTTATAGACTTAGAGAGGTGCACGAAGGGATTTTCGAAATTCGTACTTTTAGGGGCATTGGGGAGCTCCTTTTAGGGGTAAAAAGGATCAATCCAAACGACAAAAGCTATAATCGCACAAATCCATATCCGAAGGCATTTTTCAAAATTTGTTCTTTACTGTTAAAAAATGCCCCATAAGGGGTAAAACTTGTACCATCACCCAGACCAACGGCTAAAGATAGAATCGCAAAAATCCATATGGGTATGCTTCTTATAAAATAAGAGAGCTGCATGAGGAGATTTTTCAAATTTGTTATCCCTTAAAGGAAAACCTAACCAAACCCAGACCAAAACGGTTAAAGGTAGAATAGTGAATATGGGGGGGGCGGTGTATTTATTTTAGTGAGCAGTTGTGCGCTGTGATTTAATATCAAATTGGTACCATCACCCAGGCCAAATGTCTAAAGTAAGAAATGTGGATACTGGGGCGAATATTTATTTTATGGAG
This sequence comes from Muscina levida, assembly GCA_964034835.1. Taxonomy (NCBI): domain Eukaryota; kingdom Metazoa; phylum Arthropoda; class Insecta; order Diptera; family Muscidae; genus Muscina; species Muscina levida. The sequence continues at coordinate 23,157,104 of OZ035882.1, read as the reverse complement.
CACTTGCGCGATATGAAGGAATTTCGAACTTTTATGAGAACAAAACCGGAAATGGGATGAAACTGTTACCATCACCCAGACCAAATGGTTAAAGGTGGAATCGCGACAATTAGATTTAATGCTTATTTAATAGGGTCATTGTGAAATATAAAGGGATTTCTTGAGATTCGTACTCCTTGGCATAAAGAGGGGAAAAGTGTCATCATCGCTCAGACCAAAAACCTAAAGGTACAATCACCCAGTACACCAAATCATCGACTCATTGGCATGGTATTGCTGATCCATTTTCAAATTTATATGAAACCATATTTGAAAGATAAACAAAACATCGAGAGACATAAAACGTTAGTGATGTTCAAGAAAATAGTCATCAATTGGTAATTTTATGGTAAAAATTTGTAACACTAACTTATTTTAACTTATAAATCATTTTGATGTTGACTCATTAAATAAGCGTAATGAAATCCCGGAAAATCCTGGTCGCATTCCCGGGAAGCCCGGCCAGTTTTTTGGCCCGGGAATTCTGGGGACAAAAACACTAGCAATGACACAAGCGTATCAATCGGTTTTGGGAGTCTTCGAAAGAAAATATTTCGCAAAATATCGTAAACGGCAAGTACCGTCGTCGAATGAATCATGAGCTGTACAACGACATCGACGTAGTCAAGCGCATTGAAATATAAAAAATGCGCTAGCTTGGACACGTTGTACGCACGTTGTTCCAACTCGAAAGGTTTTCGTCAATAAAATCGACGGGCCGCGCAGGTGCAAGATAGATAGACCAGGTGCAAGAGCTGTTATCTACACTTGTTGTGACTAACTATCTACGGAGCTCAAAATACCTATGTGCGGCTACTAACAAAATAAGTTTAGCGGGAGGAAAGAAAATCACAAAGATTTTTGCGGATTAGTGAAGGTTATGCGTTTATTAAGCGGGAGAAGGGCTGATGCTCACCTTTTGACTTCTGCTACGAGAGTTACAATTCATATTTTGGTAACATTAAAGTATGCATAGTTCTAGCAGTTTTAGTACAAATATCATATGTACTGACAGTGATTTTTTTAGTAATCATAAAACATTTTAGTACATATCGTTATTATTGATAATCGATAATTATAGTTAAATTAATTCACAATTTACAATTCATGTTGTAAATTCAAATAAATGTATGTCCTTAAAATAAATTAATTCTGCAAGTTTAGATAATATTTTTAATTTTATATATATATTTTTAATACTGATATTGTCATAGTTCGGTTTAAGATTAATAAATAATTGCCAATAGGTTTTGGTTCAAAAGTGTGAAATGTATTATGTTGACAGCATGTTAGGCGTATGGCGTCATTTCGACATTAACTACAATGTCTAGTCAGCGCCCTTTGCTGTGCTGGATGACGTGTTTCGAACTCCATGACGAGTTCATCTTCAGACCCCTTTGTGATGAACTGATGCACAATGGTACATCAGCTGTATATATGTATATCTACAATACAATTATGTCAAACATGTACATGCAAAGTAGATATCAGCCGAACATTTTTTTAAAGGTTTGAATATTATTATATAACGAATATTTCAAATATATCGATAGTCGTTAGTAAAACAAATTCGAAGCTTTTGCTATCGGTATGGAGATTCTCTTAACGAAAATCTTAATATTATTTCGATCTGTTATTCTGATCGACACAATTCGTAGCTGCTAAAAACAAAACATTCAAAAAAATCTTAGATATTTATGATTTCTGTCCGCTTTGACCTAATTTTACCACAGGTCGCTGTAGCGACATACGTGAGGTGCAAACATTTTTCGTTTTAATTTTTAACATTAGAGATTGTAATGTATTTACCTTCATTTTTTTATATTGACGCTATGCTACGGAAAAACTACATAAAACATAGTTATCTTGTAATAGATTTTATTATTTTGCACAACAACTTCCATTGTCCCAACGAAGAAAACAACAATGACCATTTCAAAGGCTCACTCAAGCCTAAAACTTTTTAAATTAAAATGTGAAGTTTTTCACTTCAAAACAATTTAAGTTTCATTAGACATTTTAAAGGAAAAACTTTTCCATACAGTTGGCAAATTTGCTAGGGACCGGAATTAACGTTTTTTTGTGTAGAATTATTTCTCTTTTTTTTCTTAATAAACAAAATTATGTTGTCTGCTATTGTTGATAGTAGCAAACAGCAAATAAAGAAATTTTCAATATTATATTTTGTTAAGAGTCACAAAGTTGAAAATCATAACGACAATGTTCGTTCGTGTGGTGCGTTGCTCTTGTTCAGGAGTGTGCCTTATGTAGTGCTTGTACAAAGGATATTCATTGTCTATTACGGTTTGCCGCTTTATGCTCCACGTACTTCAGTGACAAAAGAGAAAATGATGATGAAGAAGATGTTGAGGTTGATGTTGACGATGACGATGATGTGAAGCGAGGCATTAGGCATTTGCTTAGATGACGAAAATATTACATTACATTGTTACAAAACGGGCAAACAACAAAATAATGACTTAATAAGACTTTTCGAGGGGAATTTTTGCAGAAACCTCAAATAACAAAAAAAAAGTGAAAACTTCACAACCAACAAATATGGCAAAGGAAATTTGAGCATCGAACAAACACAGTCACACCTACACAGATGTGGGTATAAGTGTGTTCGGATACAGATTAAAAGAAATTCAGGTCTGCGGTTTTGATTGAAATGTTGTCGCCAACAACAGTTGCCATAAGTCATTTTCTTACATGTCAGAATTTACAGGAAAATAATTAAATGTACATTAACATTTACCTGAAGTAACTTAAATTCATTACACAAATTGGATGCGAATCAGTGATTTATTTACAGATCTTTAAAGACATTTTATATAATATATATTTACAGATATTTAAAGATGTGTTTAAAGAGCACTTAATAACCTCTAAGAAATATTCCCAAAAAGTTGAAATTTTATTTGTAAATGCAAATAACTTGTAAATATATACAAATTTAATATTTGCTTATAAAAACACTTTATCCTGTTTCTCCTCAATACTCGCGAAAGACTGCAGTAACATTTTACAGTTAGGGATTAATGATGTTCATATCATGTGTCTCAGAGAAAATGTGTCGCCGTTTTCTACTTCTCTCTTTATTATTAGTGCAATGATTCTGTCAAAGAGATAGTATGATAAAACTTGTCCGCTATCTTAATCTGCAAGATTTATTCTATTTATTCTATTTTCTATTAAAACTATGTTCAGCCAATACCATTCCGTCAATACGTATGAATTTTCATTGAGTACCCAACTCGACCTTAGCATTAATTAACGAATCCATGTAACCAAAAAAACTTTCAGTCCTTAACTCCTACTTCATATTTCACAGCAACGAAAAATATTATCAAGAATAAAACAAAACAAAAACAAACCCAAAATCCCAATAACACAAAAGATAAACCAAAACTCATCACCCCCACCTCGTTTAGCATTAGACAATGTATTAAAAGAGAAACAAATCTCAGTTTAATATGAAAAAATCTCCACACTGATTTTGTTTTGTCTTCTTTTCATTATCTCAACAACATTTCAAGGATACTTAGGAGATTGGTCCTTGGGCCACGGTGCCACATACAAACATTATGCAGTATGAGGAGACGCAGTTTTGGTACATGGTCTGTTAGCTTGTGGCTTGTCTGTGGCTCCATGATTGAGTTGTGAACTCATCACAGTTGCGTTGCTCATTTCAGGTTGGTATTTCACTTGCCAATTCAGAGGTTGACTGGCAGTTTGTGTGCGTGGTGAAGTATTTCTGTGCCGGTAGACATATCGCAATTATGTAATTGTTGGCATTAACCAACATCTAGTTTAGGTTGTAACATTACGTTTTTGTCATTTACAGATATTAACAACATTGTCAGTGCCATAATGTGATATACCCGCTGACTTTGGCACTGACACTGATAATCCTGGGCCAATTGGCAGTCTCTGCAGGTGAGAGACAAGTTATTATTGACATAAAGAGCAAATCAATGGATATTGTCCTTTGATGTGGGGTAAATGGAAATCAATTTGAATACATAATGATCAACTCACTGGTAGTGAGCAATTGGTGTAAGTGTGAATCATTACAATAGCCAAACAATGTTTAAAAGTTAAGTGATGCAAACTAAACTAAAAAATACTATTCTAAATATAAAAATATTAAAAATATTCAAAATATTATTAAAAATATTCAAAATATTATTAAAAATATTAAAAGTTTTAAAAATATTAAAAAAATATATTAAAAATATTTAAAATATAAAAAATATTAAAAATATTAAATATATTACAAATATGAAAAATAGTAAATATATTAAAAATAGTAAATATATTAAAAATATTAAAAATAGTAAAAATATTAAAAAGATTTAAAATATTAAAAATATTAAAAATATTAAAAATATTATTAAAAATATTAAATATATTAAAAATATTAAAAATATTACAAATATTAAAATTATTAAAAATATTAAAAATATTAAAAATATTACAAATATTAAAAATATTAAAAATATTAATAATATTAAAAATATTAAAAATATTAAAAATACTAAAAATATTAAAAATATTAAAAATATTAAAAATATTAAAAGTATTAAAAATATTAAAAATACTAAAAATATTAAAAATATTAAAAATATTAAAAATAATAAAAATATTCAAAATATTCAAAATATTTAAAATATTAATAATATTAAAAATATTAAAAATATTAAAAATATTAAAAATATTAAAAATATTAAAAATATTAAAGATATTAAAAATATTACAAATATTAAAAATATTAAAAATATTAAAAATATTACAAATATTAAAAATATTAAAAATATTAAAAATATTGAAAATATTAAAAATATTAAAAATATTAAAAATATTAAAAATATTCAAAATATTCAAAATATTCAAAATATTCAAAATATTCAAAATATTCAAAATATTCAAAATATTCAAAATATTAATAATATTAAAAATATTAAAAATATTAAAAATATTAAAAATATTAAAAATATTAAAAATATTAAAAATATTAAAAATATTAAAGATATTAAAAATATTAAAAATATTAAAAATATTAAAAATATTAAAAATATTACAAATATTAAAAATATTACAAATATTACAAATATTAAAAATATTAAAAATATTGAAAATATTAAAAATATTGAAAATATTAAAAATATTAAAAATATTAAAAATATTAAAAATATTAAAAATATTAAAAATATTAAAAATATTACAAAAAAAAACAAATATTCAAAATATTCAAAATATTAAAAATATTAATAATATTAAAAATATTAAAAATATTAAAAATATTAAAAATATTAAAAATATTAAAAATATTAAAAATATTAAAAGTAGTAAAAATATTAAAAATATTAAAAATATTAAAAATATTAAAAATATTAAAAATATTAAAAATATTAAAAAAATTAAAAATATTACAAATATTAAATATATTAAAAATATTAAAAATATTAAAATATATAATACATTTCACACTCTTGAATAAAAAACTATTGGCAATAATAAATAATTGCCAATAGAAATGATCTCAAACCGAACTATGACAATATCAATATTAAAAATATTAAAACTATTAAAAATATTAAAAATATTAAAAATATTAAAAATACTAAAAATATTAAAAATATTACAAATGTTACAAATGTTACAAATGTTACAAATATTACAAATATTACAAATATTATAATTTTTTTTTTTTTAAGAGGTAGGTAAAATCCCTTCGGATCATCAAATGTCGTCACATTTGGTATGTGGTGCTTCCACTAAAAACCTCCTCCTCCTGATAATTTCTCTATCCGGAACCGCGTATGTATTACTTCAGATAGAGGCTCAGGGTGGTTTAGTCACGGTCATCTGTGGTCTGCGTCCAGGTGATACTCTCTTCCAGATCAACCTTTTTGCCTTAAGGACATACTCTGTATAATGTGCCACCTTCTTCCAGTTTTCTTTTCCTCGTAACATTTTTCCCACTATATTTTCAACAGTTACGGGTCCAATCTCCTTTAATTTTTTCGTTTCGCCACCGACTGCAGTTGAAGAAGGTATGCTCTGCGTCGTCAACATCTCCGTCACCATATAAACACCCTTGGCTTCCATTTTTTCCTATTAAAAATAGGTATTTCCGAAAATAGCCGTGTCCCGAAAGCATCTGAGTGACATAGTAGTTGACCTCTCCCTCTCTTCTATTGTACCACTCATTTATACTCGGTATTAGTTTCGCAGTCCACCTTCCTTTTACGCTGCTGCTTCATTTCTCCTGTAATTTCCTGAGGGTTTCTACTCGTAGCTGGTCTGTATCTACTTCGTTGCCTTGCCTTCGTTCAGCCCATGTTTTCACTCTCTCTTCAATTAAAAGGTCTATGGGGATTGTGCTGCTTATTATGCAAACAGCTTCCTGGGAGACTGTTTTGTATGCCTATGATACTCTTAGCGCCGAAGTTCTTTGTACAGCCAAAAGCATGTTCCACCTTCTCCGCGCTTTGAGATGTGTGCCCCACACTTCGCTGCCATACAGAAGCTGAGTTTGTTGTATCCATTAGTAGTTTCCGCTTCAGTTGTGTTGGTCCTCCTAAGTTTGCCATAAGTCTGCTCAGCATTCCGATAGTTTTCCCAGCTTTTTCGGCAGCATGATTTATCTGGTGGGTAAATTTAAGTCTGCTATCGAATCTAACTCCCAAGTATTTTAGCATATTTGCCATCGTTATGCTGGTGCCTAGGACGTCAAAATCTACTTGTAAGGCTATATGCTTCTTTGTCAGCATAATCAGCTCTGTTTTTTCTTCTGCGAGACTCAGTCCATGTTGCTCCAACCATGTTTTGCACCGGATCATGATCATGTTTAGCTTTCTTCTGGCATCATCTGTGTTCCTGGCAGTAATGACAGCCGCTACATCGCCTGCATAACCTACTATATGACAGTTGTCGGGCATTTCCAGTCTTCATCATACGTGATGTTCCACAGATCAGGTCCAAGTATAGAGCCCTGCGCAGCTCCTGACCTTATTTTTTTGGTTTTTAATCCACTCGTAGTGTCGTATAGTAGTGTTCGATCGCTGAGATAGCTTCCTAAGATATTTATTAAATACGTAGGGACTTTGAAATTCATTTTCAGTGCTCTGATAATGTCCTTCCATTGTAAACTGTTAAAGCATTTCGAACGTCTAAAGTCGCTAGCAGCACTATATTTTTTGAATAATTATTGCCTTGTTAAGCTTGTTTCATGCTCAAGATTACGTCTTCTAGAGCTCCAAGTGTAGATTTTCCTTTTCGGAAACCATGTTGGCTTTCTGATAGACCCCCTGCTTTTTCCACCTCTGCCATGAGCCTTCTTTTGATCAGCTTTTCAAAAAGTTTTCCGGTCACATCGAGCATACAAAGTGGTCTGTATGCTGAAGGCTGTGTTGGATCTCCTTTTCCCTTACTTATCAAGACCAGCTTTTGCCGTTTCCATATTTCCGGAAACGTACAGTGTGCCCAACACAAGTTGAACATATTTAAAAGTGGTGTTGAACGTTTTTCAGCTATGCATTTTATAACCTCAGCTGGGATTCCGTCTGGCCCTGGAGCTTTATTCCCCTTGAAACTTCTAGCCGCTAGGAAGAGTTCATCTTCGGTGAAGGGAGGAGGGGATTCACTCGTGTGCTCGTATTCTTTCACAAGCGTCGTATGATCAGGGAAGAGAGTGTCCATATATGCTTTGCAGTTTCGCAATCCATCGGCTCTGTTCCAGATTTGGCAATAAGTTTCTGAATGACTATTTTATACCCGAGTCGCCAAGGCTTTTTATTTATGTCCTTTCTCAGTTCCTCAAGTTGGTTCGCTTTGCTCCTCTCTATTGCTAATATTAAATTACAAATATTACAAATATTACAAATATTCAAAATTACAAAAATATTACAATTAATAAAAATATTAATAATATTAAAAATATTAAAAATATTAAAATTATTTGAAATATTAAAAATATTAAAAATATTAAAAATATTAAAAATATTAAAAATATTAAAAATATTAAAATTATTTGAAATATTAAAAATATTAAAAATATTAAAAATATTTTGAAATTATTAAAAATATTTAAAATGTTAAAAATATTTAATATATTGTGCGCAGATAAGTCTGATTATAAAAGTAAAATGGACATAATAGTAGGGGATTTATAAATATTATAAAAATAATATTTATCTGTATTTAAAAGACAATTTTTATGTTGCTCTTTTTTTACATTAATTTGTTTCCGATATTTCGACTAACATCGTTAGTCATCATCAGGGTTATCTGATATTCACAAAAATACAAAAAAGTTACAAATTAACACACAAGTAAACCTATTTTTACATTGAGTCAGCTTCTGTAAACTACTAACTCTTCGGTCGTCTGTATTTGTCAATAAGATGTCTATGCATCTGAGAGCAATTTGATGTGTCGCTCTTGTAATTTAATCTCTGGTCCAACGGTGTATCGATTATGTGCAGCATTTCTAGTGTATATCTTTGGGCGTAATTTCTCTCTTCCACAAGTATCTCTACGTCGTCAAAATTTGGTTTATGTCCTGTTAGAGTACTGTGGGCTGCAAGTGCTGTTTTCTGTTCCAATGGTTTCACAGTCGCTTTCTGGTCAGTTTTGTGCGAAGCCAATCTCGCTTTTAATTTTGTCCTTGTAGTTCCAACATATACCTTTGGGCATATGTCGGATCCGTCACCATTGCATTTTATTTTATATACTAAGTTGGACCTCTCTTCCTTTTCCACTTTAGCTTTGGTAATATTAAAAATATTAAAATAGTAAAAATATTAAAGATTTTAACACTTACGGTTGTGATAGTGAGTGGAGAAGGCACAGCAAACGGCACTGATGATGTTGGTTTGGCAACCATCGAAATAGCTATCTACCTTGCCAGCTGTCAACAGAATCCATTTCACACAACTCTTGTAAAACAAATTCTATTAGCAATAATAGAAAAGATCTTGAACCGAACAATGAAACCAAACTCATTATTTACATATACAGATCAACAATACAAAACAAGAGAAATCAATACACGGGAGGTACACTGGGTTGGCATTTGTTGCCAAAAACAATTCGTTGCAAATTTGTCCGTGGACAAAGCATAGACAAGCTTGTGTGGATTATGTTGACGTGTGGTCTTCGTTGATACCATTTTCGCACCCGTGTGTGTGAGCTTCACATTGATTGCTTGAAGCTTTTAACACTTAAGGTTGTGATAATGAGTGGAGAAGGCATAGCAAACGGCACTGATGATGATGGTTTGGCAACCATCGAAATAGCTATCTACCTTGCCAGCTGTCAACAGAATCCATTTCACACAACTCTTGTAAAACAAATTCTATTAGCAATAACAGAAGAGATCTTGAACCGAACAATGAAACCAAACTTAATATTAAAAATTAAAAAATAAACACTCAATATCAATATCGTCGTTTCATGTCTGCTTTACAATTTCATAAAAATTCTTATAACATTTAATGTGACCACATTAAATACGTCCTTGCACTTGTAGTTTCCGTTACATTTCCTGCCACTACCATTCCCACAGGTCACACCATTCACCATGCCACAACACAGGTTGACTATGTTCGCATAAACTTATCTACTATTACCTGAAGGTTTTTTTGTTTTCTCGGTTTTCTTTTACATTTGCCACATTATAGTTACGAACAGTTGCTTCGAATTCCATCCGCTCTATCTCTGGCTATTTCAGTCATTTCCAGTGACTATTCCACTCCAGTTACATTCAATATATATATAAAAACACCCGACACAAACACGTAAGAATTGTTAAGAACATTCTTTTATAATCATATTAATTATAGGACTTAGATATGCGTACTTCACTACTACATTGTGGTCGAACGCATATGAGACATTAATTTTTCATTAGCTGTCTGGGAAATATTTCATATTTTGAAATGTTATCGTTAGATTTGTTGTTGTTTAACATTGACCTTCAAATGTTCTTTAATAAATTTAAATATTGCGATTTCTGCTTATATCCATCAGTGTCATATTGTGTATGCGATTCGGATGGTTTGTTATGAAAGTGTCAGCAGAAAATGTCATCCATCAAATAATGACATTTAGTGTGAAAAAAATAGAGATTTAGTTAGATTTTGTGAATTTTTGGTTTACAGTACGAATTATATACGAATGAGAAATTGTTGTTTTTGAGGGGATTAATATCAGCTAAACACTCAAATGTTGGCATTTAAGGGAAAGCTAAGATTTTGATAAATTTTTCGAATTTTGTTATTTTTTTATAATGCTTTTTATGTAAAAAAAGCTAAAGCAGCGCTCATTAGTCACTTTTAGGCGGTTGTTTACTATTCGAACTTTGCACTATTGTGTAGTATTGCTAGCTTTAGATATGGTTTCAGAATGTGTTTAACCAATATAAAACAATTTGCAATTTCAAATTTGTTTATGCCAGAATTAAAAAGTAGCATTATTTTCTGGAATTTTCTATTTCAAAGATAACAGAAGGAAGTTGAAAATTTCAAAGGAGTTCCATTCCCTTCATTCATCAGCTAGAGAATTTCTCTTCGTAATGATTATGAGCTTGTTTTATTTATTCTCCGTGTTTTCATAATTTTGTTTAAGGAGAGTGGCTTAATAGGCCACCGCTCCCGATCCTAGTTTCTTGGGGCTGCCAAAGCCACTAGGAGAGCCTGTGTTGAGCTTCAGTAACTTCTGTTACCTACTTCCTAAGACGCATCGGTAGCATGCCGATTAGGTTACTCAACGTTTCGCCTTCTAACTCTAGCTAACTTCTAAGCGGTTGCTTTAAAGTCATTGCCCTGGGAATACTTCGTCTAAGACCGGAAGTAGTTAGCTGCTTGGACAGTGCCGCAAAGGAATCGATTCTGGTCACTCCCAAGTGAGTGACAATCAGTAACTTTCAGCCTCTGGGCAAAGTCCCATTCCTAGAAATCCGAAGAAGAATCCTGCTTGCAAATAAATGCTACTACGGACTAAGCAAGCGATTCAATGACAGAGCCGGACGAACAAAACTCCAGCTATACCAGATACTGGTTCTACCTGTCCTAATGTATGGTTCAGAATCCTGGGTTATGACACAAGCGGATGAATCGGTTCTGGCGGTATTCGAGAGAAAAATACTCTGTAAAATATATGGGCCCATCATCGTTAACGGAGAGTATCGGCGTCGTATGAATCATGAGCTGTACGAGCTGTACACTGACATTGACGTGGTCAAACGCATTAAGGTGCAACGGTTGCGTTGGCTAGGTCATGTTGTACGCATGGACGAAAATGCTCCAGCTCGAAAAGTCTTCGACAATGAACTCGTTGGACGGCGCAGAAGAGGACGACCAAAACTCCATTGGAAAGGCCAGGTTACTGAGAACCTTACAGAACTCGGTGTGACTAATTGGAGAAGAAGCGCAGAAGATCGCTTATAATATTATTCTACGTGTGGTATATAATCCACTGGGATTGCATAGAAGTACCAGTTAAGTAAGTAAGTAATGATCAGCTATGGGCAAATTCAAAATCAAAGTTCAAAAAGAGCGAACGATGTGTACATACACAAATTGAGCGAGAGAGCCACACACGTATTCTCACACCCATTGAGCGAAAACAAACAAATGCATTCAGTCTCGCTAGAGCATTCGCCCGACGCGGGGGTGTCGACGCTTGTTGTTAGCACGGCAATAAAAGGAATGCATTTTTTCAGTAAAAATGAGTTGTAATATGTTAATGTGCGTTGCCACGCGCACGGCAGTAATATTTATTAATCATAATTTTGTTTATAGTTATGGAAAAACTATGTAACAATTCCCTTCTCTACAGTGAGAGAGGGAAGAGAGTAACTCACCAACACAAACTCATATTGTGGTTGTATTGGGCTGCCGTTCATTGAAATAAAACATTGATTCACAAACCCATGCAAGGCTTTCAAAGTAGTGGTGCCCATAGCTGGTAATGATTATGAGCTAAACATTTAAAAAACCATCATTATTTGCACTTTAACTCAGTTATATTATATTGGGACTCAATTCTGAAAACTGCACGTCAAAGTAGCCCCAAAAAGAAGAAGTTCTGCATCATTCGTTTTGTCAAGTTGCATGTCATAATAATTTAATATCGATTTGAAGTTAATAAATATCATCTTGGGGAGTTCGTCACGTTTTAGGCTCTTTTGTTATATTGTTATATGGTGGCGTATGATTATCAGTAGTAATATTCCACGTAAATCGTACGCCACCGAGTACAATAGTTTTATTGTAACTACTACAAACTAAATCCAGTTCAAAATCATTTGATGAATTGAAAAGTGAAAATGTTGCTTATATTGGGAAACTTTATATGAACAGATTAAAGGAATTGTAATTCTTAATTTTTTTTAAATTTGTTTCAGCTAAATCGGACTAGTGGTTCTCGAATTCCCCTAAACGATACTAACTAACTTCAAATCGATATTTAATCATTATGGCATGTTAATTGACAAAACGAATGATATAGAACTTCTTCTTTTTGGGCCTACTTTCACGTGCAGTTCTCAGAATTGGGTTCCAAATCAATGAGCTGAAAAATGTTGTACTGTGTTAATCTTCGCCTTCTTAAGCGTACAAGTAGTATTTACATTTATTGACGGCAAAATAAGCCTGCAATTAATTCCAAATGCCAGCTCACATTTGAAATTACAACTAATTATTCTTCTTTTTTAAATGTCGAAAGCGATTAGCTTAACTTGACTTACGGCACTGACGGTTTAAATCATCAGCCATCAAGAAGTTTTGAATAATGCGTTGTGTCTTGTATCTTAAGCAAATAACGAAAAATAAAACAAAATCTCTCCTAATGCTATTGACACGTAAAGGTCAATTAGACCCGAATTTGTGCTGTCTCTTTCCATTTATGTTGCAAATTTCATGTCATGCCGTAGCGTGCTTATTGACAAGACAGCAGCAGCAGCAGTGGCAGCTAATTGCACAGATCATTTGAAATGCGTGTAAAGCTTAAGACTTTTTTTTGATTTTGTTTTTGCTTTAATATCTGGGATATCCCAAACCACCAGCTGTTATCTTTGTCACCACAATGAAAATATTTAAAGAAAATTGTAGCAGGGTTTCCACAGATACTTTAGAGATACTTCAATCACACGTTGTGGCTATAGACAATAGAAAATACTACAACAACTTGGAAATTTACTTGGAAACTGGTGGTCAACAGTAAAGAACAAGAATTGAATAGAATTTTTCACACATAAGACGAACCACACTTCAAAGTAATCCCCAATAGTCAAAGAAAGGCAAAGAAACGCACAGTGGGCGAAAGTGCGTGGGCGGCTATTGTAGTAGTAATAGTAGTAGATTCACTTGGATGTAACCATGGTACTGTGAAGCCGGTATATAGTTAATTCCTTGTAATTTTGACGGGTTGTAAAAAACCAATGGGAAATTCTATTGGGACGGGTGTGACCATGTTACCATGTGACCATTATTGTGATGTAAGCAATTGTTTATATTGTTTTTGATTGTGTTTAGTACTTAATGTTCGCCAAAAAGCTAATTTTTCTTAATAAAAAAAACTATTTAGAAAAAAAGACTGGTGTGACGCCATTTTACGACGGGTGTGACCTAGTAATATATACTCCAACAATATGAAAAAATTAAAGTTTTTATAGAATTCAAATATATAACAAACATAAAGGTAAACATTAGACCGCATTACCTTACAGGCGAATATAAAGTATTGTTCCAAGGACATTACAAAAAAAATTTGTTAAGTGACACCCTAACGTTAGAAATTTATAGCTCGCGAAAAATCATAAAACTTTAGCTATCAAAGTATTTCGATAGTTACACCACAACTATTTAAAAAATTCTTTCATAAATTCATTGTTGCAGACCGTAGGGGTCACCTTTTTAAATTTGTCACAGTACAACACATGATTTTGGGACTCAATTCTGAGAACTGATCGTGAAAGTAGTCCCAAAAAGAAAAAGTTCTGCATCATTCGTTTTGTCAAGTTACATACCATAATAATTTAATTTAAGTATCGTATAGAGGAATGTGTCACGTTTTAGACTCTTTTGTTATATTGTTATATGGTGGCGTACGATTATCATAAGTAATATTCCACGTAAATCATACGCCACGGAGTTCAACAGTTTTATTGTAATTGTTACAAATTGGGTGCAGTTGGGGATCAGCGCGGGATCAGCCTTTTACCCATCGCATATAAGGTCCTGTCGAGTGTGCTATGTGAAAGACTAAAACCAGTGTGATCGGGCCTTATCAGTGTGGCTTTAGACCTGGTAAATTAACAACTGTCCAGATATTCACACTTCGGCAAATCCTGGAAAAGACCCAAGAGAAACCGATCGACACGTAACATCTTTTCGTCGACTATAAAGCTGCCTTCGACAGCCCGATACGGCAGAAATTACTCGAAGCCATGGCTGAGTTTGGTATTCTAGCGAAACTAATACGCCTTTGCGGAATGACGCTGACTGACACGAAGTCTTCAGTGAAGATTGACAAAGACCTTACGGAGCCATTCTGTACCAGACGAGGACTAAAACAAGGCGACGGCCTATCGTGTGACCTTCTTCTACGTGCATTTCTCAAAATTGAGTCCCAAATCAATGAGCTGAAAAATGATGTACTGTGATATTTAAGAAAACCCAAATATTGTGCTTTTTATGGTTTATGACAGTCATCATTTTATACCCAGGGACGGGTGGGACCAAATGTTTTCTGTAACTAAATACTCGAATATTTAAATAAATGTTCACAAAATGTCTCTATATTATTCATTGCTCTTACATTGTTATTTTTGCAAAGTATTAATGTTTTATAATGTAAAGTAAGATTTTTATTAAACTTTTGTCATATTTACGGGGACGGGTGTGACACAAAATTCGTATATTTCTATTTACTCATAACACAAAAGTCGAAAGTTTATGAGAAAGCAAAAAAAAGTTTTGTCTTTTCGCAAGTGTTAAATCACAAGATGGCCAATTGTGATCACCTCTTCAAGAGATAACACGGTCCGGAAACTTTTGCCGTAAAAGATCAATGGTATCGTTGCTTGTGTGACACGTAGCGCCGTCTTGTTGAAAGTAAACGTTGTCCAAATCAATACCATCCAACTCCGACCCTAAAAAATCATTAATCATCTCTCGATTGCGCAATCCATTCACCGTAACTGTTGATCCAATCTCATTTTCGAAAAAGTAAGGTACAATAATTCCGCCGGACCATAAACCGCACCAAAACAGTCACACGTTGAGGACAATAACTCTTGGGTTTTCCGAGTCCCACATTTCGAAATTTTTGCTTGTTGACGTAGCCACCGAGGTGGAAATGGACCTCATCAGTCAAGATGATTTTTCGATGGAATTCCGGATCATTGTCATGCATTTCAAGGACCCAATCAGCAAAGACATGACGTTGTTAATGATCGGACGGCTTGAGTTCTTGTGTTAACTGAACTTTATAGGCCTTAAGATCCAAGTCTTTATGCAAAATACGGTGTAACGACGTTTGTGGAACGCCCAATTCCAAAGAACGACGAGGAATGGACAAACCTGTGTTTTCTTCAACACTTTGGGTTTCTGCAGCTGTATTCTCAGTTGTTCTTGAGCGACGTGCACGGGTTTTATTCTTTACATCACTAACTTCTCCCAACAGCTCAAATTTTTCACCATTTCCTGTATGCGGTCCGACATGGTGCTTTACGAAGACCAGAAAATGCTTTTGTTTTCCGAACTGTGACTGCAAGATTTTCACCATTTTTGTAGTGATTTTTTATAATTTCATTGCGCTGTTGAAGCGTGTATCGTTCCATTTTTAGTAATGACTTAGTTTCTACTTTGGGACCGGCCGTGGCATAGTAGTTAGAACACGCGACTACCATGCGGGAGATCGCAGGTTCAAACCCGGCTCCAGTCATCTTAAAAAAAAATTGTTCTTTCATTGTCGGCTCCCCTCGATTGTTGTTGACAGCAACTTCGCAGTATAAGTGTCGAGTCAATCGGCGTGTCTAGAAAGAGCTTCTCAAACAGTGGCGTTCGCATTCGTCGATAAACAAGTAGGTGCCGTTAGTTGTGAATCTAAAAATAGAAAGCGTGTTAGTTCACAACAACGCGAGAAGCTATCCCTTACCTTATTCATGGGGTGCAAAGGGAAATTAAGTTTTAGTTTCTACTTGTCAAATGTAAAAGAATAAAAGCTTCAATTTCCTCAAAAATTTTCACTTTCAGTAAAATAGTTACACTTTGTATGTTTTCATTTTTATGTTATTCAAGATTATTACTTGTTTCTGCCCATAGTGCGGCAGCATACGTCCCTTTCTTTTACTTCATCTACTTTTCATTATGTTCGCACAAAAACAAGGAACTCAAAAACAAAACACATCTTATGTATAAATTGCTTTTATTTTTCTTTTTTTGTTTCATTGTTTATTTTAACATTAAGACCATTGTCGAGAAAATACCCCAACCTAAGCCCAAATCAATCAAAATAGAAATCGCCCGCAACGAAAAGTAAATTTTCCTTGAAAAGAATTCAAACAAACGCGCAAAGAGTAAAAGAGTGTGAGCAAACGAGGAAAAGAAAAACCAATGTAACGTAACATGATCGTAGCCGTCTTAAGTGGCAGTTTGTTTATTAAATAAATCATCAATTTTGTCTATTGCTAAATTTTTATTTCAAACGAAAAATGAGAATCTCCCAACGCGCCCCACATCAACCCAACCGTTGCCCATTTACAAATTATAGTATTGGTCGCCTTCGATGAGAGAGGAGTGGCAGCATCGATGCTGTAGAGACCACTGCAATTATTTGTTTATTGGATTTGTCAATATTTTTGTTTTCGCTTCGATTTGTTAATCAAATATCAATCCATCACTGCAAGCGTTTAAGTAAATATTTAAGAGAATGCGTAGGGAAATGATAAATTTAGATAATTTTTCATGGTAATTAACCGTTTGACCAAAAAAACAGCGGTGAAATTTTTTATATCAAGGTTCTTGCTTT
This sequence comes from Muscina levida, assembly GCA_964034835.1. Classification (NCBI taxonomy): domain Eukaryota; kingdom Metazoa; phylum Arthropoda; class Insecta; order Diptera; family Muscidae; genus Muscina; species Muscina levida. The sequence continues at coordinate 23,140,022 of OZ035882.1, read as the reverse complement.
ATAGAGTGAAGAACAAAATTAGCATATATTTACGTATTTATATTTTTATATGGGAGAAAGTGGGATATTTTTAGACTTAAGGAAGCGAAAGTTTTAAAATGGTAGCGCATATGATTCATTTTTAGGGTATCTGACGGTATGGAAAAAAGGCCTTCTATAAATGGTTTAATATTTTCCAAATTCCTTTTTATACTCGTTATTTCATCCACAACATACGTGGCAAACCTCATACCACTATTCTCTTTAGGTACTCTACTGTATTCCTGGTAGACCTCTTGACCTTATCCACTCACTGTGGCAATATAACATTGTAATTGTAATTGAATTTCCAACGACTACACAGAAACGATCCAGTTTCATATGAGTTTACAACATTTATGCTCCTTTTCCCATCTCAAAACAGTAACAGCATAGATTCGTGGAAAGATCAAATTATCCTTGGTTTAAGATATACAATTCAGCTTCTTCTGAAATAATTTAAGTAAAACCCATATAAATATTGTGTGATATCCATTAAATGAATTAAATAAGAGGCAATCTCTCGAACGCACCGATTATATGGAAAGAACTACATCAAGGCATAAAAGAATACCTACATAGAAAATGTTGCAAGGGAAACGGAAACAGGAAACGTTTGACGGAAGGCGTATGAATTTCATTAAGCATTGTTTCCTTACAGTATCAACATTTCATGGTTATTGTGGCTAAACGCCTAATTTCCTATTTGTTTGATTGAATTGGAAAAGTTTTTCTTTTCATACTACAATACAGATTCTCTATTCGTAAAAAATAAAGCGCGCTAAGGTTTCGCTCATAAACCATTTTGATTATAAGAGAAACTGTCCAACTTAAGGGGAGATGGAGGAAATATGAAGAGAGAATAAAAGAAAAATTTCTTAATGAAACAATATGAAATGTTCAATACCTAAGCTTTAATATCGCTTACAATTCCATGCCCTTGCCACTCAGCTGTATTCTCAAGATAAAGTTTAACATTATTTGTACTTAAATTGAGACAAAATAGACAAGCAGCATATGGATAATAGCCAGTCGTTTGTGACATATCAAGGTCAGAAGGATGAAGATTTTCTGCGAAACTGGATTATTTAAGATGTTGATGATATTGAATAATCTAAGGAAAAAAGGAGCCGACATTGGGATTAAAATTTAATGTTTGCAACAAAGAAGGGATGGAAATTAAATTTTTATTTTTAATATTCCTCATATCTTGAAAAAAAAATAAAAAAAAGTAAATGTTGTGCGTTGGTAAGCGCATCACTTGAAAAGGCGTGGACTTTTATTAATAAGTCTTTCTATTTCGACAACATTTCATAAGTTATTTATATATTTTTTAAGCTGTTGATACAATGGGCGGAATGGGCGTGGCGAAACTATTTTAGAGCTAGAGGGACAAAATTTGGCACACAGTTAGTACTCGGTAGGACTGGGTAAAATTTTCAGGCGGCATTTTTATTTTCGATCAGTAGACGAAGAGAGCGTAGCCAAACTACATTTTAGTTCCAAAAAGATAAAATTTGATAACCTCTTAGTACTCTGCAACATAATTATGAATCTGAAAACGAAATTTTTATTTTGTATCAGTGGGCGGAGGTGCAGTAGCAAAACTACATTTTGCCCTAGAGGGATCAAAATTGATATATAAATAGTACTCGGTACAACAATTACAAAGCGTGGCGAAACTGTTTTTAGTCCCCAGGGGAATGTTATTTAGTACACAGATAGTACTCGGCACTACAGCTATAAATATAAAGATGAACAGTATATTTTCGGTCGTTGAAAACTGTTGTTATGGGGAAAACTGTTGTTATGGGCTTTATAAGGTAATATTTGTTTGCAGATAGTATTTGAAAATACAGATATAACTTTGCAGATTGATTTTTTTTTTAATTTTGGTAAGAGAGCGAACGGTGTATGTGAAAGGTAAAAAATGTATTGGCTGAAGAGCGCAACTACTCCCGTCCGTTCATATTAGAGATGCTCCACATAATAGACGTACCAGCTGAGAAACGACTCAACTATAAGATGGATACCGAGAGAGTCGCGCATGTTTATAGACAGACAGTGGACAAACACAGACGACAAAACTACACAGAAAAAAAACGCATTCAAAATGTTAGTTTAAAATTCTTATTTTTTGCAGAAAAAGGACTTAAATATTTAAGTACGAATAGTGCTAATTATTCTTAAAACAAGTATAAAACGGGATATGTTCAAAAATGTAAGCGTATAAATTTTTAAAATAAGAATGAAATTCTCCAATTAAGTTTGTACGAACTTAATTACAGAATTTTAAGTACGAACTTCTCAACTTTTAAGTATAAAATTCTTAGAATTTATATCAACCTTTTTCTGACTTAAAGTAAGAAAAAAAATCTTAGAGAAAGAGAAATAACATTTACTCTCTTAGCTTAATGTTTTCTCCCCACAATTAATTCGCATTCTAAATTTAAGTTTAAAATTATTATTTTTTGCAAAAATCGTACTTGAATTTAAGCGTATACATTCTTCAGTTAAGTATGAAAAATCTTAAGAGCTTGTGCGAATCAAGTGACGTATGATCTTCGTTGATGCTATTTTCGCACCTGTGTTTTGACTTCTCATTAATTTCGTGGAGATTATAACACTTAAGGTTTGTAATGATAGTAAAAAAGCAAAGCAAATTGGTACTGATTAGATAGTTTGGCAACTATCTAATAAGCAATCCGCATAACAAAAATCAAGCCTCATCTAGCTTAACGTCATCTATAATTAAGAATTATATACTTAAAAATCAAGCCCCAGCAGGCTTAATGTCATCTATATTCAAGAATTCTATACTTAAAATTTAAGCCCAAGCAGGCTTAATGCTATCTATATATATTAAAGAATTCTATACTAAAAAATCAAGCCCCATCAGGCTTAATATCATCTATTATTAAGAATTTGTAACTTAAAAATAATTAATTACGTAATAACTTAGTTGTTAAAGTAATAGTTATTGTGTAAATTTGTTATGGTGTAAATGTTTAATATATGTAAATCTTTTCAAGATCAGATCCCCCTGAAGATGATCAGCGAAGTTGGTCGAAATATTGGGAACAATAAATAAAAACTTTCGAAATCATAACGAGTTTGTGTTTTCACTGATGACCTCATGCCAGACTAATCCACAGAATAAAATATAAGTATAAAGGTTAACTATCAACACATCAGAATTCTTATTATTTTTAATATTTTTATATTTTATAAATATTATTAATAACGTTCATATTTTTAATATTTTACAAAAATTTAATATTATTAGTCTTTTTCAAAATTTTAATATATTCTGTAATTATTATATTTTAAATATTTAATTTTGTTAAATATTTTTAATAATTTTATATTTTTATTTCTTAAAATATTTTCATATTTTTAATATTATAATTATGTAAATATTTTTTGTATTTTCAGTACTTTTAATATTAACAATTAACAATATTTTTATTTTTTAAAATATTTTTAATAATTTTAATTTTTTTAATATTTGTAATGTTTTTCAATATTAAAAATTGCTTTCTTAATATTTTTAATGCTTTTAATATTCTAAATAATATAACATTTTTAATATATTCAATATTTTTAATAATTTAAATATTTTTAATATTTTAATATTTCAAATATTTGCTCTTGTTTGTTATTGTCGATCTGTGCAGAAATATGAATTTGTTTTTCATTGTTCGGTTTGAGATCTATTTTCTATTATCATCGGCACCCTTTGCTGTGCCTTCTCCACACACTATCACAATATTTAAAATATTTAAAAATATGTCTTTTTATTGTTGACATTAATTGTCAATTCAGTGTCACGCACTAGGATGACGCGTTTCGAACTCCATGACAAGTTCATCTTCATGTTTTTAATATTATCTTCAGGATGCTTTCTTCGCACCGATGGGAAAAGTTCTCATTAACTTTGAGATGCTTTCTTCCCTTAAGGTTTGTGATGATAGAGGAGAAGGCACAGCAAAAGGGCGCTGACGAGACTTTGTGGTTAATGTCGAAATGACGTCATACGACTAACCTGCTGTCAACATAATACATTTCACACTCTTGAATAAAAACCTATCGGCAATAATAAATAATTGCCAATAGAACTGATCTTAAACCGAACTATGACAATATCATATTTTAAATATTTTTAAAAATTTAATATTTTTAAATATTGATGTGTTTTTATTGTTCGGTTCAAGAACTTTTCTATTATTGCTAATAGAATTTGTTTTACAAGAGTTGTGTGTCTTCGTTGATACCATTTTCGCACCGGTGTGTGTGAGCTTCACATTGATTTCTTGAAACTTTTAGCACTTAATGTTGTGATAATGAGTGGAGAAGACACAGCAAACGGGTACTGATGATGATGGTTTGGCAACCATCGAAATAGCTATCTGCCCTGCCAGCTGCCAACATAATCCATTTCACACAATTCTTGTAAAACAAATTCTATTAGCAATAATAGAAAAGATCTTGAACCGAACAATGAAAACACATCAACATTTACACATACAAATCAACAAAACAAAACAAGAGCAATTTTTATATATTTTTAATAATTTTAACATTTTAAATATATAACACATCTGTAATATTTTCAATATTTTTTTATATTATAAATACTTATTTAAATTATATAATATTATTAATATTTTAAATATTTTTAATATTATTCATATTTTCAATATTTTGATATATTTTGTATATTACATTTATACTCTCATATTACATTTATACTTCACAGTAAGCAGGTATCTTGTTCAGTACTAATCGTGGGTACCACTCGGGCCTCTTTTTATTTTCAATATTAAACAATTTTCTTAAGATTTAACTCATTGGAAATATTTGATGACACCATGGGTGCAAAGGCTGTTGATTCATTTTTATCATTCATTTAATTATTTTATGTCTGCCTTCGAGATTTTGTTTACGAGCGACTAATCGAACTTATTTTTTCTGCAGAAAATCAAGAAACCAAAGAAAATTATCAACATGTCTAGCAACTGCAACTAACATTAAGAACCCACAAATACTTAAATATTATAAATACGAGCGTAGCATAATAACGACATTGAAATGCACTGGGAAAAAGTAATTTTTTTTCGTCAGAGGCTTTTTAAAACTTTTTTAGTTTCGGTCTAAGTAATTTTGGTCCAAATTGCATTGACAGGTCATTAAGTAATCAATATTTTCAGGATTAGAGAAAAATTTGAAAAAATATTTTACCATTTTTTATACGTTGCTTAGATTCTGATTTCAGAATCGAAATACATAAAACTACACCTCTTCGGATTCGTACAGTTATCATACAACCATCGTACAATATGTACGAGAATATCGACAATGTGAATGATTCTGCTGCGTCTGACACTAATGTTGATGCCCTGCATTTAATGGCCCCTTTAATAATACGATGTATTCGAATGACCCACCACACTACACCGGTGAGATGTATTTTTTTTTATTTGCTCGTCTTCGCCTTACCATGGGAGCTACACAAACATTTCTCACATGCAGGCTGCGACGGTATTAAAAGAGCAATGAATGTCTGCATACTAACGCAACTCTCTATAGCGCCCACATAAGTACGAGATTCTGTTAATTTGTTATGTTCGAGTATAGCAGCGAAATTTCTTCACATTAATTTGAGGATTCTGGCCACCGCCACTGAGGAGCTGATGTTGCTGCTGCGGTATGGTGGCGATATTGGTGTTATTGCGTTGAGCATTTTTCACCAAACACTAAGGCTGCCATGTACTCGAATCAAACAGACAAACCCCCATTACAGCCGAGAGAGTGATTGCTCTACTTTATAAATGGCTAAAATGCCACTAATTTTAGAATGTTTGTTTAGGGAAGTGTTTTTACTTTCAAAAGGGGGTCAGACAGAAACAAACTACGATGTGTAAGGGTTTTGCTCGTAATGGATTCACAATATTCACTTCTATGATAATATTTACATTGAGAATATTCTTGAAAGAGTATTAAAAAGTAATTTGAGGGTGAATGAACGAGCAAATGCCTGTCCAAAGTTTGAAAGTGAGAAATTTAGTTGGAAATGTTAGGAATTGTAGAGAGCAGACATAAGATTTTGGTGCAATAAATAACAACAGTGTGTAGCAGAGGGATTGGGGTGTATTAAAAATTCTTCAATTTGTGCGTAAAAAGAAATTATGGATGTCATAAAGGAACCAAAGACTAGTTATATTTTATTATCGAGTCGAATTTACTAATATAGGAAATTGAATTATGAACCAAAAAATATGATTTTTCTTTAATAATGCATTTTTACATCTACAGAAATAGTCCAAATTTATTTTTGAAAATATTTAAAATTTTTAATATTTTTTATATTTTTAAAATTTTTAATATTTTTAATATTTTTAATATTTTTAATATTTTTAATATTTTTAATATTTTTAATATTTTTAATATTTTTAATATTTTTAATATTTTTAATAATTTTAATATTTTTAATATTTGTAATATTTTTAATATTTTTAATATTTTAAGTATTTTTAACATTTTTAATATTTTTAATATTTTTAATATTTTTAACATTTTTAATATTTTTAATATTTTTAATATTTTTAATATTTTTAATATTCTTAATATTTTTAATATTTAATATTTAATATTTTTAATATGTTTAATATTTTTAATATATTTTATATTTTTAATATTTTTAATATTTTTAATATTTTAAGTATTTTTAACATTTTTAATATTTTTAATATTTTTAATATTTTTAATATTTTTAATATTTTTAATATTTTTAATATTTTTAATATTTTTAATATTTTTAATATTTTTAATATTTTTAATATTTTTAATATTTTTAATATTTTTAATATTTTTAATATTTTTAATATTTTTAATATTTAATATTTAATATTTTTAATATGTTTAATATTTTTAATATGTTTAATATATTTTATATTTTTAATTTATTTTATATTTTTAATATTTTTAATATTTTTAATATTTTAAGTATTTTTAACATTTTTAATATTTTTAATATTTTTAATATTTTTAATATTTTTAATATTTTTAATATTTTTAATATTTTTAATATTTTTAATATTTTTAATATATTTAATATTTTTAATATTTTTAATATTTTTAATATTTTTAATATTTTTAATATTTTTAATATTTTTAATATTTTTAATATGTTTAATATTTTTAATATTTTTAATATATTTTATATTTTTAATATTTTTAATATTTTTAAAATTTTTAATATTTTTAATATTTTTAATAATAATAAATAATTGCCAATAGAACTGATCTCAAACCGAACAATGACAATTGTCTAGCTGGGCAGCCTAGTAGTTTGTAAGTTTATGTACTACTTAAAAAATCAACTCTATCTGTTGTAACGAAGTATGCAGTTTATGTGTGCGAGCTTTTTATAAGAAAGCTATCAACAACCACACTAAGTTAAGCCGGACTTGTTTGTGTGTTTATTTTGCTTTTCCCGCTTGCTGTTCTCAACACAGTGGGTTCGGTTGGACCAAAATCGGTCAGAATATTATTTTTTTTAAATTTGTTTGGAAATTAATAAATGTCAATAAATTAATAAGAAAAAAGCAAAATTAACAGAAGCAAATAACTAGCAAACAATCGCGTATTCTATTTTTCCCAATTTTTCGCACTTTCTTCCCTCTTTTAATTAGAAATTATGGCCGATCTAAAGCGATTGATTTGATGTGGCGATAGATTAATCGATTTAGAGCAGTTTCTAAGTGCTCTACCGACCGATGAACACACGGTTCATTCCCTGAATGTCCACAGAGTGGAGTTTAATCGACTCTGGGAAGCTTTCCGATCTTGTTACGAAGAAATTTGTGACAATGAGGACTCGAAGGAAGCCGCTGTGGACGTTATAAAGTCAAAACATTTGTCGGTTTACAAAACTTATGTGCGAGGTTTAGCTAAAATTTATGCCTTGCTTGAGCAATTAAACACGAAAAAGAAAACAGCTTCCATTCCCATTCACCTTCCCCGGGGTGACACCGAAGTGTTCTCAGGTGATTACAAATCTTGGCCCACATTCAGAGATATAATATGTTCTCTGCGCTGTATAAGAACAATGAAAATATCAGTGATATTCAGAAAATGTACTATCTTATGCAGAGAACGGAAAGGTGAAGCACGCGATATAATAAAAACGTGCCCCATAACCAATGAAGGTTTTGCTATGGCTTGGCAAAACCTAATGGACCGTTTCGAAAACAAAAGAGTTCTCGTAAACGCCCAACTTAAGAATTTATTTGGTATGGCCCCCATTGATAAAGAAACTGGTCCCGATATAAAGAAAATGCAAACGACAATTAATGACTGTAGACATAATCTCTCCATGTTGGGCATCGACACACAGAGCTGGGATTTGATTTTTATATTTCTTTGCTCTACCCGTCTACCCGAAGTCACTCTCGGCCTTTGGGAGCAGTCTCAGTCAGACATTTCAGCATTGCCTAAATGGTCTGAAATGAATAAATTCTTAACTTCGAGGTTCATAACTTTAGAAGCAGTTTCGGATATAAGAGGTGCCCTCTAATCTATTTCACCCGACAATAGTATTCGAAACAGAACAAAGCCTGGTGCCACTGGACGACATTCGAGTTTCGTTTCCAGTGTTTTTCCTGAACCAGAATCCGAACAAACGGAAGAATTACGCATGGAGACTTCTGGCTCATCAGCAGTCCACACGCTCACGACGCAAGTGGCGTCCCCGTCTGAATCAAGGGTTCTTTTAGGAACCACAATAGTGCAAGTCCACAAGAATGACTTGAAAAGTTGTTCGAGCGCTCTTGTAGACCCCGCCTCTCAAGCAACTTTTATTACCCAAAAACTGCAGAGAAGGTTGGCTCTTGACCGCCAAAATTGTTGGCTTAAATAACAAAATTGCCACGAAGTCAAATGAGATATGTATCATTACACTTCGTAGTCATACAGATACTAATTTTAGCCTGACCACAAAGGCGTACGTGGTCGATAATATATCCCACCGATTGCCATCTTGCATTCCGCCACGAATAAATCACTGGAAATTGGCTGAGATTAGAAAAACTGACTTGAGTCTTTCGGAACCCGACTTGGTCTTAGGTGCCGATAATTATTCGAAAATCTTGCTCTCTGGTGTTCAAAAGGATGCTGAGGGGAAGCTTATCGCTCAGATATCTGTGTTTGGCTGGATTGTAACTGGTAAGGTCTCCCAATTACAAGTCCAGAAGCACATTTCTGCCCATGGTCGCCAGTTAATGCAGACGAAAGTCCCGTGCCCTAAAATGTCTAAAGCGGCGTATTCTGTCCGGCCCAGAAAATCTAAAAACACTGGCGACCTGAGACCTACCGGTAGAGATTTTGCTCTACCCCCTTTTAAACACAACCGACCAGTGGAATGTATAGCAAGGTCCGCTCCACAGGTTTTAGGGCCTTGGCCCCCCCCGTTCAGTTGACAAACATTGTCATCCCCAACTAGACCTTAGCCGTAATTAAATCGATTTCCAGTACCGAAACTATAGGGGTTTGTGTGGAATTATTTGAAAGCTACGCCTTTAAATAAATTCCATCCCGTGTTGAACCTGCTATTTAAAACCCCTAGACTCTGATCGAATGGTACGCTTGATCGTGGAAAATACGATCCCCGTAGGGTTACTTTTAGCCCTAACACGAAGATTTTATTCGTGCCCCGTTAGCTTTTGGTAAGCACATGCGACCATCCTGCGTCATTGAGTCGGTTTGGTACTGATGTTCGAGTGTCACCCCCTGACACCCCTGTATATCACACATAGAATTGCATAATGTTTCTTTCATTTCATGTTTCATGTGACCACAATACGCGATGAGATAATACCAACACTCACTAGATGCAACCTGAAGAGAAATCAATTTGTCCCTCTCTTACGCCTTTTTCCTTCTTGTACTTGTGCTGTTTTCAAGCTGTGTTTTTTACCTCGCATGCAACGATGTCCAGGCTATTTTCCACTTGTCTGAATTGCACTCCTGCAAGGGGGGCGGGATGTCTAGCTGGGCAGCCTAGTAGTTTGTAAGTTTATGTACTACTTAAAAAATCAACGCTATCTCTTGTAACGAAGTATGAAAAAAGAAACGTCAAACTTGAGTTTTACAATACGATTATTACCAGCAAACCATCCGAAGGTAATACCCACAAAATAAAACCCGATATAATTCAAAAACTCATAATTTACTTGTGTTTTTATTTCTCCCTACGTTTGGATAACTATTATTTTTCCCCGCCGTAACAACAATATCATTTTTAATATTTTTAATATTTTTCACATTTTTAATATTTTTAATATTTTTAATAATTTAAATATTTTTGGTATTTTTAATATTTTTAAATATTTTTAATATTTTTAATATTTTTAATATTTTTAATATTTTTAATATTTTTAATATTTTTAATATTTTTAATATTTTTAATATTTTTAATATTTTTTTTGTTTTTATTTTGAATTTTTGTAATATTTCTAATATATGTGGTATTTTTAATATTTTTATAATATTTTGAGGTTTTTTTTAATATTTTTTAATATTTTTAGTATTTTTTAATATTTTTTATATTTTTAGCATTTTTAATATTTTTCTTATTCATATAATTCTTAATACTTATAATATTTTTAATTATTTTTGATATTTTATATGTAGTAGATATTTTTTACATTACATTTATTATCTCAAATACGGATTTCATTTAATTTTTTTCGACTTAACTTATTGATGACACTATGGATGCAGGCAGTGGATTCATTTTAATTAATTAATTTAAACAAATGAATTAAATTTTTATATCTGCCCTCGAGATTTTATTTACGAGCAATAAATAGAACTTTTGTTTTTGTGCAGAAATTCAAGAAACCAAAGAAAAAAATCAACTTGTCTGTAGCGACTGCAGCTGACATCAAGAACACACAAATCCATAGATATTATAAACACAAGTGTAGTATAATAACAACATTGATTTGCCTGGTGAAAAATACATGAGATGTAATTTTTTCGTTAGATGCTTCATGAAGATTCTTTTAGTCTCGCTATTTCTAAACTGTTTAATATTTTCCGAATAAGGAAATTTTTACTATGATTGAGTTGTTGAGTTATTATTATTAAATAAATGACTAAAAACCACAATATGCAACAAAGTAGTCCAAATTTGATATTTTACGCGAAATTATTTTTTCAAATTTCAAGTAAAAATTTACCATTATATAATTTAACTCGAACAGATAAAGGTATAATTCGATATTGTAAGAATTTTTTAACCAATTTTTTTTCGAAATTTTGGTTGAAAAACTTAACACAGTACAACATTTTTCAGCTCATTAATTTTGGACTAAATTCTGAGAAGTGCACGTGAAAGTAGCCCCAAAAAGAAGAGGTTATGCATCATTCGTTTTGTCAAGTTGAATGCCATAATAATTTAATATAGATTTGAAGTTAGTAAATATCGTATAGGGGAATTTGTCACGTTTTAGGCTCTTTTGTTTGACACAAAAATTGACATTTAGCTGAAACAAATTTAAAAAAATTAAATTTAAAATTAAATTCGACTATTTTTGTAATCGTGATATTCAAAGAAACGTAGTGGAAATACTGAAGTTTTTTGGTGTCGTATTTAATTTTATTAATTAAACTTATACAATTCTATTCTCTTTTCTCCACAAATTGTACGATTCTATTTTAATTCATTTTTTCAAATGTTAAATTTCTTAAATTTTTAAAAATCTGCATACATATTTAGAATAACCAACAAAAAATCTCATATAAATATGTGTGTCTGCACTAGTTGCATGTCATTGCCGAACGTCTCGTACAAATACATTTAAATTTCTTATTCAATTTCATTGTCACATTTCATCCTGCATGTTAAGTTCATTATCTGTCAAGTGTGTTGCCTATATTTTCTTCTTGTTTTTTTGTTTTCTTTATAGTTGACTCATCATGCATCTTAAGTATTTCATCGTCCTTAAGCAAACTTGAGAGTGTATTATGTAGATCCCTGTGCTCTTTTGGCATTAGTTTGTTGTATGATGCCAAGAACATTATTTTTTGTCATAAGCGGCATTGATAGAAAGTAAACATTTGTTGTATTTAGGGTATGAGGGAAACTATAACATTAATAAGAGTTGAATGCGTAATTTTATATCGTAGCGATTCTCTTGGTTATTAGTTAGATTTCACTTAATGCTATTTTTGACACAGGTCACATATTTAAGATATAGCGTTAATATAGCTTACTTGTAAATAGTAAATAGTGGTATTGTAAATACAATACCAAATTTCAGCAAAGTCTGAGACAAGAGTCGATTTTGCTGTGATCGCTTAAAATGTAAATGCTCTCAAACTAAAATTCGAAACATTGGATTATTCACTTAATTGTAAATAACACAAACATTTCTACATCAATTCTACATCAAATTGAACAATTTCCCTCTTATGACAACACAATATTAAAATAATTAGTGTTTTGATCAAATTATCACAAGTTCCGGTTAGTTAGTTAGTTGGGGCGATTATTGTGATGATATTGATATGCACTGTTTTTGCTGAAATGTTAGGTTACGTATACGTTATGTAAAAAAATTACTAAATTACTCATTCGCCCAATGGCGCCAAGATACCAAGAATACCTTGAAATAGTATGTGTAATATAACTGCGTAACACCGAAAAGAATAACATTGATGCAAAAAACACCACTCTCTCAAGAGAATGAATCTTATTAAAAAAAAGTCTCCAAATTTTCCTCTTGTCACCTCCTCCAACATGGAGTCAGTTAACAGATGATAAGCGATGTCATAGAATAGTTTGCAGTGCCATCATTGACACAATATATTTGGGGCCAGATGTTTGTTTTTTTCAGACATTCACACTTGTATACATAGATATACACTCTTCTACACTTATGTTTGTAGGTTAAATCCACACACTTACACACATTATAAGATTTACAAATAAGTTCACTACTTACCTTTATAAATAATATAAATCCAAAAGAAGACGAAGAAGATGACTTTAGTGATGTTGTGTAGAAACTGTAGAATTAAAATCCAACTTGAGGTGCTTAATGGCTAAGAACAGAACAGATTCAGCTGCTTTTGGTATTAAGGCCAAATAGTTAAATATTCTGTTTTACTGCTGCCGTAAGTTTTAGCTGTGTTTGATTTTAAAATGAATAATGTGAACCGCCTGCAATTATGAACAGAAGAGAATAAAATTAAACATTAAGCCAACAGAGGATAAATTAAGATAAATTGCTCTGTTGCTGCTGATGCCAGCCAGGGTCATAGGGATTATTATGTGAGAATTATTAAAAAAAAAATAGATATTTATAGGTAGGTTTAGCGGATGGATTATTAATATAAATGTACGAGAGTTCTGCAAGTGGTGACATCAAGTCAAAGATGGGCAGAAAAATTACTACTAGTAACAGAAGATTTTTGCTATATATGAAGTGTAGCAGTTGCTGATTACAAAATGATATCACCAAATTGGTAAAAATTAAATGAACCTTTACTAATAACACTATGAAACAAAATTAAAAAATAATATCGACATCAGTACTTCCACTGAGTCTAATTTAATGACTTCAAAGTTTTACATTATTTTTGCGTTCGATCAATAGTTTGTGGGTTACCGAAAAATACACATAAATGCAAAAACTTCAGGGCTGAAGAGCAGAATATGGGGCGGAAGCCCGATTAAAAAAAAATAAAAAAGGGGCCCCTTTCGATTCTATGATGACCCCCTAGGTGCGGGTACTCAAATGAAAGATATTTTCGAGACGAATCCAATCTTAGTCGAGAATGATACTCTCCAATGATTTGGGCGTAATATCGCGAGTGATTCTTTTACGAATCCAAAAAAGATTATATTGTAATCTTAAAAACGATTTCCTTTCAAGTTCCAAAATTTATAAATCATCCTTATTTTTAAGTTATTCCTTCTTATTCTCTTCTGAGGTATTGAAGACTTTTCTTCACATATTTTTGATATTGCGTGGAAATATTTCATTTTATTTAAGTTTTTTATATCTGTGTACGACAAAATTTGGTTTTTAGAATAAAAAATATTTGTGTAAATTATTAATTGAATGACATTACAGATTAAAAAATTGCATTTTAAGATACAGATTTGGTAAAAAAGAAACATTTATTATAACACACATTCAGTTCAATCGGAAAATTATTTTCAAAGTGATCATTTTTTTATGATTTTAGATGTAGACTAAAAAAAGTTAAAATCATTACGATTGTTTACAAAAAAAAATATATAAATTCTGTTTAAAAACCAATATTGTTAAATTTAAAAAAAATTAATAATTTTGATGCTTTAACAGATGTAAGAAAGTTATGGAGCTTTTCAACAAATTACACCGAGTAATACGGAGTTTGCAAAACTGTAAAGTTAGTAGACGTGTTTTCTGATTTTACCACCCAAGTGTAAAGTGAATTTTTTTTTGACTTTTTTCAAGTTTTATAATTTTTTGAAAATTAAATTTAAACAATGTATTTGCATTAAATAAATACAACTTGTTTCAAACATTGAAATACTGTGGTGGACCAAAATTAATTTTTAAGACGATTGTGCCATTTCCGCTTATCTGGCTGGCTGGTGGGTACGATAACTCGTGTAAACCTTCAGTGATCGCGATTGGCAAAATGGCCCCACCCCTTCTTGTACCTGCTACACAAAATGAAAAATTTTTGGGCTGACCCCTTCTGGTACCTCCTATACAAAATGAACTTTTTTGGAAAATTATTATTTCTCCCATAATATACAAACGGACAACGGGAAGATGTTTTATTTTGGTCATCTTCATTACAAAAGGGAACAATATTGAACTATTTTGTGTTGTCTGGAACTTTAAAGCAATTTTTTACTAATTTGAGGTCGCTGATTTTCAATCTAATCTCCATTTTTCTCCATCAGCTCGCATTTTTTAGTTGCAAACACACACACATTTTAAAAAAAATTTTATTTATTATCAAAATATATGTTGAACTAATTGCTTTTAGACCAAAACTGCATTATTTGTTGCATTTTTATTTTTTATGAATTTTTAAAAAATAAACATTTTATTTTATAAAGTGTTGTTTTTTTTTGGAAACTTCAACGAGATCTTTGAAACTACTTAGCAAATTTAAAAAAAATGTAAACTCGATTTAAAGACAATTTTGTTGACGAGTTTTGGATTTTTTCTTTTAACTAAATATTACGGACGGACAGCCTATATACGGCCAAAAATTTGACGAGGGGAAATTTTATAGCAAAATGCCATACAACTTTAGAAGATTACAACTTTTAGAAGATTTCATTGGATACAATTCGTCCAAATAGATTTTTTAAATGGAAATATTAATATAACGTCGGTATACTACGGGGACCGGCCGTGGCATGATGGTTAGTACACGCGACTATCATGCGGGAGATCCCAGGTTAAATTCCTGGCTCCAATCATCCAAAAAAAAAATTGTTTCATTGTCGGCCCCCTTCGATGTTGTCGATGGTAACTTCGCAGTTTAAGTGTCGAGTCCAACGGCATGTCTAGTAAAAAGCTTCTCAAACAGTGACGTTCGCATTCGTCGATAGAACAAGTAGGTGCCGTTAATTGTGAATCTAAAAATAGAAAGCGTGTTAATTCACAACAACGCGAGAAGCTATCCCATACCTCATTCATGGGGTGTAAAGGGAAATTAAATTTTTTAACTTTTTTTTATCATTTGCTAAATGAAGCTATGGAATTGTAAAAAGGCAGAATTGCCCCATCCCTTCTTGTGTCTTCCAAAAAAATGATCCATTTTTTTAAAATGTGTGTTTCTATTACCACTACTGCAGGATATTAAAACTTAGTCAGAATAATAACCTTGTAAATGTAGGTTAAACCCCAGAAAACCGAAACCTCTTCTAGTACCTCCCATACAAATGACGAAGTTTTCCCTCATAGTTTTACATACATAAGTTTCTTGGAAGTACACTGAATTTAGTCAAATTTTGATTTGACTCAGAAATGAATATTAACTATATCGGCTAACCCTTTCTGGTACCTCCCATACAAAATAACCAATTTATGGAAAATTACACAGTACAACATTTTTTAGCTCATTGATTTGGGACCCAACTCTGAGAACTGCAAGCGAAAGTAGCCCTAAAAAGAAGAACTTCTGCATCATTCATTTTGTCAATTAACATACCATAATAATTTAATATCTATTTAATGTTAGTAAGTATCGTATATGGGAATTTGTCAAGTTTTAGGCTTTTCACAGAAGGAAACCAAATTGAAGTTTTGGTGTTAACTGGAACAATATATAACAATTTTTTACTAACTTGAGGTTGCTGGTGTTAAATCTAAACTCCATTTTCGTCCTTCATGTCGCATTTTTATATTACACACAATTAGTTCAAAACGTTAATTATTGTATGAATTTTTCAATTTAGTTTTCTCAGTAAATTTTGAACAAAATCAAAAGTTGTGCAACGATTTCAATGAAATAAAGCTTTTTTATTCAAAATATATTGAACTCATTGCTTTTAGAACAAAATTTGGATTTTTGTTGCAATTTTATCTTTTATGTATTACACTATGACACAATTTGAGGGTCATTGTCTCGGGGGTCAACCAAACCAATTTCAAACGATAGCATTTGACCTCAGTAACAAAACCCCTAACTCTATTTTGCTCCACTACGTCACAATTTTTTTTACAGTGGTTTGAAATTTGAATTTTTTGGTCAAAAGTCGATTCAAAGAATATGAAAAATCATCTATAAAAGTACATTTGGGGTATTTCATGTCTTCGGAGACCTATACTAAAACATTTAGGGGAATATTTCCTCGGAACATTTTAACCCCCTAGCTGCCACCCGTGTGGGACATATTTGGCCCAATTTGGAAAAACTGTTTATATGTCAGCTTTGGAGAGAGGTCAAGGCTTAGAATCTTTGATAAAAATATTTTCCGGAAAATTTCACTAAGAGTCACCGAAGAAAAATAGCCTCTACGAGTCAAATGTTATAAAATAAAATTAAAATTAAATGTTAAGAATACTACTTTTGAGCAAAGAGTGCAACATGCTTTTTCCGGAGTGAACCAAACTAATATCAAACGGTAGCATTTGACCTCAGTAACAAAATCCTAAACTTCATTTTGCTCCACTACGTCACAAATTTTTTTTACAGTGGTTTGAAGTTTGATGTTTTTGGTAAAAAGTCAAATCAACGAATTTAAATAATCGTGTGTAAATATACATTTAAGATAGTTCATGTCTTCGGAGACATACATTAACATTTTCTGGGGAATATTTCATCAAAACATTTGAACCCTCTAGCTCCCACCCGTATGATGTCCCATAGGATGAATTTTAAAAAACCGCTTAAAAGTCAAATTTTTTAAAATGTGCAGCATGGGTGGCAGATAGATGGTTAAACTGTTCCGAGGAAATATTCCCCGGAAAGTTTTAATGTAGGTCTCTGAAGACATGAACTAACCCAAATCTATTTTTACACATGTTTTTTCATTTTCTTTTATTTAACTTTTGACCAAAATAATCAAACTTTTAACCACTGTAAACAAAAATTGTGACGTAGTGGAGCAAAATGGACTTTAGGGTTTTGTTACTGAGGCTAAATACTATTGTTTAATATTAGTTTGGTTCACACCCGAAAAAGTGTTTGTCACTCTTTGCTCAAAAATAGATATTTTAACGTTCCATTAACATTTCATTTTGATTTTATTTTGGAACCTTTGACTCATAGAGGCTATTTGTCTTCGGTGACTCTTAGTGAAATTTTCCGGAAAATATTTCTATCGAAGATTCTTAGCCTTGACCTCCGTTCAAAGTTGACATATAAATAATTTTTCAAAATTGGGCCAAAAATGTCCCACACGGGTGGCAACTAGAGGGTTAAAATGTTCCGAGGAAATATTCCCCTGAATGTTTTAGTATAGGTCTCCAAAGACATGAAATACCACAAATGTACTTTTATAGATGATTTTTCATATTCTTTGAATCGACTTTTGACCAAAAAGTTTAAATTTCAAACCACTGTAAAAAAAATTTGTGACGTAGTGGAGCAAAATAGAGTTTAGGGTTTTGTTGCTGAGGTCAAATGCTATCGTTTGAAATTGGTTTGGTTCACCCCCGAAAAAGTGTGTTGCACTGTGTTATTTAAAGAACAAATTTTTTTTTTTTTAAAAAATTCTTTTTTTTACTCAAATCTTCAACGAGACCTTTGAAACTATTGAGCAATGTAAGCACAATTTAAGATAATTTTGTTGACGAGTTTTGGATTTTTTCTCTTAACTAAATATAATGGACGAGACAGTCTATATACGGCCAAAAAATTGGCGTTATGGGGTAGGGGGAAATTTTATAGCAAAATGCCATAAATTACAACTTTTAGAAGATTTCATTGGATACAATTTGTCCAAATTGATTTTTTACATGGACATATTAATATACCGTCGGTATACTGCGTTAACTAAACAACTCCACTTTTTGTGAAATGGAGTTAATGATGCAATCTATCTATATCTATATCTATTTAAAATAGTTTTTTAGTTATTGTATCAAAACATAGGCGGCCATAAACTTTGTCATCAATAATTTAAAATCACAAAAATTGTTCTTGAGAACTTTTATGCAAAAGTGTACCAAAAGTCATATTCTATGCCCTGTTAAAAATCTCATTTCTATTTGAAGTAGTTTTGTAGTTATTGTATAAAAACACAAGCGGTAAGAAACTTTAAATCATCAATAACTCAGAAACACAAAATGTGGAGTTGATCAATTTACGCAGTATACCGACGATAATTTTTTTATTTTATCCTTAACTACAATTTTGCTGAAAAATGATATGAGAATCATTAATGGTTCTTGAGCTATAGCTGAACAACTAGGCGAAAACATCAATATAAGCAAAAATATAAAATGTCTTAAAAAAATGTTGGTCTGAGGACACCTAACTCGTTGACAATTTTACATTACTGACCTAGTAAATTTACCCTGAATTTCTCACCCCTTAGACAATGTCCCCGAAAATATTTCACAGTGTTATTATCTCTTAATAATTTAATAATCGTTGGTTAAAATACAAACTCATTTAAATCCTCTATCCTCTAGCCAGCCACGTTATAGGTATTATCTAGTATATGTTTAAGAATATCAAATCTGCCGCCACACTGTGCACTGACGCAAATTAAAAGGAAACAATCAACAAAAGGCAAATCCTTACAATGTCACAAAAAGGAAACAGGGAAGAGGGACTAAATTTTCAAAAGCAAATACACACACATATATACATGTACTGTTGGAACTTGATAAATATTTAACAATGTTGAACGATGATGATGATGATGATGATGATGTATCAAGCAACGTAGCTTTTCTAAATTCTATATTTGAATATTTCTGGACTTTTCCCCTCATTAAACTTTAAACAAGGTAATTTCCCCAAGCTGTGCAATTACAATACAATGAAAGAAGGAGCACATCGACAACAACAGCAAGTGGCGGTGGTTCTATCTGTTAAATTGCGTTGTATTATTGTGATTTGATTTTAATTACTTTTTGTTCCAAGGTGGTTGGTTGTTGGTGGCCAAAGGAAATGTGATCAATCAATATATTTACACACCACTTAATTTCACTAAACCATATGGTGCTGCATCTTTTACACTTTTTAATTATTTTCCATCTTTTCTTTTTGCTTGTCGAATGGATATTATACACAATTCAATTTAAATATTGAATATGCACTGAATTTAGACGAAAATTTCAGAAAAACAGAGCGACAACAACAATAACAAAATACCGGCAACAATAAATGCGAACACGATTTTGTAGCACTTTAATAGTAATTTGCAGTAGCCGCGGCAAAAGAAAACGTTTTACTTGAAACCATATGAAAATTTGTAATTTTCAACAAATTTGAAACCAAATTTTAATTCTATTTCTTGTATGACTATTTTATAATAAGATTTGTATTTATTTTAATTTTTTTTTATTTAGTAATATTTGCAATACAATTTTTTTTATTTAATTTTCCGTTTCGAATAGCGTAAATTTTTCCCCACTTAAGCTTTTTAGTTGGCTACACTTGTATTTTTTTCGTTTTGCGTTAGGCGTTAGAAAAAAACCGAACTAAACAAAAACAAACAGAATTCATCCGTTGTGCACGAATTCTCGTTTCGAACTAAGCGCCAAATGCACAATGCACGCACTTTTTGTTATTAGACCACACACACACACATACATGGGGATATGATTCGCCTTCCCCCTACTAAAACTACCCCCTGGTCGTAGAGAAAATATCCCAAAATAATGCAAAATTGTACCCAAAACAAAGATGGGAAAACAGCTGTTTTGTTGTTGAAAGCGGCATGTTTTCTATTGTTGTTGGCGGCCATCATCGCGCAGGCGTTGAAATTGCATTAATTTTTAGCTTTGGGCGCCAAAATGTTATATAGTATAGGTCAGAAATGGGGCGAAAGAGTTGAAAGGCCCTAAATATGTACTTTTTTTCTGTTGAAATAGAAACTAAAAAGAATTTTATACAAGACATATATAAATGTTAGAGGCAAACGAAGTGTTTTTTTTTACCGAAGACAAATATTTCATTCAAATCCAAAATTTATCTAAATACGAAGAATTTATATGTTTTATTTAAGAAATAGGACAATTATACCTGACTAAGGACATACCCGAACAGTTCCTTTTGAAACGAGCAATAACCACTACAGAAATTTCAGTCAAGTAAAATGGGTGAATAATGCTCTCACCCTAAGCATAATATTGTTTTATTATTCAAATTTACCGATATTTAGATGAAATTAATTATGTTTTATTATTTGCCTACATGGGGAGCGCAAATGGTTGGAGATAGGACTTTTGGTCGTATGGCCAGACGAGACATGTATTAAAACTGTATAAAGGCTACACCCAACAAATGTAAAAAGTGCAAAATTTTACTAAATTCAGTGTTTTTACAAAAAAATGGCCTGTCGAACTATAGAGGAAAAATACAAATGAATAGACCTTTTATGTGCTTTGAGTTATACAGTTCTAGAATTTTTTTAAAAAGGGACAGTTTCTTATTGTACTTCATATACGAACCGTAACAACTAATTTTTGGGGCGAAATAATTCCTTTATGGACTGAAAGCCCAGATGAGTATATTAAAATTCCGGGAGGTTAGATCCTAGGTCGATGCCACGGTGGAATTTTTAGTTATACATGACCGCTGCCCTGCATATGATATTATGGTTCAGCAGTCGGAAAATACAGTCTACACAACAACACCTCCGATAACGGATTCAGCCTGATTAGCTTTGCGTCGGCAAGAAACATGGTAGTGAGTGGAACCAGATTCCCGTATAAAGATATCCACAAGGCAACCTGCATATCCCCTGATCAAAATACAAGAAACCAGATTGATCACGTGATAATTGATGGAAGGCATGTCTCAAGCGTTATGAAAGTGCGTGTGATGCGCGGTGCTAATATATATTGACTCGGATCAAATGAAACTAGACATCACATCACAAAGCTGCATACCACCGAGATAGCCAATGCCTACTCCATCCAACTCTCTCAATTACTTCAAACAAACGCCCCTAGTTCCGATTATCCCGACACCCAGTGGCAACATATTGCGATTTCAATGACCCCTGCCGCAACGTCCGTACTGTGTAATGAAAAATCACGCCCAGAAAGGCCCTGGTACGATGATGAATGTCGCGAAATGTCGGAGAAAATGGACGCTGCATACAAGGCAAAACTGTAGCCAATGGCAACGTAGGCGGAAAATACGTATGTGGAAGAAAAGAGAGAACCAGGATATCAAAAATTACAGGGATAGAGGTGAAGCCCGAAGTCATATCGCTTGCAAAGATAGAGACGCAAATCTAGTCACGGACACTCGAGAGTATGTTACAAATATGGAGGGAACACTTTCGATCTCTACTCGTTCCCGAAGGCAGCATAAGCGACGGAACCACACTAATCATAGATGACGGAGTAGATTGTCCACCACCGAGCCAAAACGAGATAAGCACGGCGATCGCAAGGCTTAAAAACTGCCGGCAGAGCTTTTTAAGACCGGCGGCGATGAGCTGGCAACATGCATGCACCAGCTCATAAACACGATTTGGCTCAAGGAATGCATGCCCGTTCTGTGCATAAGAAAGGCGATCCAAGTGTATGTACAAACTATCGCGAGATCACCCTTTAACCCATCGCATTCAAGGTCCTGTCTACTGTGTTATGTGGAAGACTAAAGCCCATTCTGGCGAACCTTATTGGACCTTATCAGTGTGGCTATAGACCTGGTAAATCCAGGACCGACCAGATATTCCCACTACGAACTATCCTGGAGAGAACCCAAAAAATGCAGATAGACACCTATTGTTTGTTCATCGACTACAAAGCTGCATTCGACAGTCCGATACCACAGAAATTGTTAGATGCTATGGCTGAGTATCCCCGCGAAGCTAATACGACTTTGCGGGATGATACCGGTTGACACGAAGTCTTCAGTGAGAATTAGAAAATATCTGACTGAGCCATTTTCTACCAAGCGAGGCTTTAGACAAGGCGATAGTCTGTCTTGCGATCTCTTTTACATCGTAACGGAAAATATCATGCGGAAGGCTGCAGTAAACAGAAATGGTATCATCTTTAAAAAAAGTCATATGCTGCTCGCGAATGCCGATGATATAGATATCTTTGGCCGTGGATTACGGGATGTTACTTTTGGAGCATTGAAAAGGAGTCGGCGGAAGTCTGGTGATAAATGAGGACAAACCCAAATTATTTTCAACCTAGAAATCAAGAGACGAGTATTGATAGTAAACCGCTGCTACTATGCGCTAAGCAAACGATTTAATGAAGATCCAAATCTTCAAGACTCTGATCCTACAAGTCTTGCTTTATAGCACAGAATCCTGGGTAATGCCTCAAACGGATCAATCTATTCTGGGAGTCTTTGGGTGAAAAATACTTCGAAAAATATTTGGACCCATCATCGTTAACGACTAGTGTCATCGTCGAATGAACCACGAGCTGTATAAGCTGTACAACGACATCGACGAAGTCAGGCGCGTTAAAATAGACCGAATGCTCTGGCTTGGACATGTTGTATGAATGGATGAAAATGTTCCAGCTCGAAAGATCTTCGTCAATAAAATCGATAGGCGGAAACAGGACGTGCGGGATCAGATTAAAGGACTGTTATCTACACTATCAAAAGACCGAAGGGCTTGGAATTATTTTCTACGTGCGACTACTGATAGATGAATTCCTGTTGCTGCTGCCAACTAAGAAGAAGAATAGGAAGTTTTCAGTTTAATCAAAAATAAAGTTTCAAATAGATCCTAAAAAATTATGTTTCTTATTGTGCATTTTCAATATCAAATGACTTTAATAAATTTGAGAAACATGTCCTTTTCGAGCTTATTTCGAGAAACGTGAGAAAAATACCTTAAAAAGTGAGCTTACAACTTTGAAATGTTTACAAATACAAAGATCAGGAGATTCTATTAAGGGTGTTCTAAAAACATAAATCGATATATTTTACTAATCATTTTGCCTCTTTTCAAAGCACTGTGTGAACAGCGACTTAGGATAGTGAGTGTTTCTTACTGTTTAAGTTATTTTTCGATATCAAATGTCTTAAATGAAATTTAACTTGGATATTTTTTGTGGAATAATTTAACCCTATACCTCGACTCTAGCGTGTGCTTTTCGTCCTTATTTCGAGAAAAATCAGAACAATACATTAAAAAGGGATTATCTACAAAACTTGCTTAGAAAATTTTACTCGGGGTGGTCTAAGAAAAGAAATCAATAATTTTGTAACTTTAAACGGAAAAATTTTTTCTTTTCATTTCTTTTTACTTTAATTTAAAATATATAAAATTTCACAAATTTGAATTATATCAAATTTATTGTTATCTCTATTGTTTAATTATTACGATACTATCTATGGCGTAGACATTTATAAAAATATATATTTATAATAAATATAATATTATTTTATTGATACTTGTATTAATTATTTTTTCATGGCGATATTATGGCGTAGCCGTACACATATACATAAAAAATAAACTAAAAAGAAAATTTTTTCAAGGATATTATCTTTACAAGTAATCACCAATTGGCGATTAATTAAAGCATTATTTAAAAATTATTTAAAATCGTGTAAAGAAACGTTAACGTTTAATAAATAATATTAAGATCTTCTAAGGGAATTTGTTTTTTAACATGTTCATAGTAATTCAGAACTAAACAATTTAGTTCACTTTAAAGCTTTTAAATTTTAAAAGATGCAGATATTATTATAGTTCGGAAAGGTAGAAATTTAATATCGAATGTTTAGAATGTAGATAAGCAAATTAAGTGCTTAGTTGTTGTACTTGACTAAGCTCAAGGCTTACTCCATTTGATATAATGAAATTTGATCTATCATATTTACGTTTTGTACACACAATTTTCAAACTGTGCACTTAAACTTATAAACTGTACTGAAAATTATTGATATGATGTCATAAATAATTCTTACATCAAATCTGTTTTTTTTTTTCAAAAGTATAGTTTAAAATTAATTAAAAATTTAATCTACACTCTACTTAATTAGTGTCTTAAAGTTACCTTTTGTTTAAACTCTATGACTGATCAATATCATCCACATTGTAATAACTGGTAAACGTTTGAATTTTCTCTTGCGTTATTTGGATTTTCTCTTCGGTTATGGTATGGTATTCCTCTTGGTCTCCCTCAATTATATTGTCAAAGTACTCGTTGGTATAGCGACGTGGGGGCGAATTGTACGAATTTGAGGCATCTAAATGTATATAATCCATTGACTGTTGACTCGAATGAGGAACTGGCGCTGGTGCTGGTGGTGGGGGTGAAAACGATTGCTTGGAATCCTCTTCATCTAAATGTATAACTTCCATGACAGGTTCTATAGTGGCTTCTGCACTTTGATCTATATCGGAAGCTAAAGCAAGTTGTGACGGATCTTCTTCATCATCATCATCTAAATGAATAACATCCGTTGGTTGCTCAGTGGCAACAGGGGTGGACTTATTAGGAGCCACTTTCGCTTGCGTATGTGCAGGCAATGTTGTAAATTCCTGTTCCTCCACTTCCTCCGCTGCATCTATATCATCATCATCATCTAAGTGTATAAAATCCACAATAGGCTCATTTGAAGCCAATTTTTGTATACTCATATTACTTGGTGCATGAAGCGCTACCGACTCATTTGTCACTTTATGGGTCATATTATCCGTTGATATTATTGGCGCGTGTGTAGATTCTTCCTCATCTAAATGCACAGTATCGGTTTCTGGTGCAATGGCTGTGTTAGATGGCCTAACTGTGGTTATTCCAGAATTTGTTGGAGATGCTCGGTCCGCCTCATTTAACACCAACAAATTTGTATCCAGACCATTTGAATCTTCATCGTCGTCCTCATCTATTATATCAATAATATCACCATAGTTTTCAGCTTCATACTCCTCCTCATTAACGTTCATCTCTTGCTCAGTATTCACTTCATCCTCTGTACGATCCGTTTCCGTTGTTCCCTCAGTTATGTCATGTTGATTTTTCTGATTTCCTTCATTATCAGAGTCAACAATATCCACCGATCTGTGATGAATCAGCCTTGCGTGTCGTTTCAGATCGTATTTTAAGAAGAACTCCTCGGGGCATTCGGCACATTTAAATTCCTTCATGCGACAATGTTTACGCAAATGATCTCGCAGTCTCCATTTAGTTACAAAGCGTAGGTTGCACGTGGTGCAAGCAAACGGCATATCCACCTTTGTATGGAGATATCGATGATGTTTCATATGGGTAATTTGCCTAAACGATTTAGAACATAGGTCACACTTGAAGGGTCTTTCGTTACTGTGAATGCGTTCGTGATTAGTTAACGCATAGCGAGTGCGGAATGCTTTTGGACATGTTTTACATGAAAACGGTCGTACATTTTCATGTGTAAAGAGATGATTACGAAAATTTTGTCGGGTTTTAAACAGCATGCTACAGTGGGGGCATTTGTATCGTTTGTCTGAGCCCGGAACAATGCATTCAGGTGGAAGAGGTGGATGTAGCGGAGATGCTTCTTTTGAAGACGGATGTTCAATGGTGCAATCACGTTTTGCTTTGTGTACGTTCAATAAGTGAGCGGAGCGAAAGCTTAAAGAATAAAGAAGGATGAATCAGATGGAATTGAAATTAGAAAATATGTAAGTTGCTTAAGTAAACAAAGGTGACATAACTAACAACGGTAAGATAACTTTTTAGCGTACATAATAAAAAATCACTACATCTAAAACATATAGAAAAAATAACACAAAATTTACTGTGCATAATTACCTCTGACCACAGGCTTTACAATGCCACTTCTTATTGGAATGCACCTGTTGCATATGCCTTTTTAAAACATCCTGCCTCGTATAGGACAGCTGACATATATTACACTGATGTGTCGAATCTTTTGAATGACATGCCGTTATGTGCCTTTGAAGATTATAGCCTGTGCGATAATGACGTTTACAGTAGGGACAGCTGTAACCAGCACCATTTGTGTGAGTCTCTTCATGACGGCTTAGGCGATTCCGTGTTGGAAAGCTGGCCAAACATTGAATGCATTGATAGCGATTATCACCATGTTGTATGATGTGTTCGTGGTAATCTTTCCTATTTGTAAATGCTTCATTGCATGTGACACATGCAAAGGAATTCTTTGAGGAATGTGATTGTAGTTCGCCTTCCATCTCCTTACTATCCTCATGGTCGAGTGTGGGAGAGTCCGGTCGTGAAAGCATATCTATTTGACAATATTCCTGAACTGATATAAACTCTGAGTTGGCATCGGCATTAAAAGGGTCAGGGCGAAGTCGATCCTTGCTATTGCCTACATCGACATACCCTTCATAATCATCATCGTCATCATCTATAACGATTTCATCGGCCTCATTAGTTTGGGTTGGTTTTTTGTGAATATCAATGTCATAACTTTCATTGGATTCTATATCATCCACGGATAATGCTCTTTTTGTTCGCTTTCCACTTAAGTGGTTTGTTGTCGTCGAACCAGTAGCCAGGTCGACTGATTTGGTAAAATGTTCCTGTTCTGCAGCATCCTCCGTTTCAGAAGCTATTATTGTTGATTCTGTTTTATCATCCAGCATCCTCTGATCGATGGTCAGAAATTCCTCCTGATCGCCAGTTACTTCTTCAACTTCCAAACAGTTGGAAGTTGTAGCCTTTTCCTCCTTGTGCTCATCATCGATTCTTACAAACTCTTCATCTGAAACATAGTGCACCTCATCTGCATGATTTGGTTGTTTTAAGTTTTGTTGAATTCGCTTAAGCATAGCTTCTCTTTGCTTTTGTAATTTGTACGACATATCCAATGTTTGGTCACAATGTTGGCATATGAGTTTAGGCATCAGATCGTCTGATTTTATCTGAAGGAATAACAATATTCAGTTTATATATTTATGGTAATTACAAGGGCTGCTTCCCCAACTCACTTCTATATTTGCGCATTTCGATAGCTTTTCCAACATCTCTGGCCCCCGCTGGAGAATGTCGACTAGATTATCTTTGTTGCCACAAAATCGACAAATACGCAAGGACATTTTTGCGCCTTCAGTCCTTAATAATAAATAATTAACACACAATTTAAAAACAAAACAAAAGAAATCGACTTGAAGACTATTTAAAAGTAATTCTATTTTACAGCTGAAGTGTCAATAACAGCTGTTAAGCTAAAGAGATTAGACGATGTAGTAAAGAGAGATTTTTGGTGTTTAGAGTTCCAAGCCGATCGTGTAGAATTACCGCCGCGCCGTCTACGATTTCTTATGCTACAAGAGTAGAATGCCAATACTTTTGATAACGCATTACTAATCTTTACATTTTCAAATGGATTCTTAACAATAGACAATCCAAACGATCTCCAAAATTCATTAAAGCATTAAAATGCAAAAAAATAAAAACAATCTAAAAATTCATGGCACATTAAAATTTTGGCTGAAGTGCAGAATATGGGGCGGGAACCCAAATAAAAAAATATACCATCCCCAAACATCGGAATGGTAGGTCAAAGTTGGCGCTGAGACCCATGGGCCCGTGCGGGCTAAATAAAGGAGCCCTTTGGGTTCTATGATGACCTCCTATGTGCGGGTACTTCAATAAAAGAGATTTTCGAGACGAATCCAATGGTGTATTTATCAAGCTCCTACGGGAAAGTGATATTAAAAAATTTACTTATATGTGTGGAAATTCAAACTGTAGGATATTAATTATCA
The DNA here is from genome assembly GCA_964034835.1 of Muscina levida. Taxonomy (NCBI): domain Eukaryota; kingdom Metazoa; phylum Arthropoda; class Insecta; order Diptera; family Muscidae; genus Muscina; species Muscina levida. Next base: position 23,111,632 of record OZ035882.1, on the reverse strand, counting down.
TTCTGAATGCAATTAACATAAAATAAAATTAAATAAATTAAAAAATCTGCACTTTTGCCAAAATTTTTTAAAATTTATATAAATGATGTAAATTATATGAAATGAAATTCATAAAACTTATAAAATTCATAATATTTAAAATTCACAAAAGTGTTAAATTCGTAAAATTTTACAAAATTTATAATATTCATATACATTATAAAACTTACAACATTCTTAAAATTCATGAAATTTACATAATTCTTCAATTAATATTTTTTTTATTGCACAGATTTTTTAAAATTCAAAAATTTTTAAAATTTTTTTGTTTCTTAAATAGAATTTATACCATTCATAAAATTAAAACAAATCATACTATTCATGAAAAATATGAAATTTTTAAAAACAAAAAAAAATAATAATCATAGAATTTAAAAATTTTTAAAATTTAAAAATTTATAAGATTCATTTCAATTCAGATTCAATTCATAAAATTTCCAAATTTCTTAATATTTATAAAATCCATAAAAATTATAAATTTAGAAAATTTATATAATTCAAAAATTTTATAATATGCAGAAAATCCATAAAATTCATAATTTATATAAATTCATATACTTCATAAAATGTATAATATTCAAATTCATAAAACTTACAAAATTCGTAAAATTCTCAAATTTGTACAATTCACAATATTTCTACAACCCATCAGCGAAATAATCGTACGTTACAAAAAAAATTTTTCAAATTACTTTTATTAAAAAAAGTTATAATTTGAATCCTTTTACGTATGTTGTACCTAAAAGTAGTTTTTTTGCACCAAAAAGTACTTTTATTGTACCAAAAACTATGTTAAATGTACCAAATATTACATTGTGTGTACTAAAGAGCAATTTTATTATTACACCAATCTTCGATTTTAGAAAAGGGGCAATGAAAATAAGAAAACAAATGTAAACTTACTAAGTGGGTCCATATATATATATATATATATGTAGTTATCTTTAGCCATCTAAAATTTAAATTAGAGCTTTTCGGAATTGCAGCACTGCACTACATGTACTGCGCATCAGATGTTCTAAAAAGCAACTACTAGAAACGCGCATTATTAAAACGCGCAGTAAAAATTAAATTCGATAATTATCTATATTTGTTTTATTAACTTTACCTTTTTAAACGATTTTTTAGGGTGGAGGTGGATGCCAAATGCACTAAATTAATAAATAGACCACGTTTGGACATGGAAGAGGAATTTGTGTCAGGAAGGAAAAAATCGGCGCTGTGGAAAAAAGGGATTTCCACTTTTGACAAATATTGAAATACTTACTTGGAATTTTAATCGGCTGTTTGATGACTTTAAAATATTCCAAAACTGTTGGAATTCTCCGTTTCTTTTTGCATATTTTAAGCAGTAATAAAATTCTTTTTTTTATACTTAAAAAGCCTTTTTATGCAAATTAAACATCTGTGACTCGCTTGGGGTATCATTTAATTCACAAATTAAATTTATTATATACTTTTGCATTTGCAATGTTTTAGCATTCAAAATTTCAAACAAAATAAGCAACAAACAGGCATCTGCAACAGCTGACCTTCAACAACAGCGTCAACAAATCAATGTTGCGCAATATATGCAAAACATGACATTTTCAAAGTGATGCCAAAAATGCCTAAACAGCTTTCCATTTAGTTCGATTGCCTGTTATAACCGAAAGGGACTGGACTTTAAACTACTCGATTGGTAAGGTAAGGTAACAACAACAACACCTAAAAATCCTTGACACAAACCTTGTTATCTACAAAGGAGCGAAACAGAGTTGCATGCCCGATCGAGTACCGATAAAATTGAAAAATCGGAATAAAGAATTATCACCCCAGCTATTTCCAACAGCTGTTACAACAACAACAAACTACTAGATAAGATTCTCATCTTTATTAATTTTTATATCTTATTTATATTTTTTTTTTATTTTATTTTATTTTATTTATTTTATTTATTTTATTTATTTTATTTATTTTATTTATTTTATTTATTTTATTTATTTTATTTATTTTATTTATTTTATTTATTTTATTTATTTTATTTATTTTATTTATTTTATTTATTTTATTTATTTTATTTATTTTATTTATTTTATTTATTTTATTTATTTTATTTATTTTATTTATTTTATTTTATTTATTTTATTTATTTTATTTATTTTATTTATTTTATTTATTTTATTTATTTTATTTATTTTATTTATTTTATTTATTTTATTTATTTTATTTATTTTATTTATTTTATTTATTTTATTTATTTTATTTATTTTATTTATTTTATTTATTTTATTTATTTTATTTATTTTATTTATTTTATTTATTTTATTTATTTTATTTATTTTATTTATTTTATTTATTTTATTTATTTTATTTATTTTATTTATTTTATTTATTTTATTTATTTTATTTATTTTATTTATTTTATTTATTTTATTTATTTTATTTATTTTATTTATTTTATTTATTTTATTTATTTTATTTATTTTATTTATTTTATTTATTTTATTTATTTTATTTATTTTATTTATTTTATTTATTTTATTTATTTTATTTATTTTATTTATTTTATTTATTTTATTTATTTTATTTATTTTATTTATTTTATTTATTTTATTTATTTTATTTATTTTATTTATTTTATTTATTTTATTTATTTTATTTATTTTATTTATTTTATTTATTTTATTTATTTTATTTATTTTATTTATTTTATTTATTTTATTTATTTTATTTATTTTATTTATTTTATTTATTTTATTTATTTTATTTATTTTATTTATTTTATTTATTTTATTTATTTTATTTATTTTATTTATTTTATTTATTTTATTTATTTTATTTATTTTATTTATTTTATTTATTTTATTTATTTTATTTATTTTATTTATTTTATTTATTTTATTTATTTTATTTATTTTATTTATTTTATTTATTTTATTTATTTTATTTATTTTATTTATTTTATTTATTTTATTTATTTTATTTATTTTATTTATTTTATTTATTTTATTTATTTTATTTATTTTATTTATTTTATTTATTTTATTTATTTTATTTATTTTATTTATTTTATTTATTTTATTTATTTTATTTATTTTATTTATTTTATTTATTTTATTTATTTTATTTATTTTATTTATTTTATTTATTTTATTTATTTTATTTATTTTATTTATTTTATTTATTTAATTTCAGTTTTTATTTATTTTATGCCCTACCTTGCTGTTATATATTCTTAAAAGAAACTACACTTTAACTCTGAAATATAAAAAAACGCTTTACCATTGCATATGTACAACATTTCACATTTATTTCAATTCATTTGTTTCCTGTTGTTCTAAGCCATGCTGATACATATGATCTTTTAAATCTTGCATATTTTTAAAAATCAAATCAGGGCACTCGGAGCACACAACCTGATGATGTTCTGCCAAATGCTCCTGATAGTCTTCGGTACTCTCAAATTGTACATCGCAATCTAGACAATCGGAAATTTCCTCCTCTACTACCGTGTAATGTATACGCATGTGACGTATAAGACTTTTTCTGTAAACAATTAAAATGTCATTAATAATAATTATAATATTAACAGATAACATAGATCCAATAACTTACTTAAGAGCAAAACATTTGAAACATTTACGACACTGCAACTTTTTCGCCCTTCTAGGTTCGGCAGCCGATGAGGCTGAGACATTCATTATGGCTGCATCAAGACTTTCTGCCTCGAGCGGCACCATAAACATATTTCCTTGCGAAGACTGAGTTCCTGGTGTTTTGAAAAGTGCATTTTCCGTTGGTTCATCTGTTATAAATTCAATATTTTCAGTTTCTGTTGTGGTCGTATGAATTTTCATATGTATTTTAAACTCTGACTTGGTATCAAATTTTGTTTGGCAGATGATACAAATGTAAACTTCGGTTCCATTGGCTAACTGTTCCGTGATGACGTGATGTTTGAGAATGTGTATCTGCAAGAGAGAATTCCAAAATTAACATAAATAAAATGAGAAAAATAAACCTAAAAATATCACAAAGTTTAGAACAAAATAACCATTGCAGTTCTCGCTTTTTGTTACAATTAATTGTCTTTCTGATACTATTAAATGCTTTTAAAACAATAAATGTACTTTGTGGCACAATGGAAGTACTTTCTTGTACAATAGAAGTACTCTTTGGTCAAATAAATTGGACTTTTTGATACAATAAAAGTAGATTTTGGTACTATAAAAGTACTTTGCTTTACATAAAAATTTCTTACCGAAAAATGCCAAATTAGTTTAAAAAATAAAAAATATTGATAAATTAACACAGTACAACACAAGATTTTGGGACTCAATTCTGAGAACTGCACGTAAAAAAAAGAAGAAGTTATGCATCATTCGTTTTTTCAAGTAACATGCCATATGTCATTTGTTTGACATAACATAACAGTTATATTGTAACTGCTACACAAAAAAACCTAGTTCAAAATCATTTAATGAATGTAAAAGTGAAACTGGGAAACGTTATATGAACAGTTACAAGGAAATGTAATTGTTAATTTTTTTTAATTTGTTCCAGCTAAATCGGACTAGTGATTCTCGAGTTATGTCAAACAAAAGAGCCTAAAACGTAACAAATTCCCCTATACGATACTTACTACTTACTTACAACAAAATCTTATCAACGACAGAGATATAACAGAGATATACAAATATTTTGTACTTGGTATAGGTTGGAAGTCTATGCAATTTTTAAATTGTAACGTGACAAACGATTTCCTACTGTAGTTGCAAATGATTTGCAGTAACAACTTTAATGGCGTGTTTAAACAAAAGAGTTCAACACCTTTTTGATTTCAATCCTAAATTAATACTAATTGTTAATGTTAAATGACAGACAATGTCTAAATTTTTAGTATAAATAGAAAACTCTAGTTGTAATTATTATAACTTGTGATTATTTTAATATTCAAGTAAATTCATTCAATCAAGCTAATAACTTCGAATGTGGTCAATTTCGAAACCTCTAATTATCCTTTGTTTGTTTTTTCAACAAAACAAGGTAAAATTACATTGATAGTGATGCTGAATTGAAGGTTTTATTTAGATACTTTTTATTTATGTTACTTTATGTGATATCTTACATAACCTATTTTTATTTTGTTCCATACCAGGCAGCTGATTATGCAATTGTCGGCGATAATATGAGCTTCTTTCAAGTTTGTGACAGTGCCGATAGTGTGGGTAATACTAATGCTAGCGATTTGATAGAGCTCAAGTTAACTCATGACTATGCAGAAGATATGGAAACTGTAATAACAAATGGCAAAATAACTGCACTTGTGGATATACCTAAAGATGAACGTATTGAGGTAAAATATTAAATTTTTTATGATAGTAGTTTGTGCAACTTGAATTTCATTATCATTCAAGTTCAAAAAGTGACAACGATTTTTCTGTCATGTGCAGATTCCATTAGAGGCGATTCTCAATATAAATATTTTTATTTGAGTGCAAAGAAGGTCAAAATTGAATATAAAAGAAATATAATATCATTTTATTATGTATTTGAAGATTTTGCACACTTTGAAAAATTATTATTCGAAAATTTGATATAATAATAATTTGAAAAATTGCTTTAAATATTGCACCCGCGATTACTTTAAAAGTGAATATATAATTGATTATTTTGTTTTTTTTTTAAATTTTTTCAAGTAGGTTTATTTATAAGCTTTCTTAAGATCACTTTTCTCTATAACAAAACAATAATAACTATGTACTTAAATGCAGTAAATCATTTGGAGGTTTTGATCTGCCTTTTTTTTTGTTAGTATAGAGCAGCTATGCCCACCGCTTGAGCTCGCGAGCGAAAACAGCTTTTTGTGCTTTTACATGTACACATAAAGAGCTTTGCGCTTTCAAACATACACATACAAATCAGAATGAGAATTACAGTATTGCTTAAAATGTTTAATGATGTTTGGGAAAAAGATTTTTTGTTTACGCAAAACAGCGTTAACGAGCCAGTACGTTTGGTATGCCAACGCAATGTTAAGCGTAACCACAAATTTAATGTCGAAAGGCATTACAGTTCTTGCCATAAAGAATATTTCGGTATTGTAGGTGAGGAAAGAGAAATTTGAAAAAAAAAGTTGTTGAGGGAGAAGCGGGAAACAAAACAAATCGCATACATTGACGTTGGGCATAGCTGGTATAGAGTGAGAATCAGTTCTGCCGCTTTTGCATGTTTTGGTACAACAAATTGTACTATTAGGTATAACAAAAGTACTTTTTGGTATAATGAAAGCACTTTATGGGCAATTGTACTTTTTGGTATAATTATATACATTACGGTACAATAAATTTTACTATTTGAAACCATAAATTGTACTACCTGGTACAATAAAAGTACTTTTTGGTACAACAAATGTTACTGCTTTTACGATTAAAGTACTTTTTAATACAATAAATTGCACTATTTGGTGCTATAAAAACACTTATTAGTACAATAAAAGTACTTTTTGGTCAATTGTACGTTTTGTGCAATAAATCGTACTCTTTTGTACAAAAAAGTACTTTTTGGTACATAAATTGTAATATTTAGTACAATAAACTGTACTTTTATAATTAGAAAAATAAAAGTACTTTCTGGTACAAAAAAGTACTTGTTGGTACAATGAAATATGAATGAATGTACTGTTTGGTGCAATAAATTTCCTTTTTAGTTCAAAAAAAAAAGTACTTTTTGATACAATAAAATTATTTTTGGTATAATAAAGTGTACTTTGTGGTACAATAAATTGTACTTCTTGGTACAATAAGTTGAACTTTGATACAATAAAAGTACTTTTTTGTACATTGAATTGTAATTTTTGGTAAAATGAATGTACTTTTTGGTACACACATATTTTGTTTTGTTGTCGAGTACATATCTTGCTCGCAGAATCAACACAATCACATCACTCATTTCGTGCAAGACCGTCATAACTTAAAAAACGTGATTTTTGAATTAAGGATGTAGAACTGTCCATTTAATCATACTCCATGTTGTGTAAAAAATTTATATTAATATCTTTTATACACACCGCATGAGAGCTTTTTTAATTCCTCCATTTCGTACAAGTTGGGTGTAAATTGATAACTTTAAACTCGTTTATCTCGGTCTTGCACCAAATGAGCGACATGTCTTAAAAAATTGACTTAAGCGCACTTGTGCAGGGCTCAACTATATAAAGTGTAAATAGAAATATATAGCAATTAATTGTGATTGTTTTTGGCTAATACATTAATCAATACTATCCTTTGACATTAGCAGCGCTAGTAAATTGTCCTCAATCTTAATGTTTTTGCTAATAATTTCAGTTAAATGTGGAAATTTTTATATGGAAACGCGGTAAATGGGAAAATACTGTTTTCTCTATGAGACGGACTGATTTTTGTGCCTCTGCTTTGGATCCCACCGAAATTTGGTATCCACTTATTGATCAAATACCCAAAGAGTCTCGTGTGTGTCCCCCTAAAAAAGGAGTAAGATTGTTTGAATGTTATTAAGTGATGCTAAGGTTTTTATTCCGTTGACCCTTCTTGCTTTTCAGACGGTTTATAATATAAAAGATGTTTCTAATCGTATAGAATTGTTTGATATTGGCAAAAACACAATTGCAGATTTTTCGGGAAAATACAAGGGTATAATTCATTTTATATTTGGACCATATGTTACGTGTATTTCGACGGTCGTCAACGTTTGGAGGATTTAAAAACGAAGAATGAAGAAAAGAGTAAAAAATATATAAAAAATGTATAATATAAACATTAAAAATTAGTTTATTAATAAAATATATGTGTCTATGTATTTATCGCTGCAAATGATTGTTTTATTCGCTATTAGTTGTAATAAACGGCATCGTACACCACTTTTGTGTACCCTGTGATCCAATAAGATAAAGTCACATCCAAAAAATTATTATATCTCTGAAGATAATATAAAGGCAGTACTGATCTCATTGTAACTATGCCAGATTTTAGCATAACTTAAGAACCATTTGTCCTACAGTTTTAGTCAATAGAATTCCGTATAATACAGTATAACACATGATTTTGGGACTCAATTCAGAAAACTGCAAGTGAAAGTAGCCCCAAAAAAAAGAAGTTCTGCATCATTCGTTTTTTCAAGTTACATGCCATAATAATTTAATATCGATTTGAATTTAGTAATTATCGTATAGGGGAATTTGTCACGTTTTAGGTTATTTTGTTATGTTGTTATATGGTGGCGTATGATTATCATAAGTAATATTCCACGTAAATCATACGCCACGGAGTACAACAGTTTTATTGTAACTGAATGAATGGAAAAGTGAAACTGTTACTTATGTAGGGAAACGTTATTTTAACAGATTGAACGAATTATAATTCTTAATATTTTTAAGTTTCAGCTAAATTGAACTAGTGGTTCTCGAGTTATGCCAAAGAAAAGAGCCTAAAACGTGAAAAATTCCCCTACACGATACTTACTAAAAATTATTATGACATGTAACTTGACACGTGCAGTTGTCAAAATTGAGTCCCATATACAGACTTAGAAATGGTTTGCATGTTTACATAATGGTTCTTGAGTTATTTTAAAAAATAAGCTTCTTAAAATTTTACATTTTTACTAACATACAAAACAAAAAATAAACTTAAACATTGAAAACAAACACATAGACAATTTTTTATAGTATGATCATATGTAATGCATAACGCTCGTATATATTTTTTGGACAAAAACAGTACATTTCACTGAAATTTTGTAAAAAAAGCAGTACATCGATTTCGAAAAACAGTACTTTTCGCAGTACATATTTACATAGCATATATATTTTATTCAATATGTAAAAAAAATAATAATGATTTCCAGAATCAACTTTTGTAGTTGTTTTGTATTTGTTTGAAGCAATTTGAATAAGCAATGCCAGCTTCGTTTTGAGGTAATTGTAGAAATCAACGCATTTGTACTTCATATTACATTTGACGGTTAGAATCGCCTTCAATGTTTGCACATCTAATCGGGTTTTGTCTGACGTCTAAGTTTTTTTCACTGCAGAGAAGATTCGCTCCACTGATGCTGAAGTTCCTGGCAAACATAAAATATATTCAACGATTGTGGCCATTTCTTCGAATTCGCAATCAGCGTCATTGAGATGAATAATTATCTCCACCCACCGATCCACATTCGAAACATTGCCTTCTCTCCATTGCATAATTTTGTCGCTCGTTTTTGATATATGTAAATTGGGTGTGCAAATATTTTTCATTGGCATTGTACAAATTCTTTTCCCTTAACTTGTTCATAACGGCTTCGACTTCATTCCATTAGTATAAAAGCATTCAAACCCAAGCAGGCAAAATTACCGAAAAAATAAGTGCGTAAAGCAGCCATCTCAATCGAATTGTATCCATTGTCAATAAGTTTCTGTTTTACTGCGAAAAACAGTACAGTACCTTAGTAATGCATCAAAAAATATGGTGCGAATTCTGACGTTTTTTTTTTGCATAGTGTACTTATAAATGCGTCAATTCACCCCAAAAAAATAATAAATAAAAAACATTTTAATAACGATAAAGAATGGGGGAGGGTGCCAGTTTATACAATTAAAATTGTAAGGTGACAAACTACAGCTATCTGTAATTGTAAGTGATTTACATTATCGATATTATTTGCGTGTTTTAACAAAAGAGTTTAACACATCTCTGATTTCATGCTACATTTAGTACTAATTGTATGTATATATTTTATGACCAACTATGCCATAATTTTTAGTATAAATAGAAAATTTTGTAAATGATTTTTTAAACATTTAATTTTAGTTTGTTTACAAAAGCAATCAAGCTAAAAATATCGAATGTGGTCAAATTTGAATCTTGTAATTATCCTTTGCCTGCTTTTTCAGCAAAACAAGGTAAAATGGCAACTATGTTGATATTATAAAACTTTCAAAACTAATACATAAAGAACATTTACAATTTTATAATCCGCCCTAAACTAGGCAGCTGATTATGTTATCATCGGTGATCATATGAGCTTCTTCCAGCCATGTGACAATGCTGATAGTAAGGGGAATACAAATGCTGGCGATTTGATGGAGCTCAATTTAACTTATGACTATGCAGAAGATATGGAAACTATAATAACAAATGGCAATATAACTGCACTTGTGGATGTACCCAATGATGAACGAATAGAGGTAAAATATGGTTTAGAGGCACTTTAAAGAGACAAATATTTTAAAGCCGCTCTATAAAGGAGTCTTCAATTGTAATACACTTTGGTTATTTGTTAATATTTTCAGTTAAATGTAGAATTTTTAAAATGGACACGTGGAAAATGGGAAAAAACTGTTTTCACTATGAAGCGCAAGGATTTTTGTGCCTCTGCTTTGAATCCCACCGAAGTTTGGTATCCACTTATCGCACAAATACCCCAAGAGGCTCGTGTGTGTCCACCTAAAATTGGAGTAAGATTATTCGTTTGTTTTCACTTTTCGGCCACGGTTTTTATTTCTTCGGTCTTTATTTCATTTCAGACTGTTTATCATTTGAAAAATGTAACTAATCGAATAGAACTGTTTAATATAGCCAAAAATAAATTTACTGATTTTTCTGGAAAATACAAGGGTATATTCCATTTTATATTTGGAGGATATGTAACGTGTATTTCGACGGTCGTAAATGTTTGGAGAATATAAAAATTTAGAATATTTTCTTATAAAAAGTTTATTAATAATTTAAAATATAAGCTAAAATATATTACAGTCGAACTTCTCTATAACGAACTTCTCAATAGCGAATTTCTCTCTATAAGTTTTTTTTAAAACACAGCATTTTCCTATAATTTTTCACACATTTCTACGTCTCTATAACGAATTTTCTCTATAACATAGAAATCGGCGATTCCCAGTTACTACGTTATAGAGAAGTTCGACTGTATATATAAAATATTATATAAAATATTATATTTATTAGAAAATATATGTGAATGTATTTATCGCTGCAAATAATTGGATGTTTTTTTCGTTACTTAGTATATTATTTGTAATGATTTCAAAAATACACGTAATATACAAAACGTCATTGTTATAAAAGGGGGTTATGTTCAGTTATAATAATAAAAAAAACTTAATTTCTCTTTACACTCCAATTGTAGTAAGACATATTACAAAGCCAACATATCCGTAAGTTCTAAAATGAATGATACCGATTTTGTTGATGTAGGCTTATTTATGGTTTGCTTAGGTTAGTTCGGGGTATTCTAAAAATTTGTACTGAAAAAATTTGTTTATCAGCCAAAATTTACTTAAAAGTTTTTTTATTGTACAAAAATTGATTATATTGTAATCAAAAGTCATTTTTGTACCCAAATAGTACAAATTATAGTACCTAAAAAGTTAAATTTATTGTACCAAAAAATACTTGTATTGCACCCTAAAATACTTTTACTGTACCAAAAAGTACTTTTATTGTACTAGAAAGTACTTTTATTATACCAAATATACTTTCATTATACCAAAAACCACTATTTATTGTTTAAAAAAGTACAATTCATTATACCAAAGTACAGTTCATAGCACAAAAAGTACAAAAGTAATTTTTGTAATAAATAATACCAATTATTGTACCAATAAATACTTTTATTGTACCAAAAAGTAAAATTTATTGCAACCTAAAATACTTATACTGTACCAAAAAGTACTTTTATTGTACCACAAAGTACATTTATTGTACCAAATATAATTTCATTATATCAAAAACCACAAATTACTGTTTAAAAAAGTACAATTCATTATACCAAAATGTACAATTCAAGGTACAATGAGTACTTTCATTGTACAAAAAAAGTTCTTTAATTTTTCCAAAAAGTACTTTAATTTAACCAAAATGTACTTAAATTGTACCGAAAAGTACTTTCGTTAATGTACTTTCATTGTACCAAAAACTTTTATTGAATTTTATTAAATTTTTCTGTTTTCAAATTTCTTTTTTGACATTTTCTTCAAATTTTATTGAAGTTGCCTATTTTTTTCAGAAAATTTCTTTTTGCACTTTTTCCTGATTTTTTTTAAATATTTTTTGAAATTGTTCATTTATTTTCTTAATTTGTTAAATTTTTTCTCAATTTTCTTTTTTTTTTTTTAATTTTTTCTCAATGAATTTTTTGGGCTCCATATTTTATCCGTTTCTACGGGTCTCTTGGACCGAGTTAAAGCCATTTAAATTTCCGGGATATACTTACCAAAAAAAATTGTTAAAAAAATCGCGCGATTTTAATTTTAAAATTATCTTCCCGTCCCATAATCTGCACTTTTGCCAGTACATTTATTGTACAAAAAAGTCCATAAACTCTTAAAGTTAATGGTTTAATTTTTTTTAATTTTGGAATTTTTTTGTTAAGTAAACATTTTTTTCTCTCCTTTGTATAATTTGTATTTAAATTTCCCAATTTAACTCCTTAAATTCTACACCATAAATATTTACTCCACGCAATAGCTTTAAATTGTTTATTAAATTCAAACACACATACATACCCTCAATGCATCCTTTTGTCGAAACATCACCAAACAATATTCACACTGAAATGGTTTCTCTCCCGTGTGACGACGCATGTGAAAGATTAAACTTTTGCACTGTGTAAAACCGCGATTGCAAACATCACAGACGTACGGTTTCTCACCCGTATGCGTGTACATGTGCTGCTTTAGCGTAGACTTTTGCGAAAAACTTTTCGAACATTCCGGACAGACGTGAGGTTTATTGCCTTCATGCGATTGCATATGACGATTAAGATTTGTTTTAGTGCTAAAATCGCGATTACATTGCGCACAGTAGAAACGATGAAGTGGCTGAAGTGATTCTTTTCGTATTGCTGTCTTTGGCATTTCTTCATCTCTCTGCTCCTCTGTGGTTGTGTGTGTTGAATAAACAATAGACAAGGAAAGCTGTTGCTCAGCGTCCTCCTCCTGCTCCTCATCCTCCACATTTGCAGTAGTAGCCTCAACGACGTCATCATCTTCTATATAAATTGCACAATCTTTAAGGGGTATTTCTTCAACGGAATTCTCTTCGACATATGCATCATCGTTATAATGTAAATCGTTGCCTTGATTATGAAGCATCGTTTCATATTCACGCAAATAACCATCCTGAGTGGAGGACACTATATTCTGAATTTCATTGGAGTTTTCTTCTAAACTTTCTAAATGATTTTCTTCCAAGTTGAGTTCTGCCAGTTCAGGCATTGCATTGAGAGAACCCTCATCGTCGTTGACAACAAATGTTTTGATGGCCTGAACATTGCTATCCTCTTGAATTTCGTCATCTGGCGTTGTTTGATGCACTTCTGTCTCTTGTTCGTCTATGTCTTCTTGATCTGTAACATCGTCCACTTCTTCGTCGTCCTCCACATTTTCCTGACCTGATTGCTCCTCTTGCACTAAATGTACTGAATTTTCAAAATCTAATTCATTATTATCTGAATGTATCAATAAAATATCTTCGGCCAAAGCATACACTGTATCTTTCTTAATGTTAGTCGTATGTTTTTCATCTTCCACAGTAAGCGTGTTTTGAGTTATTTTCGTCTCTTCGTGGTCTTGATTTGTGGAAAGTTCTATTTCCGTTTTTATCTTTTTGCTATCATTATTATCCTTAGGTGATGAAGATTTGCGTTTGTCTTTAGTGTTGTTTTCCATGTGTGCCGATGTTGTGGATATTTGGCTAGTGCTTGGTAAGGGTGCATCGTCAGCGATTAGTGTTAGAATCTCACTTTCTGTTAAATTTTCTCCACAACTTGAGATATCATTATCCTTCGAACTCAGATCAGATTTTTTACCTTGTGTTACTTCCTTAAATTCGTTACTTATTTTGGCTAAGAAATTTCTTAGGTTTGTTTCCGATTCATGAGCGGTTTTTATGAATTTATGTGCTATTTTAAGGCGTACCGTGCAACCCGAACATATTGCTTTGGGTAAATTGTCTTTTTCGGAAATCTGAAATGGGAAAAGAAAGAAACTTAATACTATCATTACAAAATTAAATAAAAGATGAAAATATATAATAAAAATACCATACAATGTTTGAAAAATTTAAATTTATAGAAATAAATATAAAAAAAAATAATTTAAAAATTGTTTTTCATGCAAATGGTAGCTCAAAGACGGCGCCGCTGCCCATTAAGCTCTGAGGGTTAAAAAAAGGGACCCCTTGAGTGCTATAATGATCCCTAATGTGCGGGTACTCAAATTGAATATATTTCAAGACGTTTTAATGTATTTGTGGTGGCTTGGTATTGTATTTTTATTTATCCTGCACCTTTGCCATTATTTTATTTACATCAATCATTTCATATTTTATTTTTTTATCAATTATATTTAGTAAAAAACCCGTTAAGGCCAACAAATTTCTTATTTATACATTAAAAATATGCAAATCGATTACTTGTTGAATTATACAGCACTACGACCATTTTGCCGGTATCAATCAGCTGGGACCCATAACGACATTGTTATCAACAAATTTTCGCAGCAGCTATTCTTGTACATATCTACCTTAGCTACACAAAATATTGAATGCGTTTCTTTAAATCTATATTCCATACGACGGCACCTTGTTTGTTGCTGGTACATCATACTCAAATTATTGCCGTAGCCTCAAGTCAATTTTTCACAGCGACAGCAACTGCAAAGTCAAACAGCTGCAGCAACGAACCAACGCAGGCAATGGGTGACAAAGATTTCAAATATGAAAGTGGCACAAGTTCTGTAGCCTTTATAACCACTCCCGATGACAAGATTGCCAAAAAGTTGGCTCATGGCTTGGTGGAACAAAAATTGGCAGCTTGTGTTAATATTATCCCGAATATACAATCCGTTTATATGTGGGAAGGCAAAGTGAACGAGGACAATGAGTACTTGATGATGGTAAAAACACAAACGAGTCGCATAGAGGAGTTGACCAAGTGGATACGTGCTAATCATCCCTATAGTGTGGCCGAGGTCATAACATTGCCCATTGAACAAGGAAATTTGCCCTATATGAAATGGTTGGCCGATACAGTGCCGGAGAAAAAGTAGTAGATTAACTAGCGCATAGAAATTGAATTTTGTCTTTGTATTGAACTTTATAATAAAAATATAAATAAAAGATATAGAGGTGAACAAACATATGAATCAATTCACATGCCAATGATTTAAGGCAGTGAATAACAATAAGAAACAGTTTTAAACTCCAGGGTTCCGTTACATGTAGCATCTTTGGTTTTCAGAATAAATCATAACATATTTCAAAAAAAAAGCTCTAAGCAATGCGAAATCATCCAAAATTGAAAGTATGATATGATCTGATAAAAAAGTTATATTTGTGAAAATTTTAAAAATGAATATACATTATTCAATTTGTATTGATGGTCCATAATATGGAAATTATAATTTTTATAATACATTCAATATTTAATAAGTTGACCTTACACTTATTTAATTTTTTTTTTTTGTTAATTTATTTAGATAAAGAAATTTGTTATTAAACATAATGTTATCAGATATTTTAATATGAAAAGTACATATTGCGATATTCAATTTTTTAAATTTTCCATTGGTACGTTTAACAGTCAAAAATGTAATCAATAAAAATAAATGCATACACAAATAAATAAATTGACTAAAGTATAAAATTACTTTGAATAAAAAATTAATTTAAATAAAAAAATACATAATACAAAATTCTCTAACAATTATAAAAACAAAACATTTTTAATACAAAAAAATATAATGTACTACAAATATTGTACCGGCAAATTTTTTCGCTCTCCTGTAAAATTTATATTAGGAATAGATACGTTTTCGTTTGATTCATAATGTAGAATTAAATTTAATAACAATGTTTGTTTTTTTCAAGATTTTGATTTTTTTTTTATTACGAAATTTATTATTTCAGTTAATTAAATTTTTTTGTAATAATTTAATAAATAAATATTGGAACAAATCTACTTTACGAACATATGTTTGGTTGTGGGGAATTATTTTAGGACAAGAAGAAGACAATTTTTGGAGCCAACTCTATTCTTCCCGAGTTATGGGTCTTCAAAGTTTTTATATATACCATGATGTAACTTTTGTATTTGTGATCGGATCGGGTCCAAATTAGGCTTGTTAGAAGTCTGTCTGAAAAAGTTTTACAATAGTGTATATATTGGGGAATGAAAAATCATTCGAATGAAAAATAAGAAACAAACAAAATAAAAAAAAGAATCAAATTTAAAAAAAAAAATTTCGGAACCTCTTCAGTCAGGTCCTCATTGGAAAGGTTAAAGATTTGGTGCAAAAAAATGTACCATTTGGAAATAAAAATGATTTATTAAAAAAAACCATGGTCATTTTGGATATTCAATATTTTGAGGTTAATTGTAATTTTCGGCACATAATGGGTTAATAAAATAATTTGTTTATACCCTGTTGTAGAGCTTTTCCAAACTGCTTTCTAACAAGCCTAATTTGGACCCGATCCGACCACAAGTCTTTTACTACGGATAGTCAAATATCTCCGCAAGAAAATTTTGGGCAAAATCGAAGCTATGTCCGTAAACTAGATTTAAGCCTAAATATTACTTTTAAAATAAATGTTGCAGTAAACAATATCATAATATATGTTTTTTCCTTTTTTAATTTTATGACGGAATTTCGCAATAATTTTTTTGGAGCATTTTATTTATTTATTTTTTTTATTTATTAATACAATTTTCAATAACCGAGACAATTAGGCCATATATGGTTACAAATTTCTACTATCACATCAATAATTTATATTTATATTTTTCTAATTTTTATTATTTTTGTTAATTTTTGGTATTTATTTTAAAATAAACTTTGTAAAATATTTTGTTGTTTTTTTAGTTACCCTAGAAATGAATGTTAAATTCAATACACAACAGCATTATTTATGTTATTTTATTTTATTATTATTAGGGCAAGGAATCTTATGCAAATGCACATTTTCTCGACATTCTAAAATAGAAACGGTTAAGATATCATTACAAATCATACAATTTCCTGTAAAAAAAAATTTCCTGCGCGTATTGTACATTAAATACATATTTTTGTTGCATAATTTAGCTTTTTTGATTATTAACTATTAACTTTTTGACTATTAACTTTTTGTGGGATATCTTTGGGTAAACGTTGCTTTATAATTGATCACGCAATATTCAGCTGAAATACAAAAAAATTGTACAAAATTTTCACATCGCTATCCAGGGAGCAAATTTTTTTACACTAACAGACGATATGCGCGACATATATTTTATATGAACATAAACGGGTATAAAAAATAATGTTTGTCCTTTTTGTCAAAATTTATGCAAATTTTATTTTTAATAAAATTTAAGATTATTTTATTTGCATATTTTATGTATTTTTGTGCATATTTTCGATTTTTAAGTGCATAAAATTCCTTGCCATAGTTAATTAATTTAATGACTTTTTAATTTGTATGGTATTTTTTTGTTGCATTTGCATTTTTTGTTTAAATATCTAGTAATTTTATTATTTAAATAAATAAATAAAATTAACTAAAAAATTTATTTTTTTCTAATAACTGAAAATAATTGTTAAACTTTAAATATATGTTACAGTTAACGGAAGCATTATTTATATAATTTAATTTTATTTTTACAAGTCCTGAATATGTGGCACCACAAGTAATCGCTACGATATTGTTTTAACCACACTTATGTGCATTATGGTAACACTTTTTTTTACAAGTCTGGTAATGCTGCTAAGTAACAACACACGCAAGCTACTACAATAATTTTTATTTATGTTGTAATAGAACAATTTTGTTTTGAATATTTTCAACAACTTACGGTTAACTTTGTGGCATATGTAAATTTTTGCTGCAGATCGCTGTCACTAAGCAAGTCGACACTTTGTTCATTTTGCATACAAACTCGACAAACGTTAATATTAAAAAGAAAGTTCATTGTTTCGTTGATCAAAGAAATTTGTCAGGCAACTGATGAGATATTCTACACGACGACCACCAGACAACAACATAAGTAATAGAATAACAAGCAACAAGAAGAAACGAACGGAATGACACAAAAGCAATATAAACACAGACAGCTGCTGTCGTTTATTGTGAATGGTTTGTGATAATAAAATTGTTTACAGTTTGGTTTACAAAAAAAGAAATACCATCGATTTCCCGGCAAGAACAGACCAGCGCACAATGTTGGCATTGTATGATTTAAAATATCACTGTCGCACTTGTCTTATTAAAATAGAAACCGCCGGCGATATCGAAGATGCCAAGAGATCTGTCGCTATTTGTACATGTCCCGATGTTGAGAAGCTTATGTGTTTGTGCTTGAACAATGGCCCATTGGATGTTGCTACCGATTGTGATGGACTGGATACACATATGCCTAATTTATGCGGTTTATGCTTTGAGAAATGGCAAGACTTTGCAAAGCACTGTCAACTAGCTTTAAAAAATGATGAAAAATTAAGGAAAATCTTAGAGAAAGGGGAACCTACTGTCGAGAACCCTCATGACAAATGTGATGAGGTAAGTTGGAAGTTATGTTAAACCATTCGAATGGATAAACTTATTTGTTAGCAATCTAACCCTAAAATGTTATTCTTCTATGGTCTTTACGTATTGTAAATAAGTTTGATCCTCCAGACATAATATTTTTTTTTTTTTGCTAAATTGTAGGAAGAAAAATCTGAAATTCACCTTACCGATTGTGGAAATAATGTCGACTCCTCTCAAATTCAACCTAAAATAAAATTTAAAGTTGACGCCAAGGTACATGTGACGTTAGGAGTCCTTTTAATTGTATTATAAGGAGGCCTTTTAATAGGAGTCCTTTTAATTCTATTATAAAGCCCTATGTATGGGTACTAAAATGATGGAAATTATCATCACGATAGCAACAATGCTATATTCTTTTAATTACACTGTGTAGCAAATTAAAAAATTAATTCGACATCAGTAATCTATTTTTAATGTATTTGTTTTTCTCTTATTTGTTAATATTTCGTCTTTCATCGGAAGACATCATCAGTCGATTTTAGAGAAAAGTGGTCGGTCGCTACACTGATTAGCTTCGATTTTTTGTTGTTACTCATATACTGATAATATCTTTTAAAAAAAATAAATGAAGCAGTTATTAATTCACTACAATTCATTTTATATTTTTAGACAAATAAAGTTTTTCTAGATGCAAAGCCTGCAAATGATTTTTGTGAAATAGAAAAATATGAAACCGCTTCACCATTTTATCAAACCAGCCGTTCGCCTTCGCCGAATTTTCAAAATGAAGAAGAATTCATCAATACCTCACCATCTTGTCCGCCTTCACCACTTTTGCCCAAATCCGATGACAGCTCTGATGATGAAGACATGTCCTTGGTTGATGACAGAGATAATGACATATCATTTGATGAACCACCAACTAGAAGTAAAAAAATTAAGAAAACCAAACAAGCACCAGCTCCTAAACCCCATATGGTAAGAAACAAAATCAAAAGAAAATATAAAACGAAAAATACCACATCCGAAAAGACTGACACGGCCGACACGGAAGAATCTCAATCGAAACGGAAAGTCTATCGCTGTGAGCCATGTAAAAAGTATTTCTATGAAATTCTTACCTATGAGGGTCATATAAAACGGGTGCATGAAGGCATCAAGCGAGCATTTCAATGCAAAGAATGCGATAAGGCATATAGTTTATACAAAAATCTTGTTGGTCATATAGCTGAAAGACATTCGGCTGAGTCGCAGGAGATTCACAAATGCGAGCAGTGCAACAAGACGTACAAAACAAAAACAACACTTAAAAAACATATGAAATTGCAACATTCGAATTCTAACGATACCGACAGTACGGCCAATAGTAAACGCGTTATTTGTGATCAATGTGGCTTCCTGGCAGCCCATCAGGACTCTCTGACACAACACATAAAGAATAAACACATGGAAACGGAAGAGATCAAATGTGAACAATGCCCTAAAGTATTCAAATCTCAGTATAATTTAAAGTATCATATTCAAAGTTTTCACAGTAAGATAATTGCTAAGCCCTTTAAATGCAACGAGTGCTCGATGGCTTTCACTCGCCGTCCTTTGCTGAATATACACAAGCGGTCCCATCTCACCTATGCGGAACGTATGAAATGTGACTTTGAGGGGTGCGATGTACGTTTTATAAAACTTTCCTCAAAGAGGCGACATATGCGCTTGGTGCACTTGAAAGTGAAACAACATATTTGTGATATATGCGGGGAGGCATTTGGTATTAAAGCAACACTGAGACATCATCGTTATATTCACACCGGCGAGAAACCCTACAAGTGTAACGTTTGTGGGCAAGGATTCAGACAGGCAACAGCAATGAAAACTCATCGGAAAACGCATTTTGGTAAAAAAGTGGCAACTAAGCCAGCGGAAGTGACAAGAAGAGCTGGAGATGAAGCGAATGTTAGCTTGGAAAATAATTTAAGTTTATAGAGTGTATTAAGGACGACAATTTTTTTTAATAAAAAAAACAAATGAAATTAGACAAAACGTTAACTATACATAAACAAAAAAAAAGAATTCATTGTTTAATCTTGGAACATAATTGTGTTAAGTGACGTTTTTATATAATACTTGGTAATAACCGCATGAGGTTAAAAAATGACTGAAGATTTAAATAAATTTTAATATTACTACGAATATAAGTTCTACATTGTATAACAATTAATTGCGGAGGAGCATATTTTTTTTTTGCAATGTAACAATTATAAAAGAAACTTTCATAGTTTTTAGAATAAATTTTCCTAAAATTTTTTTGAAATTTCTCTTTAATAACAGTCTGTCAAACGTTGTCAGACAAAATGTTAAAGAAACTAAATATATTTTTTTAATTCTTCATCAAAATGGTTTTTGATATTATTTTTTAAATTAAAAACAATTGAAATTTGTTGTTTTATTAAAAATATTTCTGAAATTATTGATAGGATTTATTTTTTCATAAATACTACAGAATTTAAGCAAAAAAAATTTAATACTTTTTCTAACTCTTCAAAACATAAAAAAAATTCAATCAATAAATTCAATAAAATTTTTTATTAAAATATTAAAACACGTATTTAAATTCTTTAAATATGAAAAAAAAAATATTCATTTTAAATTTTTTAATTTACAAATTACAATTTTACAAATAAATTTGCAGATATATTGTTTTTTTTTTTAAATTAAAACATTAGTTTTTTTAATTTAGTTAGTTTTAATTTATTAGTTAGTTTTAATTTATTAGTTAGTTTTAATTTATTCAAAAATTAAAAAAATTAAACTAAAATTTCAATCGTTAAATTCTAAAAAAAAATTTCTAAATTTTTTATAAATTTGTTTGTTCACTTTTATATATCATTCTGTAGCAATTTATCCAACAAAAATTTAGAAATTATTTTTCTTAAATTTTGAACGATTGATTTTTTTCCTTTTTGAGGAATTTAAATAATATTTTTTATTCTTTTTTAAATAGTTAAATTAAAATTTTTTTAATTTTGGAGCATAGCTGATTTTTATAAAATTGTTTTGTTTATTATGGATATTTCGGTGTAGTTTAAATTCACTATCTGGCCACCCTTTCGACAACAAAAACAGCTGTGAAGTACTATTGTGAATGATATTTATTTTATTGTTTACATCGAAGCAAAAGTTGAGAACAACTGGATAATATTTGCTATTTTAATATAGTATAATGGAACAACTTCCTTTTGGGGAATTTACGACTATGCTATCGTGGCATAATCTTAAATATCACTGCCGTACGTGTTTAATAAAAGTTGAAGAAAGTATAGGCGACAAAGAGAGTACTCCGAAATACGTGACCATTTCCAAATTCCCAGAAGTGGAACAATTAATACGTACCTGTTTGTATAAAGGAGCTGCAGATGCGGCGGACAATGACCGAATGGATATACAGATGCCAAATTTGTGTTGCCTTTGCTTTGAAAAATGGCAGGATTTTGCTACTCACTACCAGCTGGCAATTGAAAACGATGCGAAATTAAGAAAAATCCTGGAAAAAGAAGAGGTGCCCACAATAGTGGCTGCCGACAAATGTGAACAGGTATTTGAGGGCTTTTATATCGATTCAAATAAAGCCTTACGAAAAAGCGTTATTTGAATCAGCTATTAAATTTAAATATAAATAGTGTTACAAATCTCAGTTAAAATAAATATTGATTTATTTATATTTTACATTGTAATATCTTAGCCTTATTAATACATTAATAATAACTTATGTTTCAATTGCCTCCTTTTTTTCTAACAGCCTAACAAGGTTTTCCTGCCATCTGAAACAATCGACATGGTTTGTGAGATCGAAAAGTATGAAACTGTTTCGCCCTTTTATCCAACAAGTCATTCAAGCACACCCATTCCAGAGCCTCAAATTGAGTCGGTATCAATTAACTCACTCGAATCTGAAGCAGATGATTGGGAAAACAATGCACTGTCATCACCGAAATCCAACACATCAGATACCGATGATAATCCCTTATGTGGGGAGCACAAGAAAAATGGGTCCACAAAAACCATAGTAAAAAGACCAAACCTTGCTAAGCAAAGCCATGTTAGGAAAATCAGAAATTGTCGAAGTAGAAAGAAATCTAAAACAGAATCATCGCATAACTCAAATCCAGAAAAGCCTTTAGTAAGTTCCAATGAAAATTCCTCTAAAAAGGTAGCATATCGTTGTGAACCATGTAAAAAGTTTTTCTACGGTTCAATCACGTACGAAGGTCATATGAAGCGAGTACATGAAGGCGTTAAAAAGGCTTACCAGTGCAAAGAATGTGATAAAGCCTATAGCTTTCCCCATAATCTCGTTGATCATATAGCTGAAACTCACAACAAAGTGTCACAAGGCTCTCTTCAGTGTGAGCATTGTAAAAAGCCTTACAAAAACAAGGCATCTCTTGTACAACACCTGCGTAATCATCATCAGGATTCAACGCCTGAAAGTAAGCGTATTATATGTGATCAATGTGGTTTTCTAGCTGCCCATCAGTTATCTCTGGTACAACACATTAAGAATAAGCACACAGAGGTAGAAGAGGTCAAATGTGACCAATGCTCGAAAGTATTTAAATCACACTACTATCTTAAGTATCACATGATGAGTTTTCACAATCCAATGAACATAAAGCCTTTCAAATGCCCTCAGTGTCCCATGGCATTCACACGTCGACCTCGCCTAAATATTCACATAAGAACTCACCTCACCTACTCGGAACGCATCAAATGTGACTATGATGGTTGCGATGTACGTTTCGTAAAATTGTCTGCCAAAAGACGGCACATGCGGCTGGTCCATTTGAAGGTGAAACAGCACATCTGTGATATATGCGGTGAAGCTTTTGGTATTAAAGCAACTTTAACACATCATCGATACATTCACACGGGCGAAAAACCCTACAAATGCAATATATGCGGGCAAGCGTTTCGACAGTTGACGGCGATGAAAACGCATCGTAAAATGCATGCCAACAAGGAGCCGGGGACCACAACGAAAGCGTCTGACTTGATAAGTAATATAGCACAAATTGATGGCAGTTTTGAAGTAAGTTCAACTAGTTGTGCTTAGCAATAAGGTTACTTTAATGTTTAAATAAAAAATTAAAAACAAACAGTTATAGGAGATTTCCTTTGTGTTCCTTTTGTTATTTTTTGTAGTATTTGTTTATAGACCGGAGATATACTGCGGTTAAGAGTTTAAAATTTTTGGCTTAACCAAAAAAAAATTATTTTCTTGTGAAAAAATCTTAAAACGCTATTAGTTTCCACAATGTACTAAGCTAATGTAGAATTTGTTAAACATTGTATATACATCATGAAGCTACAAACAAAATTCCATTCACGAGCTTTGAATTGCAAATCGAAAATTTTAATTTTAATCGATGTTTAGAATTTCAAACGGAAATTTTGAATATCAATTGACGAGTTTTGATTTTCAAATGTAATGTTTGAATGCCAATTATAAATTTTGAATTTAAATTGATTTTCTTTGAATTTTGAGTTGGAAATGGTGTACCAGCTGCTCTTTTTGCAGCTCTAATGCCACCTTTTAATGCAATCTGTAGCTAAAATATAAAAAATTATGTTGTTGATGTAGTTTTATATTTTTATTAATAAACTATATAAAATGTACTTTCGCTGAAATGTGAAATCTTAATAAATACATAAAAAAGAAAACTTGGCGTTTAGTCGCAAGCTGACAATTAAATGAATTATTATGGACGTGATTAAATGAAACATACTAAAACTAAATATTTGTTAAATTATAAAATAAATATTTACAACAATCTGATATAAGATCGTAATCTTAAAAGCTAAAAAATAAACTATAAATATTTTACATAATCCTATTTACTTAATTTAATCCTAAATCAGCGCCCGGTACCACCATAGCATCTTCATTGCTTTGTATTAAATTGTTGAGGAAATTCCTATTGACCGCCATAGTTGCTGCGGCTGCGACCGCTGCATTTGGCTCTGTACTGTTATTATTAGCATTAGTATTACTAGCTTTACTATGTATCTTGCGGTGATTTTTCAAACAGGTCGGCTGACGATACGACTGCCCACAAATGTCACATACATACGGTTTCTCACCCGTATGTATGTAAATATGGTGACGCAAAGTTTTGCGTGAAGCAAAACTTTCACTGCAATGCGGACATTGGAAGGGTTTTAGCTTTTGATGCACCGCCTTAATATGAGCCTCTACCTGATATTTGCGCACAAACTCACGGCCACAGAATTTACAGGCCGTCTTGTCTTCGGAATGCACCAACATATGTTGATCCAGCATAAACTTTTTAGCCACACGACGGCCACAGACTTTGCATTCGTATTTTTTGTCATCCGCATGTATGCGCAGCTTGTGATACTTGAGGGTATACAAATTGTGGAACGATTTATTGCAGATTTCGCACTCTAAACGTTGCTTGATGATCTCCTTGTGTTTCAAGTCCTCCTCGGTGGGATGGCGCGTTCTCATGTGATAGCGCAAGTTAGATGTTTGCTTGAAGGTGGCGCCACACTGTTCACACACATAACGTGTGCCCACTTCCTTCAGGAGATGTTTCACACGCACATGGCGTTGTAATGTAATGTAACTGGTGTATTTTTTGTCACAACCTGGCACTTTGCACTGATAGGCCTCCTCTTGGCGTTCGTGAGTCTCGCGCATGTGCGTTGACAAACCTCCCATAAAGGAATACGATTTGTCACAGAGTTCACATTTGTAAGCTCTCTTTTCGCCCTGGTGAATTTTTCGTATATGCGCGTCCAGCGTGATTTTATGCCCAAATCTTCGATTGCATTGTTCACATTTATGGCTGTTCGTTAGCCCTTTTTTGCGACCACTTGCTGCTGAACGTTTTCGAGTCGGTTGATTTGACTTTTTAGATGGCTTAATGTCAAACTCAGACTCAGACGAAATTCCATCAGAGTCTAGTTCGCATTTCAGGTCATCGTTTGCGTCGCCGTTGTCTTCATCTTTGTTCGTGTCGTCCTCATTATCGTCAAGGGAAGTGGTCTTGGAATCTTTTAATGTTTGTAAGACATAATCTGAATCTGAACCTGTATCATCATTTGTTTCACATTTCGTTTTTGATGTAGCCTTCTTTTTAGCCTTTCGGGAATGTTTTGTAATTTTTTTACTTAAAACTTCGTTATCGGTGCTATCATCATCGTAATCCATTTGAAAATCCACTTGTTGCCAGTCATAGTCATTAGTTGCATCATCTGCTTCATTCTCCTCAGTCTTGTTAACTTCTGCCGGTGCTATCGCTGCTTCCTCCTCGTTCGGCTCGGGGATTGTTTCGACATTTTTTAAATCCCCTAGAGGCTGAACTTTATCACTAGGCAGCTCTTTACATTTCTTAACTCTACGATTGCCTTTATACTGATTGCTGTTTTTCTCGGGTTTGCTTTTGTTGGCTGCCTCTGTCGCAGTGGTGGTTGCGTTCTTTCTTTTTCCTCTTGAGGATCTGCGTTTAACATTGTCAGATTCAGCTTGAAAAGGGTCCGGCCCCATGTTGTTTATATCGTGGTCTGTCTCGGTGCCATCGAGCAGAATTGCTTCAGTTTCCATAAGAGAGTCTTTTAACTGAAATAAGACAGTAAGTAAATGGGAGATATTTGAATATAGAGTAGTCTGCTAAGTGGTATTTCCAAAAACCTGGTAATAATAACACTAGTTTACATTTTAATTTAAATATAATATGTAATTCTAAACTTCTTCTTAAATGATCAAGTTCTAAATAATCGGATTCTGAAGCAGTTAAACGTTCAAAAGTTTTATATGAAAGTCAATACTATAGTACCATCTCTAAATTTCTGAAAATAACTAGTTAAAGTGCGTAAATTTTGTCCTAGTTAGTATAAATCTTTTGAAAAGGTTCCAAGCTAGTTGAAATAAGACAATACGCTACCGATCCCCTAGAACTCCTGAAGTGGTTCTACAATAGTACCAAAGAGATCATTTTGAGTGAGAGTAATTTGTATGGAAGGTGAAATAATTAACCGTCCCATGGGGAAATAGTATGAAACTAGTTCCAAACTACAATTTTTCTATATTAGAGTTATATGTATGTATAAAGCATTCGCTTTGTCCGTCCCACTATCTGCTTCATCTAATTTGTATACTCACCAGCATATTGAATATATCATTCTCATTTTCCTTTCCATCCTTTAATTGTTCCTTTACATTATCCTTGCACTCTAGTCCATTGTCGTCCAACTCGATCTTATGCACATCAATGTGACCACGGAACACTCGATACAATTTCTCTGCACTGTCCAAGGCTCTATTGCGAAATGTCTCAAATGTTTGTAATTGTTTGACACAATCAATGCAAACATTCTGCGGATATTCTTTGTCCTGACTCGTTCCCTCTTCACCTTCGATGCCCACATACTTGTCCAATAGCTCCTGCAACACCTTATCGCTGTCGATAAGGACGAAATTGTTTCGAGCGTTCGACGCCTCGAAGACATCTTCGAATTGGTCAGCGTTTAGTTCGTTCTTGATTAGTTTGCGTAAACACGTCCGGCAGCGTTCCTTGGCATTGGTTTTAGTTAATGTAGACGACATCTTTAGGAATTTACATCGATATTGTAATACAGTTTAGGTCTAATACTATTGTTAATTGTGTTAATTTTGAGTTTTATTGTTTTTGTTTACAAACTCCTAGGCGAATTCTTCTAAAATGTCAAATGCTATTGTGCAAAAACAAGAATTGCCGCTGTACGTGGAATGGTATGGAATGGATTGACGGCAGCAATAAAGGGTGCTTTGTTAAGAAGTATTAAAATGCAACTCTGGCATTTGCACAAGACTGAATGCTGAGCAAAATGGTTAAGATAACTACAGATAATGAAATTGATTAGAAAAGAGACGTTAAATTTATAAGTGTCTTCAAAAAAGGGTGCAAACTAAGTTTTAAGTAATGATGTTAAAAAATTTTTTTTAAGTTTCATATTTTTTGTTTGTTAATTTTTGTATTATTTTTTAATTTTGTTGCACTTTTTGCATTTTGTTTTTTTTTGGTTAATTTTTAGATTCGCACAACGGCACCTACTGTTTTTAGACGAATGCTAACGTCAGCTGTTTGAGACGCGGCTTTTAACTGCGAAGTTGCTGACGACAACATTGAGGCGGCCGCCGATGAAAGAAATATAACTGATTGAGACAGGATTTGAACCCAGGATCTCCGGAATGATAGTCGCATGTTCTAACCATCATGCAACCGTCGTCCCCTTACGAATGAATTACTACATGTACAACAAATTTCACAGAAATTTTATATAAGAAAAATGTCTAATTAATTAATTAACAAAAACACCAATGACTTTTTTAACATATCGCCATTATTAATTTATTGCAATAACTAACTTTAATATAAATATTATTTATATACAATATTATTATATAATTATTATATACAATATATATAATAATATATTTAATATACAATATTATATCCTGTAATAGCGTTTCACGTCTATTGCAAACTATTAAATTAATGCCTACATTTACTCCTTTTTCAAGTTGGCATTCGTCTCCACAGATTTACTTTTAGGCTGCTCTGCCTCCTTATCCATCTCTTTACCAAAATGTGTCTTACGATGGTTTTTCATGGCTGTCCTTTGACGAAATCCCTGACCACAAACATTACATTTGTAAGGTTTTTCCCCAGTATGTATGTAACGATGATGCCGCAGCGTTTGCATGGCACCGAATGCATCACCGCAATAATCACAAATATGATGTTTTACCTTAAGATGAACCAAACGCATATGATGATTTTTATCGCCATATTTGACGAAACGCACATCACATCCCTCAAAATCGCATTTAATACGTTCGGTGTATTTAAGATGCGTTCGCTTATGCAGATTCAATAGCGTACGTCGCGTGAATGTCATTTGACATTCGGCACATTGAAAGGGTTTGGTATTCGTCGGATTATGATTGCTTAGCATGTGATATTTTAACGAATATTGAGATTTAAATACTTTTGGACAGTGTTCACAAATAAGCTCTTGTGTCTCTGTATGCTTATTTTTTATATGCTGGGCTAGAGAATACTGGTGGGCAGCCATAAAGCCACACTGATCACAAATTGTTTGCGTGAACAGTTTTTTGTTGCTGCCAGCAGAAGTTTTCACTAGACATTTTTCTTTGGCCCCTTTCTCATGTATGCTATGTATGTGCATCTTTAGGGTCACGCTCGTTTTAAAGGTCTTGTTGCATTCCTCGCATTTCTTTATATCTTGAGGTTTTTCCGAATGATTTTGCGATATGTGATGGCTTAGAATGTGATGCGTGGTATAAGTTTTATTGCAAAGCCGGCATTGAAATGGTTTCTGTATTCCTTCATGTACTTTCTTGACATGTCCTTCATATTTGTGTATTTCGTAGAAATATCTTTTACATGGTTCACAGTGATATCTTAGCTTTTTCTCAGCATTATCGTTGGGATATTTATCTGTGCATTCACCATCTTTTGTCCTTTCTTGATTGGTATCCTTTAAAGCTTGTCTTGTTTTGTATTTCTTTTTGATTTTACTCACGGCTGATTCCTTTTGGTGTAGTGTAGATCTTTTGCGTTTTTTAACAATTGTTGTCCTTTTTATAAGGGGGATAGGTTCTTCTGATGAAATACATTTTTCTAAATGCAATTCATAGTTTTGTTGCTTTGGTAATACAAAGACATCGTGCTGTTGTTGTCCATTTTCTAATAAAACGCTGAGCCCCTGAGTGGTGACTGCTGTGCTTGAGTGACTATCTTGGTAAAATGGTGAAGTTGTTTCATATTTTTCGATCTCGCAAATGTTATTTAATGGTTGAGACTCCAGAAATATTTCATTAAACTGCAAGAGATTAGATGTTAATATTGTATGCTATATATGTATTATTTAAGAATATAACCTTAACACCTTCTTTATGGCAGCAACAAAACTAATGGGACACGCATTGAGTAGTATTGTACATTATTTTATTACTGCCTTTTTTGCCATGGCTTAGATTAATCCACATACCTTGTTACAAATTTGTACACCATCTGCAACAGTTTGCGGTGAAGCTTTGTCCAATAGTTTTCTTAACTTCTCATCGCTCTTAATGGCCACTTGCTGGTGTTCAGCGAAACTTTTCCATTTGTTGGCACAAACGCCACAGATGTTTGGCGTGTGTACATCCAGGCTATCATCGCCTCCGCCAACAATTTCACTGCTTACACACATACGTATCAAGTGCTTTACATCTGGGAGTTCTTTGATTAACACAAATTTTGAAGTGTCTTCGTTGTCGCCTGTGGTCTCCAGCTTCATTAGACACGTTCTACAATAATACCTTAGGTGTTCCAACGATATCATTGTAGTTATTGAGTGAACTTGTAGGAATCTTTATTTTGATGCAAATTTGTAAACAAACAGTAGTTTTTCATTCACAATAGTATAAACAGCTGTTAAGGTTTATAAACGAAGTTGGGATTTTGTCAACAATTATCCAGAGGGAAATGAACATCAATTAGAAAAATTAAATAAACATGTCGTTATTTAAAAAATTGCTTTCCTTTTAGCATAAACGAATGGGTAATATTACAGTTGATTGTGCGTGATCAGGGCGTGTCTCTCCCTATAAATAACACCAAAATCACGTAAAAGACGGAAACGACACCCATTGGCCCTAAGTAGCATATGGATAATGGATCCCCTAAGTGTGGCTTCTTAAATTAAAGATTTGAGCGAGATAGCCTAATTAGAAAACATGTAGGAGTAAGCAAAGACAAACACTACAAAATTATAGCAAATTAATATTGAATTATAGGAAGGAGGATAGGAAATCAAAATGTACTGGTTTGACAGTAGATAGGGGATATGGGTGGATAGCGTGTAAATCAGCCTTTAGGTATAGCTTTTAAAAAAATTTAAGTTGGAGAAAAAATATTTTTAAAAAAATTTGTATAGTGCTTATGATAACTCTCAAGGGTAGGAGCTTCTGAGGTTTAATCGATTTTTGCAGACTATAGTGTCGGGTTTTCGTATATGGCGTTTTCGACAAAGTTGTTTTAAATAAGTCAAGCTAATTCGAAAACCCAACTATAGCCTGTCGGAACTCTATTTAACCCCTTAAAAGACAACTCAAAGTTAGAAAAAAACAACTTTAAAAAAATTTTATATAAAACGATCATTGTAACTCAAAAAACTAACGATGCAGTTTGATTCCTTGTCTTCGAAAATTTTTGTCAAAAACTATCACAGTTTTATTTGTTTCTTAATATATGTTTTATTACTTTTTTTATTATAAATTGCTTATTGCAATAACATTATCTTAATTTAGAATATTTTCTAAACTTACATTAATTTCTGGTAATACACTTATTATACTCTCTGATTTCTTCTCCCCTACAACTTCCTTGCCCGCATGTATCTTGCGATGAGTCTTCATAGCCGAACGTTGTCGAAAACCTTGACCACAAACATTGCATTTGTACGGTTTCTCGTTGGTGTGTATATAACGATGGTGTCGCAGTGTTGGCTTTGTTCCAAACGCAGCTCCACAAATATCACAGACATATTGTTTAACCTTCAAGTGGACCAAGCGCATGTGTCGTCTTTTTTCGGCCTGTTGCAGGAAACGTACTTCACAGCCCTCAAAATCACACTTTATTCGCTCTGCAATATCAAGGTGACTTCGTTTGTGGGTGTTCAATAACGATTGCCGTGTGAAAGCCATATTGCAATCAGTACATGCAAATGGTTTTATATTCATTGGATTGTGAAAGTTCATCTTGTGATATTTTAAATAATACTGGTTTTTAAATACTTTTGGGCATTCATCGCATTTTAGCTCCTCTGCCTCAGTGTGTCTGTTCTTTATGTGCTTTTTAAGCGAGATCTG
This sequence comes from Muscina levida, assembly GCA_964034835.1. NCBI lineage: Eukaryota > Metazoa > Arthropoda > Insecta > Diptera > Muscidae > Muscina > Muscina levida. Next base: position 23,080,126 of record OZ035882.1, on the reverse strand, counting down.
ATTGACAGCCAAAAAGCCACACTGATCACAGATGATGCGTCTGCTTTCGGCATCCGACTGTGGGTGTTTATTTAGGACATGTGTTTTCAGCGTTATCTGAGTTTTAAACATATTGTTGCATATATCACATTTGTAAGACTCCAAAGGTTTATCCGAATGATTCAGGGCTATGTGATCGATAAGAGTTTTGTGAAATTTATAAGCTTTGTCACACTCTTTGCATTGATATGGTTTTTTTGCTCCCTCATGGATAGCCTTTACATGGGCCTCGTATTTACGTATCTCATAGAAATACTTTTTACATGGTACACAACGATAATGGGCTTTTTTAGTTCTGACTGTTTTCACCGAATTTGCGGGGGAATTATTGCTATTATCGGCGTCGGATTCATTTGGAGATTGGTGTATGTTTTTACTATTACACTTTTTAGAATGGACGTTGACGTTACGTTTACTTTGGGTTTTTCTGTTTTTTGCACTTGTACGTGGTTTTGTAGTTTCTAACACTTCATTACCTGCTGTGGAGTTATCATCACTTGTATTCTCCGATTTTGGTGTTGGTGGCCCGCTGTCATCCTGTGGGTTTTTTAGGACATCGTCTAAAGCCTTTTCCAACATCTCATTCTGTTGTAACACATTATTTGGCGTATTTGATCGGCTGTCTTGGTAGAAAGGCGAAACGGTCTCATATTTTTCAATCTCGCAGACACCTTGATTGCCGCCCGTATCGATGAATATCTCATTTGACTGTGGAATAAAAAAACATACTAACGTTTTAGTTACCAGTAAAAATGCAGGTTTTAATGTATATTAAAAGATAAACATCTCAGTTAATAAAATAATTTTTTTTTATTGCCACTCAAAATTTGTCTTTGTAATTTATTTTAAAGGGGGCGTTAACTAAACTGCCATTAAATCGATATTTGGAATATTAACTAAAACCATGTTAGGAAATAATATTTTTAAGTGTGCGATTGAATGAATGTCATCTTAAACTTTTCAGCACTTGAACTATTAAACAATTTACATAATATATACAGTATCGGCGGACATATACAGCAAACATTCAATATTTTAAATGTAACTATTATTTTTAACAACGATTGGACCTAATTATCTTTAAGTAGTTTTCCATGTCTTACCTCTTCCCGTCCTTCATTCTTGCTCAACGCAGACTCGTCCAATAGCTCCTTCTGTAGGATTTGCAATAATTTCTTATTGTTCTTAATTGTCAAAAGATAGAGTTCTGAAAAATCTTGCCACTTCTCAACGCATGAACGGCATAGATTTGGCATATTGCCATCTAGGACATTAGCATCTTTAAAATTGGTGCAGTGCTGGACCAGACACAAATGCATCAGATGTTCAACATCCGGAACACTTGCAATGGAAACCATTCTCTTGGAATCCTCACTTTCATTGAAATCTTCAAGCTTTATTAAACACGTTCGACAATGGTGTTTTAAGTTATTCAAAGAGTACATTAGAATTTTCCTTGCAAATAGTTGCGAGTTTTTTAGCAACAACAAGCAATGTAAACAGTAAACAAATGTAAAAAGTCAATCATTCACAATGGTGGTTTTGGAGTTTTTTTTGTCAGTGTTGTTAAATCTGTAGACTAATGATTACCCGATTACTGTTATAGGAAGATCGCGTTTTTGTAATAGATTTTTGTAAATAATACAAGTAATAATGAATAAAAAAATTAAAATAAAATAAAAAACAATAACATAAAGTAAATTTAATAAAATAAAATGTAAAAAATTACATAAAATAAATAAAAATAAATTAGTACAATTAATAAATGAATTAAATAACAAATAAATAAAATTATACTTTTTCAATTTTATATATACATGCAACTCCAGCAGACGAACCAAATTTTATCACAAAAAAAAACACACACGTCTAAATACAATGCTAAAAAATTCCAGCTTGTCAATAGTGCCGGTCGACGTATTATTTGCATCAGTATACTGATACAAAAATATATCAACTTTGATCTTAGTTTTTGTATTAAATATGGTTTACACGCTATCTACCCATATCTACTAATATCCCCTCAACAACATGAGCGAGATAGCCCAGTTAGAAATCATGTAGGAATAAGCAAAGACAAACACTACAAAATTATACCAAAGTAATATTGAATTATAGGAAGGTGGACAGAAAATCAAAATGTACTGATTTGACAGTAGACAAGGAATATGGGTGGATAGCGTGTAAATCAGCCTTTAATCTGTGCACTAAGTTCGTTCAGTTGTAAAACGTTCTGTATGTAAAAAGTACCGATTTCGGTCTGTTTTCCAACCGAATTGTTTTCCAGAACATGGTTGTTAACTTAATTGTATGAAGATTTAACAAACCACCCAAAAGTAATACCTGAAGAAAAGGTAGTTTATGTTACACATTAAAAAAATATTGGCGAGAATATTTAATGTCTCGAATTTTAAAATATTCCCAATTTAAAGATTATTTAAAGCGAAAGCATTCAATTATCAAGCGTCACTCATCCAAAGAAATGACATATTAAACTCTTTCTTTTGTACACATATGTATGTATGTGCGTTTCATTTAATTTTTCTCCATCTGTATTTTAAACTACTTTTCCTACATTCAACGGATGTTTGATGGTCATATTCTTAAAATTGACGGTACATTTTTTCTTCCAACACCTATGTCGCTTTACTGTTCTCTTTGCCCGTCGTGCTCGTTACCGGTAATGCTAGGCCTGTTTCTTTCAATTCGTTATCAATATATTTGTCTAAATCCTTCAAGGGATTATAGTACATATGCACCAATTGGGAACCTGCCATCATGGAGGCCATTGCACATGCCATAAATTTTAAATATTGGCCCCAAGAAACGCCTGCAGGCATTGTGAATGTTATAAATTTAAAGAAACTGGTAATACAACTTAGGAACTTTCTTGGGCAGTGCTGTTTTTGGCTTCTGCAGTTAGATGATGCAATTTTTCTTCGACGTAGATTTTAGCTTGTCGTTTCTTAAATGTGCGATCTATATAAAAGAAAAAAACCATTAACATTACAGATGCGAGTCCTCAATGTTAACTTACAAAAGTTTGTCTCTCCCACTGTCCAATTGATCATAGAAAACTCAAGAGCCGCTCCCAAACAAAAGAATACAGGCAGAAAACGATATAGACCAAAACGTTTTTTACCCGGTATGATGTTTAAGAAACGTTTGAATGATGAACTGTAAACTGTCATATCTGAAAACAAGAAGTGGTACATATGTATGTAAGTGTATTAGTACTGGAGTTTGGATGCTGTTTTCATAAAGTTTGAATATATCTTGCCTAAAAGGAAAGGGATTTCAATAATTATATTTTTGTGTCACTAACAAATGTAATGAGGCCGCTGGCAAAGGGCTGCCCAAGACCGCAGTTAAGGTTATGTAATGATGTTTTTTTGTGTAATATATTTCTGATATCCCATTCACAATTTAATAGATTATACCTACCTACCTTTATGTATATTTATGGCTGTTTTGTATAAATTAATTAGCTTTTATTGATAATAAATTTTATTTACCTTTTTTATTGTGCTAGCACATCTTTTTTCTAATTCCTTCTGCTGTGGTGCTATGTAAACAAAAAACATGTAAGCGTTGCCATACCTAACGTTGTATAGGTTGTATGTGACAATCATAGAGGTTTCTTAAAGGAGTATTCACATTGTTTCACCACTATTGGAAATATTATCGAACTTATTAAACAATATAAGAAATTACTCATACGTTAATCGGCCTAAAAATAAATGAAATCACCAAAAATAAAATAAACAAAACGAAATAAACTAAAATAAAGTAAATTAGGTTATAATTAGTTTAAATTGATTATAATACAATAAAATCAAATCAATTGAAATAAAGTAACTAAAAATAAAATAATAATATACAACAAAACGAAGGTTATTATTTATTATTTTATTATTATTATTTTATTTTTATTTACTTTATTTCAATTAATTTGATTTTATTGTATAATAATTTATTTAAACTAATTATAACCTAATTTGCTTTATTTTAGTTTATTTCGTTTTGTTTATTTTATTTTTGGTGATTTCATTTATTTTTAGGCCGATTAACGTTTGATTAATTTCTTATATTGTTTAATAAGTTCGATAATATTTCCAAAAGTGGTGAAACAATGTGAATACTCCTTTAAGAAACCTCTATGATTTTCACTTAAAATAAATTAAAAAAATAAAATAAAATAAAGTAAATAAAAATTAAATGAAATATAATAATATGAAACAAAAAAGTTTCAATCAACCTCCAAGCTAAGTTTTTTGTTTCTAAAATCAATAAATAAGATAATATAAAATAAAATACATAAATTAAAATAAAAGTACAGGAAACTCAAATAAAAGTAAATTAAAGTAAAATTAAATAAGTTAAATCAAAATTAAATAAAATAATGTGAATTACACTTAAAAACAATAGAAAAAACCATTAATCCATCTCCAATCGGGGTTTTATGTTTTTATATAGTAAAAAATAAGATAATATAAAAAAATAGAATCAATTGATGAAATTTTTAAATAAATAAGCTCGAATCAAAATAACAACAATTACAAAATTAAATTAGAATATATACAAATAAAATTAAGTAAGTCAATATAAAATAAATTAAAATAAATTGAAATAAAATAATATAAAACAAAATAAACATCTAATTTAAACTTCAATCATTCTATAATTCTTAAACCCGCTAGCATTTTATATACATAAGAGTAAGTAGTTGAGTTTATTAAAGATACTAATCATAAGCCCTCGTTTTATATCAACGTCACGATTACTGATCAAACGTACTTATAATAAACTACATCACCAAAATTTTATTTAAAAAAAAACCTGATCCAAATTTGCCAATATTTATATTTGGTAAAACCATATAACGATTTGAAAAGGATGTAGTAAATAGCAAACTCTATACATGAAAATCAACAACAAAAATACAAAATCTGCTCCATTTATCTTTTAAAATATAGCTTGTTTCTATTTTATTTTGAAATTAAATTTCTTTTGAATATACATAAACTTATGGTGTTAATTTGTTTATAACTAAATATTGATTTTTACAAATATTAAAGTGTAAATATTGAAAAAATATACGCCGCATGCATTATAAGCGTCGTTCGTTCTTCCTCATTTCGTTAAGTCAAATTAAAATATAAAAATTCATTGTGGAATTCTTAAACAAATGAGTACAAGGATACACAAATATTGGGGTACTTAAATGTAAAAAAACAATCCTTAAATGTAAAACATAACGGATATATATGTATAAAAATGCCTTCAAACACTGCAATTGAAAGGTCTTTATATAATTTAAGGAAGAATGTGTATTTTGGGGGGAAGGAAATCTCATATAAATCTAAACAATTTAAAATTAACAAAGTTAAAAGTTTGGTTAAATTGGTGTTTTTCGTTTGATTTGTGGTTGTTGCTTAAAAAAATGCGAAATTAGTTTGATTGTGATCGAAAAGTTTTAAAGAACTTTGGAAATTTATAAAGTTCTGCAAAAACCTTAACTGAGTATAAATACATATGTTCATTGAAATGATAAAAAAGAGCAAGTATCGTTGCTATGCTTATGAAAGCAGCTGACTTATCTAACAATATGATCCAATAAGACTAATAGACATAGAATCTGATACTGGATCAGGGGCAGATATCGGTTTCCAATACCACCAATTGTAACTTACTGCAAACAAAAGTAAGAGAATTCGAAATAGTCACACAAGTTTTGAAAATAATACTATTACGACGACTCTACTTACACACAAAAGATTGTGGCAAACGCATTGACAATGTACGGCAGCGATGGCGACACTCACTGGTTGGTCGGAGTATAATGAAACGTGTACCTAGTGCTTGTTGTATGTAAACGTGAGGACACTCTGTATCTGGCAGAGTATATGAGGGTGCTTGCGGTGTATCGATGGCCATAAAACGTTCCAGTGCTAAACTACTCGGTAGCGTTGTGGGTCGTGCAATCAATTGACGTAAAAGACGAGCCGGCAACATGCGATTACAACGCCATAAATTATGTGTTTGCGTCTTAATGGTTTGGTTGAATTGAGTAAACAATTCTTCTAAATTTGTAACATCACGATTCGTCGATTGAACACGATATGCATCGCGTTGGAAGATTTCATGATTGCTCGCATAAACGTTGTGAAAATCTTCAAGTTCTATTGGTTCTTGGTTAATCTGCAAGGGATATAGATTAAAAAATAAATTTTAAGATTAGTAAGATCAAAGGTAGGAGGGATGTGTGGTATGGAATGCACGACATCAAAATCCTCAAATATGTATTTGTCAAAAGAGGTCAAATGAGCTGAGGTCGATATTTTTTTTTTTTTTTATTATTTTTGCCTACAGCATAGCATAACCTCGACGTATAAGGATCATCAAATTTAAAACTGAGATAGAATAATTAAGTCCGTAAGTGTTCCATATTTAAGTAGACCAAAGTTTTAAGTTCTGAAATATGAGTATGCAGAATTAGAAATTATTCAAATGTCGCTCCGTTCGCCACAACTGTAGTCCTTTAAGCTGACACTGCAGTATTTTACAACTCTAAGAAGAACTAAAAGTGGGTATGTTATTGAACAATGAAAACTTTTAAAGAACAAAGAATATTTCATTCTACGATAATGATTGAATGTTGACAATAATAACGTTAGTGCGTCAATGCATTTACTTACAAATAATTTAGAAAAACAAGTTTATCCAGCTGTACCCAGATAAGGTTTTAAAATTAAGTCATTACAGTGCTTGAACGTGAACAACAATAACGTTATTGTGTCAATACATTTACTATCAAACAAGTTTATGTCGCTGTACCCACCTTAGGTTATATAATGAAGTCATGAGATAAAAATGACCGGTGAACTATATAGTACCATTATCGCTAGCGGAGCGTTTTGTCGTCGATGATCTGTGACATGCCGATATTTATCCTACAAATCACTGGTTTCTAAATGGAAGAAAATTAAAAAATCTTCGAAAATTATTTTGATGTACAGAGGAGGAGCTAATGAAACCGTGTTTCACTTATTGTAACTAATTATAAATTATTGACATTGCCTAATTGACAAAGGATCAGCCATCTAAGTAAGTGAAGCATTGATATGTTTTAAAAATCAACATGAATAAATCGTCCAACAGGAGGTGGAACACATTCTGACACATCAGCCCATAAGTAAGAATAAATCTCGAATTGAATTGTTTGAAAGTAATTAACAACACAAATCTCTCACAGAAATAAAATCCTAGTTATTTAATTCTCAAAAATACCCAACTAGTTGCCTGCACGCGCTGTACGTTTTAATCATGAAGGCCTGCAACAAAATGTATCGGTACATCTGAAATAACAAAATTGTGCGATAAAATTAACATAACATATAATACAATAAATACGCTTAGATATTGAATATTAATGGTATCCAAAAATCTTACCCAATTTATACAAATTTTTCGTTCCACTTAAACGACAAATGCATGAAATGATTTCCCAAGTTCCTTTTCCTAATCTTACTTTCACTGAAATAGGGACTGACAAGTAGTATTTATAATTCTCTATGAAACATAAGATGACACGCTGTTAGGCCCCAGACTATGGAGCCTAATAGTAAATGTATTGATGATGTACAATACTTAACATAATAACATACCTTAAATACAAAAGGCACATACTCTGAAGCTGGTAACTTGTTCATTGATGTTACCTCACTTTCTTCGTCATTTTCGCCGACACTATACCCGCTTCCACCACCTCTATGGCTACTTTGATATTCATTGCTCAAAGAATTAGTCAACTCCAAGACTCCCTCAACATGAGCACACGGCGAACAGCTCAAGTCGTCCACTTGAAAAAATGGATTCCCCATCAGGCACGACTCATCGTACAATTCGGTTAGACGTGGAAACCTTTCAATTAATGGCAGGGTCATGCGGCGCCATATACGCATACCAGGATAAACGATCGATTGAACACTACGTTCGGCCACTGACGCGGATTGTTCGTGGCGATATATGAAGACACACAACAAGGCCAGTAGCAAATATAATAGCCAATACATTATCTGGCGTCTACGATCCAATATATGATGAAGCAGCTCCATTTTCAAATACGTCATGGGCGAGAAATTCATTAGGCCAACGCTATCGTCCGACCCAGACGAGTCCCCGTCACTGGTGGGACGATGTTGAAAGTACTGGAAGAGCACATAGTTATCGAAGACATACGGGCGTAACTCATAGGTTTTCTCGGCGAACGAACGCAATTGTTTGAGTGCAGTACTGTATTTGGCAAGCACCTGGTGTCTGGTATTGAGGTGTGGCCCATATTTCACATCAATGTTGTCCATTTTGTGGACACTGGTTACCAATACGACGAGTTTGACGGCGTTTGCAGGAACGCCGTGTACAACTCCTTGCCTGCTGATAATACGTCTACTGATCTTTTGTGCTCCGCTCCTTCTCCGGTTTGTAAGTTGTTATTTCGGTATTAATATTTACTTCACTATATTGCATTACTTTCTCTTTGCAGCTGTCGAACGGATAGCATTATTATTAAAAGATAAACGACTTAATACAATCGATTCCTTGCTAACCTTTCTCCTTAGCTTTTCATTTGGCACTTGAATGATTTTCTTTTGGTAATCTGAAAAGCTATATAAATTTCTTTTTTGCTATATTTTTTCGGAACAGATAGTCCATTCACATAAATGACACACATTGGCGTACTGTTTCTATTGTTTCGACGGAATTCTATTTATTTTCCAATCATACTGTTTATTTGAACTTGTAAAATTATTAAATATCCAGTAAAATTTGTATAATAGTAGTCTGTTCTGTTGTTCTCTTTCCACGTCTTTGTTTTGTTTTCTGATTCTAAAATCGAATGATTTAGTGTTGCCACTGTAAATATTGCGGCTGTCATTAAAACAGCGATGTTGTGTATAAAGTGGGGTTTGGCTAAAGTTGAATAACCGGCTAGCGGTGATGTAAACGAAAACATAATCGTTGAGCTGTTGTTTTCACATTCCCATCTCAATCCGATTATAAATCAAACAATGTCGTCACGTTCTGTTAACCTAAACTCGTAAATAGTAAAAGTAATCGGTATATTAAATATTAGGCAAAAGTGAAAAATATGGGGCGGGAGCCCAAAAAAGAAAAAAATTGCCCTAAAAAACGAAAATCAAGGTCAAAGTTGGCGCCGGGACCTTGGGGGTCAAAAAAGAAGCCCCTTGGGTTCTATGATAACTCCCTAAGTGTTGGTACTCAAATGAAAGATATTTTCGAGACAAATCCAATGCTGTATTTTTTAAGAACATACGCGTTTTTTGGGGCTTAGAGACCCAAACAAGGGTGGCCTTGGGTCTTATGGTGATCCCTATGTGCGGGTACTCAAATGAAAGATATTTTTGAGACGAATCCAATGGTGTAACTCACCCATGGGACCTTCTTACGCCTATTTTTAACCAAAAAATATAATAAAACCGGCAAAAAATGATGAACGAAACACAAAGCGCTGGAAATATTTTTTATTTAATCGCGGCGATTTTTTTATATTTTATATGCCTCCAGAATGATAATTAATATACTATAGTGTAGTCATATATTATGTAAATTTTTTAATATTACTTGCCTTAAAATTTTCGATTGTGACTCAACAATAATATGTCTAACTTGAAAAATATACCTTTGGATTCGCCTTGAAAATATCTTCCTTTTGAGTACCCGCACATGGGGGTCATCATTCAACCCAAAGAGCTCCTTTTTGACCCCCACGGTCCCCACGTGCCTCAGCGTTAACTTTGTCCTACCATTCCGATGTTTGTGGGCCAAGACGAAGTCGAGGGCATATTTATTTATCATCCCGCCCCATTTTCTGGACTTCAGCCAATTATACTATTTTTAACTGTTTATTCAAACCCACATTAAATAAAAAATTTGTTATAATAAAAATAATAAAAAATTAAATATTTATATTTATAATTATTAAAATTATAAAAAATATATTGTCAAAAATGTACATAAATATTATTTTTTTCAAAAGTTTTACTTTTTGTTGAAAATGTGCGATTACAAAAAATAATGTTATATATTACAAAATTGTATGTACAAAATTTCAAGCCATTTCCAGCGATTTTGACATTTTTTAGAAAAATAAATATGGTAGCATTCAAAAAAAATCTCAAATAAAACATTTTTTATTTTTTAACAAGTTTAATGCGTCTGCAACAAAACAAAATATTAACAGCGAGTGACTGCATTAACATGGCATTCATATTTTTATGCAAAAGTCATTTCGTTAGATTTTTGTTTTATTTATTACTACATATTTTATAGCGTTAAGTTACAAAATATGCAATGTGATTAAATTAATGTGTTGTTCATTAGATAAAACACATATATTTGACAAAAAAAATTATATATTTGACAATATTATTGAATAAATTTGAGTTTGGTTGACAAATCTTACATAACTTAACACTATAGTATTGAGACTTGTCAACCAATTACAAATACCGAAATTTTACATTTCCAGTTATTGTACATTGAAAACCCTATTGGCGGGTTTTCGGTTTTTGATTTTTCAACTCTAGCAACGACTACTGCAAATGTTGCCGCTCCGACTGAAAAAAGCCCAAGTGGCATTACTAAATGTAACTCTGTGCTTAGAAGTTGAGGAGTGCATTACGAAATGTCAGTTGAAAATAAAGACCGAAAAGTCTACACGCGCAATTTTTATACGCTCATCTGTACGAAATTAATTTCTCGTGGGAAATGAATTGTTAATAATATAAATTAAACTGAATTTCTAACAAACCATCGAATTTCCCTAAATAATAAACATCGTCTTGAGCTAAAGAAACATAAAAGAGTGTAGGCGTTTTCATGGAATCTGGTCGAAAAATTGAACAAATCCCAAAGCCATTGACATTTCTACACGAAATTTGTACGGCGTTTCTCTTTTTTTGTCGTTCTTCTTTGGTTGTGGCCGACAACGGCAGTCTTTAGTGAACTTTTGTCTGGTTTTCAACGTCGCGTTGCGTACGGAAGAAAGAAAAGTGTGAACATAGAAAAGAAACACACAGCGACCACAACAACAACAACGGGCGATGAAGTATTTCAGTTTTTGTTCGGTGTTTTGTTTTTTCGTTTTCGACTGAAATAAAGAAAAGCGCAAGAAACCAAGTGAAAAGTGAAAATTTCCATTCTGAAAGGAAAAAAATAATTTAACGAAATAAAGGTAAAATGTTCTTTTGTGCAAAAGTTTTAATAAAACTGGAATTTATTAAAGACGCAACACGAAAGTAGCCTTAAAAAAGTACAGGAGAAGGGAAACAAAAAAATGTGGAAAATGTGAAGTTTTTCTAGAGTATGATTTGGTTTTGGTGTGTGTTTGTGTGTTGAAGAAAGAAAGAAAAGTTTGGCAGGATAAGAGAATAAATAAATGCCTGATATGTGTGTAAAAACAAGTGATGAAGCAAGCAAAACATAATTTCAAAATAATTTGAAATATTAAAAATAAACATAATAAACATCCAAAAATATACATATATATTGATAAATCCCCAAAAAGGGCGATGACGATATTAAAAGAAAACAAAAAAAATCTTCTGTTAGTAAATGAGGGGGAGATGAAATAGTCAAAAAAGAAGTGAATAAAAAAACTATGGAAGACGACAAAAACAACAAATACACAATAACATTGAAAGCGGCTCTCGCAGAGATGCCAGATTCCTTGAATGAAGCATCTGAACGGAAAATGTCCCTTACATGTCAAGGAATAAACAGATGCATAAAAACGTTTGAAATAATTAATGTAAAATGCATTTCTACTACAAATGTGCGTTTAAATGCAAAAAAAAATGTTATTGATTATAATTTTTGGCATTGCCTTTTTCTACAAAGCCTAACAAAGAAAGAAAATGTGTGGTTTTAAATTAACTGTTTGCTAAGCAGCCTATGTTGATAAGGAAAAAATATGACGGTCTTATTAGACAACCTAAATAGCCCGAACTTAAGACAACTAACTGAACTGTTGTTTACATGTTATCTCAAATATTATTAATTATTAAAAAAAAAATTAAACGTAAAAAAAGGGCAATAGTTTAGAATATGTCGTCCTTTATATTAGAACGGTTACAAGTGCACATCACGGGTCGAAGTCTGACTAGAACAAGCAGAAACTGCATGTATAATTTTAAACTCTCAAATTTTAAACATCCAATTAATTTATAAAAATATATATTTTTATATTTAAAAAAAAAGTTATAAAAATTTCAAAAAATTAAAAAAATAAATAAAATATATATACCTATACCAACCACAAAAAAAAAATCTGCACCTGCTAATCTTTGTATTTAAATGTTAGTGGATACAGAGCGGATTGTGCAAAAAAGTTAAAAGTTTTAATTTTTTTTTATTATACAATGATTTTTGTTTTTTTAATTAGTAGTCTTATAGATATGCTAAGGAAGGACCTTTATAGTTCAATTGTTTGGGCTTGAAGACAAATAAAATATGTAATAAGAAAAGTAAACAAGTAAAGCAAAAATATATAAAATTAGGAAAATATAAAAAAAAAACTCAAAAAAAAAATCTTTCCATGCACTAGCCATTAAATACTATTGGCATATGTACAGAATATTGGGCGGGAGCCCAGAGAAGGAAAAAAAATGTCACGTCCTCCTAAATACGTTATAGAACGCGAAAACTGAATTTAAAGCAGGCATCACGTTCGTCTCGAAAATATATTTCATTTGCTTACCCTCACATTGTTGGTCATCATACAACCCAACGTGCCCCTTTTTTGGCCTCTACCGCCCCATAGACCTCAGCTTCAACTTTAACCTATCATTCCGATGTTTGGGAACCAAGACGAAGATGACAAATTTTTTTTATTTGGGCTCCCGCACCATATTTTACCCTTCAGCCTTACTATTTTTTTTATAAAACAATCATTTATAATATTTTATTGAAAACCAAATTTTTTAATTTTTCTTTTGAATTTTCACGTCTTTCCATATTATCCCATTTTTTCTATTCTGAATTTAAATTAAAAAGACTGCATAAAAAAAATAAAAAAATTAACAATTATTATTATGATTTTTTAAAAACACAAAAACTACGAAAAAAAATTTAATAAAATGCAAAAACACAAAATTCGTTCGAAAATTACCACAAAATTAAAAGTAATAAAAAGAATACAAAATTACAAAAAAAAAATCAAAAGCGAATTTATAAATTAACAATGTCTTTTTGAAAATCAATAAAACCAGCTTTGACCTTGGTTTTCGTTTTAAGTGGGTATTTTTAAAAGTGTTTCATTTTCGCTTATCCACCCAGACCTAAGAAGAAAAATCGATCAGGTTTATCCGAAAAACTGCAAGTACATTAGTAATGAATTTATTATCGATATGTTAAACATGATCAATCAAATTCTAGCTTTAAAAGTTCTAGTGTCTCTTTTAATCTACACCAGAAATACGGACTTCATTTAAAAGACTGAAATATAATCCTTGATTTGGTGCAAAAATTTTACACCGTTTCATGTTTATATCACACATAAAAAATTTAAAAAATAATTTTTTTCCTGAGCTTTTAAAATAAGTAATAAAAATTTAATTAAAATCGGCCACAGGGCTTAAAATTTCAATCATGAATAGGTATATATAAAATTAATAAAAATTCGTTCCGTCTTTAGAAATCTAGTTCCCTAGCTGTGGTTGAAATTTCACGTCTTTATGACGAGTGTTTTTTAATACATTAAGGCTTCCACAAAGCTCTTAATAAACATTGCTGTTGGTCAAGTAAAAAATTGTCATTAATTAAAGAGCTCCAAAATGAAGTATCTTCATAGTTTAAACGACGTCATAATCCATAATATGGCAACACTCTGAGAATGCCAATGCAAGAGAGAAGTAGAGTACCATGACGAGAGCTCAACGAAAAAAAATACATTTGTTTATGTGTCTCTAAATGGAAACGAAAATAATAACACAAAGCCGTATTCGCGTAGAGGAAAGAAAACAAATGCAAAATAGATAAAAATACCATAATAAGACAAAAAAAGAGGCAAATACCGAAAACCCGAATACGGAAATACGCAGTGACAGAGAACACCACCACTCATTTGTTTTGTATTTTCATTATTCGACTTTTCTCATACTACATGTGTATATTTTTACTACAAACGTACTACGGGCGACTAGTGCAGCACCAGCAACAAAAACAACAACAACAACAAAGCTTCAATGCCAATTGCTTTTCAACTAAATTTGTAATTATTTTTGAGTGTGTCTGTCCGTCCGTCTGTCTGTCTCTTTGGTTCTGCTGCAATACACATCGACGTTGACGTCTATTGTGCGCTGCCATTTACTGCCGCTGCTGTTAGATTTGTTTCGTTCGCATATGTCTTGTATACAGCTCATCGGTCATTGTACGTCAAAATCAGTTAACTACAAAAATAAGCATATGCGAAAAAGAAGACGCAAACAATTAACAACAAAATAAATAAGCAGAAAAAACCTATCAACCATTTTTGGTTGGTTGTATTTTTTTTGTTATGCTGCTTCATTTGTGTCGTCATTCTCATACTCTTGGTGGTAGTGGCGAGGCGGCATCATCGTGATAGCTCAACTTAGTTTAGCCTAATTAGGTTTTATGGTGAAATAGTGCAAACGACAAAAAAAAATGAAACGGAAAAATGGAAAATAATAAGAGGAGGAAATATGTGATATAATAATGCTTGCGAATATAGCCGAGAAGAGACGGAGGTGATATAATCGAAACGGAACTGCAAAGATAGTTGTGGTGTGTAATGTGGTCTGAAGGTTATAGCCTACTAAGGCACCTTGTGCCGTTATGAAATGGCGACGTAGTAAAATTAAAGGCTGGATGAAGCAGGGCATCTGTTTTTGTACTTAGAGGGCAAAAATAGAATATTTGGGTATAAAATAATTTGGTTTTTAAGACACGATATACCTACTTACCTATTTGTATATCTGTGCTTGCAAAATTCATTTATCTTTTTCGAAATATTGAGAGTTGATTATGCCAGTATGTTTTAAATTTCGAAATGTAAAGTCTTTAAAATTTTCAAACGATGATAACAAAAATTATATGAATATAATAAAAATTTGTATTTTATTACTATGAAAATACATGTATAAATATGGATTATAATTTTTAAAAATTATTTTTTTCATGCCTATGTTAATATATGACAGTACACAAATATGAATTTTATTTTCAAAAATAGCTTGCTTAATTTTGACACTGCTGTAACCTTGAATGGAAGTCCCGAGCGACGCACCGTTTCATACATATGAGGAAACTATAGTGTAATTTCTATTGAAATATTTTCACAGATGTCCACTAACGCAAACAACGTTAAATTTTAATTCTACAACAATCTTGTTCGAATTAAATAAAAAAAAAAACGAAGATAATGGAAATTAATATGATTAGTGACGAAAATTTTGAAATAAATGGCGGTTATTGAAAAAGTTAATAAAATAAATTGGCAAAAAAAATTAGTTTCTTAATAAGGATTAGAAATGATATTTCCAACATAACTGCGACAAACATTTATAATACGATGATAATACCACACTTCGAATTTGGATTTTGTACACATGCTGCCGTGAAACTCAACTGGAAAGGATGCAAAAACCCCAGAATAAAGCAATGCGAAGTATTTTGCTTGAATGTTTAAAATGGTTAAATATTACACAAGACTAAAATTAAATACCTTAATATTTATACGAAAAATTAAGCAGGGCAAGAAACGAGTTTAGAAATTGTCAAAACTTCAGACTACACCGAGTAAAAACTGCAATGCAGTCAACACTTTTCTACAAGGGTCTTAAATTTTTCAACACGCTTCCCTGCTACATAAAAAATTAAACAAATAATACTATTTTTATAAGAATTTGTGTACTTTTTCTAAAAAATATTCTTTAATTTGTAATATCTATTTTTAAATTATCTATTATCAGTTTAATTTATAATGCCAATATTTTGGTATTTGTTGTATTAAAAGTATTTTAAATACTAAATAAATAAATTAATGAATGAATTCTGGTCGAATAAATAGTCATATAAAAACCTTTTCTTCTCAGTTTTTGGGGTTCGAATTTATTATTTATTTAGGTTTAAAAAAAATTTGATTCTGTTTTTAAAAATTAAGTTTTTGTTTTACATTACCGTTATGACAAAAGTTAAAGGGTCGATTTTCTGAATTCATGCACCCAATTGGCTATATAGATCAGAATGTTCTTTATGACCTATAACAAGTTGGCAAAGTATGAAAAGTCAGAATTCCGGGTTTTGTTTTTATTAAAGTTCTCACTTTGACTTTATTTATAAAAGTGATGTTTAAATACGTTACAGTTATTAAGTCGACATATTGGGCCAACAAAATGCAAAACTACTAAGACAAGCTAAAAAAAAATGTAAACAATTCGCAATTCGATTCTTCAGTATAATAATATTATTAAGCAGTACTTGTTGCTAAATGACCGTTTTTTGAAGAATCAAAAAAGAAATGACAGAAGTTTAGGATATTTGGGAGGATTGTCTATTTGAAATAAAAAATTTGCCTTCATCCTCGTCTTGGACCCTCAATGAGGCCCCAATATGCCCTAAAGCATAGAAATTCTGTGTGTATCATAGAACCCATGGTGTCGCTTTTTTGGGCTCCGTAGAGCATTGGAATGGTCAAAGATTAGAAACCAAAAATCGGTTTAGAATTGACTAAGTTATAAGCTAAAATCCGTATACATGGTTATGTTATACTCGACCAGACCTACAACATAAACTAGGTCACTCCCCCAGCAGCTTGAATTTTTTTCCATTTTGTCGCAGTGTGTAGTTGCTCATGAAAAATAAAAAATAATGACAAACATTTTCGACACATATGTATATGGAGGCCAACCCAGTAGCCGACACATCCAGATACTACTATTCGTTAACAAGTGCCATTTCATACCACCGTGCGTCACAAACATATTAGTCATACTTAGTTAATAGTACTATCCTAATGTATGTTTCATGGCCTATTGCAATTTTTCTTACGATAGTCTTTTCCTCTTATTTAACGACTAAAAGTGTGTCAATGTTTTTCTATCGATTTTGCTTTAAAACAATATAACAATGTTCCTTATTTCTCTACACACTTCTTGTATCCAACAAAAATCAACATAATAATCACGTTCGTCATTGCAACAGTAATAAATTCCAAGGCTCTGTGCTGAGCGTCACATAGATGATGGCTCTATTTATATTTAGCAATTGCAATTTCAGCACCACATGCACTTTTGTGAAAACAAAATTCCTTCAGCCAACAAAAAATAGTTCTCCTCAGGAATTAAAACAAAACAATAGCAAGAAACACATTTTAAAACCGCCCTTGCCTAACATGACCGATGGCTGTCTACGCAATTGGTAGCCTCCGAACAACAGCAACACAACAATCTTGAAGTCAGCAACAATCGCAATGGCAACCTAGTAAACCAACCCCCTCCCCCATTGTTGTCCTTAATAGGATTTTGATGGTTTGGCTGTACACCGCACAAACACTATAGAAGTCATCATCACTGACATAGCGCTGGAGTCACCACCAACGCCATCATGTGCTCGCTCAGTCAGCCAGCCATAGATTTCGTTCAAAGTCAGAGATGAGGAATAAAAGTGGCAATTCACAATTTGTTACAACACAGGCAATGAAACAAATTTGAAGCAAATACGAGGGTTGTTATTTTTAAGTTTTGAGGAATAACAGAATATAGCCCTATAGTTACAGGGAAAGTGTCTGCAGATCTTTTTGGCGAAAACAACTATGTACCAATAAATAGATAACATTTATGTATATTTAAATCAAAAATTTATATTTTAACCAATTAATGAAAATTATCAACAAAAACTTTACAACTTTTGTACTACTTTAGCACGTACGACACATACAAAAGTAAGGAAGCCCTTGTGGTTATCCTAAATGTATATTCCACTGTTTTAAAATTTTATTTTTCAACAAATATAAATATACACTTGCACACTGTATAAAAATGCACAACAAAATCAGCTTTTTTTATACGAACAAACCAATTTTTACCAGTGATAAAACCGTTTTAAACAACAGTGTTGCCTACCTTGTAACACTGTGCCGAAATAAAATAATCTATCATCATCCCTGTTTGCAATGTGTTTGTGTCCTCTTGTACAAGCAAGACCTATTACAAATGTCAACTATACAACCCATAATGATTTTTATATTTGTTGATCCGTTTGTGTGTGCGTGCGTGCGTATGTTTACGGTTGTCATTTGTTTGATTCATTTACTACATTTTGTTGCTCCTTTCTCTTCATTCTGAAATAAGAAACGTATTCCTCTCTCTCTGCACTAACAGCGATGATTACAACAGTTACAAAACAAAAATTACAATTACGTTTCACTATGCTCCAAAAAACTTAGTTGTGAGTGAGCTGGAGGCAGAATGTGAATTCCAAAATTCTAATGACTGTTTCAGTGTTAAAATGCCAAAAGAAAAAGAGTGAACTGAAAAGCAATCTACATCATCATCATCAATCCTGTCACTCCCATGTGATGTAAAATGAATATTCACTATTCTCTCTTACTACATAGTGCGCTCACTCACACTCAATGTTGGGCTCTCTCGTTGTTCTTGCTCCTTTTGAATTGTCATTGCTGTACTTTTATTGAGACTCACACCTTCTCGTAATTTTTTGTTTTGTTTTTTTTTTCATGATTGTTAGTTTTGTAGATAGTTGTAGAGTTTTGTTGTTTGTTATTTATGCTCTTGGGTATTATTTGTTATATTGGAAATTTATTTATGTACTCCTATTAGAATAAGAGTTTGCTCTCATAGTATCCAATAAGGCATTTTTGTAGTATTGTTATTAAATAATGTTATTTACGTGGTACGAATCCCAAAGGCGCTTTAGATTGATAGCTAAGGGAATAGTGGCAAAATTGCATTCGACAAGTCATATCCCAAAAAAATGACGTACCTTTTAAATTAAGACCCCAGCGAAATATAAAAATATGAAAATATTAAAATATAAAAATATAAAGATATAAAAAAATAAAGATATAAAAAAAAATAAAAATATAAAGATACAAAAAAAATAAAAATATAAAGATATAAAAAAAATAAAAATATAAAGATATAAAAAAATAAAAATATAAAGATATAAAAAAAAATAAAAATATAAAACATAACTTTGAGTTAGGTTCTTGTTTTTCATATGACATTTGGGAAGAGGTATTTTGTAAGGTATTTTTGTATTTCGCACTTTTGGTATTGAATATTTGATAAGAATATTTTGATGATGGTCACCCTGCTTATTGTCAATTTTAGTATTTTTTTTGTTAGTGTTTGTTTGTTTTTTTTTTCTACTACGGCGATGATATTATTATGAGAGCAAGAGAAAGAAAACTCTCTCTAATAATAACAAAAAAAAACATCAACAACAACATAAAATAACTGCATGTAAGCGCCGCTAAAGCATATGATGATAGTAGAAATACGTAGTAGTTGTAGTTGTACTACTGGTGAATGACGAAAAAACAAAATGTACGCGGAATGATAGTGGAAATGTAGGGAAAACGGAAAAAGTGGAGAAGACAAATGCACACACCAACACAACACACACACACACAGGTATACACGATAAAGTTTCTTTTACTCTTCGAATTGACAGCAGCAGCAGACGACGAACAAAAATGTAAAGCATCTTCTTTATCTTCTGCCAAGATGTCAACCGTCATCCTCCCAACAAAGTTATTTTAATGAAAAAATATTTAAACAAACGAAATTCAATAACAAGTTGCATTAAGCAGCGGAAATAGGAAACGAAGGGATTTTATGGTATGTGAAAAAGGATGTTGACTGCTCGTCGTACTACTAATCTCATGTGTGTGTTACAAGAAATGTTTGAATGAAAAAGTTATGAATGAATGCAGTGGAAAATAAATGCACAACTGCAGCCGCCAGCAGTTGGGAATAAAAACGACATCGGCAAATGGAAAGGAAAATGATATACACAATTTTAAATATTTAGCAGAGAAAAACTACAGCAAAGTTAAAGAAATTTTAGGAAAAGTGTTAGTGCTGACAAAAAAAAAACACCACCGGGTTGTAGCGAATTTTCCAGATAATTATAGCTGTATATATTATAAGTTATTACATTCCATTTAAGTTTTATGTCCAATAATGTGTTGTTTTTTTCTTTATTGCTTTTCTAGTTTTAGATTCCGCAAACATTTAAGAGCAGCAACAGCAGCAGCAATAACAACAAACAAGATTCTGACAATTGCAGCAACGGCAGTGTAATCAACATCTGCAATTGTCAATACAATCTTCTACGGAAATTGGCAGCAAAGACAATTTTAATATATTGCAAACGTAAAACAAGCTAAACAAGTGAATTGTTAAAAATCAATACCAAGTGTTTATTTTATTGAAAAAATATAGAAATACAAAATTACAAAAAAAATCAACGAAATATCAAGAGTGAAAAAAAGGAATATATAAAAAAACATTTTATAACAAATATTACTAAACACCAATCAAACAATAAGCAATAATGTTAAAAAAATTCAATAACGTAATAATTATTCATGTTTGTTGAAACAACAATGTTATTCCTCATGAAATTTGATAAAACTATAAAATATTTAACGCTTTATCGAAAAAAGTTTGTGCGTACTAATATATAAAATATAAAAAGGTATTAGTTTAAAAAAAAAAAAATAAAATTGAAATACGTAAGTGCTCTTAAAAAATTTACACTAGTAAATGGTCTTAGAAATCGATTTGTTTTATTAGTTTATGTGGCTATAATGATGGTTTTATGTACTCAGAGGCAGACAAATTTATACATAAGACATCATTACTTAAACATGATTTATTCCATATAAAATTACATAAATTCCGAATTGCAATAGCTTTAAACCGTTCCTCTACTATTTCTCAATACGGTCAAGGGATTGGCGGCTATAAATATTATATACTAAGAAAACAATTTTTTTTGTCTATAAAATTTATATAAATAAAAACAATATTGTGACTATATACTTTTTGCTAAAAAATTTAAAAAAAACATTGGAAAAAAAATTTTGGTTTTTAAATTATTATTAAAAAAAGTATTGTTAAACTGTTTTGTCCATAAAAAAATACATAAAAAAAAAATTCTGTGACTATATAAATTTTGCTTAAAAATTTAAGGAAAACAAATATTATTGGAAAAAATTAAATCTTGGTTTATAAAGTATTATTAAAAATAAAGTATGTATTATTAAAGTCTTAACATTAGAGTGATTCAATTTTTTTCTCGTCCAAGCGGTTATCAACATCTTACTCTACGGTGAATTCTAAGAAAATTTGCCCAAGAAACCATGGGTCTAAAATCAAAAACTTTTCGTATTGGGGAAAATCAAAAATAAGGCCCACAATTGCCGGGAACCGCCACTAGAGGGTTAAAATGTATGACAGACCCCCAGTCATTTTTTTCTCCTAACATTTTTCCCAATCATACCTACTCCCCATATTCACCTACTAAGGGAGTTCCCTACAGCATTTTTTTTGCATAAAATTTGCTGCCACCGCTTGAGCTGCCCCAGAGTCGCCCCTAGAGGAGTTAAATGAATGACCAGCAAATCCACAATAAAGCCCACAATTGCCCCGGAATCGCCTCTACAGGGTTAAAATGTATGACCGACCCCCCTACTCCCCGTATTTACCTACTGAGAGGGCTTCCATACAGAATTTATTTTATAAAATTTCCTCTACCGCTCTACCTGCCCCGGAGTAAAGGAGTTAAATGAATAACCAGCCCCAATATTTTTGCATAGGGCCAAGTTCTTCCTGTATACCAAATTGTATCTGTCTAGGACTAAAATAAAATTTTGCCACAACCTATGAATAAAAAAAAAGAACCTGAATCATTATTTTCGATGTATCAACCACCTGAAGTCGAAACCCCATTTGATCGTATTGAGATATGTAAATAATAATAATTCACAAAGTTTAACAAAAAAAACACACGATATTACCTCAGATCATTAAATTAAGCTTTGACAACAACCTTATAATCCTCCGCCTACCCTACGATACGACGAGGTCATATACCCACCAATCAATCATTTCATCAAGTGTTTCATATTTCTTGTTTTTCTTTTTTCAATAGCGAAAATAATTTGTATACAATCAATATAAGAAATATTAAAATATTATTTAAAAAAAAAATCTTAAAATTGTGTAAAGTGAAAGAGAATTTTGAAATAATTTGAAAATTCCAATAATTAATACAAAAATAAAATCATTGGTGTTGTGTTCCTTTAAGTTAATTTCTTTCTAAATCTACGAAAACAAAATTGTTCCTGTCTTACTGAAAAAGAAACAAATGAAAAAAAAAAATCTCACAAAAAAGGAGATAGTAAACTTTTAAATACATCTAAATATATATTTTTTAAGTATAAATAACTCAAATAATACTCTCAGCAAAAATATCAGCAAATAATCAGTTAAAATCCTGGCAAAACAGGCACACAATTTAAAAATAAAAGTGAAGTGAATGAATATAAATTAAAGAAAAAAAACACAAAATATATTGGAAAACCTCAAAATTTGTACAATTTGGTAAAGCCAACAAATTAAAAAAAATCGAAATTATAATAAACGGCCGTAGCTAAAAAAATGTTATCAAAAAGTTCATAACGTTTCGAGAAAACTATCTAATCTAAAAGCTTATTGACAGTGTTAAAATACTAAATTATCTCACAGCTGAAATAATCTACATCGTTTTAACGATCGTCACCCGAACGACATCATATCCAAACTGGAGTTATATCATCGTTTTAAACCCTAACATTTATCCAGCTTAATGCAGCTATGGCCACCAGTTGGCGTTACGGTAAACGGAGCAAATATCGTGCCAAAGGTAAGTCTTTAGACCTGTTTTTTTGTTTAGATCTTCTCTAGCACAGTTTTGTATTTAGTTTACCATTGATCGTCCGACTTCCATTTATCATTGGGTGGGTTTACAAAATATAATTTCAATTATTACTTTTTATCTGAAGATGGGAAGAAGCAAATATATAAAATACGAGATATCGGGTTGGTTACACAGGGTGGTGCAAAAAAAAACAAGTTTCTTTTTAAAAGTGAAATAAAATCAAAAAAAAAATAATTAATTATTTTCCAAGTAATATAGCTTTTTTAATAAGAACACACATACCCATTTATTATGGAATAAAAGTTCGTTTAAGTGGCTGACTCGGCCGACTAGCCAGTAGAGTAATGCCATATGAAGCGATCACATACATTTTGGGTCATTTCTCCGAATTTGATGAAAGTTTGCTTTCACGTACCTTAAAATGCGCAGAAATCGAATTAGTATTTTTTTTAATTGAGATTTCGCTGTATGAAAATTTTGGGAATTTTATTTTGTAGCGGCTGTATTATGTAGTTATGTAAAGGTGATTACTATTTTAAAATTATAATTAAATAACTTAAAGATATCAAATCCTATATATGTATTTCTTAAACTCTTTTGTTAAATCGATTAATTATTTTGTTCATAACACTAATGTCATGTATCAATTCAATTGTTTTAACTATGTTTCAA
Organism: Muscina levida; assembly: GCA_964034835.1. Classification (NCBI taxonomy): domain Eukaryota; kingdom Metazoa; phylum Arthropoda; class Insecta; order Diptera; family Muscidae; genus Muscina; species Muscina levida. The sequence continues at coordinate 23,056,423 of OZ035882.1, read as the reverse complement.
TTCCATACTAGACGAGTTTAAAGATTTTACTTGGTCGCACCTAAGGTGAAACAATTGTTTAAAATGTATCAGTCTTCGCTTAGACAGCGGATAATAAAGTTATTTAAAAACTTAACTCCCCGTCTTTCAATCAAAAGGCTTTTCAATCCTAAATAGTATTAAGACTCTAACAGACCTTCGCGGACTTTAGAGGCTAATACTACTCTGAAACCGAATACTGACTTGTTTGTCTTATTTCGTTCCAGAGAATAAATACACAAAATAAACAAAACCCTTAATAAATATCCCACTTATTACAATTTACAAATTATTCTTACTTTGTTCTGCATTGAAGGAACTTTGAACTGTTCGCAATAAAATAGTAATTTTTTTCCGATATTAGATAATATTGTCGTTGAGCCCCCACAGTTTCATGATGTTGTCTCTCCAACAAAAAATAAAATAGATAACAAAAAAATTAGAAAAAAATATTTTTTTTTTAATTTGTCTCATTAATGTTGTCTGCTGCGTTAATTGGCAAGAAGTCTCATTAACACTCGGCGTTCCAACAACAATTAACATAGCAGATAACTTTAATTGGACATCAAAAAATATATTTTTCTTATTTTTTTATATTTTTTTCTCAAAAATTTGAAGAGATACCATTAATGGTGGCTTTATTTTAAAATAATGTAAAGTTTTTATTTTAAGAATATGTTTTTTTCATTTTTCGGTTTGAGATCTGTTTTCTATTAACGCTAAAAGAGTCTTGATTTATTTTAAATTATAAAAAATATAAAAAATTTACTATTTTATTTCGGATAGTAGAATCCTTTAGCATGCCATTATATTTATTCATCCATAACAAAGTTAAAAGATATTTTAAAAAAATTTCCCAAAATTTTAATACGGCCATATCTCAATTTTTTTTTTTTAAATGTATTAACTCTATTTTTGCGCACTTTAAGATACATGTAAGCAACATTTCATCAATTTCGGAGAGAAGACCCAATATTTTTGTCTGGGACTCCAATTTCCAAAACCTTGTTGATAGTTTCGGGCTGTGTCTTGCGGATTGCTTAGATGATATAGGCCTCAAATGTCTAAATCGTTTCTTTTTTGTCAGCATAACATCAGTCCTTTATGGTTCCCCATAAAAGAACCCAGTGTTAAAATCGCAGTGCCGTGGCGGCCAATTGATATCACCGAGAGGGCTTATAACACGATTTGGGGATTTGGAGCACAAAAGATCTCCATTGACCATAGGTCGCCCAAATACATGTCTTTTATATAAAAAGTCTGATAAGATGGCTCTGCAACGCCCACCGTTGACCAAAACGTTGTTCCCAGCTTCATTTTTGAAGAAAAATAGTCCTACAATGCCACCACTCTATAATCCGCACCTTACTATCACTATCTGTCGATGCATTGGCTACTCGATAGTATCAAGCGTAATTTTTTAACCCAAAATCAAGCTGCCCTAGGGTCTAAAGTGCGAAGCGATAAAGTATTTCTGAGTCATTGGACCTAGTAAGCAAATAATCCAAAATTTTTGTGCAAAATTCTCTTCTGAATTCAGTGCCTTACTCTTGAATACAGCAGCCAAATTCTAGCTTGTGCTAGAATTACCCATTACTTAATAGCTGATGTCAGGCATATTAAGTAGCAATGAATGATGATTCTCTCGCTTATATTCCCCCTTAAAATTAGCATAGGAGTGTCATAGGCCGTTTAATACGTGCGCTTCTGCCTACACATGGAATCGTGGATTCAGTCTAACACTCTCGGCTACAGTAGCCGAGAACCTGACGACAACGAATCCCTGCGGTAAAAATACCCATTACTTAATCGTTGATGTCACCTATATTTAGTAGCAATCAGAGATGATTCTCTCGCTTATATTCCCCCTTAAAGGAGTGTCATAGGCCGTTAAATAGGTTCGCTCTCGCTTACAAAGTAAGCTACGTTGTAAGTAGCTGCCATTTCAGTTGCAATTACGTTATAAGCGGAGTTTTAAGCGAGCTTGATAACACACTTAATTACGAAGTAAGTGACGATGTCAGTAGGTGTCATTTCAATCGGAATTATAATGAGTGAACGATATTTTTAACAGTACACACGCGTGACTTTCTAAGTACTGGGATTATGTCATGGATTACAAAATAGGTACTTCGTTTCATTTACCGCTAGGATGGCGGGAGTGTTGTCCGCTAGGGAATAAAAAGTATCAACTTACTTATCCATTTTTTGCTTGTACTGCTTAATTTTCTACAATCTTCACATTGTACTTGATTTCTTCAAACGAGACACCAAATAATTTAGCTTTGTTTATTTTGATTTTAGTTGAAATTTTTTGTTTTTTGTACTCTATTCCGTTTCGCTCTTCCTTATGTCGTAGCCGGCACCGACCGTCTCTTTTTTACTTCTGGGTAGTGGTTTTGGATCCTATTTCACTTTGGTAATTGATTGATTATCATTTCTAATAATTTGTTATTCATTCTTATGTTGCTGTTGTTGTTGTTGATTTTGTTGTTGTTGTTGCCGTTGCTCATAACAGAACGAAAACAACACATTTTGTGGGTTATATCGCCTATTTTTGCATTTTCACTCATGTGTTGCTGTCTTGTGAGTGAATCTATGTCGTTGTTGTGCTATGCTTACGCTATATGCCCAGTGGTGTGAACATTTGCAAGGCGTACAAAAGACGGGCCCCCCGGAAAAATCAATAGACGTGGCCATATGTCTTCTCATAGAATGCCTGCGGTCAGGTATTTTTCATATTTCCCCATAAAGGCGATACACGGTACTCAGATTTTGCGCCTATGGATATAAAGTCCAAAAACCCTAGATACCCTAGGGAGGACAGAAAGCTCAATAAAAAGGCTTTGCAGGCCTCACTAGCCTTGTAATTACCCCGCTGTCTGTACTTACGTTTGAATGTGTCTACTTGTTAGTGTGTGTGTGTGTTTGTGTATGTGTTTGCGTATAAATCAATATAATTGTTTTTGTCTCAGACGCAAAAAGCTGTCACAATAAACAAAAGCAGTAGCACATTGAGTCATTGAAAACATAAAGCTGCTAGAGACCACCAACATTGTACGCCAATCTAAGTCAAGGCTCATACATGATGATCGTCTGTTTAGGATTTCCTTATACACCGGGGCCGAGGTCTAACTTAAAGATTTTTGGCTGCATAAATGCTGTGCTTGGTGTTAAACTTATCGTAAAAATATATGATAAGGCCATAGTGGCATTCTTATTTCACATTTGAATTGTTTAAAAATTAATTAAAAAAATGTTTTAATTTATTAGCAAGCAGAATTCTTGTCCGAATTTCAAGGTTGATATTATTTAATTTGTTAATGGCGGAGCCTAGGTAGATAAAATTATCTACCATCTCGAAATAATAGTCGTCAACGTTCACGCTGTTTCCCAAACCAGTAGATTCATTGTTCGTTGAAACTAATAACTTCGTTTTGTTTCCGTTCACCATTAGTCCCGTTTTCGCTGGTTCCTTCTGTATACCTTAGCACACTCGACAGGACCTTACATGCGATTGGTAAAAGGCTGACTCTGCTGTAGTTGGAGCACACACATGTATAACTTTTTTCAGCACGGGACATAATACTCTTAGATTCCAAATGCACTCTTTAAGCCAAACCGTGCGTAGGAGCTAGTGCATGCTCGTTATCAGCTCTTCGCTAACGGACTTGTAGAGCTCTGTCGGAATTCCGGCTGTTTTATTATTTTTCAGCCCCGATATTGGTCTTCTTATCTCGCCTTGACTCCGTCGTCGACAATTGGCGTGACAACTTCACGTGCGCTGCCTTCTGGAACAAGCAGTAGCTGGAAGTGTTCTCGCCGTATATGCAGCACATTCTGCGTAGCAGTAAGCAGATTTCCATTCTTGTCATTACAGGAGGGTAGCCCATTACCGAAGCTTTTTGCTTTTAAATTCTGGTAAAATTTTCTGGTTCTACCTCTAGCCCTGTATTGCTCTATATCCTCGTTCTCTTGTTCCTTCATCTGACGTTTTGTCAGCCCGGGTTACAACTGGCTGCACCGTTGCCCTATAAGCGGCATCCTGCCGCTCAGACGCTATGCAACATTCTTCATCGTTTTTCACATCCTAGCACGATTGTTGCGACAGTTGCCATGAAATGCGCAATATGCTGCCACTGCGTACCGGGAACGTCAGATGTAAAGGCGTTGTGTCGTAGTAGTTGGGTGAGCTGGTTGGAGTAGGCAGTGGCTATCTCTGGGGTTTGCAGCTTCGCGATGTCCAGCTTTCTTTGTGTTTGGTTATGTGCGTTTTACACTCTGCTCAATATTGTACACACCTTTGCTTTAACCAGGTAATGATCCAAACCAAGATCAGCACCAAGGATCACCCGCACGACCATGACACTAGATGCATGCCTGCCATCAATTACCATATGATCAATTTGATTTGTATTGTTTTTTGATCGGGGTATAGCCATGTAGCCTTGTAAATATCTTTGTGCTGGAATCTGGTTCCATTCACTACCATGTTCTTTCCCGCTGTGAAGCTATCCAGTTTAAAACCGTTGTCTGACGTTTCGGAATGCTGACTGAAATTACCGATCGATGAACCAAGAACATCTTCCCTTCCTATTTGTGCATTAGTCTCCCAGAACAATTTTAATATCGTGGATATGCCTCTAGACGCTCGTAAAACGCATCTTTAATCTCATCGTCTTTATCTTCCGTCGGGGCATGAGCGCAAATCAGCGTGATCAGAATTGAACCGCGATACAAGATACTCAGACATCTTCTCGCTAACTAAAAATCCGCAATTAAATTCGTGCTTTTCCGCATGTCAGCTGTAATAGATGTCTCAATTCTTACGTCGCGAGCATCCTTGTCCTGTGCATCTCATCTCCTGGATGGCGGTGATGTCAGCCTTATGTTTTTGACGACATCCGCCAGTCGGATAGTGACAACCTTTTTATAAAGAATCTGGTCGTTCCAGGTGCATATCCTTATATCATGGTCCTTATTACGTTTGCGGGTGTCGTCAACATTTGGGAGGTTCCGTTTGTAACTTTTTCTTTGTCGTGTTTTCATAGCCAGTAAAGAACCAGAAGGCGGGTGGCTAGCCCAACCATCAGAGTTCGTAGCTCACTATTTGCCGCTGTTCATGATAAAAAATATTACGAACAACTATGCCCAGGTGCCACTACGAAGGAGGTTGTGCGTCGGCTTAAGATGCAAGATTCACTTTACATCCCCAGCGGCACGATATGTTATTTTTTATATTCTAATCATTTGAAGATTCAAATTATGTCGTCCCGAGAAGTGCGTTAAACAGAAGTGCGAGGCGCATTTTTCTGTAAAAGCGGCTAGTTGCTGCAGCGAGCTTTCACTGTATATTGTTATCAATATCATGCCTCGTTTTCACATTCTTATTGCACAACATTTTGTATTGTATTCCTGAAGTTCCATCACCATTTCCATGAATGAATTGCTAATGCATTGTGTTGTTTTTTTTTTAAATCATCGTTGATTTTTCGGTCTAGTGGAGGTTATCAAATGCAGCATAAGTTCAAAGCAAATTATGTTTTCGACCAGTGAGAAAAAAAAACAACAAAACAACAACTTGCAGACATTGGATCATACTGAAGGTTGTCGACATTTCGTTATCGTCATTTATTGAGAATTAAAGGATCACATGCTCATGTAAATAAATGAAAAAAATAACGAATATGCATTACCAGTACAACAAGTAGTAAGAAAGTTTGACGACGTTAAAATCCAAGTCCAATATTAGCTCTATACTCTTTTAGGGAAGAGAAATGTACGTATAAAACTATAGTTTTTAATTGCATCTGATTATTTTGATTTCAGATCTATTAAATAGTTTAACTACTAGATAGTCTTACTACGCCTTCCCTACTCTACTTGTGTTATGTTGCACGTCGCTTTCAACTTATACCCGAACCCTGGCTAAATGTAGCTATGCGTTTTTTTTTTCTCTAAATGTTTAAATGCAAAATAAATAAATTCAAAACCGAAATTCTACATAAACAAATTAAAAGAAAAAGAATAAGCATACATATGCATAGCTCTCGGCTTCCCCCGGCCGCACTATCACGCAATGAACCATCTCGCAAATTGGTCGATTCGAATTTAAAATGACATAAATGGAACTCGAAAAAGAGCAAATCAACAACAACAACAAGAAAAATCTATTCGCAAAATAAAAAAATCATAATAATACAAAAAAAAAAAAACACGACGTGGAGAGAGAAGAAATGAAAATAAAGCTAACTAATGCTACATAACGAAAAATAATGATTTTAAAAGTAAAACGCAATATGTTTTGTGGTGCTGTGCGATTGTTGTTGTTGCTGCTGCCGTCACCGCCGCTGGAAAGTCAAATAAAAAAAAAAACCGACAAATTGTTGAAGATAATAATCAAGAAATGTATCTCTCTCTCTCTCTCGACTAGAGTTGTGACAGCTCAAATAAAAACAGATAATTTTTGTGAAATATTTAGAATGATATGATGGGAATCTAATACAGATTAATGTGAATGGCTTTCAACAGCAGTTTTGTTTATAATTAAAATTTGAATAGTAAGTTGTTTGGAGTAGAATATTATGAAATTAACAAATATTACGTATGCGTATTGGGCCCATGTATTAGTCGAGGCCAATCGATAGACATGACAATGCAAAGAATTATCTATTATCATTGGCAGAAGTAGTGACGCCTGTACTAGGGATATGGGTCAATGAAAAAGTTTATTTATTGAGAGAGCCTATTATGTGACAAATTACCCTATACGATACTTATGAACTTCAAATCTATATTAAATTATTTCAAGTAACTTGATAAAACGAATGATGCAGAACTACTTCCTTTTGGGGCTACTTTCATGTGCAGTTCTCAGAATTGAGTCCCAAAATCATGTGTTGTACTATGTATACTTACAATTATATAACTGATGAATATTACCCACTGCACTTTTAGGGCATTTGGCTCCTCAAATAGTGGGCAGCTTCTGAAACAAATGCGAATCAAAAATTAAAATGTCTTATCACAATGATAACGTAAAAATCCTGAACAAGTTTACTTGCTTACCATTTTGGTCTATTAGACTACTTAAAATTTATTTTCATAACACTACCGGAAAGCATTTAATGGCAATCGTCATGACCGTTCGCAGTATTTATTTTGACATTTCTATTAATTTCTTTATTTACGGATGACTATCAAAAATTTGTTAATAAAGTCTAATAAAATACCGTCAAATTGTCTTTTATACATATTAATTTTTGTTAATACAAATACAAATGTTCATTTGCTTTCTTTTGGAACTTTTAAAAATATATCATTTTTAATCTTAAATTAACGCGATTAGCAAAAATGTTTTAGAATTGTCAGCTATTTTTAACACAAATTTCACACCACCGAGCAAGACAATAAGAACAGTGAAATATAAATAACAATTTCGAAAAAAAAAAACGAAACAAAACAAGAAAACATTTGAAAAACAAATACAAAAAGTATAACATAGCGCAACTATTTTCAAATCCCCCTCCTCCAAGAGATATACAATAAATCCGAACAGCATTGAAAGAAGCTACAAAAACAAAAAAATAGAAAGCACAACAAAAACATAGTGCGTCACGTGTGGACTGTGGGTGTATTACTGAAATTTTCACAAGAAGAACAACCAAAATTTTACTTGAGAGTGCTTAAAATACATACAACATACGAGGGTGGTGAGATATTTTAAGCACAACGGTCATATGATCACCATTAGCCTTGAAGAAAAAAAACAGCTATGATTTTCAATGGAATAAACAATGACATTTTGGTGTGAAATCGACCCTTTTGTCTGGCGGCTAAATAATACATAACATTTATATTAAAAATAATATAGAAAATAAATTCCATTGAAAATCTAAAATGTTAGAAGAAAGGTAATATAAAAATATAAAAATATAAAAATATAAAAATATAAAAATATAAAAATATAAAAATATAAAAATATAAAAATATAAAAATATAAAAATATAAAAATATAAAAATATAAAAATATAAAAATATAAAAATATAAAAATATAAAAATATAAAAATATAAATATAAAAATATAAAAATATAAAAATATAAAATATAAATAATACATAACATTTATATTAAAAATAATATAGAAAAGAAATTCCATTGAAAATCTAAAATGTTAGAAGTAAGGTAATATAAAAATATAAAAATATAAAAATAAAAAAATAAAAAAATATAAAAATATAAAAATATAAAAATATAAAAATATAAAAATATAAAAATATAAAAATATAAAAATATAAAAATATAAAAATATAAAAATATAAAAATATAAAAATATAAAAATATAAAAATATAAAAATATAAAAATATAAAAATATAAAAATATAAAAATATAAAAATATAAAAATATAAAAATATAAAAATATAAAAATATAAAAATATAAAAATATAAAAATATAAAAATATAAAAATATAAAAATATAAAAATATAAAAATATAAAAATATAAAAATATAAAAATATAAAAATATAAAAATATAAAAATTTAAAAATATAAAAATAAAAAACTTTATGAAGGTGTTATTATTATGAAAGAACACAGGGTTTGTTAAAGTTACACCATTTGTATAGGATCTGGAGCAGAGATGTTCGATGTCAGGCGTTCTAAGCTGTTTCTAAGCATGGGAATAATCCGCTCTATTAATTCCGCACTGTATCAGCATTACTCTTATATGTTACTATTGTCACCCCAATATTTGAAGTTTTAGCTGGTAACAGTGAACTGTGCCTTGTCTGGAAAACAAATGTTGGTAAAGTTGGTGAACCTCTGATGCATTTCGTTGGCAAATTGGACCCTGTCATCATGAGCGTGAGACTTTAATTCTTATATCATTTGAATTTTGTAATAATGTATATTTAAATCGTTGAGAAATAAGCTGTCTAAAGATGTTGTGGGCACATTTAAGACGCTAGACCGCTTTCGAGTAGACAGCCTAGTTTGTTGACGCACAGATGCTCTACGTTTTGTTTTCAATTCATTCTTGAACCTCAAACTTTTGTAACCGATTTATAATCAAGTGAATCGACGAAGTTTTATTTCTAAGTTGTATGTTGCAATGAGCGAAAATGTTCGTTGCGTTTTAGTCTAATAATCGTTGTTTCCTGCGCTAAATGGCACCATGGCACTTGGTAACCCCTCATGACCATTTAGATTTTATTTAACATTACCTTTTTATGCTTTTTGAGTTCCAATTTGTTGTGAAATTTTTGAAATTAATCAATTTTGATATTGAATTGTGGCAACACAACGTTCATTTTGTACAACCCTCTTATTTTATCCCCCGCCGTAGGAATTTACTCTCGGTTTCTTTGGCAGTATCGAAAATAACTACAAATCATGCGACTTGTGTGTTTTGTGTAATTCGGAATAAATAGAAATTAAAATTAGAAGAAAATACTAAAAAAAACAACACAAATTAACGTAACTTGTAACAAAATGTGATCTAATCACGATGTGATTCGATCAGGTCACACGTCGCATAGAAACTGCTCGGTCGCATTGTGGTTGCTGGCTGTGTTGATTGACTGAATCATGTGCTAAATTTACATACTTAATATTGAAACAATTTTGTGATTTTTTTTATGTTTTACTTTTTAAGGGGAACTCTTGTCAATGTTTGATATTATGCGTATCTGGCAGTGTTTGGGTATTATGACAGCAAATTATTCTTCTTTAGTTAATCGCTTTTCTGTGTAGACTTTATAGGTCGATGTGCAAATTTCTTAAGAACATTTCGCTGTTGCGTGTGTTTTTTTTGGCAACACCATTTGTTTACTTTTGTGCAAATTTAAAGCACTAAAAACTGATAATATAATGTGAAATTCGAACGGCTGTTGGCCTACTAATGGAGGTCGCCACTTCCTTCTGCCTCCAATGCGGCAATGCATAAACAACTTGGTTGAGTTTGACCAACTGCACATGGTCGTGAACATTTGTTTAATTTCTCTTGCAGCCAATCGTTCGATGGCGCTTTATTGTTCTAACAAAGTAACGAAATTAGGTCGAAGGTTAATGATATGCAAGAAATCGGTGTTGGGGCCCCTTCTGTTGCCGAGATTTTGTGAATGTTTGATGCACTCTTTTGTTTACGGTTTTATTAGTATAATCAACATATCATTGATTACTTTAAAACGCATAACACAAGTCGTAAAGGAATTATATACAGTAAAGTGAAGCAATTTTCTATATATGAGAGGCAACAAATTGTTTCAACACCTACATTAAAAAAAAAACTGATCCAATCAGATTGTATAACCTAAAAATCAAAATTTGTTCGAAATTTATTTTAATGGTGGCTTGACAGGTGTTTCGTGAATTGCTCTCCATTTACTATAATTCCCCAAGAAACACTGGGTTACCGTTGAAAACATTACCTTTAAGTTATCCCCAAAGAATGTCGTGAAGTGCAACCAATTGTCGATTAAAACCAATTCTCTACCGCTGGAGAAAAAAGCCATGCTACAAGGCAATAAACTTTAAATTTATATATTTATAAATCGAACTTCTGCAATCATTTTCTAGTCGATGAATTTTATGTCATTTGTTGTAATGAGCGCAAATTTGTCGGAGAATCGTTATTGTGACAGTAGTTTTGTCCGTTATTTTTAAGTTGCTACGGGTCTCCTGGGCCGAGTTAGAGCCATTTAAATTTCCGGGATATACCAAAAAAAAATTTGAAAAAATGTAAAAAATATCGTGGAAAAATTAGAAAAATTTAAGGAAATAAATTGAAAAATTCTAAAAAAAATAGAAAATCTAAAAAGCGCGCGATTTTAAAAAAAATAATTTTTTCTGAAAAACCCCGTAAAAAAAATGGGAAAAAATTCATGGAAAATTAGAATAATTTAAGGAAATGAATTGAAAAATTCCATAGAAAAATGAAATGTCATCAAAAAAGTGTGAAAATTTTAATTTTTTTGAATTTTTAAGATTTTTTTAATTAAAAAAAGAAAATTGATAAAAAAATTAAAAAAAACGAAATGAAGGAAACAAATGGACAGTTTCAAGAAATATTTAAAAAAATTCAAGAAAAAGTCCAAAAAAAATATTTGAAATAAGAAAATTGATTAAAAAAAAGGGTAAAAATGGAAAAAAAATTCTGAAAAAATTCTGAAAAATTTAAAAAATATTGGGAAATAATTCTTGGAAAATTAGAATAATTTAAGGAAATGAATTGAAAAATTCCATAGAAAAATGAAATGTCATCAAAAAATGTGAAAATTTTAATTTTTTTGAATTTTTAAGGGTTTTTTAATTAAAAAAAGAAAATTGATAAAAAATTAAAAAAAACAAAATGAAGGAAACAAATGGACAATATCAAGTAATATTTAAAAAAAATTCAAGAAAAAGTCAAAAGAAATATTTGAAATAAGAAAATTGATTAAAAAAAAGAATAAAAATGGAAAAAATTATGAAAAATTTAAAAAATATTTAAAAAAAGCTATGTTTTATTATATTTTTTTTGATGTATCCCTTTAAATGATTATTTGTTTTTTTTAATTTGAGTTGTAACGGTTGCAGTAGCGCCGCTGGCAAAAATTGTTCTTTTTGGTATATTCCGGACAAAATATTTTTTTTTTTTTGTAAATTATTTTGAAAATTGATATGTTTGTAAATTAGAGTAGAAATGAATATGTTGGCATTAATAGCGCCGCTGGCAAAAATTTATTTTTTTATTGGTATATCCCGGAAATAACTCGGTCCAAGAGACCCGTAGGAACAAATAACATCGTTGGATTCGTCTCGAAAATATCTTTCATTTGAGTGCCCGCACATGGGGGGTCATCATAGAACCGAAAGGGGCCCCTTTTTGACCCCCCCTCCCATGGGCCTGAGCGCCATCTTTGACCTGCCATTCCGATGTTTGGGGACCAAGACGAAGACAGTGGCATATTTTTTTTTTTAATCGGGCTCCCTCCCCATATTCTGGACCAGCCTATATTTTATATATATATTTTTTATCTTTTTATAAATTTTTATATATTTTACATATATTTATTTTTCTATTTATTTTCTATATATTTTTTACTTATTTTTTTTATCTTTTTATATATATTTTTATTTTTTTTATAAACTTTATGTATTTTTTTATTAATTTTTTTTCTTTATATTTAATATATGTTTTTTTATATATGTTTTATATATATTTGTTATATATTTTTTTATATTTTTTTTATATTTTTTAATATATTTCATATATTTTTTTATTTTTTTGTAATTGTTGAATTTTATTTGACCTTTTTCCCTATTTCTATTTTAATTTCGAACTCGATTATAAAAAAAAAACAAATTAAAAATTGTATATATATTATTTTACATTTTTAAAAAATTTTTATATTTTTTGATATATTTTTAATTTTTTTATATATTTTTATATTTTTTTTATAAATTTTTATATTTTTTTTATATTTTTTTTTGTATATTTTTATATATGTTATATATGTTATATTTTTTTATAGTTTATATTATTTTTAGATATTTTTTTATTTTATTTATATATTATGTGTATGTAATTTCTATATTTTAATATATATTTATATTTTTGTAATTGTTGTATCTTATTCGACATTTTTTAAAATTTCTCTTTTTCTTCGATGTAATAAAAACAAATTACAATTTAACTTTTTTTTATATTTTTTTATATTTTTTTTGTATATTTTTATATATATTTTTTATATATTTTTTATATATTTTTTATATATATTTTTTATATACTTTTCTGTATTTTTTATATATTTTTTATATAATTTTTTATATACTTTTTCTATATTTTTTATATATTTCATTAAAATATTTTTTTTATATATTTTTTAATAATTTTTTTTATATAATTTTTATGTGTTTTTTATATATTTTGTAATACTTTTAATATATTTTTTATATACTATTTATATATTTTTGTATATACTTTTATATTTTTTATATATGTTTTATATATTCTTTTTATGTTTTTTTAATATACTTTTATAAATATTTTTAAATTATCTTTTTAAATATGTTGTGTATATGTTTAATAAATATATTTTTTTGTATTTTTTATATATATATTTTTATATTTGTTACATATTATTATTTATATTTGTTCTATATTATTTATTTATATATGTTATATATTTTTTTAAATATATTTTTTAATATATCTATTTTTTTTAAAAATATTTTTTAATATATTTTGAAATTAATTTTATGTACGAGTATTTGCTCAATGCATGTTTTTTTTACAAATTTTTTATATATATTTATTTTTAGTTATTCTTTTGTATGTTTTTTTTATATAATTTATATGCTGTTATATGTGCTTTCTACATATTTTTATATTTTTTGTTAATTTTATTAAATTTTTTAATTTTATTTTTTTAAGTTGACCGCTCAACTTAATTTTGGTTCATTGACAACTTTTTTGGGCTTTCTCCTTTTCCATTTAATTTGACATTGTTTGTTTTAATAATAAAAAGTTTAAAAACAATATTTTCCAATACTATTGATATTTGAATATTTTACGGAATTAGCTAAAACAAAGTTCTTGTCTAAACATCAATTGAACTTCTAATCTATTCTAATGTCTAATTTTCGAATGGTGATAAAGCACATATATGTGCCTTATAAGGACATCAATTTTTATGGATTAACTAGACTAAGATCTTACATAATATACGTCGGTTTTGTTCTCGACATCACATATATTACATCTCTTATAAATTGATCTATGGTCGGTTAGTTTCCCATTTCAAGCATATCATAACAACACAAAGGTAACTACTCATTGGCCTATTTTGTGTTAATAATATTCTTTTCGTTGTTATGTTTAGTTCAAGTTTTGCAAAATTCTATAAATAACTTTTCTTTTATTCTAAGAATGATATGTTTCTTTTTTTATATTTTTCTACTTTCAACAAAAAGCCAAATTTACCGTTCTTTCAAACCATTTCAATTTCTATTATGAGTTCATCAACTTCTTTGTCTAACATTTGTGTGTGTTTTCTTCTTCTTTACCTTCTCTTGTGTGTTTGTATGATTTTTCTTGCAGGAAATGAACCAGAATTTTTGAAAGTAATAAGAAAACGTTACGGTTTATTATTGCTTGAAAGAGGTTAGTAGAGTCGTAGAACTGTGAACTCAATAACACAATTAAAAATAATTTTCCTATCGTTTGTTTGCGTTCCATTTTAGTTGTATTTTCTTCTTTTTTCTTTCTCTGTATAGTTCTTTTCTTTGTTAATAAAAATTATATAAATATAATTTTTGTATACTACTAGTTTTGTTTTTCAGTATTATATTGATACAAATTTGCTTAGCACAATAAGTCGGCCCACCTGACTAAAATTTCGTTATCAATTTTTCCAATCTTTACTTAGATATTTTATCACTCGTCTAAAGAAATCATAAGGTTTATCTCTCCTTCAAGTTTTGTTTGTTCTTAAATACATATTTAAATTTTTTGACTTTATTTACATTTTACAATATTAAGACTTAGTCACGTTTAATATAGCGCGGCGATAGTAAATACATTTAGAATACATTTAGTTTTTGTTTCTTGAGCTTTTGTTGCTTCTTATTCTTATTCTTAACGATTTGTATATATTATCAAAACGTGTTGATTTTTATGACATTTCTTACCTGAATATAAAAATATTTTTTTACTGTACTGTTCCGATAGCTAAATTTCCAAAATATTTATTTTATGCCACACTAAAACACTTACAGATATTCACCATTAAAATTTTCTCTTATTTCCCTCTCCCCTATTGCACTCACTCACTGTGATCACTATTTTGTACATTTCACGTATCCGTGAGATGTATTACCAAAAAAAAAAAACAGTTTTAAAACATTCTACACAACCATACAAATAAGCTAATAAATGATTGTAATCATTTTGGGGGAGAGATGAAAAAAGTGGCGGCTTAAAGTGTTGGTGCTGGCGGTTGTTAATTGTTTGGATTTGGTGAAATCTCGATATTTCAAAACTGTCCCCTCTAGCAATCTGTTGCGTACCTTGGGGTACCAAATTAGTTTTGGTATCACATTCGTATTCTTTTATGTTGGTTTCCACCTTTCTTTTGATCTTTCTTCCTTAGTCTATTATTGATTACATTTTAAATGATTCGTCAGCTACTTTCTCTTTCATTTTCGCTTAACTATTTGAATGTTTTTCCATAATCATTCTCATTCATTATCCATTTCATGTCTTGAGGGGGTTTTGCATCGATCAGCTTTTTTGTTGTTGATTTATATCCCAAATTCTTTTCGCATCTTAATAAGCTATTCTATGATACGGCGATTAATGAATACTGCGATAGCGTACTTCGATGGTCATTGTCCATTTGCTATGGTTGTAAATCTGAATCTGAAAGATATAAAGGCTATACCCTTTTGCTAAGAAAACAAAATTAGTAAGTCCACATCTATTATTCTCATATTTCGTGTGAAAACAAAAGATATGGGTTGGTTCATTAAGCTCTAAACCACTGTGCGACCCCAATCTATCCGCTGCCGTTACCTCTGTCTTCATAAATTCCCTAATATATTAAGCATGTCAGTGCCAAAACAAATGAGTGTTTATGAATTTTCTATTTTCTATTTAGTGTTTAGTGTAAATACGTATCTATCCATATATACATACGCACATACATACACGACGTTAGAATGAAATCTATTTTGTATCTTGTAGCGAAAAAATCAAAGTGGTGGAAACTACTGCTGCGCTAACATCAAAACAATATACGCTAGTTTAAAAATAAAATGCGAAAACAATACGAATTCTTTTGTATCGCCAACAAAAATATCATAGCAGCTACGACTATCCCCGGCTTCAATAAATACTAATAAATAGTACGAGTGTGAGTGGCAAATCGACAAAGCACAGCAACGATCCAAATAGCGCATCAGCTTCGCAGCTGCAGCAATATAAACAGCAACACAACACACTCGCTCACATCAATAATGTTTCAAAACAAATAGTCACGTGTCTTTTCCAATGATTTACTATATTGTGCCGAAGTGTTGATATAGTACGTGGCGGCAGGGTGCGATGGAGGAAGGCTGGAGGATCGTCACAATACTAACGAAATCGTCTTAGCAATCGGTTATTTTTATATGTCCGCCCCCGCCACTTTATGCCTCGAAAAAAACTTTCATGCATAGCCATAGCCATTACCATTAAAATATAATAACACTTTTGTCGTCGTCGTCGCCTTATTGGTGTTGTTCTCCATTTGTTCTGTTAGCCGCTAGTGGTTGTTGCTGTCACCACTGTGTTGGCATATGCGGCGGCGCTCCAATTAAGATGTTCGCTGGCTCACCCCAAATTCACACTTTAGCTGCTCTCTGGTAAATGTGTTACAGCAGATATTGATGTCACATTGTTTGTCATTTGTTAAGCAGCGCCAACAAACATTTGTATGTTGTGCTTGCTGCCTGTTTCTGTTTCTGGCTGACGTCTTTGTGCCCCCAATATCAAAGTTTTTGGAAGACTTAGAACGACTATATGAGTACGAGGGTAGATTGGTAGGTTCTTTAATTTTTTGATACTTACATCATTTCATTAAAGTTAAGTACTGCTTGCTTCTCAATTGTTTCATAAAACTACATGGGCACTTTGGCATCTCTGTGTCTTTTTGGACCTTCAATGTTAATTGATGGAACTATGTCAACTACCACTTGTTAAAGGACAAAACTGAGCTATTAAGTTAGTGTTGTCTGCCATAGATACCAGCCATTGTTTTTTTTTTAAATTTTACTTTTTTAAAACTGTGTTTTTTTCTATTGACGATATTTGGATATAGAAATATCCGATATAACTCTGAATGGTCTTAATTTAAAGAATAATAGGTGGTCTACAAATGATCTAGAGCTAGTCTAAAAATTCGTAGTTTAGCTTATGTACATTGGGCATAAGAAGAAAAATGGTATTTTTTCATATCATTTAACATGATAGAAAAACATTTTACAATATTTGTTTCAGTGTTTTTTCGTTTCGAATTTTGGCAAATTGGTCATTTTGTATGGAAACTACAAGAAGGGTCGTGGTCAAAACGTATATTTTTACCACATTGTGCATTGTGGAAACCTGAGCAACACATACACATGGACCATAAAGTCTGCGTTCACCTAACCAATTTTTATAAGTTATAAAATAACGCGGCATAAAAATATAATTCAAATAAATTTTGTTACATTTTTTTTTCCTCATATTTCTTAGATTATAAAACAAAAACAAAATTCCAGATTTATTTTTACATTGTTGTTCTAACGGGGTTTTCGTCACATAACAAGCATACATACAACCAAAAAGTCTGCGTTCACTTTGTTTATTTTGAAAATACCGTTAGTTTTTAATATAGTTTTTTTTTCTTTTTGATCATTTTCTCTTCGTTTTCATTAAAAGTGATCGTTTAACAAGTTTAGTGTCACTTTTCAGCAATAATAATAATTAATCCACACAATGGAAAGCAAAGGAAAGGAAATTAGTGTTCATGAAAGAAAAATAATTATTAAATTATGGAAAGAAAGACAAAGCTTCAGAAAAATTGGTAAAACTATTGGAAGGACGTATTCATCTGTCCAGCGCGTAATAAATAATTTTAAAGAAACCGGAATTTTAACATCTAAGCCTCGGTCTGGACGTCCAAAAATATTATCTATGCGGGAAGAGCGCAAAGTAATCAATATGGCGAAGGTTAATCCCCGCATAACATCTACCAAAATTATTAAAAACATAAATGTAATGTTCAAAAAAAGTATTTGTGCCGAAACAGCTAGAAAAATATTACGAAAAGCTGGGTATCATGGTAGAGTTGCTCGAAGAAAGCCGTATATTTCCCTCGTGAACAGACTAAAGCGCATTGAATTTGCCAATAACTACATAAATAAGCCCCCAGAATTTTGGAAACAAGTAATTTTCTCAGACGAGAGTAAATTTTGTATTTTTGGCATTAAAGGCCGTCAAATAGTGTGGCGCAAAGCAGGAACTGCGCTTGAGAAACAAAATCTGGTTGGTACAGTCAAACACGGTGGTGGTGGAGTTATGGTGTGGGGGTGTATGGCTGCTGGTGGAGTGGGTCAAGTGGAATTTATTGAATCAATCCCATTGAGCATCTTTGGGATCTATTAGAGAAAAGAATTCGTCAGCATGTAATAACAAGTAAAGAGACTTTGCGGAGTGTTATGCAGACAGAATGGTCGAAGATTACAGCTGAGGAAACAGAAAAGTTGGTAAACTCAATGCCAAACCGATTAAGTGATGTCTTAAAACAACGTGGCTATCCAACAAAATATTAAAAGTTATTTTCTTTTAAATGTTATTAACGCTTTTGTTATTTTTCTTCAACTGAACGCAGACTTTTTGGTTCCTATATTTACTAAGTGTGGTACAGAATTTCCATTAATACAAGAGTGAAAAAAGAAATCTGGAATTTTAATTTTGTTTTGTAATCTCAACTATATGAAGAAAAAATAAATATAAAATAATGATTTGAATTATATTTCAATTTTGTGTTTTCTTATGATTTATAAAAATTTGTCAGGTGAACGCAGACTTTATGGTCTATGTGTATGAAGATACGGTAACCAATCCGTGAGAAACAGTCGGTCAGGGCTTACATGGGAGGTAGATTTCTTAGGACCATTCCATTATATTTTATCTAAGGGTCCTATTTGAAGGAGTTGAGACTCAAATAAGGTTAACCGTCATACAACGGCCACCCAAAGTGGCGGTCGGACCGCCCCAGAAATAATAAGACTGTGCAGATTGTATTATCCTATAGCCATCTTGGGAAAGCTTTAACGTAGTTTTCTCGTCACCATAGGAACCCACAAAATCTAAGAAATAAAAATTCATTCTATTTTCCCTGATTAGGGCAAAATAACAGTATTGTTTATTGATGGTGTAATTCAAACTAGGGATGTAACGAATGTGCTTTAGCGAATGCGAATGCGAAAGCGAATATTCCAAAATTGTTTAGCGAATGTCAAAAAATGGTTTACGTAAACGAATAGTTTAGTTTCATTCCTATTGTCTGCCTTTTCAAATAAAAATATGTATTCCAGTTAAGTAATTAAACATAAAATATTTATTTCAAAGTAAAACCAACAAATATATATATATATATATATAATTCTCAGAAATTCAGTCTTTATGGTAACTAAACAATAATTGTATTTACTTTCAAAAACTTTGACGTATTCAGTATTCAAAGTTTGGTAGAGCCAAGTTGTATTTAACAAAAAGAAGCTTGACTGCTTTTTCGCTATGCAATCTAGTTCTTAGTGGATCATAGATAAGTCCGGCTCCACTAAACAACTGTTCGCTGGAGACACTTCCCGGAGGCGTAGCTAAGAACTGGCGTGCCAAAGGTACTAACTTTTGGTATTTTGAGCTGTTTAGTTTCCACTACAATTCAGAATCTTCTGAAATATGATTTTTTTTTCTTTATTGTATTCAGCTAACAATTTTTTTTTCATGAGAGACTGAAAACGTAACCACTTGCATGTCGGCCTCAGCCTCATTATTACTTGTATTAAAGATTTTTTTTTGCGAATGCGAAAGCGAATGCGAATATTGAAATATATATTTATACGAATGCGAATGCGAAAGCGAATGTACAAAATGATGAGAATAATTCGTTACATCCCTAATTCAAACTTATAATCTACTGGATGAAGTATTTAGATACGAAAACAAATCAGATTCGGATTCAGTTATAGCGTTGTTGTCTTCTCCGGTAATTTGTACCCAGGCCGATTTTTTTCGACGAGTATTGATGCTCGAGTATTTGGTGCTCGGGTCGATTTATGATAGTCGGGAACTTTACGAATAGGTCGATTTGGGGTGATCGGGAACTCTATACTACACTCCGAAACTGTAGAGGTCAGGTAGGTCAGTATCGTTTCGAACATGGTAATTGGGGTACTTTCAACAATTCATGCTCGTACCAGCAATTCGGCGACGTACTGATGGTTCGGGTTTGTCGGTAGTTACGATTAATATCAGCAGTATGTGGTCAGCTTGGTGATTCGGGTTTTACTGAGGTTTCAGGTTAATGTCAGCAAGGGATGATTGATGACTCGGGTTTGTCGGTAGTTTGGGTTAAAGTCAACAATTCAGACGGGCATTGATGATTCGGGTTTATATCACCAATCTTGATGTTTTGGGTTTGTCGGTGGGTCAGGTTTATATCTGCAATTCGGGAATATATTGTTAATTTGGGGTTGATGGTAATTCACCTCAGGATCGTGGAGGTGACTCTCGTTTTTCAGCATATCGACTCCTGCAACAGGTGCTAGGATGATTCGGCATTTGTCGTAAATCAGTTTGGTATCCGAAACTCAGGATCATGTTGATCACTCGTGTTCTTCAGCAAATCGACTTTGGCAACTCGTGGTTGTATCGATCGGCTTCAGCTTTCGTCGTAAATCTGTTTAAAATACGCTACTCAGGATCGTGTTGATGATTTGTGTTCTTCAGCAAATCGACTTTGACAACTCGTGGTTGTATCGATGATTTGGCTGTCGTCGAAAATCAGTTTGATATCCGCAACTCAGGATCGGGTTGATAACTCGTGCTCTTCAACAGATCGACTATTGCAACTTGTGATTGTATCGATGATTCGTCTTTCGTCGTAAATCAGTTTGGTATCCGCAACTTAGTATTATATTCGCGACCGAACTAATAATGGTACCCGAAGGAGTATAAGTATTAAGTTGCTACGGTGCTAATTTCTTATACAATGTAACAGGAACGAATAGAATCTTCGTGTAACAGACCGAAATCAGTGCAACCGATTAGTCGGAGTTGGATTCAACGGACCGAAGTCCGATTTAACAGACCGAAGTCCGATTTCCCAGTCTCCAATTCAACAGACCAAAGTCCGAATTAACAGACCGAAGTCCGATTCAACAGAACAAAATCCTATTTAACGGACAAAGTCCGATTCAACAAACCGAAGTGTGATTCAACATACCGAAGTCTGATTCAACAGACCGGAGTCCGATTTAATAGACCGAAGTCCGATTAAACAAAATAATATTTCTTTCAATAAATCATTGCCCTGAGAAGGGCAAGGAAGATCGGGTACAGAGCAGTAAACTTTGCTGCGGTAGCAACCGACGACTTCACCAAGCAAAATGCTCGATCATTTAACTAAGTGGGGCTCTCGATGTAATGAGAATTATAATATATCGCATCACACTGCATCGATTATTACTTTTCCTTGTGATGTCGTTTCCTGAATGTGTTTGGTTGGTTGTTGGTCGTCGCGTTCTTTCGCCGTTCGTGGCGATTGTAAGAATGTGTAATTGGTGGCAGTCGCGTACATTGCCGAACGCATCGTTTGCGGCGGTCGTGTAATCGATTGTGTTGTTGTTTGCTCTTGAAGTAATTGAGACAGTGAATGCAGATTGGGTTATTTGGTGATATTCAAGAGTAAATGATTTACTTGTGTTGGTTAGAGGTTAAAAGGTCATCATTGTGTATTTAGCGCTATAACTGTATATGTAGGAGCCATATATGTACGGATGACTTTCGTCACGTTGCAAGGCATAACTCAAGAAGGAATAGCCTCATATTGCTGAAACGGAATCTATTCAAATATCTTTTCTTTGCATAATCAACAGTTGCATATTTCGAATTCCCCCCACCCCAAATGTGAACGGACTTTTGGCCCGATTATAAAACAATCTAAATCACCCAACCCGTTTTGTTAAACCCCTTTTAGAATAAGGGGTAATTATGCATGTCGTAGTCACGTCGAATATTTGTCGTTTTTCAAATATGGCATCTCTGATGTCGTTTTTGAGACAGAAATACGACTGTCCTTTCTTCTATCATGTTCTTCTGTTACAGATGATGACAAACACTTAACATTTCTGTTCATTATTACTAATTTTATTAAAAAAAAAAATCGAAGGTTGTCGAAAGTCGACTACGACATAAGTAATAAGGGGGATTATTTTTTATGTTTAGGATCACAACAGTTTTTGCTTTCCCAAACATTATGTATATATATTCAAGATAGTCTTCGTGTTAGTTGTTCAGTACAGTAGCAATGAATGTAGATTAATGAACATTTCGTATAACATTACATACTATTATTTTAATCATAATTTTTATATTTTTTATCGTTTCAGGTAATTAAAAGAAAAATATTGTTTATCACCATGAGTTGAAATAAAAATTGTAAGTTAATTTATATAAGTTTCACTTTTAAATGCACGAACTTATTCGCAATTGTTCCTGTTTTTTTTATAAAAGTATTTCCTCTCGAATAACTTTTTACATTCGTAGTAGTTTTTAAATATAATCGGAATTAAATTTGAAAAAAAATTATATATTTGAAATCTTTTTGAGAGGAGCCGGAGAACAAAAATTGGGTCATAAAACGTTTTGCCCGTACCATAATTGCGGACCACTTTAATAGCAAAATTTAGAGTACTATGTACTCCATTTCACGAAAATTATCCATTGATAATATTATGTAATAATAAATGTATTACCATTTTGCAATCGTCTCTAAGATTTTAAGAATATAGTAATGATAACAAAGATTCTGTTGCAATCTAATGTTTGAGTTAGGAAAATTAATGAAATACGCTTAAGTATATAAAATATATGGACCAACTACAGGCAGATATTGTGAAATAAATCATTTTACTAATATTTGAACTTTAGCCATCATGATGCGTTATCATAAATTTCTTGCCATATTTTGTTCACATAATTTCACCATATCAGCGTCAGACGGGAAATTCTTGCATGTATCGCTCGATGTAGTAACACTCGAATCAATGTATGTACATATAGATAAATGCTATCTATGGGAATTCTAAGCTGCCTACAATCGATTATTTAATATTTGAAGTCAATATATCACAAAATTCCATGTAATTTTGATAAGATAGCTTAACGAACTTTGTAACTTTATTGTGGTCTATCGAAAGTACAGCAACAATTCACCCCATCGATGCTTAAGCAAACTCGTTGGTATTTCCGTTTGTTGTATTATGTCTTTGATTTTTTTATCTCGCAAATTCTATTATTTAGTATTTATGTTACCACAATTTTATAATGTCATATATTAAAATTACTGTCACCCATCTTAAAATTCTTGGTAAGCTAAAAATAAAAACACTTGAATGTTTTGTTTGTTAACTTTAATACATAAAAATTTTTGAAATTTCTAAAAATACAGCATCCAAGTTTTTTTATTTGATGTAGGTCATTTCAACAACACACTATCACCTCTCACGCTTTATTGCCACGGTTTACATCATACGTCTGGCTAATAGGTTCAGATGTAATGATGGTCCAAAAAATACAGCTATACTCTATCTTTGTCGTTTACTTTGCTCTTGTTTGGATTTGGTTATGTCGGCCATATTATAACAGCATAAGAAAAGCAAAAAAAACAACAACAACAACCAACATTCATTTTCGGCATTTCCTGTTTATGGCAGTGCACCAAATTCCTCAGTGACGTGTTGAATTGTGCTGCACAGTGGTTGGAAAGACGTTTCTTTCGTTGTTTGAACGTAAAAAATTTGTATGCAAAATATTATAATTAAAAAAAAAATATTTTGTATTTATTCAAATTCGCTTAATTGTAAATAAAGTCGAGATTTCTCCATCGATTTTCGCATAAAATAACTCACTTTATTATGAAATAGAGAGAGGAAGGCAGTGATTCCAGATGTAACTTAATCTCCATCTTTGAGCTAATATAATCGGAAAAATTTTTCTGAACTGGTTTTGGATAATTAGAACAAATTAAAAAAATCCAGTGCCCGAGCGGGGATTCGTGCCGCCACACATCGCCGTACGCGTTTTGTCTTTGGGCAGAGACTCATGATTTTTACAATTAAATTTTTAATTTGATAGATTACACAAGGGAGCAAAATTGAACTTTTTGAGTGTTGTTTTGAATTCTATAGCTGTTTTTACCAATTTGAGGTCGCTGATTTTAAATCTGATCTCAATTTTTCTCCATCAGCTCGAATTTTTAAGTTACAGGTACTAATCGTATTTTCGCCTATTTTCCAAAAAATTATAGTTCAAAAAATCATAATTTTTTTTTCATATGCCGGATTTTAAAATTTTGTTTTTTTTTAAGATATCGTTGTTACCTTTAAAAAAAATCAAATTTTTTAATATCACAAAAAAAAAATGCTTTTTTACTCAAAAAAAAAAAAAAAAAAAGACATTTTAATTTTCTTCACTCTGAAAGTTAATCGATTGGGGGCAAATTGTTTTTTTTTATTAGCTTTATTGAATTTCATATTAAAGTAGCTTTCTAAAACATGTATGTACATAATAATCGATTGAAAATTGAATGAGTTATGCTAAGTTCGGTGATAACAGATTTTTCGCAATTTTTTGTTTCTACCCAAAAAAAATTAAAATTTTGTATTTTTAAAAATCATGACAAATTTGCAAATTTATTTATAGTTTAATTTATAGTTTTGCCTCCTATTACAATGTTAATTAACTGACCAAATTTAATTAATCGGCAGTTGTAAATTTGGAAGTTCAGGGAAAAATATTAATTGTCCAAAAAAAGGTCATTTTGTATGGGAGGTACCAGAAGGGGTGATCCGATATAGTGCAAATTCATTCCTGATTCATATTTTCATAACCGTAAAACTTACGCATAGTTTGACTGTATTCAGTGTACTTACAAAAAAGATATGTATGTAAGACTATTTGGGTGAGTTCGGTCATTTGTATGGGAGGTACCAGAAGGGGTATGGCAACGGTTTCGGTTTTTTTTAGGGTTTGTCTACTTTTGCAAGATAAATAAACTGACCAAATTTAAATATCCTCCGGTAGTCTGTTTGGCAGCTATCGAAGATATATAATTATCCAAAAATAGGTAATTTTGTATGGGAGGTACCAGAAGGGGTGGGGCTATTCCGCCCATTTACAATCCCATAAGTTCGTTTTATAATACTGATAAATTTTCATAACGATCCGTTAAGGTTTGCTCGAGTTACACTTTCACAAACATCTTAATAAATATTATTTTTGTATGGAAATCGAGATTTTTGAAAATTTAGTTATCTCAGTAAATTGTTGACAAAATCAGATTTCAATGAAATGAAGCTCATTTGATTCAAACTATATTAAACTAAATTTTTTTGAAGACCATCAATGTGATTTTTGTTGCATTATTTTTGTTTATGAATTTTTAAAAAACAATTTTTTTTTTGTGAAATTTTTGTTTTTTTTTAAAAAAAACTACAACGATATCTCTGAAACTACTAGGCCAAATTAAAAACAATATAGGCACGGGTTAAAGATAATTTTGTTGACGAACCGTTTTCAAGTTATTTAAATATTTGTAGTGAAAGTACCTTAGTTTTGGACATAACGGTATATCGCGAAAAGTCGAGCCGATACAAAAAAACCAAGTGCAGATTTGGATTCAGCGTCCCAAATTACCTTTAAAACAATATTCACTTCTTAAACAACAAAAACCTTGTTGCCTTGTGTTATTATTCTTGTCATTCTATCAATTGCCGACTTTAATTTCTGTAATCCCTTGTTATTAATAAGATATCGAAACATTAAGACTATTCATAAATTACTTATAATATTTTCGATCTATCTTTCGATTGTCTATTTAACACTAATTATAATCTTCGATATCACAGCTTAGATTTTTACATTGTTTACAATTTGTCAGTTCATTTCTGGTCATTCGTTCTTTAATTACTCGATTTCTAATAAGTCCTATTATTTTGTATCCAAAAAATGTATCCAAATGCTCTTAACAAATTTATTATATGTAGATGTTATACGTTTGGAAGTTATTTTTTCACAATATATTTTACTATCAAATTTATTCCCCCCCAATCACTGTGACGTTTTATTGAGGTTGTTGATTCGGGTGCTAATGACGATGTTAATAATAATGATGACGATGACGCTGTTATACTGATGATGTTATTTCATGATTGGTCGTGCATACGAACATAAGTTGTTTTGTCTCTCTGTTACCCTCTCTCTCTCTCATACTCTTTCAACGTAGTCTACAATTCAAAAGGCAAATAGCCAACTAAATCAAATGACCGGTAAGTAAGTCATTCACAAATTACAAAAAAAAAAATATCCAGTCTGTCAGTCGATTTGCCTGTTTGCCCGTCATTTAAGTTGTTTTCATCTACCAGTGTCACTTTGTTTAAATCACCCGACATTTTTTATGCCGTCAGTCATTCATTCACTTTGAGTTGAATTTTCTCAGCAGAAAGGCTGCACCATGTCACATGTTAATGCAACAGTATGTGATTTCTTTTAAAAAATAAATATTTCTAATTCGTCATTACATGATTTTTTTGTTTCACAACGCATACTTGCACAATTAATGTTATTTGTCAAAAAGATTGAAGATAAAAACAGAAATAACTAACATGAAATAAGGTGACTCCATGCCAAATACAGTATCCAGCTGGAAAGAAGAATGCAATCGGGGACTATGTCAACATAATAATGTTGAATTGGGAGAAATCAGTAAATCTTAACGGAATAGAGGCCCACATTTCCGATCGTTGCGTCCATTAAAGCAGCATTTGTTGTGACTTCTAGAAACCCCACAGGAAATAAGCAAGAGATGTCAAATCGCACGAATTTGAAATCAATTGATAGGACCATTTCTTGAAATCAACTTGTTGCCAAATTTTAATTTCGATATATCGATGGTTTTAGTCACCGGAATGCAAGTGGGTCATCCTGTTGAAACCACCTACAAAAACATGAGTAACTAAAACTACTGCTTAAGCACTTATTACAAACACATGTGTGTCTTACTTGAGATAGTGTGAAATTTCTAAAAAAAAAATATAACATGTCCAAAAACTTCTAAAAATTAAAAAAATAGTGAAAAATTCCAATACATTTTCGTTTTTGAGGCAAAAACAGACAGACATGTCAAATAAATAACCTATATTACTATTAATACTTCTAGAAAGATCCGAGATTCTTCTTTTCAAACCCGTTTAGTAATCAAAAATCAGTGAAGAATTGACTGGGTTATAAGCTAATAAGTGAGGAAAGTAACAAAAAAACGGTTTTACTTGTAAGTCGAGATTTTGAGGGTGTTAGGGAAATTTGTTGTACTCCACTACACCTACAACGTGCACTAGACTCTATGAAATACTCACCAAATGCAAAATGAACAAAAAAAAAATTCCATTTCCATACAAATTGGACAATTTTTCATATGAAAAATTTGTGAAGTATTCGTTTATATCAGGAAAAGTTTAGTTTTTCGATTTTGGGTCCATAGGTCCATGGTCCCCGCCGCCATTTGCCAATTCTTATGCCACAAATTATATTTATAATGTAAATTATAGATTTTTTTTAATCGATCTCATTTTTTTTAAATATTTGAAAATTATTTATTATTGAAATTTATCGATTTTTCTATAAAAACGATTATTTGGATGTTATTAATTTTTAGGTTACATCAGTTTCTTTAAATTTCTGTTTTTTTTTTAGTTAAAGAACTGACCTATAATTTTTTTTGTAATTTATCAATTTGTTTATATTGCAATTTTAGCATATTTTGTAGTTATTCGATCAGAATTTTTTGTTTATCGACTTTTTAAAATAAGGATTGTTTTTTAATTTGTATTTCGATTTTTTTGTAATGTTTGCAACAATTTTTTTAAACATACCGAATTTTTTTGGAATTATCGATTTTTTTTATATGATCTTTTTTATATTTTTTTTATATGATCTTTTTTATATTTTTTTTATCGATATATTTAAAACTTTGGAATTTATTTTAAAATAATTCACTGATTTTATAGCAATTTATTGATTTTTTGTAATTTTACATATTTATTTTATATAACTCATCGAATTTTTAATAAAGAATTTTGTAATTTATAAATTTTTTGTAACTTCTGTATGACCGCGGATTTTGCATTGACCGCATCACAGTATTAATATACAAACAATATCTAGTTTATATTGTTCTAAAGATAATTTTGTGCATAATTAAAATATTTTTTTTTTAATAAAACAAGTAAATTGTTAACAATTTACTTCGAAATAATAATTTTTCAAGAAAATTTAATTCATTTTTTTAATAATAATATAAAACACAAAACATTTGTAATTTAATTAAACAAAAAATTATAATTCGCAAAGAAAATCAGACTTAATACAATTTTGAAATGTACGTGCAAACAACATACAAATACGTACACACAAATTTTTGCCAAGTTGCATACACTGAGTCTATAATGTAAATATTTTAGTTGTTGCAATAATCGAGGAGTTGCGCTCATCGAGAGTTGCAGTAACCGAGGTCATACTGTATCTACTTTTTTCGGAATTTATAAATTTTTTTTTTTAGTAATTAATCGATATTTTGTAAGCACATTTTTTTTGTAGTTGGCTCTTGTGATTTTTTTAAATTTATATTTATTTTCTGAAATTAATTGGCATCTGTATTTTATTGATAGCCTTTGTAGTAATTTTTTTTTTGATTTCCGATTTTTTTTTTCTAATTTATCATTATTTTTGTAATTTACCTTTTTTTTTATTTATCGACCTTTTTTATCTGTTTTTGTTCTTTATCTGTAATCGGCATTTGTAATTTTTTTTATTTATTTCATTACTTTGTAATGTTTCGATTTTGGAATTTTTTTGTTTTAATTTTTTTATATTATCGATATTTTGTAGAATTTGGGATTTATTATAAATTTGTTCAAAAATAAATTATGTCATTTTTCGATTTTAACGTAATTTATCGTTTTTTTGTTTGTAATTTTTGGTTATTTTGCATATGTATAAATTTATCGATTGTTATTTTTGAATGTATCGGTTTGTTGTAATTCATCGATTTTTTAATATTAAATTTTTTTTAATGTAAGTATTTTTGTGATTTATAAATTTTTTGGAATTTATCAACTTTTTGTTGTTAGTCATTAATCGATTTTTTGTAAGTATTTTTTTTTAAAATTCTATTTTCTTTTGATTTATCGATTTTTTTGAATGTATATTTTGTAAAATTTATTGGCATCTGTATTTTATTGGTAGCCATGGTAGTAATTTTTTTAATGTATCGATTTTTTTAATATATCATTATATGTAATTTAATGTAATTTAATTTTTTTTTTAATTTATCGATCTTGCTTTATGTGCTTTATTTGTAATTTATCGGCATTTGTAATTTTTTCAATTCTTACTTTTTCTAATATGCCGAATTTGTTGTAAGTTATCGATTTTGGTATTTATTTTGTTTTTTAATTTTATATATTATCGATTTTCTGTAAAATTTAGTATTCATTTAAATATAGAGCTAAATATTTTATCGATATATTTTAGTAATTGATCGATATTTTGTAATTTATGATTGTTTTGTATATGCAATATTACCATATTTTGTAGTTTGTCGATTAATATTATTTATTTATGGATTTTTTAAATAAGGATTTTTTTTTGTTAATTGTGTATTGATTTTTTTTGTAGTGTGTGTAGTATTTTTTTATTTACCGATTTTTTGTAACATTAACAATTTTTTTGAATTGTATACATGTTCTTTGTCTGTAATTTATCGCCATTTGTAATTTTTTAATTTATTACTTTTCTCGATTTTAGAATTTATTTTGTTTTTTAATTTAATATATTATCGATTTTATTGGATTTTTGGGATTTATTTTAAATTTTTCAAAATGGAATTATATAATTTATCGATTTGTTTAACGAAAGAAAAAAAAAGAATTCTCATTTCGATGTGAGATTCTGGTGCAACAGACTTGATGAACAATTATTTTGCATATGTCTAAATTTATCGATTGTTATTTTTTAATATATCGATTTTGAGTAATTCATTTATTTTTTTAAAATGATTTTTTTTAAAGTAACGAATTTTGTGATTTATAAATTTTTTATAATTTGATATTTTTGGAATTTATAATTTTTTTTTGTAATTTATCAAACTTCATATGTCTAAATTTATCGATTGTTATTTTTTAATATATCGATTTTGAGTAATTCATTTATTTTTTTAAAATGATTTTTTTTAAAGTAACGAATTTTGTGATTTATAAATTTTTTATAATTTGATATTTTTGGAATTTATAATTTTTTTTTGTAATTTATCGATTTTTTGTAAGGATTTTTTTTTTATAATTGTTTGCTCGTGTGGTTTATCGATTTTTTTTAAATATATTTAATTTCTGCAATTTATTGGCATCGTTATTTTATTTAAATCAATTTTGCTAAAAGGTCATTTCTTGTAATGTATCGATTTTTGTAATTTTCCCGATTTTAGTTATTTTCTTTGAATTTAATTTATATTTTGTATATTTATCAACAATTTGTGTTCAATTGTTTTTTATGTAATTTTTAATTTTTTTTGCAATTTAAAGGATTGATGCTGTTGTAATTTATAGATTTTTTTTTTAAATTTATCGATTTGTTTGTAATTGATAGTTGTTTGTGAAATTGATAAATTTTTTAGTGATTTATTGATTTTTTTGGTAGTTTAAAAATTTTTTCTTGTTTTTTTCTTTTGTTTTACAATAAGTAATCGTTTGATTTGTAATTTTTCAAATTTTGTAATTTCTCGAATTTTTTCATTCGTTATAGGTCAATTCTTGGAATGTATCATTTTTAAATTTTTTCAAATTTAGTAAATTTTTTTATGTATTTTATTAGTTATGGATATTAAGAAGATCACAGTGTTGAGAATAAATGAAAAATGTACACTACTATTTCTCCTGCACTTTATGTTAACGTCCGTTACATTGCACTCTGTTTTATACATATCTATGCAACTCTGTAAACTGTCAAAATGAATTACGAATACAGATTTGTATCTGTCTAATAAACGATTTCAAACCAACACAGAGTTGTTCACATTTTTTGTTTATATTATTTAATTACTTTTTATACCATTTAGATATTGACTTTTTTAAATGATAACGTTTTAGCAATTGATGGTCATCGGCTAATGTTGTACAAGTTTTTACTGTACTGTGTTTGTGTCAGACAAAGTTATGTAATTATGTTATTTTTTAACTTTTAAAATTTTCTTTTTTTTTTTGTAATGTTTTTTGTATATTATTAATTTCTTGATTTTTTTTTTAGATTCATTCAATTTTTTTTTGCAAACTTAAGATAGTGAAAAAATTATTTAGAATTCTATAAAATCCCATTAGTCCACTTTTTCATTTATTTACAAAGCTATCAATTATAACCATAAATACAAAGTACTATTGTAATATCAAGGCACTATACCGTATGTGCATTTAAAATATTTTTGGTGTGTGAAGAAAATATTTCAAGTATTGACAATGACGAACGGAAAGTCAAATGTGCAACGGAAAATACAGAGACTTGATAAACAAATAAACCAACAAACGACCATCAAACCAACCCACGAAACAGACAACCTCCAAAGACATTCAAAGCGAGACGAACGAACAACTAATACAACATGAGGGAAAACTTGAATCGTGAGTCACTCTATAGCCAGCGACCATAACGGTTTCTCCTTACCGTCATCAACATCGCCATCAACATCATCATCATTGTCATCATTATCGTAACAACAACGTCAGCAGCAACATCAGCAGGCGACAACATTCATTATAAACAGACAACAACAACAATTGCAGCAACAGCCACAGACTCAATCGAACAACAACATATTTATGAGTGTTGTTAAATATCACAACACAAGTAGATGGATTGCAAAGCAAAGGAACAGTTGCATAGGTGACTGTTATATCTCGAGGTAACCAGCCAAACCGCGTGCAAGCTACCAACCAAGTAACTAACCTAAACGGGTCTAGGAGGCCTATAAAGCAATTTGTTGCTGCTGCTGTTGATATTGTCGCTGCTGGTTTTGTTGTTGTCATCATCATCATTATCATCATCATTATCATTGAACATGCGAGTATCGTAGACAACAAATAACCAAAAGAGAATTCGATGGAAAAGTATTGAAGAAACAAAAACAAACTTTTCTGGAATTTATGGAATTCAAGTTCAGGTCGTCGTCGATTGTTGGAATGCGAACAAGTTTATTTATTGTGTTGCTACCTGTAAAAAGTAACACAAGTAACATAGAAATGTTACGAACATTAACGACAATGGACACAAGTAGGATGGTGTAATAAGGCGGGTAATAGTATATGTATTCGGTTAATGTCGATAGACGAGAGCGTGCAAATAAAATGAGATAGTATTATTCCTTTTATAACACACTCTCACACATGAAAAATGCATAAACCTAAGAAATACACAAATACTAAAAAGTTGTAGCTGATTTATTTATTTATTGTTTGTTTGTTATTTATAAATCTAGCCTTAAGTAATATCTTAGTTCTACACTTGCCACAACCGCAGCTTGTTTTTATATAGCGATCGTTTTAGTGGTCCTTTTTTCTTTAGCTTGGCTGCTGTTTCCTTTTTATTTTTGCTGTGAATTTATTTCTTTTGTGGTTAACCATTTACAAAATTAATGTTTCATTTAATCCATTGTTTTTGTTGTTTTTGAATGTAAAAGTAATTCATATTAAATTCGATGACCAAATAACAAGATGGGGGGAAAACACACACACACACACACACACACCAAATAATACCGGAATAATTATGAAAACAAAAAAAAAATACATTTCATTGGCTCTCGATTACGACAACTGACTCATACCACATGGCGTTGTTGCATTTTTGTTTGCGGTTGGGTGAATTGGTTTATTGGTTGGTAGGAGGGGTGGGTAACATTTCCTAAAAATCCAACCACAGTATGATGACGACAGCGACACTACCGATTGTGATATCGTTAAAAATGTTTATGAACATTTTGCACTGTTCTATTTTGTTGTTACATAGTTTTTTATGATTAAAATATTTTAGTTTTATTTTCCTGCGTTTCTTCTGTTGTGGTTTTCCCCTTTAGGACTATTGAGAAATAAAAAAAAAACTCACATGAACTGTGGTTAAGCCATGGAATTAACTAGCGCCGACTGCAGAACACAGAAAACAAAATAGTTGGGAATTAATTTAAAAAAAAAAAAAACGTTAATTTGGGTCCACATTTTTGTGACTTCGGAGAGTAACGGCCCCGCGTGTCTAAGAGAACCACCGGTAGACCGCTTGTATTCGACCATGGAGTAAAACTAATGCTACGAGAGACCATGTTTTCCCTAGGAATCTTGCCTGCCTGGTCGTTTGGGTAAGGAACCACTTCGGTGGTGGTGAACATCAAAAATGAAGTAATATGATGCTCGAGTTTTGGTGAACCGTGTCCCTTGATACGACCAGTTTCGAATTTCTTATGTGCATCGAGTACCTTTATGGTTGAACAATATTTAATGTCGATTAGATAGTTCCGAACCTTTAACATGGATGTACGTGAATCATGGGGGCCCTGACCACATGCTGGACATACATTAAGGACGGCACGGTCTATGCGGCTCAATGCCTACAGAGCCTGTTGCTCCATCCCGATCCTAGTTGGCCGGGGTCACTCTTGTCTTCCGTTGCTACCTGAAAACGCTGAATTAATAGCGTCTCTATGAATGTCGTTCAAAGCTGCTGCATACAAGGTGCGATCAGAACGATCCTGCACTTAGTTGCGTATGTTCTCCTCATATACTCGAAGATCCTTCCAGACGTGCCCCGGGGGAACATCCAAATGTGTGATGTTAAATTTGTGAAGACTCCTCCGATGACATCCTAGGAGGAACTGTTTGGTCAACATGACAATATGTTCCTTGACTGGGAGGACCTTTGTTTCCTCATGTAGATGGTGTTCTGAGGTCCGTTAACCACGGGCCGGCCAATTGTTTTGTAGGTAGCCAACAAGGTTTCTTTATACATTCCCTTAGTGCAGCCGGCAAGCGTACGTTTGAGTACCTTGTCCATACTTTGCAGATTGTGCGTAATTGCAGTGGCGGGAGCTAAGGAGGTTAACAGGCTATCAAAGGTGACTCCCAAAATTTTTGGGTCGTTCACAGTTGGTGTTTGGATGCCATAGATTATGACTCCCAAAATTTAGGTTTACCTTCTTCCTCCATGTGGTGAAGAGTGTTGCTGACGACTTCGCTAGTGATAGTTTCAGGTTGCGTTCAGTAAAAAAAGCCGGTTCTATGAACCGGAATGATCGAAATATTCGGTCAAAGGCTGTCATTCCCAGCAACAACTATACAAGTAAATGGTGTCTGCCTTGGCTATGTCTTCGGACCTGGTAATATAATGAGCTCGATAAATGTTCGGAGGAGTAGTGTCCAATGAAGTTGCTGAAATTAATTGATCGAAATATGATGGAAACACGAAAGGATAAAGCTAGTCGGATGGAGAAACTTTGTTCCTAGCTGGAAAGTAACAACATTGCCAATTGGACTCTCTCGAAAATTGGGTACAGAGCTATTGCTCTTGATGAGTACAAGTTCAATTCAAGTTCAAGGTACAATGCCGTTTGTATCTGCTTTTAAAGCCAATAGTTCTGATGGTGATGCATGTATGTTAATTGAGGTGGTTAGAAGAAAGGGTTGCAAGTAAAAAATTTACAAAAATTGAGATAAGTGTGCAGTTGTGTTCCTTGACACTTTCTCCTTCTACTACTAGCAGTGCTGATCTTAAGCCGAAAAACAGTTCAAGTAATACCTGCATTTGCACTAGAATTTGAAACTTCGAAGGCGAATATCTCGAACGTAACTTTTGCATCCTTTGCTTCTAATCCCATCAATTATTCCACAGCGAGGACAAGAACGTGGGCCCTTATTGAGGCAATATAGTATGTTCAAGTGGGGTGGAGCCCATTATGTGGTCAGACCTACATGTAAAACTCACACATGATTCTGCATGGGCTAAAAAGGGGGTAACACCGCCCACAAAGCTCGCAATTTGAAATGGCTATATTTCATAAACTATTAGAGGTATGAAGTTGAGATTTAATGCATATGATGACCGTACAAGAAATTTTTTTTTTGTAATGAGGGCGGTACCACCTTTTTAAAAAAATCGTTACAAATTATTGGACCGATTGTAATAAAATTTTAGGAGTGTGGTACTGTCGATGGGGGCACTTTCACAGGCTACATAAAAAACAAAGAACTAATAACTAGACACCCAAAGGCGGAATTCGAATCGGTCATATCTCATTAGGGAGTAGAAGATGAGATTCGCTCTATATATTTCTTGTACAAGGAGGCTTACGTCTTGCTAAGAAATGGGCGGTGTCACACCCCTGATAAAAAATCGTTATATCGGTCGTATTAATTGACCGATTGTAATAATATTCATATATCATGATGTTTGACTGTATGAAAAGGATAGGATGATCCGGTTGTTTCCCTGTTCGAGTATACGTCAGTTAAGAAAAACAAAAAGAATAAAACTGGTACCATCAACCGGACCAAACGACTAGAGTGGGTCCTTTGTATGGAGTAAAAAAAGTGCACCGAGTGGTTATCAAAATCGTAATCTTCGATGAATTCTAAGAAAATTTGCACCTGAAACTAAGGGTTAAAAATTAAAATAGAGCCACCGGTTTTTAACGGGAACCTTTTCGAATTGGTGAAAAAATCGACAAAAAGCCCAGCAACTGCCGCCGAATCACCCCTAGAGGGTCCAAATGTATGACCGACTCAGTAATTTTTCCCTCCTAACATTGGTCCCAAATATAAATACCTTTCATCTTTACCCCTAAGGGGTCTTCCATACAGAAAAATCTATTTTATAATATATGCTCCCACCGCCCTAACTGCCCCGGAGTCGCCCCTGGAGAAGTCAAATATATGTCCAGCCCCTATATTTTTGTGAATTTAACAGTTTCTGTGAATATATCTACGCTCTATCTTCTGCCCTAACGGTGGTCCCGATAGACTTTTTTTTATTTTTATTATATTTTTTATGAAATCAGATCCTGTTGCTTCCATGGTGCCTCTTAGAATCGTCGACCCCCACTAGTATTTCCATCCTAACATCTTTCCCGAACATACATACCCCCTATCCTCAGCCTCTAAGGGGGCTCGCATACAAAATGCGTTTAAAAGGACCACAAAATACTTTCTCAAAAGTTGATACTATTGAAGAACAACGTTAGTAGAACATTACAAATTTTTTTGTGATATTTGCTTAAAAACTGCGGTAACGACGGTCGCAGGTAAATATGCCGAAAAATGGATTAAACTGGTACCATCACCCAGACCATAGAAATAAAACTATCTTTCCTATGATACTAATATTGCACATATAATCTTTAGTTCAATATCAAAAATCTTTGAAAAACTCAATAAAAGGCAATTTTTAAAAACGGCCCAGCTCACTGGATCTTAATCCTAGGCACGATTCAACATAAAACAAGCCAATGTACATTTTGGGGGTGGACCGAAGATACTTTTTTTTGGTCCCATACAAAATGAGTCGCTCTAGTATACATATAAAGAACTTGAAAAATTATCTAAATAAAAATACACCGAATAAAAGATAATTTATCTGCAACACCAGTAATAAACTAGTGTATACCAGCTCATTGCAAACAGCACAGCGTAATTTTGCCTTCGAGCAAGTATTTGTTACCTTGTCAATATCTCAACGATAATGTGTTGCCCAATTCAAACGCGGATCGTATATAACATTTGGGTTTGTTTACTTTAAAAATTATCAATAATATTTTTTAAGGTTACAGCAGGTAAAGACTATTTCATTCATAAAAACACAATTCTCTGCTGAAATATGGTGAGGGATGAAGAGGGGGCTGGTATAGCAACTTCAGGTGTTTTTTTTTTGCTTTTACCTATGTGGATGACGACTAGACGTTGTAACAACGAGGAGTAAGCGGCGGCGGCGGCGGGTGGTGCGTAGATACAAACAAAATAAATACTTTTGTAGGCTTTATCGCTTAACGATGTAGAGATACGGTTTGGGTGTTTTTGTTGTGTGTGAGACGACGTTAATAACAACGTTTTGTTTTTATGGTTACAGACTCGTGCAGCGGAGTTTTTATGCCCGATGTACTTTGGTTTGTTGCCATCATTGTCGTTCGTTGATATCGAAACAAAACAAAATAAACACACACAGAAAATTGTAGTCATCAACAAGTAGAATATAAATCCAAATCACATGAGTTTTTTTTGGGTTTTTATTTTTGTACACAGCAGTTGTTTGTTTTTGTTGTTCGGTTGGTTGACTGAATCTGTCACGGCTTCGCACAGTGTTGTGTGATCATATGAAGTGTAGTACATTATTACTTAGTTAGGAATTTGAATCATATAGCATTGCGAAGAATGAAGAAGGATTTCTTTAGGTTTTCATTTAATCATAATAACCTCAAAACTATATTTTTTTTAATTAATTATTTTTATTGTTTTTTTTTGTTACAGATTTTATTACACTTTGTAGCACTTTTATTGAAAACTAGTGGGCCCGGCAATGCTTCGCTATTGCATATTAACTTGTAATATATTTCACATTTAGGTCTACAAAGTACTTTGAACACAGTACTTAAGCTCGACAATAATATGTTGAGTTTATTTACTTATGTAACTTATTTAAAGTAACTCCTTAACATTAAATTTAACCAATTAAGATGTATTGCCGTAAATGCCAATAAAAAGATCATCAGCAAAGTCATAGCTATAGTGCCGACATGTAGATTACGTTATTTCTGTATGTAGGGCGAAAACTTCTTCCACAAGTCGGAAACAGACATTCCTCTAAAGATCAAAATTATTTATTTTGATCCGTAGTAGCGTGAACCATCTGTATACTAACTATTTCATTGGTCATAAAAACTCATTTTTGTTTTGAATGCTCCTATTGACCGCGAATGAAAATTCCGTTTGAAGCTTCATGCCTTTAGCCATAAAAACTTCTTTTGTCATGTCTTCTTCTCACACGAATCAAGAATAATCCGGAATACTATTTTTGTATTGAACTCGTATTACCATTTTTTGAGATAATTCGGTCACTATGTGCTTAACAAAGTGATGGTCTCACGCGATGTATGGCATGTTACACCATCGTGTTGGAACCATTTCTCCTTCAAATAATGTGCAATGACATGATAAATTAAAAAAATCAATTGATCGTCCACTGGCTTTAGTTCTTCTACCAATTGGATTTTATATGAATGTAGCCAAAGATCTTTCATCAGCATTTGCGGAAACCGAGTTGCTGAGAAAGGCGTCGGTTCGATAAATTCGAGTTCCCTGCCACACTAACGTCTACAGCGTCGATGGCTTCCATTAGCTGCTCAGATGGATCATTATATGCACCCTCAACTTCACAAAGGGCTCCATAAATTTTGTGAACAGAACGTGTATTTTGAAAATAAATTTGCAAGATTTGTAAACGTTTTTCTTGTTTAGTTTTTACATGGTGATCTTGCAAAGTATACTAAAAGAAAGTCTATCACACTTCATAAGTATGCCAGGTAGATTTACACTTATACCTATCAGAAGTTCTATATGTCAAGAAAAATACCCCATGCATAGGTTATTTATAATTGTTTGCTAATGTTACCTCTGATATACTATAACAATTTAACCATTGTAGTATAACTACAATGAATATTGCTTAATTTTTCTATCTATATGATTTATTACCGATTCGCTCTCCTGAAAAGCAATTGAAAAATACATACCTGTAAAGTAAATTAAAAAAATCACTATTTTAGTCTGCGCATCCTCAACTGCCTGGTGTACGGTCCATTGTTTGATACAGTTAAAAAGTTAACTATTGAACTGCGTGGGCAGCGCCTCGGCACTTTTAACTTATTTAGTTCGAAATAGCCTGATCATTAGGGCGAATCAATTAGTTCGCGTCAAAAAAAAACCTGTTAATCGTATAACAGTATTGGAATGTACGAAGAAAATTTCACTAAGAAACTATATGTCTAAAATCAATTCCTTGTTCGCGCTGAGAAGCATGAAGATTTCAGGTAGAGATATTTTTTTTAGCAATGAGCAATTATTCAGTTACTTCAGACCTATGGACCCCGGCTCTAATTTTTACCTACCATTCCGATGTTTGGAGACCAAGACGAAAAGAATAGTATACATTTTATTGGGATCCCGCCCAATATTCTGAAAAATGATTATTAAAAACTTAATTTCTGTATGCCAACTCTCAGAGGCCATAAGTGTTAACCAATACATAGAATTGCTTCTTTAATACCTCATTTAGTTTGCTGGGAAGTCAGTTTTACGCAGAAGGTCTCAAAAAATATATATCTGAAGTTTTCGGTTTGTGCTTATTTAAAAACAAAAAAATCTCTATCTGAAATCTTCAAGCTTCCCAACCCGAGCTAGGAATTGATTTTAGACACAAAGGTTATTGGTGAAATTTTCTTAAAATTAATCGTACATTCTGATTTTGATTACGATTTTTGCGAATACAAAAAACCTTACTGTTCATATCTCTAGGCGAACAACAATATACTGTGGAATTTTGTCAGTTTTAACCGTTTGTTTTAAAAAGGGTGTGGAACAGCCCATTTCCTCCCTTACTGTAATTCATACTGCAACACCAACATATGTAACAAATCTCATCTTCATACCTCTGATAGTTCATGAGATATAGCCCTTTAAATTTTCAAGTTGAATGGGCGGTGCCACGCCCCTTTATCCAATTACAACCAAATGTAGTCAGGAACTATCTACAGGTCAACAGTACCTCATGGTAAAATTTTCGTATCAATCGATCTATTAGAAAAGCCGTTAGAGCGATTTTTGGAAAGGGGGCGTGGCACCGCCCACTTCCATCCTGGCTGTAATTAATACTGCTCCAACAACATATATACCAAATCTCATCTTCATACCTCTGATAGTTCATAAAATATAGCCTTTTTAATTTTCAAGTTGTATGGGCGGTGCCACGCCCCTTTATCCAATTACAACCAAATGTAGTCAGGAACTATCTACAGGTCAACAGCACCTCATGGTAAAATTTTCGTATCGATTGATCTATTAGAAAAGCCGTTAGAGCGATTTTTGAAAAGGGGGCGTGGCACCGCCCACTTCCATCCTGGCTGTAATTAATACTGCTCCAACAACATATATACCAAATCTCATCTTCATACCTCTGATAGTTCATGAAATATAGCCTTTTTAATTTTCAAGTTGTATGGGCGGTGCCACGCCCCTTTATCCAATTACAACCAAATGTAGTCAGGAACTATCTACAGGTCAACAGTACCTCATGGTAAAATTTTTGTATCAATCCGTCTATTAGAAAAGCCGTCTGAGCGATATTTGAAAAAAGGGGCGTGGCGCCGCCCACTTTTGGAAAAAATAAAACCTTTTAAACCATCCGGAAGCTATAGCGAACAAAACAAAAAAAAATTTGAAAATCGGTCCAGCCGTTTTTGAGTTTTAGTGAGACAACTGCACATCGATTCATTTTTATATATAAGATATATTTCCATAATGAATTTCATTACTAATTTTTTAAATATTTTCTTTTTCGTTTCAGGTAATTTATAAAAATTTGTACTATTAGTAATAAAATATGTTGTAAGTAATATATCAATTTTTTTAAATTATTCATAAAAAAATCTGGCAAAATTTCCTATATTTTGAGAACTTGTACTTTCGACAGCTGGATGTGGTGCATTGTGCCAAATATCACATAAT
The DNA here is from genome assembly GCA_964034835.1 of Muscina levida. Classification (NCBI taxonomy): domain Eukaryota; kingdom Metazoa; phylum Arthropoda; class Insecta; order Diptera; family Muscidae; genus Muscina; species Muscina levida. The sequence continues at coordinate 23,015,754 of OZ035882.1, read as the reverse complement.
AGCAAAATATCACTTAAGTTACCATAATAATTTTAGTGAAACCCCAAAGGATACCGGGTAGATTCGAAGAAATAGTAGTATGAACTATTTGGTTATTGAACAAATCAAATGAATTGTAATTCTTAATTTATTTAAATTTGTTTCAACTAAATCGGACTTGTGGTTCTCGTATTATGTCAAACAAAAGAGCCTAAAACTTGATAAATTTCCCTCTACGATAACTTCAAATCGATATTAAATTATTATGGCATGTAACTTGTCAAAACGAATGATTAAGAACCTCTTCTTTTTGGTGCTATTTTCACGTGCAGTTCTCAGAATTGAGTCCCAAATCAATGAACTGAAAGGGGAGCAGAACTTTTAAGGGAGCAGAAAGAACCGCTAAATGTCGGTCCATACACTCGGTACATTTATTATATGGAGAAATATTAAAACAATTTTGAAACGGAACTATTTAGAAGAATATAATGTATGGCCACAAAATTGAGTTAGGCTGAGCGCATTCACCACAAATGTGGGCTGGATCGAAGTCACCCTCGTGATGTTTGAGTATTTTATCCATCATTTCAAAATAAATGACAATGAACGAACACAAAACAAATTAACCTTATATACAATATATCACAGAATTGTTGCGGAAATATTGGCTGTGTAAACAATACATCGCTCTAAAAAAGTTCTCAACTCGGTCAAACCAAGAAAGCTTTATTGTTTTAAAAGCTAAACCTCTATGGCGATATTTAAAATACCGATCGCATCTGTGTGAAAAAGTCCATTATTGCCAGCCTCGCGAGGCTTTAGGATGCCTATCACTATAATCTTTAGTACTTAATATGACTATTTTTCCAGCATACTTCGCAAATTAGCCTAAATATAAAAATAACCAGTCTTCAAATTTGTATCTGGATATCGAAAATTACAGAGAGGTCACGCCCGAAAGTTCTACCAAAAGGTAAAAAGCAAAGGTTTTGGAACAGGGTCCCCACCTGTAAGGACACAGACATAAGTGACGAAATCATACCAATCCAAACGGAGTAGATAGTCCAACACCGAGTGGAATCCGAGTTTTCTATGTCCTGTGCTTAAGAAAGGCGATCCAAGTGTGTGTACCAACTATAGCGGGATCAGCCTTTTACCCATCGCTAACAAGGTTGTGTCGAGGGTGCTATGTGATAGACTAAAGCCAGAGTTATCCAAACTGATCGGGCCTCATCAGTGTGGCTTAAGACCTGGTAAATCAACAACTGGCCAGATATTCACACTACGACAAATCCTGGAGAACACAAGAAATGAAGACACCTACTACCTTTTCATCGATTACAAAGCTGCATTCGACGAGTATTGATCGCAAAATGCTGCTACCATGCGCTAAGAAATCAATTTAATGACAAAGCCCTCTCTCGAAGAACTAAGTTCCAACTCTATTTAAATCCGTCGTCCTGCCATAATTGTGGTGCTCCACAGCGCAGAATCACAGAAAATGACACAAGCAGATTAATCTATTCTGTGAGTCTTTGAGAGATAAATACTTCGTTAACGGCGAGTTTCGTCGTCGAATGAACTTCGAGCTGTATGAGCTGTACAACGACATTGACGTAGTCAAGCGCATTGAAGCGCAAAAATCGAAGCGCTTCGAATATCTTTCTACGTGCGAATAATCATAGATGAGTTTCTGTTTACTGCTGCCAATTAAGAAGAAGAAGAAGTTGAATTATAATTCTTGTCTGTGATAAACAATATTTAAAGTTCGGCTCTATATGGCGTAAAAAACATAACGTTTTCTCCCCCCCTTCAAATTTTTTATTATCCGTGTACCCTACGACCCCCCGATATAGTATTTATTATGATGTATCGTCATTAGAAGTCCAATCGAAACGAAGCGCACTTCGTTGTTTATGGTAAATCAAGAGCTGTCATTTTTGTCGTAGGGTGACATATTATATTATAAAAAGACTATATGTGATTAAAGATAAATTTATTGAGGTATTTACGAATTTTATTAGAAATAGGCAACATTATGGTGTGCAAAAATATTAAAAACTAATATTGACGTCGGAGACAAAAATGACCAATAGGACCAATTGTTTCGTTCGGATATCAAATGACGATACAGCATAATAAATACTATTTCGCGGCGTCGTAGGGTGCGTGGATCCAAAAAATTTAATGTCCTTAAATTGTCTTCAGACTAAGCACAGAAAACATAAACTTTTTTTCGACCATATCTAGTGACCACCCCTCCGCCAATTTCGGAATATGGATCGTATATTCGTGGATGTGTTGCCGAACAAAACTTAAATCAAACTGTATCCTTTTAGGACTAAGAAAATTTTTTTCAAGATTCAAAACCTTTCCATAAAAAATATTCGTTTTTTATTACAAATGCTTCACAATAAAGAGAAAAATCCACGCCTGCTTCTTACTATTACTTAAACTACTATAACAACACCTTCAATTCATCCGAAACAATACGATATTTACACAAAAAGTCGATATTCTCTTATGACACAAACAAATACAATACAAAATACTCTAGTGTTAAATGTCTCCTCTTAAACAAATTTGTAGAAAAATCGCAATCTTGACGCATTAATGCGGTTCTGTTTACACGGTCGTAGGTGTGCGTGTGTGTGCGCTCGAACGAATAGCGAAACAGTACTCTCTCACTGACTTTGTAAAATTCCATATTAATCATACGCCACCATGTGACACTCTATGCACCATAGGCGGCACCCCATCACCCTAATCACCACAATCATCATCATCATCATCAGTATTATTATTAGCGTCAACAGAACTCTGCAGCTCACTCATTCCGTTTCGTTTCTATTCGTTCCGTCACGGCTCGACGCGCCTTGGTAAAGCAGTAAATTAATTCTTTGGAATCCAAAATAAAACAACGACAACAACAACAGAAATAAAAGTGTAAATATTATAAATTCTTTTGCGTTCCCTATATTGTTGTTGCTGCTTTTGCTGGAAAAGAATGCAATTACTACAAGTTTGTTTATTATTTACCAGTTTAGTTTTGGAGCTGTTCTGTTCTCTGTCTCTGTAGTTTGATAAAGAATGAAAATTATCGAAATGATTGCCACAGCCGTCGCCGACACCGCTACCACCACGTCATATTTGCTCAAGTATTGTGATAAAGTCTTTTTCCGTTTCACCTGAATTTCATCAGGTATTTCGATATGCAGCGCACCGCAGCGCACTGCTGTTAGTATTATTTACTTGCTTGCTGTAGATAATGATAATAATAATAGTATTTAGTTTTGTGAAATAAACAAATTTTTCGCCGACTGACTGTATGAATGAATCACTGAAATCACACATACGTATAAAGGTAACATAGGTACATAGCTATTTTAATACCATTTGCTTACGTTTCGCTGCTACACATGATATCTTAAAACCATAGATCGATGGTGGTTTCTCTAAATGACTTGTACGTAGAGTTTCTCTTTTTCCCGGACTTTTCATTTCCCGGGAAACCGGGAAAAATTTTTGCCTTTCCCGGGATCCCGGGAATTCCCGGGAATTTTCGCGCAGTAGAAAACAAGACAAACTATGTTAATTTTTTTAAATTTTGCTGTATAAGATTATATAGTACAAGCTGCAAGTAAAACAAAAACATTGAAAACGAAAAACATTCATTTTAATGTGTATGTATATAAAAATATTTGTTAAACAATAAAAGTTAATTTGTCATATTGAAAATACTTTTTTAAAACAGAAAGAGCGTTAATAGTTCCATCAGACAGTCTGTTTCTAATTCTATTTACAAATTGCCCTGTTGTTGAAAACATTCTCTCTCTTAAACTTATGTTGGCCTTGTTGTCAGAAGAGCATTCTAGAAAATGGTGACATTTTCCGTTGCTTTTCCACTTGCTTCGTAAAATTGTTAATCATTTTTTATCGAGTAATTATGTAGTCTATTACTTGATGCAATATTGCATTTGTTATGGCATCGGTTAAAGTATCCTCAAATGGTTTTTCGGTACTAATGTCACACATTTTGTTTTGAAGCAGTTTGAAATAAGTTATTAGCATTCTTATCAAATACTGTTGGATCTTTAAGATACTTCACTAAAGTATAAAGTCGATTGCCCCTTCTTTCTTCAATTCGCTTCTTTAAAGCTTTAAAAATTTAATCTGTTAAAGGTGTTTTAATTTCCCGGGAATCCCGAACGAATTTCCCGGGAAACCGGGAATTAAAAATGACCGGGAATCCCGGGAATTCCCGCCCGGGAAATCCCGGGAGAGAAACTCTACTTGTACGTGGTCATTCTTATGTCGCGCAATATGATGGATGTGGTGCGTGCAGTACATAAGATTGATAGTTTCGATTCGATGGCTATTTCGGTGAGCAATTGTCAAGTAAAAATAACAAAGAAAATTATGGTGAAGTGACTGCAAAAATAAATTTCGATTAGGAAACACCTAAGTTTAGGTATTAGATATTCTTTTAATAGCAGCTATCTCAAGTGCCGTTGTATTTTTCTAGGAGCACATTTCGCAGTCTTGTGAGTTGCTTTACTATACTCACCTTAACATCACTTGGGCAGCAATTATATGCATCGTAAACTGGACAATATATACATGCATATATATGTGTTCCTCTAACTCCCATTGGAGCAGTAGACAAATGCCACTTTGAAACATACTTTGAAGACTCTTCTTTATCTCGATAGCGAGCTCAACTGGTTTGATTCCACATGCCACCTGCACTTACTTACCGAAATAAAAAATTCAGTCTGCAAATATATATCTATAGTTCCGAGTACTTTCTGTATACAAATATTACCTTATATAGCCTTTAAACTGTTTTCTTTAGTGCCGAATTCAATATGTATACCAAATTATATCTCTCTAGAGCTCAAATACAGTTGGCCACGCCCACTCAGCCCACTGATCGATAATTTGTTATTGGTGTGCCGAGTACTCTATATATTGTATTATCTCTCTAGGGCAGTGGTAGACAAAACTAAACGCACGCACACAACCAGCTGGTGTGCCTGTTTGTCCAGTTGAACGCGTCTTAAAGACATTCTCAAGGATGGATGCACGATCACGTTGAAGACTTATTGTTGGCCGTACATACAAATCGTTGACGAGTTTTTCATACAAGTATCGCATAAATCATTCACGATCAGATGAGCGACAATTTCGCTCACGTTGTCATTGATGAATAAATAAACGAACATGTCTTGTGACATTTCCTCCAGGACCACATACTTACTTAGCTGTCACTTCTTTGATATATTATTGGATTATACACCGCACGTAGAATAATATTATAAGCGCTCCGATCTTCTGCGCTTCTTCTCCAGTTAGTCACATCAAGTTCTGCAAGGTTCTCAGTAAGCTGGAGTTTTCATCGCCCTCTTCTACGCCGTCCATCGAGTTCATTGTCGAAAACTTTTCGACCTGGAGCATTTCGTCCAGGCGTACAACATGACCTAGTCAACGCAACCGCTGTACCTCAATGCGTCTGACCACGTCAATGTCAGTGTATAGCTCGTACAGCACATGATTCATACGACGTCGATACTCTCCATTAACGATGATGGGCCCATATATTTTACGGAGTATTTTTCTTCCGAATATTGCCAGAACCAATTCATCCGCTTGTGTTATAACCCAAGATTCTGAACCATACATCAAGACAGAAAAAAGTATGTGGAATAGCTGGATTTTTGTTTGTCGAAAGAGGGCTCTGTCATTAAATCGCTTGCTTAGTTCATAGTAGCTATTATTAACAAGCAGGAATCTTCTCCGGATTTCAAGGTAGATAAAATTATCTATCACCTTGAAATTAAACTTGTCAACTTTCACGCAGTTCCCCAAACGAGTAGATTCGTTGTTCGTTGAAACTTATAACTTCGTTTTGTCCTCGTTCACCTGTAGAGCCATTTTCGCTAATTCCTTCTGTATACTTGAGAGTGCAGTCACATCCTGCAGTTTTCGACCGATGATGTATACGTCATCAGTGCAAACGAGTAACGTGTGACTTTTATGGAGTATCGTGCCACTATTGTTTACTACTACTTTCTTATTGTCATCTCCATCACTATGTTGAAGAGGTCACACGATAGGCCGTCGCCTTGTTTTAAGCCTCGTCTGGTATAGAATGGCTCCGTAAGGTCCTTGCCAATCTTCACTGAAGACTTCGTGTCAGTCAGCGTCATTCCGCAAAGACGTATCAGCTTCGCTGGAATACCAAACTCAGCCATGGCTTCGAGTAATTTATGCCGTATCTGGCTGTCAAAGGCAGCTTTTTAGTCGATAAAATTATCTGTTTCTCTTGGGTCTTTTTCAGGACTTGCCAAATTGTGAATATCTGGTCAGTTGTTAATTTACCAGGTCTACAGCCACACTGATAAGGCCCGATCAGGTTGGATAACACTGAATTTAGTATTTGCACAACACACTCGACAGGACCTTATATGCGATGGTTAAAAGGCTGATCCCGCGGTATGTGGAGCACACACTTGGATCGCCTTTTTTTGAGCACATGACATAATACGCTCAGATTCCAATCATCGGGCATGCACTCGTTAAGCCAAACCGGAGCTGATGCTTGCTCGTTATCAGCTCCTCGCCTCCTCGCTCCCACCGGCTGCTTTATTTTCCCTTATTGTATATGTCGAAGTCACGTCGAATCTTAGTTCTTTTTAAAAGATAGCATCGCTGATGTCGTTTTGAGACTGAAATACGACTGGTCTTGCTCGTATCATGGTCCTCCTTATGATGAAAAATTTTCAACGCTAAACATTTCTGTTAAATATTTATAATTTTATTTAAATAACAAAAAAAAAAAACAGTCGAATGTTGTCGAAAGTCGACTACGACATACATAATAATGGAGATTATTTTTCAGCTGCGATATTGCTCTTCTTACCTTGGCCTGACTTGATGGCGGGCAACCTAAGCCGTCGCACGGTGGGGGAAATTCACGATCTGGGCGGCCAAAATTCGATTTCTCAAAAACCAATGTTTTTAATAATTTCCGATTGTAGGGTAAAGAGAACAAAATGCTTTACTAGATTCCGTTATTTTTTCATTCCATTTTGCTTACATTCGTTTTCTACACGCTGTTAAAGTTACTTGTTGCTAATTGTGCATTTTCTATTTTGTTGTGCTCAGGTAAAGCAACAATTTTAGCAGGCTGTGGGAAGGCGTGTGTTTAGTTTAAACATTTAAGTAAAATGGAAAATAATAAAGCAGGTTAATATTATTTAATACACTTAGCTAAATAAAATTATAATTCAAATTCATACTAGTAAAGCAGCATTGAAAAATATGGTATTTTTGTCAATTTCAATGGGTAACAAAATCGATCTATGGACAAAAAGTTATGCATCACCCCTTTTCACCCCTTCAATCTGTGATTATATATAATCTTTAACATCGTATTGTTCATATGGATAAAAAAAATTCTGCGGGTTTTTGCGGTTTTGTGTTTTAGAGCCATTTACCTACTGCGGAAGAATAGACCATAATTTCTGCGGTTTTACTGAACCACTTTAGTTAACATACTGGATGTCCTATATCTCTATGCATTTATAGTTAGAGGGTATTCAGACGAATAAAAAGTTATGGGGAGGTAGGGCTCCAAAATGCAACCTTGTGGAGATTTATGGGAAATACTTGGAATCTTAAATTTTTTATAAAAACCATTTTTGTGTTAAAACGGTCGTAACCTCTACCCCCCGAATGTTAACATATTATTAGTTTTTACGCATCACCGAGTAATTTGTTAACATTCTGGTTCATAAATTTGCTTCAAATAATTTTGGCCGCCCAGATCGTGATTTTACCCCACTGTGCGTCGTTCGACTTATAACTTCATGTACGTTGCCTTCTAGAACCAGCAGTTGCTGGAAATGTTCTCTCTGCGTATCTGTAACCAGATTTCCCTCCTTGTCCTTACAGGAGGGGTGCCATTATTGTAGTCTTTTGCTTTTACGTTCTGGTAATATATTCGGGTATCACCTCTACTCCTGTATCGCTCTATATCCTCGTTCTCTTTACTGTCTCTATATCCGTTCGCTAACAACCCAGGTTTCAATTGGCTGTAGCGTTGCTTTATAAGAAGCATCCTGTTTTTCAGACGCTCTGCGACATTCTTCATCGTACCAGAATTCGTCTCAGCGCCGTTTTTCATATCCTAGCACGGTTGTTGCGGCGTTTGCCATTGAATGCGCAATATGCTGCCACTGCGTATCGGGAACGTCAGAAGTAGATGCGTTGTGTCGTAGTAGTTGGGACAGCTGGTTGGAGTAGGCAGTGGCTATATCTGGAGTTTGCAGCTTCGCGATGTCCAGCTCTCTTTGTGTTTGGTTACGTGCATTTTTCGCTCTGCTCAATCTTGTGCGCACCTTGGCTGCAACCAGGTAATGATCCGAGCCAATATTAGCACCACGGATTACACGCACGTCCATGACACCACAATCTAGTGACTAGATGCATGTCTGCTATCAATTACCATATGATCAGTTCGATTTTAGGTGATTTGACCGAGGGACAGCCAAGTTGCCTTGTGGAAATCTTTGTGCTGGAATCTGGTTCCACTCACTACCATGTTCCTTCCCGCTGCGAAGCTTACCAACCTAAACCCGTTGTCTGACGTGTCGGTATGCAGACTAAATGAACCGATTGATGGACCAAGAACATCTTTCCTTCCTAGTTTTGCATTAAAGTCTCCCAGAACAATCTTAATGTCGTGGCCAGGCCAGCGGTTGTATGTTTCCTCTAGGCGCTAAATTTTTAATCTCATCGTCTTTATCTTCCGTCGGGGCATGAGCACAAATCAGCGTTGATACGGATAGTGACAGGATTGAACCGCGAGACAAGATATCTAAATCTCACGCCTACTACAAATCCACATTCAAATTCGTGCTTTTCGGCATGGCAGCTGTAATAGATGACGCAATTTTTACGTCGCCAGCATCCTTGTCCCGTTCATCTCATCTCCTGGATGGCGGTGATGTCAACCATATATTTTTTGAGGACAGCCATCAGTCGGATAGAGAGAGGCACCTTCTCTATAGAGAGTTCTGACGTTCCAGGTGCATATCCTTAAATCATGGTCCTTGATAAAAAAAAATATCACGAACAACGTTGCCCAGGTGCCACCACAAAGGAGCTTGTGATTCGGCTTGAGATGCAAGATTCACTTTCCATCCCCTACGGCGCCCGCATTCTTACCGAAATTAAAAAATCCGTCTTCAAATTGGACATGCAAGTCTCCATCATAGAACAGACATTCTGCTATGATATGGTATTTTGATTACGTGTATGCCATAATATACAACAGAGTTGACGATGCTGAGGCCACATTTTAATTACCAACCGGTTTTTGGCATATCGAAAAGTTTATATTTTCCTTATCAACCAACACCCTGTACATGGCAAAAAAATGTAATTTAAGAACTTTAAAGGCTTAAAATAGTAAAAAAAGGAATTTGAAATAAATAATATTTGCGGCCATTTGAAAAAACAACTCAATTCTAAATTCAAAATTTTCAGAAGAACTCCGGTCATAACCCCACGATTTATGTCCTAGGAGGCTATGTCCCGGTACCGTTTTTTCGCTTTCCTAGCATATTTATTTTTTTAGGAATAAATTGTTCTGTCAATAGTCCGTCCCACTGATATAATACTTGTTACTTAACTTGTATTTAAGTCTTAACATGAATTTTTCTCTTCATATTTTTATTTTTTTGATTGATTGTGAATGGTCAAATTCATAACTATGCTGGACATTTTCGGCTGATATCTACTTCACATGCATACGTTTGGCATAATTGTAGATATATATACAGCTGATGATGTACCATTGTGCATCAGTTCGTCACAAAGGGGTCTGAAGATGAACTCGTCATGGAGTTCGAAACGCGTCATCCTAGTGCGTGACACACTGAATTTGACCAAAAATATCAAACAATAAATAAAGAACACTTTTCTGATCTTGAGCCGAATTTGTTGTATCATTTCGATACACTTAACGTAAATTAATATAATGTACTGTAAGATCGACTAACAAAAAAACAAATACACTTATTTTTTTAATTTCGTATGTTTCTTTGAATTTTCTACCAGAATACACCTGTTTATTAATATTATTGCAATTTATTAAATATCCCAATAGTTTTTTTTTGTTTACCATGGCAACAGTGTAAATCGCGCTTCGCAATTATAGTTAAGATATGCAAAAATGTCTTTCTATTGACGCAAACATCACATTTCTGATCAGGCGACGATTAGCGCTAAAACGTTATGATGATTGTGCGTAAGATGTTGATATCGATGTTGATGCTGATGACTACTACGTCTATCATAGGAGCGGGGGAAAGGTTGACAATGATGACACTAACGATGTTCACGCGAATAACTATCGCTCCACATCTGTCGGGAAACAGTACGGTAGCAACAACAGCATTAGTGCCGCCATAGTCAACTTTGTCTATGATGACCGCTTGAGAGTCTACATTTCATCACACCAGTAGGTGGTGTCCATTGATGGTATTCAACGCAAGCAGACGCCTGATGGGTTGCTGTTGTTGTCGTCATCAACATCATCATCTGTGACTTTTATGGAATTAAGATTTTAACGTTTTATTGACACAACAGCTAATCTAGGCAGACTAGATGTTTAGTGTTGGGGCTTGGCTGGCTACTTGACATTAGTTTAATATTTTTATCTATCTCTGCTATACTTTGCACGTTTGTGTTTATAATAAAGACATAAACAATGACGATGACGATGATGATGGTGATGAAGTCTACAGTGAATATTTATTGTGCTTGTGACCAGTTGGTGAAACTTGGGATGACGACAAACAGACTGGCTGTGACACCCACCTGATATGATTGCAGACTACCCCGGTATTATAATGACTGCATTTGGTATTCCATTAAAATATTCACGAGTCTGCTTCCCTTAATTCCTTTTATAGAAATTTTTGTATTTTTTGCATTTTTTGCATACATTTGAAACTTTTCTCTCGTATTTCGATGAAACAAAACCGAATTCATTTCATTGACGTCATTTCATATTTGTTTGGTGTTGTTTTTTTGTGGGTTTTGTGTGATTTCTTGTTTTGTAGAAAATAAAGCAAAAACTCATGATAGGTTTACATACGAAAACATAGTGACAATGAGAGAGTGAAGTGTTGATGTTGCATTATAGGCTGTGATGGGAGGGGTAGTATGATAAATATAAGAAAAATGTTGAGGTTTTAGATAGCAAACATTTTAAACTTTTCTCTCGTATTTCGATGACACAAAACGGAATTCATTTCATTGACGTCATTTAATTTTTGTTAGGTGTTGTTTTTTTGTGGGTTTGTGTGATTTCTTATTTTGTAGAAAATAAGGCAAGACTGATGATAAGTTTACATATGAAAATATAGTGAAAATGAGAGTCAAATGTTGTTAATGCATTATCGGCTGTGATTGGGAGGGGTGGTATATTAAGTTTAAGGACAATGTTGAGGTTATTAGAAAGCATTAAATATGTGTCTTAAACATCTTGGAAGAATTTTTAAATTAAACTTCAAATAAAAGGATTTATTATAATGACGGCATTTGGTATTCTACTAAATTACCTACTTAATTCCTTTTATGGAAGTTTTTTTCTTGCAATTCGCATACATTTGAAACTTTTCTCTCGTATTTCGATGAAACAAAACCGAATTTATTTCATTGACGTCATTTCATATTTGTTTGGTGTTGTTGTTTGTGGGTTTGTATGATTTCTTGTTCTTTTTGAAAATAAAGCAAAAACTGATGATACTTAGGTTTACATACGAAAACATAGGGACAATGAGCATTATGTGCTGTGATTGGAGGGGTGGTATGATAAGGTTCAGAAAAATGTTCAGTTAAGCGGATACTATCAAATACATGCCTTTAACAGCTTTGAAATCGTTGGATTTTTTCATTTAAACTTCAAATACAAGGAAATGCGTCGGCTGCGTTATATCAAAGTTAACTAATTGTTGAAAATTAAACTTCCTGCAGAATAATGGCTAGAAAACGCGACCAAAAGGCGGATGATGCAAAACATATTAAACGTTCTTCTAATAATTTTGTTTGACTGCACTCAAAGTAGTCAAGTTTTAAAAAATTCATTAAACAGTAAGAGGTGGCACATAATATTAAACTAGAAACAATCAAACTTAAACTTAGAAATTGCGCAACCATTTTTGTAATGTTTAATGTTTTTATATCCTATCCTAATATTCTTAATATCTTTAATTTTTTAAATATTTTTTATTTTTTAATATTTTTTATATTTTTAATTTTAATTTGCTAATATTTGTAATATTTTTTATATTTTTAATATTTTTAATATTTTCATTTCATTTTTTTTAATATTTTTAATATTTAATTTACGTTAAAGTATATCAAAGGATACATCAAATTAGGCTTACGATCAGAAAAGTGTTATACAGCTGATGATGTACCATTGAGCATCAGTTCGTCACAAAGGGGCCTGAAGATGAACTCGTCATGGAGTTCGAAACGCGTCATCCTAGTGCGTGACACACTGAATTTGACCAAAAATATCAAACAAGAAAAAAAAAACACTTTTCTGATCGTAAGCCGAATTTGATGTATTCTTTGATACACTTTAACGTAAATTAAATATAAAACACGATCGACTAAAACTAAAAAAAAAAAACTATTTTTAATATTTTTAATATTTTTATTATTCTTAAATTTTTAAATTTTTAGTCTTTAAAATATATTTAATATTTTTGATAATTTATATATTTTTAATATTTTTAATATTTTTAATATTTTTAATATTATTAATATATTTAGTATTTTTAGTATATTTAATGTTTTAATATTAAAATTTGTAATGTTTATGACATTTTAAAATATTTTATCCTTATAGTAAATATTTTGTATTCAATATTTTAAAATTTTCGAAATATTTAAAATATTCAAAATATTTAAATATTGGGCCACGCAATGCTTCGCTATTCCATAGCCGACGAATTTTAAAAAAATTTACTTTATATAGCGTTTGTCATGAAACTTCCTCACAGTTATAAGTACTTTTAAATATGCTTTGGGAACGATACATAAGCTCGAAAACAATACGATGGACTTGCTTATTTTCCACACGCACCCTCAGCTTACTAACCGAATGTAAAAAATCCGTCTACAAATTGGAATCTGTTGTTTTAAGTACTATTTTTATAGCAGATTATGCCAACTCAGTCCACTGATCGAAAATTTGTGATCTAGGGCTAAAATGCAGTTTAAAATTCGTCCATCTGTTTACTGATTGGAAATAGAAATTTAGTCTGCAAATTTCAACGTTGTTCCCGAGTACTATATGTGTTCTAAATTATATCTCTCTTGGACCTTAATTCAGTTTGACCCGTCCACTGATCGAAAATAAAAATGTTGTCAGCACTAAATTTTTTTCTCTAGGTCTAGAAAAAGTTTTGCCATGCCCACTCCGTCCATTGAATCAATTATTGGATCAATGATAACTTCTATAGAGTAAATTATAGAGCTGAATCTATAAAGAATATATTTAATATTCATTTTATGAAGGAGTTTAGGTCCACCTTTGGACCGGCAGTGGCATAGTGGTTAGAACACGTGACTACCATGCGGAAGATCCCGGGTTCGATTCCCGTTTCCAGTCATCTACATTTTTCTTTCATTGCCGGCCCCCTCGATGTTGTCGACAGCAACGTCGCAGTATAAGCGTCGAGTCAAATCGGCATGTCTAGTAAAAGCTTCTCAAACAGTGACGTTCGCATTCGTCGATAAAAAGTAGGTGCCGTAGTTCAGAATCTAAAATAGAAAGCGTGTTAATTCACAACAACGCGAGAAGCTACCCCAGACCTCATTCATGGGGTGTAAAGGGAAATTAAGTTTTTTTTAACGTTTTCTTAATTGACGGTTTTACAAGCACACCGTTTCATATTTATTTATATATGTTGGATATTTAAAAATATTAAAATATTTTAAATATTCAAACAATTAAAGCGTTTAAATTTGCTTTAAATGTTAACAGTATTTTGATAACTATAAATCTAAATATGTATGTTTTGAAAAACTTTTCTCCCACCCACTTTGCATACCGCTCTCGTATACGAAATAATTCTTTATAGGCGAACACGTTTTTTGTTTTTTTTTTTTGTGTGTCGCTGTTGAGCCGCAAAAAATTACGAATTGACGTACATATTTTTTTGTTTTTGGACTGTTGACGATCACTTCTCATATTCGCATTCATTTTAATATATAGCCTTTGTCGTCGTTGTCGTCATCGCCATCGATGGCTGTCACCTCCTCCTAAGCACCTGATAATAATAGTATTCCATACCGACATTGGATATATATTACAATAAACTGCGAATACTACACGTAGTTGATTAATTTAATGGGTCTTGTATTCACACGTTTTAATTTAGGTTGAGGTTTAGCGACACAGTTACATAAAATGTTCGGCGGAGGGTATTTCCAATGCAGTGGGAAATGCCCGAGGGCATAATATGTATATGTGTTTGTAACTATTACCGAGCATTGTAAAGGAATTAATGTTGGGGGGTTTGTTTTAATTAGATGAATTGTTAATAGTCTACCAATTTTCTAGTTGAAATGTTTTTACACTTAAAATTAATATCGTCGCTCAATGTTAAGACAGCGCCGGGATGTTGCCTATGATCAAAAATGGGTTATTACTTTCCATGTAGCCCCCCTTTACATTTACATTGCTAAGATGCCTGACTTTGGCACTAAAAAGTAGGATTTATGGAATTTGGTGCAAATTACGTTTCTATTACATATAATAATGACAACTTTTGTTTTAAATTTCCTTTTTTTGAAAACTTTTCAGTGAAGAGTCTTCACTACATGGAAGCACCCATATATTATTGTTTACATTTACCATTTAAGCACATTAAGCTATTTCCTAAGAATGTTTTTTTTTTGCATTTCTGTTTTCTAATTTTATTTGTACAAAAAAATAACGCAAACATCAACAGCACTACAATTATAGTAAAATTCACTATCTGTCGCTTGTTGTTGTTATATTATTTGTGTTGCAACTTTGGAGGCAAATTAGTACCTCAGCCAGCTAATTGCCACCGCAATATCACCTCTCAGTGGAACTGTTGCAGCTTTGAGTAGAAAAAGACGAGAAGGTGGTGGAGAGGTGTAGAAGTCTCACATGCCTCTATTTTGCTTTGTATTTCTTTGTTTTTTTTTTTTACTGAAATGACAACAAAAATTAAATAATTTACAATGCACACTCATTGTTTTTCTGGTCGAATATTTGAAAAATTGCGCTATGTTTTGTCTCTAACAAATAATGATGTGTTGGATGGAGCAAATACAGTGTCCTGCAATGGCTTAAGTTAGTATATTTATGAAAAGAATTAATATCTTGGATCTTTTCGTAAATTGTCGCAACAAATTTTATATTTAATACTTGGTGTCCTTTGAACATATTGCAGAATCGCTAGATAAAGAGTATGTTCTAATAAAAACTAAAAAGTCTTTGGCCATACCATAAGATCGCGCTGCAAACAAATACTTTGTATCCTGGTCTTAGAGTTTTAACCTTAACTAGAATACTTTCAAAGTTTCATGATATTTTATCTAAACGTTCTCAAGTTATTGATCTCATAGTGACGCTACCTCTGCTATTTTTACTTACAATGGAAAATGTGAATTTCGAGTTTTGATAAAACATTGTTTCCTAAAAGGGAAAAACACCGGTGATGCAAAGCTATAGCTTCATAAGTCTTACGTTAAATCTGCCCCGGCATATTTAGCTGTCAAATACTGGTTTGCCAACTAGCACAACTGATGAACCCTGTTCGGGAAAACTTTGCGAATATTCGTGAAACTGTTGTGGGTGACCGTAAAATTTAATTGAGTGGTTTAGTTAACATCATTGACATTTCAAAGGAACACAGGTTATATTATTCACAAATTTTCACAAAAGGAAAAATTTACGGTGCCGAAATTTGAACATCGATCAAAAATACAAACGGTCGCCAAATCGTCTTTAGGTCGCTTTAAGGTCGCTATTCACACAGAGTTCTGAAAAAGACGAAATAGTAATATGTAGTTAGAGATTTTCGATTTTTGGTTTAAGAGCACCCCAAGTAATATTTTATGAGCAATATTTTTGTATTCTCGAAATAAGGATGAAAAACTCACACGTGGGGTACACTGTGTTAGCACTTGCCCCAAAATCATTTTCGATGCAATTTTGCATACAAGTGTTTGTGTGAATTATGCGATGTTTGGTCCAAGCAAATAAAATGTTCTGAAAATGGTCAGAAATCTTCCTGAAAAATCTTCCGATATCGAAACCGAAGTCGTTACTAAAAATGTTTATAGTAGTTGACACGAAGTCTGACCGACGCAGCTGAGGAAAATCTGATGTGTGTACGACATGTCGTACCGACGTCTGAACGATATCTGAATGTAAATCGAGGAAAATTCTGAAAGGAAATTCGGCGCGTCATTACGAATTCGTACCGATATCTTACCAAATATCTGAACTAATTCGGATGTTCTTGCGACGCGTCGTACCGATTTCAGCTCGTAGTCTTTAGGATAGTATCTTCCAATATCGGAACCGAACGAATTCTGACGACGCGTCTGAAATCTGATGTACGACATGTCGTACCGATGTCTGAAAGATTTCTGAATGTAAATCATAGGAAAATTTTAAGGTAAATTCGTGGTTTCTTTAAAAACAATTTGCTGTTTCCTCTGAAACAAAGTCCGAAATCGCTGCGAACTCGATAAGATATGTCGGAGTAATATATATATAAAACTTCCCTTCAGCGAGTCGAGAGTTCAGACAATGTGCAGACGTGTCGGACATCAGCCAATGTCGGAGATTTTGGTTTGCTGGGGTCTTCGGTGATGCCATTTTAGCAAGCGTTGTCAATTGTTTCGTGAAACAATTTGCATTTAAGGTTTGTGAAGATGGTGGAGAAGTCACAGTAAAGGGCGCCAAAGACAAATGATTAGTAAAAGTTAGGGATGTCGATTTTTGATCTTAGAGCACCCTAAGTAAAATTTTCTGAGCAACTTTTTTGTAGAACATTTGAATGTTGTATCCTCATTTGACGGTTCTTTTCTCGAAATAAAGACGAAAATCAAACACATGTACTGTTCGGGGTAGGAAATTTTGAGCTAAGCATGTTTTTTTAAATTTTATTTATATTTATTTCAAAATTTTAATTATATTTATTTTAAAATTTTAATTATATTTATTTTAAAATTTTAATTATATTTATTTTAAATTTTTAATTATATTTTTAAATTTTATTAAATTTTTTTATATATTTTTTTACATATCTTTTTGTATTTGTTTTTATATATTTTTTTGTATATTTTTTATATATTTTTTTTTATTTTGTAATATATTATTTTTTTATTCTTTTTAAGTTTTTCATTATTATTAATTTTTTAATATTTTTCATAATACGTTTATTTGTTTTTGTTAGTCGATCTTACAGTACATTATATTAATTTATGTTAGTGTATCGAAATGATAGCACAAATTCGAAAGTAAGTATAAGTAAGATCGACTAACAAAAACAAATAAACATACACTGGCACGGCACGGCCTAACAAACTATAGATGCTTAGTAGTAGTAGTAAGCAAAAACTATATGCTTAGTAGTAGTAGTAAGCTTAGTTAAACAATATACCTTGTAAGAAGCTTGAGCTTTGTGGTGAAAAAGCCTGGGCTTTGTGGTAAAGCTTGAGCTTTGAGGTAAAAAGGGAATCGTGGGGATAAAATATCCTCCATTCTCATGTTTGATTGTGAAAGGTCAAATTCATAACTATGCTGGACATTTTTGGCTGATATCTACTTCACATGCACATGTTTGACATAATTGTAGATATATCTACAATATCTATATATATATATATATACAGCTGATGATGTACCATTGTGCATCTGTTGGTTACAAAGGGGTCTGAAGATGAACTCGTCATGGAGTTCGAAACGCGTCATCCTAGTGCGTGACACACTGAATTTGACCAAAAATATCAAACAATAAATAAAAAATACTTTTCTGATCTTGAGCCGAATTTGTGGTATCATTTCGATGCACTAACGTAAATTAATTTTCATAATACTTTATATTATTGCTCGTGTTTTGTATTGTTGATCTATATGTGTAAATAATGAATATGTTTTTATCGTTCGGTTCAAGATCTATTATAATAATCCACTTTACACGACTCTTGTAAAACAAATTCTATTAGCAATTATAGAATAGATCTTAAACCGAACGCTGAAAACACATTGGTTTTATATTTTTTTTTAAAAACTATTTTTGGTAAATACATTTTGTAATTTTAAAATATTTTTCTTGAAACACTTTTTTGTTAATTGCTATAAAGTCTCGGATTTCAAAATTTAAAAAATTTTGAGCTTTAAGAATGTTTTTTTTTGATTTTTGGTTATTTTTTATTTTTATTATTTATTTATTAAAGTGTTTTTAAATCATATTTTTTGTTTGTTTTTTGAATAATTTTTTTTGTTATAAGTTATTTTCATGAAAAACTTATTTTAAATGTTGGTCTCATAAAAATTATTTTGTATATTACAATTTTCGTTATAAAGGTATTTTCTGGCATTTTCTAATGTCTACACTAAAATATTTTTGAGAAATATTTTTTTCAGTTTTTCTGAACTTTTGGGATTATTAAATTGTGAACTCTTTTAATGAAGAATTTAATTTTTAAAATAATTTTTTTTTATATATTTTTTTTATTAAATATTTATATTTAAAATTTTTTTTTTTTTTTGTAAACAATTATTGTATTTTTATATACACATTTTTCTTATTTTTTAAAAATATTTGTTAACTACTATTTGTATGTAATTTAATATTTTTCATTTAAATTTTTTTAATATGTTTAAATTTTAATATTTTTTTTAATGTTTTTTTTTTGATATTGTTATAATCAAATTTTAATTTATATTTTTTATAAGTTTTTTTATATCTTTGTTTCCATTTTTTTTAAAATATTTTTTATTTTTTTTAATATTTTTTATTTTTTTTTAATTTTTTTTAATATTTTTTATTTTTTTTTATTTTTTTTAATATTTTTTATTTTTTTTAAATTTTTGTATTAAAATTTTGTTTTTTGCAAGTTCGTTTTTATAATTATCTTGAGTAACTTTTTTCAGTTTTTTAAAATATTTTTTTTTTTTTTCTAAATATTTATATTTTAATATTTTTTTGTAAACAGTTATTGTATTTATATTTACACATTTTTCTTATTTTTATAAGTATTTGTTAACTATTTTTTGTTTGTTTTTCATTTAAATATATTTTTTAAATATTTTTTTTTTATTTTTTTATTTTTATTTTTTTTTTTATATATATTTTTTTGTACTTTTTTCGAGTATAATTTTGTGCCTAAAAATTTTTCTGATTATTGCTTTGTTTTTACTATGTATATAAAATATTTTACTTTTATCTTTGAATACTATTTTTCTTTGTACAAAATAATTGTGACTTTTTTTAAACTGTATTTTTTTTGCCTATAATACTTTTTTGACTAAGATTTTTATTGTTTTCTTTTTTGCAACATTCACGATTTTACCACAATTTCTTTGTTTTTCCTACCAAATTTAATTTTTAATCTGTATTTTTGACGTTTAGAAATTTTTAAATTTAAGCAATGCATTTGCTTACGCTCGTCTATTGAATTTAATAAAATCACAATACAGATAATAAATGCAATTACTCTAAATAATATTGATGATCAATGCGCAATTGAATCATTCAGTTACGAAGACATAAGCAGACTGAGCTGCAACTAAAACAAAAGCACTCCAACTTTGTGGTTAACTTTCATTCTAACAAATTTTAACATTAGAGCAGCATTTTTGAAAATAAAAATATACTAAGGACAACCAAATTAGCTGATGGAAATAAAATTAACTCAATATCACGTGCACAATTTCTTATCATTAGACTGTATTTGTCGTTGTTTTCATGTGTTTTCAAACTGTGCAATGACGTTTCCTATGGATGATAGTGATGATTCTTTTCACATTTGTTAATTGTTTTTGTTACTATAAGTAAACAACAATTTACTTCCTCCCTTCCCCCACCCCACCAAAAAGGTAAAAATAGTACATGGACAGATATGTATATATTTCTTATATTGCACCAGCAGCTACATAGTCGAATATTAGAGGGAGACGTAGACAGACGGCAGCTCAGTTACTCTTGAAGATGGCCGTGATGTTGTTTTTACTAATGTTGTTGTTTTTGTTGACTCTAAAAATTATCTAATGTAAACATTTGCAGTTCATTTAATTCTTCTCTTGGCCTGCTTGTTGTCAATCCCCTCGCCTAGCTGCTAGACGGCACAACTATGAGTTTTAAATTGCATCAACTGCGATTCAAACAATTCAAGATGCCTCTGGCGGCAGTAATATAAAAGAGCCAATCACCTAACCCCACCTTAACAGCTAATTTGCTGCGGACACAGACGATGATAAAACTATTTCATGTGTTAAATATTTCATCAGGTGAAGAAATTGCATTAATTGTGGCACCACAGTGTTTTGCGTCGTTTTACAGCATAATGCAAATAAACATTAAGGCAAATTTAATACGCAAATATTTCAGGTGCCCCAAAGGCATTGTACCGCATCCTTACACTAGTTGATGGGTGGTGAGGTGAAAGCGTTGTGGAATTTGTAGTTTGCGCTTAGAAAAAACAATTGCAATTGAAAAACAGTAAATTTGCCGATTAATTTAAATTGTTAAGAAAGCTAACAAGTTAAAGGCAAACAAATTAATAAAGTGAGTAAATAACAGAAATTTAAATATTTAACTTATTCAAACAATTGATAATAATGTTAGAAAAATTCAAAAAATTCAGAAAAATATAAACAATATTTATAATAATAATAATAACAGAAATTATCATCAATTGAACGATGAAAACTAATATGAAATACAGATAAAAAAAAACACAAATCAAAAGCAAAGTATTCAATATGTCTAAAATTATGTAAAATGTGTAAACTATTGTTGATATTTTAATGAAAAATTTATTTTTATAACGAATCTCGGATATAGTTACCGGCCTATTTTGTCCTCTATATGTGACAACTTTGTTGTCTAAAAACTTACAATAGTTTCACATCGCATCATGTGTAATTAACAGGTTATTGTTTTCCAATTTACACGTATGTTTAGAAATATTTGTAATACACTGTAATGTTGTATTAATGAGAATTTTCTCGTACATTTGTTAAACAAGTGATGAAGTCATCTAGAGCAAAGCTCATGTGTGTCGTCGCTCTGTTGTTTGGAATTTTTACGATCAAAACAAATTAAACATTAAACTAAGTGAATCATTTTTGTTATTTGCGTAAAATATATGTAAAATATATGTGCAATACGAAATTTTGCGGTTTATTGATTTTATAATATTTCATTTATGATTTTAATTGACTTAAGTCACTGTAGTAGTACGATAAATAATTATGTTTTTATAACTTTTAACTAACTTTAAAGATATGATGAAATAATAATTGTTTTTTTTATTTAATTTCAGGTAATTTAAATACACAAAAATAGCATTATGGTCTACTGGACTATGGTAAGCAAAAACTTTTAATCTTGGGGGGAATATTTTCAGTTTATTTCAAAGGAGATCGGATCGGCAACATTCGTGATGAAGAACAAAATGAACCACACCCCACTATTGTAGTTTAAAAAACTGTACATACATACAGTTAAAAAAATTTCGACTTTTTGTCGCGTTCGCCATCGCATGTTTTTTCCCTATTTTTTTTTGGAAACAACTAATTTACAAAAGCTGAATTTTGCACTAAGCGGAGTGCTACTAAAATGCCATCGGAAAATTTAAACAAGCTTAACAAGTTCAAAGATTTCGTTATTAATTTTTCATTTTAAAGGCGTACGAATGTCACGTTCGCTATCCTGGAAATGCCCATATACATTAGGGTGCCAGCGAAAATTTAACTTTGGATTTTCGGTAATGCCCGAGCGGAATATTGTGTCAGTTGTTATAAAACGGCTATAGTCAAAATTTGAAAATATGAAAATGAGTGTCATTTTTTGTTTGAATTTTTTAGTAACATCAAGTCGAAATCAGCTTGACCAACATTTTTGAATATTTCACAGAATGTAGCTAAGTTATCGGTGGAGAAAAAAAGGGTACTTAAATTTTTAATATATTTAGCGGGCGTGGCCCCGCCCATTGGACTCTATTTTTGAAACCGCAATATCTTGAGGACTGTTTCTCCAATCGCCTTGAAATTTTGTGTGGATGCAAAGTTTGTGATCGATAAAAACAAAAAAAATGGGCGGGTTAGAATCAGTGGGCGTGGTATACAACTTGAAACGTCTATATCTCATGAAAAAAATGATATTTGGTATGTGTTGTTGGTATAATATAAATAACAGCAAGAGTGGGAGAGGGCCACGCCCCCTTTATAAGAAAACGTTATAACAGCCATAATAATAGTTTGATCGTCCTTCAAATATTACAGTATAGTAGAGATATAACCAGGCTATTTGGAACCAAGTTGGAAAAAAAGGGCCGAGACTCCGCCCACAAATGTCCTTATTTGCGAGAAAAAATACAATACCTTCTTTGGGGCACGAGAAATAGTTGTCCGATCTTTCTCAACAATATCCAAACAATTTTTAAATTTACGCATAAAAAAGTCCATAATGTTCGCTGCCGCCCAAACATACATAATTAGTGTTTTTGATTTCCCGGCATTTTTCATTTCCCGGGAAATCGGGATTTTTGTATCATTTTCCCGGAATCCCGGGAAATCCCGGTCCAAAATAAAACATAAATAAAAATTACCTTTTTTATTTTAATACAAACAATCGAATATAAAATAAAACATAAAAATAATTTTAAAAATCTCGTGTTATGGTTTATTCGAAAATTTGTTAATATTTAGACAAGCTATCATCGTGAAACCTGTACATAAGCAATCTCCTTATAGACTACGAGTGGTGCAACAAGGGATATATTGAAATTCGTACTTTAAGGGGTAAAAAGGCCAATAGAAAAAGGACCCAATCCAAACGCCTAAAGCTATAATCCGAAGGCATTTTTCAAAATTCGTTCTTACGTACTAAAAATGCTCCAAAAGGGCCCAGACCAACGGCTTAAGGTAGCATCGCAAAAATCTATATGGGAATGCTTAATATAGATTTAGAGATCTGCATGAGGAGATTTTTCAAAATTGTTACCCCTTAAAGAAAAACCTAAACAAACAAAGACCAAACGGCTTAAGGTAGAATAGCAAATAAGGGGCGGTGTATTAATGTTAGTAAGTAGTTGTGTGCTGTGAATTCATATCAAATTAGAACCAACACCCTAAAGTTATTAGTGCGAGTATTGGGGCAAATATCTATTTTATGGAGCAATTCCGCGAAATGAGAGAGTTTCGAACTTTTAGCAGGACAAACTCGAAAATGGGATAAAACTGTTACCATCACCCAGACCAAACGACTAAAGGTGGAATCGCGAAAAGTAGATTTAAAACTTATTTTATAGGGTAATTGTGCAATATGAAGGGATTTTTTGAGATTCGTACTCCTTGGGATAAAAAGGGGAAAAGTGTTATCATCGCTCAGACCAAACACCTAAAGGTACAATCACCCAGTACACCGACAAAGAAAGTTATATGGCCAGTCAATTGGCTTAAAAACATTGTTTTAGCATATATGCCTATCAATAAGTAAGTACCCATCAACTCATGGACATGGTATTGCTAATCCATTTTAGCAAATTAATACGTTCGAATTTGTCTTTATATATTAAAGCACATTTGAAAGATAAACAATACATCGAGAGACTGAAGACGATAGTGATGGTCAAAAAAATAGTCACCAATTGCTAATTTTATGGTAAAAAATGTGGAACAATAAATAATATATGGTTTTAACTTATTTAACATTTTGACATTGACAGATTAAATAAGCATAATGAAATCCCGGGAAATCTCGGTCGCATTCCCGGGATTCCGGAACAAAAAATTGGGCGGGATTCCCGGGATTTTTGTCCCGGGAATTCTCGGGACAAAAACACTATACATAATACATAAGTTGCTAATTTCAAGCGTCAATCTTCACTTCCAAACCCGCTCTCCATTCATTAACGGACCTTATCTTATATAGCCGAAAAAAGTTTTTGACTACGACTCATTCGGCTCACCGATCAATGTTAGGTTTAGGTCTCGTGAGATTTGGGTAAAAAAAACCATCTCACTCTACACTTAGTGATCTATTGATACATTTTGATTGTCCGGTAAAAAAGGAGAAGGGAAAAGAAAAATAAAACAACAAGTATAGTGATAGAATAGTCTAGAAATAGATAATAAAGGAAGAGAAGATCTTGGAGAACCATTACAAGATGTACCTTAGTCAATCATCTCGACCCAGTTAACCATGAAACCTATTAAGATGCTTACTCTGACTGAGGAGAGAGACTCTAGGTCCTCTATATAACCTTTTCGTAACTTCGGGCCGCAGCGATCTTGCAGTTATACGGAAGGTTCTGGAGATCCAACGTCGGCGGGCAGTTTTTCACATCCAGTCCCCCACTAAGCCATAAAGGTAAAACGGTAAAGAATGATCGTAAGAATATATATTAAACAGTCATTATCATCCTCTAGCCAATAAGTTGGGCTGTGCCGAGTGCTATCTGTGTATGAAATTGTATCTCTCTACCGCTTAAAACCAGAGCTCGCAAAATATGCTCAACCAAATTTTACTGCGCGGTCTGCTCACTTAAAAGACCGAAACAAATGGGACGGAATCGCTCAGTGTCTGAACAGCAACCATTTTTTCGTTTTGTTCGTGATCTTGCTCTCAGGTTTCGGGTTGAACGTAAGACATGAGTCGGTCTCTTACTGACCGCTCGATACGAACAGAACCAAGATGTATTAATAAAGGTGAAGTTATCTGTACAACAAATTTGGCATTGCAACAACCACAGGCAATTTATTTTGTGTAGTTCCTCTCTAGTGTCAAAATCTCCATACAAAATTTTGACAACTGAAAGGAGCAACTCGGCGAGTATATGTAAGTTGACAGTGCAGAGGCACCAAAATCAGAAAAAAAGTAAAAACCAGCTGGCAGTTAACGCCACCTGTATTAATACATCTTGAACAGAACCTTCCGTCGCTCAGCTACTGAGAATCAGTAAGTGAACAAAGCAAGCAAAGTGTCCGCACAAAAGGTCTTTATTTTTATTGTTGCTTTGCATTATGTTGTTGCCTTAAAAATTACGTCATATGCTTTAAAGAGGAGAGAAGAAGAAAAGGGGAAAGGGGGATCATTAGTGTGCAAATGTGTATGCGTACGTTTGCCTACACACATTCATTCTCAAAAGACCGTTTGACGAGTTTTTACGAACTAAAGGGTCTCGAGTAAACCCATGAGCCGATCTAGTGAACAGAAATGCTCGTCGGTTGAGCAAAGAGCAAGCAAAAGAAGAACGAAGTTTAAGGGTTTTTTCGCGACAGTTTTGCATCGTGTCAGTGGATGAGTGGTTTTTTTCTGACAACAAGAACAAGAGAGACCAATTATTGCGAGCTCTGCTTAAAACACATTTGTCACGTCACCTTCGCGCGTTGAAATTTGAATTACAACTCTCTGGGGAAAAAATTTTTTTACCACATTCCATGTACCCTAAACTTAACTTAAATTCCCTTTACACCCCATGAAAGAGGTATGGGATAGCTCTCGCGTTTTTTTGGATTAACACGCTTTCTGTGAACGTCACTGTTTGAGAGGTTTTTACTAGACATGCCCATCCCATCTCATCTCTCTAGGGGTAAAAAACATCTTCGCCACAACCCTATTGATGTAAAATAAGAATTTGTTTTGTACCTGTAGTGCCGAGTCCTACCTGTGTGCAAAAAAATATTTCTTCGCCCTCTGATCTGAAATTTCGGCTGCATAATCATATTCGTGTTGCCATGTACTTCTAGTAGTTTAATTTTATGTCTCTAGGACTATAAAAATTTCGTCTGCAAATGTGAACCTGATGTACCGAGTACTACCTTGATACCTATTGTATCTTTCTAGGGCTAATATATAGTTTGGCCACACCCCATCCGTCCACTGATCCAAAAATTAAAAATCCATCTGCATGTTCGTGTTGCTGAGCACTTCCTGTAGTTTAATTTTATCTCTCTAGGACTCAAATACATTTTGGCCACACAAGCGAAACCAACTGATCGAATGTAAAATGTTCGTCTGCATATTTGAACCGAAGTCCCCGCTTCCGCCCACTGATTAATAATACTTATTTCGTCTGCAAATTTAAACTTGTTGTACCGTGTACTATCTGTGTACCAAAATGTTTCTTTCTAGGGCTAAAATACTGTTTGGCCACGCCCCCTCTGGCCACTGATCCAAAATTAAAATTTCGTCTGCATATTCATAGCACTTCTGGCAGTTTATCTCTCTTGGACTAAAATAAAGTTTAACTCTCTGCCAACAGATCAAATATAAAATTTTCGCGTGAAAATTTGAACCGAAATGCTAAATATTACCCCCCTTCCGACCACTGATTAAAAATACTTATTTTGTCTTAATATTCATATTTGTGGGTATTAAATTATATCTTTTTAGCTATAAAAATGTTTTGCCACGCCCACTCCGCCCACCAATCAATAATTAAAATCTCGTCTGCACTTTTATTTTTTTGTTGCCCTGTACTCTCTGGGTGGCAAATGTTATCTCTCTAGACTGGAGAGCAGAAAATTATACGCTCCACTGTATTTCGATGAAGATGTACTTAAGGGGTCATAATCCAAAAACGGAATATGAGGAATGAAAGAGAATCAAAAACTACACTTTTACATACAACAACAACAAAATTGTATTTAGTTAAGTTTATGTTTTTTGTATTTCTTTACATTTTGGTGTGATCATGAAATTAAACGCAGTGGTTTTTAATTACGAAATAAAACTTTTTTATTGAAACAAAAAGCAAATTAAAAATAAAAACACTTTGTAATAATGCGTATGACCTCTTCTTTTTTGAATAAATTCAAAAATGTCATTCGGTCGTACTATGTATCAGGGTTGAATTTTCTAAGGAGTCCCAAGCCGCTATCATTGCCGATTTTAGATCTGCAACGCTATTGTATTGCCTTTTGTTGGAGTACATTTTATGAACAAGTATGCGCCCCACATTTTCAATAGGGTTCATGTCATGGAAACACGCTGGCTCCTCTAAGACTTCAACGTTTTCTGACCGAACCCAACGTTTTGTTCCCTTATTGGTGTGAGTAGACGCAATCCTTTGTTGAAAAATGTAATTTATCTCCTGGGTTCGCTTCAAGAAGGGCAATAAATTAATTTTCAGTATATCTCGTCGGAGTTCATACTCTTCGGGGCAATGCAACAGCTTTGCCCAAAAATTTATTTTTCAGAAAATCCACCAAAGTGTAGTTTTTGATTCTCTTTCATTCCTCATATTTTGTTTTTGAATTATGACCCCTTAAGTACATCTGCATCGAAATACAGTGGAGCGTATAATTTTCTGCTCTCCAGTGTATCTCTAAATTACAATTTAGCCACGCCCACTCCGCTGACTAATTGAAGATACTGATTTCTACAATTTTGTTATTGTAGTGCCCAGTACTATTTATATATTAAATTTTATCTCTTTAGAACTAAAATGCGGTTTTGCCACGCCCCCTCTGCTCACTGATAGATAGTAAAAATTTGAACCTGAAGTACTATCTGTGTATCAATTTTACCGGAGGCACTGATTGACAATAAAAATTCCGTCTGTAAATTTGAACCAGTTGCGCCAAACACAATCAAATTTTATCTCAATAGGACTGAAATACAGTTTGGGCACGCCCACTCCGCCCTCTAACTCGAATTTGCGATTTTAGTGCCGACTACTATCTATATATCAAATTGTATCTTTCTAGGGGCTAAATACAATTTGGCTACTCCACCCTTAGGGTCACAAATATATTGCCTATGATAATTTTTATATATTACTCTAACTGTCCACCAAATTTCAATAAAATCGGTTCAGGCACAAACAAAATTTGACATATGGAACTTTCATTAATATATTTAAAACTTGCTTGCATCTTCAGATTCCGTTATATATTAAGTTATACTTGTCATCAAATACATATGTTTTGTAAGAAATACATCAATCTGCTGTAATTTTTTTTAATTTCCATGTGATGCAGTTCAAGTTTCCTCGTTTAATTTCGTATCTCCCCAAAATGCATTTATCTACTTATTTTGTTTACAATCACAATATGAAATTATATTATCTCAATGACAACAATTTAATATACAATTGCTATAATTTGCCATTAAAAAAAGGGTAATAACAAAAGCACCTGTTAATATTCGGGGCACGCACTTAGCCGCCATAACCATCCCGCCCGCTCTATGACAGCGCAATGAGCAATGGGTTCGCAAATTGGCACGTCACAACATGTGACGACGACGACGACGACTAGTGGTGGTGGTGCAGGGTATTCTGTGAAATAAAAACAATTTTAATGTGTAATATTCATTTGGCGTTCAATAGATTAACACTTAATTTTAATTAAAAAAAAATAAATATAACAATCATAACGACAATATGGGGGCAGCTAACAACTTACACATAAATACAGTGATGGCTTGATATAGATGACTAAATTTAAAGTGTTGTTGCTGATCCCGGCCGTGGCATAGTGGTTAGAACACGCGACTAGACTACCATGCGACTAGAATGGGGTGTAAAGGGAAATTAAGTTTTTTTTAAGTTGCTGATTTTGAAATGATATTAATATGCTTTTCTGTAACTCATAAGTGTAGAAAATATCATGATAAGATTTAGGATTGTCCAAGCCTGCTCATTTGTAAATAATGTGTTTTTATTAAAGTGACCCATGCGCCACCTATCGTACAATAATTGTACCTTCCACAAAAAAGTAGCGCATGCGCCACCTATCGTGCATTAACTGTACATCCCTCGAGAACCATCTTCTAATAGTAGACAACAAATTTAATCTCTGCCTTTACTCATAATTCAACATTTTGTCAGTCTGTCTGTGTGAACAATAAATCGACACCTCACTGCATTGTGCCCTCCTTTGGCAGTCCAATTCACATCGATATTGAGAAATGTATAATTTTTGCAAGCAATTAAAAATGTACCAAACGGAATAATACCACGGCGACGGGAAACAACCTTAACCTCACTTCCCATTAGTCACTCAAAGAGTGCGCCCCACAAACGCTGGGAGTGGAATGCTTGATGGTGACTGACTGAAAACACACATTTACACTCATTTATTCGTTCAGACGCTTGTTCGCTGGCCCACCTCACTCGAGGCGGTCGTGTGGCACAAGTTCAATTGCATTTTAATCGTCGAGACTTTAAATCTTTCGTCCATTTCATTTGATGTTTTCCATTGCTAGCGTCGTCGTTGTTGTTGTCGTTTTACTGCTGTTTTCATCATCATCAACAACAATATCACAAATAGACTTAATGTAATTATTTTTGCAATAAACAAACAATCACACACACACATACACATATATACTTATTTTGATGCATTTGTATGTAAACGTTTACATTCTCGATTCATTCATGTACGAGTTCATGGCATTGTCGGGGGCACTAGAAACTGAATGGCCGACAAAAAAGGGGGTAGGGTTTTTTTTCGTTGCAAAATTCGAGGGATTAGTGAGATGATTTTAAATAAAATAGTATGGGAAAATTAAGAGTGTTTTGAAATACGACAATACTGGTGTAGGATACATTTATAGAAATGCAGAAATGCGAAGTATGAAGTGTTATTTTGGACACAATCCCAAATTTGCAATGGGCCTTAAGTTGCAGCAACTAATATATTCCGCTACTCCCTCGTATTTCTGTGCTATTGCTAAAACGTTTATTACAATACTTTCGCACCGAAGCCGAAGTTAAATTATGTGCCGGTGATATTGATGGTCGTAAATGTTAGAAACTGTAGAAGAGATTAAAAGATTCCTTTCGGACGGTTGGTCTCATACATCATATGCAATGAATGTGCACATGTCTGGTGTCATTATAATCACAAGTTTTGTAAAAATTCACAAAACTGTTTATATTTTGTAATTACACGGCCAGAGGCAAAAGACACGGTGGGTGAGTTTCCTCTTTTGTCAACTACACACACTCGATTGCTACGCAAAGATTGCAGTCATATGCAAGCGATTACACTGGGTGACAAAATTAAGGTTTTTTTTTGTAAAATTTAAAATTTTTTCATTCAAATTCATCAAATTTCTAAAAAAAATATTGATTTTTCGACACAATATTAAACTGTTTTTGACATAAATTTGGATACATAAAAGTTGGTATGGCGGCTTTTTAAGGACTTTTAGAACAAATTGGTAAAGGATGATATGTCTGAGATAAGTCGAAGTCTTTGGCTGTATAAAAAGCTGATTTGTCTATGAATTTGCAAGAGTTTCGAGTTAGAGAGATACAATTTGATACCCAAATAGAACTAGGGCAACAGAAATATTAATATCTATACAGACAAAATTTTAATTTTTTACCAGATAAAATTTGATAAATTTTGATACAGGAATATGAATGTATAGACGAAATTTTAGTTTTGAATCAGTGGGCGGAGGGGCATGGCAAAACTGTATTTTAGCCCTAGGGAAATAAACTTTGGTACACAGATAGTACTCGACACTAGGTCTAAATTTGCAGATGAAAATTGTATTTCAAATCATTGGGCGGAGTGTGCGTGGACAAATTGTATGTTGGTCGTAACACAAATATGAATATGCAGACAACATTTTTTGATTACATCAGTGGTCAGAGGCGGTGTTTAGAGCAAGA
Source organism: Muscina levida (assembly GCA_964034835.1). Classification (NCBI taxonomy): domain Eukaryota; kingdom Metazoa; phylum Arthropoda; class Insecta; order Diptera; family Muscidae; genus Muscina; species Muscina levida. The sequence continues at coordinate 22,984,839 of OZ035882.1, read as the reverse complement.
ATGATACAATTTGATACTAACATAGCACTCGGCAACATAAAAATGTGAAAATGCAGACAAATTTTTAAATTGTTTATCAAAACAATTATAAATTTGTGAACGGAATTTTTATTTCGATAGGTTTTATAAAGCGTCTGGTCTTTAAAACTGTATTTTAGTACTCGGCATCGTACTCGGCGATACGAATATGAATATTAGGTTGACAGCGAAAATTAAACTTTAAATTTTCGGTAATGCCCAAGCGGAATAATTGTATCAAAGAGTAAATTTATTGTACTAAAAAGTACTTTTATTGTACTAAAAGTACATTTATTGTACTAAAAGTACATTTATTGTACTAAAAGTACTTTTATTGTACTGAAAGTACTTTTATTGTACTAAAAGTTCTTTTATTGTACTAAAATTTCTTTTATAATAAAATAAAATACTTTTATTGTACAAAAAGTCATTTTATTGTACTAAATGTAGTGTTTATTGTACTAAAAAGTACCTTTTATTGTACTAAAAGTAATTATTACTGTACTAAAAGTACTTTGATTGTACTTAAAAACACTTTTGTTGTACTAAAAGTACTTTTATTGTACAAAAAACAGTTTTGTTGTACTAAAAGTAATTTAATTGTACTGAAAGTACTTTTATTGTACTAAAATTACTTTTATTGTACTAAAAGTACTTTTATTGTACTAAAAGTACTTTTATTGTACTGAAAGTACTTTTATTGTACTAAAAGCACTTTTATTTTACTAAAAGTACTTTTATTGTACTAAAATTTCTTTTATAATAAAATAAAATACTTTTATTGTACTAAAATTTCTTTTATAATAAAATAAAATACTTTTATTGTACAAAAAGTCATTTTATTGTACTAAATGTAGTGTTTATTGTACTAAAAAGTACCTTTTACTGTACTAAAAGTAATTATAACTGTACTAAAAGTAATTATAACTGTACTAAAAGTAATTATAACTGTACTAAAAGTACTTTGATTGTACTTAAAAACACTTTTGTTGTACTAAAAGTACTTTTATTGTACTAAAAAACAGTTTTGTTGTACTAAAAGTACTTTTATTGTACTAAAAGTAATTTTATTGGACTAAAAGTACTTTTATTGTCCTAAAAAGTACTTTTATTGTACTAAAAGTAATTTAATTGTACTAAAAGTAATTTAATTGTATTGAAAGTACTTGTATTGTACTAAAATTACTTTTATTGTACTCAAAGTACTTTTATTGTACTCGAAGTACTTTTATTGTACTCAAAGTACTTTTGTTGTACTAAAAGTACTTTTATTGTACTAAATGTAGTTTTTATTGTACTTAAAAATAACTTTTTATTGTACTAAAAAGTACTTTTTACTGTACCAAAAATTACTTTTTTTTGTACTGAAAGTTGTTTTATTGTACTAAAATTTTTTTTTATTGTACTAAAAGTTGAAATTATTGTACCAAAAAGAAAATTTTTTCTACCAATAAGTATTTATATTGTATACAAAAATTTACTGTACACAAAAAATACAATTCATTGTACCAAATAGTACCTTTATTGTACTAAAAGATACTTTTATTTTACTATAAATTGCTTTTGTTGCACTAAAAAGTACTTTTTTTGCGTAGCAAAAATTACTTTTAATGTACTTTTCGATACAAAGTACTTTTTTGTACCAAAGTACTTTTTGTACCAATGTACTTTTTGAACTAAAAATTTGTATCGGCTCAAAAGCACTTTTATGTTGCACAAAGTACTTTTTTGTACCAGAGTACATTTAATGTACTTTTCGGTTTTTTGTACTTTTCGTTTTTTTTTTTGTACTTTTCGGTACAAAAAAGTACTTTAGAAAATTACAATAAAAGTAAAAGTAAAGTACTTTTTGGTACTTTCTTGCATTTGGATTTTATTTACTGACATGGCTCGCGAGCTGCTCTTTTCCTAAAAATTGGCCCTTAGCTCGCGAGCCAGGAACCCTTAAAATTTCAAATGAGGTCTCGGCTCGCGAGCCAAGGGCCAGCTCGAGAGACCATTTGAAATTGTGTGGCTTGTGGCTCGCGAGCCGAGAGATCATTTGAAATTTTGTAGCTCTTGGCACGAGAGCCAGCTCTTCATATCGGCTTCTGGCTCGCTAATCGGGAAATCATTTCAAATTTTGTGGCTCAAAGCTCGCGAGCAAAGAGCTCATTTGAAATTTTAGAGATAGAGAGTTAATATTTTCCACATAAAATTTTCTTAATTAACTTTGTATGACTCACATTGGGGGAACACCGGGGTTTATTTTCTTATGGCCCCTATACAAATGACCCACCTACCATCTTGTCTTAAAAGACCCCCACAAATGTGATTTTTATAAAAAAAATTTCATCATCATATACAGTACATATGATTTCATTGATCGTTATTTATTTTGAAGACCAGTGTTATAACCATACCAATGCCTATAGTAACATTTCTATCGCCACAGTCATCGTCATCATAATGCATTTTTATTGCCATTTTATATCTTGTTTCTTTGTCGATGCCCCATTTAGTGGGTGGTGGTGGTGGTGGTGGCAGCTGATGATGGAATTATATTCCCGATGATGATGACGATGTGTTGTTGTTGTTCTTCAGCAAGTAAACAATGATGACTGATTGGTGGGTTGGTGTTGCAACAAGCGAATGATGACTGATTGGTAGTGTAGTGTAGTGTAAAGTGGTGTTGCTTGCTTACGAACAACCATTATGACGTTGATGTTGTTGGTGTTGTTGTTTAGTGATGGTGACCTAACCACGTTTGTTTGATTCACGTTAATATGAGAGTATAAATTCATTTATTTGCTAATTGTAATGCAGCAGTGGAAAATTTTTGTTGTGTTAGGACATCTATAAACGTTGATAGCGAAGGCAACAACAATATACATAAAATGGAGCAAAATGTAATGGTCGCAATGGAAAAAGGAAAGTCATCATCACTTTGTGTAATTGCAATTCAATTTAAAATCACTTTGAAATAGTATCACTTTTATTTATTGCTGCGTGGTGCAATGGAGGGGAATAAGTTATTGTTTTCAAGCATATGAGTGATATACCACTAAGGTGTGATGATAACTCTGTAGAAATACATATATTGTTATGCAGGTTTTCATATTGCTGCTGTCAATTTATGCGCAATTGGAAAACACACAATGTGACAGCTAAGGGCGGATGAGGTAGCAATTCGTATCTCAATAGGGGGATATGTATGCCCAACGATGGGCATAACGTTATAATACAGGAGTTATCAATAAAAAAAAACTTTTGAAATCAAAAAACTACCGGTACACTTAGAATCGTAAAAATTTTTAATAAATATATCTACACAATAGGAAAAGACATAACTGCATATTTTAAATAATTAATTAATATGTAAAATTAATATGTACAAGAGAACAATAATTATGGACAAATGTAAAATAATTATATATATTTTTTTAATTTTTTTCAATTTGGTAAAAATTTGAAATGAGCATATAACGAACAATCTCACATCTATTTTTTTAACTCCGAAAAGACAAAACTTCTGTTTGCTTTCTCATAAGGTTTCTGCTTTGTATGTTTTATAATAAAAGTATAAAGAGTAAATAGAAATATATGAATTTTGTGTCACACCCGTCACATAGCATGACTCACATGCTTCTGGCCATGGTAAAGTCCAGTACATACATAAGTGTGTTTTGTATGAGAGCCTTCTTATGGTGTTAGGAGGGAAATACTAGTGGGGGTTGGCCATACATTGCACACCTATAGGAGCTAATTTAAAAAAAAATTTAAAAAAAATTGTATGGAATCCATCTTAAAGTTTAAAAAAAGAGGGTAGAAATGTTTTGAGAAACTGTTGTGGTTGCAAAAACATTAGGGGTAGGTCATACATTTGGCTCGTCTAGGGACTGCTTTAGGGCAGTCAGATCGGTGGCAGCAAATTTTATAAAAATTTGATTTTTGCTTAGAAGCTCCTTTAGGGCCTTTAGGTGGTTAAGATTGGATGAAGGTATGTTTGGAAAAAAAAGTTTGGTGGGAAAAATGACTGGGGGCGGTCACTTATTTGAACCCTCTAGGTGCGATTCCGGGACAGTTGCCGGGCTTGTAGTGGATTTTTTCCCCAATACGAAAAGACTTTCGTAATAACCGGGATCTCGATTTTGGTTTGAGACCCATATTTTCGTGGCCAAATTTTCTTAGAATTCATCGTAGGTTACGATTTTGATAATCGCTTGGTCGAGAAAAATATTTACCACTCTAATGATGATGTATACGATAGTACAGAACGAATAAATCCTCCTTATTATGTATGTCGTAGTCGACTTTCGACAATATTCGATTGTTTTTTTTATTTGAATACCATTAGTGATAATTAACAGAAATGTTGTAGTGTTGAGAATTTTTCATCATCTAATGAAGAATAATATGATAATATATATGGGGCAAGGACAATTCGTATTTAATTCTGACAAACGATATTAGCAATGCCATATATGAAAAACGACAGAGATTCGACGTGACTGCGACATACATAATAAGGAGGAATATATGTGTTATTATTTTCTTATATCTTTAGATTTATGTGTGATATAATTGAACTCTATAAAAACTTTAAGTGCTTCATACTTTTGGAGTTAATTTGAGTATTAGGTTTTTGCGAACAGTAAATATTTAATACAATCAAAAACAATATAAACAATTACCTACATCACAATAATTGTTGACCTTCTACGAAAAATTTTACATATTTTAACCTTAAAGTCATAATTTTGGAAAAGCTCAAATTCCTAAGGTCACAACCGTCGTTGTCTTATAATGGACATTCTGAGCAGAATTGCAGTTCTTTCAGTGTGTACCTGTCACTAAACGTTTTAAAACTTAACATTCTTGGTAATCCCAGTTTTTTTTTTAATAATAAATTTTCTATTTATGAATTATAACCAAAAATGTGAGTTACGTGGTCACACCGGTCCCAATATAACTGCCATTCTTCATCTTTGAAATGATTTTTGTATTTTGGTTTACCAAAAAATATGATACAGTAAGCGGCATTTTATGGTACAAAAAAATGTATATTCAACATTTCGAAATAAAACTTTTTAAATTGTAGGAAAAATTTTAAATTTTTAATCAAACTTTAATTTTGGTCAAAAGTTTTCAGCTTTGCTTCAATTAGTTTAAACTCAGCACCCGCAGATAAAATATTCTCCCTCACAACAAAATCACTTATACGCCCCATTAACCGACCCACAAGTGTACCGAACTTTTTTGCAATTACTTTGTTTGTTTTTTTTTTTAGCTTTGCTCACATGCATGCGTTCGTTCACTCTCTTTATGAGTTTCGACGTTTTTGTCGTGCAAACATGCAAATGGCGAAAATGCCAATAAAACACAAACGCATAAAGAAATTATCTTAAAACAATATTGCATTGGGGAAACATTAACAGAGAGATCACGACGCATCTTGATAATGGACAAGCGTCAAGCGGCGAGCGAATGGCGGCGGTCGCAATGGCCTCATCTATAGATGCTATCGTTTGTCTATTGGTCTGGTGGAAGGAACACCAGACACTGGTAGCGGTAGCTATTTGCACTGCTGCTTGTTGTTGTTGCCTTAAAAGTGAAATGCAGTTATAGCTTTTTTGCGAATACAAAAAAAAAAAAATACATTAAAATTAAAAACAAATAGGGGGAAAAAATTATTTTTGTTTAGTTTAGTTTGCTTCTTTTTTGTGGATTTTATTATTGTTATCGTTGTTGTTGTTGTTGTTGTCTATATATATTTTGTTTTCATTACTGAAAATGTTGACGTCAAATAATGCGCGTACTCCTCGACGACTACCTCACGACCAATCAACACGAAAATAACACTATCATTATAAAAGCAACACAGTGGTTTCTCTTAACACATAATGTATAGAAAATAAAGTATAAAAAGTTTCATGTGTCGCGACAATAACGTATATTTTCTTACATAGTGTTATTTAACAAAGTTTTTCGTCGAATTTAAAATATCACCAGTTTAGCGCCGCCAACATGCGTCATTTGCTTATAGGCAATTCCATTGGGACGGGTGTGACCATGTTACTCTCATTTTTCGTTATTATTTATAAATAGAAAATTTGTTAAAAAAAAGCTATAATTACCAAGAATGTTAAGTTGTAAAACGTTTAGTAACAGGTAAACACTGAAAGTACTTGATTTCTGCTCAGAATGTTTATTAGAAGACGACGCACATAGAAGTATTTTGATGATCTGGGCGGCCAAAAATATTTTAATTGTTAATTAAGCTGAGAGTAACGTTTGAAACATAAACAGTTGATTTTTATAGTAAAAACAGTTATATTTTCGTATATTGGACATTTAAAACATAATATTTCCATATTTCTGCTGCTAGATTCGGTTGAGCTGAGAGAAACATCTCTATAGTTTCTGGCAGAAATGAAGAAAACTTTGTTTTATTTTTAGTTGTTGGTACACTAAGAAGTAGATCTGAGCTCAAGGGAATCCTATTTAGGGTGTCCTGATCGCATGAATCTCTGGAGAAATTTTTTGCAAAATCCTGCCTGCAAGCTCGAAAATGTTATTAGAAAATAATAAGACCTATATTTATTCGTTATCTGAACTATCATTAGAGTGGATCAATTTTTTTCCGACAATTCGGTTATAAAAATCTTAATCTACGATGAACTCTTAGAAAATTTGCCCAAGAAACCATGGGTCTAAAATCAAAATTGTGTCTCCATTTATTAATGAGAAACTTTTCATATTGGGGAAAAATTCACAACAAGCCCCGTAACTGAACTGGAATCGCCCCCGGAGGGTTTAAATAAGTGACCGACCCACAGTAATTTTTCCCACCTAATATTTTTCACAGACAAACCTACCCCCCATCTTCACCCCTAAGTGGGCTTTCATACAAAAATCAAATTATTATAAAATTTGCTCCCACCACTCTAACTACCCTAAAGCAGCAAAGATATGACCGACACCCACAATTTTTGCAACCCCAACAGTTTCTCAAAACATATCTACCCTCTATTTTCAAGCCTTAAGGTGGTTTCCATTAAATTTTTTTTATAACTTTTTTATTTAGTTCCGGCCGCTTCCCTGTTGCCTCCTAGAGGGGTTAAATGTATGACTGACCCCCACTAGTATTTCCCTCCTAAAATTTTTCGCTAACAAACCTACCTCCTATCTTAACACCCTAAGGATGCTCTCATGCAAAATGCACTTATGTATGTACTAGCCTTAATCATCATATTTAAGAAAACACAAACATTAAGTTTGTTATGGCTTCATATTTTTTATCCAGGGACGGGCGTGACCAAAAGTTTTCTGTAACTAAATACTCAAATCTCTATATCTAAAAGTCTTGGGTATCTGTCTGAGCACTCCCCAGCCTAAACAGCTAAAGCTAGAACAGTGAAAATTGGAATCAAGGTTCCTTTGATGATGTAGGCGCGCAATAAGTAGTGATTTTTGAAAATTTGGACTGAAAGGGGGTAAATTGGGCGTGGCACCGCCCCTACCGACTCGAACTTTGAAATAGATAGAACCTTTAAGTCATTATAGGTACGAAGTCGGGATTTAGTACGTATATCGGTCGTATAGGAATAAAACTTTGTTTGTAAAAATTTGGCGATGCCACGCCACTTTTCAGAAAATCGTTATATGGGCCAAATAAATGGACCGATTGCAATTATATTTTCGTTGTTTGATACTGTCCATAGGGGCTCTATCATAGACTATATGAAAACAAAGTTAGACAGTGGGGCGTGGTACGGCTCACACATACCGAAATTTCAGTCGTTCATATCTCACGAACCATTATTGTTATGAAGATGACTTGCTACATATTTTGTAAAATGGACCGATTGCAATGAAATTTTCACTGTGTATTTACGCAACGCCCACACAAACCAAAATTTATATCGGTCATATTTCACGAACCATTACAAATTACGATTTCATACAAATGTAAATGGTACATAGGGTATGACGTCTCGCTGGGAAATGGGCGGTGCCACTTAATAAGCTGAAAATCATGATATTATCATTAGCCGACAGTCAAACAATAGTCTGAAACGGGACAAATTCCCCTATACGATACTTACTAACTTCAAATCGATATTAAATTATTATGGCATGTTACTTGACAAAACGAATGATGCAAAACTTCTTCTTTTTGGGGCTACTTTCACTTGCAGTTCTCAGAATTGAGTCCCAAAATCATATGTCGTACTGTGTAATCTTTATGGGCTTGCTCCCTATAGAACGTAATTAAAGCAAGGAGTTTTTTCAAAATTCGTACTTTTGAGGGGTAAAAAGGCCGAAAAGGGATAAAACTGGTACTAAACGGCTAAAGGTATAGCGGAAAAATGAAAGTGAATACTTTAATTGAGCGATATGAAGTAATTTTTAGAAAGTCGTTCTTTAGATGTAAAAATAACGAAAAAGGTTAAGGGGTACCAGTCCATTTTAGTTGTGCGATATGAATGTATCTTTTGAAATTCGAACTTTTAGAGATAAATAGGGTTAAAACGGTACAAGCTCTAAGACCAATGGGATAAAACTACAATCACATAAATATGTGTGGTGATATTTTACTTATTGATTAAATTCTTAAGAAGATTCATTGTAAGAACGGGTGAAGCAAGGCTAGTCGGAAAAGCTAGTATTTGTATAAGTGTTCACAAATGTCACTATATTATTAATTTAACTTATTTTTTTTTATTATTGGACAGTCATGTGTTTTTCAATTACTTTTCAGGAAAGACAAAAACCTAATTTTTTTGTAACATTTCTCATATATTCTACACATTTTTGATGTTAATAACTTCCAAACTAATCAAGATATTGCGAAATGGATTTAAGTTTCGGTGGACGACCACAAGAGCTTTAAAAAAATACAATAACAAAAATTCGAAAAATTACACAAGTAATTTGGTCGGCGCAATGACGATATGAATGATAAAAAAAATATTTTTTCCATTCCTCCATAATTGTCGTTCTCCTATACATATTAATTAACCGATTTTTATATAAAATATGGAATTATATTTGTTTCTGTATACGGCCGTTTTACGTGTACTAGTATTATCTAAATTATACTAGTTTAGAGCCAATATGTAAAAGTAGGTTTGGTTTCATTTTGAACCTAAAGCTATGCCCTATTCCTTTAGTTTGTTTGATAAAATTTTTTAAAATATGAAATTATGGTATAATTTTTTTATTTTATAAATTTTGCCACTATTATCTTAGTTGTCCTTCTTCACCACTGTGCTTCAACCCAAAACAGCAATGCCGGCTACAACGTGGTCGACCGGTTGGTTGGTCGGTCAACAACCAATGGCTACGACAACAACTCAATGAAATAAATTCAGAAACTGAATGAATGAATGCATTTTTGTTGTTGTTGTTGTCGATGCATTTTTTTTTCATTTTACCAAAGACTCACTTGTAACAATTTATTGGGCCGCAGTGCTGCTTGTATATTGTACTAGAGACACAGACGACAGACACAGACCTACCCAACCATAGAGGGACGGAATTGATGTTGTGCCCAATGGCGGCGACCGTAGCTGCCGCAACCGATCGCCTGCTACATATTAGCATTATTTAGCCGATTGTATTTTCAGTTTAATGTAATATTTATTACTTTGTTATATTTACGATTTTGCTGATGAAATTTTGTATTTTTATTACACCCAACAAATTTTGCGATTTTGTAAACATCAGTGACCGGGGGGACAATAATTTTATGTAGCAAGAGAATTGTTTATAAATATATATGCAAATATGTATTTTGAAAATAGCAAGGGGTTATTGCCAAGTCACAGTGTAGCGGAGAATGCTTTAGAAGTTGCGTGAAATTAAATAAAAGTCTACTAACAGAGTAGTTATGGAAGATATTTAATATTTTACATATCTACGAATTTTTATTTGCATATATTTGGTCTGTTAATATCGTCTTTTACAAAAAAATTCTACCTATTACAGATTTAACATTATTGTCCACTATCACTAACAAATACCGGCATTCCCATACCTTGAGCAGGATAAAACATTTCCACTCATGTTGCTATATTTATACTCCATATCACATATGTACGCATGTATATATGCTCCTATATTATGCACCAAGGGAATTTGAGATATATACATATATAGATACGAGTGCATGTGCTATCCCCATCGTTTGTACACGTGTTCCCTGTGTGCTACAGTTGGTGGTCTTCATATTACACTCTTGTTTCTTTCATGTTATAATATTTGATCGTCCGGTCACTTATATGCCTACACCATCGACACCATCCATTTACCCTGACCTATCACAATAAATATCGAATTGCGAATCCTTACAAACATGATGTGTGCTCTTTGTCCCTTTATATTATGTGATAGTCAGAGGAGGAAAAGGACCTTTTTCATGCGACTGACCAAAAAATAATATAATACTCTCATGCGTACGTGCGTACATGCATACCCACATATAAGTTGGTACATGCGTATGCATATGGACACAATATAATGTTTATATGTGCGGCCTGACTGCTTTCATTGATTGGTACCCTGCAGTATTGGTAATCGACTCTACGCCGATGAGTTCATCGAGTACCAAAAACCTTTCGTCGACTACTCGCCAAACTACCAGCAATGCTTTTGAGCGGCGAATTTAACAAGGCGATGTCCGCATTGGTAATGCCTTACTGTTCGTCGATTACTTTATCGGTAACATTTCGTCGACGCATTTATCGGTTACATTTCGTTGACGCATTTACCGGTTACATTTCGTCGACTACTCGCTAAACTACCAGCAATGCTTTTGAGCGGCGAATTTAACAAGGCAATGGCCGCTTTGGTAATGCCTTACTCTCGGCACTACTGTTCGTCGATTACTTCATCGGTTACATTCGACGAATTTGTCGGTAACATTTCGCCGATGAGATAGAAGAAAAAAACGATTTATTACGACTTATTTTTATTTATTAATAACGAAGTAAAAACATAAACGATTCAATTCAACAATTCAAAAAAAAAATTTAAAAATGAATTCAATTCAATTTGTAGCTGTAATATATGTACATTGATAAAATATGAAAAAAAATTAAAAAATGGTATTGAGATCAAAAATGAAATAAATTAAGACACTACCTTACAGATTACCACAGAGTACCAATGTATTCGGCGATGTAGTCAATGAAAAATCAATGGCGATGTAGTCGATGGAATGTTGCCAGCCACTACTTGTGAAACTGCAGGGTAGTGCCAGGGCTCTTTTGTGTGTCATAGATGCACGTGTGATTGCTACAGCAATTGTGTGAATGCTGTGGCATATGCAACTATCAATCAGGTTTAAAGATTAAAAAGTTCCATAATACGGACAAATAGGAACATTTTCGAGTTAAGTTCGTTATTTAAAAGACGTTTAGTAAAATTAATAAAAAAAAATATACATTGTGGAACAAACCGAGGGACATGGTCTTGTATCGCACACTATCTGTTTACAAATATTACCATATATAACCCCTTAAAACGGTTATACCACGTCCCGCTGTGCTTTGTTCCAATGGGACAAAAATAGAAGAAGTAGTTGTATTAGTGACTTTTGGTACCAAGCCAAAATTAAGTAAATCTGAAGGTTTAGATCACATACAAAGGGTAGCGTGGGCTCTAAAACTATATCACACAATAACACCCTAATGTATTGTATAATGTTGATCAAATTTGCCAAAGGGTATTTTTCTGACTATTATCCTTATTGAACATTCTTTCTTACCTACTTAGCTGGCATTTTTTCGCTATCCTATTGGATAATTACGGCAAGACGAAATATAATATACACGCTTTCATCTTCTACGCTTCTGATCCAGTTAGTCACACTAAGGTTCTGCAAGGTTCTCAGTAACCTAATCTTTCCAAAGGAGTTTTGGTCGCCCTCTACTGCGCCGTCCATCGAGTCCATTGTCGAGGACTTTTTGAACTGGAACATTTTCGTTCATGCGTACAACATGACATAGCCGACGCAACCGCTGCACCTTAATGCGTCTGACCACGTCAATGTCAGTGTACAGCTCATACAGCTCATGATTCATATGAGGTCGATATTCTCCGTTAACAATGTGGGCCCATATATTTTACGGAGTATTTTTCTCTCGAATATTTCCCGAACCGATTCATCCGCTTGTGTCACAATTCAGGATTCTGAACCATGCATTAAGACAGGTAGCTCCAGTATCTGGTATAGCTGGATTTTTGTTCGTCAAGAGAGGGCTCTGTCATTAAATCGCCTGCTTAGTCCGTAGTAGCATTTATTTGCAAGCAGGATTATTCGCCGGATTTCTAGGCTGACATTATTGGTTTTGTTTATGGTGGAGCCTAGGTTGAATAAAATTATCTACCACCTCGAAATTATACTTGTCAAAGTTCACGCAGTTTCTCAAACGAGTACATTCTTTAACGTTGAAACCAATAACTTCGTTTTTTCCTCGTTCACCATTAGACCCATTTTCGCTGATTCCTTCTGTATACTTGAGAAGGCTGCAGTCACATCCATCAGTTTTCGACCGATGATGTCTTGCCCAAGTGTGAATTTCTGATCAGTTGCTGATTTACCAGATCTAAAGTCACACTGATAAGGCCCGTTCAGCTTGGATAACACTGGCTTAAGTCTTTCACTTAGCACACTCGACAGGGTCCTATATGCGATGGGTAAAAGGCTGACCACGCAGTAGTTGGAGCACACACGCTTAGATTCCAATCTTCGGGCATGCATTATCAGCTCAATGCCAGCGGACTTGACTTGGTGGTGGACAATCTAGGCCGTCGTCGACAAATGGTGCTTCACGTGCGTCGCTTTCTGAACCAGCAATTGCTGGATGACTTCTCTCCATATATACAGCACACTCCGCGTATCTGTAACCATATTTCCATCCTGATCTCTACAGGCGGGGAGCCTATTAACGTAGCCCTTTGGTTTTTCTTTCTGGTAAAATTTTCGGGCCTCACCTCTATCCCTGTATCGCTCTATATCCTCGTTCTCCCGTTCCTTCATCTAACGTTTTTTTTCGCTTAAATAGCAGTTTCGCCTATTTTACTATCTCCTTGTGCCGTTCCCTAACAGCCCGGCTTACAATTGGCTGTAGCGTTGCCCTATAAGCAACATACTGTTCCTCAGACGCTAAGCAAAATTCTTCATCGTAATAAGATTTGTCTAAGCGCCATTTTTAATAAACTAGCACGGTTGTTGCGGCAGTTGCCATGGAATGTGCAGTATGCTGCTACTGTGTTAGAGGAACGTACGAACTAGAGCCTAACTTCAAGTCGATATTTAATTGTTATGGCATGTAACTTGACAAAACGAATGATACAGAACTTATTTTTTTTTGGGGCTACTTTCTCGTGCAGTTCTCACAATTGAGTCCCAAATCAATGAGCTTAAAAATGTTGTGCTGTGTAATTTATGATGATTTTTTTAGCTGAACTGTCGCGTTTTGTAAAGAAAATTGTCTAATCTATCCCAGAGCTATAGCGAGAAAAAAAATTAACGCACAGCAATTCATTTTTATTCATATGGATATTTCCAGCGGAAGGACGGACGATTTCATAGTAAAAAATTGCTATATTTTAAACTTTTTTTTCCTGTAATTATAAAATGAATTTGTTAAACTTTAACATATTCAATTATTATATCGTTCGAAAGTCTTTTCTTTCCAAATATGCTGAGAAACTTAAAATCGGTTCATATTTATCCGTGTTACTAGCTTATAAGTGCGTAAAAGTACGAAAAACCGTTTTTTTTTACCCGTAACTCAAGATTTTGGGGGTTTTGGGAAATTTGAAAAATAGATTCTTGTAGTGCTCAGCAGCACCTACCAGAAAATTAGTAAATTTCCAATGTATTGTTTTTTTTTGTCGCTCTGTGTTATCCATAGAAAAATGCGCGTGTCCGCAACGTGTTTCCGCAACACACATTTAGATTGAAGTAGCGTCAAAGGTAAAAGTATTTTAAATGTGAAGTAAGTTGCTTATAAAATCCCAACATGTATTCTTAATTTTACAAAAAATTATATACTGGTCACATAACAAATTTCGCTATATTTCACAAATTTTCGTAGACACTTCAAGTTGCTGTGGAAAATTGTGTGTGTCCGTAACGCACTTTGTGTTAGTCATAATTTTGAATACAACATTGTAAGTAAAGTTTTATATAAATAACATTATAGTACGACCCAAAATCTACATTTTTTAATATGAACATAATCTTCAAAATATTTCTACTTTTCGAGAAAACTACAAAATAAGAAAAAAAAAACGTGCGTCCGCAACGCTAGGAAATACCCATATAGAAGATAGATGCCCAATATTTGGTTGAGATAGAAGAGTTATTAAGAAAATGTAAAATAGTTCTTTAGGAACTGGGCAAATGTGCTTCCGGTTAGTCTCTTCTGATCATCCAGCAGTAGTCAGCCAACATCCTTTTTCAGCAATTCGTCAGCAAACTGAAGCCCATGTGTGCATGATCTGTAACATTCGAATTTTTTAAAACTTTAAACGCAAATCTTTATAACAATTTCGATTTACTTATAATTTGTGCACATTTAGAACGCTAGACTGCTTTGGGGTAGAAAGGCGATGTTGTTTACGAACAGACTTATATACAGGCCCTACGTTTCTGGTTTCCTTTGAAGTTCCGGCGTATATAGAACTTACATGCTCAGAACGCAGGATGTGTTCTGCTGAATGTGATGCCATGGTACGAAATTTTCTTGGGTTGTTCTTGCATTTCGTTTACATTTTTACACAGCTTACAATTTATTAACTGAATGAAGACACAAAAAAAATCAACGATCGATATCAACTTTTTACTTGCAAAAACACCACCAGCAGAAAACAGAATAATCTCCTTCTCCTGAGTTAAAATGAAATTTGATATTTTGAATACAAAAAAAGGACTATGAATGGACGCAACAGATGCAAAGCGTATAAACCCCAAGTTTACATTCGGAGGTGTAAAAATCAACACAAAAGGTGTCGCCTTCGTCATTGTCGTCGTCGATGACATTCATCGCCTGTAATAACAAACAATTGTGTCTTGTGCGAAATGCAGGCATTAATATTAAGGGACAAAGGATTGACAAAGAAGAAAAGAGAGAAAAGAGTGTAATTGTACACTATGCACAATTATGCACAGTGGTGTATATAGTTCAAATACCGGAGTAATTGTATTACATACAATAAATGTTTCTTGGACAGGCTTCATGTTTTGGGACGGGTGTGACCATGTTATTCACATTTTTGGTTTTAATTCATAAATTGGAAATATTTAAAAAAAAGCTGTCATTACTAACAATGTTAAGTATTAAAACGTTTAATAACAGGTGGAAACTGAAAGAACTTGATTTTTACTCAGAATGGCAATTAGAAGACAACAACGGCTGTGACCTTAGGAATTTCAGCTTTTACAAAATTATGACTTTCAGGTTAAATTCGTAGAAAGTCCACAATTATTGTGATGCAGGTAATTGATTACATTGTTGTTGATTGTGTTAAGTACAAACTGTTCGCAAAAAACCACTTTTATTTATTCAAAAGTTTTATAGAAAAAAAAGACGGGTGTGATAACATTTTACAACGGGTGTGACATAGTAAAATAAACTCCAAACTTATAGCGTACAATTATAGAACAAACTTATGACAAAAAAATTAAGAAAATTATAAGGCATATATATTTATTTATTCGTTGTCTTTACTATCGTATACATTATCATTAGATTGGGTCAATTTTTTTTTCTCAACCAAGCGGTTATCATTATCGTAATCTACGATGAATTCTAAGAAAATTTGCCCAAGAAACCATTGATCTATAATCAAAATCGAGCCTCCGGTTATTAACGAGAAATTTTTCGTATTGGGGAAAAAATTCACAACAAGCCCCACAACTGCCCCTGAATCGCCCTTAGAGTGTCCAAATAAGTAACCGACCCCCAGTTATTTTTCTCACCAAACATTTTTCCTAAACAGGGGGCTAAAGGGGGCTTCCATACAAAAATCAAATTTTTATAACATTTGCTCCCACAGCTCTAACTGCCCTAAAGCAACCCCTATAACAGTCAAATGTTTGACCGACCCCCAATATTTTTTGCAACCCCAACAGTTTCTCAAAATATATCTGCCCTCTATTGTCCACCGTTAAGGTGGTTTCAATACAATTTTTTTATTTGTATATATTTTTTTTTTAATTAGCTCCAACCGCTCCTATGGTGCCTTCTAGTGGGGTAACAATTTTCTCTAATATACCTACACCGTAGCTTAACAGCCTAAGGAGGCTCCCATACAAAAAGCCGTTATGCAAGTCCTGGTCTTTATTATTTGCCAGTAGAAAAAAATTTCATGTCAATCATATTGTTTGTTTTGGCTTGTGTTTGTTATGGCTTATGGCAGTCTTAACTTTTTACCATGGGACGGGTGTGACCAAATGTTTTCTGTAACTAAATACCCAAATATTTAAATAAATGTTCACAAAATGTCACTATATTAATAATTGTACTTACATTGTTATTTTTAGAAAGTATTTATGTTTTATCATGTAAAGTAACAATTTTATTAAACTTTTGTCTTATTTACGGGGACGGGTGTGACACAAAATTTGTATATTTCTATTTACTCATAAAACTTTTATTATAAAACATACAAAGCCATAACCTTATTCGAAAGCAAACAGAAGCTTTTGTATTTTCGGAGATAACAGTTTTTACTTATCAAGATAAATGTAATATTAGATAATGTTAATTTAAGTTCTAGCGTATAAAGATGTTATATGCTCATTTCGAACTGTTTCCAAATTGATAATAAATTAAAAAATATATAATTTTTTTCAATTTCCCCATATTTGTCTTGTACATAGTTATTGGCCGATTTTTATTTTAATTATGAAATTATATTTTTTCCTGTATAGGGCCGATTTACGTGGAACTGCCCTTATATTATTTATTTATCAATTGTCAAGTAATTTATAAATATACTAAACTATTATTATTGCTGTTTTTGTCTCAGAATAAATACATTATTCTATTTTAATAATTAAAAAAAAAAAATTAAAATTGATAAAAGATTGATTGGGTTTAAATGGAAATCACCTTAAATCAGATCAATATATCTATCAACACCATCAACATTTATTTGATGGTTAGTAGAGGCATCCGGCAATTTTCTGGTAAAAGCTAGTGGATAAAGCTTGTTTGTTTTTAATGTATAAAAGAACTTTTTTGTCTTACTGCTATATGTATTACTTGTCTATTTGCCGTGGTGTTGTCGTTGCATTTGTCTTTTGCTTGACCTCAGGTATAATTTTCCTACTGTTGTTTGTTACTTTTTAAAAGTTCATCGCCAGTGGTGTTGTGTATTATTTTTTGGTGTCATTGCAGTTGTAGTTGTTTTCACACTACGTTTTTTTTTTGTGGGGCAGCAGTAATATGAAATTGTTAGTATCCGTAAGGTGTTTACATTCGTTTTCAATTTCAAAGCCCTAAGTTTAAAATTGCTGTCACTTTTGTTTTGTTTATTGCTTCTACCAGCTTTTTCTGTGTATTTAAGTTTTTCGTTGTGTTTTTTTCGTCTAGTTCATTAATAGAAGTAAGTGAAATGTATGTTTTTAGTGCAAGGTGCAGCTCTAAGTTACTTTATGAGTTACTTATGCTATAAATTTTAAAGGAAATACAACAATGAATGAAACATTTATAATGAAAACTATCATGTTTTTCTTTATTGTTTTTTGTAATGTAGTGCCATGTATTTAATTCAAAATTTTTACAAATTTCCAAATTATTGACTTGATATTATGAAAATGTTTCATGACATTTTTGCATATTTAAATAACATACCATTTCTCTAAATGCTTAAGCATATGGTCACTCGTATCGATGTTATTGTGACCCAGTTTCCCATTGAAATTGTTTAATAAATTGCTAGAGTTTAACCCAAATTAAATAGTTTTCAAATTCAAATTTCCCTACTGCTACACTGACTCAACAGCAGAAAGTCTGCTGCTTCGTAACCCTCTATTTAAAAATCGCAAAACAATATTCAAATTTATTAACATATGGACTGAGTGTGTAATAACAGCCGCTAACGTGTTTCAGTCGCTCGATTGCTCACTCGCTCTTCATGCATGTGACACCTGGCTCTTGACTGACGGTGGTGGTATTGCCGGTCGGTCTCGTGCGAAATATCTTTAAATATTTCCTTCCTTTGGTAGTCACAATAAAAGAAAACCAACAACAAACTCGAAAAAAAAGTGAAACCGTTATGTGCTCATACTCGTACAACCCCCCTCCTAATCAGATCGACAGAGACACATTGGCTCATAGTAGTTACATTCATACATATGTACATACCTATATACAAACAGACATTGATGTGGTACGAATATAATTTGCGTATGTATATAATTTGCATATTTCAAAGATAAGCAAAGAGCGGAACTTACAAAACAATATATAATTAAATATTTTTAAGGCGAAAATTACAGAGTATTTTCTTTTATGTGATATTAATTGATATTGTAAAAGGGGTTTGATTTTGACGTGATGGAATTTTTAACTAGTCAATCATTCATAATAAAGTTAGTTTAGAGTTATTTGGTTTATAGTTAAAGTCCAAAGCAAGTTGGCGCAGCTTTATTGAGCATAAAATAGGGTGAAAATGTTACTGCTGTGGTACTGCTCATAGTTAAGATATGTATTAGTCGTTTGTAAATTGGGAACAAAATATTAAAACGTGCCTCGAAATTTCTAACAAAATTCGCGAACTATTGAGCATATTTGTAATTTGTTTATAATTTAAACGAATTATAAATGCTTGATATTGTGATAAAACTAATCAAAAACATTGGGCTAGAAATGTAATGCAGTAAAAAGCGAAAATATGCGTACATATGCGTATAAAATAGACTTTAAATTCAAAAATATGCACTAAAAACACATGAAATATGCAATGAAAAAAGTATTTAAAATTATATTAAAAGTAAAACTTGCATGAATTTTTGGCAAAAAAGGACACAAAATTAATTTTTATATGCGTATATGTATATTTAAAATTTATATTAATTTTAAATGGATGTCGAATGGGTCATGGGTCAATAATGGGTCACTTTCACTGATTGGCCAAACTCTTTGAAATTTTTGTTATAATATTTAACTGCATTAAGCCACGCTCACAATCTTGTTATAATTGTTGAGGAAGCGGAATTCCAGGACATCTTTCATTCAAAATTTGTACACGCGAGCCCGTTTTTACATTTTTTTTAATTGACACAAGAGAATTCATTTCAATAAAATCAATTCGTTAATAATCTTCAACTCAATAAACAAGTCAACAGCTTTGTAACCCCCTTGCCCCCTTTACCATGCAAGCGATTCATCGGGTAGAAAAAGAAGATCTTTATATTTGTCGAAATCCTAACCAAGCCAAGCAGTTTTTGATTGATTTTGTCTATTGACTTTGGCAAAGACTTTGTTTGTCGTGCATATCTTCTTTTCGTATAAAGATCGCACAATAAAATTTGCTTCCCATATCCCTTGAATATCGGTGTAAAAATTTTGTGTAATTCAGATGAATTTTGCATACAAAATTATTTTACTTTTACCCAAGAAGTCCCACTAAAAGTTAAAGGCGTTTTACTTTTCAAAGTGGTTTTTAATCAAAAAAGCAAAATTATGCAACAAAAACATGCATTTATTCTAAACAAATGCTTAAGTATGCGCATAAATATGCAAAAACGTGTATTTTTTTTCGTAAAATATGCAAAACCGATTGAATGCTATTTTAAAGAAAATTTTATGATTCGTAAATACATCTTAACCGCTTCAATTTTATAACTTGTTATAACTTTCTACAAGACTGTAAAAGTATAAAATTTTTAAAAAAGATCAACATTATATTATGTTGTAAACATTCTGCCCTACCTAGTAGGGTCGTTGCGGGATTGGTCATAGAATTTACAATATGTTGCCACTGAGAGTCGGGAACATTAGAATTTGGGGTGTTTGATTCAAGTTATTGAGAGAGTAACTTGGAGTAGGCATTGGCTATCTCGGTGGTATAGAGCCTAGCAATGTTTTTTTTATTGTTTTCGCTCTGTTAAACCTCCCGCATCAACAAGTTGGCGATAAGGACCTATATTTCAAGATTCAGATATTATAAATATTTTTCGCATTTCAACAAACGCAAGTGAAAGTAGTTTTCATACACAAGGCGGGCACACGCACCTCCTATTAGCCTATCATCGTTTATGAGACAGAACATCGACTCTAGCCTTCTTGGTGCATCGCAGCATGCATAATATAAGGGGAGATCTGTAGACAAAGCTCTGCACGAAGTGTTGGAATTTGTAGAGAATGGTTTTTGAAAGGGATTATATACATAAGCGGCGTTCCTTTGTATTGAGGAGGCTGCCACAGTGAAGGCACTAAGGGCTAGTAGGACACCTGCGGTGGTCATTAAACGGATTGATTCAAATTGAAATTTTTAGCCATTTTTTAAATATGTTTTCAATATTTCCAATGTTGTCGAAATTCTTAATATTTTTTTTTTTAAATATTATTAATATTTTTAATATTCTCGTTCATTTTAATATTTAATTTTTTTTTTAATTATAATTATTTTTAATAATTTTCATATTTTTTAAATGATCAATATTTCCAATGTTTTCATTATTTCCAATATTTTTAATATTTCCAATATTTTTAATATTTCCAATATGTTTAGTATTTCCAATATTTTCAATATTTTTAATATTTTCAATATTCTTTATATTTTAATTTTTTTATTATTATTATATTATCGTTATTTTTAATATTTTAAATTTTTTTAAATTTATAATTATGTTTAATATAATTTTCAATATTTAAATTTTTTTTTAAAATATCATTTTTTTTTTTTTCAATTTTCTCAATATTTTCAAAATTGCTAATATTTTCAATGTTCTTAATATTCTAAATGTTTTCAATATTCTCAATATTTCAATAATATCGTTATATTCAATATTTTGATTATTTCTAATGTCTCACTATTATCAATATTTTTAAAAGTTGTAATATTTTATTTATTTTTAATATTTTCAATATTTTTAATATTTTCAATATTTTTAATATTTTCAATATTTTCAATATTTTCAATATTCTCAATATTTATAATATTCCAGTTTTTTTTCAATAATTTGAATAATTCTAACATCTCACAATTTACAATATTCTTTAAATTTTCAATAATTTAAAAATTTTCAATGTCATAATTAATTTCAATTTGCAATAATTTAAAAATTTTCAATATCATAACTAGAGTATACAAAACCGAAACCGGAAACCGACAAACCGGTTTTTTTGTTGAAAACCGTCAGCCGGTTTTTTACAAAATATCGATTTTCGAATAACCGGTGTAATAATCGTTAAATTTCATAGAAGGCATCTGATATCAATAAGTGCTAAAACAATGACAAACTTCAGACTCTGAATGAAAAGAAACAAAACCAGTTATACTGATATTATACTCGATTTCTAAAGTAGGGTAGTGGTACATTTGTATGGGAGGTACCAGAAGGGGCGTGTCTAGACTTCCAGATTATTTCTCCTAAACTTTATCCTGTTGTAGCTTTACTAAATACAGAATTTGGGCACGCGTTGGGTGTATTGATATTATTACTCCATCTCTAAAGTGGGCGAAAAGATACATTTGTATTGGAGGTACCATAAGGGGCGTCGCTAGAATTCCGATTTTTTCTCCAAAACTTTATCCTGTTTTAACTTAACAAAATACAGAATTTGGGCACGATCGTGTCGAGTGTATTGATATTATTACTACATCTCTAAAGTGGGCGAAGTGATACATTTGTATGGGAGGTACCAGAAGGGTCGTGTTTAAACACCAGATTCTCTAAAACTTTTTCCTGCTTAAACTTTACTAAATACAGAATTTGGGCACGATCGCGTTAGGTATATTTATAATATTAATCGATTTCTAAAGTGAGCGGTACCAGATGTCTATGGGAGGTACCAGATGGGGCGTGGATACCAGATTACTCGATTTCTAAAGTGGGCGGAATGATGTATTTGTATAAGAGGTACCAGAAGGGGCGGGGCCACTTAGCCCATTTGCAATACCGTAAGTAGTTTTGGGGAAATATTAACTCGTGCAAAATTTCAAAACATTTGGTTGCGTCTTTCGAAATTTATCGTGCGTACCAGCCAGACAGACAGACGGACATGGCTCAAACGACTTAAAAAGCCCTGAATCGAATTTGGTTCAAAGAAACCTAGGGTCTAAAGTGGCTCTTTCTATGTGTTACACTTTTTGGTCGTATCAAATGATATATACCCTCATCCTTATGGATGATGGTATAATGAGTAGTAAAAGTTGGAGATATTGATTTTGGTCTTACAACACCCCATGTGAAATTTTCCGAGAAGCATTTTTGTAGAGCATTTGAATGTTGTAAAGTCCTATTTGAAGATATTTTTCAGACATTTCTTGAAACAGGTACGAAACGGGCACATAACAATTCAAAATAGACAGTGCCATAAAAGTTCTATAAAAAATTATCGTTAAATTTTATTGCAGACATCTGATATCGAAAATGCACTAAAGCAATAAGGGTAAGAAAAGTAGCCTTAAGTGCCTATTTCAATGTCTATTATGGGTTAAACTGAAAACTTCATCAGTGATATACTCATCTAAGGCTTTCATCCCGTAAAGGAATTATTCCGCCCTTAAAAATTTGCTGGCTTCAAATGCCCAATAATTGGCTTATATTACATGATTTTTATCTAATTAATATTAGAATTAGATTTAGACATGTTTTTCTGTTAAACGCTGCCTTCCATACGCCATTTTTAACATTTCTAAATTAAATTGCTCATAATAGTAACACTTTTTCTTGTTTTTGTGCACAAATAAAAAACTCGAAAAATAACCGGTTACCCGGTTTTTTCTTAATTAAGTATTCGAAAACCGAGTTTTTGAAATTATGTAAATTTCGAATATAACCGAAACCGGTTTTTCAAAAAAGTCGAATGTTTGTATACTCTAATCATAACTCACTTAATATAAGAGATTTGATTATATGTATGGCACGATTTTTCAAAACATGCAATTGCAGTACTGACAACAGTGCAAATAACACATTTTGAACATTCGCTCTCGATATATTAAAATTATTATATTTTCCAATATTTTCAAAATTATTAATATATTCAATATTTTTAATATTTTCAATATTCCCAATACACTCAATATTTTCAATATTTTCAATACGTACAATATGTTCAATATTTCCATTTGCCCGGCCTAAAACTATGCACCACATTTGATGAAACCATAGTAAAAACTTATTTCACTCAGAAGCTTAGCTCAAAAGTTTTCAATACGAGGGAAAATGTTATTTGTGGAGAAAACCATACCTATTCAGGGATTCGTGCATGGACATTTTCGGCTGACATTTACTTCGCATGTGGACATTCCACATATTCTAGATGTATATACGGTTGATGATGTACCAGAGTGCAACAGTTCGTCACAAAGGGGTCTGATGATGAACTCGTCATGGAGTTCGAAACTTGTCATCCTAGTGAGTGACAATGAATTGCCATTAATATTGACAAATAAAACGTTACTGATTGTTTACCTAAATTTAACAAACTTAGTGAATTTACATTATTTTCAATTATAAAGAATTATATTTTAACTAGTGGACCCGGCAATGCTTCGCTATTGCATAATTGACTAAAATTACAAAATCAACTTAATATAATACACAAATATCAATTAAAATTAGCTCCCATTTAAAAAAACTGTGCATATGCCACTTTTAAACATACTTTGGCAACGTTTCCTAAACTCAATAATAATAAGTTTGGATTGCTTTCATAATGGGATAATTTTGAGCGTTGATCTTAGTCCTTGGTAAACAATTCGTTACCCCAAGTAACTCCTAAATCAGTCCAATCAACAACGTTTTATTGTGTCGAATGTTATATCTCACTATGACCATCCGCCCGCTGATCGAGTACTATCTGTACACCAAATTTCATGTCTCTAGGATAAAAATATCAAAGTTGTCGTCTGCAATGTCAAATTCTATTTTTCTAGGACTAACGTTCGATTTAAGCATGTCCCCTCCGCCCACTGATTGAATATAACTTAGTAATTGTTGGGCATAGAATTTGTAATTGTGCCAAGTAATATGTATTTCCACGCCCACTAAGCCCATTGGGTCCAAATTAAAATTTGGTCTGCATATTCGAATTAGTGTTGTCGAGTACTGTTTGGGTATCAAATTGTATCTCTCCAGCTTTAAAAATGTTTTGCCAAGCCCACTATGCCCATTGTATCCAAAAATAAAATTTCGTCTGCATATTCATTTTCGTGTTGTCGAGTACTATCTGTGTATCAAATTTTATCTCTCTAGCTCTAAAAAAAAGTTTTGCCATGCCCACTGTGCCTATCGGGTCAAAAATTAAAACTTTGTCTGCATATTCATTTTCGTGTTGTCGAGTACTATCTGGGTATCAAATTTTATCTCCCTAGCTCTAAAAGTATATTTTGCCACGCCCACTCCGCCCACTAATTCAAAATTTAAATTTCGTCTGCATATTCATATTCGTCTAGCCGAGTAATATGTGTGTACCAAATTTTATCTTCCTAGCTCTAAAAATATGTTTTGCCACGCCCACTCCGCCCACTGATCCAAAATTAACATTTTGTCCGCATATTCATATTCATGTTGCCGAGTACTATCTGTGTATCAAATTTTATCCCCCTAGCTCTAAAAAAGTTTTTCCACGACCACACCGCCGATATCGTCAAAAATTCAAAAAAATTATAGCCTACGGCAATTTCCATATATAACACTATCTCTTCCTAATTTCATTGAAATCGGTTTAGCCGTTTAGGCGTGATTGAGCAACAAACATACAAACAAACAAACAAACAGACAGACATTCACATTTATAATATTAATACGATATTTTTTTTAGCGGTATTGATATTTTCAATGTTCTCGTTCAATCATCTCGTTATTTTGAAAATTATAATATTTTTTTTTGATTAAATTGTTATTATTTGTAAAACAAATTTTCAATATTTTTAAAATATTTAAAATTTTCAATATTTTAATTTTCTCAATATTTTTAATATTCTCGTTATTTTCAATAATTCTACATATCAATATTTTCAATATTCTTAAAATTTGCAATATCTCAAAATTTTCAATAAAAAAATCTTAAAATTAATATCTATTGTGTAAATACAATTATTATGCCATATAGCCCTAAATCACTGTTTTCCAACGTCCCCTTCAGTCCACCGATCGAAATAAAGTTCGCCTTTATATGTATAGCTGGAGTGTCGAGCAAAGTCCATGCCTGTATTGTCGTCCATATATGTGTATCAAATATTATTCCCTCCGCCCACTATTCGAAAATCAAATGTTCGTCTTCATTTGAAAAGTTGTAGTATCGGTGTATCAAATTTTATATCTCCAGGACCAAAAACAGTTTTGCCACGCCCGCACCACCCACTGATCGAACATTAAAATTTCGGTTGCAGAGAACTATCAGGATATCATGTTTTATATCTCAATAACTTAAATACAGGTTGACCATGCCCTTTCCGCCCACTGATCGAAAATAAATATTTCGTCTGCAAATTTGAACCTGAAATGTCAAGTACTATCTGTGTACTAAATTTTATATCCCTAGCTCAAAAAATTTTTTTCCACGACCGCTTCACCCATTTACCAAAATTTAAAAAATATATATTATAATATATTTTCCATATAGAACATTATAGGGCGCAATCTGAAACAAAGGGTAAATTTTTAGAGTGTTTTGCAGAAATTTTAGATGTTTTGAAAAGGTGGGCATGGTCAACTATTTTTACGGCCTTATCAACGCATAACAATTAATTTTCATATATAAAGAAGATTAACAAAATGTATTGTTGCAGCATTTCTCAATATGTTAAATTTTGCAAACCAGACACTTTGTATACACTTCCAACACAACTTTCATTGTCGGTGTGGTGTGAACGAACACCACTTTCATTCTTCTAAACAAATTTCACATCACATCACATCAGAAACTAAACTAAAGTACCACCTGTCCGCCCATCTGTGTCTGTGTCACCGCCACAGGCTTAGGAAGTCTAAAATGAGATAATGTTCACGTGATATTTAGCCAAACGGTAGAGTTAATTTTTACAATTCATACGAAGATACCCACCCTCCTCGACGACAAGCAAATGTACCCATAGACAATGAGCGGCAAAAGGTTTTTTATCTGCCAATCTTAGCATTTTGGTATTTTGTATTTTGTAGAGCGCATTATTTGCCGCAAATTTTTTTTGCCGCTGTAGCATTTGCCTCTTTCAACACTTGGCTTAGCGTGTTTCATTGTGTGCATATTTCCTTTGTAAGCGCTAAGAGGTATTTTCTCCGTTTTTCTGCTGCCGCTGTTGTTGTTTTCGTCGTCGTCGTCGTTATTAGCGCTAACCCCTTCACTGTGCTGAGGAGGATGTTAGATAAAGTGTCAGGGCGAGAAAAAAAAGACACAGCGCAACAACAACAGTAAACTATGAGTACTCGCGTTTCATGTCAAGCATTTTAATTCCACCTTCATTTATACACAGAACTGAAACAACGGCTAAACACCGACAATCGACCATTTCTGCACCAGCGGTTCTCTTGGTCATCCTTCCGTGTTTGCAAGGTAGTGAAAACTATCTTAACTTGTTAGAGCAGTAGAGCCCCTCCACGTAGTCATTCAACCATTCATCCATCACTCTCGCAGTCGTCGCCGTCGTCGTAGAGTAGTCTATTGAGTGCTCGTTAGTCAGTCATCGCCGCCACTGTCAGCCACCATTAGTGCAATTGGTCTTCTAGATAGTATAAGTGTAGAAGGGTGCTCTGTGTGGTGGAAGTGGCACGGTGGCCATTGTATCCTTTGTTGGTGCTTTAGTTATATTGTTAATGATTTTGTTAAAATTCAATTAAGTGCAATTTGTGGCGCTTATCCCTCATCTTAATGGCTTTTAATTGATTAATTACTTTATAACGCTTTTCAACAACTGCAACAACTTTTTGTTATTGTTTTTTTTTGTACTTTATGTATTTTCCTTTGCTAAGCTTTCCTTTCATGTTTTAATCTATAAAGCATTTATTTATATTGTTGCGGCGTTACCTTGCGCTGAACATAGAGATGAGGAGATGTCGGTGGGGGGAATTACCACTAACAATCAAGATTTTCATTTGTGTGTGTGGCACCTTGAATATGTGGTAGGTTCTTTTATTATTAATTTTTATTAATCAATATAATCTTAAGCAGATATATCAGGTCTGATCAGATTATGATATAGACTCTTTACTAAAAAATCTCCCCAGTATATATCGCTCATTTGCTGCAAGACCGGCATAACTAAAAAAAAACGATTTCGAGATAAACGCGTTTAAAGTTTTCAATTTACACCCAACTTATACGAAATGGAGGAATTCAATTGCTCTCATGCGCAGTGTATAAAAGATGTAAATATGAATTTTTTACACAACATAGAGATTGATGGAATGAACAATTCTACATCATTAACAAAAATCACGTTTTTTTAATTATGCCGGTCTTGCAGCAAATGAGCGATATGTTTTTTTCCCTTATACTAAACAATCTTCGTAATTGGGAAACTATTATCTCTGAATTATATGGAGAATTTAATGTCGAATTTTGAGAATTATTTCGCCAACAAATATAAAGGAAGTTATACCAAATAATGGAAGTATTAAAAATGTTAATAATGAACGGGTGATTTAATCTCAAGACAACTAGACAAATCTTCCTACTTTTTGACGTATTTCCCTTAGATTACATTTCATACAAGTGCCCGTACAAAAGACATTTATTATATATACATACATGCATACCATATTATTATATTACATCTAAAATCGAATAATGCCACAATTACACTGCAATTGCAAACACATGTTCTATTTGTTTGAAAAACTCTACATGGGTTCCCCTTCTTCATAGATATTTTGTTATTTTCATTTCTAGTATTTAGAATAGTAAAATGTTATTATTTGATACAAACACATACATACATACAATTGTGCATATTTTTCAACATTTATTAATAATTTGTCGTGTTTTTTGTCTCATTCATTTTATTTTCAATTTAGTTTCACAAGACTCGGAAAATTACTATTGCTTGGATCCAAAGAAGTCGGCGGCAGAGAATTGCTATGATATCTACTCGGCGTTGTGCTGTCGTGAGACACGCGATACAAAGCGCCTCTTCCTGCTCAATGGATTGGCCACACTATGCCAGCAACAACAGCAGCTGCAACAAAAACAACAAAAATCACAGCAGCAACATCAGCAGCAGCAGCAGCATATACCACCACCACCATTGTCATCATCATCATCTGCACAACATGCGGCCATCATCAGCAACACGGCTGCTGGTCTTGCAACAACATCGTCAGCTGCTGCGGCGGCGGCGGCAGCGTCAGCAGCAACAACATCAGCTAAAAGTAATTTGGGATTTACCACGGAAGAGTTACTCTACTGGTAAGTAAATTCACATATGTACTTATGTGCGATTGTGTATGTGTTTTAACGTAAAAAACACACACAAAAACAAACACATATCTAAAGCCAACAATAACAAATTATTAATACCAGACAAACGGTCCGTCTCTTATAATGGACAGTTTACGATGCTGTTGCCGATATAAATGTTATGTTGTTGCATTAATATGGGATTAACTTAAAGCCTTGAGATTTCTTTTATTATTGGTCCGGTGAAATTCAGTTGTATAGCTTTTTACGAAATTTCTACAAATTGTGGCAGTATTGGGAGGCCGATTTTTGTGTTAGCGTTAAATTTGTGGGTTCAGAAACTATTTTACATTCTTTATATTTTTATTTTTTTTTTATTAATTTGGAGATACATTTATGGCAAATGAGGTAGATTAATATGGTGACAATAGCAGAAACTTGTATTTGTTTCACAGTTATAAACTCAGAATCGATACCTTCAGCTAGGGAAGTGAAGGAGGATATATAGTTTCTGTTAATTATCTGTGGCAGCCTTTTTTTTACTCTCAGAATATGTATGATGGTTCTTCTGGGGATCGACCGTGTCATGATGCTTAGAACACGCGACTATAATGTGTGTGACCTGGGCTCGAACCATGGTCTAAACTATTTCTATTTCCCTCATCGGTGGCTTTCTCGGTGTTGTTGACAGAAACTTTTTCGTAGTCGTCCGGTCTACACCATTTCCAATTGAAATTCAAAAAAAAAAATCAATTGAAATTAAAAAAAGTTATTTGATTTTCAAAAAATTTCATTTGAAATTTAAAACTCGTCGATTGATATTCAAAAATTCCATTTGATATTCAAAAAATATAAATTCAAATTTTCCATATGAAATTCGAAAAATATCAATTGGAAATCAAAACTCGTCAAATGATATTCAAAACACTTCAATCGATATTCAAAACTCATTTGAAATCCAAAATTCGTCAATTGAAATTCAAAAACCCTCAAAACTCTTTCAGCTGAATTTCAATTGAAAAATTTTGAAATTCAAATCACGAGTTTTGATTTCCGATTGATATTTTTCGAATTTCAAATCGAAAATTTTAATTTGAATTGATATTTTTGAAATTTGAATGCCTTTATTGAATGTTTGTTGACGAGATTTAAATATTAAATATAATATTTGAATGTCAATTGATTTTTTTTTTCAATTCAATTGGAAATGGTGTAGTAAAATCCTCTCAAACAGCTAAATTTAAAAAAATTGCTATTGCATAATTTACGAAAATTAATTATATTAACTTCATATAACATATTTCACGGAATTGCCTCACAGCTAATAGTGCTGCCATATTCCACTTTTAAACATACTTTAGGAACTCGATAACATTATGTTGGGCTTACTTACTTTCCTCATATAAAATATATAAAATTCTTTATACATATATAAAAGGCTTGGGTGACGTACTGTTCCCTCCCCAGCCCAAACAGCTACACCATTATCCGTGAAATTTTAATGTAGGTTCCTTTTATGACATAGGCGAGCCAAAGAAGGGTTTTTTTTGGAAATTCGGACTGCAAGGGGGTAAAATGGGCGTGGCACCGCTCCATACAATATGTATAGGTACGAAGTCGAGATTTGGTACATATATCGGTCGTAAAAGAAAAAAATACTTCGTTAGTGGAATGTGGGCGATGCCACGCCCCTTTTTAGAGAATCGTTATATAGGGCAAATAAATTCACCGATTGCAATTATATTTCTTTGTTTGATACTGTCCATAGGTCCTGTATCATAATTAGACAAAGGGGCGTGGCACCGCCCACACAAACTAAAATTTAAAACGTATATATTTTTGGAAATTTTTTTATATAGGCCATATTAATAGAACGATTGTAGTAACAGTTTCATAATCTATATATTTAAAATTGCTTACACGATGTAGTTAGGATGATGAAATTTGAAGTGTTTGTCCCCCTTTTCGAGTAAACGTCAGATAAAAATTTATTTTTAGAATTTCGTACTTAGGGATAAAATTACTAAAAGTTATACCAGCACCCAGACCAATCGGTTAATGCTATAATTGGAAAAAATACTTACTATAAAATTGAATTGAATTTTTTTTTTAAATCCGATATTTCTGGGTAAAAAAAAATAGAAAATGGGATAAAGATGGTACTATCGCCCAGACCAAACGGCTAATGATGTAATCATGGTAATTTATACGGGCTTCCTCCCATGGCATTAGAACGAAGCAATGACGGTTTTCGAAATGCTTACCTTTTTGAGGTATAAAATGCCGAAAAAGAAAAACTGATACTAAACGGCTAATAGTATAGTCTCAATAATTGAATTAAATATTTTAGTTGTGCGATGTGAAGTAATTTTTCGAAATTAGTTCTTTATTTGCAAAAATGCCGAAAAGGGATACAACTTGTACTATCGCCCAGAACAAATACCTTAAACATTTAATGACGAAAGCGAAATATTGGCAATTTTGTAAAGATTTTGTCAGTAATACATATAAATTAATTAAAAAACGAATTTTACATAAAATAAGTATGACCAAAACTATCAGAAAAATATCCGTTTTTACTGGTGTTATGACGACTGTGACCATATGGTAACAGCTTTAAAACAGGCAAATAAAAAGAACCAAGTACAAAATAATTCATGCAATACGTTTTTATGATATTTCATATTCCTCTCAAATAACAAATACTAAAAGTCTTTAATATATTAGTCTTTAAACAACCAAAAAATATTCTTAATATGAAGTGACTTTTTATATCCCTCCATATTGTTGTTTTGCGCACATGTGAAAAACACCTATTTTAAATGATCCCACACGCTCGCTACTGACGTCTGATCACTTAGCGGTAAATCAAGAATTAAAAATCAAAGCTTGCTTTGATGAAATCAAAAAAGAAAATTCCTGACATTTATTCTTATATTTATTTTATTTCGTGCAATATCTAACGCTGTCGACGTTACCATATGGTAACAGTCGTCACTAATGGGTTAAGGTCGAGTTACAAAAATGTATATAGAATTGCTCCCTATAGAATTAGAGAGCCGCCAGATGGGGTATTTGGAAATTTTAACATTTAGGGGTAAAAAGCTCGAAAAGGGATAAAACTGGTACCATCACCCAGACCAAACGGCTAAAGCTAAAATCGTATATGGACATGGTTCATAGAGAACGGACATGCTTTCAATCAATTTTTATTCTTATATTTATTTTAAGTGCAATATCTAACGCTGTCTACGTTACCATATGGTAACAGTCACTCAAACCAATGGGGTGTTCTTATGAAGCTTTTGCATTTTACCTGTATTGCTTGAATTTATAAGAAGATTCATTATAAGTACGGATAAAGGAACGCGAGCCGGTAAAGTTAGTGTTGCCATATACAGCTCTAAAAAACTGTTATCGCACGTCCCCTTTCGCCCACCGAGTTAAAAATAAATGTTCTCCTTCAAATGCATATCTGTAGTGCCGACCACTATCTGTGTATCGAATTGCTTCAAAAAATTGCTTTAGCGCTTTAACACTAATACATATGACTAGTATTTGTGTATCAAATTTTATTTCTCTGTAACCCTAAAAACTATTTTGTCATTTTTGCCCCATCCGAATGTATAAAAATTTCGGCTATATATTCATATCTGTTATGCCGAGTGCTATATGTGTACTAACGCCCATTATCAAAAATTAACCTGCAATGCCGAGTAACATCAGCATACTCGTACCAAATTGTACCAATTTAGGACTTACACATTTTGACCACGCCCACTGATCGAAAATGTATATGTTGTATATGTATATGTTGTACTGATTAATATCTAGTAATCTAGTATTATCTTTTTAGCACGCCCATCCGCCCACTGATTGAAAATACAAATCGTCTGCCAATTTTAACCAGCCATGGGTACTACTATCTATGTACCATATTTTACCTCTCTAGGTCTTAAATACAGTTTTGTCATGCCCTTTCCGGCCACTGATCGAAAAATAAAATTTCGTCTGCATATTTATAATTGCATTGCAGAGTACTATCAGGGTATCAAATTGTACCTCTATAGTACTAAAATACAGTTTTGCAACGCCCATACACCCACTGTTTGAAAATACAAATTTCGTCTCCAAATTTCAACCAGTCCTGCCTCGTACTATCAGTGTATCAAAATATATATCTCTCTACGACTTAAATACAGGTTGGCCACGCCCTTTCCGCCCACTGATCTGAAAGGGCTGCAAATTTGAACCTGAAGTGTTGAGTACTATCTGTGTATCAAATTTTATCTCTCTAGCTCAAAAAAATGTTTTGCCACGCCCACTCCGCCAACTTAATCCAAATTTTAAAAACTATATAACCTATTATATTTTTCATATAGAACATTATAGAGCATATTCTGTAAAGAATTTTAGCGTTTTACAAGAGTTTTAGATATATTCAAAAAGTGGGCGTCGAAATGGCGTGGCCAAATTTTTTGTTCTCGGGTATCACGAACATTATAAAAAAATTGTCAAATCGGTCCATGCGTTCTCAAGTGATGGCCTTATCAACGCACAACAAGTCATTTTTTATATATAGATTGAAGAGTACTATCAGGATATCAAATTTTATCTCTCTAGGACTTAAATACAGGTTGGCCACGCCCGATCCGTCCACTGATCGAAATTAAAAATTTGATCTGCTAATTTGAACCTTAAGTATTGAATGTTATCTATATACCAAATTCTCTAGCTCAAAAAAAATGTTTTTTCACGCCTAATCCGCCCACTTAATTCAAATTTAAAAAAAAAATATAGTAAAATTAGAAAAATTCCAACAAATACCGAATTTCACTAATACCACCACCCACAATAAGTTTCGACTTCGAAATATTACAATAATCATTTTTATAGCCTATTTTGTATTAACTTTTGTCTTATTTTCCCCCCTCCAGTTTAAGCGCCTCCATTGTCCACACATTTACCCAAGTGAGGGCCGCCGCTCTGCGTACGATACGTTACGTTTTAACTACAACCAAGGATATCAAAGTATTCAATTCAATACAATTGCCGCATTTACTATGTCGTTCCATAGACATAATGTTGAAAAATGACGATGAGCGTGTGCAAGCATTAAAATTGGTAAGTGTAGCAAGATGACAACCGACCCATAGTGCATATTTACTTTTTGTTAACATTTATTCATCCCCTTTCATATTTTACAGATACGTAAAATGCTTGCTGTATCTCCGGAAAATATCAGCCCTGTCTTAGTACGCTGCCTCGTATCCCTGGCGGATACTGGCATGGAAGAAAGTGATAATCTTCTGCGGGCTTGCTTGGCTACACTCTGTGAGTTCGCTGTATTAAATCCAACACTTTTGATATGTTGCGGTGGTGTCCGATCAATTACGCGGAATGTACTGGAATGTCATAATCCGCGTATTGCGGAGAGTATGAGTGGCGTTCTGTTGTATTTGTTAGAATGGCCACACACAAGAAATATATCGGGAGTACGATTGGATTGTTTGGCGGCTCCCTATTGCGATTTTACATATCGGCTTGGGATTATGGATAAGAACAAGTAAGTCGTCGATGACACTTTGAAAAATTTATACCAATACAATGTATAAGAATTACATTTATAATTTAATTTCTCTTAAACTTCCAGAGATGCTCGCGAATTGCGCTACACAAGTTGTCGTTTAGCTTTACTGTCTGTTCTACGCAGCTGGACTGGGACCATTGAATTCTGTGATCCAAGTAAACCTTCCGGTTTAAAAGCAATAGTTGATGCTTTATATTTAAATCAAATTGAAGTTAGGGTATGTTTCTGCATTTACCCCTTTTGAATAATTTCATCAATAAATTTTGTATTCTTTTTTTCTCCAGAAAGCAATATTGGAATTGCTTTATGAACTTTTAGGTCTTCCACAACCCTCATGGACTGATGATTACACGGTGGCTTTACAGGCGGTTGATCCGTCAGACTTTCAAGATAATTGGCTTTTAAGCAATGGCTTTGTTGCCGCCGAGGGTCGTAGCATTCTGCCCAGTTTAGCATCGCGTGCTCCGAACATCTGTGAACAGCACTTGGCCTTACAGCTGTATTGTTTTCTAGAGACTGGACTCCTCAACGCTCTGGTTGAGGTCATTGTATCGAGTGAAGTTGCCGTGTCTGTAGCTGCCACTGTTTTAAGTGGCAAAATAATGCATTTAATGCACACCCACTTACCGCCCGATATCTGTAGTACCAGTCCGGCGCTCCCCACATTGATATCGCATGCGACACAGGGTAATCAGCATGCCAGTGCAGCAATATCAGCGTTGCAGTGTTACCAGAAGATGCTAAGGAATCGACCGGCATCGAGTAGTTTATTTTTGGATAGTATTATACAGGAAGGAAGTAAGTAGCGAAGAACTTTTGAGTATGAATAAAATGTAACAAAATTAATGAAACAATTGGTTAATATCCAATTATATAAATATTGTGAGTTCCCTGGAAATAAACTTTTCCCTGGTATAGAAACCTCCTATTATAAATAATGGGGAAGATAATTACAAAACAGAGGAATTTTAAATATAAATGTACTTTTTGGTACATACTGTAAAATAACTTTTTGGTAAAACAAGAGTATTTTTTTTATAAATTTAAACGGCCATATTCATAAAAAATTTCTAAAGTAGGTATGAAGCGTTCTCTAGCTAAAAAAGCTCTAAAAAACCTTTAATAAGAAATTGTATTCATAAACGTTTTTTTATCAGCACTTTAGCTTTATGTATTCAGGTGGCAACGCCGACTGCTATTGGTCGTTACTGATGTAAAAAAACAGCTTTATAATCGGATACCAAATATGTATTTCCACTTATAATAACTATGAACATTATTGTAGCTCAATTTTTCATTAACTACGATTCTCGTGATGATAAGAAAGACGTTAAAGTAAAAATTATATTAAAAAATGTGATTTTCTTTTCCTCATGTTGAAATTATAATCGGATACCGATTACATTATTTCCTTGTTTTGATTGTTTATACATCACGAATATTATTTCATTATTTGCAAATTATTTTTAAAGAATTTTGGAGAAATATTTTTCAAAATGGTATTCATGAATGAAAAGTGCCTATTGAGATACTTTTTCTATGTGCGCAATGATTATAAGTTTTTATGAATAAGGCCGAAAGTCTTTTTTGGTACATTAAAAATAATTCTTGCTATGTTTGGTAAAATTTTGCAAATTAAAAGTATTTTTCGGTGAATAAAAGTACTTTCTGGTACATTAAAGGACTTTTTGGTACAATAAAAAAACCTAAGTACAAAATATATACCTTTTTGTTACAGCTCAAATACTTTTTGGTGGCACTAAAGTACTTTGTGGCAAAATAAAAGTACTTTTTCGCATAATAATAGTACTTTTTTGTACAACAAAAGTACATTTTAGAACAATAAAACTTTTTTTGGTACAATAAAAGTTTTACTTGGCACAAGCAAATTTATCATTGGTACAATAAAAGTACTTTTTGGTACGATTAAAGTACTTTTTGGTGCAATAAATTTACTTTTCGATACACTAAAGCAGTTTTGGTACAATAAAAGTAGATTTTTATTCAATGAAAGTACTTTGTGGTACAAGAGTACTTATAAGTACAATAAAAATACGTTTTGGTACAATAAATGTATATTTTCTATCAAAACAAAAGTACTTTTTACTAAATTTAAATACGTTTTGGTACAACAAAATTACTCTGGGGTACAATAAAAGTACTTTTTAGTAAACAAAAGGTACCTTTTGTTACAATTAATTTTGTAACAATAAAACTACCCTTTGTTTCAATAAAAGTACTTTTTGATATAATAAAAGTACTTTTTTTTAGTACAATAAAGGTTCTTTTTTAAGACAATAAAGTACTATTAGCGAATTAAAAGTACGTTTTGGTACAATAAAAATACTCCTGTGAATAATAAAAGTACTGTTTTGTACAATATGAGTACTTTTTGGTACAAAAATATAAATTTTAATTCAATAAAAGTAATTGTTGGTACAAAATTGTACTTTTTGATACAATTGAAGTACTTTTTGATACAATAAAAGTACTTTTTGGCAAACTAAAAGTACGTTTGGTACAACAAACAAACATTTTAATTTAATAATACTAATTGTTTGTAAAAAAATTTTACTTTCCGTTACACTGAAAGTACTTTCGGCTACATTGAGGGTACTTCTTGGTGCAAAAAAGTACCTTTTGATACAATAAAAGTACTTTTTGTTAAAAAAAAGTACCATTTGGTACAATAAAAGTTCATTTTGGTACAAGAATATTACTTTTTTATAAAACAAAAGTACTTTTTGATACAATACAAGTACATTTTGTTACAATAAAAGTACTTTTTGGTACAATAAAAGTATTCTTTGGCCTAATAAAAGTATTTTCTGGCACAATACTTTAGTACTTTTAGATACAACGAAAATAAATTTGAATACAATAAAAGTGATTAAAATAATTACTTTTCCTTCCAATAAAAGTACTTTTTGATACATTGACAGTACTTTTTGGCGCAATGAAAGTATTTTTTGATAAAAAAAAGTACTTTTTGGCACAAATAATGTACTTGTTGGTAAAAAATTTTACTTTTTGTTACAAAAAAATACTTTTTAATGCAATAAAAGTAATTTTTGATATAATAAAAGTACTTTTTAATACAATAAAAGTACTTATTTAGTATAATAGAAGTACTTTAAGAAACAATAAAAGTACTATTTGGTACAACTCAAGTCACTTTTTGTTCAAGATGTACTTTTTTTTTAAATAAATATAGGTTTAGGTACAATAAAAGTACTCTCAGGTATAAAAAAGTACTTTTTGGTATAAGAAAATATTTTTCTTGAAAACTTAATTATGATGTTATTCCAAATTCGGATATATAAGTCATTAATCATTATGTTATTCCGAATCATTATTCAGGTTATAAATTTTAATTAAATTTTACCAACTACAAGTGCATTATTTTAATATTTTATTTTCATTTTTTTTAGCACTTATACACACAAGACTTTTTCGACGAGAAATAAATGCTCAGGATATACCCTCAGCCTCTAGTTTACAATCGCCACCTCCCTATACAAGTAACTCAGCTATGGGTCAATTTTCCTCTTTTGGTGCTGGTGGTGGTGACACACTCGAAAGGCGGCGACTCGATTCGGTTTCTTCCAGCGACGAATCCAACTCGCAGTCATCATCAGCGCGGCGATCAAGTTTTCGTTTGAAATCGAAATTTTTGCCGTTCCTCGAAAACATCAAAGTAAATCGCTTAATAAAAGACTCGAATGTGCTGATAACAAAAGATGGCTCTGGCTGGGACTGGGAAGTGATATCAACCATAATAAGGGTAAGACAAAAAAACAACAAATTTTTAATAACATAACATTAATAAAATATTTTTTTCTCTTGTTTACAGTCCAATCTAATACGCAAAATGGAAGAGCCCAGTTTAACGTTCCTCAAAAACATCATAGATTTTTTTAAACCCAGCAAAAATTATTTTTCCCACCAAGAACTCGAACATGGCAAATCATTGCCTGCCTATGTCCAAGTGGGTTTGGACTTGATCGATTGGTTGCTGGCTATTAATCCCTTCGAGAGTGTTCGTTTGCTGACGGATTTCTTTACGGATGTGGCTTCGCAATTGCTGGCTGTGGCCACTTCTAATCGAGCCCACGATTGCCTCTTCAGTCCCCAGCACATGAACAATACTATGTGTCAACAGTATTTTTTATTCATTGGTCGCATGTGTCGTGTCCAAAAGGGCATAACGATATTAACGAATACAGCGGTGTTTGAACAGTAAGTTCGCATTTAGTTTTCTCCAAATTTCCATAATATTAATTTGTCATTCGCCTTTTGCAGTCTTATCAATTTGGTACGCAATACTGAGCATGTGTGTTATGTGAAACTTATAGTTTCGGGTCTGGACTACACTTTAGACTCGAATACTCGCAAAGTACTGGATAATGCTCTGACAGCGTCCAAAGCCCGTTGTGGTCGTTTGTATGCAACACAATTTCTGGTCGTCTTACTGCGTGCCCGTATACCCAATTTTGAAGTATGGGGCATACCCATGATAATACAACAGACGAAGGATGCAGATCGTAGTGTTGTGCTGGCAGCAATGGATGTTCTTGAAGAGGCTTGTCATGAAAAGGTAAGGTTAATATTTATTAATATTTTTGAAAAACTCTTTTTAAAAATATACTAGAGCCCTGCGCAAATGCTTTGGCTTAACTAAGCCAACAAAAGACTTATTGCAGTGAGCAATACTTGCAAAAGAAATCTGAAACGAAATAACAGTATTTTTTGGTTTAATAAAAGTGCTTTTCGGTACAATAAATTTGCTTTTTGGTACAATTAATTATATTGTATGTTACAATAACAGTACTTTTTAGTACAATAAATGAACTTTTTGGTACTATATGTTGTACTATTTGCTAACATACACAGTATTATTTTTTATTTTTTTTAGTACAATAATTTTATTTTTTCACATAGAAGTACCCTTTGGCACTATAAATTGTACTTTTCAGTACAATAAATATACTTTTTAGTGCAATAAATGATTCATAAGAGTACTGTTTGGTGCAATGAATTGTACCAAATGGTACCATGAAATCAATTTTTGGTACAAAAAATTGTACTTTTTTCATAGAAGTACTTTTTTTGCCAACAAAAGTACTTGTTGGTACAACAAATTGTACTATTTGATGTAATACATTATACTTCTTTGGAATTTTTGGTACAATATAAGTACTTTGGGTACTATAAAAATTACACAGTGATACAAATGTGAAGGAAAAAAATATACAGGGGTTCCCATGTAGTGAAACGGCGGCTGCTTAAGCAAAACAACCTCGAAAAAAAATTACGAATTCTCATTTTCTCAACGCTCTCAGTTGATCATGGAGCAGCGCAATGTATATTTTGTATTTTTGTATTATGCAATATTAAAGTAGCTTTCTAAAATAGGTAAGGTTGAAAAATGAATGAGTTATGCTAATTTTTGTAATATATTTTTTGACATTTCTTGGAATATGTAGTACGAATTACTTGTTGTGATACGTATACGTCATATGTATTTGTACAAAGTGACACACACACTCTAAGGAAAAACCACAAAATAACGATAACATGTTATTACAAAATTAAGCATAACTCATTAATTTTTCAACCGATTCTTATAAGCTTACCTATTTTAGAAAGCTACTTTAATATTGCATAATACAAAAATAAAAGATATACATTGCGCTGCTCCATGATCAACTGAGAGCGTTGAGAAAATGAGAATTCGTAATTTTTTTTCGAGGTTGTTTTGCTTAAGCAGCCGCCGTTTCACTATTTTTTAACCGATTTTCAAAATTCTTTTTTTTAATAAAAGGTGAAAGTCATAGCTTTACGACAGATGTAAGATTTTGAAGATCGGTTTACAAAGAGAAGACTTATGAATTTTGGAACTTGTAATTTAAGTAATATCGCCATTTCACTTAATTTGCTATAAAAACATTACTTAACGAAGTGACCGAGAAAAACTAAAAGTACCACCTTAATCTATGGACTCCAGTCTAACAGAAATGGTACATGAGAACCCTTGTATATTTTGTGTGTAGCACAGTGTTATTTTCGATACAATAAAAGTGCTATTTGGTATTACAAATTGTACTGTTTAGTTCAATAAGTTGTACTATTGGATGCAATATAAGTACTTTTTGGCACAATAAGTTGTACTATTAAGTATAATAAAAGTACTTTTTGTTACAATAAATGTAGTTTTTGTTACAATGAAAGCACTGTTTGGTACAATAAATGTGATTTTTGGTACAATAAATTTTACTATTAGATGCAAAAGATGTATTTTTGTACCAGAAAAAATATTTTTTGGTGCAATTAATTGTTCTATTTGGTAAAATAAAGTACTTTTTGAAACAATAAATGTATCTTTTGGAAAAATAACGGTAATTTTAGCTACAATTAAAGTACTTGTTGTACAAAAAATGTTACCATTGTACAATAAATTGTACCATTTGATATAATAAAAGAACTTTTTGGTACAATCAAAATGCTTTTTGGTACTTTTTGGAACACTAAAAGTACTTTTTGAAAAAACACAATAATAGTACTTTTTGGTACAATAAATATTTGATGCAATGAAAGTATTTTGTTTTACCAGAAAAAAAATTTTTTGGTACAATAAATTGTACTTTATGATAAAAAAAATTACTTTTTGAAACAATAGATGTACTTTTTGGTATAATAAAAATACTTTTTGGTACAATTACTTGTACAACAAATTTTACTATAAGTTACAATAAATTGTGCTATTTGATATAATAAAAGTACTATTTGGTACAGTAAAAATAGTTTTAAATACGACAAAAGTACTTTTATATGCAAAAAATTTACTTTTTGATACAAAAAATTGTGCTTTTTGGTGCACTAAAAGTATTTTTTTTTTAAAAAAAGTAATGTACAATAATTGTACTTTTTGGTACCTAAGTCCTAATTTTTTGTACAATAAATGTACTCCTTGCTACATAAATTGTCCTCTTTGGTACAATAAATTGTACTATTTGGTACAATTAAAGTACGTTTAAGTGCAATAAATGTAATTTGTGGTAAAATAAATAATATTATTAGGTACAATAATAGTACTTTTTAGTACACTAAAATTACTTTTTGAAGTAATGGTAAAAAAGTAATTGTAAAAAAGTAATTGTACTTTTTGGTACACTTAAAGTAATTTTGAAAAAAAGTAATGACAATTTTTGATACAACTATAGTACTTTTTGGTACAATAACTGTACTTTTTGTTATCTACTTACTTTTGTACAGTAAATTGTACTATGTAATACAATAAAAGTACTTTTTAAGACAATAAAGATATTTTTGGTACAATAAATACTATTATTGGATGGAAAAATTGTACTTTTTAAAGTACTTTTGGTGCAATAAATTGTAAAACTTGGTACAATAAAAGAATCTTTTGATACAGCGAAATTTTGTTTTGAGTGTGTTGTTTTACAAAGCGCTGTTTCGATCAAAACTCACACCGTCTTCTTGTTACACTCTCTTGCTTTTGTTTTGTTTCATCACACAAAACAACGCCATTGTCATATTGTTTAGGGAATCGAAAAAATTACATGTCTTGAATAAAAAAACACAAAGGGCCATCTTTACCCAAAGTAAAAATGGCTCAGTGTTTAGTATCCTCTTCCGTAAAAAACCATTATGACACTCTCTGTGTTTTCAGAATTACTTCTTTAGACTCAACTAAAGAGTTACACTGTTAGCTTTTAAATTTTGAGTTGTCTCCCTTTTGTCGAACAGGTGCGATATGTTATTGTGCAGAGGGCTCTACTATGTACTTAACATTTGATTATCCCATTTTATTCTCTATAGATAATTTTAATTAATATTCCTTTTTTTTGTACTTTTCTCTGTTCCAGTATTATTTGGAAGAAATAGTGAGTCTATGGCCAAATCTTAAATCACTCGGTGATGTGGGACGTCTTCTAATGGCCCGCTACTATTCCTTGTCGCGTGGCCTTAATCAACCCAAAGCAAAAATCAAAGATGAAATCGAATATTGGAAGAATGGTTACAATAAGAGGCGAGCGTGAAATCCCAAATAAAAGCCACACAAAGAATCACATTTGTCTCTCTTTACTCTACAAATTTGAATTTTTGTTTGACTTAATTCTGCCCCCGCCCCAAGACATTACTAATTGTAAAAACATTTGTTCTCTTTCTCTCTCTGTCACTTTTTCGCAACAGATATGTTTTACTTGTTGAGGCCGATACACATTCCAGTTTGACACTGCATGTGCGCAATGAGGAGGGCTGCTATACGCGGCGTAATTGCAATACACGGCCTATTATAGTACCACCAAATATACCGGCCCATCTGTATGGACAAATGGTGCAAACGACCCAGGGTACATCGGCCTTAAGGAAATTTGGAGATTTGCCTCAGCTTTTGGAAGTGATAAGCACTGGCAAATGTTCGGACGAAGCGGAATGTGTGGAATTGAAAGCGGCAATATGGGCAGTGTCTCATGCGTCGACTCATACGAATGGCATAGAATATTTCTTAGAAACGGGAACGAGGTAAGTTGTTACAGTTATACCTATCACTACGTCGGAATATTGATGGTTTTTTTGCTTTCTCTTAAGGATCTATGAAAAATTAGTCATTTTGGCTACAAAATGTGATATTTACTCCATAAGAGCTACTTGCTACAATGCATTGGGTCTAATTGGAAGCACAAACGATGGGGCAAATGTTCTATTCAAATTGAGTAAGTTAAAGGTAAACTGAAATTGGTTTTGATTTTGATAACGTTGTATTTTTATTTACAGACTGGTTAAGTGTGCGGCATGATCGGAACACCATTTGGCCGGTGCATCAACCCGAAGATTGGATGTTGGGCAATTATACGCCGGTCAGACATCACTTTGAAGATGTACCGCCCTATAATTATACAGGGATGGAAGACCAAATCGATGGTTCCTATTACACCGGCAGCTATTGGAATTTACTGTTGAGTAGCACCAGTACCAACCGCGATGCCATTGGAGCAGCCAGTGCCAGTTCTGAAGCTCAAGACGCTAACACCACCACAGATAGTATTAAAACATCAGGCGAAGAGGTTAGTTTGGTGAATAGCTTACAGCCAAATAAATTAAATAACTCACCGAAAAATAAACTTGAGAAGACATCCTCCTCTTCCAAGCAGGTTGGTACCACCTCCACAGCAGGCGTGGCCAGCGGCAGTAGTGGCTGTATTGTGCCACCTTCAGCCAAATCGAAAACATTACCCGAAGGTTCCTACCTAAGGCATGGCAGACATCAACGTTCGTTGTCGGAATCCAAGACTACCGATGTTATAAGTCTGCTGGGTGGCGGCGGTCCAGGTGGAGCACAACAAGTGGTCGGCAGTGCGGCATTACATCACACACATAGAACGCGTTATAACTCCTGTACCGATTCAAATACTTCAGGAGTAAGTAGTTGTGAATCGGTGACGGGTAGAACAGCCGCTATGGGGTGAGTTTTGGTAGTTTGCGCATTGTGACACTTTTAGCTAATGTAAAATGTTTCTCTCTTTTTGTTTTTAGGGATTTTCAACAATTTCCCTTGAGTCCCATACCCTCTATGTCCAATTTGTTAGAAATTCCTTTAGGTCAATCTTCTCTATTACGCCGCACTTCATTGGTGGGCACTTCCTATTTGCATAATGCCATTAGTCCTGTGGACATTAAAGGCTATGCTCAATTACGTTCCTTACGGCGTCATT
Organism: Muscina levida; assembly: GCA_964034835.1. Classification (NCBI taxonomy): domain Eukaryota; kingdom Metazoa; phylum Arthropoda; class Insecta; order Diptera; family Muscidae; genus Muscina; species Muscina levida. The sequence continues at coordinate 22,940,917 of OZ035882.1, read as the reverse complement.
GTCGTCCCGTCTTATCGGAATCTGGTGCAGAGTTGTATGACATTGTTGATCGCATCGATTTGCTGTCGTATGCCTCTTTTAGACCACGCAAATCATCGTTTGGTGATTCGTCGCGTAAAAGTAAAGTACGTAGTTTAGACCGCCAGACCTCGTTGAGAATGTATGCGTAAGTATTGATATGAATAAGTTAATATTTAAACAATAGAGTAATATCACTTTTTGTTATCCTATAGACATTTGGATTCTGAAGAACTGCAAGTTCCACTGCCAAGCTTGAATGCTCCGAAATTTTTATCACAAAACGACTCGAAAGGTCCATGTTATGCAGGTGAGTTGAGTATTTTGTATGAGGATGGGCGTTTTTACAGGGACCGACAGTTGAAATGTTAATAAACAAATCGCACATGTTCGGCAAAAGGAAGACAAATGAAAATTTCTTAATTTTTCTGAAATAAAAAGAGAAAGAACCACATAAAGTGGCCAACTCTACCCAAAGTAAAAATGGTCCATTGTTTAGTATCCTCTTCCGTAAAAAAGAACCGTTATGACACTCTCTGTGCTTTGGGAATAACTTCTTTAGACTCAACCAAGAGATACACTTTTAGTTTTTTTAATTTTGGGTTGTCTCTCTTTGGTCGAACAGGTGCTAAATGATATTTTCTAACATTATATTAAAAAATGTCTGAATTTGTAAATACAGTTCATATTATGAGCAAAACGTTTTCAATGTTTAATGATTTGTAAACAACAATTTTATTTTCTTTTCCAGGTATTTGCTTGCCTAAAAATCTCTTGGATCTATTCCCGACACGAAATCTCTCGCGCACGTATGTCTCTCAAGATATCCAGGATCAAGATCTAATGGATATTAATTTACTAACCGCGAAGCAACAATTCCTTAACGATTCACTCAACAACGAGGGAGGCGATGAATCCTCGTTAATATCTTCCCTCTCGGATGTATCGTCGGTGAGCAAACGTTCCAAATGGGTGGGTGCCAAACATGGCCGAAGTAGTTGCCTGCAATGCTGTAGACTAAGAAAACGCTTACAAAATCTCTCGCGCCTGGAGGGCGGCGGCGGATCTGGTGAAACTTCCACGACCACATTGTGTGAGATGTATACAAATGCATCGGCCGCTTTAGTGGCTGCTGGTATTCAAGCCACTGTGGCTTTGGCTAGAAAAGGTGGTGGAGGAGCCACTGGCGGCGGAGGGGCGGGGGCCGTAGGAGGAGGAGTGGGTGGCGGTAACACCACTACAACGGCCAATGTTGCCGCCGGAAATGCAGCGGCTGCTGCCAGCAAACCTCCGTTACAACAGCAACAGTTTAGCAATGCCTCCTCCATACAACTGTCGGAATTACATTTCCATTCTCCTGAAAGTATTTTAAGCGAAGAAAGTATGCCCGACAAAGTGACTGCCAGTATTTTGTACAATGTGCAGCGGTTAGCCAATCCCGTTAGTGCGAAACAATCGAAAATGGCCTTGCTGGAATTAAAGCAAAAGCATCCCACATCGTTCCAAGACATTTGCCTGTATTCCGAAGTGTGCCGCACCCTGGGTCGCTGTTCGTATCGCATGAATGCCCGCCGTTTTCTACAGGAACTCTTCCTGGATCTAGATTTCGAGTCGTTCTATAATGAACCACTGGATATTCTCAGCAAGAAGGACAAGGAGTCCTTCAAGAAACCCGACATGAAAGACCGCCTTTCCATGTCGGGAAAGGGTTTGTCGTCGGCCGATAAAATCTCTATGCTTAAAGAGAGAATGAAACGAGACATTAATTCAACTACAAGTCGTATGGATAATTTAAGCTGTAATGACTCCTCCAAAAACGACTCCTTGCAATCAGCATCGGGCAACACAACGAATAACAACTCAGCGATGAGCGGTGTGACAGCTCTCAAGCCTCATTTGAAATCTCAGCCGCTGGCAAGCGTTTACGAGGCCAGTTGTGAGAATTTGCTGCTAGACCCTTCGCCTAGATTGAAAAATGCCTCCGAGATATCCACAAAAGTATCGAATTTAAAAAATAATAGTAAAAATTTTACCAAAGCTCCACCGCCAGCAGCACCGCCGCCCTCTACCCTCCTAGAATACAATACCGAACTTAGGATAACCACAGACGACGACGATGATGATGATGATGACGACGACGATGATGATGACGACGACGACGATGATGACGAGTGCGATGATGTTGATGGTGGTGTGGCATATCGTTCTCGCCACAAACAGCAAACAAATTGTGATGAAATCGATGGTGTGACCCAAACATCATCTTCAATATACAGCTTAAATCCCGCCTCTTCCAATTCAATACAAACATCGGCCAATGTAGGCTTTTCCGGTCAAAACTCGTACTTGCTTAGTGGTGGTGGTGGTAGTGGTGGTGGCGGCAGTGCTAGTGGCAGTGGCAGTGGCAGTGGAGGCGGTGCCGGAGGCAGTGTTAGTACACCCATTAGTAGTAGTAATTGTAGTGACCAAACCACCACAAGTAATCGTAGTAGTATATGTACCATTTCACATCATCCATTGAACAACAATCGCCTCAATTCCACGCCTCTTACCTCGCCACCGCTGTCGAAACCTATAGAGAATGAAAATACCAAATATCGTAGAGGACGTTTCTACACCTTAGAATTGGATTTAAGTTGTACCAAGAATAAGTTTCCCATAACAGATAGAACAAAACAAAATTTAAATGCTAGCAAGCATACGCCTAACGACAAGGTGGACAAACAGGCCACCACGAAGACGACGACTTCGTCCACATCATCAATAACATCACCCACTAGGTCGGGCACCACCACGAATGCCACCTCTCTGTTGAGACAACATTCGCTGGGCTCTGATTCTGCTTCCAATTTCAAATTACCCGTCACGCGATATTCCTATACGGGCGGACTAACCTCGCCCACCGCCACAATTTGCCCCGCCTTAAACGTCACAGCGTCTACAGCGACGGCGGCGGCGGCAAGCTCGGGCGTTGCTCCTACTCAAACAGATTCCACTAACAATCACAAGTTTTTAATTACCAAAAGTTTGGCCGCCTCATTGGCCCAACCCATAGGTAAGTTGTATTGCGAGAAGCGTTTGCAATCATCCAAATCCGAGGCAATTTTAATACAACAACCACCTTGTAATAACACCACAGCCACGACAAAGACGACGATATCATCAGCATCATCCTCGACCACAGCATCGACGACATCGGTTTCAGCGCCACCACCATTATCAGGAGCAGCGACAAAGGTGGCGGCTGTGGCCGTTGGTTGTTCTACGAATGACGGTGTTACAGCTGGTGGTATTGGTGGTGGCGACAATCATGCTGGCTGTTCTTCCAAGACCAAGATGACTACTGTCGCCATCATTTCATCGGCATCAAGTATTGTTGGTTCAAGTAAGCAATCATAATTGTATGTAGTACATTTTATGTTGTATTTAGTAATACTTTATTGTTAAAAAAAAAAACGTTTTACTTATCCAAAATGTTCACGCGCGAAAAAATATGCGAGAGTTGCGATTCACGAAAAGTTGAAATATATCTTTTTTCTACTTATATATGATCACAATTTTTTTTGTTTGTTTTGGATATTGAAATGGGGAAAAGTGGAAACAAAGTATAGTTTGATAAAAAAAAGTATGATTAGATGAAAAATTCAAATGTTTTTAAATGAAGAACATTGATTTGTAAAGAGCGAGACAATTCCTTTAAAAAAGTTGTTGGTAGATTAAATTAAATGAGATTTTGTTTAAGGACCATAAAAAGGGCAAAGAAACTTTTTTAGAATTTAATAAGTAAAACTTTCTTTAATACATCGTCGGTATCCTGCAAAAAGGTCTCAAGTCCACTTTTTTTATAGATGATTTAAAGTTTATGGCCGCCTATGTTTTGATAAAATAACTACAAAACTAATTACACATAGACATGTAATTTTTTTACTGGGCATTTACTATGGCTTTTGGGACACTTGTACATCCTAAAGTTCATTCCACATACAAGTGGACTTGAGACCTTTTTCCAGGATACCGTTGATGTATAACCAAAAAGTAAAACAAATTCATTTAATTTAAAAACAATTTCCTACGGTTTAGTATATAAACTATCACAGTACAACATTTTTCAGCTCATTGATTTGGGACTCAATTCTGAGAACTGCACGTGAAAGTAGCCTCAAAAAGAAGAAGTTCTGCATCATTCATTTTGTCAAATTACATGCCATAATAATTTAATATCGATTTTGAAGTTAGTAAGTATCGTATAGGGGAATTTGTCACATTTAAGGCTTATTTGTTTGACATAACTCGAGTACCACTTTTCCGATTTAGCTGAAACAGATTTAAAAATATTAAGAATTACAATTCCTTTAATCTGTTCATATAATGTTTCCCTACATAAGCAAAAGTTTAACTTTTCCATTCATCAAATGATTTGAACTGGTTTTATTTTGTAGCAGTGTTGATTTACAGTGTTGATTGTATGATTTACATGGAATATTACTTATGTAAATCATACGCCACCACATAGTATTTATGTTATGTCAAACAAAAGACCCTAAAACGTGAAAAATTCCCCTATGGGACACTTACTAACTTCAAATCGATATAAAATTATTATGGCATGTAATTTGACAAAACGAATGATGCAGAACTTCTTCTATCTGGGGCTACTTTCGTGTGTAATTCTCAGAATTGAGTCCCAAAATCATGTGTTGTACTGTGTAATTATGCAAACTAATACATTTTGGACATTGGATATTCTTTTTATGGCATAAATATATAATTTCAAAAGAGTTCGACAAGAGACTCTGGGGAATTCCGCCAAAACGCTCTTTTAAGAATTTGAATTTTTCATTTACAATTTTTTTGTTCTAATTGTAAATATTTTAAACTTATTTTCTTTACACACACAAAATTATGTACCATTTGAATAAACAATTTTGTAATATCCACAATACGAAATTTACGAAACAAAAACCTATGAAATATGAAAAAAAAAACAAAAAAAAAATAAAACCGACAAGACAGCAACTACACAATGTATTTAAAAATGTATATTTTTTTATAATTAACAAATAATAAAAACGAATTAAAAAAAAAGAGAATACCCAAACAAGAAAAACAAAACCTTTAAACACCCTAATAAACGAACGTATACAAATTATGTAACATAAGCAATTTTTGATAGAAATAAACGAAAATGAATCAGTAACTAATAAAATCATTAAATTAGTAACCAACAAATCATATATACATATATAATATATATAAAACTAAATTCTATTTGTTATCGAAAAAGAAAACGAAACAAAACTCCAATTTAAATAACTAATGAATTGTATTTGCAACAACATAACCACAATTTCAAAATTAATAATCAATCCCTTATAACATTTATACAATACAAATTATATTTGCAAACTATATGTGTAACATTGCAACAGCAAAACTGCGATACCTTTCAAATCACCACTACATTAATAATTTCTGTTAAAACCCAATGTTTTTTGTTTTGTATTAAAAAACTAACTATCAACAAACAAATTAAGAAGAAAAAAAAATTGGAAATTTAAACTCCTACTCCTACTCCTACCCCCAACCACCCTAACATTTACCACCGTACCAAGACGATGTAATAACTAGAAAGCAAATGACAAGAAAAATAACTGTAAAAGAATTGCAAAAATTTGATATGAAATATAAAAAAAAAAATTACGTAGTAATCTACAACTTATTGGACTACAGAGACACACTATACATTATACATAACTTCATATACATACATATAGAAGTCAAAATTTAAAATTATTGTATTTAAAATTAATAACTTTTTGTACTAAGCTTACAGCTGTTTAGTTTTTGTGTATACAAGTTTATAAAAGAACAAAAGAAAAACATCAGCATTTATCATAAACAATATTTGGAAATTATGCATTTTCGTTTTTTTCTTTTAACAAGACAAAATATATTGAAAAAATTTATATAAAACGTTATTTTTGCAACGGACATACATATGTGAAGAAAAAAAGAAAACAACTAAACATTAATCATTGTCATTTTTTTTTCAAACAAGTCTGTATAAACCAAAACTATTCTTTTATTTTTGTAAGGCAACCAAGAATAATTGCCAACAACAACCACATAAACACACTACAAATCACTTAAATACTTGACTTTTGGAAGACCAACCAACAGCAACACTCGACTTTACAAAACAACAACACAAAACTGCCATTAACTAAGTATGTAAACAAAAAACATGTATGTGCTTACGTACACATATATATGAATGTATGGGGTGATGAGTTAAAGTGATAATGAAAATTTTTAGGATTGTAACAAATTTTTTTGAAATAGAAAAGTTACTGCATAAATTCAAATTCGAATCGAAAATTGTATCAATTAAAGGGACTTTTATTTGTAAACAATTTAAAAGTTAATCGATTTGATTTAATTTATCTAAATTTGTCAAACCAACTTAGTGGGAAAAGTTGAAATTCAAGTTTTTTAATTGGGGAAAAGGAGCGTTCAGTTATTCACTCATGTGTTAGGATGTAATTTCCTGTACAAATTTTGTAAAGCTTGTTCAAGTCAATTTTGTAACAAGGAAGTTAATTGATAAACTGAAATAATAAAAAAATTTACCGTATTATAACAAGAAGTGGGCATCAATTTACATTCATTGTCACAGAAGTGTTTTATAACAAAAAGTAAACTATTGTACATTTTCCAAACAAGTTGGTCGCAATGTATATTGTAAATATAAATCAATTGAAGGAATAACAATAAAGGATATTCTTTATTTAAGAATATCTTAATATTTGTTCATTAGTTGTGCTCTGTTCCAAGAGATAAGGCTCTCTAAAATAATATGTTCTGTACACTCAGAAATCGTCCTTTTAACGTTGGACATATTACCCTAAATATACTTTTTTTGTTTAATCATAAAATCAGTGTCTGAGACCGAGTCGATGTAAACCGAAACTCTCGATGAAATAATAATTCACTTTCGGAATTGGCTCGCTCTTTTCGGCTCGCGAGCCAGGAGCCTCAAAACTACAAAAGAGCTCTTGGCTCGCGAGCCATTTGCCTAAATAAAGAGCTGGCTCGCGAGCCAATTGCCACAAAATTTCAACTGAGCTTTCGGCTCGCGAGCCAGGAGCCAAGAGCCCAAAAAAGAGCCAGCTCGAGAGCATATTTGAAATTTTGTGGCACTTGGCTCGCGAACTAAGTACCAAAGCTATGTACCAAAAGTACTTTTTTATGCCAAAAAGTACTTTTATTGGCCAACAACTTTTTTCTGTTGCACAAAGTACTTTTTTTGTACCAGAGTACTTTTTTGTACCAAAAGTACTTATATTGTACTTTTTGGTTCATAGTACTTTTATTGTATTTTTTTTTGTACCAGAGTACTCTTTTGTACCAAAAAATACTTTTAAAGTACTTTTCGGCACAAAGTCCTTTTTTCGTACCAAAGTACTTTTTTATGCCAAAAAGTACTTTTAGTGGCCAAAAAACACTTTTTGTTGCACAAAGTACTTTTTTTGTACTAGAGAACTTTTCTGTACCAAAAAATACTATTTGGTTCATATTACTTTCGGTACAAAATACTTTCTTTTGTACCAAAGAACTTTTTCATGACAAAAAGTACTTTTTGGTACAAAAAACTACTTCGGTACGCAAAAAAGGAATTTTGTGCCGAAAAGTACTTTTGGTAAAAAAAAGTACTCTGGTACAAAAAAAGGACCTTGTGCTAAAAAAGTGTTTTTGGAACAATAAAATTATTTTTTGGCATAAAAAAGTACTTTGGTACAAAAAACTACTTTTTGGTACAAAGGAGTACTCTGGTACAAAAAAGTACTTTATACCAAAAAGTACAATCAAAGTACTATGAACCAAAAAGTACCATAAAAGTACTTTTGGTGCAAAAAAGTACTCTGGTACAGAAAAAAGTACTTTGTGCAACAAAAAGTGTTTTTGGGCCAATTAAAGTACTTTTTAGAATAAAAAAAAGTACATTTAAAGTACTTTTGGTGCAAAAAAGTACTCCGGTACATTAAAAAGTACTTTGTGCAACAAAAAGTGTTTTTGTGCCAATTAAAGTACTTTTTAGAATAACAAAAAGTACTTTGGTACGAAAAAAGAACTTTGTGCAAAAAAGTACATTTAAAGCACTTTTGGTACAAACAAGTACTCCGGTACAAAAAAAGTACTTTGTACCAAAAGAACAATAAAAATACTATGAACCAAAAAATACAATAAAAGTACTATTGGTACGAAAAAGTAAACTGGTACAAAAAAGTACTATGAACCAAAAAGTAAAATAAAAGTACTATTGGGACAAAAAAAGTACTCTGTGCAACAGAATAAAAGTACTTTTTGGCATAAAAATAAATTTTACTATTTGTTGCAATATAAGTACTTTTTGAAACATTAAATTGTACTTTTTGATTTAATAAATTGTACTTTTTGCTACAATAAAAGTAGTTTGTTGTACAATAAAATTTACCTTTTTGTATGATAAATTGCACTATGTGCAAAAGATTTTACTTTTTGGTATCATAATTTGTACTTTATGTACAAGAATTGTACTTTTTGATACCATAAATTGTACTAAATTTAACCTTTTTGTACCATAAATTGTACTTTAGGTACAAAAGATTTTACTTTTTGGTATCATAATTTGTACTTTATGTACAAGGAATTCTACTTTTTGGTACCTCAAATTGTACTATTTGGTACAATAAATCGTACTTTTTGGTTTTAAATTGTACAATATGTTCCAATATACATAAGTACTTTTTGAGACAATAAATTTTCCTTTTTGGTACAATAAATTGTTGTGTTTGGTTCAATAAATTGTACTTTTTGGTTCTATAAAAGTACTTTTTTGTAAATTAAATTGTACTAGTTGTTGGAATATAAGTACTTTTTGTTACAATAAATACTTGCTACTTGCTACAAAAAAATTTAGTTTTTTGTACAACAAATTGTACTTTTTGGCACGAAAAATGGTACTAATTAGTACAATAAATTTGACTTTTGGTACAAAAAAATTGTTCTGTAAGATAACCTATAATGGTTCTTTATGGTGAAATACAAATACCTTATGGAACAATCGATTGTACTATTTGGTACTTTGAACGTACTCTATATACGCTTTGCTATACAAAATTTTGTTTTAAATGTTGTGCATAACATATGGGTGTTCCCAAAGAAACGGTCGTTACATATTTTCGGAGTCTTTTTTTAAATAAAATTCCATACTAAACAATAGGCAAATATGCCACGAGGATTGCTTAATTTTGGACTTACGATAGCTCAGTTACGACAGTTACTTAATTCCAAAAAAATATTATTGAAATTATGTTTTTTATGAATTCTTTCGTTTGTTACCGATGCTTGAACTTTTGTTTCCAATCCAATATTAAGCAATTCTCGTGGCGTATTTTCTTAGATTGTAGACACCCATATGTAAGTGCATTTGTTTTACAAAACACTGTTTTGATCAAAACTTACAGTCTTTCACTCTTACGATCTTTTGCATTTGTTTTGTTTCTTTACCAAAACAATACCCTTTGTACATGTCTTCAAAATCAAAACAATCATATGTGTTGCATTGCTTGAAGACGTTTCAAAAGCACTTGTGCAGGGCTCTATAATACAAACAACTGTTTCATGCTTCTGTACTAGTATATAGCCAGTACAGAAAATCTTGTTTTGAACTAGTTAAGAACCACTTCAAATGTAGTTGATGAGAACTAGTACGTAAAAAATTAAGCTTTACATTTACTATATGGTAAATTAGTTCCGAACTAATTCTATACTACTTATACACAGACAGTGATCTAGTTGGCCTTTCTAATTTAAAACGTAGATGCCATAGGCTTGGGTACAACTTTCTGTTTTGTATTAGTATAGAACCAGTTCAGAAATTCTTAGTGGTAGTTGATCCACTCTTTCGCACTAATTTGGAACCACTTCAAAAGAGGTTGACAGGAACTAGTACAAAATTGACATCTGCTATACTTAGATGTCAAAAAATTACATTGTGTATAACAAATTGTCTCAGTTGTAAAGTTGCATATAGAAAAATGCAGTTTAAAATGCTATATTCTCTGAATTTTAGATTCCGATTTACGATTTTCAAGCTGTACTTTAAAATCTGACAAGTTTTTAATTAAAATATGACATAGAGGAATATTCCGTCTAGAGTCTCTTAGTAGAGGAGACTCTTCTAAGAGACAAATGTCTGAGTAGAAACTTTTTTGTAAAGGAATATCTATCCCATACCTCATTCATGGGGTGTAAATCGAAATTAAATTCTCTTTTTTTTATAGGAATATCTAAAATTATTTCAAAATTCTCTTTTTCTCTCTCATCAACTAGTAACATTTAACTGGTTCAAAATTCCATAGTGTAAAACTAGTTTAATTTGGAAGTAGTTCAGAATTAAATAATTTTGTGGAACAAGATTTCAAATATGAAACTTTTTACTAAAAATAACTTTCAACACAATTTTACCATAGAAAATATTTGTAATTACATCAACAGTTTCAAAAATTTCCTTTCAAAATATTCCCCAACATAACATAATTCATAAAAATTATCATTATCACTACTCAAACCACATGCAAAACATAAAAGAGAACCAAACAGAAAAAAACCCAAACAGATAATTCAACTAAAATAAAACCTTTGGTGTTATCCAAATACTGTTTTTGACTATAGATACAAGAAGAAAAAGACTTACGTAAAATAAAATAAAAAGAGAAAGAAAAAAAAACACAAAAAAGAAAAATTATATTTTAATAAATACAAAAACCATAAACCGAAAACAAAGTTTCCTAAAATTTTAGTTTTATATTGGTTATGTTTTTTACAGAAAAAAAATAATCAATGAAAACAAACTAAAGCATATACAAAACACATACATACATAAATATACACAATTATTTTGGTTTATTTTTTGTCTAATCAAAAGAAAATCAAACAGAATTAGTTGTTTCCTATTGACTAAAGGTATAATTAAGAAACATATATATAGTTTTTATTTGCAAATGTTTTAATGCGTTCATATTTGATTTAATTTAAATGTTGACTAATAATTTTTAGTATTTTTTTTCTTTTTTTCTTTCTTTCTTTCTTTCTTAGTTATAAACAACTATTAATTAATTATTATGTTACGTTTGTTTAATTTATTTTAAACTTTAATTAAGAAGTAAAAATTTAAACAAAACAGAAATCGAAACCAATATAAATATTTTATGAATATTAATAAAAGAAAACCGCAGCAGCAGCAGCAGCAGAAGAAGAAAAAGCAATTAGTAATATATATACATAGACAACAAGAAATTTAAAAAAATAAACAAATACTTAAACACACAAAACAACCCATAAAGAAATAAACAAAATGAAATAAAAAAACTAGAAGGGAATAAATTATTTGTACATTTTTATTAAAAAAAAAAAACAAAACAAAATCCATAGAACCCCCGCCCCCTGCCCCCCACAGCATAGAAAAGAAATAGTAAGTGTCGTTTTGTAAACGATGCAAATGTAAGAGACCCCCACTCCCAAAAATGTTTCATTTAAATTAGTAATGAGATATATTTATTATTAATTTAAATAATTATGTATTAAAGTAACTAATTTGTTTTAAGTGAAAACTAACTACAACAACAACAACCACAACAACAATCTTTAATATGAAATCAATAATTTAATTTATTATAAATTAAAAACAAATAAACAAACACACCCAAGATGTTTGCAAGCTAATTTAAAAACAACAACAACAACAGAAGAAGAATAAGAAAACTATGAAATAAATACAAATGATTAAAAATATCAAGAAAATAATAGTATACAGAGTTTTATTTATTTAATTGGGGAGGGAAGTTAAAATTATTATATGATAATGGTCAAAATACAAGATATCAGATTGATCACGTGGTAATTGATGTCTCAAGCGTTATAGACGTGCATGTGATGCGCGCTGCAAATATTCACTCCTATTCCCGTAGTCGTCGTCGACATCGTCGTCGTTTTCACTTCGATGCAACATCGTCGTCACATCAATGCTATTTCGGTATTCTGAAACTTCCAAGAGACGACGTCGACTGGTAATCGATAACATAAAAAAATGGCAACAGCTGATGTAACATTTGTACATCGTTTGATTTATTTTGATTTTTATTGTGTTTCATGAAAAAATATTTTTGTGCCCGAATCAAATTTAAGCGATGAGGAAAGCAAGAAATATCTTATACTGAAACGGAAAATACTTCGACTATGATCCGATATCTTAATGTGTCAAATAACGAGTATGTTCATCGGTGTTAAAATCTTAATTTGAGGTTATCTGTTGGCCGGTCTTCCAACTTTTTTTTAGATTCGAGAACTACTTAAGTCTTTATAAGGCAGCATTTAATTACGCAATAGTTCCTATAGAAATAATTCCTATAATGAAAAGTGAACTCAGAACATATGTTTCAGCCATTATTAAGTTATCAGCAACATTGAGGTCCTTTGGACAGGGGCCTTACAACCTAAGTGTAAGTGCAGCCAGTAGTTGCAAGAATCATGTCGAAATCCTGAATGTCCACCTAGGGTACAATTGGAAATAACTGAAGATGACAAATCGGAAGCAAAAAATTAAATTTTTTAAACAAAACAAGATTTGCTGGAGTTATTGGATATGTCGATGGAACCCATATCAAAATTTTCGCAACAAATAAAAAAGACCAGAATTGTAACTACAACCGCAAAGGATTCTTAAAGGCGGTCCAAAGGAATTAAGTTTTTTGCAAAATTTTCTCACATTGCCTCTTAAAATTAGACGGAACTGTTTCTCTCCGAAATCCTTTTCATTCTTGACGTCATTAAACAAAACCTTTTTTAAATTTACAAAAACTAAAATTATTCCTTCAATTCGTTACTAATAACTGTGACGACAGATTCAGAGTCGTTTCGATTCAACGTCGTCGTCTCATTTCCTTGCAGAATACCAAATTTGTGTCAATAGTTACCGATAGTTATCGAAAACGACTACGAGAATACCGATTTTACAGCGTCGTCACAAGACGACGTCGTTTTGCGTCGACGACGACTACGGGAATAAGGCCGATTGACTCAGATCACCACCTATTTGCAGCCAAGGTACGCACACGATTAAGTAGAGCTAAAACACTCGTAATCAAACGCAAAGGAAGCTAGACATCACAAAGCTGCATACCACCGAGATAGCCAATGCCTACTTCAACCAACTCTCTCAATTACTCCAAACAAACCCCCCTTATTCTATGACCACTGCCGCAACGACCGTACTGGGTTATGAAAAATCACGCTCAGACAAACCCTGGTACGATGATGAATGTCGCGAAATATCTGAGGAAATGCATGCTGATTACAAGGCAAAACTGCAGCCAATGGCGATGCATGCGGTGACGGAGCGTCATTATGAGACGCTGTTCAGTCGGAAAAAGCGTCTGTGGAAGAAAAGACAGAGCTAAGATATCGAAAACTACAGGGATAGTGGTGAGGCCCGAAAGTTCTACCAAAGAGTTAAAAGCAAAGGTTTTGGAACAGGGATCCCCACCTGTAAGTACAGAGGAGCAAATCTGGTCATGGACACTCAGAGTGTGCCTCAAATATGGAGGGAATACTTTCGGTCTCTACTCGTTCCTGAAGGCATCGTAAGTGATGAAATCACACCAATCATCGACGATAGAGTAGACTGTCCACCACAGAGCCAAAACCAGATCAGCACGGTAATTGCACGGCTTAAAAGTAATAAAACTGTGGGAGCCGAGGGACTGCCGGCGGCGATGAGCTGGTAACGTGCATGCACCAGCTCATAAACACGATTTGGCTCAGGGAGTGCATACCCGATGATTGGAATCTGAGTGTCCTATGTCAGTGCTTAAGAAAGGCGATTCAAGTGTGTGTACCAACTATCGCGGGATTAGCCTTTTTACCGACCGCCCTGTCTAGTGTGTTATCTGAAAGACTAAAGCCCATTCTGGCCAACCTGATTGTGTGGCTTTAGACTTGGTAAATCCACGACCGCCTAGATATTCACACTACGACAAATCCTGAAGAAGACCCAAGAAATGCAAATCGACACCTACCATCTGTCCATCGACTACAAAGTTGCATTCGACAGTCCGATACGACAGAGACTATAAGATGCTATGGTTGAGTTTGGTATCACAGCGAAACTAATACGACTTTGCAGGATGATACTGACTAACACGAAGTCTTCTGTGAAAATTGGCAAAAATCTGACAAAGCCATTTTCTATCAAGCTTCGCTTTAGACAAGGCGATAATCTGTCCTGTGATCTCTTTGACAACGTAATGAAAATGATCATGCGGATGGCTGTAGTAAACAGGAATGGTACCATCTTCAACAAAAGTCACATCTTGCTGGCGTATGCCGATGATATAAATATCATTGGACGTGGATTTCGAGATGTTACTGCGGCTTTTTTGAGTATTGATAAACGAGGACAAAACTAAGTTATTTATTTCAACGAACAAAAAGTCCACTCTTCTGGGACGCTGCGTGCACGTTGGCAACTATAACTTTGAAGTGGTAGATGATTTTGTCGACCTTGGCTCCGCCATAAACAAAAATAATAATGTCAGCCTGGAAATCAAAAGACGAGTATTGACCGCAAACCGCTGCTGCTATGCGCTAAGCAAGCGATTTAATGACAAAGCACTCTCTCGAAGAACAAAGATCCAACTCTACCAGACTCTGATCCTACCTGTCTTGCTCTACAGCGCAGAATTCTGAGTAATGATACAAGCAGATCAATCTATTCTGGGAATCTTCGAGAGAAAAATATTTGGACACATCTTCGTTAACGGCGAGTACCGTCGTCGAATGAATCATGAACTGTACAACGACATCGATGTAGTGCGTTCAAATAGACCGAATGCGCTGGCTTGGACACGTTGTACGAATGAACGAAAACGTTCTGGCTTGAAAAGTCGGCGGCGCAGGAGGGGGCGACCAAAACACTGATGGATAGACCAGGTGAAAGAGCTGTTAACTAACTAAGCATAGTGTGACATTTGCTATTCTATGCCGGTTCTATGTACCGGAATGACCCGAAGTATTCGGCCAAGGGCTGTCAACCCCAGCAACAACTAAACAAGCTTCGCAAAAGACCGAAGCGCTTGGAATACATTTCTAATAGATAAATTTCTGTTGTTGCTGCGATTAAAGAAGAAGAACAACAAGACGACCACAACTTGTGGGCAGCATTCGGCAAACATTTAATGACCATCATATTAAAACAAACTTTAACTTTTCTCATTATTAATGTATAAATTGTATTTATTTAATATGTAGTTGTTTTTGCTTTCGATTTACATATTCTTTTGTATAATTGGAATATGTTTTAATAATATTTGATACACTTAATACTATTTAATAATTTTTGCAATATGCAAAACATTTATGGTATGTATTACATTTTAACAAAATAATAATATAAACAAACAAATAACATATTAGTTTTTTTGTTTTAAATATAACAAATTATTACAATTAGTGCAACATAAAGACAAACGGCCGTAATACCAATAAATATTGAGAGTTGTTTATAAGTAGTTCGCTGGACAACAAAGTTGTCGATATGAAATGAATTGGTGTCATGATATTAAATGCATATAAATTGGCGTTAAACTCGAACTTTGAAAGAATACAATATAATCCACTTAAACCATGCTGATAGTGACCAATAACACAAAAATTGACCTCTGAAATTTTCATTTCTTAAGTTACGATTTTCAAGATATACATATTTCAAAATCAGTCTATGTTCTGAGATTAACTAAAAAAAAAGTCTTTAAGGACGAATTTCTCATATAGTAAAACGAGTTTGTGGATATTTTTTTTATACTCAGATTTCAGAAAAATAGTTTTGTGTATAAAAAATTGTTTCAGTAGTAATGTTTCTGAATTTTAGATTCCGATTTACGATTTTATATTTTTAGATATACTTTAAAATCTGACTAAATGTTAATTCAAATTTAAATTTTACATAGAGGAATTTTCCTTCTAGCAAATCGGGTTACAGGAGACTCTTCTAAGGGACCGATGTCTGAGTAGAAATATGTAGAAACCCAATAGTTGCTTATATGTATTATGCTGAATCACACACAGATATCGAAATCCGAGTAAACCCCCTTTAAACAACGCATATAGTAAATCAAGTTTGTGGATATTTTTCTATACCCAGTTGTCTGTAAAATAACTTTACGTATAAAAAATTGTCTCAGTAGTTATGTTTTATATAGAAAAACTCAGTTGAAAATGCAACTTAGCACCACCAATTAAACAAAAATAAGTAGAAAAAAACTATTTAATAATTGATAAAATTAAACTGCATCTAAAACAGTTTGTCCTCTACCGTTTGCATCTAAGTAATATAAATTTTCAACAATTCGTTCGTTCGTTTATAAATCCTATAATAATTTAATAATACTTAGCAACTAAATTTTATCATCACTTTTATGCGAATGGGGGGATATAATAGAGAGCGAACAAAACTAAACTACCTGTTAGTTGTTCAAAGCTAAATTTTTGATTTTATAATTTATATGAATATATTTTATAGGTCTAAACTATTTATTTGAATTTGGAAGATCATTACAAATTAACTTTTATTTTCGTTGATAAGTAAATATGTATTACGGATTTGATTGTTTTACTAAATGTGGGTACGTAGACAAGAGAGAGTTGCACAGTGGGTAGAAAAAAGCTAAGGTGGAACAAAAGCTAAATAACATTATTGTATGTATTTTAATAGTAATTTTGGACAAAGTCGAATTCCTTTTTAGACAAATGTTTATGCAATCAAAATTTAGCAGTAATACCGCCAAAGTTGTCAATATATCGTCGCTGCGCCGACCAAAACAGTCATGTGTTTTTCACTTACTTTTCAGGAGAGCCAAAAAACTGGTTAATTTTGGAACATTTTTCATACATTCTACACTTTTTTGATCTTGAAAACTTTGAATGTAATCAACATATCGCGACAAGAATTTTAGGGGCGATGGACGACATCAAAGGCTTTAAAAAAATTACACATAGCTAATTTGGTTGGCGCAGCGACGATATGTCGGTATAATTGGAATCCAATTTAAAATATAATAACACAAAAATTGGTCTCTGAAATTTTCGTTTCTTTAGTTACGATTTTCAAGGTATACTTCAACATCAGTCTAGGTTCTTAATTTAATTAAAAAAAGTCTTTAAGGAGGAATTTTTCATATAGTAAATCGAGTATGTGGATATTTTTTCTATACTCAGATGTCTGAAAAATAACTTCGTCAACATTTTGAATTGTTCCAATATCAATTAATGTTCAGTATCAATTTATATAGCCGTATATATTTGAATCTGAAGCTACGCCGAGCAGCCACGTCGGAGAGGGACGGACAGCTTACGAAATGCAAAAGCAGCCTATGGGAATCAAGTGTCATGGCGTTATTCAGTGGTATACATTCTTCGACTATATAGCAACGAAATTTTGAGCTATTTACAATATACACTAGAGCCACAGAGCAATATATAAAAAGTGACCAAGATTCTAGGCTGTTAAATTTTGTTTTAAAAAAATGGTTCGAGCAAATTTTTGTAAATAATGAATTATGTGTTGGGTTGTATGCAACTAAATGTACAAGTAATGGGTATGTTCAGTAGGGGATCACTGAACGTACCACCCAACCTGAAATGTTTTATTTTAAATTTTTATGTAATTCTTCAGCAATATAATCACCTTCTACCTTGTATAAACATAATTTGGTACATTCCCCACTTATATCAATCTAAATTTTAATAATTTCTTAATTTAACACTTTTTAGTTTTGTTGCATTCGAACCTCGCTGTATTCGAAACTTCCCATCAAACCTCTCTCACTTAACATCCTATGTAAATTCGCTTAAACCTAAGATGTTGCTAACAGGGCTCTGAACGATAGGGGCTGAACAACACTAGAACTTTTTGATACAATAAAAGTACTTTTAGATTGAATAAATAGAATTTTTGACTCATTTCAAGTACTTTTTTGGTATAACCATAGTTCTTTTTAGTACAATAAACATGATTTTTGGTACAATAATTTAAACTATTTGGCATAATAAAACTTCTCTTAGATACAATAAATTGTACCCATTTGGTATAACAAAAGGACTTTTCTGTACAATTTAGGGTACCTTTTGGTACAATACATATATTTTTTGTTACAATAAATTTGGTACAGTAAAAGTAGGTTTTGGTACAATAAACTGTACTTTTTGGTACCATAAATTCTTCTTTAAGTCCAATAAATTGTACTATTGAGTACCATAAATTGTACTTTTAGGTACAATAAAAGTAATTTCGGTATAATGAAGTACAATAAATGTACTTTTGAGTACAATAAGCTGTACTTTTCGGTACCATAAATTTTTCTTATAAGTCCAATAAATTGAACTATTGGGTACCATAAATTGTACTTTCTAGTACAATAAAAGTAATTTCAGTATAATGAAGTGCTCTTTGTTACAATAAAAGTACTTTTTAGTACAATTGGTTACCTTTAATTATTTTTTTTTGTTACAATAAATTGTACTTTTTGGTTCTTTCTAGTTTAATTAATTGTACTATGGAGAACCATAAATTGTACTTTTTGGCACAATAAAAGTACTTTTCAGTACAATATAGTATACTTTTTGGTACAATAATAGTACTTTTTGGTACAATAAATTGTACTTCCTGATACAATTTACTGTACTGTTCGGTACAATAAAAGTACTTTTTTGTACAATAAATGAAACTTTTTGATACTATAAATTTTTATTTTTAGTTCAAAAAATTGTCCTATGGGGTACGATAAATTTTACTTTTTGGTACAATAAAAATACTTGGCGGTTTAATGAAGTGGTCCTTGGTACAATAAAAGTATGTTTGGTACAATAAATTGTACTATTTGGTACCATAAATTGTTCTTTTTGGTACTATAAATTTTAATATTTGGTACTATAAATTGTACTTTTTGATAAAACTAATTCTACTATTTGGTAATATGTAGTTTTTGGTACAAAATAGTACTTTTCATTATAATGAAGTGTACTTTATGGTACAATAATAGTACTTTTTGGTACAATAAATTGTACTTTTTGGTAGAATTAATTTTACTTTTGGTACAATAAAAGAACTTTTTTGTTGTAATAAATTGTACTTTTTGGTACCATAATTTTCACTTTTTGCTACAGTAAATTTCACTATTTGGTACAATAAGCGCAATATCTGGTACTAACGACAAAGTACAATAAATTGTACTTTTTGGTATCAAAAATTAAACTTTTTCCAACTATAAATTTCACTTTTAAATTTCACTATTGAAACTATTAACTGTAGTATTTGGAACTAACAAGAAAGTACAATAACATAAATTCAATAAAGTGTACTTTTCGGTACAATAAAAGTACTTTTTGACACAAACAAATTATATTTTGAATTATTTACTGCCGTGCATTTAATATCTGAGGTAAAAAGGAAAAAGTGCTTAAGTCGACTTAAGCTAAAATTGAGATAAGGGCACTATGTTAATCTCTGTATTAAAAAGTACCCTTATGCTAAATTTGAATTATTTTATACGATTTTTCAGGAAGTTACAGCCCAGAGAATTTTTGCTTGTCTCACTTAGGCGTAAAATTTTGAAGCGGAATAAAATGTGCTAAGGAAAAATAACTAACGTTATTTTAACAAATCAGAAAGAGTTGTTTTCATGATTAGCAATAGAAAACGTCAAAACTCCTTTTGTCGGCATTAGCTGTTTTCAAGCCACATACGAATAAAAAACTTAGTTTCCCTTTACACCCCATGAATGAGGGATGGGATAAATTCTAGCGTTGTTGTGAGTTAACACGCTTTCTATTTTTAGATTCACAACTAACGGCACCTACTTGTTTATCGACGAATGCGACTCGACACTGTTTGAGAAGCTTTTTACTGGACATGCCAATAAACTCGACACTTGATACTGCGAAGTTGCTGTCGACAACATCGAGGGGGCCGCCAATAAAAGAAAAAGGTAGATGACTGGAGGCGGGAATCGAACCCGGGATCTCGCGCATAGTAGTCGCGTGCTCTAACCACTATGCCACGGCCGGTCCACATATGAATAAACTTCATTAAAAATTAGTTTTCAAATACAGCTTAATTTGAGATATGTTAAACGTGGTATCATACACTTGTTTCGAAAAATTGCTTAAGTTTCAATTTTGGCCTAGCTCCTTTAATCATAAATCAATTTATTCATTTATTAGCAGTGATTCAATGATTGACTCACTTATACTAGAATTACCATTAGTTTTTAAAAATAACGTTTAAACTTGGAAAGTGCTCTCCCGCAAAACGACAAAATCTCAGACTTAATTAGTTTTTCCTTTTCACCGCAGATATTAGATGCATTTGTTTAACGAAAGACTGTTTTAACAAAAACCCACACTCTTTCGCTCTCTTGCCGTTGTTTCGTTTCTTTACCAAAACAACGCCATTGTCGTTTATATGTCTTGTAGGCTTGAACCCGTTTCACAAGCACTTGTACAGGGCTCTATTATACACATCAATTAATTGTAAAATGGGCGTAGAAGTTCGGGGAGACATGTCAAACAATGAATCAACCACGACTAGGCTGATCTAGAACTACAAAAAAAAAACTTAATTTCCCTTTGCACCCCATGAATGAGGTATGGGATAGCTTCTCGCGTTGTTGTGAATTAACACGCCTCGACACTGTTTGAGAAGCTTTTTACTGGACATGCCAATAAACTCGACACTTGATACTGCGAAGTTGCTGTCGACAACATCGAGGGGGCCGCCAATAAAAGAAAAAGGTAGATGACTGGAGGCGGGAATCGAACCCGGGATCTCGCGCATAGTAGTCGCGTGCTCTAACCACTATGCCACGGCCGGTCCACATATGAATAAACTTCATTAAAAATTAGTTTTCAAATACAGCTTAATTTGAGATATGTTAAACGTGGTATCATACACTTGTTTCGAAAAATTGCTTAAGTTTCAATTTTGGCCTAGCTCCTTTAATCATAAATCAATTTATTCATTTATTAGCAGTGATTCAATGATTGACTCACTTATACTAGAATTACCATTAGTTTTTAAAAATAACGTTTAAACTTGGAAAGTGCTCTCCCGCAAAACGACAAAATCTCAGACTTAATTAGTTTTTCCTTTTCACCGCAGATATTAGATGCATTTGTTTAACGAAAGACTGTTTTAACAAAAACCCACACTCTTTCGCTCTCTTGCCGTTGTTTCGTTTCTTTACCAAAACAACGCCATTGTCGTTTATATGTCTTGTAGGCTTGAACCCGTTTCACAAGCACTTGTACAGGGCTCTATTATACACATCAATTAATTGTAAAATGGGCGTAGAAGTTCGGGGAGACATGTCAAACAATGAATCAACCACGACTAGGCTGATCTAGAACTACAAAAAAAAAACTTAATTTCCCTTTGCACCCCATGAATGAGGTATGGGATAGCTTCTCGCGTTGTTGTGAATTAACACGCTTTCTATTTTTAGATTCACAACTAACGGCACCTACTTGTTTATCGACGAATGCGAACGTCACAGTTTTGAGAAGCTTTTACTAGACACGCCGATTGAATCGACGCTTAATACTGCGAAGTTGCTGTCAACAACATTCGAGGGGAGCCGACAATGAAAGAAAAATTTATTTATATTTTTTTCTTTTAAGATGACTGGAGCCAGGTTTGAACCTGCGATCTCCCGCATGGTAGTCGCGTGTTCTAACCACTATGCCACGGCCGGTCCCGATCTAGAACTACAAGGGATCCTCAAACCGAAAAAAGCGTAAAAACTAGTATGCGTGAACAACCTAGACTCTCTACTCTAAAATGACCTAGGGTCTTAAATGCGCCCAGAACATCTTTAAACCTGATTCTTTACAAATATTTGTATCAACGATGGTGTGCTCATTAAGATGGGCCAACCTTTTTAACCTTCAATGACTCATTGAGACCAAATATGATAGCTAAAAGGAGTGACATTACCTAACCACCTTGTAGCCCCAATGGACTTTTTTCTTTGGACATGCAAACATTAAAATTAAAATTTTTAAATGCAACACCCTAAGTTATCCACAATAATTTATGGGTATCTCCTATCATCCTCTGTCCCACTGTGCAACAATCTACTCCGTCATTTAATCTCATAGAGATTTTCTAAACAAAAAAATATAAGCTCTGCTTTAGTTTAAATCATTTGTTAGAATAATCCGAATCTACAAGTAGTGTAAAAGGGTAATGTTATTATTAATGTGAAGGATTAGGTAAAATATGTATACAATTTGTTATGATAAAGGAACCATTTGTCGTACATACGATTAAACGTGTATGTGCGCATATTCATTACCGGGTGAAATACATATGTCGTGTATGTATGAATATACCTTACAATGAGTGGTCTGCCATGCAAGTAGTAACAATTAACCTTTTGGTGGACTCTTATTCCAAAACTTTCACAAATCGTCGAATAAGAGTCACACTTTGGGAACCGACGAACATTCGCATTATAATCATGTGTTCTAATCGTCATACCATGATCGGAAATAATGATTGTTCCAATTAAACTATGAACGCTAGCTGGGCTTTTGCAAATTGTTATACCAGGGTTGGATGTTAATAACCATAACCGCAGTGTTTTTCATGAAAGTTCGTCGATCGTATTGATAAGTTATCAGGTTGTGTTTAATTATGCTATTTTAGTAATATTATTACCATTTCAGTGTAACCATGGCATGATGTTTAGAATAAGCGACTGTCGTCATGTTGGAGGATAAAATTGAGTCTACGTATCCATGGAGTATTGAGATTTCTAAAGTTTTCGTATAAAGCTATACGTTATAAAGTATTTTCATACACACACGAAGAGTAGCAGTTTTCTTTTCTCCCGGTTTTTTATAATCAGTTCTAAAGCTACATATATAGATAAAAATTTATAGCAAAAAAATTTCGTTTTTCCTGTCTTTTTGATTCGTTTTATATCGGTTTTTCTTTTTCTTTTTGTTTTTAAATAAACTATATATGAATATCAAAGTCTTTTTGTTTTGTTGTATAATATCTATTCACTATATATAAGTATATGCTATACGTAGGTATGTAGTAATATGTATGTATATTATATTTAGAGAATGTTTAGTCATCATATTCATTTGTCGTTTAGTAATTTAGTATTGTGTAGGTAATATGAAATTGTATAAGTTTAAGGATATAACATTTTAAATGCTTTAAGTTTTCATCCAATAACTCTTTACAAGTTGGATTGTGCGTACACTAGTAGACATTACATTTGGATTTTTCTTTTTTTTTAGTGTATTTTTAATACGTATAATAAATTGAATTGCTGGCGGACAAAAAGGACGTACACAAACAATCTTGTATCAGTAGGGAACAATCGTCCTTAGACTACTCATTTTAACTGTAACTCTTAGGACGACGACTGTGTTCGGCATTTTTGTTTGTTTCATCTACTTGTCACTACTTAATTGCGCCTCTCATTTGTTTTAATAAATATCACTAACTTGTTTTTGTTTTTCTGTTTTTGTTTTTGTGACTTATGACCACTCTAGCTTTTTAGGCCAACTCCTGTCGTTTATGGCCAGGCGAAATTAATGCCGGTCATTTCGTAAAATTTATTATTAAATGGTCTATAAAAATCACGCAGTCTTTCGATAGCCGCCGTCTCAATGTGTGGATGATTGCGACCCTTTGTTTTGCCCAAGCAATGGGGTGTGGACCGTGCCTCCGATTTGAACAGACACGGAAATCCTTTGGTGGCATTAAAGTAAAAATGCTTTTCGGTTACTACACGCTTTAAGCCTAGAAAATCTTGTACCCTGCCAATTTCATAGGCTGGATCCATAATTAGGCGTTCGCCGCTAATGAATAGCAATTGGGATAGTTGAAAATGCTGCAACCACTTTTCGAGGTATCGGGCGTAGACACCTATTTTCACAGGTCCCCAGTTGGTGTCGACCACAGCATAGGAACCATTGACAAAGGCCAAATCTTCGAATCGTTTCATATCGGATTTTTTACTGGCCGCTTGTGTATAGTCGGAAATGGCTCGGGTTACAGGATCACGGACGACAACTAAAAGTCTGAAAGGAAATAAAGTGGTAAATAAGGGATATAAGGATATAGAGAGTAATTATATATGAGACGACTTTTGAGGGAAATTAACTAAGATAAGGGCACAGAAACAAAGTTGGACATGTATTACAATGCATAATTTGATGAACTCCCTATTCCTATTAATATTGTAAATGTGAATGTTTGTTTGTGTGTCTGTTTGTTCCGTAGGCTATATATTTTTAAAATCTTTGACCCAATGGGCGGAGTGGGCGTGGTAATACTTTTTTTTAGAGCTAGAGAAATAAAATTTGATACCCAAATAGTACCCGACTACTCGAAATTTAATATACAAACAAAATTTTATTATTTCAAATGGGCGGAGTGGGCGTGGCAATACTTTTTTAAGAGCTAGAGAGATAAAATTTGATTCGCATATAGTACTCGACAACGCGAATATGAATATGCGGACGAAATTTTAATTTTGGACCCAATGGGCCTAGTGGGCGTCGCAAATTTATATTTTAGCCCTGGAAAGATAGTATTTGATATCCATACAGTACTCGACAATGCGAATATGAATAAGCAGACGAAATTTTAGTTTTGGACCCTATGGAGTAATGGGCGTGGCAAAACTTTTTTTTAGAGCTAGAGAGATAACATTTAATATTCAGATAGTACTTGACAATGCGAATATGAATATGATGACAACATTTTTATTTTCGACGCAATGGGCGGAGTGGGCGTGTCAAAACTTGTTTTTAGAACTAGGGAAATACTATTTGATACCCATACAGTACTCGACAACGCGAATATGAATATGCAGACGAAATTTAAATTTTGGAACCAATGGGCGTAGTGGGCGTGGCAAAACTTTTTTCAGAGCAAGAGATATACAATTTGATATCCAGATAGTTCTCGACAATGCGAATATGAATATGCAGATGAAATTTTAATTTTGGACCC
This sequence comes from Muscina levida, assembly GCA_964034835.1. Lineage (NCBI taxonomy): Eukaryota > Metazoa > Arthropoda > Insecta > Diptera > Muscidae > Muscina > Muscina levida. Next base: position 22,915,767 of record OZ035882.1, on the reverse strand, counting down.
AATGGGCGAAGTGGGCGTGGCAAAACCATTTGATACCCAGATATTAGCCGACAACACGAATATGAATATGCAAACAACATTTTATATTTCGATGAATGGGCGGATGTGACGTGGCCAATTTGTATTTTAGCCATTTGCTGACTAGGTTTTCATTTTCAATCAGTGGGTGGAGGTGCGTGGTATTTTAGGGTTAAACAGAGAAATTTTAGTACAAAGATGGTATTCGGCATTTCAGGTTCAAATTTGCCAACAGATTTGTATTTTAGCCCGAGAGAGATACAACGTAATAAATAGATAATAATCGGCACAAACATTTTACATATTCAATCTGTGGGCGGAGGAGGCGTGTTAAAACTGATCGTAGCCCTAGAAAAATAAAATTCGGCACTACATTTACAAAATTGCAGACGGCAATTTTAATTTGGTCAATGGACATAGTTTGCATCCCCAAACTGTATTTTAGCCCTAGAAAGATAAAATTTTGATACACAGATAGCACTCGGCACTGCAATTACAAATTTGCAAACGAAATTTAAATTGTGGATTCAGCACTACAGGTTTACATTTTTAGACAAAATTTTTATTTGCGATTACTGTGTAGTAGAGGCGTAGCGAAAATTTTTTTTTATCCTAGAGAGATAAAAATTGAGAGATAGTATTCGACACAATAAAACTCTGTTGTTTGACCTGGTTTGGGAGTTACCTGGGGTAACGAATTGTTTACAGAGCACATAAGATCAACTCTTAAAATTATCTCTTTAAGAAAGCAAGCCAAAAATATTATTAACGAGATAAGGAAACGTTTCCAAAGTACGTTTAATAGTGGCATATGTACAGCTTTTATAATTGTGAGCCAATTATAATTGATATATGTCTATTATATTAAGTTAATATTGTAATATTAGCCAACTATGCAATAGCGAAGCATTGCCGGGTCCACTATTAAGAAAAAATAATATCCCTTTGCATCCTTGGTATTAGGTATGAGAGAGCTTTTCGTTTTCTGTATGAGACAGTTGATCAAATACATGTAAGGTATTTGTGACAAGACTCGAACCTAACCACGGCTAATTACTACAATTAAGAGGGTCCGTTTAAAACCGCCGCTATAATTGCATTTTACCGGAAGACATTCAAAAAACCATGGTAAAATCGCCTATAGGCCCCAAGTGAGTCCAAATATTCCCCCTTATTACGTATGTGGTAGTCAACTTTCGACAACATTCGATTGTTTTTGTATTTAAATATCAGTAATAATTAACAGAAATGTTTAGTGTTGAGAATTTATCATAATCTGAAGAAAAAGAACATTATAGGAGCAAAAACAGACCTATTTCAGTCTCACAAACGACATCAGCGCTGCCTAATTTCAAAAAACGACAAAAAGTCGGCAAAGATTCGACGTGACTACGACATACATAGTAAGGGGAAACTAACTGGACTCATGTTACGCATTATTGTCTACTTTATGTTCCTTTTTTTTTTTTCAAAAAATACACCAAGTTTACTTACTTTGTATTTGCATTCATATGATGCACCCGCTGGGGCACCTCCTTGGTCACAAAATAACTCGGTGTCTTCTCCATCGTTATCTGTCCCTCTATGGTGTAGGGCATATGATGACGATACCAGTGCAAACCCTTTTGATAGTGGCGATCAAAGAAATGCACTTCACAGCCGGCAGCACGAACATCCGGATGTAGGCGTATAAACTCTAACAGAGCACGAGTACCAGACTTCTTAACGCCAATAATTAGGGTATCAGGCAAATGACGTGACGGTCGAGAGCCCTGCTGACGCAATAAACGATATTTAGGTGAACCATCCAAAATGTGCGGTGGTGATGAGGCACCAATCGAGGAGGACTTATTGTAAGAGTCCAAGGGAATATGATGAATCGTTTTGCCGGTATCATTTAGGCAGTTAAAACTATTAGGAGTCGAATTATTGGTGGTGCTGGTGTTGTTCAAGGTGGTCAGTGTATTGGTGGCATTAGAGCCACCACCAGCTTCAGAGGCCGCTGACCATAGTGCAGTAGATATGAAAAATTGTTTTAAAGGATTCTAAGAGAGCACGGAAGGAAGCACATTATTTTCATATTATATTACCAAGGGGGATATTGATTAGTTGTGTTTTTTTTCTTTTTCTAATTTCTACAATATGTACCTTGTTTAGAGTCCTGCCCAGACTTGTGATTAGGCAAGAGTTAAATGTATAGGACACGTAAATTAAGGATATGCAAATTAAGATGGTAATCACTAAACTGCGATTACTTAAATTATTAAACCAATTTATAAACATTTTATCGAGGAGTCTCTAATTGCACTGGTGTTCGCACGGCAAACCGTTTGAAACCAAAACAAAAACTTTATTTTTTATGTATTTTATTATTTTTCTTTTTCACCCACACAAACTACATTTTTCTTTTTGATTTTAATTAATTTATAACTTTTTTCCTGTTTCTTTCACTCGGCACTTAACACTCCCTAATTTTACTTTTTCATTGTTCCGCAGCAAAAACATATCAAAAAATGTGTCGTTTGTTATGTCGTCGTCGACCTCGTCGCTTACGTCGTCCTTGTCTTCGTTGTTGTCGTGCTACTTGTCCTTTTAAAGTCCTTTTCCATAGAAATGAGAAAACCGTAACAAAAACAAATCCGACATTCGCCACTGAGTGGAGTGGAGAGACAAAAATGCAGCCGTTGATAAAAAACGGGAAGTAGCAACAAATGCCGTTAGCCAAGTGTTCCCGCTATAATATGGCGCCGGCTTGTTAACGTATCCTGTCGGCCTGCACCATGGCTGAATGCTCTCACTTACGACGAACGCCGATGAGCTTAAGCATTGTTGTGAAAAGGAAGTGGCAGAACAAACAAACAGGACGCAGTCAACATTCAAAAGGCGGAAGTTTTTGATTTGCAGAGGGAGACCTCGCACTTGAACATGCGCAATGGGAGATCACTAGCGAATATGTCGTCGTGCAAATCTCTCGTTTAGATTTCTGGTGAGTATTTTTTCGTTTGTTTGTTTATTTCCCGTGTTTAGGTGCGCTGCTGCCAAAAGGGTGGATGGGGGTAAAGCGTTTGATTTTACTACCATCCGGAAGACATTGCTAGTAGTAAAATGTCGGCAGAGCTTTTAAGGGTTGCAAAACAAATTCATTCATAAATCAAGCTACAGTTTTGTAACTGATAGCAGTGGTATTAGTTGTAGCACAGTGGTTGGAGTGTGATGTAGCGAATAATGTTTTAAGGCATAATTTAGGCTATACGTAAATGACTGACCTCATTACCTTATTAGGTGATTTAGACTCAGATAAAGGAACTGGCATTCCAAACAACTATAGGTATTACACTCTGACACTCTTTTAACTAAGTATTCAACATGAAAGAGTCATTTGCATTGAATACAGTAACAGTAACAGTAACAGTAACAGTAACAGTAACAGTAACAGTAACAGTAACAGTAACAGTAACAGTAACAGTAACAGTAACAGTAACAGTAACAGTAACAGTAACAGTAACAGTAACAGTAACAGTAACAGTAACAGTAACAGTAACAGTAACAGTAACAGTAACAGTAACAGTAACAGTAACAGTAACAGTAACAGTAACAGTAACAGTAACAGTAACAGTAACAGTAACAGTAACAGTAACAGTAACAGTAACAGTAACAGTAACAGTAGTTGCTAGAGTTTTTTTTTCGATCAATTCGAGTGCACTCAAAAATAACACAGGGAACAAGGTATTTGTTGTTTAAGAACTGAATATTGTTTTAAAGGTAATTTGGGACGCTGAATCCAAATCTGCACTTGGTTTTTTGTATCAGCTCGACTTTTCGCGATATACCGTTATGTCCATAACTAAAGCACTTCCACTACAAATATTTAAATAACTTGAAAACGGTTCACCATATTCAATTAAAAAAAAAAACTTAAACTCGTCAACAAAATTATCTTTAATCCGTGCCTACATTGTTTTTAATTTGGCCTAGTAGTTTCAGAGATATCATTGTAGTTTTAAAAAAAAAAAAAAAAATTACAAAAAAAAAAAATTTTTTGTTTTTTAAAAATTCATAAAAAAAATTAATGCAACACAAATCACAGTGTTTGTCTTAAAACATTTAGTTTAATATAGTGTGAATCAAATAAGCTTTATTTCATTAAAATCTCTGCACAACTTTTGATTTTGTCAACAATTTACTGAGATAACTAAATTTACAAAAATCACGATTTCCATACAGAAATAACATTTATTAATATGTTTGTGAAAGTGTAACTTAACGGATCGTTATGAAAATTTATCAGTATTAATATTTTTCGAAACGAACTTATGGGATTGTAAATGGGCGGAATAGCCCCACCCCTTCTGGTACCTCCCATACAAAATTACCTATTTTTGGATAATTAATATATCTTCGATAGCTGCCAAACAGACTACCGGAGGATATTGAAATTTGGTCAGTTTATTTATCTTGCAAAAGTAGACAAACCCTAAAAAAACCGAAACCGTTGCCATACCCCTTCTGGTACCTCCCATACAAATGACCGAACTCACCCCAATAGTCTTACATACATATCTTTTTTGTAAGTACACTGAATTCAGTCAAACTATGCGTAAGTTTTACGGTTATGTAAATATGAATCAGAAATGAATTTGCACTATATCGGATCACCCCTTCTAGTACCTCCCATACAAAATGACCTATTTTTGGACAATTAATATTTTTCCCTGATCTTCCAAATTGACAACTGCCGATTAATTAAATTTGGTCAGTTAATTAATATTGTAATAGGAGGCAAAACTATAAATTAAACTATAAATAAATTTGCAAATTTGTTATGATTTTTAAAAATACAAAATTTTAATTTTTTTGGGTAGAAACAAAAAATTGCGAAAAATCTGTTATCACCGAACTTAGCATAACTCATTCAATTTTCAATCGATTATTATGTACATACATGTTTTAGAAAGCTATTTTAATATGATATTCAATAAAGCTAATAAAAATAACAATTTGCCCCCAATTGATTATTTTTCAGCGTGAAGAAAATTAAAATGTGTAATTTTTTTGTAATTTTTTTTTTTGAATAAAACAGCCGTTACTCTGTCATTTTTTTTTGTAATATTAAAAATTTGATTTTTTTCAAAGGTAACAACGATAACTTTAAAAAAAAAAATTTTTAAATCCGTCTTATGAAAAAAAAATTATGATTTTTTTAACTATAATTTTTTGGAAAAAAGTCGAAAATACGATTAGTACCTGTAACTTAAAAATTCGAGCTGATGGAGAAAAATGGAGATTAGATTTGAAATCAGCGACCTCAAATTATTAAAAAACAGCCAGCGAATTCCAAACAACACTCAAAAAGTTCAATTTTGTTCCCTTGTGTAATCATTACTTTACTTTACACAAGCACGGTGATATAACTGTATGAGTGTATGTGAAATGCTGCTGCTTTGATTAATATTATTAAACTCTAGGAAATTCCAACATAAAGTATCCTACACTTTTCAATATCAAATTGTGGACTGTAAACAAAGCATTTTTAAAATCGGTTCATTATTAACTAAATTTACCCGTTACAAAGATTTCCATACCACCAATTTTGTATACATAGTAATAGAAAATATAGGAAATTAATAAACTTTTTAATACTTTATGTATTAAAAAATGCCACGGAACCGGCTGTGGCATGATGGTTAGAACACGCGAATAACATGCGGGAGATCCCAGGTTCAACTCCTGGCTCCAGTCATCTAAAAAAAAACATAAGAAAGAATAAGAATAAGAAAAAAATAAATTGTTCTTTCATTGCCGGCAGCCCTCGATGTTGTCGACAGCAACGTCGCAGTATAAGTGTCGAGTCAATCAGCATGTCTAGTAACAGTTTCTCAAACAGTGACGTTCGCATTAGTCGATAAACAAGCAGGTGCCGTTAGTTGTGAATCTAAAAATAGAAAGCGTGTTAATTCACAACAACAAAATTCAATAATATCCAAGTATTACTGGTTCTGTCCTCTTTAGGTTATGTAATCACACTTATTTCTTTACCTGACTTTAATTTCTGTACTGTGCTGTAACCACTGTACTTTGCCACAAATCCGCAATATTTGTACATGCGCTGTTTCGGGGATTTCCAGAGATAATACTATGTTTTACTAACAATAGAACAAAAGTGTTTGAATCAAAACAAAACGCTGGATAAAACAAAAGATAAATGGCGCACATAAATAAACAAAATCTCTTTACACGTGAATGACATTCGTTCAAAGTCAAACAGAGCGTATGATTAATGTGAGAATCCAATATTAATCATTACACTATGCCTCACAAAAAAGAAGATACATTTGCTGCAAACGAAGATGACTACAATATTTCCGGAGTAAGGCATTTGATGCTGCCTCTTGTTGATACTGGTTTATGCAAAATCGTTTCATCATCGGCAACTTGGTGGTCAGTACCTAACTCACTCGATTCGGTGGAAAATAATATTCACCTGAAGTTTCATCTCTGTTTTGAAGTTTACGTCCAACACCAAGAAATGGAATTTAAATAAAAATATTAATACTCATAACACAGTGCAGCAGTAAAAACTTGAACCAATTGAGACCGCCAAAATCCGAAAGCTTATGATGGTAGAAGAAAACCCCTAGCTGGGTTTTTAATTATTAGCTAAGGTTTTTTTATAAACCATTTTTGAAATTTTTGAAAATCATGTACTGGTTCTTAAGGCTATATTTCGTGAACTATTCTAAATATTGATGTCTCTCTTTGGTAAAATTTTAGCTCTTAATCAGATCTAAAAATTGAACCTTCAGATAAAATCTAAAACACAACATAATCTCACTCAAAACAACAAAAATTTAAAAAAAATCGTAAAATTTCATCATAGATTTTTATTGTTTTTTGATTTATTTCTATTTTGTATCTATTTCATTTTAAAGCATAGCATTTTTAATTTCGATTTACATACAATTGAAAGTGATTTTTTTACAGTTTTGCTGATTTGAGTGAGATGTTTTTGTTTTCTTGATTTAATCTCAAGGCAAAATTTTTAGATCTGATTAAATGTTAAAAATTTGCTGAAGAGAGAAAAGCTTTATTTGGAATAGTTCACGAGATATAGACTACTAAAATCCACATCTCAGTCGAAAACTTCAAAATGAATTAAAAGAAAACCTTAGCTAATAATTCAAAACCCAGTTAGGGGGTTTCTTCTACTATCATAAGCTTTCAGATTTTGTGGGTTTCAATTGGTTCAAGAGTTTGAAGTTGGAATATGTGCTACTGTGTAATAAGGTAATACATTTGACTCATCTAGGAGTACCCTACCTCAAGGGTGGAAGCCTCCTCTAGGAGGCTCCAGGAGGAAAAAAATTATAAAAATTAAAAAATTGTATGTGGCTCACCTTTAGGATTGAAGATAGAGGGTAGATATGTTCTAAGAAACTGTTGTAGTTGTAAAATAATTGGGGGTCTGTCATACATTTGACTCGTCTAGGGCCATCTTTGGGGCAGTTAGCGCGGTGGGAGAAAAATTTATAACAATTTTATTGTTGTATTGGAGCCACCTTAGGGGTTGAAGATGGGGGGTGAATATGTTTGGGGGAAAATGTTAGGAGGGAAAAATTACTGAGGGTCGGTCATACATTTTACCCATCTAGGGGCGACTCCGAGGCAATTCCGGGGCTTGATTTGGATCTTTTCCTCTTACCATCTTCACCCACTTAGGGGGCACCCATACAAAAATCTGCCCGATAGGTGCCCCTAGAAGAGTCTTATGCATGACCGATTGCCAATATTTGTTCAACCCCATCAGTTTCTCAAAACAAATGTATCATATACCTTCAACCTTTTAGGTGATCTCTATACAATTTTTGAAGTTCGACTCCCGAATAGGCTTTTTTAATATGATGATATCTTAAAAGTTAAATTTTTATCTGCAACCCTGTGTCTCTTGAAGAATTCAAGGAACGTATTCGCGTATAAAATCAGAACATTTCACAAAACACCACGTCACACAGTGGACCGATTGGCAATAATATCACAACTTTAGTAGTGTTGTTCTGATCAGTTTGAAATTAACTACAAATTTGTAGAGGCAATGAAGGATTTCAGAATATTGTATTCAGAGGCTTATATATATACGGCCTTATTCATAAAAACTTATAAGAGGTTTATAAACCATTTTTAAGCAATTTTCGAGAAAACAATATTCATAAACGATTCATATCTTCAAAAAATTAAAGTAGGGCTGTCTCTACTTTAAGCATGCTATAACTTGACGTTTGTACAATTTATTGCATATTTATGAATTTGAGATCTTTATTTTGAGTTTTTAGGCATTTTTTCTACTGGAATGAGTTGTTGCATGTATTCATTGTGTAGGAAATTTTCTTCTTAATTATTGCGCACATAGAAAATTATCTAAATAGACACTTTTCATTCATGAATACCATTTTGAAAAATATTTCTCCAAAATTCTTCAAAAATAATTTGTAAATAATGAAATAATATTCGTGATGTATAAACAATCAAAACAAGGAAACAATGTAATCGGTATCCGATTATAATTTTAACATGAGGAAAAGAAAATCAAATATTTTAATATAATTTTTACTTTAACGTCTTTCTTATCATCATGAGAGTCGTAGTCAATGAAAAATTGTGCTACAACAATGTTCATAGTTATTATAAGTGCCAATTCATATTTGGTATCCGATTATAAAGCTTTTGTATCCGATTATAAAGCTGTTTTTGTACATCATTAACGAGCAATAACAGTCGGCGTTGCCACCTGAACACATAAAGCTAAAGTACTGATAAAAAACGTTTATGAATACAATTTCTTATTAAAGGTTTGTTAGAGCTAAAGAATACTTTAGCTAGAGAACGCTTCATACCTACTTTAGAATTTTTTTATGAATATGGCCGATATTTTTTAAATAAGGGCTAAATTACAGTTGTACCCACTAATCCACAATTTAAATTTCGTCTGCAACTTTGTAATTGTATTGGCGGGTTATATCTGTGTATCAAATTTTATCTTTGTAGTGCTAATATACAGTTTGGGGATGCAAACTATGCCCACTGACCAAATTAAAATTGTCGTCTAAAATTTTGTAATTCTAGTGCCGAATACTATCTGTGTACCAAATTTTATTTTTCTAGGGCTAATATTCAGTTTTAACACGCCCCCTCCGCCCACTGATTGAATATTTTTAATTGTTGTGCAAAAAATTATCAATTTATTACGTTGTATCTCTTTAGGGCTAAAGTACAAATCTGTTGGCATATTTGAACCTGAATTGCCGAATACTATCATTGCAATGCGCCAGTTGCCTGCTGATCAAAATTAAAATTTCCTCTGCAAATTTGTAATTGTAGTACCAAGTGATATATATTTATGTATCAAATGTTATCTTTTAGGGCTAAAATACAGTTTTGCCACGCCCATCCACTCATTGATTTAAAATAAAAATTTGATCAGCAAATGTTGTCCTTTTAGGACTTACGAATTGGCCGCGCCAGATCCACCCACTCATCGAAATACGCCCATTGGATCCAAAATTAAAATTTCGTCTGCATATTCATATTTGCGTTGTCGAGCACAGTGTAGGTATCAAATTTTATCTCCCTAGCTCTAAAATAAAGTTTTGTTACTCTCACTCTGCTCAAAAACCTACATATGAGAATAATCCAAAGTCTAAGTAACACATTTAACTTACTTTAGTTTTTATTTATTATAAACATGTTTTCTAGTAAAAATATGTATATTCTCCTACACTTGTTATTTCTTACACTAAATACATTGTTATTAATAGGTGTATATTAATATTTTGTTTTCGTTTCAAGTGGGGGCGGAGGATACTGCTGGAAGATACGATTCTTGCCCAAAACCACACTGACCGCATTTGCGGGTATTTCCATTTGCAAATAGAAATTATTTCTCCACAATTTATTATCGTATGCCTTAATCGGTTGCCGGTGGATGCCCAACAGTCGATTGCGAATCTCAATTAAACCAACAGATTCTGGTAAATACAGATGAATTGCTACTATGCAACAAGCGCTCAGGCATATCGTAATCGTTGTCATAATCCAAAGACGCGACCAATAGTCTTCATTTTTCGACTCGAATTTCAGTACTTCCATTATGCCCAATTCCATGGCATAAGAAAGGGCTAACATTACTTCAGTATACATGAATGGAGTACATTCTACCAACATTTGCAGTGCTATGCTCGAGTATACGCCCATGCTGATATAATAGAAACACAAGAAAAAGAAACAATGCTCAGGGAAATCATCAGAGTAGACGCCTAGTATAGCAGCAGAGATGGTGATTTTTATAAGACCAAACATTAGATAAATCAATTTAGGTTTGTACCGCAACATAAGCAGGGAACCCAAAGCACAGCCGGCGGCATACAACATATACGGCAAATACGAATGATCACCAATGATATAACCACGCGTAGCTCTCTGCATAAGATCGAGATATGACCAGGAGAAAAAACAACAACGTTCTACGGTTATTAGACCAGCCATTAGTACCACCAGCCATTGGATGTTGTGTTTAAAGCAATAGTCGTCTCGACCTGTGAATAGCGATACGATAGACTTTCTCTTGGCATAGATTAGCTTCTCCTCGTTCAGCAGATTATACACCAGATCGCAGGAGCTTTTATAATCCTGACATTGGCATTGTTGTAGGATCTCATTAGCTATTAGACCGGTCATAATGAAGAGTGCAATGCCTAATAGCACAGAACCGGCGATTTTGGGTTGAAATTCATCGAATACTGTGAAGCCCGACGTTAGGCCGGAGAAATACATAGCATTGCCTAAAGCTATGCGTGCCGGTCGACTGCCATGCGAAGCACAGCGTAATGAGATGTAATTGTAGCAGGGCAAGTAGATGACCACCATGGACATAAAGATGAAGTAGAACGAAACATCTGGAAAGAATCGAAGGAGATTGTTGAAACAAAATAAAACCAGTACAAAAATTTCAGTCAGGTAAACTGACTGATAAACACCATCACCCAATATAAGATAAAATTAATATATTTTTAATTAAAATAAAATTACTTATGTATAATTCTTTCCCTGCATGTGGTGCAAAATCGTCCAAAACTTGGCTTATTTGTGTAGGAGGTACAGGTGCCGGTTTGGAATTTATGTGACAAATATTAATTTTTCAAAAAAAGGTAATTTCGATTGGGAGTACGAAAAGGGGTGAATCGATACAGTCCTTTTTCATTCCTGTATGTATGTAAGACTATGGGGGTGAGTTCGGTCCTATGTATGGGATGTACCAGAAGGGGTGTGTCAAATAGTTAGGTTTTCTGAGGTTTCGCCTCCTATCACGACTAATTTCCATTACCATGTGTTCGTTTGGAAGTTATGGGGGGAAATATTAATATTTCCAAAAATAGGTCATTTTGTATGGGAGGTACCAGAAGGGGTGATCCGATATAGTCCATATACATTCCTGATTCATATTTAAATAACCGTACAACTTACGCATAATGTGACTGAATTCAGTGTACTTACAAAAAAGATATGTTTGTAAGACTATGGGGGTGAGTTCGGTCCTATGTATGGGATGTACCAGAAGGGGTGTATCAAATAGTTGAGTTTTCTGGGGTTTTGCCTCCTATAACAACATAAATTAATCGATCAATTTGCATTACCCCTCATGAGTCCGTTTGGAAGTTATAAGAGAAATATTAATTTTCCAAAAATAGGTCATTTTGTATGGAAGGTACCAGAAGGCGTGTACCGATATAGTCCATATTCATTCCTGAGTCCCGATTTCGTAAGCAAACATCATACTCAAAATTTGAGTGAATACAGTTTACTTACAAAAAAGATATGTATGTAAAACTATGAGGGCCAATTAGATCATTTGTATGGGAGGGGTATGGCGATGGTTTTGGTTTTCTTAGGGTTTGTCTACTTTTGCAAGATAAATAAACTGACCAAATTCAAATATCCTACGATCGTCCGTTTGGAAGTTAGAAATATAAATTATCCAAGAAATATATATTATCCAAAAATAGGTAATTTTGTATGGGAGGTACCAGAAGGGGTGGGGCTATTTTGCCCATTTACAATCTCATAAGTTCGTTTTGAAAAATATTAATACCGGTAAATTTTCATACCGATCCGTTAAGGTTTACTCAAGTTATCCTGCTGACCAGCCATCCAGCCAGCCAGACAGACGGACATAGCTCAATCGTCTTAAAAAGTCCTGAAACGTATTTGGTCTCAAGATACTTGGGGTCTAACTCGTCTCCTTAAATGCGTTACACTTTTTTTCGTATCAAATGATAAATATCCTCATCACTAAGGGTGATGGTATAAAAAGTAAATAAGGAGGAGATGTGACAGGATCTTTAAGTAAACAATTATTTAAGGGCGCACCTGTACATGACACTAACTGCAGCCAGTGTTACTATGTATATGGAGCAGCAGTGTTGTCAGTTTGTGTCAGATTCATCTTAAAATATATAGGACCATGAGCGTCTTATCCATCTTTAGCAAAATACACCAAAAATTAAAAAATACCCAAAAAATTTGTTCAAAAATGTGATTTTTTTGGCCAATGAAATCTATATCATCGGCATACTCGAGCAACATGTGGTTTTTGTTAAATATGGTGCCATTCCTGTTTACTGCTGCTTTCCGCATGATCATCTCCATTACGATGTTAAAGAGATCGCATGACAGACTATCGCCTTGTCAGAAGCCTCGCTTGGTAGAAAATGGCCTTGACAGATTTTTGTAAATTTTCACTGAAGACTTCATGTCAGTCAGTGTCATCTTCGCAAATTCGTGTTAGCTTCGCGGGGATACCAAACTCAGTCATAGCATCAAAAATTTATGTCGTATCGGACTGTCGAATGCAGCTTTGTAATCGATGCACTGATGGTAGTTGTCGATCTGCATTTCTTGGGTCTTCTCCAGGATTTGTCGTAGTGTGAATATCTGGTCGGTCGTGAATTTACCAGTTCTAAAGCCCTGCTGATAAGGTCCAATCAAATTCGCTAAAATGGGCTTAAGTCTTTAACATAACACACTAGAAAGGACCTTATATGCGCTAGGTAAAAGGCTGATACAGCGATAATTGGTACACACACTTGAATCGCCTTTCTCAAGCACAGGACATATAACAATCAGATTCCAATCATCGGGCATGCGTTCCTTGAGTCTAATTGTTTTTATGAGCTGGTGCATGCACGTTGCCGGCTTTAAAAAGCTCTGCCGGCAGTCCATAAACTTCCGCAGATTTGTTGCTTTTAAGCCGTGCAATTGCCGTGATGATCTCGCTTTGGCTCTGTGTTGAACAGTCTACTCCATCGTCGATGATTGGTGTGGTCCAAAACGTTTACTTTTTACCTTTTGGTAGAATTTTCGGGCTTCACCTCTTTCCCTGTAATTTTCGATATCCTGGCTCTCTCTTTTCTTCCACAGACCCTTTTTCCGCTTGAAGAGGCGTGTCATGTGTCTCCACTTCTCATTATAACGCTCCTCCGTCACTGCACGCGTTGCCATTGGCTGCAGTTTTGCCCTGAAAGCAGCATCTTTTTTATCAGATATTTCGCAACATTCCTCATCGCACCAAGGTTTGTCTGACCGTGGTTTTTCATAACCCAGTACCGTCGCAGTGACAGTTGTCATAGAATTCACAATATGCTGCCATTGGGTGTAGGGAACACCAGAATTAGGAGGGTTGGTTCGAAGTACTTGAGAGAGTTGGTTGGAGTAGGCATTGGCTATCTCAGTGGTATGCAGCTTTGTGATGTCTAGCATCCTTTGAGTTTGGTTATAAGCGTTTTTAGCGTTGCTTAATCGCGTGCGTACATAGGCTGCAACTAGGTGGTGATCCAAGTCAATATTTGTACCGCGCATCACACACACGTCCATAACGCTTGAGACATGCCTACCATTAATTACCATGAGATCAATATGGTTTCTTGTATTTTGATCAGGGGATATCCTGGTTGCCTTGTGGATGTCTTTATGCGGAAATCTGGTTCCACTCACTATCATGTTTCTTGCCGACGGTGTTGTTGTGCACACCGACTTCTGAACCAAGAGCATCTTCCCTTCCTATTTTAGCATTAAAATCTCCCAGAACAATTTTAATGTCATCTGCAGGGCAGCGGTCATATATTTCTTCCAGGCGCTCATAGAATGCATCTTTAATGTCCTCATCTTTGTCTTCCGTCGGGGCGTGTACACAAATTAGCGTAATATAAAAATATATTTTGCCTTGATGTGAATAGTGGCTATTCGGTCACTTACAGGGTTAAACCGCGAGACCAAATGTCGAAGTCTCTTGCCGACTATAAATCCACATCCAAATTCGTGTCTTTCTGCATAAAAGAAGGCACAGTTCTTTCGGCGTGTGCACCCCTGTCCCGTCCATCGCATTTCCTGTATGGCAGTGATGTCAGCCTTGTATTTTTCATGGACACTAGCCATGCCATAAGGTTACTTAACATTGTGCCTTCTTACATTTGCTACCACTGAACGGATGTTCCATGGCATTGCCAGGGGAATACGTGATCACCCGGCCGTTGTGAGCTGCTTGGGGACCTCCAAAAGAGAGATTATGGTTACTCGCAGATGAATAACAATCAAAATACTCAAATCTTACCAAATTCAAATATCATGCAGTATTCGGTTTGAAAGTTATGTATGTGAGATATATAATATTAATTTTCTAAAAATAGGAAATTCTGTACGGGAGGTACCTGATGAACTGGACCTATTATTCCTATTTGCAATCCCATAACTGCATTTTGGAAAATATTGATACCATTAAATTTTCATAAGGATCAGTGGTTTACTCGATTTACCCTGCCTGGCTAGTGCATCCAGCCAGACAGACGAACGGACATGGGTTAATAGTCAAAATAGACTTGAAACGATATCGATCTTAATGCGTGTGATTCAACTCATATCCATTAATGCGTTACTCTATTTCTCCAGCCAGACAGACGAACGGACATGGGTTAATAGTCGAAATAGACTTGAAACGATATCGATCTTAATGCGTGTGATTCAACTCATATCCATTAATGCGTTACTCTATTTCTCGTATCAAATGATAAAAATAATAAATATAAAAATAATGTTCAATATGAGGTTCTCTCCAAACTTTCTATAAACGCATTTTAACTCCTACTTCTATCTCAGAGAATGAGCAAGACTTCACATGTGATAATGAGAGACAATTTAAAGCCTCTTCTAATTTTTTGTAAATTGAAAAAAAAATAAACAAATATATACAATATCGTATCTGATGCTCTTGAGTTTATAGGCATTTGGGACAACAATGGAAATTAAATCAAATAAATTAAAAACAAAAAATACGTACAACAGCTGTTTTGTTTGCCTTATTTGTTTGTAACACTCTAAAACGCAATAATATGAGCAACCTAGGGTAGACACTGCGTATAAAGAATTTAGTATGCTGCAGTCATTTATTCCAGTTTTCGATCAATTATATCAATGGCGTTGGGGCATACCATCCTCACTTCATCTCATTACTATAACGTAATTATGTTCAACAGTTTACACGATAAGCCGATAATAGGCAAAAAGTTTTCTAAAATCGTATTATAACCTACAAAGAAACTCGGCAATGACTTCAGATGTTCCGCAATGT
Organism: Muscina levida; assembly: GCA_964034835.1. Classification (NCBI taxonomy): domain Eukaryota; kingdom Metazoa; phylum Arthropoda; class Insecta; order Diptera; family Muscidae; genus Muscina; species Muscina levida. The sequence continues at coordinate 22,900,079 of OZ035882.1, read as the reverse complement.
TTACTGCCTCTGGCAAGGTATGAATGTTTTATAGCCGATAAATAGGAGACATGAAGCTGATTGTCCGTTATAAATTACTTGGCTTACTTCACTATTTCCAAAGAAGCAACTAAGTAAGCATATCGTCATTTAGCAACACATGAAGAACGCTCAGACAGAGGATTTGAAATAAGAGTTGTGTAAGTCACTTCGATTTTAGGAAATTATCGAAACACTAAATATTCTGTACTAACTTCAGGAACAGGTATATTAATTACTTATATCATTAATATAATCCATTTGTTTTGAAGGAATTTTTAAAATGACTTATACCATTTTGAACTTAAACCATCCGTTGGTAAGCAGACAAATTGCGTATTACTTCACATAACTGCAACTCCATAAATTGTTAAATGTTTAACTTTCAACAAAGCGTTTATATGACTTTTTAAAAAGTGCAATCGTACGCTTTGATGATCTATGGCAGATTAGAAATATGTCAAGGTAAAACAACCAAATTTATCAAGATCGATATTCAATGCACTTCAACTGCGTCGTCAGTCAAATAAGTCTCATACCAAAAAAAAAAAAAATGCGCACAAAGACAGCTACAGCGTAATTTCTAGCTTTTGTTGTTTTCCCAACACTTTCTTAATTAGTTTTCCACCCTTGCCCTTTCGCACTCACCTGTGTTCTCTGTCAACAGGAAAACTGCACTTATAATGCTGCATATGATGCCATAAAATATCACATAGAAATTCTCAAAAAGATATTTTTTCTTTTCATATTTCCTCAAACACCAGCCGCCGGCCAAAAGGAGACCCAAAGTGATGCCCACTAACGTAAACCAATGATTCCATAGATTATCATAGATGTAGGCATACTTGCAGTAATAGCCATAATGAAAACCGCTAACAAAGAGACAACCGAAAACTGCAAAAGGAAATAGAAAAATGTATAATTTCCAATTCTTGGAGGAGTCTTATGTCTCATACGTCTTACTTAAAAAATCGCAAAAGAAATACATTGGTATATTCTTAGTCTATCCAAGATCGGCTGTATCTTCTTTCAGGTTTAAAATAATACTGATTCAATGCGATATCTTTTTACAACATGGAGTCAAGTTTGAGGCGGTTAAGAAATTTCTTGGTTATTTTTGTAAAAAGAAGAAAAAATATAATGCTACACACTTTGAATCGTTTCGAAACGAGACACAGCACAAAGCTTCTTCTCTACTCACGGTGGCTGGCACAGAAGAGAAGAAACCGTTTAAACATTTGCTACGACAATCTGCTCTTTTCGTCGATTGTTACTCGATATCGAGTACTCTGTTTGAAATTAAGATATTAAAGTGTGGCGAAAACGCATAGAAACATCTATGATGACATTCATTTCATTCACAACGGCGATAAGATATAACCAACCAGGACGGACGGACAGACAGATGTATAAATTCCGAACAAGGGGTACCCATAATTAAAATCAGATCTTCAATCTACTCTACTTATATATCGTATGTATATCGTATACCATCCATCCACCACCACACTACTAACATACTTGTGTTGAAAATACAGTGGCAGTATAAATGAATCACTTTGCTATTATTTGTTGTCAACACATACTAAATGCATGATGGTAGTAAGCGGTATAAGGTCATTGATGGGAATACCCTACCCAAGAGGGAGGAAGAGCGAACAGTAAGTTACTATTGAAAAGCATATTAATAGGTCATCTGCATCACTATACAACTTGACAGTTTTTTAACTGGAAGAAGGATTCACTTGAAATTGGGAATTACGGGTCTCCTGGCCCGAGTTAGATCCATTTAAATTTCCGGGATATACCAAAAAAAAAATTTAAAAAACCATGGAAAAAGTTAGAAAAATTTAAGGAAATAAATTGAAAAATTCCTAAAAAAAATAGAAAATCTAAAAACCGCGCGATTTTTAAAAAAAATATAATTTTTTCTGAAAAACCCCGTAAAAATTTAAAAAAAATGGGAAAAAATCATGGAAAATTATAATAATTTAAGGAAATAAATTGAAAAATTCCATAGAAAAATGAAATGTCATCAAAAATGTGTAAAAATTTTAAATTTTGTTGAATTTTTTCAGGTTTTTAAAAGAAAATTTCAAGAAATATTTAAAAAAAAATCAAGAAAAAGTCTAAAGAGAAATATTTGAAATAAGCAAATTGATTAAAAAAGGATAAAAGTGGAAAAAATTAAGAAAAATTTGAAAAATATTTAAAAAAAGCAATGTATTGTAATTACATATATATTTTTTTGATATACACCTTTAAAAATTATTGGTTTTTAAAAAAATCGCGCGATTTTTAAAAAAAAAATTTACTTTTTGGTATATTCCCGAAAAAATATTATTTTTTTTTTGTAAATTAGAGTGAAAATGGATATGTTGGGCGTAAAAGCGCCGCAGGCAAAAATTATCGCGCGATTTTTTTAAAAATATTTTTAAAAAAATATTTTTTTTTGTAAATTAGAGTGGAAATTGATATGTTGGGTTTAGTAGCGCCTCAGTCAAAAATTATTTAAAAAAAAATCGCGCGACTCTTTTTAAAAGTAATTTTTTTTGTTGGTATATCATTTGAGTACCCGCACCTGGGGGTCATCATAGAACCGAAGGGGCCCCTTTTTTGACCCCCCCCAGGCTCCATGGGCCTGAGCGCCATCTTTGACCTACCATTCCGATGTTTGGGGAAAAAGACGAAGACAATGGCATATTTTTTTTTAATCGGGCTCCCCCCCCCCCTTATCTGCCCTTCAGCCGTAAACTTTTTTGAATAAAAATATTATGGTGACAAAAACAATGATTCAATAACACAGTACAACACATGATTTTGGTACTCAATTCTGAGAACTGCACGTGAAAGTAGCCCCAAAAAGAAGAAGTTCTGCATCATTCATTTTGTCAAGTTACATGCCATAATAATTTTATATCGATTTGAATGATTATCACAAGTAATATTCCTAGTAATCTATACGCCATAGAGTAACAGTTTTATTGTAACTGCTACAAAATAAACCAAGTTCAAAATAATTTGATGAATAGAAAAGTGAAACTGTTGCTTACGTAGGGAAACGTTATATGAACAGATTAAAGGAATTGTAATTATTATTTTTTTTTTTAATTTGTTTCAGCTAAATCGGACTTGTGGTTCTCGAGTTATGTAAAACAAAAGAGCATAAAACGTGACCAATGCCCCTATACGATACTTACTAACTTCAAATCGATATAAAATTATTATGGCATATAACATGACAAAACAAATGATGCAGAACTTCCTCTTATTGGGGCTACTATCACGTGCAGTTCTCAGAATTGAGTCCCAAATCAATGAATCAAAAAATCAAATCAAAATTTTGTGCTGTGTTAACCAATAAAATTCTAAAGATTCAAATAAACATAATCAAAAACAGAATCAAAGTTTTTCATTTACAAAAAAAAAAAATTATAGCCAAACAACATCGGATGATTTCTTTTGGCCCACCTTGTATGTTATAAAAATGTTATAACAATCGGTTGCATAATATGACCGACATAATGACTGTTTTAAAAGGCACCTCTCATTTCCCAGCGAGACCAAATTCAAACCAACATAATCAAAAAAACAGAATCAAAGTTTTTCGTTTAGAAAAAAAAAAATGAGAACGAAACTACATCGGATGATTTCTTTTGGCCCACCTTGTATATATTTGGACCATATCGGCCGACACCTTTTGGTATTTACCATACAAAATGACATACTTTCGGAAAATGTATACGTCTCCCATAACTTTCGAACGGATAACTGCAAGATATTTGAATTTAGTCAGTTTGTTTAAATTGTAAAAATAGGCAAAATCTCAGACCCAAAACATTTGCCACTCCCTTTCGGTGCCTCCCATGCAAATGAGCGAAATCAGCTATACAAGTTTTACAGGCATATCTATTTTTGTAAATCCACTGAATTTAGTAAAATTTTGCACAAGGTAAACTTTTATTGCACGCTGACTTACGAATAAAAATCAGAAACGTTGTGCGGACCCAACTGGTACCTTGTATAGGAGAATTATATTTTACAATAATTTCTAACAGAAACTTTTCATAACGTTGAAAAAATTTAACATCTAAATCTATGTAGGTTTAGTCCACTCATTTAAAATTATGATATACTTTATAAATTTTTGTTCGAATTCATAAAATACTTCTGGGCAAATCTATTGGGACGGGTGTGACCATGTTACTCACATTTTTGTTTATAATTCATAAATAGAAAATTTATTATTAAAAAAATTCTATGATTACCAAGAATGTTAAGTTTTAAAACGTTAAGTTACAGGAAGACACTGAAAGAACTTGACTCCTGCTCAGAATGTCCATTAGAAGACAACGATGGGTGTGGCCTTAGGAATTTGAGCTTTTACAAAATTATGACTTCTACGTAGAAAATCCACAATTATTGTGATGTAGGTAATTGTTTATACTGTTTTAGATTGTGCTAATTACCTTCGGTTTGCATAAAACTACTTTTTCCTAATAAAAAAAGACGGTTGTGAACAGTGATGGTATACAAAATTGGTCAAAAATCGTCATTTTTGGGTTTTGAAATCGTCAAAATCGTCAAAACCTGATTTTAAAATCGTCAAAAAATCTTTACACAAAAATTTACTCATTTTATCCTGTATGTAACAAACTAATGCAAAAAAAAACAATAAAATAAATTTTTAAACGTTTTAAATAAAATACATTAAAAATTAATTTAAATAAAATAATTCATTGAATGAAATAACTTAAAAAACAAAACTGAAAAAAAACATAAAAATAATAAAAAAAAAAAAATTAATTTAATTTGTATTACATTGTGCTTTTAGAAAGCTATTACCTTTCTAGTTTTCTCAGTCTTAAAAACTTATTAATAAAAAAATTTTACATTTTAGGCTGATGTACTGTCTGGCTTTACCTTTAAATCATAAGAATTTGCTTTATTTAATTTAAGGAGGTCTTTTGTAAAGAGAATACTTTCTATTGAATCTATTTCTAATCGGTTTCTATACTTATTTTTATTAAAATTAACTTGACTAAATGCTCTTTCTACATTTGCCGACGAATGTGGTAGTATTAGAATTATTTTAATAAATTTTGGTCAAACTGGAAAAAGTAGTTTAGAGTCCACACGTCTTAGCTCACAGACTGTTTTCCAAAATTTCAACAACTCATCGTTGTTACTATTATTAAATATATTTCTAAAATCTAACTGGGATACTTCGCGGAATTCGGAGTCTAAACTTTGCAGTTCATCGTATTCAACAAAATGTTGATACTCTTTTACAATAATAGAGGAAAACTGTTCTGGACCATTTATTAATACATAGGATTAATTAAGTTTAATGATTTGAATTTATTTTCAAATTCAAATCGTTTCAGAACTTCATCACAAAGTGTGTCAAAAAGTATTGTTGCCATGTATTGTAATGAACTTAGAATTACCAAGCGCAAACTTGGAAAGGAAAGTTGTAATTTGTAAAAATCGTCATTTAACGGGTAAAAATCGTCAAATCGTCATTTCTGTTTTTTTGGACAAAAAATCGTCAAAATGACGATAAATCGTCAAATATACCATCACTGGTTGTGAACCATTTTACGACGGGAGTGACTTAGTAGAATAAACTTCAAAAGTATGAAGAAATTAAAGTTTTTATAGAGTTCAATTATATAATATAACAATATAAGATATTAATAAGACATATATTTATTCGCTATCTGTACTATCGTATACATTTTCATTAGATTTTTTTCTCAACCAAGCGGTTATCAAGATAGTAATCTACGATAAATTCTAGAAAAATTTGCCCAAAAAATCCTGGGTCTGAAATAAAAATCGAGCCCCTGGTTATTAACGAAAAACTTTTTTTATTGGTGAAAAATCCTCTTCAGATGCCCTGGAATCGCCACTAGAGGGTTCAACCAACCTAACCAACCTAACATTTTTCCCAAACTAAGGAGACTCCCCATTCACAAATAATTTTTTTAAAATTTGCTCCCACCGCTCTAACTGCCCTAACGAAGTAAAATGTATGATTGACCCCCACTTGTATTTCCCTCCTAACATTTTTATACCATCACCCTTAGCGATGAGGGTATATATAATTTGATACGAAATAAAGTGTAACGCATTAAAGAAGACGAGTTAGACACCAAGTATCTTAAGCCAAATTCGTTTCAGGACTTTTTAAGATTGAGGTATGTCCGTCTGTCTGACTGGATGGCTGTTAAGCAGGATAACTCGAGTAAATCTTAACGGATCGGTATGAAAATTTACCAGTATTAATATTTTGAAACGAACTTATGGGATTGTAAATGGGCAGAATAGCCCCACCGCTTCTGATACCTCCCATACAAAATTACCTATATTTGGATAATTAATAATTCTTCCATAGCTTCAAAGAGACTACCGGAGGATATTTAAATTTGGTCAGTATATTTATCTTGCAATAGTAGACAAACCCTAAGAAAACCGAAACTTTTGCCACACCCCTTCTGGTACCTCCCATACAAATGACCGAATTGACCCTCATAGTTTTACATACATATCTTTTTTGTAAGTAAACTGAATTCACTCAAATTTTGCGTATGATGTTTGCTTATGAAAATTGGACTCAGGAATGAATATGGACTATATCGGTTTACGCCTTCTTGTACCTTCCATACAAATTTACCTATTTTTGGAAAATTAATATTTCTCCCATAACTTCCAAACGGACACATGGGGGATAATGAAAATTTGTCGGTTAATTTATCTTGTGATAGGAAGCAAAATCTCAGAAAACCTTACTATTTGACGCACCCCTTCTGGTACCTCCCATGCAAATGCCCGAATTCACCCTCATAGTCTTACATACATATCTGTTTTGTAAATATACTAAATTCAGTCAAATTTGGCGTAAGTTGTATGGTTAGAAAAATATGAATAAGGAATGAATATGGACTACATCGGATCACCCCTTCTGGTACCTCCCATACAAAATGACCTATTTTTGAAAAATTAATATTTCTCCCACAACTTCTAAACCGGCACCTGGAGGAAAATCAAATTTGGTCACTTAATTTATCTTGTAATACGAATTATTATTGGGTGATATTATTTATCAGTCAGTTTACCTGACTGAAATTTCTGTGCTGATTCTCTAACATACCTATCCCCTGTCTCAACAACCTAAGGAATCTCTCATACAAAATACACTTATGTATGTCCTGACCAGTAGGCACTTCCACTACAAATATTTAAATAACTTGAAAACGGTTCACCATATTCAATTACAAAAAAAAACTTAAACTCGTCAACAAAATTATCTTTAATCCGTGCCTACATTGTTTTTAATTTGGCTTAGTAGTTTCAGAGATATCGTTGTAGTTTTAAAAAATAAAACAAAAAATTTACAAAAAAAAAAAAATTTTTGTTTTTTAAAAGTTCATAAAAAAAAATAATGCAACACAAATCACAGTGTTTGTCTTAAGACATTTAGTTTAATATAGTGTGAATCAAATGAGCTTTATTTCATTAAAATATCTGCACAACTTTTGATTTTGTCAACAATTTACTGAGATAACTAAATTTACAAAAATCACGATTTCCATACAAAAATAACATTTATTAATATGTTTGTGAAAGTGTAACTCGAGCAAACCTTAACGGATCGTTATGAAAATTTATCAGTATTAATATTTTTCGAAACGAACTTATGGGATTGTAAATGGGCGGAATAGCCCCACCCCTTCTGGTACCTCCCATACAAAATTACCTATTTTTGGATAATTAATATATCTTCGATAGCTGCCAAACAGACTACCGGAGGATATTGAAATTTGGTCAGTTCATTTATCTTGCAAAAGTAGACAAACCCTAGAAAAACCGAAAGCGTTGCCATACCCCTTCTGGTACCTCCCATACAAATGACCGAACTCACCCCAATAGTCTTACATATATATCTTTTTTGTAAGTACACTGAATTCAGTCAAACTATGCGGAAGTTTTACGGTTATGAAAATATAAATCAGGAATGAATTTGCACTATATCGGATCACCCCTTCTGGTACCTCCCATACAAAATTACCTATTTTTGGAAAATTAATATTTCTTCCTTAACTTCCAAATTGAAACCTGCCGATTAATTAAATTTGGTCTGTTAATTAATATTGTAATAGGAGGCAAAACTATAAATTAAACTATAAATACATTTGCAAATTTGTCATGATTTTTAAAAATACAAAATTTTATTTTTTTTTGGGTAGAAACAAAAAATTGCGAAAAATCTGTTATCACCGAACTTAGTATAACTCATTCAATTTTCAATCGATTATTATGTACATACATGTTTTAGAAAGCTATCTTAATATGATATTCAATAAAGCTAATAAAAATAACAATTTGCCCCCAACCGATTAACTTTCAGCGTGAAGAAAATTAAAATGTGTATTTTTTTGTGTAATTTTTTTTTGAATAAAACAGCCGTTACTCAGTCATTTTTTTTTGTAATATTAAAAAATTTGATTTTTTTCAAAGGTAACAACGATATCTTTAAAAAAAAGAAAAAAATTTTAAAATCCGGCTTGTGAAAAAAAAATTATGATTTTTTGACCTATAATTTTTTGGAAAAAAGTCGAAAATACGATTAGTACCTGTAACTTAAAAATTCGAGCTGATGGAGAAAAATGGAGATTAGATTTGAAATCAGCGACCCCAAATTAGTAAAAAACAGTTATCGAATTCCAAACAACACTCAAAAAGTTCAATTTTGTTCCCTTGTGTTATCATTGTTGAAAAGAATTTATGTTTTATCATGTAAAGTAACATTTTTTTAAACTTTTGTTATATTTACGGGGACGGGTGTGACACAAAATTTGTATATTTATATTTACTAATAAAACTTTTATTATAAAACGTACAAAGCCGAAACCTTATGAGAAAGCATACAGAAGTTTTGTCTTTCCGGAAAAAAACAGTTTTTACTTATCACGATAAATTGAATATTAGAAAATGTTAATGTAAGTCCTAGCGTTTAAAGATGGAGGGAGAGGAGAGTGTTCGTTATATGTTCATTTCTAAATGTTGCCAAATTGATAAAAATTAAAAAAATATATAACTTTTTCTATTTGTCCGTATGAATACCGCCAAATTTCGTTACTATAGTCACAAAAGCCTTCCAGAGGTAGCATTTTCAAAAATTTGGTATCTTCTTGATTTACCAAAATTTCATGTAGCTTGTTATTTCCTCCAAACTTACAACTATATACTATCAAAGTAGATGACCTTAAAATTTGTTGTTGTTTTGAGAAATTATGCAGTTTCTTCTTTTCAAATCCGCTGAGAATCTTTGCCAGAAAAATAGTATAATTTGTAGAGAAAAATTAAACAATTTTTTTAGGAACTGTAAAAATATCCATAGACTTACAACTTTTATTTACTTCCGTATTTTGGGACCATACTGAATACTCATTACATTTTTTTTCAGTGTTGTGTTCCTAAACACAGCCACTCTAAATTCTCACCTTTATATCATTATACTCAATCAATTATTCCAACTATCTGATGGCTACTGAAAGCTTAAAGGGACTAACTCCATACCACGCAGAAAAATTCTCATTCTTCAGAAAGTAATGACGGCGCCTCTAAAAAAAAACATTTCTCTCGTCATCTCTCGCGCCAACCACACAACAGTCAGAATGAGTAATATTGTTCGGAAATAATATTACTCTACTCAAATCAAAATTTTCAAAGCTTCTACTGCCTCAGTCTCTTCTACCCTCAACAACAACATATACTCCAAACATCCTTAGGGACAGAGGGAAATGTGTCGGGGGGGCTGATCGACTGACAGCGATAAAGTCAATAAAAATATATACATATTTTTATCTTATCAGTAAAAAAATACGTTACTTTATCTGAAAAAAAAAAAAAAAACATATAAAAAATAAAAACAAACAGTAAACAACAGAAAACTCTACAACGGCCATAGATTGAGCAACGTGTAGAGCAAAAATTCTTTTAACGGAATTTCAGGCAAAAATTATTTAAACAAACTCAGTTAAACGTCAAACGGGGAGCGAATAAAATCGCAGCAAATAAACGAACGCTTAAAATTCCATAAAGAATAGAAAAACGAAATACTTTAAATATTTAAAGCGCGTTATAAGCGGCGTCGGCTAAATCCATAACAAATGTTATGATTTATCGAATATTAAACAACGTGTGTTTTGTGTTGGCTCTTAAAATTTCAAAATGTTAAAAATGTCAAATCTTTGGGAAAATTTCGTCAATAAATTCTTTCAGTTGGCACCCAGTGTTGTTGGTGGGTTTCCCAAACTCTGTGTGTGTGTCATGTGGAAATATATAACAATAGTTATATATTGTAACCGTTGTTATCACTCCAATAATTGCATTTTGTCTTTTGTTTTGTAATTTTCGATGGTTGGACGTAACAGTTTGCCTGACGTTTTTACCCTGTGGCCTGGTCTTTGGTTATACGATTTCTTCATTTGTGGCCGAACGCAATTCTGGCGTCGGTGTCATCGTCTATGGCCCACTTATATTGGGCGCCTGTTTTGGTTTTGTGGCCGCCTTGACTATGTTCCTGGTGAAATTATTTCGTTCGCGTATTGTTTTCTGGCATATTGAGATTTTACTGGCCGCCGGTGTTTTTCATCTAATTTCAAGTTGTTTCTATTTTGCCAATGATATGGGTAAGTAGACGTTAAGTAACTATGAACTAGTTACATTTTATCTAAACTGATATGGTGAAAAGATTAATTAGTTAATAATAATTAAAATCGGTCATTTAATATGTACAAAAGAACAACAGTTATGGACAAATGGAAAAAATTATATATTTTTTTAATTTTTTATCAATTTGGCAACAGGTTGAAATGAACATATAACGAACACTCTCCTCTCCAACTTTAGATGCTAGGACTTACATAAAAATTTCCTAATATTCCATTTATCTTGATAAGTAAAAACTGTTATCTCCGGAAAGACAAAACTTTTGTATGCTTTCTCATAAGGTTTCGGCTTTGTACGTTTTATTATAAATATTTTATGAGTAAATAGAAATATACGAATTTTGTGTCACACCCGTCCCCGTAAATATGACAAACGTTTAATAAAATTGTTACTTTACATGGTAAAACAGTAGTAATACTTTCCAACAATGACAATGTAAGTGCAATTAATAATATAGTGACATTTTGTAAACATTTATTTAAATATTTGAGTAATTAGTTACAGAAAACATTTGGTCACACCCGTCCCTGGGTAAAAAATGAATACTGCCAAAGGCCATAACAAACACAATGTTTGGGTTTTCCTAAATTTGATTGACATGACATGCATTTGTATGAGAGCTTTCTTAGGTTGTTAAGATAGGGGGTAGGTATGTTAGAGAAAAATGTTAGGAGAAAAATACTAATGGGGGTTGATAATACATTTTACCCCTCTAGGAGGCACAATGAGAGCGGCTGGAGCTTATTTAAAATAAAAATATTATAAAAATAAAAAAAAATGTATAGAAAACACATTAAGGATTGAAAATAGAGGGGAGATATGTTTTGAGAAACTGTTGGGGTGTCGGTCATACATATGACTCCTCTAGCGGCTGCTTTAGGGCAGCTAGAGCGGTGGGAGCAAATTTTTTAAAAAAAATATTTTTGTATGGAAGCCCCCTTAGAGGGTGAAGGTGGGGGATAGGTATGTTTGAGAAAAATGTTAGGTGGGACAAATGACTGTTGTGGATTTTTTCCGCAGTACGAAAAGTTTTTCGTTAATAACCGGGGCCTCGATTTTGATTTTAGACCCATGGTTTCTTGGGCAATCTTTCTTAGAATTAATCGTAGATTACGATTTTGATTACAGCTTGGTGCATTTTTTTTATTGCATACAAATTGAACCACTCTACTGTACAGACATAAGTACATTTGTGTATTAGTGTTAGGAAGGAAATACTAGTAGAGCTCGGTCGTAGATTTTACTCCTCCAGGAGGCAGAATAGAATCGGCTAGAGCTAATTTAAATAAAAGTGTATGGAAACCAACTTAAGGATTAAAAATAGAGGGTAGATATGTTTTGAGAAACTGTTGGGGTTGCAAAAAATGTGGGATTGGTCATACATTTGACTCCTCTAAACTCTGCTTAGGGCAGTAAGAGCGGTGGGAGTAAATTTTATAAAAATTAGATTTTTGTATGGAAGCCCCTTTAGGGGGTAATGATGGGGGTTGGTATGTTTGGAAAAAATGTTAGGTGGGAAAAATAACTGGGGGTCGGTCAAGTATTTTAACCCTATAGGGGCGATTCTGGGGCAGTTGCGGGGCTTGTTGTGGATTTTTTCCCCAATACAAAAATGTTTTCGTCAATAACGGGGGGCTTAATTGATTTTAGATCCATGGTTTCTTGGGCAAATTTTCTTAGAATTCATTGTAGATTACAATTTTGATAAAGGATTGGTCGGCAAAAAATTGATCCACTCTAGTACAGATAACGAATAAATATATCGCTCATTTTCTGCAAGACCGGCATAATTGAAAAAACGTAATTTTTGAGTTAATGATGTAGAAATGTTCATTCCATCAAACTCTATGTTGTGTAAAAAATTCATATTAATATCTTTTACACTCCGCATGAGAGCTATTTGAATTCCTCCATTTCGTACAAGTGGGGTGTAAATTGAATACTTTAAATGCGTTTATCTCGGAATCGATTTTTTTGAGTTATGCCGGTCTTGCAGCAAATGAGCGATATGTCTTATTACTATCTTATATGTTTACAAAAACGACTTACTCGTATGGTGCCAAAAACATATCTTTGGTCAACCCCCAAAACGTACTTTGGCTTGTTTTATGATAAATCCGAAACAATGTCGTGCCTAGCATTAAGATCCAGTGAGCTGAAAGAGTTTTTAATGACGAATCCAACGATATGAAAAAAATGCTCCAAAAAAACGGACTTTTAGCGACATTTTTCTAAAAAAAAGCTGGCGTCGGTACATTTTGGGAAGTTGAACGAAGAAATTTTTTTTGGTGAGTCGGCCTAATGTTTACCTTTATATTTCTTATACAATTAAACTGTACAAAAACTATAATTTCTTCATACTTTTGGAGTTAATTTTACTAGATCACACCCGTCGAAAAATTGTGTCACACCCGTCTTTTTTTTCTAAAAAGTTTTTTATTAAGGAAAAGTAGTTTTTTGCGAACAGTAAGTACTTAACACAATCAAAAACAATATAAACAATTATCTACATCACAATAATTGTGGAGTTTCTACGGAAAATTTTACAGAATTTAACCTGAAAGTCATAATTTTGTAAAAGTTTTTAATTCCTAAGGTCACACCCGTCGTTGTCTTTTAAAGGACATTCTGAGCAGAAATTAAGTTCTTTCAGGGTCTACCTGTTACTAAACGTTTTAAAACTTAATATTTTTGGGTAATCACAGCTTTTTTTAAATAATATTCTATTTATGAATTATAGCCAAAAATGCGAGTAACATGGTCACACCCATCTCAATTGAATTGCCCTTATATAATTGAACGCTACAAAAACTATAATTTCTTCATAATTTTGGAGTTCAGTTTACTACGTCACACCCGTCGTAAAATGGTGTCACACCCGTCTTTTGTTTTCTAAAAAGTTTTTTTTTTTATTAAGAAATAGTAGTTTTTTTGCAAATAGTAAGTACTTAACACAATCAAACGCAATATAAACAATTACCTATACCACACTAATTGTAGACTTTCTACGGAAAATTTTACAGAATTTAACCTGAAAGTCATAATTTTGTAACAACTCAAATTCCTAAGGTCACACCCGTCGTTGTCTGCTAATGGACATTCTGAGCAGAAATCAAGTTCTTTCAGTGTCTACCTGTTACTATACGTTTTAAAACTAAACATTCTTGGTAATCACAGCGATTTTTAATAATAAATATTCTACTTATGAATTATAACCAAAAATGTGATTAACATGGTCAGGCCAATGAAATTGCCCAAATACAAAATATTAAAAGTACAATATTTTCAATATTTTGAGGGGTTTCTTTTAGAAATTATTACAAAATATTAATTTTTAGCAAATTGACTAATTTGCAGAGGAGGTATGTACCACACTTACGCTTACAACTGCAGTAAAACAGCAACACGTGCAATAGAACATAGTCAATTAGTTGATTGCTTGTTGCGCTAAACAAAACATTCATAAATATTGTTGGAACAACAACATATATGGACATTTCCAGGATGGCGAACGTGACATTCGTACGCCTTTAAAGTGAAAATTAATGATTAATTAGTAGCACTCCACTTTGTGCAAAATTCAGCTTTTGTAAATTTGTTGTTTCCAAAATATTTGGAAAAAACATGCGATGGCGAACGTAACAAAAATAGAAGTTTACTTTAATTGCATATAGAAAAATTCTAAATTCATTGGAACCATTATTTTTAACTAAAAATTATTAAACTACAATAGAGGGATGTGGCTTTCTATTGGTAGTTGTCATGTTGTAATATGGTTTTTTTCTAGAATTTTTTTCATAATGATATTTTTTCTATGACTATATTTATATACATATATGGGCAATTCCGTAATTTTTTTTTATTTGCGAAATTAGGGAAAATTTTAAAGACTATATAACAAAAATTGTTAATCACGAATATGAATATGTTTTTCATTGTTCGGTTTGAGATCTACATATTTTCTATTATCGCTAATAGAATTTGTTTTACAAGAGTTGTCTAAAATGTATTATGTTGACAGCTGGCAGGGCAGATAGCTATTTCGGTACCCATTTGCAGTGACTTCTCCACTCATTATCACAACCTTAAGTGTGATAATACTACATTAGGACGTCAATAAAATAAAATCGAAATTTTGCAGCTAGCCATTTTTATTATTATTTACTATTATTGAAGTTATTTATTTTCGTAACAAATATTTTATGTTAAGAGTATACTTGCATCATCAGTAAATATGTTACTAAAAATTCAAAGAGGTGACCAGATCGTTAATGCAATTTTGCAGTCCGTTTAATCATATATAAAAATAAGATAAGCTTTGGACACTTTAATTTAATAAGATTTAAGTACTCCAATTTTACAATTCTTTTTTTTTCGATCGCGTTGGACCTTTTTGTGGAAATGCCCATATTCATATGTAAACTGTTGTTCAGAGTTCTATATGTGTAATAAGATTAATTTCTCTGTGGGCAAAACATGTTATGCTGAGTAATGTCTGTAAACGCATTCCAAATTGTACCAATCTAGGTCTAAAACATAGTTTAATTTTAACCAGTTCTGCCGAGTTCTATCGTTGTATCAAATTGTATATCTCTAGCGCTAGAATCCGGTATTTCCAGGCCCTCACCGCCCGAAAGTTTTAAAATTTCGTCTGCATATTCATTGTCGTGTTACAGAGTACTATCCGGATATCAAATTTTATCTCTCTAGAACTTAAATTCAGTTTGGTCATGCCCTTTCCGCCCACTAATCGAAAATAAAAATTTCGTCTGCAAATATGAACTTAAAGTGCCGTGTACTATCTGTGTACCAAATTTTATCTCTCTAGCTTAAAAAAATGTTCTGCCATTTAATCCAAAATTTAAAATATACATAACCTATTATATTTTCAATATAGAGCGAAATTTTTAAAGAAATTAAGTTTTTATAGCGTTGTGTATGAAATTTTAGATATATATTAAAAAAGTGGGAGTTTAAATTGGCGTGGCTTAATTTTTTTTTTTTATAAAAACCATTCTCAGACTTTTGCGAATATTGGTATAAAAAACTAGCGCGCGCTAAGAAGGGATTTTTGGAAATTCGTACTTCAAGGGGGTAAAATGGGTGTAGCACCGCCCCATACAACAGGAATTTTAAAATTGTACATATATCGGCCGTATAAGAAAATTTACTTTGTTTGTGGAAAGTGGGCGGTGCCACACCCCTTTTAAAAAAATAGTTATATTGGCCAAATAAATGGACCGATTGCAACTGAATTTTCTTTGTTTGATACTGTCCATAGGCCTCTATCATAGGCAACATGATAACCTAATTAGACAAAGGGGCGTGGCACCGCCCATACAAACCGAAATTTTAATCGGTTATATCTTAAGAGCCACTAGAGGTATGAAGATGAGATTTGCTACATATGTTACTGATACAAAGAGGATTACGTCTCGCTGGAAAATGGGCGGTGCCACGCCCCTTTTGAAAATTATTATCTGGGCGAAATAAATGGAGCGATTGCAACGTTGTTCCATTTTTCGTGTAAACGTGAGCTTAGAATGGATTTTTCGAAATTCGTACTTTTAGGTGTAAAAATGATCAATAAGGGATAAAATATGTACCAATATAATCGCGAAAATTGATATGGGCATGCTCACTATCAAATTGGAAATTGAAATTCGATATTTCTGTGTACAAAAAAATCAGAAAGGGATATAATTATGATAGTTGATATGGGTTTGCTCCCTGTAGAATTAGTATGAAGCAAGGAAGGTTTTCGAAATTCTTATTTTTTAGGTGTTAAAAATGCCATAAAAGGATAAAACTGGTACTAAACGGCTACAGGTATATTCGGAAAAATTTAAGTGAATATTTTAGCTGTGCGATATGAAATAATTTTTCGAAATTAGTTCGTTAGGTGTAAAAATACCGAAAAAGGGATAAAACTGGTACTATCGCCCAGACCAAAAGCCTAAAGGAAGAGTTACGAAAATGTATTTAGCATTGTTCCCTATATATATAGAAATTCGAACATTTGGGGGTAAAAAAGCCCAAATGGGGATAAAACTGGTATCATCACCAGCTATGGGCACCACTACTTTGAAAGCCTTGCATGTGCTTCAATGTTTAATTTCTGTGAACAACAGCCCAATACAACCACAATATGAGTTTGTTTTGGTGAGTTACTCTCTTCCCTCTCTCACTGTAGAGAAGGGAATTGTTATATAGTTTTTCCATAACTATAAACAAAATTATGATATACAAATCGAGGAAATAATTAATAAACATTACTGCCGTGCGCGTGGCAACGCACATTAACATATTACAATTCATTTTTACTGAAAAAATGCATTCCTTTTATTGCCGTGCTAACAACAACCGTAGACACAACCGCGTCGGGCGAATGCTCTAGCGAGACTGAATGCATTTGTTTGTTTTCGTTCAATGGGTGTGAGAATACGTGTGTGGCTCTCTCGCTCAATTTGTGTATGTACACATCGTTCGCTCTTTTTGCACTTTGATTTTGAACTTGCCCATAGCTGATCATCACTCAAACCCAAGCTATGATCGTATATGGGCATAGAATTAGAGGGGGGTACCAGTCCATTTTAGTTGTGCGATACGAATGTATCTTTTGAAATTCGAACTTTTGGGGATAAATAGGGATTAAAGCGGTACAATCACTCAGACCTATGGGATAAAATCTAAATGATTAAATTCTAAAGAAGAATCATTGTAATTACGGGTGAAGCAACGCGAGCCGGGAAAGGTAGTCAATGTTTATAGAGAGGAGATTAAGATTAAGATTATACTCTGAAGATTATAAATGCCTCGAATTATGATAGATAGTCTTATATAGCACGACTCTACCACTACTAAAATTAATTCGTTAATCTAGTTAGATCTATTAAATTTTGCAATATTGATGAATGATTAATCTTCGCTTTTTACAATAGTTCAAGTGGATTTTATTTTCGCGCCCGAAAAGGCAGTGTCACTGGCCTATAAATATTCTAAATTAAATTGTACCAACTATTAGTCATCTATCAGTCATAGAATAGATTGAATTGCAACCTATTAATAGATGATAGCTTGTATGATTCAACCATCTTAAGTGCAAACATTGTCAAATGTCGGTACATTTTACTTTTCTTTCTACTATAGTATATAATGGAATCGATATAGCGACAATCTTTCACTGCTCGCTCTTTAGACCAAAATCAGTCGGTGGGATCTAAATTAATAAGCAAATCGTCATCGGCAGTGTTCGTTTTGGACATCAATTATAATTTTTGGGCAACGCAAATGTATCGCTTGATATGATCGATCGATATGACCGATATGTGTAAACACAATATGATAAAGTTCAATTGCCTCCCCCTGCCCTCAGCAATAACACTATATAATTTCATAGCCACTATCAACCTAATTCATACGTTTATATATAGTCCGTGTAGACCACAAACAATGCAGATATCTTCCAGTGGAATCAAAATGACTGCGACTAAGCGCTTATCTAGAACCAGAGGTGTACTAATATATTGGCCATTAAAGTAGAGGAAAATAAAACGAATCCCTGTAGGGCTGTGTAAATCAAGATCACATATGTACTATTTCTAAACTGTAGAAATTTGACTAACAAGTTAAAAGAGTTCTCAACAGTTAAATTTAGAATAAGCTTCAGAAACTATATTTCGAAACAATATTCAAAATAAAACCACTTTCTCAATTTCTAAACAGTTCTGTTTAACTTTTATGAAAATATTGGTTTCAAACTGTTAAGTTCAATATAATATTTAATATTTAAGATTTTAGTTCGAGTAACTTTGATTACAAATTGCTATCGCTGTAGACACCCCTGACAAAGAGCGACATAAATAATATGACTTAAGTTTTCGTAATACTTGTCAGTATTTTACATTACAATATGTGGCTCTCCCCAATTTGCCACCACCACCATACCCCTCAGGCCAGCTCTGTTTGTATTAATCACTAAAGTGGTCTAGTCTATATAAACTTAACAGTGGTATCTGTTGTTGCTACACTTAGTATGAGAATTTTTAGCCATATTTAGCCTTTAAAACATTTGTTATCTGAAACGGTAATTTGTTGTTGTCACTGTTATTTGAAATACATTTTCAGTAATTTAGTTACCTTCGGGTTTTTTTTCGCAGTATTAAATATAAATTTGTATATTCTCAATAGTGCGTAGCTAAGAGACAATATGGTGAAGGGAGAGATATAGTTTTAGTTAGTTTTCCGCATATGTTTTAATTTAAAACTAATTTAAAATGATTATTTTTAAACCAAGGAAAAGACAAAGATTCAGATGTCGTTAATAAGGTAAATAAACTTTAGGGCATAATTGATATAACTATAGGTTACTAAAGAGCAATGATCGATATGGCTCAGTATTGGTTTTTATTATCAGTTATACAATGATTAGGAAAATATTACTAAGGAGTTGTGAGGGGAGTAGTAGTCATACATATTTGTAGTTGTTTTCTTATTATGATTATTAAATATGCCATGTGTTTAAGACCACATTATGAGTCATAGACAACTATCATTGTTTTGGGCTGTATTTGTGTGGAATTTTATTTTATTATTCAGATTGTGTATCCAGGTCAAAATTTAATACTTTCCTGGTATAATCGCACATACTTAAAATATAAATTTTCAAATTCACAGTTCTTTTTTATACGGAGACAATAGCGCACCATACTTGCATTGTACAAACATTAAATGATTTGTCAGCATACAATGAAAATTCTTTTGTAAATGGATTTTGATGCACTGATTTCAAAAATATTGTCGGTTTTATGTAAACCGTTTAAAGAAGAACCCTTGATTTGATTAGTTTTTTAATTTTAATAATAAGGTAATTCCAATGGGACGGGTGTGACTATGTTACTCACATTTTTCCTTATAATTCATAAATAGAAAATTTATTATTAAAAAAAGCTGTGATTACCTTAGGGACCGGCCGTGGCATAGTGGTTAGAACACGCGACTACCATGCGGGAGATCGTAGGTTCAAACCTGGCTCCAGTCATCTTAAAAGAAAAAAATAAAAAAAATAAAATTTTCTTTCATTGTCGGCTCCCCTCGAATGTTGTTTGACAGCAACTTCGCAGTATTAAGCGTCGACTCAATCGTCGTGTCTAGTAAGAGCTTCTCAAAACAGTGACGATCGCATTCGTCGATAAACAAGTCGGTGCCGTTAGTTGTGAATCTAAAAATAGAAATCGTGTTAATTCACAACACCGCGAGAAGCTATCCCATACCTCATTCATGGGGTGCAAAGGGAAATTAAGTTAAGTTAAGTGATTACCTAGAATTTTAAGTTTTAAAACGTTTAGTAACAGGTAGACACTGAAAGAACTCAGAATGTCCTTTAGAAGACAACAACGGGTGTAACCTTAGAAATTTGAGCTTTTACAAAATTATGACTTTCAGGTTAAATTCTGTAAATTTTTCCGTAGAAAGTCCACAATTATTGTGAGTTAGGTAATTGTTTATATTGGTCTTGATTGTGTTAGGTACTTACTGTTCGGAGAAAACAAATTTTTCTTAATAAAAAACTTTTTAGAAAAAGAGACAGGTATGACACCATTCCACGACGGGTGTGACCTAGTAAAATAAACTCCAAAAGTATGAAGAAATTGAAGTTTTTATAGAGTTCAATTACACAGTGCAACATTTCTAAGGTAATCGTCTGGTGCCGCCTTCGTACCCAGATATTTTTGAAGTATATACCGAGACTAAAAAATCCCCAAAGGATTTGGCCCCATTACATCGAAATATTTTTTTATGGATACTCCAATATTTTCACCCCAACACGATTTTTTTTTATCATTTTTAGGGAGTCCATATTTCATTAACGGTTCGAAAATTTTTCTTTTTGTCTTCGGCAAAGTTGTAGATCTAAACCAGAGCAAAAAAAGTGTCAAATAGACCGACCCAAAAAAATTGCATCCAGTGCATGAAAATTGCAAAAATATCGAAAAAAAGGATATTTTTTCATTATGTTTTCTACACAAAATTTATTTCGTTGTACTCCGTGGCGTATGATTTATGTGGAATATTACTTATTATAATCATAATTTTATGGTGAAAATATCATAAAAAATAGCCTTTTTTCCCATATTTTTAAAATTTTCATGCACTAGATGCAATTTTTTTGGGTCAGTCTATTTGAGACTTTTTTTGCTCTGGTTTAGATCTACAACTTTGCCGAAGACAAAAAGAAAAATTTTCGAACCGTTAATGAAATATGGACTCCCTAAAAATGATAAAAAAAATCGTGTTGGGGTGAAAATATTGGAGTATCCATAAAAAATATTTCGATGTAATGGGGCCAAATCCTTTGGGGATTTTTTTAGTCTCGGTATATACTTCAAAAATATCTGGGTACGAAGGCGGCACCAATTTATGTGTTGCACTGTGTTATATAAGGGCAATTACATTGGGACGGGTGTGACGATGTTACTCGCATTTTAGGTTATAATTCATAAATAGAAAATGTATTAGTAAAAAAGCTGCAATTATGAAGAATGTTAAGTTTTAAAACTTTTAGTAACAGGTAGACAATGAAGGAACTTTGTTTCTGCTCAGAAAGTCCTTTAGAAGACAATGACAGGTTTGACCTTAGGAATTTAAGCTTTTACAAAATTATGACTTTCTGTAAAATTTTCCGCAGAAAGTCCACAATTATTTTGACGTAGGTAATTGTTTATATTGTTTTTGATTGTGTTAGGTACTTACTGTTCTCAAAAAATACTTTTTCTTAATAAAAAACTTTTTAGAAAAAAAAAAGACGGGTGAGACACCGGCCGTGGCATAGTGGTTAGATCACGCGACTACCATGCGGGAGATCGCAGGTTCAAACCTGGCTCCAGTCATCTTAAAAGAAAAAAATAAATAAAATTTTCTTTCATTGTCGGCTCCCCTCGAATGTTGTTTGACAGCAACTTCGCAGTATTAAGCGTCGATTCAATCGTCGTGTCTAGTAGAGCTTCTCAAAAACAGTGACGTTCGCATTCGTCGATAAATAAGTAGGTGCCGTTAGTTGTGAATCTAAAAATAGAAAGCGTGTTAATTCACAACAACGCGAGAAGCTATCCCATACCTCATTCATGGGGTGCAAGGGGAAATTAAGTTAAGTTAAGAGACACAATTCCACGACGGGCCTGACCTAGTAAAATAAACTCCAAAAGTGTGAAGAAATTAAAGTTTTTATAGAGTTCAGTTATATAAGGGCAATTGCATTGGGACTGGTGTGACCATGTTACTCTCATTTTAGGTTATAAATTATAAATAGAAAATTTATTATTAAAAAAAGCTGTGATTACCAAGAATGTTAAGTTTTAAAACGTTTAGTAACAGGTAGACCTTAAAAGAACTTAATTTCTGCTAAGAATGTCTTTTAGAAGACAATGACAGGTTTGACATTAGTAATTTGAGCTTTTACGAAATTATGACTTTCAGGTTTAATTCTGTAAAATTTTCAGTAGAAACTCCACTATTACTGTGATGTTTTTGATTGTGTTCGCAAAAAAAAAAAACTTTTTCTTAATAAAAAACTTTTTAGAAAAAAAGACTGGTGTGACACCATTTTACGACCCGTGTGACCTAGTAAAATAAACTCCAAAAGTGTGAATAAATTAAAGTTTTTATAGAGTTCAATTATATAAGGGCAATTGCATTGGGACTGGTGTGACCATGTTACTCTCATTTTAGGTTATAATTTATAAATAGAAAATTTATTATTAAAAAAAAGCTGTGATTACCAAGAATGTTAAATTTTAAAAAGGTCAGTAACAGGTAGACACTAAAAGAACTTTATTTCTGCTCAGAATGTCTTTTAGAAGACAATGACAGGTTTGACCTTAGGAATTTGAGCTTTTACAAAATTATGACTCAGGTTAAATTCTGTCACATATGTGACTATGGAATTTCCCAATTTATTAAAATTTTTTTTCTCCAACAAACGGTTATCAAAATCGTAATCTACGATGAATTCTAAAAAAATATGACCAAGAGAGCATGAGTCTAAAATCAAAATCGAGTTCCCGGTTGTTAACTAGAAACTTTTCGTATTGGCGAAAAAATCCGCAACAAGCACCGCAACTGTCTCTAGAGTGTTCAAATATTTGACAGACCCCCAGTCGGTTTTCCCATCTAACGTATTTTCCAAACATACCCACCCGCATCTTCTACCCTAAGGGGCTTCCATACAAAAATCAAATTTTTATAAAAGTTTTGCTTCCACCGCTCTAACAGCCGTACAGCAAAACCATAAAAGAATCAAATGTATGACCGACCCCCAATATTTTTGCAACCCCCACAGTTTCTCAAAATATATCTAATCTCTATTTTCACCCTTAAGGTGATTTCCATATAATTGTTTTATTTTTATAATATTTTTTGTTTTAATTAGCACCAGACGCTCCCATTGTGTCTCTAAGAGTGGTACAATGTATAACCGACCCCCACTAGTATTTACCTCCTAACATTTTTCTCTAACATACCTACCACCTATCTTAACACCCTAAGGAGGCTCTCATGCAAAATGCACTTATGTATGTCAATCATATTTAAGAAAACCTAAACATTGTGTTTGTTATGGCTTATGGCAGTCTTCATTTTTTACCCAGTGACGGGTGTGACCAAATGTTTTCTGTAACTAAATACTCAAATATATGAATAAATAAATAAATGTTAACTAAATTTCACTATATTATTAATTGCACTTACATTGTCAACATTGTCATTGTTGGAAAGTATTACTACTGTTTTATCATGTAAAGTAACAATTTAATAAACTTTTGTCATATTTTCGGGGACGGGTGTGACACAAAATTCGCAACTTTTACTATAAAACAAACAAAGCCGCAACCTTATGAGAAAGCAAACAGAAGTTTTGTCTTTTATTTTTTACTTATCAAGATAAATGGAATATTAGAAATTGTTAATGTAAGTCCTAGTGTAAAAAGATGGAGATAAGAGTATCCGTTATATGCTCATTTCAAACTGTTGCCAAAATTGATAAAAATTAAAAAAATATAACTTTTTTCCATTTGTCCATAATTGTCTTTCTCCTGTACATATTAAATGACCGATTATTATTTAAAATATGGAATTATATTTTTTCCTGTATAGGGCAGTTTTCGGTGGAATTGCTCATAATTAAAAAAGTTTTATTTTTACAGCATTTATGAATATATTTTCCAAATTTCGTATGTAATGTATTAATTTTTGTCTTATGTTTTTCCCCAATTCCAGATAATGTTGGCGCTTTCATCTCATACCTGGCACACAGTTTAACATATTTGGCCGGCCTCAGCTTTCTGCATTCCATACCCAGCAAAGGAACTCGTGCTCTCTTGATATCCATCAGTTTTAGTTTCTATATCCTAGGTATTGCATCGGCTGTGAGTTTGATTGGAACTTCGTACAACAAAAATAAAGTGGACAATGGTGTTAATGCTACCCCGGAACAATTGACGCATGGCATATATGTAGATTTCGCTGCCGTCTACCTATCACTGGCGATCCTAGTCCTGGCCGTGCTGGTTGGCCTTAGGGTCATGAATTATTTCGGCACTACGGATTGTGAGAATAGTTTGGACAATGATTTTCGCATAGCCAATTCGAATGGCAGCATCTTCGATAAACGTGATGAGATTATAAAGAGAATAGAATTTTTCTATGTGACCAAAAATCAGCAATGGAATGTTACTCTGTTGTTGCTATTCGCCGAAGCCGTTCAGTATTCAATGTTTATCTATTTCGCATTTTGGTTTTCTCTAAACTCTGCCGTTAGGCTTACCGATGTAACCGATATTGATTTAATGTTCTGGGTAGTCTATGCGGGCAGTGTGGGGGTGATAGTGTGTCTTGTTTTCTGTTCGGTAAAGATCACTTTTGTGGCCAATCAGCTGTGCTTGATTGTGCTAACCATACTCAGTATGATCATCTGCAGCTCGGTTAAAACCACAGTGCCATTTTGGTTGATTTTGGTCTTTTTCGGCATGAACTATTCGAATTTACAAATTCTTCTGGTGGAAGTTAGTCATTTCCGTTTTACGGAACTTATAATTTATGTTTCGTATCTATGTAAATTATTATCAACAGCTGTTATTTACTTTTATTTTGTGGCTGAATCAAAGAATTCCTATTTCTATTCCACCGACATGAGTACTTTAATGTCTCAGGGCTTTGTCTATGTTATAATTGGAGCATTACTAGCCCTGGTGGTGGGCATGAAAGTACCACGCACCCATCGTACCTCTTTGTTTGAGATTCAATATGGCCTCTTGGGTATCATATTCCAGAAACATCAAATCGAACAATTGAATGTTAGGTGTCTGAATGATGGCACCATACCCACGATAAGTAGGCCACCTCAACATTAGAGGGTGGGAGAGAGAGATAGAGAGGACGACGTGTTATTTTGTTTTTGTAATTATATTTTGTTATGCTAAGTATTTATTTTGGAATTTTTTTGGTATTGAAAAAGAAAAGAGAGACGTTAATAAAAGTGAAAAAATTAGTATTATGAACAAGTCATGTAATGGAATTGTTTTTATTACCACTCGTATTGCCTCATTGTTTGAGAATCGTAAGAACATTGAAAGACCCAATTATTCGATCAAAGATTGTCAACCCAACAACAGCTGCATCAACCGTGAAATGAATCCTGGACATATCCCAGCTGTTACAACAACAACGACTTTGAAAAAGTTGGAATATAATTCTGTTGGCAATGTACTAAGATAAGATTGGTATCTTTTCGACTAAAGAGGCAGTACAATATATCCAGAGCTGTAAACTAATCATTACAATTTGCAATCTTTTTACAATTTTTTTTTATTGTTGTGGAACTTACAATTTTTACCCCTTATTTCAAAATTATTTCAATACCTTTCCAAATTGCAGCAATTCCTCTTTATTCCTTCCAATTCCTCCCAATTCCGTCAATTCCTTTCAATTCCTTGTAATTAAAAAGTAATTGAGCTAATTGAAAAGTAATTAGGAATCATTACTTTCAAGTACAATTACCTGTGTAGTTGAGACTTTTAGTTTCAATTCCAATTCCTCATGTAATTAGAATTGTAGTTAACTTTTAACTACTTTCGAACATGGTAGGTAATGATTACTTGTAATTGAGTTTACAGCTCTGAATATATCTATATCATTACGGCAATTTTCAGAATGACGATTCAAAATTTGAACTCTCCTTGAGGCATCAGGGCATATCAGCAATCTATAGACTTCCAATTATCTCGGACATAATGTATCATCCTTTGTCAATTTATTCTTAATATCCTAAAAGATATAAAAAAAACTTATTTTCCCTTTCCACCCCATGAATGAGGTATGGGATAGCTTCTCGCGTTGTTGTCAATTAACACGCTTTCTATTTTTAGATTCACAACTAACGGCACCTACTTGTTTATCGACGAATGCGAACGTCACTGTTTGAGAAGCTCTTACTAGACACGACGATTGAATCGACGCTTAATACTGCGAAGTTGCTGTCAACAACATTCGAGGGGAGCCGACAATGAAAGAAAATTTTATTTATTTTTTTTTTCTTTTAAGATGACTGGAGCCAGGTTTGAAACTGCGATCTCCCGCATGGTAGTCGCGTGTTCTAACCACTATGCCACGGCCGGTACCTATATAAAAGATATATCAATTTAAAATAATTATTTAAAAAATAGACATCGATATAAGTCAAACATGACCATGACCATAACCGAAGTCATACAGTGCCGATTAAAATTGTTTTTACTAGTCAAAACGCCATCAATTTGAAATAATTGCAAACGATAAATAAATTTACATATTGCTCCTGTCGAACTGGCGCCCTTAAAAATCAAAGTAAAAAGTCCAGTATTTACTGTCTGTTCACATAAACCCCCTATGTAATAAAGTAACACTATTTCACAAATAAATATATTCACAGCCATTATCTGGTTATTTTTAATATTTTAACGGGTGTTGTGCGATCCCAATACAAGCAGCTCTCTTCTAAAGGCACTACTGATTCCTCAGTGACAACAAAGTTTAAAAAGTCTGAGGAGAAAAACGCATAATTAAACACTTATATAAATCCCCTTCAAGCCAATAAATGCTTACCCAACTTTTTTAAAAATCCATTTAGAGTATGTTCATTTCTCACGGTAGCTGCTAAAAACATCTCTACCTTATTGTCCCTTAGTTTAAAAACAAAATCAATGGCAAATGATAAATCCTCAAAACAGGAGTCATCGTACACCACATCAGCGGCTAATATAATTTCCGGCTTAAGCGCAGCAACCTCCTCCACTTTGTTAATGTCACCCCAAGGTATTACAGTACACTGTAACACGCTGTCTTGTAAAGAAAATGTATTGTGCTCTACTTCTATCGCATCAGAGAAATTTCTTTTAACACTTTCGGACATTAACTCTACACATTGTGGACTGCCATCACTTAGGATTATATGTTGAGGTCCACACATTTTATATAGAATAAAACCACAGAGGCCAGTGCCTGCACCTAATTCCAATATGGTTTTATTTCTAACCAAATCTCGGTGCTGTAATATAAAATCGGCTAAGGCCAATGAAGCCTGCCAACTGCATAGACCTGTAGTGCCTTCAGCTACAAAACTTTTGGATTCCCTTAAAGTGAAGTGTGTGTCCGTCGTCAGAATGTAATGTTTAAAGGCATATTTGTTAGTGCTATCTTGTGCAATATTTTGTTGCACTTGGCAGTAACTTTCATAGACCACATCGTGTACTTCTGGGCAGTGTTGTTCTAACAAGGCTATTAGTTTCTTAAGGAAGTTAAGTTGATAGGCCAATTTAATAGGCAGCTTTTGGTTGAGGCGATGGTGATAGGTGCTATCAATGAGTTCTTTTTGTTGATCCCATGTTAGATCGGTGGGGAAGTCCTGGAGAAGTAACATATTGTCAATGAAGGTTTTGGTCATTTGAGATTGTTGCGAATTTACTAACCTGCCATTGTATGCAATGTAAGGGATAACAACTTAAATATTGCTTTTGTACTTTTTGTATAAAATCCTTGAAGTTGTCCTCATTTAATTCAGGCATTTTGGTAAAGTGGAAAAAACAGCAGAAAAGAAATTTAACGAAGTAAACAAATTGGTTTGGAAGTAAACATAAACTCGCATCAGCTGTTTGCCAGTGTGCAAATGAATGTAGGGACTTGCCAGATCAAAATTACTTACATTGGGAAGTGTTTGGAAAGAAGCCATGGCATCATATAAGTTACTATTCACAATAGATGTTTGTGTTACACAAAAGCCGTTATAAAGCAAATTGAAAAATAATCATTGACTGTGGTGGCAATGACAATGGAGTGGGAGGAAAAAGAACAAAGAGCAATTCAAGGGCTCCCACCGGACAAAACGAATGATATATAGTTGATCATAAATAATTGGAAAAAAGATCCATATAGACCTTATCTACTTCCTCTTTTTATAAGAAGCTTACAGGTACCTAGACACATTTCTTTAAACAACTTCATAATAATCTTCAGAAAGACTTGCACTCTCACAAAGAAACACCTGTGTTTGGTCTTTCAAATCTCTCACTTACCCCAAGCGACGACGACAATAGCTTCAATTTCAATTAAAACACAAAAACATTAACATTTTTAAATTGCATTATTTTCGACTATTTCACATGTTTGCCTGCCATTCTAAATCGTGCGGAAACATGCCGGCATGCGGTACAAACAATAACAACGAACCGACAGATATCTATAACATCGATTTGGATATGCTTTACGCGACGATTAACCGAATATTATTATAATCAACTGGTAAACACACCAATGAAGTTTTTTACTTTAATGCACACTTCATTTAATTACTTATTTCCATTTAACAATGTATTATTTACTTTGTGGATCTATGACCAAAAAATTACAAACACCTTGCACCAAAGTTCTAATAAAACTAAGGAAAATGTATAGAGACAACGAAAACAGTGACAGTTAGAAATGAAACATCCATCAATAGGCGGAGAACAACAATTGCATGAGAAGGAATTGCAGAATATTGGATCTACTTACCTTCTCTTCCTATAATTTGTTGTTGATGTTGTTTAAATGGTCGGATTGGACAGGGATGGATATGTACATGATAATTTTTTAGTGATGTTATTGCACTAATAAATACAGTGGTGTGCGATGAAATAAAGTCGCACCTAACCAAAATTGTCAAAGCAAGAAAAATGCACAAAAAAATATTTTTTTATGGAACTTTTAGTTATTTTTATTAAATTTCAATATTAATCTGAAAAATTCGAATATCGGTGTGGTAGTTCAATACATAAAATGGCACAAACAAATAAAAATATTTCAAATTCCCAGGTTTTTGCTGTGAACAAAAATAGAGTCAAAGAATTTCTCAACCTTAATGTAAATGAAAAAGTAAATTAAATTACAAAAATATTAAAGTTATATCTTACTTTACCTCAGTAGTTTGTAGAATAGCCATTATTTTTATTTGCTGCTGTGCAAAGCTTTGGCATTGAATCCCCTAACTTTTGACAAGTCTGTATTAGAATATTCTTCCAAGCAGTTTCAATTAATGTCCATTGTTCATTCCTTATTAGAAGGATTCTTTCGTTTCAGAGCCATTTTTACCTCACGCCACAAATTCTCATCATTATTTAGGTCTGGTAATTGTGCAGGCCATCTTAATACTTAAATTTTGTTGTTTTCGAAATTCATTTTAGCCAACTCCATGTGTGTTTCTGTTCGTTGTCTTGCTAAAACACTCATCGAAGTGGCATTTGCCATTCAGACTAAGGCATCATGAAGCCATTTAAAATATTTGTGTAAAATGTAGCGTAAATTTTACCCTCAGACCGAAATACAGGCCCAGTACTATAGGACGAAAAGTAACCCCATATCAGTATGTTTTCACCACCATGTTTTATGGTCATAATGGTGTGTTGGGGACGATATTCGTTGATCGGGACGATAATCGGTGTTGGGTGGTCTTTGTAAAGGAAGCACGCTGCGATGAGAGTTAAAAAAACTTCACTTTCAATTCATATGACCACAAAATATACCGCCACTTGGTTACTGGCCAATCCGCAAGTTCTTTGAGGAATTAATCTCTTCTTTTTACGTTTCGTTTATGGTAAAACAGACGCTAAAGTTTACACAAATGTTCTGAATGACATCATTATGCCTTATGCTGAATGGGAAATGCCACTTTGATGGGTGTTTTAGCAAGACAACGACCCGAATCACACATGGAAAATGTCAAATTCGTTTTCGAAATAACAAAGTTGGAGTTTTAAGGTGGCCTGCACAATCGCCAGATTTAAATCCTGTTAAGAATTTGTGGCGGGAGTTAGAAGTAGCTCTTAAAGGAAAAAATACATGTGATAAGAATGAACTATGGGCAATGATTAAAGTTCTGTGGTATAATATTTCAATACAGACTTGTCAAAAGTTAGGGGATTCAATACCAAATCGTTCCGCCGAAGTAATTAAAAGTAATGGCTGTTCTACTAAGTATTGAGGTAAAGAAAGATATAACTTAACCATTTTTTAATTTAAGTCACTAATTTATTAATTTCAAGTCGATAAATTCTTTGACTCTATTTTTGTTCACAGCCAAAACCTGGGAATTTGAGATATTTTTAATTGACTGTGCCTTTTTAATTTTTGAACTTCCACACTGATATTCGATTTTGTTAGATTAGTATTGAAATTCAATAAAAATAACTAAAAGTTCTATAAAAATATATTTTTTTGTGAACTTTTCTTGCTTTGACAATTTTGGTTAGGTGCGACTCTATTTCATCGCACACCACTGTATGTTAAAACATATCCATCTGTGATGCCTCTTCAGTTTTCCAATTTATCAACCACAAAAAATGAGACGAAGAGAAAGAGAGAGTATGCAATATTCTGCAATTTCTTTCTTATGCAACTGTTGTTCTCTGTCTTTTGTTGGTCTCTCTAATGTTTCATTCCTAACTGTCACAGTTTTCGCAGTCTCTGCCTATTCCCGTTAGTCTAATTTTAACTTTGGGACAAGGTGCGTGTAATTTTTTGGATACAGATGATCCATAATTAATCCGTGTTAAGTGCAAATAAATAATTGATATATATGTATGTGCAGTGCAATAAAGTGAATACTGATTCCTTGGTGTTTTATTAGTGGATCAGCATAAAGTTCGGTTAATCGTCGTGTAAAGCTTAATTAAATCGATGCTCGCGACGTATATATCAGTTGGTTCATTGTTTTTGTTTTAACCGGCATTTCGGCATGTTTTCGCACGATTTGGAATGAAAAGTAAACATGTGCAATAGGCAAAATAAATGCAGTTGAATACTGTAAATGTGTGTGTGTGTTTTTGTTTAATTTGAAGATGAATTCATTACTTAAGTTAGTCACGTTTTTCGTCTTCACTTGGGGTAAGTGAGAGTTCTTAAAGTTATTTGTAAGTAAGTAAGTAAGTAAGTTTGTAAGTACATCTTTAGATCTAAAATTAATTATGCTATAGTTCAGAGGAATGTATTAAAATGTTTGTAAACAGCGGAAGTAGGCATCATGATGACTTTTTATGATTGTTCACGCTTAAATGTAAATTGTATTCTATTACATAAATAAAAGAATTTGTAGATAATTTTTCGGGGAAAGAGATAGGTATCAGATTTATTGGATGTTTCTGAAAACTTAACATATGGTGGTTGTTCATACGAAAATATGTATTGTCGTAATACACATACATACATACTATTATCCCAGTCGGATACATACACTGTGGTGCAAAAATTAGCCAATTTTTTAAACAAAGTACAGTATTTACCGCTTATATGCACTTCGTAATTTGCTCGACTTTTAGTGCTTATAAGCGGGAAATGCATTTACCAAAACTCGGTTATATGCATTTGCAGTGCATGTAGAAAAACTCGCTTAGTTGCATCTGTGGTGCTTATATAAAAAATATGTTATGTACATATGTATTTAGTAATACATGCACCAGAAGTTCAGAAACGTAAAATGTAAAATGTAGCTGACAGCTGATTTCAAACAGAGATGGAACATCAGATATGCAAACGTACAAATGAGTCAAAAGGAGTGAAACAGTTTGCTATTTAATTGCGATGAAACAATTTTCGTACATTTTCCTTATTGATGGTGAAAAATTTAGACAGTGCATATATGAGAATTTTTTACATGCAATTTCTCAAAATCCTACATAATTTTGGTGCATAAATGCGAGAAATGCATATAGGCGAAATGCATATATTAAAAAATATTACGTGTATTTTATATACAAAAGAAAGATTGTTCAAGTTCGGCTGCATATAAACGATAAATGCTTATAACCGGCGTGCATATAAGCGGTAAATACTGTATGTAATTAAATATTTTTTTAGTTTTTATTAAATTATTTTCAAACTTTTTGTTAAATTTAAAATATGCATCTGTAAACTATGTAAACCAATAACAAAAATATAACTTACATAACTGTAAGTATATTAAAACAAAAGAATTTCTAAATCAGACACACTGGCTTCAAGATTTTTCTCATCTAAATTTTATAATTAATTTCAGAATTAGGGTGTTGAAAACGAAGTAAAAAAATCACAAACTAAAATTGACGTCGAAATCAAAAATGACCAATACACAAAATGTAGCTCTTGATTAACCATGAATAACAATATACTCCACGTTTCGTTATCAAATGACGATACAGCATAATAAATACTATTCGGGGGGTCGTAGGGTGCACGGATCCGAAAAAAAAAGACTTCAAAAACTTTTTTGAAATAACATTATTTATTGTTTATTTGTCGATATTGAATTCAAACAATGATAGCCGTCTATTTTCCGGCGATATTGCAGTATGATTTTATTCGAAATATATTACAAAAAAAATTCTTATAATTTTTCAAAATTTTATTAAATAGCAACACACATTAAAAATAAACATTTTGTTCTAGCCAGAAGGTAAAAGCCCATCATCATAAGTCTTGATTTAAAAAAAAAAAAAAAAACAAACAAAAACTGCATTGAAAAAGACATTTGGATGTATTTTCCTTAATACACCAACAAATCGCTTAAGAGATAATACAAACTTAAAAATGGAATATCTCTAGATTTAGACCTAATCTTTTCAAACGGAGTATACCACTGTGTTCCACGGCCCAAAATTAGTTGTGAATCTAAAAATAGAATGCGTATTTATTCCCATACCTTATTCATGAGTTGTAAATATAAATTTAGTTTAAGTTTAATATATCTCCCAAAACGGTTAAACGGAAAAATGGAAACAATGGAGTACTTTCCACTGAAATGATCGAATATACCCTAATAGTTTGACATACATATCTTTTTTTGTAAGTACATTAAATTCAGACATATTTTTCATTTGATGCACGTCCTTAAAAATTTCACTCTGGAACATTCAATTTTAAATGACCTACTTTTGGAAAATTGATATTTCTCCAATAACTTCCGAATGGAAAACTCCAGGATTTTTAAATTGGTCAGTTTAATTATCTAGAACAACTGAAACATACCCCCTACTTACTTCTCATACAAAAGACCAAAGTAATCCATATATTTTTACATACATATATTTTTTGTAAGTATATTGAAAGTTAAACGGTTATAAAAATCAGTCTTAGCAACAAATATGGGTTATTTTAGTCGACCTCTCTCGGTACCACCCATACAAAAAGGCCTTTTTTTTTTTAAAAAAAAAATATTTTTCCCATCAAATTTAAACACACAAATAAAGGATATTTGAATTTGGGCCGTTTAATTATTTTACCACCGATATAGTCAATGCCTACTCCTACTCTCTCAATTACTCCATACAAATCCCCCTAGTTCTGATGTTCCCGACATACAGTGGCAGCATATTGCGAATTCTATGACCACTGCCGCATCAACCGTACTGGGTTATGAAAAACCACGCTCAGACAATCCCTATGTCTGAGGAAATGGATTCTGTATACAAGGCAAAACTGCAGCCAATGGCGACGCGTGCGGTGACGGAGCGTTATAAAGAGAAAAGGAGGGAGATGAAACGCCTTTTCAGACGGAAAAAGCGTCTGTTGAAGGAAAGAGAGAGCCAGGATATCAAAAACTACAGGAATAGAGGTGAGGCCCGAAAGTTCTACCAAAAGGTAAAAAGTAACGGTTTTTGAACAGGGATCCCCATTTGTAAGGACAGAGACGGAAATCTGGTCACGGACACTCAGACTGTGCTGCAAATATGGAGGGAACACTTTCAATCTCTTCTCGTTCCCGAAAGCAGCATAAGTGACGTAGACTGTCCACCACCGAGCCAAAACGAGATCAGCACGGCAATGGCTTTTTAATGCCGGCGGCAATGACCTGGTGACATGCATGCAGCAGCTCATAAACACGATTTGGCTCAAGGAGTGCATGTCCGATAATTGGAATCTGAGTGTCCTATGTCCCGTGCTTAAGAGAGGCGATCCTAGTGTGTGTACCAACTATCGCGGGATTAGCCTTATACCCATCGCATACATGGTCCTGTCAGTGTGTTGTGAGAGACTAAAGCCAATTCTGGCGAACCTGATTGGACCTTATCAGTGTGGCTTTAGACCTGGCAAATCCACCACCGACCAGATATTTACGCTACGACAACTCCTGGAGAAGGCCCAAGAAATGCAGATCGATACCTACCATCTGTTCATCGATTACAAAGCTGCATTTGACAGTCCGATACGACAGAAATTGTTGGATGCTATGGCTGAGTTTGGTATCCCCGCAAAGCTAATTCGACTCTGCGGGATGACACTGACTGACACGAAGTCTTGAGTGAAAATTGGCAAAAATCTGTCAGAGCCATTTTCTACCAAGCGGACTTTAGACAAGGCGATAGTCTGTCCGGCGATCTCTTTAACATCGTAATGGAGATGATCATGCGGAAAGCAGCAGTAAACAGGAATGGCACCATTTTTAACTAAAACCACATGTTGCTCGCGTATGCTGATGATATAGATATTATTGGACGTGGAATGCGTGATGTTACTGCGTTTTTTTCGAGCATTGAAAAGCAGTCGGCTGAAGTGGGTTTGGTGATAAACGAGGAAAAAACCAAGTTATTTGTTTCAATGAACAAAGAGTTCACTCGTCTGGGACGCTGCGTGAACGTTGACAACTATAACTTTGAAGTGGTACATGTTTTTGTCTACCTTGGCTCCGCCATAAACAAAAATAATAATTGCAAACCGCTGCTACTATGCGCTAAGCAAGCGATTTAATGACAAAGCGCTCTACCGAAGAACAAAGATCCAGCTCTATCAGACTCTGATCCTACCTGTCTTGCTCTACAGAGCAGAATCCTGGGTAATGACACAAGCGGATCAATCTATTCTGGGAGTCTTCGAAAGAAAAATACTCCGCAAAATATTTGGACCCATCATCGTGAACGGCGAGTACCGTCGTCGAATGAATCATGAGCTGTACAACGACATCGACGTGGTCAAGCGCGTTAAAATAGACAGAATGCGCTGGCTTGGACACGTTGTACGAATGGACGAAAACGCTCCGGCTCGAAAAGTCTTCGGCAATAAACTCGATGGGCGGCGCAGGAGGGGGCGACCAAAACTCCGATGGATGGACCAGGTGACGGAACGGTTAAGTAAGCTTGGTATGACGAACTATCTACGGAGCGCAAAAGACCGAAGCGCTTGGAATGCTTTTCTTCGTGCGGCTACTGATAGATGAATTTTCTGTTGTTGCTGCCAGTAAAGAGCTTTATAAATTTATATAAATATGTTTAAGTCGAGTGCATTAGATCCAGTCAAATACAAAACATATTATCTTTATTAAAACTGGTTGTGTATCTTTACCGCTAAGATGTTGATGTATATAACGTCGAAGGGACTCTGATTAATGAAATATAGATGGCTGTGACA
The DNA here is from genome assembly GCA_964034835.1 of Muscina levida. Classification (NCBI taxonomy): domain Eukaryota; kingdom Metazoa; phylum Arthropoda; class Insecta; order Diptera; family Muscidae; genus Muscina; species Muscina levida. Next base: position 22,864,385 of record OZ035882.1, on the reverse strand, counting down.
GAGCTCAAACCTGGTCACTCGCATAGAAGTCGTGTGCTCTAACCCCCATGCCATGGTTGGACCCACGACCGTAGTTATATTAAACTCCTCTATATAGACGGATTGCTCAAGATTTAATTAACTTGCCACAGAGAAAATATTACACTGCGTGTCATTAAAAATCTACTTGAGGACTTGTAACTTTGCCTTGTTATTGCTCTTTTAAAACATTAAATTATAACCGCTCAATTGTTTACAATGTCTCTCTCTCTCTGTGTCCGTTCTATGATAACCATAACATTTTACTAATTACTCTCATAATAAATAAAAACTTGTTCCCTTACATTGACTATGGAACTAAAAACCCAACTACGCAGCTGTGCGCAAATGCTACAATAAACAAACGCAATGTGTTAAATTGAACAATAACAAAAATACTTTTAAAACCACCAATATTTTATCAAATTGCATATAGTAGTTTAGTTTTATATTATCAAAAACAAACGAATCGTTTATGGAAAACTAAATTTCCACATAAACCTTGAAATATTAATTGAAAACTTTATCGGTTTGAATCAACAATCAATAATACAATTATTTTTTGTTTATATCTGTAAACAATAGAAACTCCCAAATGCATTAATCGAAACAGCAGAAACCACAACAACAACAACAGCAACACTAATAAACCACAATATCAAATTTCATAATAATTGCATGATGTCGAATAGTAGAAACAAATGAAATGTTCATATGATCAAAATAACTGTATACTCACTCGTATACGGCGACGAAGAGTGATTTTATCTGCTCTGCAATATCAGTTGGTTTGCGCGGTGATGGCGGCTTAAATGCATTGAGTGGCTGAATATATTCAGCAGCCGTATTGTTAAGCAATTATCATTACATATCAATCTATTAACCATTTGTCTTATAAATTGCCATAAACAATATTTTGTTGTCGTTGTTGTTGCTAGTTTGTACAATTCTATGTAAGAGCTCCCGTGATGCATTGGCTGGTGGTGGTGGTGGCGATGGTTGGTGGTATGTACCTCTTTAGCGACCCAATATGTTGTTGTCACACTGCGGGCAAATCGCGTAACGGCAGCCATTCATTCATATTACTCAGATTGCATTTAATTAATGTTAATTGCGGGATCCCCCCTGACCCTCCCTCAAACTTCATATACCAGAGAACCTACAATTTAAAAATTTAAAAATGCATTTAATAAAAGAAAAAAGCTCATAAATATTCGTTAAATTCAATTTTGTATTGTGTAAAACAATACAACGTATGATCCCCGTAAGCTGGTGGCATAGTCAGCAAGTACCTTCAATGATGAAGTACGCGCGCACGCTATTCAATTGAAATTCGATTTTGATTGAATGTTATGTCTTTAAAGATTACTATACCTACATACATATATTGATTTGGTAACGAGACAAAGTAGCCAGATCACCCCACTCCCCACTTGTGAATTATATATAAATTATTATTGAATTTGTTTGTTTGTTTTCTGGCATCTCATTTAATTTTGTTGCACAATTCAATGCGTTATTGATACTTTGTGTAAATTCAGTTTTGGTTTCAAAATTTAAAGAGATTTTTGTCCAGATACAGGCGGGTTGTAATAGGAAAGTGCGTTTTGCAACGATCACGTAGGCAATGACGCAGATTGTTTTTTATTTGATTTTTTTTGTTGTTCTTTAAGGGAATTATAAGTTTTTGTTTTTGTCGTTAGTCAAATCTGTATGGAAAGAAGAATAGTGCGTCATGTAATGTGCCAAACAATAATAAGACTGAGTCAGGGCGCTTCCAAATGGCTATTATGTTTAAAGACAAAAACAAAACATTGCATGCCAGTTTTAGACTCCACTGAACAAAACGTACTGTTTAAGGACTAGGTGTATTGAACGCAAATTGCTTTTACCAGGCGTGATTGTTCAAGGCTTGATTGATTCCTTGCTTGCTACTGTCGCACAGAGGGGCACAATCGCAAAAAATGGATATTAATTGAAAAATGAGAATTTTTTTTTTTTTTTGAAAAATACTTAGTATCCGTTTAAGGTATATAAAATTCTACATCACTACTGAAAATTTTAATGACATATATTGTTTACATGTCAAGCTGCATTGTATTAAAGTTAGGTAATTTTTGAGCTATTTGCGCATAATAGTGCAAATTGAAATTCGGTATATTTCGACGCTTTATATAGTTATAGTTTTTACTTTTACTATGGAATCTTCAAATTCAGGTATTTTAGCGTTTTTCTAAAAATAATTGTGTTAACAAAAGTTGTTTAGAAATTATTTAAATTTTTTTTTAAATATGTCTAAATTTTGGATATTTTTAAAATATTCGTGGATATTTAAATATGAATGGTGTCAGTTGGTGTTTAAATATTATTTTTTTAAGATACTACAGTTTCTAGGCTTTCATATTCAGAAATAACATGTTGCGCGTATTTGAGCGAATTTTTTCTTATTAAATTAATTGTGGCATAGTGGTTAGAACACGCGACTACCATGCGGGAGATCGCAGGTTCAAACCTGGCTCCAGCCATCTTAAAAGAAAAAAAATAAATAAAATTTTCTTTCATTGTCGGCTCCCCTCGAATGTTGTTGACAGCAACTTCGCAGTATCAAGTGTCGAGTTTATCGGCATGTCTAGTAAAAAGCTTCTCCAACAGTGACGTTCGCATTCGTCGATAAACAAGTAGGTGCCGTTAGTTGTGAATCTAAAAATAGAAAGCGTGTTATTTCACAACAACGCGAGAAGCTATCCCATACCTCATTCATGGGGTGAAAAGGGAAATTAAGTTTTAAGTTTAAGTAATTGTAAAAATAGTCACTCAAGCAAAGAACACCAGTTTTTGTCCTTTGTTGTATTGTCTTCGTTTTCGTTGCTATAATTTGTGTTTTTATATATCATTGGCAACTGTGTGTTACAATGACATACATAATTTTTAAATACATTGCCCAGAAATCATTTCGCACGCGCTATTGCAGATCGGTGAACTGTCTGAGGAAGCCCAGGAAGTCCGAAACAAAGATTTTAATAATTACAGAGTACTTTTTTCTAGCAAATGTAGTCGGAAGGATTGCAATCGAGACATATTAAATAGGTTCCTACTAAGTTCAGATCCAATCCTATCTGGTAAAACAAAATTGCAAAAAAAAAATCCACCAACTTCCAAAATCAGTTGTAGATCTACTAGTTTCGCCTTAAGTTTTGACGAACGTGGAACCATAAGGCACAAATTATATATGATGACGATGATTATATCGAGGGCGATGCATTAGAGTATGATGACTTTGGGCATATGACTTTAGACATATATATAAATACTTATGTATACATTTTTTTTTCTATTTTGTAGACTTGAAGGAACAAGATATTTACATTTTTGAACAAAACGCTCACCAGACACATCATTGCACGATCGAACAATTTTAATATCTGCTTTGAGTCCCATATATATACAATAATCCCCCTTTCGTCTACGTATATAATAAAAATAAATTGATTACTATGTAAAAATTTTATTACTTTATTTCCAAAAAAAAAAAAAATATCCAACAAAGCCGAAACAATTTTTGAAAAGGGGGCGTGGTACCGCCCTATTCCACCTTGGATATAATTCATACTGTACGATCAACATACAGTGGTTCACAGCTTATTTCAACCACTTTAAATTAAAATATTTAACTAAGCATAACTTCTACGCAAAACAAATAATGAAAATTATTTAAATGTAGTTTTATAGATAATACAGTTTAAGGAGAATATGTAAAATAAAAAACAAAACAATTGGTTCTCTAGATTAGCTAAAAAAGAAAACATGGTTACAACACAAACTTTTACACCACAGCTTATTTCAACCAGCCAATTCCGATAACTGTAACGATTGCGCCTCTCTTCGAATAGCGGTAAATTTTTATGTGTGTTCTTTGGTGTCATGTTCGCAATGGTTTAAATCAAATTTTAGTATGTTTTCGCCAGTCGAGTGTTTAACAAGGGTATTTTTTTGACAATGGGTCGTCGTACTACCTTAGAGCAGAGAGAATTGGTCATCAGCCATTTCAAGAATGGTCATTCGCGCCGACAAATAGCTGAAATGGTGTGTCTGAGTGACTCTACAGTGCAGAGCATAATATCTCGATATGTGCATGAAAATAGGATCCATAATAAGGGCAGAAAAGGAGGCCACACTAAGTTTTAAAATTAATAAAATATATTGAATTTTATACTGAAATCGTTTTTTATGTTAGCTGGTTGAAATAAGCTGTGACTGTTTATGTTCGTTAATTTTTGGTTTTTAGTTTGTAAGTTTTATAAAAAGTATCTTTCAGAATTAATAAAGTACATTATTGAACTACTAAAAATAGTCTACAAACCTACATTTAATTTTTTTTCATAGCTCGTGTCGTTTACTTTCTATACGCACTTAAACATTTTAAGCAGTGCTGGTTGAAATAAGCTGTGAACCACTGTATATACCAAATCTCATCTTCATACCTCTGTTAGTTCATGAGATATATCCGTTCTAAGTTTCAGGTTATATGGGCGGTGCCACGCCCCTTTATCCAATCATAGCAAAGGACTATAGCAGGTCAACCGTACAACATTTGAAAAGTTTGATGACAATCGGTCTATTACTATGGCCGCTAGAGCGATTTTTAATAAGGGGAGTGGCACCGCCCACTTTTCCAAAAGATGTGTAGCATATGTCACTGAGTGTTAATTTAGCATTCTAATAGTGAAAGAATTTTTAAAATCGGATAAGTAGTTTAATTAATCTCCATTTTTTGCGATTTCGCCCCTCGTGTGCCGCTCAAATTAAATTAGTTGGTTGTTTATAAGCGATATGTAAATTCGTAATAAATAATTTTGTCCAAATTTTTTCTACGCCGATGAAGAAATGTAGATGACTGTGTCAGGACTCGAACCCAGCTCACCCGCATTATAGTCAAAACATCACCTTTTATAACATGTCACTCCGCCTTTGAATTTCCAACATTGCAAAAATATAAATCACAATTCCACACAAAAAAGCTCCACTTTAGAACACATAAACTGTTTACGACTGTAAATTAAAACCAAACCCAGAAGCCAAAACCATAATTACTGGCTTTTTTTAAAACGTCATTAGAATCAATAAAGTGTTTTTTCCTTCAATTTGCCTTCTATCATACCTGCAGCATTGCACATATTATTTTCTAATCGAGTCAACATTACCAACAGTTTGTCAGTCAGCGCAGCAAAACTAACAACTCCAGCCAACGAACAACATCAACATCAACATCATGTGTCAGCATGATTCTTATGTTGTACATATTAATTAGTTTCAAAGAAAAAAAACGCAAATATCACCAACAACAACAACGACAATAGCAGAAGGCGATTGTAAAACGTTTACAACCGAACGTGATTGCAACGCCCGTCATATATTGCAAGCTCTGTTTCAAATACCAACAATATTGAAACAAATTTGGTAATTTTTTTTTTCTGTTTTGTAATAATGTTTTTGTTATTTTTATTTAAGAATCATTGCATTGATAACACACAGGTGTGCCATCCCCACACACGCTGAGTGTCAATTAATTGTAATTTCAGATATATTTTTGTAGTAGAGCATTAAAAACTTACTTCCAAAATAAAACGCTTAATCGCAAGGATTTTTTATTGTGTTTGCTTAAACTTAGTAAAGATTGTTGACATGCATTCATGCTTTTATAGAAAATTCTAAACATTTTGATGTTGTTCAAGACGATGCATCGACTACACAAGGCAACAAAATCTAAAAACATTTTAACGATTCGAAAACCGCTATACAATTTTGATGAATTGTGGTTTCAGTACACAAAGAAAATTTTAAATTTATATTACATTTAATACGTTTTTATATTGCGTTGCAATCGGCTCGGTAGTTTTGGAGTTATTATAAAAAATTGAAGCTAAAATAATATTTTTACGTGAAAGTAGCCAATATTTTGGTTTTTAAAAATCATTTTAGCCGATAGCCTTAGCAGCCAGTTTTGCTAACTTTTTTATAATATTATTCTTTTATTAATATAAGTATAATATAATGTAAATAAAAAAATAAAAATCATGAAAATCGAAAACGGCAAAAATTTTTCAGATTTAATGCTTTATCGCAAAGCCACATGTAATAGCAACAAAATAAGATATCGACCATTTAAATCGATTGATTCTTTTCGAATTTATTCACAATAAAGTGAACTCGCTCATTTTCACAAAACTTTAGTTCCTAATGGTTGGGGTAATTTTGAATTTTCCAAAAATGGAAGAAGTAATATTTTTACAAAAAGGGTCATTTGTATGGGAGGTACCTGAAGGGGTCATAAAGATCAGTTACGGTTTACTTGTGTTATCCTGCCCATGAGCTATCCACCCAGCCAGAAAGACGGAGATGGCTCAATCGTCTTAAAAAGTCTTGAAACGGATTTGGTCTTAAGAAACTTGGGGTGTAACACGTCTTTTTTTAAACGTTACATATTTTCTCGTGTTTTGCATTTTCATTACACTATTTTCCACAGTGATTCTAAATATTTTATACCTTCAATTAATATAAATACAAACGTTAAGCATGCATTGAATTTCATGATCAATATCTACTTAATTTCACATGATATGTAGTTTTACTACAAATAAATCAAATTTAATACTTTCTGCAGTTTTCTAAGTCTAAGTAATACCTTATTCGTTTCAAGATATCTAAGGGCTTGAGTGTGAGTATAATGCGCAACATTTTTTCACTAAAATATTAATTGTTTCTTTTAAAATAGTCTGTCATTGTCTTCAACTTTTCAAATAATGAAAATTTTCTGTTCTTCTTAAGGAAGACGTGTTTTCAGAGGGTGCATTGACTTAGACCACCTTCATTCTGACCAAATTGGTCAAAAACAAAGAAATGAAAACAATGAATCCGAAAATTGTTTTTACAGCCAACACATATGATATCTCTACATATATAAAAATTACGTGTATGTTCGTGATCGCTAAACTCAAAAACTACTGGACCGATTTTGACCAAATTTTATATGCATGCTCTATGGGCCGTGAGTAGTGTTTCTGTGTAGTTAGTTCGTCCGACAGATGGCGCAATATTTAGTTTTTTTTTTTTACATTTTTAAAATTTGAAGGCTAAACAACTTTTGCCCGGGTCAGTATTTTATAAAAATTGCTAACGCATTATCATTACGTACTAATGAAGATGTATTTAATAAATGAGTTGCGTCTCGGCAGCCAAATTTTCAGTAGGTAGAGATTTGTAGTACGTTTTCAGAAAACCGGTTCCCAACCCCAGATTTAAGAGCCGATTTTATATCATTAAATTCGTTCGCTATCACATTTGCTAACCAGTTTCAAAGTCCCGGTTCCGAAACTCGGATTGAAGAACCAGTTTTATATATGTATAGTAGGGTGGGGCGATTTGAACATCTTAATGGGCGCTTCGCGTTTCTGATTCTTGGGATTGTACTGAGCAAAAAAGTCCACTAGACCATATGTCTACGGTGAAAATCGAGCCTCCCCATTTTGACTTGAAGTTTTTTCTCAAACCTTATATTTTTGAAAAATTTGCAAATGTTCTTCGGCTCATATTTCGTAAACTATTTAAAATTTTGACTTATTTTCAAAAGTAAAGTTATAGCTATTATCTCGGGCTACAATTTCTCTGAACATATTATTTAGAAAAAACTTCGTTTGCATGGTGAAATAGTCGAAAATGTGGAAAATTCACCACTTTTTGTCACGTTTTTTTTTAGATATTTTGGCCTATAATAGCCAAACCATTGAGATTTTTGATCCAATACTAAGACAAAAATGGTAGCCAAGACAATAGTTACAAACTCTCTAGTACATCGCAAATGCATTGGAATGCTGTAGCCCGAGATAATAGCTATAACTTTACTTTTAAAAATAAGTCAAAATTTTAAATAGTTTACGAAATATGAGCCGAAGAATATTTGCAAATTTTTCAAAAAAATAAGGTTTGAGAAAAAACTTCAAGTCAAAATGGGGAGGCTCGATTTTCACCGTAGACATATGGTCTAGTGGACTTTTTTGCTCAGTACAATCCCAAGAATCAGAAACACGAAGCGCCCATTAAGATTTTTTTCCTTCCATACTAATCGCCCCACCCTAATGTATAGTCGTTCGCTATCTTACCCTAATGGAAATGGCTAACCAATATTAATAACCCTATTTCAAAACTCGGGTTTGAGAACCGCTTTTATACCCTTGGCGTCTGTCCCCTCTCTTAATGAATCGGTTTATGCACATAATTTTGTTTCAAAATATTGCAAATTTTTATTTAAAAAAAAGGTATCCATTCAATTATAATAGAAAACTTTTACCATTTTTGTACTTAGGTAGCCATGATGCATATAGTGGTTATTCAAGCGTTTTTTTTTTACTGTTGACCTGTGTTATAAAGTATCGATGAATTGAAAAATTTATCGATGAATTGTTTTTGCTTCAGTGACAGCTTATTCGGAATACAAACACAAGTTTTGAGTGCTTGGTCTAGATCAGAGATCATCACCGATAGACCGCAACCGCCGGTGCACCGCGTCCGAACTTAGTATTTTTCATACGCAAGTGTTCGAAATATCGAACGAAAACTGATGCGGTGGAGTAAAGGTCTTTCTTGTGTTTACTTTTTTTGTTGCAATATTTTAGCATCGTATCAAAAAAACAAAAACACAAATATGACGCTTTGTTACGTGTGCTTGTTTATGGTGGTGGTTTAGCACGACGACGAAGAAACACAAACAAAAATATTACGAAGAAGAATACGACGTCGGTGCGATCGCCACCAACATACTAACCGCCTCGCTGTCGATTTGTACCGTTTTCTTTTTTGCTTATTTTTTGGAGACATTCTTTATAGGTCAGGAAAATGCAATGAAAAAGTTCAATTGTTTTGTCTAAAACAAATGTACTATCTGACACTTTAAAACTCTTTTGTTTCTGTTGGAAATCTGTCGGCCAAATAAACTTGTTTTAACATTTATACTATAGAGAACGTGTAATAATATAAATACACCGAACGCGATCGTGCCAAAATTCTGTTTCTAGTAAAGATATATCAAGATAAAGTTTTGGAGAAAAAACTAGGAAGTCTAGCCATGCCCCTTTGGAACCTCCCATACAAATGAACCACTTCGCCCAATTTAGAAATCGAGTAATAATATCAATACACACTGCACGGTCGTGCCTAAATTCTGTATATTGTTAATCTATAACAAGAAAATTTTTTGCAGAAAATATTGGAGGTCTAGCCACGCCCTTTATGGTACCTCCCATACAAATGTACCACTTCGCCCACTTTAGAAATCGAGTAATAATATCAATACAACCAACGCGATCATCATGTACAATTTCTGTATTTTTTTAGCTTTTACAGGATAAAGTTTTGTAGAAAAAATAGGAAGTCCAGTTACGCCCCTTCTGGTACCTCACTAAAATTGTTATACTTGTTTTAAGCAAAGCACCACAAATTCTCTGTCATGACCTTAAGGTAAATTTTACTAGTGCAGAAATGTCAGTCAGATGGATGAACTTGCTCATACCATCACCTCAAATCGCTTCAACAGGTTAAATGAATTGTGCTGAAGCTTTTGCGAATGCTCAATTTGAAAATTATTGTAGAGGTTGGATTAAAATTCTTTATACTTTTCATCATCTATATGTGACCCTTGACTATTTTGACACTGCTCACAAAATAAATCACGTTGTCCTACTGGTACTATGGAGAAACATTGGTATTTTTCCCTAAAATTTATGTTTTTCCCATAATTTCTGAAAGAAAAGTTTTAGGATGTTTAAAAAGGGAGTTACTTTGTGATCACTATAAAAAGATGGGGGTTGAAAATTCCCTATCAAACAATTGAAAAATTATCCATATGGAAATCTTAAAATGTATTTATCTTCCAAACAAAACAAAACTTATGAGTGATGCCTGCGAAAACATTGGGAAATCACAGGGAAGAAATTGGTAATTTTCTATCGAACTTTTAAGAAATATAGAAATATTAAAGTGCGCTTATCGTCTGAACTAAGAGTCTAAACACAAAATACAGTCTAATTTGTGATCACTATGATATGAGTGTAAAGTTATCTGGTTACAAAATAAGGGAGCAAGTTCAATTTAAAGACAAAAAGTCAATTTGTATAGGAGGTCCCGGTAGACTTGGGCCTCTATCAGTCCATTTTTAGTTCCTATTTGGATATACAATTAATGTGTGCGTAGTTGAATTGCATTCCTTGGACTTGCAAAAAGGGAACGCGAGTAGGAGTATTGGACTGTTTGGGTCAATTGTATGGGAGGTACCATAGGGGATAGGGTAAACCTTTCGGTTATCTCAAGATTTGCTAACTTGCTATATAATCTTAACTTTCTGGCAATATCCGTTTAGAAATTATTAAAAAAATATAGATTTTTGAAACATTTATCAACAGGTACTAGAAGAGGTTGGCCCATATCTTCCATATCCCTATGTGTGAGGGTATATATAACTTGGTATGAATAAAATGTGTTGTGCTTGAAAGGCGATGAGTTGGATTTCAAGTACTTTTAGACCCATTCCGTTTCATGACTTTAGACGATTTAGTCATACCTGTCTTTCTGGTGGGTAGGATTACTCGATTTAACCTCCACTGATCCTTATGAAAATTTACTTGTACAAATATTTTCTAAACATTTGTTCTGGGATCGTAAATAATCAGAATAGCTCCACTCCTTCTGGTACTTCGCATACACAATGACCTATTATTGATAAAATAATACTCATCAGATAACTTTCAAACAGAAAACTATAGAATATTTGAATTTAATTAGTTTAAACTTCTTGAGAAAATTTTTACTAGACATGTCGATTGACTCGACACTATACTGCGATGTTGCTGTCGACAACATCGAGTTGGCTGACAATGAAAGAAAAATGTACATACATGACTGGAACCCGGATTTACATACATATCCTTTTTATAATTACACTAAATTTAACCAAGTTTTGCGCAAGGTAATCGGTTATGAAAACCGAACTCAGGAATGTGAATGGGTTATATCGGTCGACCGCGAAGGGGTATGCAAATCGAACGTTTGTAATGAAACTGGCAACATTTAAATATCCTGCAGTTTTCCAAAGAGGACTTATAAGAGAAATATAAAGTTTACAAAAAGAGACCAATAAGTATTGGATGCACCAGGAGTGGTAGGCCGTTGTATCCCATTAAAAATCTCTGGCCACGATTCGAAAGAACATTGATCAGTACAAAGTTTCAAGATGATCCGTAGGTATTAACGAGAGTTATAGTATCTAGCCTTCCGGGGCTATCGAGTAATGTTGTGCATGTTCGAACCCACCGATACTTTTTAATCACATCATATACAGAAATCAGTAATAAGGCACGAACCATGTGACCTTTTATGACTAACTCAATAAGACTTTTCTTATGTACATCTCAGTCAATTAACTAATAATCATTATGATTTATAAAGCGGATTAGTCTGAAAATGCAAAAGGTAATTTCAATTGAGATGAATAGGTCGTTAATGAGGTAATTTCTTAAATTCATAAATTATAAAATCCTCCCTACCCAGTAAATTTCACTTTGCCTATTCTATGTGTACTAATGATTCATGCAAATTGTGAGTTCATAGCAGATGCAGGAAATCATTATAATTTTTTTTACTTCTTAAGCTCCATCAGCTGAAACACAAATAAGCAAACAAATGGATTATAAGCTTATGATTGATTTTCTAACCTGCTGTAAGCCTTAAGTCGGATTGAGGTAAATAAAACCAATGAGAAACAGAAATTCACTTTTAACAATTGCAAATGTAAAAGCCTGAGCAGCATGAATATCGAACACTTAGCTAAAGCATAAAAACATACAGCTTTTTCAAACTTGACCCAGTTTATAGGATGTTGCGTTTTTTCGACGTTTTTTCTGCGTTATTATTGTTGTTGTAGACAAATAATAGACTGGTGCAGAGGAGGAAGCTATGGTCGGACTTAATAGCAACCATTATTTTATTTATAGTTTTGTGTGTGTGTTTTTTTGTTTCTTCTACGTTTGTTTGCTGCTTCGCAGCTCCATATGCGGCTGCTCCTCCTCACCGCCTATTGTTCTTAAGCGAAATGTGTTTTGTTTGTTTCTTTGGATTTTGCGTGATTTGAAATTATTTTCTGGCTACATAATTGAATCTTGACACACTTTTTTGATTTTCAACGTTTTAGTTGTTGTTGTTTGTTCCCCTCTCTTTCTATTATCCTCCACTCAAACTGTGGAAACACTTCATCATTCAGGTGAGGAGCGAACAGTGAATGAATGAATAGCTGCGAACAGTGTACAATTGCTATAAAACATTACTTCAATGATGGGAATTAGTTATGCTAATTGTTGTGAATGATGAATCAAGAGTTGTAAATGAGGTAAAAACTCCTCCTCAAAGAGCTTCGGGCAAAATAATTTGTTTGGCAGCAGATCGTGTGGCGTGGCGTGGGTGTTGGTGGCGTGTAGTTTATTGGTTATTGCCAAACCCTATTGAGTATTTATTTGTAGGGTCAGTAGGCCACACAATACTCAAATGATGTTATACTCGTGTGAGGGAATATTTAATACGTAAGCTGTTAAGGGTTATCAATTGAATTGAAGATGTGGGTATATGCTGAGATGAGACATGTTTTTTTTTATAATGTGAGTGATGTTTTAAGATAAAAGTAATGAAAATTGGGGGAATTTTCTAATTTAGGTCTTTCTGATTGCTATTCATTTGGGAACAACCAAAAGCTCTCTTTGGAGGTTCCCAAGCGGCTCACAACGTCCGGGTGATCACGTATTCCCCGGGCAATGCCACTGAACATCCGTTTAGTGGTAGCAAATGTAAAAAGGCGAAATGTAGAACCTAATCCGCATGCTACCACCGATGCCTAGGTAACAGAAATTACTGAAGCTCAACAAAGGCTCTCTAGTGGCTTTAGCAGCCCCAAGAAACAAATAATTATTATAAAAACACGAAGAAAAGAAAAAACAAGAACCCCCAAATGTTGACAACCCCGGCACACGATGAGTTAGGGATATGCACCTGGAATGTCTGAACTCTATACAGAGATGATGCCTCTATCCAACTGGCGAATGTCCTCGACAAATACAAGGCTGACATCACGGCCATACAGGAAATGAGATGGACGGGACAGGGATGCGCATGACGAAAGAACTGTGACATCTTTTACATGCAGAAAGCCACGAATTTGGATATGGTTTTAAAGTCGCCAAGAGACTTTGACACCTGGTCTCGCGGTTTCACCCTGTAAGTGACCAAATAGCCACTATTCACATCCGGGCGAAATATTTTCACATTAAGTACACGCCACGACGGAAGACATTAAAGATGTATTCTATGAGCGCCTGGAGGAGACATATGACCGATGCTCTGTACATGAAATTAAAATGTTCTGGGAGATTTTAAAGCTAAAATAGTAAGCGAATATGCTCTTGGTTCAGCAGTCGGAAAATTCAGTCTACACAACAACACCTCCGATAACGGATTCAGACTGGTTAGTTTCGCTTCGTCAAGAAACATGGTTGTGAATGGAACCAGATTACCGCACAAAGATATCCACAAGGCAACCTGGATATCTCCCGATCAAAATGAAGGAAATCAGATTGATCACGTGGTAATTGATGGAAGGCATGTCTCAAGCGTTATGGACGTGCGTGTGATGCGCGGTACAAATATCGACTCGGATCACCACCTAGTTGCAGCCAAGGTACGCACACAATTAAGTAGTGCTAACAACACTCGTAATCAAACGCAAAGGAAGCTAGACATCACAAAGCTGCATATCACCGAGATAGCCAATGCCTACTCCAACCAACTCTCACAATTACTCCAAACAAACCCCCCTTGTTCTGATGTTCCCAACACACAGTGGCAGCATATTGCGAATTCTATGACCATTGCCGCAACGACTGCACTGGGTTACGAAAAACCACGCTCTGACAAGCCCTGGTAAAATGATGAGTGTCGTGAAATGTCTGAGGAAAAGAATGCAGCATACAAGGAAGAAAATAGAGAGGCAGGTTATCGAAAACTGCAGGGATAGAGGTGAGGCCCGAAAGTTCTATCAAAGGGTTAAAAGCAAAGGTTTTGGAACATGGACAGAGACGGAAATTTGGTCACGGACACTCAGAGTGTGCTGCAAATATGGAGGGGACACTTGCAATCTCTACTTGTTTCCGAAGGCAGCATAAGTGACGAAATCACACCAATCATCGACGATGGAGTAGACTGTCCACCAGCGAGCATCGATTACAAAGCTGCATTCGACAGTCCGATACGACAGAAATTGTTGGATGCTATGGCTGAGTTTGGTATCCCCGCGGAGCTAATACGACTTTGCGGGATGACACTGACCGACACGAAGTCTTCAGTGAAAATTGGCAAAAATCTGATGATCATGCGGAAGGCTGCGGTAAACAGGAATGGTACCATCTTCAACAAAAGTCACATGTTGCTCGCGTATGCCGATGATATAGATATCATTGGACGTGGATTGCGGGATGTTACTGCGGCTTTCTCGAGCATTGAAAATCAGTCGGCACTCTGGTGATAAATAAGGAAAAAACCAAGTTATTTGTTTCAACGAACAAAGAGACCACTCGTCTGGGACGCTGCGTGAACTCTACTCTACCAGACTCTGATCCTACCTGTCTTGCGCTACAGCTCAGAATCCTGGGTATTGATACAATCGGATCATCGTTAACGGCGAGTACCGTCGTCGAATGAATTATGAGCTGTACAACGACATCGACGTAGTCAAGCGCGTTCAAATAGACCAAATGAGCTGGCTTGGACATGTTGTAAGAATGGACGAAAACGCTCCGGCTCGAAAAGTCTTCGGCAGTAAACTCGATGGGCGGCGCAGGAGGGGGCGACCAAAACTTCGATGGATGGACCAGGTGAAAGAGCTGTTAACTAAGCTTGGTGTGACGAACTATCTACGGAGCGCAAAAGCCGAAGCGCTTGGAACACTCCTCTATGTGCGGCAACTGATGGATAAATTTCTGTTGTTGCTGCCATTAAAGAAGAAGAAGAAGAAGAAGAAGAAGAAGAAGAAGAAGAAGAAGAAGAAGAATGAAAATTGGTCACATCAACTTTTGCCATAATGCCATAGATTTTTGCAATATTTCTCAAGGAACTTCCGGCAGTCCTTTGACAACCGCAGCAGTTTGCGTCATACGTCATTATATTGTTATTCAAACTTTTTCACTGCCCAAATCATGCGCTTGTGTCTTAAGTCTTTTGTTTTTTCTTTTTTTACAATTAGTAGATTCTCACCACCTCGCTTTTCCTTCTATTCGCTTTGAGAATTATGCACAAATATTATGCATGATATAATAATTTGTGATGTGTTTCAAAAAAAAAAAAGTTCATACGTTTCAATTAGCACTAATGTTTTAATTGCGACCTAAACAGCTATGGATTTCACACAATTTCTTCTTTGGACGTCTTTGAGTAACAAAGACGCCAGTAATCTCCGCCAAAGTGTTGGCAGTCCAACACAACGATTGGTGTTTTGTAGCCGCTAATTGGTGCATCCGACAAATTAACATCATTAAAGTGATGTTGTTTTTTTTCCTCATAGATATGTTGCCACGTCTCAAAGTGTTGTAATAGATTTATACCGTTTAACTTTAAGGAAGTGTTTTGTTAGCATTTAAGCTGCAAAACCTATAATGGAGGCAACACAATGTAACGCTTCGTATAACCAGAAATTCCCACAAAACTATATTCGCATTAGTTACTGGAGCTCATAGTATATTGCATGCTGTGAAGTTTTTTTTTTCAGACTTTTTCTTCTTCCATTAGTGTTTGAAGTATTTATTTTGTTTAGGAAAAAAGTTTAATAAACATTTTGTTTATACGTCATCATATATGTCATGTATATTGTACATAGCTAACGATGTATGTGCGAATATTTGTGTGTGTTTTTTTTTTTATTTAATAGTAAAACATAAAAACAAACATTTTCATCATATTAATGCTGCATGGTTTTTTTTGCGTTTGTAAAGCACAGGGGTTTTGTTGGTAGTAACAATAGTTTAAAGTGAAATGAATTATACTGATGTTTTTAATAAATAACACAGTACAATATTTTTCAGCTCATTGATTTGGGACTCAATTCTGAGAACTGCACGTCAAAGTAGCCCCAAAGAGAAGCAGTTCTGCATCATTCGTTTTGTCAAGTTACATGCCATAATAATTTAATACCGTTTTGAAGTTAGTAAGTATCGTATAGGGGAATTTGTTACGTTTTAGACTCTTTTGTTATATAGTTATATGGTGGCGTAAATTATACGCCACGGAGTATTGTAAATTCTTAAACGTTAGTTGCTACTAAAGGAAGTCTCACTCACATGCAGAAGTTCTTAATTAAGGGATGCACAGGGAAAATTGTATTTAAGTACAATATATATGTTTTTCAAGCTCCATATAGAACTATTAAAGTATATAAATAAACCCTAGACTATTAAAGTATATAACTGCCAATACCACTGTTCAATCTATTGCATCGCGGATACCTACACACTTTGCAGTTGTCAGTTGCATGCCTATAGACTTTTGCCGCTATTCCATGTTGTTTTCCTCTCCCAAAACAAAAAGTTAAAATAAAAACAATGATTACATCATATCTTAAATTCATGGTGTGGCATAATAGATTGCGTGACGATGACAGCTCTTTTAGCGAAAGCCTCCCTCCCATCAATAGTTGAAGTCTAACAGCAACGAAAAAAAAAGCAATAAGGAACTTCAGTTTCCTTAAAAATGTTAATTGATCAGTCATGTTAATAGATGTGAAAATTGAAATTAATTTGCAAAACATTTTAGTTACTGCTGTAAGGCTTCTCATAGATTTTAGGCTTCATTTATTTAAAATACATAAATATAAATGCCAACTTATGTAAAAGCATGTGGACAGACGCCGAGTTGGGCTGGCGCCTTGAAGTTCTACGTGGAAAAGCGTAGACAAAACAGCGGTTGGTGGGGAAAAATGGGAGTGATATTCAGATTCAGGAATATCAGTTTCAGTAGCTTAATTCACTTATTTCTTAATTCAATACAACTTACAAACGTGGTTCATAAATTAGAGGACTGAAGTATTATAGAATACTTCAGGGTCGCCTTCAAACTTCTTTCTCGCTGCAGCATTTACAATCATCCTGGCAACATATCCCAGCAATCGAAGTCATTGTATTTTCACTCTTTTAGCTACGTCTTTGTCGTGTTAAAGGTCATACAGCTCATGGTTCTGCCGATTGCGATACTCGCCGTCGATACAGATTAATCCATATATTTTTCTGAGTACTTTTCTCTCGAATACTCCCAGGTTTTGAATGTCCGTTGTCGTAAGCACCCACGATTCAGCAGCATACGAGTACAACAGATTGGGTAAAATTAACACCTGGTATCGTTGTTTCTTAGTATCCCGAGAAAAGGTGGTGTTACTAACATAAAGTGCTGTCGAAGTCCGTAAAAAGATGAATTGGCCAGCAGTATTCTTTGCTAAACTTTTTTTTTTTTAATTTCTTGGCTGACATTATTTGTCTTGTTGTAGAACATCCGAGGTAGGTAAATTCATCTACTACCTCAAAACAATAATTTTCAACGTTGACGGTGCGTCCCCATCGAGAGTAGTCTTTGTTCGATAAAAATCATTATTTTTGTTTTGCTTTCGTTAACCGCTAAACACATTTTTGCTGACTCCTTTTCTAGTGATGAGAAAACTGCAGTAACATCCCGCAGATTTCGGCCAATGATCTCTATATCATCGGCATAGGCTAATGGCATGTGGCTCTTGTGGAATATGGTGCCAGACATATTGACACCAGTCTTTCTCATCACCTTCTCCATAACTATATTAAGTAGTGTACAGGACAAGCTATCGCCCTGCCTAAGACCTCTTTCTGTGTTGAATGGTTTAGAGTGATCCTTACCAATCTTAATAAAGGATTTGATGTTTTCCAAGAGACATATGCAAAGTAGAATTAGTTTTGCAGGAATACCAAACTGGGAAATGACTTCGTATAACTTATTCCATATCGGAGAGTTGAAGGCAGCTTTGTATTCGACAAAGAGGTGGTAGGTGTTGTGTTGTTTTTCATAAGTTTTTTCCAGGATTTGTCGTAAGGTGGATATTTGATCCGTCGTAAATTTGCCAGGTCTAAGGCCGCACTGATATGGTCCAATTAGTTTTTCTACAATTGACTTTAGACGTCCACACAATATGCTCGAAAGGACATCGTACGCTATTGGTAATAGGCTTATTCCCCGGCAGTTCTTACACTTACTACGATCTCCTTTCTTGTATATGGGACATAACAGACTGAGACTCCACACCCCGGACATGCTCTCCTTCAGCCAGATGTTCTCTTTGACCCAATGCATGCTCCCAATTAGCTCCTCTCCACCTGCCTTAAACAATTCAGCCGGGAGACCATCGGCTGCAGCTGCTTTGTTATTTTAAGGAGCGGTATTGCCACACGTATCTTCATCTGGCACGGAGGTGGACAGTTAAAATCATCGTCATGGATTAAAACGGGGTCGTTGCCATTGGCTGCAGTTTCGCCCTGTATGCAGCATCCGTCTCTCTCGTAGCATTGCGACATTCATCATCGCACCAGGCATCTTTTTGAAACGGCTTTTAGTACCCAAGTACGCTTCTCTCAGTCCGTTCCATGGAGACGTCTATATATTGCTACTTAAAAAAAAAACTTAATTTCCCTTTACACCCCATGAATGAGGTATCGGATAGCTTCTCGCGTTGTTGTAAATGATCACGCTTTCTATTTTTAGATTCACAACTAACGGCACCTACATGTTTATCGACGAATGCGAACGTCACTGTTTGAGAAGGGGAGCCGACAATGAAAGACATTTTTTTGTTTTTATGATGACTGAAGCCAGGAGTTGAACCTGTGACCTCCCGCATGATAGTCGCGTGTTCTAACCACTATGCCACTGCCGGTCCCATATGTTATATATATATTGCCACTGCGAGGTAATATTATCAGGGGTTGGAGCTTTCCGTAGCAGTTGAATTAGGTGGTTGGAGAAGGCGTCCGCTATCTCTGTGGTTTCAGTTATCATTTAAGGAAATCAGTGATAAAGAGGGGGAAAGGATATCCGGAGATAACGGTGGGTGAAGGGGAAAAATAGGACTGATGTTCGGTGTTTTATTGTGAATATTTTTATACCATCACCCTTAGGGATGAGGGTATATATCATTTGGTACGACCCAAAAGTGTAACACATAGAAGGAGTCACTTCAGACCCTAGGTTTCTTATAACCAAATTCGATTCATGACTTTTTAAGTCATTTGAGCCATGTCCGTCTGTCTGTCTGTCTGTCTGGTGGCTGTCCGGCTGGTTCGCACGATAACTTTCGAAAGACGCAACCAAATGTCTTGAAATTGCACGAGTTAATATTTCCCCAAAACTACTTACGGTATTGAAAATGGGCTACATGGCTCCGCCCCTTCTGGTACCTTCCATACAAATACATCATTCCGCCCACTTTAGAAATCGAATTATAATATCAATACACCCAGCGGGATCGTACCCAAATTCTGTACTTAGTAAAGCTATTACAGGATAAAGTTTTGGAAAAAAAAATTGGAAGTCTAGCCACGCCCCTTATGGTACCTCCCATACAAATTCACCTTTCCGCCCACTTTAGATATGGAGTAATAATATCAATAAATCCATCGCGCTCGTACCCTAATTCTTAATTTAGTAAAGCTATAGCAAGATACATTTTTTGAGAAAAAACTGAAGTCTACCAACGCCCCATCTGGTACCTCCCACACACATCTGGTACCGCCCACTTTAGAAATCGATTAATATTATTATTAGAACTACCGCGATCGTAACCAAATTCTGTATTTAGTAAAGTTCAAGCAGAAGAAAGTTTTGGAGAAAAAATCTGGAAGTCTAGACACGCCCATTCTGGTACCTCCCATACAAATGTACCTTTCCGCCCACTTTAGAGATGGAATAATAATATCAATACACTTGACACGATCGTGCCCAAATTCTGTATTTAGTAAAGCTATAAAAGCATAAAGTTTTGGAGAAAAGATCTGGATGTCTAGACACGCCCCTTCTGGTACCTCCCATACAAATGTACCACGCCGCCCACTTTAGAAATGGAGTAATAATATCAATATTTTCGACACGATCGTGCCCCAATTCTGTATTTTATTAAGTTATAACAGGATAATGTTTTGGAGAAAAAATTGGAAGTCTAGCGGCGCCCCTTATGGGACCTCCCATAAAAATGTACCTTTCCCACTTCAGAGATGGATTAAAAATATCAATACATCCGGCCGTGGCATAGTGGCTAGAACACGCGACTACCATGCGGGAGATCGCAGGTTCAAACCTGGCTCCAGTCATCTTAAAAGAAAAAAAAATAAAAAAAAATTTTCCTTCATTGTCGGCTCCCCTCGAATGTTGTTTGACAGCAACTTCGCAGTATTAAGCGTCGATTCAATCGTCGTGTCTAGTAAGAGCTTCTCAAAACAGTGACGTTCGCATTCGTCGATAAATAAGTAGGTGCCGTTAGTTGTGAATCTAAAAATAGAAAGCGTGTTAATTCACAACAACGCGAGAAGCTATCCCATACCTCATTCATGGGGTGCAAAGGGAAATTAAGTTAAGTAAGTACATCCAACGCTATCTTGCCTAAACTCTGTATTTAGTAAAGCTATAACAGGATAAAGTTTTGGAGGATAAACCTAGAAGTCTAGACACGCCCCTTCTAGTACCTCCCATACAAATTTACCACTCCACCCACTTTAGAAATCGAGTAATAATATCATTTTTTTATTTTACTGAGGGTGATGGTATATGTAAGTCGGGTCGCCCGACTGAAACTTTTCTTACTGGTTTTATTCGAAATAAGTAAGAAATTAACCCATTAAAGACATTAACTTATGTGTGTCATTCGATATAATTTTGGAGCTTTTTTTGTATTCCATCACCCTTAGGGATGAGGGTGTATTTCATTTGTCACGAGAAAAAGTGTAACGCATTAAAGAACATGAGTTAGACCAATGTGGTTTCAGGAGTTTTTAAGACGATTGAGCTGTGTCCGTCCGTCCGTCCAAGTAAACCTGAACTGATCGGTATACAAATTTCCCAGTATTAATATTTTCTAAGAAGTCATGAGATTGTAATTGGGCAGAATAGCCCCGCCCTTTTGGAACCTCCTAAACAAAATTACCTATTTTCGGGATAATTAATATTTCTTTAGTAACTTCCAAACGGAAAACTGGATGATATATGAATTTGCTCTGTTTAATTATCTTATAATAGTAGACAAAATAAACGAAATCTTTGACATGCCCCTTCCGGTACCTTCCCTACAAGTGACCGATTTTTCCCTCATAGTTTTACATACATGTATCTTTTTTGTAAGTTCCCTCAATTTAGCCATATTTTCCGATAGATGTTCGCTTATGAAAATTTGTCTATATCGACTGACCCGTTCTGGTACCTCCATTAAAAAAAAAACCTCTTTTTGGAAAATTAATATTTAGCGCATAACATCCGAACGGACACTTGGGGAGTAATGAAATTTGGTCAGTAAATTAAACTTGTAATAGTAGGAAAAACCTCAGGAAATCTAACTATTTGACATATCCCTTTTAGTACCTCCCATACAAATGACCGAATTCACCCTCAGAGTTTTACATACATATATTTTTTGAAAGTTCACTGAATTCAGTCAAATTTTGCGCAACATGTACACTAGAGTGGCCATTAGACTGGCCATAGCGTTATATAGAAAAAATTAAAAATGTGAAATCCAAAAGTTTTCGCACTGAAAAATATGAGGTTGGGGATAAAAATAATTATGCATAATTTTTTTTTTTTTTTTTGATTCCGAGTACCTCCGGGTTGAGCCCAAACTTTTATTACATTACCCATTTAGGCTGAAGTACAGAATATGGGGCGGGAGCCCGATTAAAAACCAAAAATATGCCATTGTCTTCATCTTGGCCCCCAAACATCGGAATGGTAGGTCAAAGTTGGCGCTCAGGCCCATGGGGCCCGGGGGGTCAAAAAAGGGGCCCCTTTCGGTTCTATGATGACCCCCCAGGTGCGGGTACTCAAGTGAAAGAGAGACGAATCCAACGATGTTATTTTAAGGTTCCTACGGGTCTCCTGGACCGAGTTAGAGCCATTTCCGGGATATACCAAGAAAAAAAAATTATTTTTAACTAAATTTAAAAACTTTTAAAAAAATTTTTGCGTGCGGCACTACTAAACCCAACATAGGTGTACCGTCATTTCGCCCAATGTCATTTCGCCCAAAAACAACCATGACATATCGCCAAAAACATGCCATTTCGACCAAAAACCTAACTACAACATGACATATCGCCCAAATGCTATGACAGAAGACCCAACTCAATTTTTTTGGGCGAAATGTCAGACTCATGACGACGGCACGCCCTGCTGTATACGTCGAAGTCAGTCTTGTACTTGGGGCATAGTTTTGGTTTTTAATCGGGCTCCCGCCCCATATTCTGCACTTCAGCCTAAATGGGTAATATAATAAAAGTTTGGGCTCAACCCGGAGGTACTCGGAATCAAAAAAAAAAAAAAAAAAATATGCATAATTATTTTTATCCCCAACCTCATATTTTTCAGTGCGAAAACTTTTGGATTTCACATTTTTAATTTTTTCTATATAACGCTATGGCCAGTCTAATGTACACACTTATAAAACTTTGACTCGGAAATGAATATGGACTATATCTGTTGACCCCTTCTGCTACCTCCCATACAAAATTACCTATTTTAGGAAAATTAACATTTCAACCATAACTTCCAAACGGGCACCTGCGGAGTGCAGTTAATTTATCTTGTAATATGAGGCAAAACCTCAAAACTCCTAACTATTTGGCGAACCCCTTCTGGTACCTCCCATATAAATAACCGAAACCCCTTTTACATGCATATCTTTTTTTTAAGTACATTGAATTTAGTCAAATTTTAAACCTGGATTTAAGAAATGATAACAATTTCAATAACTCAAGACTTAAACAATATCTAATATTGGATGATGGTATTTATCCGTTAGTTTACCTGACAGAAATTTCTGTACTGGTTTATTTGACATCTTCTGTACCAGAATCCGTTGTCAGAACCTGCAGACGAAGCGCACAAGATCGAAGCAAATGCAAATCTGTTATCAGTTAAACCTCTGACTTAGACACTAAGATATAAATATATATGTTGTCAAGTTGTTTTTAAGGCTAATAATAATAAAATGTGAAATAAGTAAGTGACGTCAGGGTCTTGTTTCGCTGGGGCGTGTCCTTTGTGTTGTCAATAATATATCAGAGACAACTCGAGCCAAATTTGGTTCAATACCATCAACAATTTTGGAAAATATAAGTTTTTGAGATAACTTTATATAATTCAAAACAGTTATCAGGAATTTAGCTAAATGTGGTTCATTGCCAACAACAATTTTGGAAGTAATAAGTTTTTTCCATTACAAGATGGGCATGTCCTTTGAAATTACTTCATATAACATAATTATAAGTTAAATATCAGAAACAAACCAAGACAAACTTGGGTCAATACTCTTCAATACAACACCATTTGAGTCAAAGAATCCGCTGTGTTATTATAAAAAATATGTAAAAAAAAGTATTAAAAATTGGAGAAAGTTTTGAATTTTGTATCTACTTTTTTTTCTTCGGGAGGTTTTAATTAATCATTTTTTATGGGTGAGGTTTTTATTACAAAATGTCCCAAAGTACTTTTTCTAGTAAATAACACAGCATTCTCACAATGGGTTTATAGGGACCTAAGTGATCTCCTCTACGGAGGTGATGCCTGTATACCAACACAGCAGTCACATTCGCCGTGATGCTAGGGTCAAAATTGGGTTTTATCCCTAATATACATAAATGTCAAAAATACGAGTTGGACCACAAGTTAACTCAAGTAAACCTTCCCTGATCTTTTTTAAAAATTGACCAGTTTTAATATTTTCGAAAATGTATTTATGGAATTTTTACATGACCGCTTTTTTGAAAGATTATTATTTCTGCCATAGCTTCCAGTTTAATAATCTTTCTACTAGCCAAAAACCTCAGAAAACCGAAACATCTGCCGCAGATGGTAACGTCAGATGCAAATGACCAATTTTAACCATAGAAGTTTACATTACTATTGTTGCAAGTGAATACGGCCTCGTTTATCATTCTACCCCTTCTGGTACCACCCGCACAAAATAACCTATTTTTAGAAAATAATATTTAATATAATATAATATTTTAAACGAGAGGATATTTGAATTCGGTCAGATATTGATATTTCAGAAATCCGAAACATTTGCCACACCAATGACATCATACAAATGACCGAATTAAAATATATGTATATTTCATTGTTACATATGTATTCATCTGACTGAAATTTCTGCAATGGGTAAAGTCAAAATTTTAGATTGAAAAATTTATCAAAAAGAAAGTTTGTACAGCAAACCACCTTCTTACCACACCAAACCTTACCGTAAATGCCTTTATTTTGCAAATTTCACTTACGCATTGCGGAAGAAAGTGTTTTTCAACAAATTACACCATTAGATTAATAAAATCATATATTTTCATTAGTAAAAGAAATACAACAACAAGACAACACGCACTCCATTTATCTCCACAGCTCTGCAGGCTATCTACACACAGACGACTTCCCCCTATCCTGGCCCCCTATCCAGTCTATATTGGCAATTAAGTGTAACGCCATTAAACTGTCTCCAGTAGAGATTTTTTAATGGCTTTTTCTACGAAACTCTCCTACTCCATAGTATATGAAAAGCGAAAGTTTTCACTTTTATCCAAAAAAAAGAGAAAAAATCGAAGAAAAATGTTTTAAAACATTTTCCGTCATTTTGCTAACAAGTTAAGTAGTTTACATTATGTACATTCGACCAAAAAACAAAAACCAAAAAAGGCTTTAAGAAACCAGCAACGGCATATAGGAAAAATGATAACAACAACAACAACAACAAAAAAGAGAGCAAAAAACCTTGCCGGGAAAACATTTTTCCTTAAAAGAAATTAAATTTACAAATCCAGTCCAAATTGGTGGCGTTCGGCGGCAGGCGAGCTGGCGCGCACAGCCGCTGTTGGTGTCTCCTATTGATCATGTGTCATTTAACAAATTTTCAATTTCTTTATTAAGCAACAACACGCAGACGCAGCACTCAGCACTAGTTTCAGCATCATCTGCTACGTCTGCAACGTCATGCGAATGGGCGGCGGTGTAATATCGTAGAGGGGCTATGTGATAACATTATGCGTGAATTTGATGTTGCGTAGAGCACTAATATTGATTTTGTCTCCGTGTACAGTGGGGCGGAATGATGTAGCTTCATATCGCAGTGGGTACTGTGGAGATCTGTCCAGATTTTTGTTGTTATACACAAAAAATATATAACCAGAATCTCTCTTTTGAAGGTCCCCAAGCAGCTCACAACGGCCGAGTGATCACGTATTTCCCGGGCAATGTCATTGAATGTCAATGTCCCTTGAGTGGTAGCAAATGAAGAAGGTAGCAAGTTGTAGCAAATGTTGAGAAACCTATTCGGCATGCTACCACCGATGCGTCTTAGGAAGTAGGTAACAGAAGTCACTGAAGATCAACAGCCCCAAGAAACTAGGATCGGGCGCGGTGGGTGGCCAAATAAGTCACTCTCCTTAAACAAAACCCATTATTATAAAAGCACGAAGAAAAGAAAAAACAAGAACCCCCCCAAATGTTGACGACCCCGCAAGGACCATGATTTACGGATATGCATCTGGAATGTCCGAACTCTCTACACAGAAGGTGTCTCTATCCAACTGGCGGATGTTCTCGACAAATACAAGGCTGACATCACTTACTTACTTACATAATTTCCCTTTGCACCCCATGAATGAGGTATGGGATAGCTTCTCGCGTTGTTGTGAATTAACACGCTTTCTATTTTTAGATTCACAACTAACGGCACCTACTTGTTTATCGACGAATGCGAACGTCACTGTGTGAGAAGCTCTTACTAGACACGACGATTGAATCGACGCTTAATACTGCGAAGTTGCTGTCAACAACATTCGAGGGGAGCCGACAATGAAAGAAAATTGTATTTATTTTTTCTTTTAAGATGACTGGAGCCTGGTTTGAACCTGCGATCTCCCGTATGGTAGTCGCGTGTTCTAACCACGATGCCACGGCCGGTCCTGACATCACTGCCATACAGGAAATGCGATGGACGGGACAGGGATGCAGACATCGATAGAACTGTGACATCTGTGGAGATTTTAATGCTAAAATAGGAAGGGATGTATGCTCTTGGTTCAGCAGTCGGAAAATTCAGTCTAGACAACAACACCTCCGATAACGGATTCAGACTGGTTAGTTTCGCGTCGGCAAGAAACATGGTAGTGAGTGGAACCAGATTGCCGCATAAACATATCCTCCAGGCAACCTGGATATCTCCCGATCGAAATACAAGAAACCAATCTCTTTATCATCGTAATGGAGATGATCATGCGGAAGGCAGCAGTAAACACGATTGGCATCATCTTTAACAAAATATTCCGATGATATAGGTATCATTGGCCGAAGATTGTGCGATGTTACTGCGGCCTTTTCGAGCATTAAAAAGCAGTTGGTGGAAGTGGTTCTGGTGATAAATGAGGACAGAACCAAGTTATTTGTTTCAACGAAAAAAGAGTTTACTCCTTTGGGACGCTGCGGGAACGTTGACAACTATAACTTTGAAGTGGTAGATGTTTTTTTCTACTTCTGCTCAGCCGAGACGAGTATTGATCGCAAACCGCTGCTACTATGCGGTGAGCAAGCGTTTTATTGATAAAGCCCTCTCTCGACGAACGAAAATCCAACTCTACCAGACACTGATTCTGCCTGTCTTACAGCGTGGGTAATGACACAGTCTGATGAATTTATTCTGGGAGTTTTCGAGAGAAAAATACTACTCAAAATATTTGGACCCATCATCGTTAACGGCGAGTACCGTCGTCGAATGAATCATGAGCTGTATGAGCTGTATCGAAATAGTCAATAGACCTAATGCGCTGGCTTGGACACGTTGTACGAATGGACAACAACGCTCCGGCTCGAAAAGTCTTCGGCAATAAACTCGATGGGCAGCGCTAGAGGATGCGTCCAAAATAGATGGACCGGGGGAAAGATCTGTTATCTAAGAATTGTGTGAAGAACTATCTACGGAGCGCAAAAGACCAAAGCGCTTGGAATACTTTCCTACGTGCGGCTACTGATAGATACATTTCTGTTGTTTCTGCCATTAAAGAAGAAGAAAAAGCCAGTGGGACCTACAGATTAACAACGTATCCAAACATCAACTATTTAAGTAGTTTTATATACTATAATTTTCACATATCTTAAGTAGAGAAAGTATGGTTATACCCTCTTCAGCTCATTGTTTTAATTCTTCATTACTAATATTTTTCTTCACAGATTTCAAATTTCCACCCACTGTACCCTCGTACAATAACTTGTGCATTTTTTTTACTTTGCCTTCAACAGGACCAGTTTAATTTTAGGAAAAACATAAATTGGCGAGCCATTATTTCAAATAATATTGCAAAAAAAAGTTGACGTAAAATAAAACGCCAACATGAAGCCACTGATTTTGTAGACAAATCCAAAACAAACAAAAAACAAACAACAAATGCGTGTCTGGACAAAAAGTTGTTAGATGTCAGTTAAGTTTGGTGTTGCTCCTACATATCGCAACACGCTTAGTTTTTCGCAAGAAAATCACATCAAACATAGACGCAAGAAAAAAAAATTATGTCGTTCAACTTTCGCTTAAAGATAAACGCGCTGCGCTTTAAACGCTCATATTTGCAAATAAGGAAATTCAACAAATGATGGCTAAGGAAAAAATATCTAAGCAGTTAAGGCAAAGAAAATCAGATTTCGTATGAATTTAAATAATGTTTAATTTATGGTATAGACCAAGAAGAGGTTTAGCAATTAGTTCATTAACATCTCTAACAGACTTTCATTTTTACAAAAGCGAAGAAAATAAGAAACCTAATAAGAGAGAGAGAGAGAGGATTTGTAATTGCATTTGTTGTTGCTTTTAGTACATGACAATTTCGTATTTCCACATTTGAGGCAATCTATACCAATCATCTTTCAATATATTAGTCAGTATACAGCAAGCAACATCACCGCCTTGGTTTCTTCTTCTCTCATTGTAAAGGATCTCTGTTACTTTCCATCTACTCTATCGTATCGCTCTCTTTTATTGCATTTTATTATAAATACGATTATTACGAGGGCTGCTATATATATTTCTGGCCTAGGCAACAATAAGTGTTGCCAGGTGCAATCTGATATTTCCATTGGAAAGGTTGACATTTTTTAGCATAACATCACTCAGAACGTGTTGTCATTTAATCGTGAATTGTTAAACTTACAGAGCTTTGAACAATTCAATTCCGTTAAAAAAATGGAATTGACACGTGAGCATTTTCGTGCGATCATTTTTCACAACTTTCGACGTGGATTATCCAGACAAGAGTGCATCGATGAACTTACGTCTTTGTATGGTGATCAAGCACCATCATATGGCACCGTGAAAAACTGGTATAACGAATTTAATCGTGGTCGCAGTTCGCTCAACGACGAATTCCGTGAAGGTCGTCCAAAAACGTCCGTTGTGCCAGAGAACATTGATGCCGTGCGTGAACTAATAATGCAAGATCGTCATGTGACATACCGGGAGATAAAGGCATCCTTGGGAATTTCTCCCACCAGCATACATTCGATATTACATAAACACCTGACCGTAAAAAAGGTTTGTTGCCGTTGGATCCCGCACAATTTGACAATCGCTCAAAAAAAGGCTCGTGTCGATTGGTGCAAAGAAATGTTGAAAAAATACGATCGCGGTGCTTCAAAAGATGTTCATAAGATCGTCACAGGTGACGAATCTTGGATCTATGCGTATGAGCCCGAAACAAAACAACAATCGACCGTGTGGGTCTTCGAAGACGAGCCAAATCCAACGAAAGTTGTTCGTGGAAGAAGCACTTCGAAGCAAATGGTCGCCTGTTTCTTCGGCAAAACTGGTCATGTGGCGACTGTTCCGCTTGAGCAACGAAGGACGGTCAATTCTGAGTGGTACACCACAATTTGTTTGCCTGAAGTCTTCGGAGAAATTCGAAAAACAAACAAGAGAAGACGAATCATTCTTCACCATGACAACGCGAGCTCTCACACATCGGCTCAAACCAGCGCCTTTTTGACCGGCCAAAACGTCGAATTGATGGGTCATCCGCCGTACAGCCCTGACTTGGCACCCAATGACTTCTTTTTATTCCCGCACATCAAGAAAAAATGCGTGGTCAACGATTTTCGTGCCCAGAAGATGCTGTTGAAGCGTTCAAAAACCATGTTTTGGAGGTGTCTCAATCGGAGTGGAAAAAGTGCTTCGACAATTGGTTTGAGCGCATGCAAAAGTGTATAAATCAGGCTGGAGAATACTTTGAAAAACAATAAAACAATTTTTGATGATAAATATTCGCATTTTCATTATTAGGCCAGAAATATATATAGCAGCCCTCGTATACAATGATTATTCAGCCAAAGGCATCCGCACCTACTAAACCATCATACCAAACCAGACCAGATCATGAAAAAATGTTAGCTCATTTCTTGTTCCTGTACCTAAATTGTCTGAGATTTGTTTTAATGTTTTTGTTGTTGTTTTTATTTTCACCGGTTTCTGGGCCCAAGTTTCGTCGTCGTCGTCGTGTACCTTAATAAATTATGTTGGCCGCGAAAATAAAAAGGATAAAGAAAAACAAAAATCAAAATGAGCTAAGAAACAAGTTGTTTTGTGTAAAGTTGTTGTGTTGTGTGTGGTGTTGTATGTGTTATATGTCGACGCCGCCGCCGCCGCCTGAATTCTTGGAATTAATATTTTATTTGGTTTATTGATCTTTCACCGACCAATAATGATGCAATATTGTTTGCAATATATTTTGGTTATGAAATCAACTCTTGGCCATCCTTAGGATGAGAAGGCGCTGTTACTTTTTTGTTGTGGGCACGCTACTGAAGGTAATAGTAATGGGGGAAAGGCAATTTCGATATGCAGTGGTGATATACTGGGTGGACCAAAAGTCTTTTCACTTTTTAAATGATGATCAAAATAGAAATAGGTAAAAGCGATACAAATTATGTGATTAATATGAAAGTAAACAAAAAGGATTTGTAATCTTTTGTCCCTGGAGCGGACATTTTCTATAAAGGCTTGGCAGGTGTTTCGTGCTATGTTTAACAATTCCTTGCAATTACGGTCCTATAATTCCCCCTGATACTTTAGGTTAGATTAGGTTAACTCAGATTGATCACGTGGTAGTTGATGGAAGGCACGCATCGAGCGTTCTGGACGTACGAGTGATCAGGGGTGCTAATATTAACTCCGATCACTTCTCTACCGCAGTTAAGTTACGCACAAGGCTAAGCATGGCGAAAAACATACGTAACCAGGCACAACGAAAGCTGGACATCGGTAAACTGCTGACCACAGAGGTAGCGGACGCCTACTCAGACCATCTAACTCAACTGCTGCGGAATGCTCCAACCCCTGATAGTATAACCTCGCAGTGGCAATATATAGCCGACTCCATAGAAAGGACTGCGAGAAGCGTACTTGGGTACTCAAAGCCGTCTCAAGAAGATGCCTGGTACGATGATGAATGCCACGACGATATGCCACGAGAGAGACGGATGTTGCATACAGAGCGAAACTGCAGTCAATGGCAACGCGAGCTGTTCGTGAACGGCACAGGGAGAAGACACGAGAGGCAACTCGTCTTTTAAGACGGAAAAAGAAGGAGCTGAAGAAGAGGCAAGATGAGTGCACAGAGTTGCTCTCTACAAGAGAGTTAAGGCGAGAAAGCGTGGAACAGGGTTGCCCTCCTGCAAAATCAGCGATGGTCAGCTCGTGACGGATCCAGATAACGTTCTGAAAATATGGAGAAATCATTTCAGAAATTTACTGGATACGGATACCACTCCAGAAGACCCCATTCCAATCCATGACGATGGTATTAACTGTCCACCTCCGAGCCAGAGCGAGATACATGTTGCAATCTCCCGCCTTAAAAACAACAAAGCTGCTGGAGCTGATGGACTCACTGCTGAATTGTTTAAGGCTGGCGGTGAGGAGCTGATTAGGAGGAAGGAACATTTGGCTAGAGGAGAGCATGCCCGGGGATTGGAGTCTTAGTCTGTTATGTCCCATATCTAAAGCCAATTGTAGAAAACAAATCTGCGACAAATCCTGGAAAAAAAACTCATGAAAAGCAGATCGACACCTACCACCTCTTTGTCGACTACAAAGCTGTCTTCGACTCTCCGATAAGGAACAGGCTTTATGAGGCCATGTCTGAATTTGGTATTCCTGCAAAGCTAATTCGACTTTGCAGATGTACCTTGGAAAACACCAAATCCTCGGTTAAGATTGGTAAGGAGCACTCTGAACCATTCAACACAGAAAGAGGTCTTGTACACTATTTAATATAGTTATGGAGACGGAGATGAGAAAGGCTGGTGTCAACATGCCTGGCACAATATTCCACAAGAGACACATGCCACTAGCCTATGCCGATGATATAGACATCATTGGCCGAAATCCGCGGGATGTTACTGCAGTTTTCTCATCACTAGAAAAAGAGTCGGCAAAAATGGGTTTAGCGGTCAACGAGGACAAAACAAAAATAATGATTTCGACGAACAAAGAGTACTCTCGATGGGGACGCAGCGTCAACGTTGAAAATTATTGTTTTGAGGTAGTAGATGAATTTACCTACCTCGGATCTTCCGTCAATTAGAAAAATAATATCAGCCAAGAAATCAAGCGGAGAATAGTGCTCGCTAATAGATGTTCCTACGGACTTCGGCAGCACTTTAGTAACACCACCTTATCTCGGAATACTAAGAAACAGCTATACCAGGTGCTAATCTTACCCGTTCTTTTGTATGCTGCCGAATCAGGGGTACTTACGACAACGGACATACAAAAGCTGGGAGCATTCGAGAGAAAAGTACTCCGAAAAATATATGGACCTATCTGTGTCGACGGCGAGTTTCGCCATCGGATGAAACATGAGCTGTATGAGCTTTACCACGACATCGATGTAGCTAAAAAAATCAAAATCCAACGACTACGATGGGTGGGACATGTTGCCAGAATGGATGTAAATGCTCCAGCGAAAACTCCGTTGGAACCAATGACAGGCGGAACCAAGGACCAAGTGGTAGGCGACGTGCCACCATCTGGTAGGACTAACTGGAGAACACACGCAGAAGACCGAAGCGTGAGGAATTCTTTAGTACTTCAGGCCACAAATTTATGAACTACGTTCGTAAGTTGTAATGGGCCACTTAATTAAGTAGTAAGTAAGGTTAACTCGGCAGCCTAGTATGGCATGTCCTAGTATGGGTCCCGTTGTGATACTTGTACCATTTTTAAATTTTCACACCAAATTTTCCTATTCTGTCCGGTCATCGTCGCTATCAATCCATTTCGTTGCTTCGATAAAGGCATGGATGTTCCGCAAATCACTTACTGACAGACAGGTATTGTCCAGAAGTGTCCAATGACCAAGCTTTTCATATCTCAGCTCACCTAAAGCAACCTAAAGCAGGGCAGTGACATAGAAGATGCTTCGTGGTCTCCTCATCATTTCAGCTTCTATAAAAATCGTTGTAGTGTAGTTTCAACCTCTTAGCGTAGTTACCAATCGGCCAGTGACCGGTTATTACGGCTATGATGTTCCTCAGGTATACTCTGGACAGGTTCAGCACAAATTGTCATCTTTATATCAATTGTATGCCAAATTTGTTTGGTCACCGAACAAGTAGTTTCTCTCACCCATCACTCATTAGCAAAGAGGCTTAGTTTCCCCCCTTGTGACAGGGACACCAATGAGACGATAAACATCGCCCGAGTTCACGGTTGTGGCGGCCCTTGACAATTTATTGGCTCTTTGGTTACCATATATGTCCCCATGTCCTGGAACTCATGTAAGGGTCGAAAGTCTCGCTATCTCTTCAAGAGACGACCGGAATTCTCGAACATTTCTCGAAGTAGTGTACACGTTGTCCAGGGATCTGATAGCTGCTTTACTATCAGTAAGAATATGAATATTGCCGCCCAATATCCCACGATACTAAATTTTCGCTACGGCTATTCTAATGGCCGCTATTTCGGCCTTAACTATGCTACAGTGATCCGGTAGTCTGATTGATAGTTGCAAATTCAACTCCTCCGAAAAGATTCCACAGCCTGCTCTTTTTTAATTTCGAACCGTCTGTAAAAATTAGGATGACATTCTCCCCAAAGTTTAGGGCATTATCATTATCACCGTACTATGACCTATCCGGGATGTTCCTTATGATATCCGGATCGAAGACAGGTTCTGGTATGGTCCGTGTGACAGCTCACATTGATTAGGTCCAGAATTTTGGCATGACCACAGTTCCTATGCATCCATGCTTTCGTGGCGTCTAAACGCATTGCGGTGTTCGCTGCTATTTTCCTCGCCTCAATGTCCGGTGGTAACCAGTTTAGGATGGTAAACTGTGCCGTAGTTGAAGTAGTTCTAAGTGTTTCTGTTATCATGATTGCCACCAGTCTCATAATGAGTTTGAATTTTATTCTTTGAGACACAAAAACGATCTTTATTTATCCATGGCTCTTGGATGCATATAATCTCCTCCGTAGCTGATATTATTCGGAGGAGTAAAGCAGCTAATGCCGCTTTTGAATGGTGATGGTTGATTTGTGTGACTACACTACACTACAGTTAATCGCTGTGGACGGCAGTTATGTTGGCGTCTTCTGGGTCGTCGCCAGATTCCAAGAGGTCGTCCTCATCTACTGGATACCAAGTAAGTGTCTTCGTTGACAGCTGGACATGCCGATTTATCATCTTCGAAGTTGGAGCTCCCTTGAGCTGAAGACTTTCTTTTATTGTAGCTTTTGTATACACGCAGAAAGATGGAGTCAAATCCATAGAAAACCCTTCCTTGTGTCTCTCTAAGTGGCAAAAGTGTGACACTATTAAGTATTATGGTGGTCTTCCTGAAGTCTTCCATCGCTTCAGTAACCTTCACAACTTTTCAGTCCTGTTTGGGTAGTTGAGAATTACTGTATTGAAGAATTGCTAGGATTTCTATAGAGTCGGAGGGTTCAGCGGGAATCTTGGCCATAGATCGTGGCCTCTGCTCAAGAACGTATTACTTCGAGTCTGCTGCCTTGTACAGTTGCGCTGGGTTCAACTGCAACGAATTTGATGTGTCCCTGATACTAGCCCGCATCATGACTTTGCGGCGGTGGTCCGAGTCGCTCTCGAAAGAATTTTAGGAACGCCACAGTAAGGGAAACGACAAAGTATTTGAAATTTCTTGAGGAAATAGAGCCATCACTGTTATTACGGTCTATGATCGCCCAGATAAGGTGGTCATTAGCGACACCCCTTTACGATCCTTGTAGTGTCCTTGCAAAATATAATTTGGATCTTTTGGAGTCCTCAGACTGCTGTCGTTTAGGCGCTAAATCGGATGACTTCCATTTAGTTTTGTCATCCTCTGCAGGAGGTACGCTACCTTTTAACTCCTCGATGTTGGATTGTACCCACTGGGGAGAACTCATTTCCTGCTCCGTGAGATCGTCGAACGGTTTGTCACCGAGCCGATTAATTATTCTATAGGCGAAACGTCTGGTATTAAAGGCCTTTCTCGAAGGTGTTTTGTGCCTAGAGGGAATAGTATTGGAAGTCGAGGCCATTGAGGCCGAGGGAGGTGCTACAGAGAGAATCGAATTATTATTCGCATTTTCTCTTTGCTCAGCTGTAGGCACTAAGGAAGCTGAATTAGCGATCATATAGTATCTTGTTGCGTCATCAGCACCTGATGCAGGTGTTTCGATAGGATTACATCCCATCAGGACCGTGGGAGCTATTGAATATTGACTGCCCTTTGGCGGACATATATCCCTTAGCCGTCCACTGTGGAAAAACGGGCATTATAGATTACGGTATTAACTAATGTCACTGCCGCTTCTCTAGATACCAGTGTGACTCTGGAACATCTTCGTACTTCAGCCCTTGCATAGCGCCAAAGATACCCATTCCCCGATACTTTACATTCCAGGTAGCCCCAAAGAAAAAAATGCTATGCTGTGAGATGACCATGAGGTGTTGGATCGTTGATTAAAACCATTGGAATTCTGTAGAGCTGGTATGCTTTCTATGAGAAACTTTACTTAATTCTTTCAAAAAAAAAAAGTAAGAAAGTTTCAGTTTAAACCGACTTACATGTATAAAACCTCACCCTCAATATAAACTTAAAATTTGTGGCCTTTGCTAGCCCAGTGTAAGCGACGTATATTAGCAATTCGTTGGTGCCGGGTTCGATTCCCGATGAAAAATTACTTTTCTAGTACTTTCGAGTTCTCCAGCAAACAATCGGATTAAATGCCCGATCGAGTGCCGATAAATTGAAAATCGGTATAAAGATATTTCACCCCAGCTACTTCCTCCAGCGGTTACAACAACTTAACAACAACAACATAAAATTTGCAAGTATAAAAATTTTAGGTATTTATTTACATTTTTATGGAAGCTATCAGAAGGGACGTGACTAGACTTCCAGTTTTTTCTGCAAAACTATTATTTGAAGACAACATAATCCATGCAAAGTTTTAAAGCAGTTGGTTACGTCTTTTAAAAATTATCGAGCATACTAGCCGGACAGACAAACGCATATGGTTCAAAGGAAACTAGGGTCTAAAGTGACTCCTTCTATGTGTTACCCTTTTGAGTTGGATCTAATGATATATTCCCTAATACCCCTAGGGCAAAAGTATAACAATGAATGTAGAATCTATTTCACACTTCAAGTATTACCTAACTTAGGGCACTTAACTTTATCTACTATTACCACCTTATTTCGGCGCCTTGTTTGTTTGACTCCTTCTTCTGCTGTTATATTTAATAAGTTTGTTCTCAGGGATAATTTGATTTTGACCTCCTCCTACTCCTCCTCTTGCACCTCTGCTGTCCGCCACAGTTGCCATTGAAGGCTGGAAAAAATGAAATTATTTATGAGATTATTGGTTAGTTCGTGTCGTATTGTTAGGGCTCATTTCAAGCTCAATTTGATTTGTAATCTTATCCCTCCTTCAATCTGATCATTTTTTTTTTGTGTTGTGTCTGGCATTTTGCTCTCTGTAAATAAAATCAATTTCTGTTATGGCATCAATGTAGTTAACCTTTTTTTTTGATTCGTCGTATCGGTAACATTTGTTGTGGTACACTTGTGATAATACCATGAGGGAAGATATCCTAAGAGGTCTAGTCAGAGTAAGTTTGAAAACTATTTTTTCCTTGAGGTTGATAGTGAATACAGTTTTCGAGTATTGCATTTGTAACAAAAGACATACGGAACGAACTAACAAACAAACTAACAGACATACAAACAAACAAATTCACAAACATCTTCTCTTTAAAATATTACACAGTACAACAAATGATTTTGGGACTCAATTCTAAGAAATGTACTTGAAAGTAAATCGAAAAATAAGAACTTTTGCATCATTCGTTTTGTCAAGTTAGCTGCATTAATAACACAGTACAACACACGATTTTGGGACTCAATTCTGAGAACTGCACGTGAAAGTAGCAATAAAAAAATAAAGTTCTGCATCATTTGTTTTGTCAATTTATATGCCATAATAATTTAATATCGATTTGAAGTTAGTAAGTATCGTATAGGGGAATTTGTCATGTTTTAGGAATTTGTTTATGTTTATTATGGCGTATGATTATCATAAGTCATATTCCACGTAAATCATACGCCACGAAGTAAAACAGTTTTATTGGTACTGCTACAAAATAAACCCAGTTCCAAATCATTGATGAATGGAAAAGTGAAACTGTTGCTTAAATAGGGAAACGTTATATGATCTCAATTCTTGGAATTTCAATTCTTAATTTTTTTAAATTTGTTTCAGCTAAATCGGACTAGTGGTTCTCGAGTTATGTCAAACAAAAGAGCCTAAAACATGACAAATTTCCCTATACGATACTTACTAACTTCATACCGATATTATTTTATTATGGCATGTAAATTGACAAAACACATGATGCAGAACTTTTTCTTTTTGGGACTACTTTCACGTGCAGTTCTCAGAACTGAGTCCCAAATCAATGAGCTGTAAAATTTTGTACTGTTAAGGGTATGTTAAGAGTGGAGTCATTTTTTAATTGTATACCAATTAACAATTACAATTAAATCAGGTTATTCCTTTAATCGAGACACCATATTTATATCACTTCAATTGTACTAAAGCTTTCTTATCGGACACATTCCCCCACCACCCTAGTATGTAACAACAATCCGCATAATGCATGAACCTAACCGTATTCTGCGGAACAGACAAAACATCTCATAACATCTCTCCACCATCACCAACGCTACGTAACAACAAGAACGTCAATCGTGACTCTTGTTAATTTGTCGGACAGAACGTGTTGCACCAGACGACTGACGATCGACCATAGTTTCAAGGCGAAGAAGGAGGTGCCAACACCAAAAACAATAGGATAGGATTCTTGCGCAACTTTAGTAGATTTTGCTAAAAAAAATCTGTTTCAGTTTGTTTTGTATACAAGTGCGAATCAAGTGCGGAAAAGCAAAAGACGTAATATAAATTGTAAAATTATTGGAAAATAATGAGCCTTCCACATAAAACAAAAAATTCTTAAGTTCATGCCAAGTTAAATAATATATAGAAAGTAACTATACGCAGAGAAGGAATGTGTGCGACTTTGTGCGTTTTATAAAATAATGCTATAAAATATCACTAAGCTTCTACAAAAACATAAGATACGGGTAAAGAATTAACATTAGTACCAGTACCAACAGTTATTGTTAAGGCGCCATAAATAATTATTTCTGTATTCCATATTTCTGAAACTTCCGACATCACACTATATTGGCACACAAACGGGAAGTGTTTAGCAAAACAGAAATTACGCGTAAGGTT
Organism: Muscina levida; assembly: GCA_964034835.1. Lineage (NCBI taxonomy): Eukaryota > Metazoa > Arthropoda > Insecta > Diptera > Muscidae > Muscina > Muscina levida. The sequence continues at coordinate 22,826,182 of OZ035882.1, read as the reverse complement.
TCATAAGTTTTTATATGCATCAGTATTTAATACAAATAATAAAATTATATTATTTCCGAAATGTGGACAAAAGTTCAGAATTTGAATTTAGAAAATATAATACCAGAAAAAGATTACGTAACCACAAGAATTACTGTCTCTTCTCTTCTTAAATAAAACCTAACACAATCGTATTTCCAATACACCTCAGAACAGATCAAGTTTCTCTAGTTTTAGAGTAAGTATCGCTCTCTTCCTCTTTAATGCCATCAGCAACAGAAATATATCTATCACGTGGAAAAACATTTCAAGCGCTTCGGTCTTTTGCGCTCCATAGATAGCTCGCCATACCAAGCTTATATAATAGCTCTTTCACTTGATCCATCCATTTTCAAGCTGACATGATTATTTTTGTTTATGGCGGAGCCAAGGTACACAAAATCATCTACCACTTCAAAGTTTTTGTTGTCAACGTTCACGCACCGTCTCAAACGAGTAGATAACTTGTTCGTTGAAACAAATAGCCTGTTTTTGTCCTCATTAATCACCAGACCCACTGCTGTCGACTACTTCTCAATGCTCGAAAAGGCAGCAGTAACATCCCGCATCGGCATACGCGAGCAACATGTGGCTTTTGTTAAAGATTGTGCCAATTGTGTTTACTGCTGCCTTCCGAATGATCATCTTCATTATGATGTTAAAGAGATCGCAAGACAGGCTATCACCTTCTCTAAAGCTACGCTTGGTAGAAAATGGCTGTGTTGGGTTTGTGCCTATTTTCACAGAAGACTTCGTTTCAGTTAGTGTCAACCCGAAAAATCGTTTCAGCTTCGCGGGGTTACCAAACTCAGCCATAGCTTCTAATAGTTTCTGTCATATCGGACTGTCGACTGCAGCTTTGTAGTCGAGAAACATATGGTATGTGTCGATTTGCATTTCTTGAGTCTTCTCCAGGATTTGCCGTAGTGTGAATATCTGGCCGATCGTGGATTTACCAAGTCTAAAGCCACAATGATAAGGTCCAATCAGGTTCGCCAGAATGGGCTTTAGTTTTTCACATAACACACTAGACAGGACCTTGTATGCGATGGGTAAAAGGCTAATACCGCTAATAAGCATGAGACATTGGACACTCAGATTCCAATTATTGGGCATGCATTCCTTGATGATTCCAAATCATGTTTATGAGCTGGTGCATGCATGTTACCTGGCTTTAAAAAGCTCTGCCGGTAGTCCCGCGGGTAGCTCCGGCAGCTTTGTTATTTTTAAGCCGTGCAATTGACGTGCTGATCTCGTTTAGGCTCGGTGGTGGACAGTCTACTCCGTCCTCTATGATTGGTGTTATTGCGTCACTTATGCTGCCTTCGGAAACGAGAACAGATCGAAAGTATTCCTTCCATATTTGCAACACACTCTGAGTGTCAGTGACCAGATTTCCGTCTCTATCTTTACAGGTGGGGATACCTGGTCCAAAACCTTTGCTTTTTACCTTTAGGTAGAACTTTGGGGCTTCACCTCTATCCCTGTAATTTTCTATCCCAGGGATAGAGGATATCTCTCTTTTCTTCCAAAAACACTATTTTCCGCCTGAAGAGTCGTGCCATCTCCCTCTTCTTGTCATTATAACGCTCCGTCACTGCACGCGTTGCCATTGGGCAAAACTGCAGCCCTGTATGCAGCATCCTTTTCTACAGACATTTCGCGACATTCCTTATCGTACCAGTGCTTGTCAAATTCTAACTGCAGTTGGCCATTGTTCAATGGGAAATTTATCTATCATTCATGCAACTGCCATTCTTTGAATCTTTGAGAGTTCTAAAAAACATTTATTTGTTTAACTCATATTATTGGAAGTTTTTAATTACAAATAGTTTGAAAAGCTGCTATAAACTTTTAGTCAATCTAAAATGAAGTTGAGTGATACCATAAAGAAGAAAATTATATTATTAGGGTATTACTAAAATGAGAACAGAGATCTAGCAATGGAAAATGCTAGGTTTCCACCCTACTCAACTACAACAAAAAGATGGGGTAATAAAGCCGCACACTCCAACCAACTCCAACGTTCACAGTACTGACTCATATGTGTATATTATGAACGCTTTATTTCTATTCAGATGAGTTGATAAAGTATAAATAGACACTCTTTTATGATGTGATTCTGTGATTCTGCAAATTGACAGTAGATCATTGAACTTTCCACTGAGACTACATCAACTCCAGCATATCATCATCACTTGACAATATCTCATGGTGATGGCAAAAACCACTTCAATGGTCAAGTGCGATTAATGTGATTATGCGTAAACGTAATGAACACATGACGATGGAGTCAACACATCACCACTGTACGCAATATCCGCATAAAGAATAAAGTCATTGACGTCATTTCATCCAGATAAAGATATAGGAATCTACATGAATGGGCGTAATTAAGGGAAATGATGTGTCACAAGTTTGTGCAATTTGGTTTAGTAAAAAGCATATGAGTAATTTATAATAATATGGTAACGGTAGAGCGATTTATGACATAGCAAATATAAAAATATAAAAATATAAAAATATAATAATATAAAAATATAAAGATATAAAAATATAAAAATATAAAAATATAAAAATATAAAAATATAAAAATATAAAAATATAAAAATATAAAAATATAAAAATATAAAAATATGAAAATATAAAAATATAAAAATATAAAAATATAAAAATATAAAAATATAGAAATATAAAAATAAAAAAATATAAAAATATATAACAATATAATAATCTATACGCACCCTCCACTCTCTAATCAAAAATAAAACCAGTAAAGAAATTTCTGTCAGGTGAACTGACTGATAAATACCATCACCCATACGACTTTAAGTCGTATGGCCAGACAAGACGTATAATAAAACTGTAGAAAAGGTAAAAGCCCACAAATTTAAAATGTTAAAATTGTTGTGCGAATTAATCAATATCCCTGGGCATATTGTAATTTTTATGGTTTACCGAAAGGTTCTAACTGTGAGTCAAAGAAAATTATTTGATTAAATTGAACTAGTTAATTTGCACAACAACAATTTCAAAAGAAATCATAATTTCTAATGGGTAGCGTAAACCCGGTTTTTTAGGTTTCACTTGTAAATACAAAATATTAAAAGTAACATATTCTTAACGAAGTATAGGAGATTTGAGTAGGGACACAACGTGTCCAACGTTCAATTAACGTTTACTTTCTGCACAATTTTAATATTTTTAGTTTTCCAAAAATAGGTTATTATGTATGGGAGGTACGAGAAGGCGTCGGCCAATTTGGTCCAAATTCAATCTGGAGTCAAACTATCATAAACGTACATCTTTTGCATAATATGACTGAATTCATTGTACTTAGAAAAAAAGATACGATTATAAAGCTATTAGTGTGAATTCGGTTATTTGCATGGAAGTTACCAGAAGGGGCTTGTCAAAGTTTTCGGTATTTTGAGAATTTGTCTTCTGTTATAAGATATTTAAATTCTTCTTCTTCTTCTTTAATGGCAGCAACAACAGAAATTTATCTATCAGTAGCCGTACGTAGAAAAGTATTCCAGGCGCTTCGGTCTTTTGCGCTCCGTAGATAGTTCGTCACACCAAGCTTATATAACAGCTCTAATACCTGGTCCATCTATCGGAGTTATAGTCGCCCCTCCATTCCCACTACTTCATTTTGGAAAATATTAATACTGGTTAGTTTTCATACGGATCAGTTAAGGTTTATTCAAGTTTACGTGCCCACCAGCCAGCCAGACAGATGGACATACCTCAATCGTTTTAAAAAGTGCCGAATATGGTTTTAAGACACTTGGGGGTATAACTCGTCTTATTTCTTTTGTTGATAGCGAAGCATTCTTTGTTCGTTGAAACTAATAACTACGTTTTGTCCTCGTTCACCGTTAGACCCAATTTCGCTGATTCCTTATGTGAACCTGAGAAGGCTGCAGTCGCATCTCGCAATTTTCGACCATGATGTCAACGTCATCAGCGTACGCGAGTACCATGTGGCTTTTATTGATTATCGTGCCACTCGTGTTTACTGCAGATTTCCTGATTATCATCTAAATCACTATGTTGAAGAGATCACACGATAGGCAGTCACCTTGTTTTAGGCCTCATCTGGTATAGAATGGCCCCATAAGGAATACCAAACTCAGTCATGGCTTCGAGTAATTTCTGCCGTATCGGGCTGTCGAAGGCAGCTTAATAGTCGACGAAAAGGTGGTACGTGTCGATCTGTTTTTCTTTGGTTTTTTCCAGGATTTGCCTAATTGTGAATATAAGGTCAGTTGTAGAGTAGAGGCGTTTTGTCGTAGAGGCGTTTTGTCGTAGAAGTTGCGAGAGCTGGTTGGAGTAGGCAGTAGCTATCTCTTTGTGTTTGGTTACGTGCGTTTCCTCTGCAAATGTGTAAATGTAGTGTCAGTTACTATCCATATATCAAACTGTATCTCTCTAGGTCTTAAATACAGTTATGCCACGCCCTCTCCGCCCACTGATAAAAAAAAACATTTTCGTCTGTAAAATTTTACCAGAAGTGCAGAGTTCTATGTCCAATTTGTATCTCTCTAAGACTAAAATACAGTTGTGCCACACCTCCTCCGCCAACTTATTGAAAAAAACTTCAGGTGCATATTCATACTTGTGTTGCCGAGTACTATCTGGGCATGAAATTTTTTCTCCCTAGTTTTAAAAAATATTGTGCCAAGCCTACTCCGCTCATAGGTTAAAAAATTTAAAAAACGTATAGCCTATAGATATTTTCATATAGTACAGTAACTCCCTACCAAACAACTATGTAACGCGGCTCAGTCATTTAGGCGTGATTTGCCACAAACAACTTAACAGACAATTATAGGGATGTAAATCTTAAGAAATAAAATCCCTAAATGTGTAATTTCATAATGAAAAAACTTTTTTCTATATCACAATTTATACATTATTTTATTATCGTTTAAAAAGTAAAAAGACTTTCGACCCAGGCTGTGTCAAAATTTTAAATTAACAAATTTTTTCCAAATTTTCTTATGTATTGTATAGATATACTATATACTTTATCTATATACAGCCATGGAACCGCGCCGGCAAGCATTCTTATTTCCACTTTATATGCCAAAACTTTCGGAATCTCTGCAAAGCCTCCGACCTTGATGTGTTTACAGTCTCAGGCAGTGTTAAGCAAAAGAAAGCCGCAGCCACAAATATGCATCCGCCCTGAATTCTTAGACTTGCAGCAATATTCTCCGTCGTGGTACATATAATAACAATATGCAGTATTTGCTCGATTATAATGCAAATTGTCATAAAAAAGGGTTTCACCCTAAGTGGGAAAGCATCGGCTAGATACACCGAAGTATAGGGCGTATAGAAACCCACGAAAAATTCTATTGCAATATAAAAATATTTAGTTATAGCTAAATCCCAATCATCGCATGTGTTACATAATAATTTGGCTAGAAGTAAGAAAAGAACAGCAATGCATGCCATAGGAAACTTGGAGGGTATCAAGCGGCCGATTTTGTCTACAATAGTTAAAGCTATTAAGCTACCGAAAATGCGGCCGATAACAGCCGCGGCTGGTACCCATATAACTGATTCTACGGCCATGCTATACTCGAAGCCTAAATTCAATGGCAGAGAATTGGATAGAGCCAACATCATACTGCGAAATAAAGCCATTTTAAGCAATGGTAAAATACCCTGGACCAGACTTTGCCCTATGGTCAAATTTTGTTGTTCGACTACATATTGCTTTTGTGGCTCAAGAACAGTGTACGCTTCCCCGGTGTCAAGTCGCGGTTTGTAAAGACGCTCTATACTGTCCACAGCAACTGGTTCATTGTTCTTGCGCAAATGGTAAATGGGGGATTCGATGACATATCTTAGGCATACAACCGTCAATTGTCCAAATAAAATGTCTAAAATTCCATGCATACGATTGGGTGGGAAATCTACATTGTTAATACCCCAGTAGGAAGTGTAAATCATTTGTATAGCTATGCCTACGGTTATGCAACACTGTTCAAAGGCCACTCGTGCACCACGGCAGGAATCTTGAGCTATTTCGGAGGCATTCATTAACATGGGCACTAGGCTTAGACCAACTCCTATGCCATTAAGGTATCGACCGGCCAACAAGACTCCATATACGTAAGGATGACTAATAAATGCAATACCGCCGAAAAAATTAAGCCCCGCCGTTGCGAACTGATTGAGATAAATAGTACATTAGTTATAATCGCATTTATGTTTAAGTTTGTGTTATTATTTATTTTTGTTTTACGAACCATTAAGTGTTTCATTGAAAATATTCGTCTCAACGGCACTGATATTACCGCTCCAATTATGACACCAATAAACCATGAGTAACAAAATGATTTCATGGGTCCAACTAAACTTTGTTGAAACCATCCCACACTTAAGGCCAAATTCATACCGGCTGATAAGAAAATGAATCCTCCTGAAATGTAAGAGATATCATATGTTAAGAATGGATTAAAAAAATTAGAAATTTATTACATAACTTGTATATTAGTATTAACTTAGTAATAATTCTTGTCATAACATTACACAGTACAACATTTTTCAGCTCTTTGATTTGGGACTAACTTCTGAGAATTGCAAGTGAAAGTAGCCCCAAAAAGAAGAAATTCTGCATCATTCGTTTTGTCAAGTTACATGCCATAATAATTTAATATCGATTAGAAGTTAGTAAGTATCGTATAGGGGAATTTGTCACGTTTTAGGCTCTTTTGTTTGACATAACTCGAGAACCACTAGTCCGATTTAGCTGAAACAAATTTAAAATAAATTAAGAATTACAATTCTTTAATCTGTTCATATAACGTTTCCCTACATAAGCAACATTTTCACTTTTTCATTCATAAAATGATTTTGAACTGGGTTTATTTTGTAGCAGTTACAATAAAACTGTTGTACTCCGTGGCGTATGATTTTCGTGGAATATTACTTATGATAATCATACGCCACCATATAATATTAATGTTATGTCAAACAAAAGAGCCTAAAACGTGACAAATTACCCTATACGATACGCACTAACTTCAAATCGATATTAAATTATTATGGCATGTAACTTGGCAAAATGAATGATGTAGAACAACTTCTTTTTGGGGCTACCTTCACGTGCAGTTCTCAAAAATGATTGTCAATCCAAAATCATGTGTTGTGCTGTGGCGTACTTTAGGAAATAGCAAAATACTTGGTGGGAATTATTATTGGTGACAGCAGAAACTCTAATAAAAATTGTTGTTGTGTCGTAGTCACGGAAGTTTCTCTCCTTTTCCTTAACATTTTCTGAACATCCAGGAAATTTTTTGTATCCTCAATTAACAAACGTTCGTTTAATTATCGTTTCTTTGTCCTTCGGAATGATCAGTGTGAGTCTTCTTGTGGAGGAGTTGTTGTATCCTCTAGACCAGTTATAGGCAACCCATAGTCTCGCGAGGTCGGCAATAATCAACGGACAGAGAAACAACATTCAAGGATTTTTGCGAGCGCATGAGATTACTTTTTATCCGTGTACAATTCGACAGCGCTGACACTTCTTCTTCATATTGTTGTGAGCGTGCGTCTGATTATGCCTGCCACTGCTCTAGATAAATACACTCATCCTATGTATAATATTCTATAAGGCGCTACGAAATAACCTCCAACAAAATTATCACCAATGAAATAATCCCGGATGGAATATCCCGCAAAATCAAATAAAATGACACTCAAGAATAAAAACCAGTAAGAAAGTTTCAGTCGGGCAACCCAACTTATGTTACATGTACCCTCACCCATAGTAAACCATAAAATTTTCTATTTTATATATATAGACTAGTGGGCCCGGCAATGCTTCGCAATGCTTCGAAAACGGTACTTAAGCTCGACAATAATATGTTGAGTTTATTTACTTATGTAACTTATTTAAAGTAACTCCTTAACATTAAAGTAATTGGTTAACTTTATTTTTATTATTATAAGTCATATCTATAGTGCCGACATGTAGTTTAAGTTTTTTCTGTATATAGGGCGAAAAACCACTTCTTCTAAAATCGGAATCAGACATTCCTCTAAATTATTTATTTTGATCCGTAGTAGCGTGAACCATATGTATACTAACTATCTCTTTGGTCATAAAAAAAACAATTTTGTATTGCCTTCTTTTATTGACCGCAAATGAAAATTCCGTTTGAAGCTTCATGCCTTTAGCCATAAAAACTTCTTTTGTTATGTCTTCTTCTCACACGGATCAAAAAAATCCGGAATACTTTTTTTTGTATTGAACTCGTATTACCATTTTTAGAGATAAAATTGGTCACCAACGTTTGGCTTAAAAAAGTGATGGTCTCACGCGCTGTATGGCATGTTACACCGTCGTGTTGGAACCATTTCTCGTTCAAATAATGTGCAATGACATGATAAATAAAAAAAATCATTATATTAATTTACGTTAAGTGTATCGAAATGATACAACAAATTCGGCTCAAAAAATCAGTTGATCGTCCACTGGCTCTAGTTCTTCTACCAGTTGGAATTTATATGAATGTAGGCCAAGATCTTTCCTCAGCATTTGCAGAGACCGAGTTGCTGAGAAAGACGTCGGTTCGATAAATTCGAGTCCCAGTCACACTAACGTCTACAGCGTCGATGGCTCCTATAAGCTGCTCAGATGGATCATTATATGCACCCTCAACTTCACAAAGGACTTCATAAGTTTGGCGAACAGAACGTGCATTTTGAAAATACATTTGCAAGGTATGTAAACGTTGTTCTTGTTTAGTTGTTACATGGTGATACTAAAAGAAAGTCTATCACACTTCATTAGTATGACAGCTAGATTTACACTTATACCTATCAGAAGTTCTATATGTCAAGAAAAATACCCCATACATAGGTTATTTACATTTGTTTGCTAATGTTACTTTTGATATACTATAAAAATTTAACCATTGTAGTATAACTACAATGAATATTGCTTAATTTTTCTATCTATATGATTTATTACCAATTCGCTCTCCTGAAAAGTAATTGAAAAATACATACCTGTAAAGTAAATTTAAAACAAATCACTATTTTTTAGTCTGCGCATCCTCAACTGCCTGGTGTACGGACCATTATTTGATACAGTTAAAAAGTTTTCTATTGAAGTGCGTTGGCTGCGCCTCGGCACTTTTAACTTATATAGTTCGAAATAGCCTGATCATTAGGGCGAATCAATTAGTTCGCGTCAAAAAAAAAACCTCTTAATCGTATACCAGTATTGGAATGTACGAAGAATTCTTAGAAAATGTCACTAATAAACTATATGTCTAAAATCAATTCCTAGTTCGCGCTGAGAAGCATGAATGTTTCAGGTAGAGATATTTTTTTAGCAATGAGCAATTATTCAGTTACTTCAGATCTATGGGCCCCGGCTCTAATTTTTACCTACTATTTCGATGTTTGGAGATCAAGACGAATGATTTTTAAAAACTTAATTTCTGTATGCCAACTCTCAGACACCATAACTTTTTAACCAATACATAGATTTGCTTCTGTAATACCTCATTTAGTTTGTTGGGAAGACAGTTTTTTCGCAGAAGGTCTCAAAAAATATATATCTGAAGTCTTTGGTTTGTGCTCATTTAAAAACAAAAAAAAAACTCTATCTGAAATCTTCATGGTTCCCAACGCGAGCTAGGAATTGATTTTAGACACATAGTTTATTTGTGAAATTTTCTTAAAATTCATCGTAGATTCCGATTTTGGTTACGATTTTTGCGAATAAAAAAATTGGCCCACCTTACTGTTTATATCTCTAGGCAAACAGCAATATACTGTGGAATTTTGACAGTTACAACTGTTTGTTTTAAAAGGGGTGTGGAACAGCCCACAGGTAACAGTACCACTTGGTAAAATTTTCGTATCAATCGGTCTATTAGAAAAGCAGTTCGAGTGATTCTTTAAAAGAGGGCGTGGCACCGCCCGCTTGCACCTCGTCTGTAATTCTAACTGTACGAACAACATATATACAAAATCTCATCTTCATACCTCTGATAGTTCATGAGATATAGCCCTTTTGATTTTCAAGTTGTATGGGCGGTGCCACGCCCATTTATCCAATCACAATCAAATATAGCCAGGGACTATCAACAGGTCAACAGTACCACTTGGTAAAATTTTCGTATCAATCGGTCTATTAGAAAAGCCGTTAGAGCGATTTTTGAAAAGAGGGCGTGGCACCGCTCACTTGCACCCTGGCTGTAATTCTAACTGTACGAACAACATATATACCAAATCTCATCTTCATACCTCTGACAGTTCATGAAATATAGCCTTTTTAATTTTCAAGTTGTATGGGCGGTGCCACGCCCCTTTATCCAATTACAACCAAATGTAGTCAGGAACTATCTACAGGTCAACAGTACTTCATGGTAAAATTTTTGTATCAATCGGTCTATTAGAAAAGCCGTCTGAGCGATATTTGAAAAAAGGGGCGTGGCGCCGCCCACTTTTTGAAAAAATAAAACCTTTTAAACCATCCGGAAGCTATAGCGAACAAAACAAAAAAAAAATTTTGAAAATCGGTCCAGCCGTTTTTGAGTTTTAGCGAGACAACTGCACATCGATTCATTTTTATATATAAGACTAGCTAACCCGGCAAACGTTGTTCTGCCATACAACTTCGAACCCTGCTAACTTTGTCTCGCTCCAAAGTTATATGAGCTCCAGGGTAATATTAATACATATAGTTAAAATTTTAATGTAATTTATTTGAATTTATTCGAAATTAGTGAAGAGCGATCTGATAAACAATGTATTTCGATTTGTTTTCCGGCGCAAAAACAAACATTGAAGACGGTTTGCCGACACGCGAACAGGAAAAGTACAGCTGACCGTGCGAAAAGCAGGGGAATTCGAGATTGATCCCACAAACTTCCAACAATTGGCTTTGCGATTTATTGATTGTCATCACAAAAGCCAATCGAATGGTTTATTTAATTCGCTTGAATTCGAAAGGACGATCTATTTTTCCATTCGAAAAGTCATTTTTGAATAATTATCCGAAATTTTCCATATTAACATCGTCCAAAATTATCAAATCAAACATTAAAATAAAAAATTTCGTCGAAAAAGAAAATTCAATTTTTATTTAATTTTTCGTAATATTCCAACAAACATTTTTCCATTCGAAAAGCCACTACCGAACAATGGCTTACAAAATTTTATACGAAAATTCAATTTGCGATTTTCATCAAATCAAGTAATATAATGCAAAATTTCGGTGAAAAAATCCAAGTTTTTCGAGCATTTCCGGAATTTTCCGAGTTTTCCACCAAGAATTTTTCTATTTTTCCATTCAAAAAGTCGTTTCGGAATAATTATCCAAAATGCAAAATTTCGTCGAAAAAAAATTTAATTTTTTTTTAATTTTTCCGTAATTTTTTGAATTTTTTTAACAAATATTTTCTATTTTTCGATTCGAAAATCCATTGCGTAAGAATTCCATACAAAAAGGCAGTTTTCGAATTTACCTATTTTCCGACTTTTCCGAAGGATTTTTCCCAAATTTTCTTTCACATAAACATTCTCCTGGCAATTACGAACAACTGAAAAAAATATTGAGCAAAATCGGCCTAGCCGTTCTCAATTGATGAATGACTATATGAATTACTATTACACCATTTTTATATATATAGAAATTATTTATCCCGTTAAATTTTCCGGAATTTTCCGAGTATTTCGCTAATAATTTTCTATTTTTGCATTCGAAAAGCTATTTCGTAACAATTGCACACAATTTTCCCGGCGTTTCCTAGGGATTTTCCCAAAATTTTTTGCCATAAAAAATTCCTGCCAATTATGAAAAATTAAAAAAAAATGAGCAAACTGGGACAACGTTCTTTCTTAATAAATTACTATACATTTTTCACACTATATTTCACAATAATCCGAAATTTTTCAGCAACACAACGAATTTTGCAGCTTTACGTCGTCTGAAATCATCAAATCAAACGATACAATGGAAGGTTTCGTCGAAGTTTTCCACCAAGAATTTTTTCTATTTTTCTATTCGAAAAGTCATAATTTTTCGAAATTGCTCACATTAACATCGCCCAAAATAACCAAAACATACGATAAGATGCAAAATTTTGTCGAAAAAAAAGAAATTTTTTTGACGTTTTCCATCATTTTCCAACTAAAATTTTCTATTTTTCCATTCGAAAACCGACAAAAATTTAATTTGCGATTGACCTCAAATCATGCGATGAAATGCAAAATTTTGCGGAAAATTTTAAAATTATTCGATTTTTTTGGAATTTTCCGAGTTTTTCACCGAGAATTTATCTATTTTTCCATTCGGTAAGTCATTTTGGAATAATTATCCGAAATATTTCGCAAGTTACGTCGTTCAAAACTATCAAGTCGTACGACAAAACGCAAAATTTCGTCGAAAAATAGTATTAAAATTTTTGATTTTTTCCGGAATTTTCCGAATTTTCCAACAAAATTTTTTATTTTTCCATTCGAAAAATCATTCGTAACAATTGCACGCAAAATTCCATACAAAAAAGCAATTTTCGGTTTTTCCAATTTTCCGGCTTATCCGGAGGATTTTCCCAAAATTTTCTTTCGTAAAAACCTACTCCTGGCAATTACGAATAACTGAAAAAAAAATTGAGCCAAATCGGTCCAACCGTTCTCGAGTTTTGCGCTTAGCAACACATTTAGCGACTTATTTTTATATTATAGATTACTCCATATCTAAAGTGGGCGGAGTAGTACATTTGTATGGAAGGTACCAGAAGGGGCGGCGCTCGACTTTCAGATTTGTTCTCCAAAACATAAGTCTATTTTAGCTTAACAAAATATAGAATTTGGGCACGGTCGTGTCGAGTGTATTGAAATTAATACTCCATTTACATTTGTATGGGAGGTACCAGAAGGGGCGTGGCTAGACTTCCAATTTTTTCCCGAAACTAATCCTGTTTTAGCTTTACTAAATACAGAATTTCGGTACGATCCCGTTAGGTGTACCGATATTATTACTCCATCACTAAAGTGGGCGAAATTGTACATTTGTATGGTAGGTACTATAAGGGGATTCGCTCTCGATTTCTTAAGTGGACGGAATGATGTATTTGTATGGGAGGTACCAGAAGAGGCGTGTCTAGACTTCCAGACTTTTTTTTGCCAAAACTTTATCCTGTTATAGCTTTACTTAATACAGAACTTAGGCACGATCGCGTTGGGTGTACCGGTATTATTACACCATCACTAAAGTGGGCGAAATTGTACATTTGTATGGGAGGTACCATAAGGGGCTTCGCTCGACTTCCAGAGTTGGTCTCCAAAAACTTAAGCCTATTATAGCTTAACAAAATATAGAATTTGGGCACGATCATGTCGAGTGTATTGATTTTATAACTCTATCTCTATCTTACTCTATAAGTGGGCGGAGTGGTACATTTGTATGAGAGGTACCAGAAGGGGCGTGTCTAGACTTCCAAATTTTTGTACAAAAACTTTATCCTGCTTGAGCTTTACTAAATACCGAATTTTTTGCACGATCGCGTTAGGTCTATTTACAATATTAATGGGGCGGTATCAGATGGGGCGCGGCTAGACTTCTTGTTTTTTTTCTCCAAAACAGTGTCCTGCTATAGCTTTACTAAATAAAGAATCGCGTTGAATTTATTGATCTTATTACTTCATCTCTAAAGTGGGAAAATATGAACTCGTGCAAAATTTCTAGACATTAGGTTGCGTCTTTCGAAAGTTTCGTGCGCACCAGCTGGAAAGACGGACATGGCTCAAACGACTTAAAATGTCATGAATCGAATTTGGTCCAAAGAAACCTAGTGTCTTAAGTGACTCCTTCTATGTGTTATACTTTTGGGTCTAATCAAATGATATATATACCCTACGACCCGTAGGGTGAGGGTATACTAAAGCCCAAAGAAGACGAAAAATGCTCCAAATTAGAATTAAAAGAACTTCCAAACGATTTTGGAGTTGTTGCAGTAAGTAAATGTAAATGACGAAATCAATGAATGAATGACGCATCATCCAGAAAAGTATGAAATTATACCCAATGAGCTTTTTATACCATCACCCTTGTGGATGAGGGTATATATCATTTGATACGAGAAAAAATGTAAAGCATTAAAGAAGATAAGTTAGAACCCAAGTATCTTAAGACGAAATTCGTTTAAAGATATTTTAAGACGATTGATCTATGTCCGTCTATCTGGCTGGCTGGTTGGCAGGCTGGATGGCTAGTGGGAACGATAACTAAAGTAAACCTTAACTGAACCGTATGAAAATTTAACAGTATTACTATTTTCCAAAACGATGTAATGGGATTGCAAATGGGCATAATAACCCCACCCCTTCTGGTACCTTCCATACAAAATTACTATTTTTGGATAATTAATGCTTCTCCTATTACTTCTGAACAGTACTAGGAGGGTACTGGAGGGTACTTGAGTTTGGTCAGTATAATTACCTTTTAATAGTAGACAAATCCCCAAAAAAAAACCGAAACCTTTGATACACCACTTCTGGTACCTCCCATACAAATGACCGATTTGACCCTCATAGTTTCACATACTTAAGTTTTTGGTAAATATCCTTAATGTAGCCATATTTTGCGATAGATGTTCGTTTATAAAGATTTGACTCAGGAATGGGTATGGTCTATATCGACTGACCCGTTCTGGTACGTCCCATACAAACTGACCTATTTTTGGAAAACTAATATTTCTTCCATAACTTAAAAACGGCCAAGTGGGAGATATTTTGATTTGGTAAGTTTTATAATCTTGTACTAGTAGACAAATCCTCTAAAAAAAACGAAACCATTGCCACGCCCCTTCTGGTGCCACCCATACAAATGACCGAATTTACCCTTTTAGTTTTATATACGTATCTTTTTTTTGAAACTACACTAAAGTCGTATTTTGCGAAAGATGTAACCTTATGATTGACGCTATGAATAAGGTCTATATCGGCTGACCCATTCTGGTACCTCCCATACGAAATGACCTATTTTTAAAAAATTATTATTTTTTCCATAATTTCCAAACGGAACAATGGAGGATTTTTAAATATTGTACGTTCAATTATCTCCTTTATTCCGTTGATAATATATTACTTCTAATATTTTGTATTTAATGATGAAATCTAAAGAACTGAGTTTATACCCTCATCCCTAAGGGTGAGAGTATACAACGTAACTCGAAGTAGTTACTAATCGAGTCCATGTCCTTATTAACATGGATAATTTATTAAGGTCCGTTTAATTGTTCATTTATATTATAATTACCTGACAGAAGAGCTTTGTATTGTGGTACATTTCGCCTCATCGATGTACGCTGTAGTTGTGGCAAAGACGGCTTCTCCAAAGTTGGTGGTATGTCAACATTTGTAGGATATGAGGGTGTTTGCGTTGAGTTGTCTATCATTTTGTTCGTCGTCTTATAGCTAACTGTTCACTACTGATCGTCTGTTTGTGTGAAATGCTATAGTAAGACTAACGCAAACGCAGTTTTTCCATACAGATATGGTACACCTCCCAAATGCGTTTCTTGGGAAATGACACAGTTCAGAGAAATTAGTAGCAGTTATTGCAATTAGGGTGGCACCTAATATTAATTTGTTTGCAGAATGTCCGATATTTCACCAGATAGAAAGTATTTTAAGATTACAGTTTGGTACATAGTTTAAGTCAAATATAAAATCGAATTTGGGAATATTTACAAACTTTTGTATTAAGGAAGAGAACAAAAAGCACATCTTTCAATAAGTTCAATGAAACAAATATACTGTTTATACTAAACTAATTAATATAGAATTATTAAATTTAAGTACATTTAGAAGCATGCCATAGCCTACAAAATGTAGTTTCCCCAATTTTTCTTGTTGCAGATTTTCAAGAGTTCAAATTTAAATAAAGATTTTGAGCAAAAAGCTAAATTTGTCACTACTGTACTTCTAGAAGGAGAACAGAGAGAAATATCCTATGAATTTTATCCTTTGAAAATTAAAAGCCATTTTAAAAGGAAATCAAACCTGCAGATGTCAAAATTAGTATGAAACTTAAAAACTTAATTACCCTTTGCACCCCATGATTGAGGTATGGGATAGCTTCTCACGTTGTTGTGAATTAACACGCTTTCTATTTTTAGATTCACAACTAACGGCACCTACTTGTTTATCGACGAATGCGAACGTCACTGTTTGAGAAGCTCTTACTAGACACGCCGATTGACTCGACACTTAATACTGCGAAGTTGCTGTCAACAACATTCGAGGGGAGCCGACAATGATAGAAACAATTTTTTTTTCTTAAGATGACTGGAGCCAGGTTTGAACCTGCGATCTCCCGCATGGTAGTCGCGTGTTCTTACCACTATGCCACTGCCGGTCCCGTATGAAGTTTCACTAAATATTGTGAATACAATCATCTGTATATCTATACAAATATGGCAGTATCCGAATAAGGGATACTGGATACTAGACGGCCTTGTCTAGTTTTCCGACTGTGTAATAGAATCAGAAGGATTTCATCTTGATGTTTGGTATAACCACAGTAGGTATAACCAAAAAAAAAAAACCCACTCAAAAATATGGTGGGCTAGTGTGAGGTCGCACAAAAAGCGACAACGCTGTCGAATTGTGGAAATGTTGTGCTTCCCCAAAAATCGTTGAACATTGTTTCTCTGTCTGCACTTGTTTCTGTTTTTGTGTTGATTGCGCGAAACAAGCGTGTGTGATGTTGCTTTCATAATACTCAAGCAGAGACTGACTGCTTTGAATCAACAAAACGTTACGTGTGAATTGCTGATTGTGTTCGTGTGAAAAAAAACGATTATTGCCGGCCTCGCTATGCTATGAGATGCTAATCACTGCTACAGATTGTAAAAAAATCTTTACAGGATGAACTTAGATTTTTGAATAGCCTATGACGAAACAATATTTTAAGATCGGGAAAATGATCGCTTCTGCTTAGTTTGTGGAACGTTCTGTGGAAACAGCCCAATAACTGATCACCCTATTTTTTTAATTTGTGCAAAACGGGCCTTCATTGTTTATTTCCTAAATTAACTCTAGGGGTTATAAATTAGTTTATTGCTCTAGATAACAATTATCGACGAAAAATATTTTTTGTTTCAATAGCAAAAAAAAAATGCAGTGATTCACAAAACAATCCGGCGATCTGAATTTATACAATGCCCAAATGCCTGCAGGTGTAATTGTGGTATAGAGAACATAAGGCAAATGTCTTCAAAACTTTATGTACTATAACTCATTCGACCTATCTAATTTTTAAGTGCATTTTCATTTGTTTGGATCTCTTTATCGTAAACGAACTGCGACGATTTTGTATTTAAGTATTGCATGGACTTTGGATTATTTGCGTAACACTTATCATTCACGGCACCCATAAATAATAGCCTAACTGGGTCAAATCGGAACATAGCGTCGGCCAATGAACTTCCGGAATTCAGCTGATTATGCGGTTTTCGAACACAAAGCTGAGAGCATGCCACTGTTTCGCTCACTATTGATGGTAATGGCGGATTCTGGCTCATTTTCAAAGAAAAAAGTATCAATATCCGTACCAAACAGTCACTCGTTGTGGTTGCATCAGTTTATCCTTGACCACCGGTAAGTTTTTTCGAGCCTCAATGCGATAACTTAGTTGGTCAACGAAGCATCCGAGGTGAAAATGAGGTTTGCCAGAGGTCTCGATTATATTAAATTTGGCCAACAATTTTTAATATCTTTCGCAGGCAATGACCACAAAAAGCTTGCAGTGTTTGTATGTCACCTGCTATGCAATTCTATAACTAATAGTCGCATAAGAGTAAGCGAAGAGAAAAGGCGGATCTTCCCAGCGGTAAATGAAACGAAATACCTATTTAGTAATCCATGACATTAGTATGACATTGTAAGGGAGGATCTAAGTACTTAGAATGTAATGCGTGTGTAATGTATAAAATATCTTCCACTGATTATAACTCCGATTATAATGTCACCTACTGACATCGTCACTTACTTTGTAATCAAACGTGTTATCTAGCTCGCATAAAACATCGCTTATAATGTAATTCCAACCGAAATGGGACTTATTGACATCTTCCCTTACTTTGGAAACAAAATCGCACCGATTAAACCTATGGCCTATGACACTCCCGTGTAACTGTAAGGCAGAACATAAGCAAAAGAATCATCACTGATTGCTACTAAATATAGCTGACATCAGCGATTACATAATAGGTATTTTTACCGCTGGGTTAATTTAAAGGTGGATTTGGGGAGATTTCCATACTTTTTACAGTGCTCCAAAAGACTGATTTTCTTTTTTTTAAATGATTTTCAATATCCTCATGTGAGCCACCGGTGGTGAATATAATGCTCCCCAGATAGCAAAAAGACTAAATTTCTTCGAGTTCTACATTGTTGACAATGAACTTGGAGGGATTATCCGTGTTGATGCGTAGGACCTTTGTCTTGGCGACGTAAATGTGCAGTCCAACATTGGATGCTATACTAGGTGTACTAGATCAAATTTGGCTGATATATCAGAGTAGTTGTGGGCGAGGAAATATATATCTTCGACATAGTCCTGATCTTCCAGTAGACCCATACCCCATATGATGCCTGTATGAAAAATCTAGTACGGTGTCAAATAACAGTGGTGATAAATAACATCCTTGCCGTACTCAAGTGCTTACACCTCGGCTTGTTGAATTCTGATACAGAGTTCTAATGTGGCCATTTAATTCAGGTGGGACTCCTTTATATTGAAGTGCGTGCCTGATCGCCTGATATAAATGTATGAACTAAAATGCATCTTGCTGATCAAGCTGCCTATACAGTAACTTAGGATAATTTGATGAACCTGTTTCCTTTCGAACTTCTGCATCCATTTTCTGATCAATTGAACCTACGAAGCTTTCATTACTTTGCCGTATGGTGTAATAAGCGCAAAATTTAAAAAAAAATATAGGGATACTAGCTGAACCGGGCAAACGTTGTTTTGCCTTAAAATTTTATTTTCACTGCAAGTCTGGCTTCGGTGCCAAATAAAACTAAATATTGCGCCATTTGTCGGACGAACATCAAACTGCACAGAAACACTACTCACGGCCCATAGAGCATGCGTATAAAATTTGGTCGAAATCGATCCAGTAGTTTTTAAATTTAGCGATCACGAACATATACGTAATTTTTATATATGCAGAGATTCGATATTCGTGCTCCGTTGGATGACGCCATTTCACTAAATACCCATTGGTTGGACTTGCACTAAGTAACCCTCCGCACTACCTTGCATGTGTTGCTTGATGCAGGTACCGATTCAAATGTTAACAGACTTTTGGTTCACTCTATATTGTTTGTTGCAAAATAATAGGACTACACAGTACAACACATGATTTTAGGACGTGAAAGTAGCTCCAAAAAGAAGAAGTTCTGCATAATTCGTTTTGTCAAGTTACATGCCATAATACTTTAATATCGATTTGAAGTTAGTGAGTATCGTATAGTGAGTATCGTATAGTGAGTATTTGTTTGACTATATAGTGGCGTATGATTATCATAAGTAATATTCCACGTAAATAATACGCCACGGAGTACAACAGTTTTATTGTAACTGCTACAAACTAAACCCAGTTCAAAATCATTTGATCAATGGAAAAGCGAAACTGTTACTTGTGTAGAGAAACGTTGTATGAATAGATTAAAGGAATTGTAATTCATAATTTTTTTAAATTTGTTTCCGCTAAATCGGATTAGTGGTTCTCGAGTTATGTCAAACAAAAGAGCCTACAACGTGACAAATTCCCCTATACGTTACTCACTAACTTCAAATCGATATTAAATTATTATGGCATGTAACTTGACAAAACAAATAATGCAGAACTTCTACTTTTTGGGGCTTCTTACACTTGTAGTTCTCAGAATTGAGTCCCAAATGAGCTGAAAAATGTTGTACTGTGTTAGACGAATCTTAGACTCAACTGGATTCCAACTTCAAGTTAAAGAAACAATAGTATTATTTGGCAATGTGAGACCGGGACCGGCCGTGGCAAAGTGGTTAGAACACGCGACTACCATGCGGGAGATCGCAGGTTCAAACCTGGCTCCAGTCATCTTAAAAGAAAAAAATAAATAAATTTTTCTTTCATTGTCGGCTGCCCTCGAATGTTGTTGACAGCAACTTCGCAGTATTAAGCGTCGATTCAATCAGCGTGTCTAGTAAGAGCTTCTCAAAACAGTGACGTTCGCATTCTTCGATAAACTAGTAGGTGCCGTTAGTTGTAAATCTAAAAATAGAAAGCGTGTTAATTCACAACAACGCGAGAAGCTATCCCATACCTCATTCATGGGGTGCAATGTGGGTCCTTTTCAGCCAAATTTTCAAGGTTTACTCGAGACAGACATACATAGCTGAAAGCGTTACACATTTTCTCACGTCATATGTAATATTCAATTGCCTTGAAAAAAATAATTACTTATTCCTCGAATCACCACAATTCATGTCAAAATTAGATCTGATACTTAAAAACTTCAATTTCGATTATTTTCGTTCTTAGGGATCCATAGTGCATCAAATATTTATTTTAAAGTTTTTTATATATAGTTCAGTGCTCTTAGTTCAGATGCATGATATGTTCATATCAAACTCACACCTGATTAGTATATACCAAACAATAATATTTGGAAATCGGAACTATACGATAAGACTTTGTAAAAGAAAAACCACCGAATGTTGATAAATAAGTACATACTAAGTACATATTAGTCACATTTATTACTAATTACTAAGTACTATACTAATCTAAAAATTATTTTTCAAGATACAACGGATTATTTATAGTTTCGGCAACTTTCTACAGAGTGTACGTAGAAACACTGTGCGAATTTATAACAAGCAGTAAATAACTGCAGAGATTTTGAATTATATACAAAGTTTATATACAAACACATAACATAACAATATGAGTACTTAGAGTTTGCTTTAGTATTCATCTAAAACACTTTCAAGTACAACAAACGCCTGAAACGCCCTTCTGCCTCGGCCAATGTAGTTTTCCTGGTCTCTGGCAATGTCACACAGAAACCGCCAAACACCAACAGTATTAAAATGCCTTCGGCCAGAAAAATAGCTCTGCCATTGAAGGTACAGATGACAATAATCTGAATCAGTTGCTCGACTATGACACACACAGCCATCAAGTACGGCTTGGCTTTAAGAGGGAAAGCTTCTCCCATGTAGGCTGATGTAAAGGGTGCAAAAAATCCCCCAAAGAATTGTGTCATCAAACACAAAGAGGCCACTGTAGACATTTGGCGGGAGTTGTAAAGATTTCCCTCTCCCATCCAGATAATACCAATGCCTAGGATTAAAGCCCCTATGATAACGGTGCAGAATAACGATGGCAACTTCCGGCCGATGTTGTCCACCAGCAGGTAGGCAATAAAACAGCCAAAGATCCTTAGACAAGCGGCCACTATAGGTGGCCAGGTAATAAAGTTCACAGTACCACTGTAGATGAGAGCTACACTCAGCGGCAGTGAAAATGAAAATGCCAACATCATGCTGCGAAAGAATATCATCTTGGCCAGCGGCAAGAGACCACGTTGAAGACTTTCCAGGTGAGTGTATTCCTCCTGTTGTCTCACATACACATGAAATTCACTAAGAATGACCTTGGCTGGTACTCGACGGCCCTGTGACAACTCCAGGCGTGCCAAGCATTCTGAAGCGGCAGCATCATCGCCTGAACGAAAATAATCCATAGGAGATTCAATAAAAAACCAAAGAAAACCACCAGCTCCAATTGCAAATATAATGTCGAAGATGCCATGTAAACGATCGGGAGAAAATGTAGAGGTTACGCTCCATTGCGAACTGTAAATCATCTGGATAGCTATACCCACGCTTAGGGCGTACTGTTCAATGCCCAAGAAGGCACCACGACTAGAGCTAAGCGTTATCTCGCTGGTGTGGATTAAAAATGTTATCGTGGCCAGGCCGACAGCAATGCCATTGAGATAACGAGCCGCAAGCAATGCATCAATATTTGTGGGAGCACTGGTGAAAATTATGCCATCGATTAGGATAGTAACGGATGCACCGGCCTAAGGGACAGAAGAAAAGAAAGTCAATACGATGCTGTGATTATATGTGTGAAGGAGTTACAAACCAAAATAAATTTTTCGGGCACAAAATATCTCAGGGGTAAGGTGAGCAATGTCCCAATGATTACACCAATAAACCAGGAGAATTTAAATTGATCTCCTGCTATAAATGACCATCCCAAGCCTTGAGCCATATTCATGCCCGCCGAGAGAAAGATGAAAATACCTGAAATATAGGGAACATAGAAACGATTAACAAATGATGGTTATAATAGGAAAGTTATAAAAATATTTAGGTCATAAAAAGTAATTTTGTAGAATGATAAGTTGGATTTTTGTAGAATCTTCTGGTCTTTTATATGTAATTCTTGAGGTTTATTTTGTCCTTATTTGGAAGCATTTATTGGTTGAGATATTCCTTGCCGTTTTTCCCCTTTAATTAACATGTAATGCGGTAAATATCACAAATGAACAAGACGCACATTTATGAGCGGTCATTACACAGTACAACATTTTTCAGCTCATTGATTTGGGACTCAATTCTGAGAACTGCACGTGAAAGTAGCCCCAAAAAGAAGAAGTTCTACATCATTCGTTTTGTCAAGTTACATGCCATAATAATTTTATATCGATTTGCAGTTAGTATGTATAGTATAGGGGAATTTGTCACGTTTTAGCCTCTATTGTTTGACAGTGACCGAATTCGTATCAAGGCTGAAAATTTCGACATTGGTACACATGCCCCGACGGTAGATATAGACGAATGCCTTCAGAAAACATTCGACGCGAGTATGGCTACGAGATGAAAGTTGGCCGACATGATTTTAATGCAAAAGTGCGAAAGCAAGATGTTGTTAATCCATTGATTGGAAAATACAATCTACATACAAACACGTCCTGCAACGGGTTTAGACTGGCTAGCTTCGTCGGGACAGGGAATATGGAGGTAAATGGAACCAGATTTCAGCATAAAGGCAACTTGGCCAACTGCCAAACAAAAAACCAAATATCAAATACCAAATGTGGTAATCGATGGAATGCAGACTCTTATCTGCTGGCAGCTATGCACAAGTTAAGGAAGACCGTTACCCAACACAAGGAAAGCTGGACATTGCAAAACTGCAAACCCCAGAGATAGCCTATTGCAACCAACTCTCCTAACTACTACGATTTTCCTGATAAACGAAGTTTTGCAAAACATTGCGCATTCCATGGCCACTGCCGCAACAACCGTACTTGAGTATAAAAAGTTCTGCTACGATGACGAATGTCGCATATAGTCTAAGAAAAAGGACGCTGTTTACAGGGCAACGCTACAGTCAATTGTAACTTGGAGTGTTAGGAAATGGCCCAAGAACAGACAGACGAACCGGATATTAAGGCAAACAAAATTGAAGGAACGGTAGAGCGAGGAGAAGTACAGGAATAAAGGTGAAGCCCAAAAATCGAACCAGTAGGTTAAAGTTACAGACCATGAAACTCAGGGCCTCCTCCTCCTTTCCGTAAAGATAAGGATAGATATTTGGTCACCGACACACACAGATGGGTGCATATATGAAGCGATAGCCCTTCCACAAATTGTTGCTTCGGGAAGGCTGCGCACGTAAAGGCATCACGCCCATTGTGGAAGACGGAATAGAATGCCGGCAACCAAACAAATTTGATGTAAGAAGAGCAATATAGCGGCTAAAGAATAATAAAGCAACCGATGCCCACAGACTTCCCGCAGAGCTCTTCAAGTCAGGTTGCGAGGAGCTAATAACTGGCATGCACCAGCAACTACGCAATGGAATCTAAGCGATTATGTCCTGTGCTAAAAAAAAGGTGATCCAAGTGTATGGTCAAATTACCGTAGGATGGGGTTTTTACCTATCGCAAAAAAGGTCAGTGATATCCCATCGGGCCAAGTATTCACACTGCGGCAAATTTTGAAAAAGACGCAGACTCATCGACTATAAAGATGCTTTCGTCAGCCCGATACGTCGGAAATTATTTGCAGCTGAGAAGCTGATAAGCTTTTGCGAAATGATCCTGACCGGCACAAAGTATTTGGTGAAGATGTATAAATGCCTTACCAAGATATCCCAGACGAGGCCTAAGACAAGGCGACAGCGTATTGTGTGATATATTCAACTATTTTTGGAGATGATAATGAGGAAAGGGGAAAGTGGAACGTTCTTCAACAGAAGACACATGCTACTTGAGTACGCTAAAGATATAGGGTCTAACGGTGAACGATAACAAAGCGAAACTGTTGTTTTCAACGAACAAAGAATCCAGCAAACAAAATTTTCAGACTTCGGTAATAAATCGGTACGACAGTTGGCAAAATTTTCCGAAATCAGGCCGAAGTCGTTACTAAAAAAGTTATGAAGTGGTTGATACTAAGTCTGACCGACGCAGCTAAGGAAAATTTGATGTACCGACGCTTCGTACCGATTTTTATTCGAAGTCTTTAGGAAAATATCTTCCGATATCTGATCCGAAATCTGACCGAAATCGTTACAAAAAACGTATGAAATGTTTGACTCGATGTCTGACCTACTCAGCCGAGAAAAATCTGATGTACGACATATCGTACCGGTGTCTGAAAGACTTCTGAATGTAAATCTGAAAAATCTGAAGGGAAATTCGTTGTTTCTTCAGACAATGTGCATACGTGTCGGATATCTGTCAATGTCGGAGCTTTCGGTTTGGGACGCTGCATGAACGTTGACAACTTCACTTACGAAGTGATAGTTCAGCAAACAAATAGATCCGACATTGGCTGATATCCGACACGTCTGAACATTGTCTGAACTCTTCTTACCAATATCGTGCAGAATTCGGTACGATTCGTTGAAGGCTTCCTCCGACATATCAGATCTAGTTCGCAGCAATTTCGGAACTCTGCGTCGGAGGAAACTTGGAGAAAAATTGTTATTGAAGAAACAACGAATTTCCCTTCAGATTTTCCTACGATTTACATTCAGAAATCTTTCAGACATCGGTACGACATGTCGTACATCTGATTTCCCTCAGCTGCGTCGGTCAGACTTTGTGTCAACCACTCCATACGTTTTTAGTAACGATTTTAGTCAGATTTCGAATCCGATATCGGAAGATATTTTCTAAAGACTTTGGGCAGAAATCGGTATGACACATAGGCAAGAAAATCCGAATTACATCAGATATTTAGTTAGATATCCGTCCGATTTCGTAACGACGCTTCGAATTTCCCTCGATTTACATTCAGAAAACGTTTAGACGTCGGTACGACATGTCGGTCAGACATTAGATTTCCCTCAGCTGCGTCGGACAGATTTCGCTTCAACCACTCCATACGTTTTTAGTATCGACTTCGGCTCTATTTCGAAAGATTTTGCCGACTGTCCTACCGATTTCCGAACGATGGTTGAACATTATGTTTGCTGGGAGATGATCTACCTAGGCTACGCAATCAATAAGACAAATACCGTCAGCTTTGAAATCAGGAGAATAATACTGCTTGGTTTTAGATTCTATTACAGACATAGCAAGCAATTTAATGACAAAGCCCTCTCTTAACGAACGAAAATCTAGTGTGGCGCAAAATCCTGGATAATGGCAAAAGCGGATACTCCGTCAAACTTTATGAACCCATCATCGTTTATGGAGAGTATCTATGAATCATGAGCTCTGTACCTATATTGACGTTGCCAAATGCATGAAAGTACAACAGTTACTTTGGATAGGTCATGTTGCACCAGCTGGATAACACAGTACAACAATTTTCAGCTCATTGATTTGGGACTCGAGAGCCTAAAACGTGAGAAATTCCCTTCAAATCGACATTAAATTATTATGGCATGTAACTTGACAAAACGAATGATGCAGAACTTCTAATTTTTGGGTCTGCTTTCACGTGCAGGTTTCAAAATTGAGTCCCAAAATCTGTGTAGTTCTTCGATAATAAACTCAATGGACAACACAGAAGAGAGCGATCAAAACTTCGTTGGAGAGGTCAAATTCCTAAGAACCGTGCACAGCTTGGTTCGTCGAATTGGAGAAGAAGTGCTGAAGATTGATGCGCATAATACCTATAATACATTTTATACGCAAAAAATCAGTAATTTTCGATTGTAAGGAAAAATTCCAACTAATTAAGTTTATATTAAAACATTATGATTGGGCAGCTTTACAATTTCAAAGATGAACTTTTTTCTATGATCGGTGGGAAATGTGATGGATTAAGTTTGCGAAATCCACAAATGTTTTCACAGTCTTTACAATAATATGCCAACTTAGTCACCAGCCATTAGTGTCAGCAGTATCTTTATCTCAGTGTAGGTTTCTTGATATATTTCTTATGCCATTATATTCATATGAGTCATGACGTAAGATTACACAAATATGTTCACGATAAGGCGATCAGTGAGGCTCGTTAAAATCAAATAAACAAAATATCCAATTATAACTGATAACGGGCAGCTGTTGTGATTTAAGCCTTCACCCCAATAACACCACTATTTGGGACAATTTGTTTTGTTTTTAATATCACGTATTAACGACTTTAGCTACAATATTAAATGTCCACCAACAACAAGTACATATGTATAAAAATGTCAATAGCACTTTCGTGTAGCTATCAATTGCATTGTATGCGCTGAGCTATTACCTGTTGTCATTGTGGCCAAAGATTGGGGATGCCACCAGCCCCAACTTAGCAGACCTTTGGAATTAATGCCCACGGTCATATTTGAGTCATTAATGACTTGTACCGTATATAGAATACGATATGTATTAGTAACACTAAATTTCGTTTATATTCGTATCTTTTAAATATAGATTTTAGAATTTTTCCACAATATTTTGTATTTTTCTTTCTTTCTCTCGCGCGTTTGTTCGTCTAATTGCCCGTAATTTGCTTGAAAGACTGAAAAAAACGTAGTGGCTTTGAAGAAATTAGTATGTACACGTTTTGTCTATAGGCAGCAGTTTTCATTATCAGTAAGCGATAAAAGATACGAAATAGTTAATATATGTAGCACATATATACATACTCGTGCATTTATAGCAGATATGGGTGGCGGTAGTCAACGACTGGCAAATGCTTTTCCGAGGTGAAATGGGAATACGTTTTTTATCATTGAATTACATATGTTAAACAACTTCCAGCGATCGCACATGTGAGGGTGGGAAAAGGTGGAATGTGCTCGACAAATACCCAGTTGTTTACAGCGGTAACATTTTGAAATATACAGAACTAACCACAAAATTGTGTTATATTACTAAAACACCGGCGTTCCTACTAGGCAAATTATTATATTATTGATGATATTAGAAAAATATCATTGCTATATATTCTAGGAAATAATTTTATGATTCTTTCAAACACAACTTTATATTTACTTACTCATTTCCCCCTGTGTATCGCAGTAAACCAAAAGCTCCCAACATTGGCTGATATCCGACACGTCTGCACATTGTCTGAACTCTTACCAAAATCGTACAGAATTCTCCGAATTGCTTCGATGTTTCTGATCGAATTCGCAGCCGAACTCTTTGTCCGAGACAACATCGAATTGTTAATAACGAAACAACGACTTTCCCTTCAGATTTTCCTATGACTTACATTTAGAAATCTTTCAGACATCGGTACAATATGACCTACATCAGTTTTCTCTCAGCTGCGTCGGTCAGTTTTCATGTCAACTACTCCGCACGATTTTAGAAACGATTTCGGATGCGATATGGGAAGATATTTTCCTAAAGACTTTGGGCAGAAATAGGTACGAAGCGTCGGCAAGAAAATCCGAATTACTTCAAACATTTGATAAAATATCGGTCCGAATTCGATCCGACGCGTCGAATTTCCCTTGATTTACATTCTGAATTCGTTCAGACGTTGGTACGACATGTCGTACATACATCAGATTTTTCTCAGCTGCGTCGGTCAGACTTCGTGTCAACCACTATATATGTCTTTAGTAACGACTTCGGCCCGACTTCAGATCCGATATCGGAAGATTTTGCCAACTGTCGTACCGATTTCTGACCGATGTCTGAACATTTTGTTTGCTGGGATACCATGAACGAGATAAGAAATAGGTTCTCGTATTTGTGTGACACGTATTACGCCTCCATTTATGGACTCGCACACGGCGAACTGGAAAAGAAGCACAGAAAAAAAGAAAATGCTTCTTTTGCAGTTGCACCTAGTTCTAAACAATGCTCAGTAAGCTAAACTCATCAACGGAGTTGCTGCCACCCTCTTCTGCGCCGTAAATCGAGTTCTAAAGGGAAATTCGGATGTTCTTGCGTCGTACCAATTTCTGCCCGAAGTCTTTAGAAAAATATCTTCTTATCGGATCCGAAATCTGACCGAAATCATTACTTAAAACGTATGAAGTAGTTGGCACGAAATCTGACCGATATCTTAAAAATTGCTGAATGTAAATCGTATGATAATAATAAAATTTCCCTGCAACGAGTCGTACAGAATTCTGTACGATATCGATAAGAAAAGTTCAGGCAATGTGCAGACGTATCGGATATCAGCCAATGTCGGAGCTTTTGGTTTGCTAGAAAAGAAGAGGTTCTCGTATTTGTGTGAAGCTTAATACGCCTCTATTTTTGGGCTCGCAAACGGCGGACTGAAGAAGAAGCGCAGAAAAAGGGGAAGATGCTTATTTTGCAGTCGCACCTAGTTGTGATCAGTAACCTTACCTTTTCAGCGGAGTTATTGTCACCCTATTCTGCGCTGTTAATCGGGTTCACTGTCAAAGACTTTTCAGGCGCGTCGGTAATTTTACTGTGTTTTTTTCTTTCGTACACTGCCAATGTCGATCCGACCGCTTGTGTCGTTACGAAGGATTCTACGCCATACATCACATCAACAGGTTGCAACAGTATCTGGATTTTTATTCATCGAGAGGGAGATTTTTTATAAAATCGCTTGTTTAGTCCGCTTGCTGATCTACCATTTCGAAGTTGTTGTTGTTCACCCAGCGCGCCGAACAAGCAAATTCTTTGTTCGCAGAAATTAACAACTCTTTCTTGTACTCGTTTGCCATTAAACCCACTTTGGCTGATTGCTTCTGAAGATTTGAGAAGACTGCAGTCACATCTCGTAGTTTTTGGCCAGTGTACGCAGGTACCTGTACGCATGTGGCTTCTCATGAATATCGCATCAAGCATGTTTACTAGGTTTATTCTTATTTGGCAAAAAAAAAAATGTTTTTGGATTTTTTCATGGGCCAAGTTAAAATTTTATTAAGACGTATAAAAAAACTCTATGTGAATTTTTTTAATTTTTTTCTTAAAGGTTTAGGGGTCGCTACCGGGGTTCGAAATTCAAAATTTTACCGTCATCCTGAGGGATAAGCTGAATAACTCGAGTAAACCTTAACTGATCCTTATGAAAATTTTTCAGTATTAATAATTTCCATAACGAAGCAATGGAATTGTAAATGGGCAGAATTGCCCCACCCCTTCTGGTACCTCCCATACAAAATTACCTATTTTTTGATAATTAATATTTCTCCCATAACTTTCAAACGGGCAGCTGGATGGCATTTAAAATTCGTCAGTTTAATTACCTTTTAATAACAGATAAACTCCCAGAAAATAAAAACCTTTGTCACACCCCTTCTGGTACCTCCCATACAAATGACCGATTTAACCTCCACATTTTTACCTACATATCTTTTTAGTAAAAATACTGAATTCAATAAAATTTTGTGGGACAAAGGTTTTGATTTTTTGGGGGTTTATCTGTTATTACAAGGTAATTAAACTGACCAAGTTTAAATGCCATCCAGCTGTCCGTTTGGAAATTATTGGTAAAAAATTATTTGTCTAAAAATAGGTAATTTTGTATGGGAGGTACCAGAAGGGGTTGGCCGATATAGTCCATATTCACTCACGAGTCAAATTTTTGCATGTGTTCATCTCACACAAAATTTTATTTAATTCAGTATTTTTTCTAAAAAGATATGTAGGTAAAAATGTGGGGGTTAATTCGGTCATTTGTATGGGAGGTACCAGAAGGGGTGTGACAAAGGTTTTGATTTTCCGAGGGATTATCTGTTATTACAAGGTTATTAAACTGACCAAGTTTAAATGCCATCCAGCTGCCCGTTTGAAAGTTATGGGAGAAATATAAGCATATTGCGCATTCCACAGCAACCGCCGCAAAAACTGCGCTCAGACGAATCCTGGTACGACGACGAATGTCGCATAGCGTCTGAGGAACATGATGCTGCTTTTAGGGCAACGCTACAGTCAGTTGTACCCCAGGCTGTTAGGGAACGGCACAAGGAGACAGTAAAACAGACGAGACAGCTATTTAAGCGAAAAAAAAAGCGTCAGATGAAGGAACAGGAGAACGAGGATATAGAACGATACAGGGATAGAGATGAGGCCCGAAAATTTTACCAGAAAGTAAAAGCAAAAGGCTTCGGTAATGGGCTCCCCTCCAGCAGAAACAAGGATGGAAATCTGGTAACAGATACGCAGAATGTGCTGCATATATAGAGGGAACACTTCCAGCAACTGCTGCCAGAAGGCAGCGAAAATAATAAAGCAGCCGGCGCCGACAGACTTCCGGCAGAGCTCTTCAAGTCCGGTGGCGATGAGCTGATAATGAGCTCCTATGCACGGTTTGGCTTAAAGAGTGCATGCCCGACCATTGGAATCTAAGCGTATTATGTCCTGTGCTGAAAAAAGGTTATCCAACTGTGTGCTCCAACTACCGCGCGATCAGCCTTTTACCCATCGCATATAAGGTCAAGACCCAAGAGAAACAGATCGGCACGTACCATCTTTTCGTCGACAATAAAGCTGCCTTCGGAGCAATTCTATACCAGAC
This sequence comes from Muscina levida, assembly GCA_964034835.1. NCBI lineage: Eukaryota > Metazoa > Arthropoda > Insecta > Diptera > Muscidae > Muscina > Muscina levida. The sequence goes on along the minus strand of OZ035882.1, from coordinate 22,795,209 downwards.
AAATTGACGGCCTATCGTGTGACCTATTCAACATAGTGATGGAGATGATAATTACGAAAGCTGCAGTAAACACGTGAGGCACGATATTCAACAAAAGCCACGTGCTACTCGCTTACGCTGATGACGTAGACATGGACATTGGTCGAAAACTGCGGGATGTGACTGCAGCCTTCTCAGGTATACAAAAGGAATCAGCGAAAATGTGTCGAATGGCGAACGAGGGCAAAACTAAGTTGTTAGACACAAGGGGAGGAATCGATTCTGGCAGTATTCGAGAGAAAAATACTGCGTAAAATATATGAGCCATCGTCGTCAACGGAAAATATCGACGTCGAATGAATCATGAGCTGTACAAGCTGCACACTGACATTGACGTGGTCAGACGCATTAAGGTGCAGCGGTTGAAAGAGCCTAAAACGTGACAAATTCCCCTATACGATACTTACTAACTTCAATTCGATATTAAATCGATTATGGCATGTAACTTGACAAAACGAATGATGCAGAACTTGTTGTTTTTGGGGCTACTTAAACATGCTGTTCTTAGAATTAAGTCCCATATCAATGAGCTAAAAAATGTTGTACTGTGTTATCATATAGGGTAACTTTAACGTTTTGCGGTTTTATTTTCAAAATTGTTGTTGGTATTGAACAAAATTTGAATTAATATGTCTCTGACATATTAATGATAACTGCGTTAATTTATATAAAGTTATCTCAAAGGACACGCCCACCTGCCACAAATACTGAAATAGGGGAAATACATATATTTTCCAAAATTGTTGTTGGTATTGAAACAAATTTAGCTGAATTTGTCTATGATATAATACTTATCTCAAAGGACTTGCCCATCTCCCATATATCCTGTAATGGGGAAAAAAACTTATATTTTCCATAATTGTTGTTGGTATTGAAACAAATTTAGCTGAATTAGTCTCTGATATATTACTGATAACTGTGTAGTTATATGCAATTATCTCAAAGGACACTCTTAATAATCAATTGGTTTTCTATGTAATTCTCTTTAATATCTTTATTTTATATGTACTAATAAAGTTAAGAACATAATTGCATATCAACATTTCATCTCACATACATTTCGTATCGAAAATTTTCCTAAATCTTTGTTGAGCCTCCAACAACGACATGTTTCGAGTTTCAGGCATCGTGAGCCAGAGCATAACAAACGACCCAACTATGATGCCACCCTGTGCCGTAAGAGAATCACCAATGAATGGCGTAATTGTCACTATGAAAATAATATGCAGCACTTGTTCCACAATTACACAAATACTCATGAACAGTGGCTTTAACTTCATGGGAAATGCTTCGCCTAGGTAAACCGATGTATACGATGAATAAAAGCCCACAAAGAATTGTAAAGCTATATACAAATGTTTTGCAACGTCCATGTGTTCCCCTACTAAATAGATGCCACCTAGCCCTAGAATAAGGCAACCAATGATGAACAAGGACGCAAGGGATGGCAGTTTTCTTTGCGTTTTATCGACGAGTATGACAGAAAGTAAGCTGCCCACAACACGTACACAGGCGGCCATCGCCGGAGCCCAACCCACTGGATCGGTGTATATGCTGTATAGAAAGGCCGACTGCATGGGTAGGGAACAGCAAAAGGCCAACATTGTGCTACGGTATAGTATCATTTTAATCAGAGGTATTATGCCGCGGCCGATGTTTTCTGCTACAGTTAAATAACTTTCTTCGTGCACATAAGTTTTACGTTCTTCAAGCAGGGTATACATATGGGGCCTTTGGAGGCGAATCAAGGACTCTAAAGCCGCTGCATCATCACCCTTGCGTATATGATATATCGGAGTTTCTATGTAGGACTTAAAACAGCAAAGGCCTGCTAAGCCAAATGTTATGTCCATTATGCCGTGCATAAGATTAGCAGCGAACCCCGTATTGTAGGACCAATAGGAGCTATAAACCATTTGAATGGCTATGCCACAGCTGACAGAGAACTGTTCGATGGCCAGACACGAACCCCGATAAGAGTTATCAGCTACTTCGCTGGCATGCACAAGATATGGAACAATAGTCAGGCCTACGGCTATGCCATTGATGTAACGGGCAGCCAATAGCGTATTGTCATCTCCAGGATCTGCGGTGAATATTATACCACCGATTATAATCAAAACCGACGATAAAGCCTAAGATTGGAATTAACAACATTATCAACATGTATCATATTATATGTATGGACAAGTATCAAACTCACCGTAATAATTCTGCACGAAATTACACGATTCAATGGCAGCGATAGTACACTACCGAAAATGACACCAATAAACCAAGAGAAACAAAAATGTTGCACATCAAAGATCGAGTTGTAACCCATCCAGCCCACACCATATGCCAAATTCATGCCAGCCGACAACATGACAAAGGCACCTGGAAAAAATGACACAATATTTTTGTTCTGTTCTAGATGTTCTACAATGAGTTTTCTATAAAAAACGAGAACGCACCTGCACTAATAGCCGTCGATTGAGGTGAATTACGCCAGTTAGTGTTTCCTCTTTGCACTGGAGCTGGTAATGGGCCCTGTGATGGATATTGTAGTTGCTGTGGATGTGGATATGATTGTGGCGGTACTTGTGGTAATTTCACATGTACCACCACTATAGGGGGTTGATTTGTGTATCCCATATTGGTGGGGTAATCCAAGTCTGTGGGGTAACCCATTTTTGTAGGGTAATCCACTGTGGACGGTTCCATTTCACTTAAAAGTGTTAATAACGTAATGTTACCAATATAACTTGTTCGCTTTCGATTATTTCGTTGTGGTTTTAATTAATATTTTTCTTAATTAAGTTTAGTATGTCTTTTTGTGGCAAATATATAGACAATACTAAAAGTATTTGAGGTAATCGCGTTTAAAATATTAATGGCATATGGAATTGAAATAAAAACAGCCAATCTTATCTTCTTATTTGGTCAGAAAGTTCGTAAAGGAGCCTTTGTTTAAGATATGACGGTGGCATAGTGACTACCAACAACAATAAAAATAAATAAACAGAAATAAAATAAAAAACTTTGATATTTTTAAAGTCAAATTAAGCGTTGTTTAATAAAAATCTAAAAGACAGATAAAAATTGTACATTTGGGACATTAGACCGCTTTCAAATAGACATTCTTTTTTTGCACCCATTTCTTTAATTAACTAAATTTATGAACGTTTTGAACTTCTTTATTATATATTAATTGTATCTAGAAGATTATTGTTCTAAAAATCTTTCACACATAAATTTTTCCTACATCTGTGTTAAGCTCACACCATCGCAATGTTCCGGGTCTCAGGCATTGTGAGGCAGAGCATAACAAACGACCCTACTACAGTGGAGAGCGAAAAATTATACGCTCCATTGTATTTCGGTTCGTAAATACGAGCCCATTGTGAGTTGCCATAGGTGCATGGGCTTTGATCGAACGGCAAGATAAATTACACAGTGCAATACACTTTTTCAGGGGCAGGAGCTGATTAGGAGCATCCATCAGCTCATGGAAAACATCTGGCAAGAGGAGAGCATGTCCGGGGATTGGAGTCTCAGTCTGTTATGTCCCATATACAAGATAGGAGATCGTAGTGAATGTAAGAATTACCGTGGAATAAGCCTTTTAGAAATTGCGTACAAGGTCCTTTCAAGCATATTGTGTGAACGTCTAAAGCCAATTGTAGAAAAACTAATTGGACCATATCAGTTCGGTTTTAGACCTGGTAAATCTACAACGAATCGACACCTATCACCTCTTTGTCGACTACAAAGCTGCCTTCGACTCTCCGATAAGGAATAGACTATATGAGACCATGTCTGAGTTTGGTATCCCTGCAAAATGCTAATTCGACTTTGCAGATGTACCTTGGAAAAAACCAAATCCTCGGTTAAGAATGGTAAAGATCTGTCTGAACCATTCAACACAGAAAGAGGTCTCAGGCAGGGTGATAGCCTGTCCTGTACACTATTTAATATAGTTGTGGAAAAGGTGATGAGAAAGGCTGGTGTCAACATGTCTGGCACCATATTCCACAAGAGCCAAATGCTACTAGCCTATGCCGATGATATAGATATCATTATTCGAAATCTGCGGGATGTTACTGCAGTTTTCTCATCACTAGAAAAAGAGTCAGCAAAAATGGGTTTAGCGGTCTACAAGAACAAAACAAAAATAATGAGTTCGACGAACAAAGAGTCCTCTCGATGGGGACGCAGCCTCAACGTTGAAAATTATTGTTTTGAGGTAGTAGAGGTGAGTTTACCTACCTCGGATCTTTCGTCAATCTGAAAAATAATGCCAGCCAAGAAATTTAGCGGAGAACAGTGCTCGCCAATAGATGTTTCTACGGACTTCGGCTGCATTTTACTAACACCACCTTATCTCGGAATACTAGGAAACAGCTATACCAGGTGTTATTTTTACCCGTTCTTTTGTATGCTGCCGAATCATGGGTGTTTACGACAACGGACATACAAACCCTGTGAGTTTTCGAGAGATAAGTACTCCGAAAAATTTATGGATCTTTCTGTGTCGACGGCGAGTTTCGCCATCGGATGAACCATTAGCTGTATGAGCTTTACCACGACAGCGACATAGCTAAAAGAGTCAGAATGCAACGACTACGATGGCTGGGACATGTTGCCAGAATAGATGTAAATGCTCCTGCGAGAATAGTGATTGAAGGCGAACCTGAAGGACGGCGCAGAGCAGGGAAACCAAAACTCCGTTGGAAGGACCAAGAGGTGGGCGACGCGCCACCATCTGGAGAACACACGCAGAAGACCGTAGCGTGTGGAATTCTTAAGTACTTCAGGCCTCAAATTTATGAACTACGTTCGTAAAGTGTAATGGGCCACTTAAGTATGTACGTTTTAATAAAGGTCTCCGAAGACACGAAACACCCCAAATGTATTTTTTTATATGATTATACCATCACCCTTAGGGTTGAGGGTATATATCATTCGATACGACCCAAAAGTGTAACACATAGAAGGAGTCACTGTAGACACTAGGTTTCTTTGAACCAAATTCGATTCATGACTTTTTAAGTCGTTTGAGCCATGTCCGTCTGTCTGTCTGTCCGGCTGGTTCGCACGATAACTTTCGAAAAACGTAACCAAATGTTTTGAAATTTTGCACGAGTTATTATTTCCTCAAAACTACTTACGGTATTGCAAATGGGCTACATGGCCCCGCACCTTCTGGTACCTCCCATACAAATACATCATTCCGCCCACTTTAGAAATCGAGTAATAATATCAATACACCCAACGTGATCGTATCCAAATTCTGTATTTGATAAAGCTATAACAGGATAAAGTTTTAGAAAATATTTTTGAAGCCTATCTACGCCCCTTCTGGTACCTCCCATACAAAACTACCTTTCCGCCCACTATAGAGATGGAGGAATAATATCAATAAATCAAACGTGATAGTACCCAAATTCTATTTTTAGTAAAGCTATAACAAGATAAAGTTTTGAAGAAAAAATTTTTAGTCTATCCACGCCCCATCTGGTACCTCCCATACACATCTGGCACTTTAGAAATCGATTAATATTATAAAAAGACCTAAAGCGATCGTGCCCAAAATCTGTATTTGGTAAAGTTCAAGCAGGATAAAGTTTTGGAAAAAATATTTGGAAGTCTAGGCACGCCCCTTCTGGTACCTCCCATACAAATGTACCACTCCGCCCAATTTAGAAATAGGGTAATAATATCAATACACTCGACACGATCGTGCCCAAATTTTGAATTTTGTTATGTTATAATAGGACAAAGTTTTGGAGAAAAATTTGGAAGTCTAGACACGCTCCTTATGGTTCCTCCCATAAAAATGTACCTTTCCGCCCACTTTAGGGATGTAGTAATAATATCAATACACCCAACGCAATCGTGCCCAAATTCTGTATTTAGTAAAGCTATAACAGAATAAAGTTATTGAGAATAAATCTGGAAGCCTAGATACGCCCCTTCTCGTACCTTCCATACGAATGTACTACTCCGCCCACTTTAGAAATCGAGTAATAATATCAATATAATGGAAAATTATTTGTTTTACTGAGGGTAAGGGTATATGTAAGTCGGGCTGCCCGACTGAAACTTTCTAACTGGTTTTAATTACAAATCGGTTAATTTCAATAACTCAAGACTTAAACGATATCTTATGGTGGGTGATGGTATTTATCAGTCAGTTTATCTGACTGAAATTTCTGTACTGGTTTTTCATATTCTTTGAATCGACTTTTGACCAAAAAAATCTAACTTCAAACCACTGTAATTGTGACGTAGTGTAGCAAAATGGAGTATAGGGTTTTGTTACTGAGGTCAAATGCTATCGTTTGATATTGGCTTGGTTCACCCCCGAGACAATGACACTCAAATTGTGTCATAGTGTTATCAGAAGGCATACTCAGTCATATGTGACCTGAGGTCAATGTCTGTGTGAATAAAGCAGCAGATTCGCTTTAGTGCGTAAGGGTACAACCCGCACATATGCGGTAGTTGCCCAGTAGCGGAATTCATGTCTTGGAAGGTCTTCCATCAGTAATTCTTTATATTCTAGAAGGCATGCTATACACATTGGCACTTCGTTTTCCAAATTACATTGGTGACCAAGGACATTCAAGAATGCCTTCTTTGGAAGTTCTTCAGTCAGACCTTCAAACGAAGACCTTCATGCAGGCCTTCAGTAAAAAAACCTTAAAGAAATTTGGGCGTTCTAGAATGCCTTAAGTGAAATACTTTCAAGAAGGCCTTCTCTAGAGGACCAGCAAGAAGACCTTCAGAAAAAAAGTGTAAGTATAAAGAAAAATATATAGAAGTGACAAATATCTAAAAATAAACTGAACAATTTGAGGGTGACCAACAGCATATTTCTTTAATTTTCAAGTCCTTTTTTTCATGTGTATGCTGGCCTTCTTATAGGAAGCGACGGTGGAAGGCCTTGCCTCCCAATTACAGTCTTTGTTATTGGAAAGGAAGAGGGAATGCAGTGAGCAGGCCTACTGACTGTTTCGTTCCGTAAGGCCTTCTGGGTCCTTCTTTTCGCCGCTGGGCTTCTATAGGCAGGTGTTCTGCCAGACATTCTTAATAAAAGGAATCGGCCTTATATGTATAACTCTTGCTATGCCTTAGTTATACGAATCTGGCTTTCTTATCTGCCTTCTATGGGCAGGCATTTTGTAAGAACGGTATGGGTTTACTATAACTCATTTAAAAAGAAAGTTGGTAATGCTAAAGTTCAACAAACTCCTTCTTATCTGCCTTCTATGGGAAACTCTTTTACCAGGTCTTCTCTAACAAAGAAACGGACATTATATATACAAAGCCTTTCATAAGGTCTCGATAACAATACCTACTGGAATTAAAGTTCTTGAATGTTACAAGTTTTCATACTACAGGTTTTCTTTCAGAGGAAAAAAGGTCTTCTTTTGTCAGGCATTCGAATTTTATTGGCGGATCTGTTAGAAGGTCTTATAGAATGCCTTCTGTGGCGAAGGCCTTAACAATTCCTCTGCAGGATGTGAATGATGCGAATGTTGAATGTATGGTTGTAAGTGTGAGTGAATGGGGAGTGTGCTTTTTGTTGGGAGTGATTTTGGAAGAGTGTTGTTGGCAAGTGTGTATTGTAAGTTTGGTGAACCGTTAGAGTATAACGTATATGGAAGCGCAGCTACTACAGGCATTCTCTGCAAAATTAATTTGATAGGTTGCCTTTCCAAGCCGTCGTTTGAACACCGGAGGGTATGAACTCCGAAGGGACATACTGAAAATGCATTTATTGCTCTTCTTGAAACTTAAAAAAAACTTAAGTTCCCTTTACATCCCATGAAGGAGGTATGGGATAGCATCTCGCGTTGTTGTGAATTAACACGCTTTCTATTTTTAGATTCACAACTAACGGCACCTACTTGTTTGTCGACGAATGCGAACGTTACTGTTTGTGAAGCTTTTACTAGACATGCCGATTGACTCGACACTTAATACTGCGAAGTTGCTGACGACAACATCGAGGGAGGCCGACAATGAAAGAAAAATTTGTTTTTTTAGATGACTGGAGCCAGGAGTTGAACCTGGCATCTCCCGCATGGTAGTTGCGTGTTCTAATCATTATGCCACGTCTGGTCCGTTTTTTGAAGCTAAATCCGGAGATAAATTACATTTTCCAGCAAGAGATTCCATCAACTCACCCCAGTAAGAAAACTAAACTTTGGTTTCGTTCAAGGGACGTTGGAGTCTTAGAGGGGCCAGCGTGTTTTCATAGCGTGGACCATATTAAAAATATATAGGATAGATTTGTTTACAAAATATTTTCCAACGACAGGCAATACAATAGCGTTGCTAAAATCGGCAGTAATGGCGTCGTGGGACTCCTTAGAAAGTCCAACTCCAAAAACCCTGATAAATAGTATGACAGAAAGGCATTTTTGCAATTATTCAAAATAAGAAAGGTCATATGCATTAGTCAAAAGTGTTTTTATACCATCACCCTTAGGGATAAGGGTATATATCATTTGATACGAGAAAAAAATGTAACGCATTAAAGGAAACATCTGTTTGTTTGGTGGGCTGGATGGCTGGTAAGCAGGATAACTCGAGAAACCCTTGACGGATCAGAATGAATATTTATCAGTATTAATATTTTTCAATACGAACTAATGGGAATGTAAATGGGCAGATTAGACCTACCTCTTCTGGTATCGGATCGCAGGATATTTGAATTTGAACGAACCTTAAGAAAACCCAAATCGTAGCCACACCCCTTTTGGTACCACCCATACAAATGACCCAATTGACCCTTATAGTTATACATACATATCTCTTTTGTAAGTGCACTGAATTCTCTCATAGACTCAGGAATGAATATTGACTATATCGGTTCACGCCTTCTGGTACCTCTCATACAAAATTACCAATTTTTGGAAAATTATTATTTCTCCCATAACTCTTAGGGGGATGGGTGTTAATGCAAATTGGTCGGTTAATTTATCTTGTAATATGAGGCAAAACCTCAGAAACCCTAACGATTTGTCACACTCCTTCTTGTACCTCCCATATAATTAACCGATATTGCAAAAATTAATGTTGGGTGAAAGTATTTATCAGTCAGTATATCTGACTGAAATTTCTGTACTGGTTTATATTAAATTTGGTTTTTGTTTTCACAAAAAAAGTTTTATTTTGTAATAAGAAGAAACCACTGCGTATAATTTTATGATCACCCTAATATGTAAAGAAAGAAAAAACATAGATTTAACTAAACAAAATTTTGTTGTTGTTGGATGTAAAAGTGTAGTCTTGATTCTATTTCATTCCTTATAATCTATTTTTGAATTATGACTTCCCAAGTACATCTGCACCGAAATGCAGTGGATCGTATAATTTTTCGTTCATCAGTGCAAATCTCCACCCTGAGCCGTTATATTATTGCCAATGAAAGTTTACATACAAATAAGACAATTTCTAGAATGTGGATAATTTTTTTATTTGTTGATTAGCTACAATACGATAACAAGTGATTTCGTTTATGAATATGTGATAATTTTTTATTTAATCTCTGCTCTACTTGCACGTAAACTTCAAATAAAACATATTTCTAAATCTTCGTTGGGCCTCCGACAACGAAGTATTTCGCGTCTCTGGCATGATGAGGAATAGCAATGCAACTGCTCCAACAATGATGCCACCCTGAGCGGAAATATTGCCAGCTATGTTCTCCACTGTAGCTGTGATAATAATAATATGCAGCAGCTGCTCGACCATAATACAAATACTTATACACAGTGGCTTTGACTTCATGGGGAATGCCTCGCTTACATACACCGAAGCATAGGGAGCGTAGAATCCCGCAAAGAATTGCATAGCTATGTAAAAATGTTTAGCTTCCATTATATTTTCGAATATATAAAAGCTATAAAGGAGATAGCCTAAAGCCAGCATCAAGGATCCAATGATGAGCATGGCAAAAATCGATGGAAGTTTTCGTCCTATTCTATCGATGAGTATAAGAGAAACCACACTGCCCAAAACCCGTACACAAGCGGCCACTGATGGTGCCCATACTATGTTTTCATAGAGCATACTGTACTGGAAGGCCATTTGCATAGGCAGGGAACAACAAAAGGCCAACATCATGCTGCGATATAGTATAATTTTAATAAGGGGTATTATGCTACGTACGACATTGTCCCCTACGCTTAAGTTCTCTTCCTCTTGCACGTACATTTTATGTTGCTCTAGCAGTTCCTGAGTCTGCTGAGTATATATTTTAGGCTGATGTAGCATGACCAAGGTGCCCAGAGCAGCTGTATCATCACCCTTGCGTATATGATAAATAGGTGATTCTATATACGATTTAAAGGTACAGAGACCCATTATGCCAAACGCTACGTCGAATATGCCATGCATTATATTGACCTCAAATCCCGTGTTGTCAGACCAATAAGAGCTACATATCATTTGAATGGCAATGCCACAGCTAACGCAGAACTGTTCGGTAGCCAGGCAAGTGCCGCGATAAGAGTTGTCAGCCACTTCACTGGCATGTATTAGATACGGCACAATGCTCAGGCCCACGGCTATGCCATTGATGTAACGACCAGCCAAGATGGCGTCAGCGTTGCCGGATTGAGCAATGAATAAAACTCCGCCGATCATAATTACAACGGATGATATGGCCTAAGATGAATAGCAACAAATTTATATGTAATATGTTAGTTTATTTTTTATGTAAGCCAAATTATCAGACTTACCATAGTAATTCTTCGCGAAATTACACGCTGCAATGGCATCGAGATCAGACTACCAATAATGACACCTATGAACCAGGATATACAAAAATGCTGCAAATTGTCGATTATACTGTACTTGCACCATCCTACGCCCAAAGCCAGATTCATGCCAGCTGAGAACATAATAGAGGCACCTGAAATAAAACGATATATTATTTTTATGGGTAAAGCTGTGAAGTGGGGCGATCGTGACATGATAATGAGAACATGAGATTATGAAACGCATGATCTGGGTGCGAACCCTGTCATTTCATTGACGGGCATCCCCCTCAATGTTGTCGACAGCTTGTTATAAGTAGTCGAGTCATGTCAAGTAAAAGCTTCACAAAAACCTGACGTTCCAATTCGTCGTTAAACAGTAGGTCACGTTGTGTAAGCGACCTTAAAAATGGAAGCGTTTTAACTCACACGAAACCGTGAAGGTCTTCCCTACCTCACACAAGGGAATATGTGTTTTATTAGTCATAGTTGTGAAGTCAATAAAGGATTTGGTTTAATGGGAAACCGGATTTAAGTTCGGCATAAGGGTGCCGTTAGGGATGTTAAGTGAATCTTGCATCTCAAGCCGACTCACAACTTCCACCACGAAGGTGGCAACGTTGTTAGTGATATTTTTTCATCATGAATAGCTGAGGACGATATCAAAACTGTTCTGGGAGACTTTAACGCAAAAAAGGTCCATCGATCGATAAATTCAACCTGCATATCGACACGTCAGGCAACGAGTTTAGGAGTTAGTGAGTGAAACCACATTCCAGCACAAAGATATCCACAAGCTAACTTGGCTATCCCCCGATCAAAACACCAAAAATCAAATTGATCATATGGTAATTGATGGCATGCATGCCATCTAGTGTCATAGACGTCCGTATGATCCGTTTTTGAGCAGAGCGAAAAACGCACATAACCAAACATAAAGCAAGCTGAACATCGCAAAGCTGCTAACCCCAGAGATAGCCTCTGCCTCTTCCAACCAGTTTTCCCAACTTCTACGACGCAACGCCACTACTTCTGACGTTCCCGATACACAGTGGCGACATATTGCGCATTTCATGTCTTTGCTAGGATATGAAAAACGGTGCTCAACCGAATCGTGGTACGATGAAGAATGTCACATAGCGTCAGTGGACCAGGATGCTGCTTACAGGGCATCGCTACAGCCAATTGTAAAATAGGCGAGACAGCTATTTAAGTGAAAAAAAAAAACGTCAGATGAAGGAACGGGAGAACGAGGATATAGAGCGATACAGGGATAGAGGTGAGGTCCGAAAATTTTAACTAGAAAGTAAAAGTAAATAGCTATGTAAATGGGTTCCCCTCCTGTAAGAACAAGAATGGAAATCTGATAACAGATACGCAGTGTGCTGCATATATAGAGAGAACTCTTCCAGAAACTGCTGATTCCAGAAGGCAGCTCACGTGAAGGTATCACGCCATTTGTCGACGACGACTTAGATTGCCCATCACCAAATCAACCCGAGGTAAGAAGAGTAATATCGCGGCTAAACAACAATAAAGCAGCCGGTGCCGACGGTCTGCCCGCAGAGCTTTTCAAGTTCGGTGGTGAGGAGCTGATAACGAGCATGCACCAGCTCCTACGCACGATTTGGCTTAAACAGTGCATGCCCGACGATTGGAACCTAAGCGTATTATGTCCTGTGCTGAAAAAAGGTAATCCCAGTGTGTGCTCCAACTACCGCGGGATCAGACTTTTACCCATCGCATATAAGGTCCGGTCGAGTGTGCTATGTGAAAGACTAAAGCCAGTGATATCCAACCTGATCGGGCCCTATCATTGTGGCTTTAGACGTGGTAAATCAACAACTAACCAGATATTCACACTTTGGCAAGTCCTGAAAAAGACCCAAGAGCAACAGATCGACACGTATCACCTTTTCGTCGACTATAAAGCTGCCTTCGACAGCTCGATACGGCAGAAATTACTCGAAGCCACGGCTGAGTTTGGTATTCCAGCGAAGCTGATACGACTTTGCGGAATGTCGCTGATTGACACAAAGTCTTCAGGGAAGATTTACAACTACTTTACTGTGACTGCAGCCTTCTCAAGTATACAGAAGGAATCAGTGAAAATGGGGTCTAATGGTGAACAAGGACAAAACAAAGATATCAATTTCAACGAACAAATAATCTACTCATTTGGCGAACTGCGTGAACGTAGACAACTATAATTTCGAGGTGGTAGATAATTTTATTTAACCTAGGCTCCGCCATCAATAAAACAAATAATGTCAGTCTCGAAATCTGGTGAAGAATCCTGCTTACTAATAAGTGATACTACGGAGTAAGCAAGTGATTTAATGATAGAGCTGTCTCTCGACGAACAAAACTCCAATTTTACCAGATACTGGTTCTATCTGTCTTGATGTATGGTTCAGAATGACACAAGCGGATGAATCTGTTCTGGCTGTATTCGAGAGAAAAATACTCCGTCAAATATATGGGTCCTTCATCGTTAACAGAGAGTATCGGCTTCGTATGAATCATGAGTTGTACGAGCTGTACACTGACATGGTCAGACGCATTAAGGTGCAGCGGTTGCGTTGACTAGGTCATTTTGTACGCATGGAAGAAAATGCTTCAGCTCAAAAAGACAATGAACTCGATGGACGGCGCAGAAGAGGGCGACCAAAACTCCGTTGGAAAGACCAGGATACTGAGAACCTTGCAGATCTTGGTGTGACTAACTGGAGAAGAAGCGCAGAAGATCAAAGAAAAATAGGATTGCAAAGAATATTGTGTTTAACATTGAGTCTCTGTCTATACTTGAATGTTATCTATTTTTGTGTTGATTTCGAAACAAGTGTGTGTGGTGTGGCTTTTATAACACTCAACCAGAGATTGACTGTTTTGAATCAAAGCTAAAGTTTCGAGTACGTGTGAATTACCGATCGTGTCTGCGTAAAAAAAAACACGAATATATTCGCGAGCGCACGGGATGCCTAGACATAGCGCATCAACGAATACATGTAGCATACACATTGTGCTTAAATCCATATTGTGCAAAAATCTAAACTACCGATAACATTAGCGAAAGTTAGAGTCTTACGTGTCTATATTTGTCATACCTCAAATCTATTGTAGATTGTATGCTTCGAATTTAGTCAAATTCCATGTTGAGTTTAATTTTATGCTCAACGGTAGAATCTTCAATAACATACAATGAACGTCCAGTATTATATCTTTAGTTTATTGTAATTTAAAAATGATCCCTGCCATTTTTTAGTATAAGTGGCAAATTGCCTCTCTATATAATGTTAAAGGGAAAACACAACAAAATGCTTCAGTGTGGTCAAAAACAAATTACCTACGGCAGCTGCTTCCGATTGGGGTTTATTACGCCAGCGTGAGTTTACTTCTGGGATTGGTGCCGGTGTCGGCACTAGGTGCTGTTGATATGTTGGCGGCTGTGTATAAGGATATGCCTGTGTCGATAATTGAGGTGATGAAACATAGACCACTACCGTAGGGGCAGCTTGATTTTCCTTAGTATGGTAATCCATCTTGGATTGTTATATTTTCAATATTACTGTGTAGCTTTTGAATATTTCTATCACGTTCGATTCTATGTATATTTTTTTGATGTGGTATTAAAAATGACTTAGTTCGGTGACTATATTGATTCAACTGAGTTTTTTTTTTTAGCTAATCGCACATCTAATATTGATGGCATATCGAAAAGAAAATGACAATAAACCTTATCATATGCGATTATATTTTTCTAGGGTGGGGTTGAAAAATTACAATACTCGTACATATGACCATGGCTATATTTTTGTATACAAAATGTGCCAAAAAATTTTTATTTATACCGTAAAGAAGAAGGGGGAATATACTCTTTGTTCAGCAGTCAGAACACCTCCGACAACGGATTCACAGTGATTAGCTTGGCTTCGCACAGTGTGAATTTTTTAGCTTATAGAATGCCAAAATTCATAACTTCCATACAAATGATGACATAGCCTTAAAATTTCAGAGATAATGTGTATAGGCAGATATGATAACAGACCAAAAATGGGAGTGGTCCGCCTACTCTTAGTATATATCCCAGACATTCACCCTTTTTATTCACAAACTGTCAGTTGATTGTTATTGAATTAATATTCGCTATTAACATATTTTAACCCTTCTGTTACCTTAAGGTTTTCTCTTGACCTTTTTATACCGTTACCCATTTGGCTGACCTTAAGATAAATTTGTATCAGGATTTTAATGAAGATTGAGCCATGTCCGTCTGTCTCGATGGCTGCTATGCAGGATAACTCGAGTAAACCTTTAGTGATCTTTGTGAAACAATGGTATGGGATTGGAAATAGGCCGAATTGCCCCAACCCTTCTGGTACCACCCATACAGAATGACCTATTTTCGGGAAATACATATTTCTACCATAACTCCCAAACGGTCAACCGGAGGATGTTTGAATTTGGTCAGTATAGTTATCTCGTAATACACTGGAGAGCGAATGTACTTAAGGGGTCATAATCTAAAAACCGAATATGAGGATGTAACATGACACCAGTCGTCCGTACATACATTCACCTAGATACACAATTTTTTCTCTAAACAACCATGATTTGACTTTTTACATCGCCAACAAACCCAACCTGCATACAAAGTTCTAATTACTTCGTGCTCAACTGAAGCCAAATAGCAGCGACTCCAACAACGCGATCGGCCGCCTACCACCTTCGTTTGCCCTTGAATACTGATAATTCTTCAATTACTGGAAGGGCAAACGTCAATAACTCCGATCGCACGACCGCCGCAAACGACGCGTTCGGCAATAAACGCATCTGCTACCAACGATACATACGCATCACAAGGGAAAGTGTTATTCATTGAAGTGTAATGTGAGGTAATTCTCATTACATCGAGAGCTCAACTTACTTAAATGATCGAACATTCGGTTGCTACCGCAGCGAAGTTTATTGCTAAGTTGCTTTGTACTCGATCGCCCCTGTCCTTCTCAGGGCAATCATTTATTCTTTTGTTTAATCGGATTTCGGTCTGTTGAACCAACTTTTGTTGGTTTAACCCAAATCCATTGGTTACATCGGACTACGGTCTGCTAAATCGAACTTCGGCTTGTCAAATCGGACTTTAGTCTATTAAATCGGACTTCGGCCTATTAAATCGGTCTGTTTTTGGTCTGTTAAATCTGCCCTCGGTCTGTTGAATTGGACTTCGGTCTGTTGAATAGGACTTTGGTCTGTGAAAACCGTGGCTTTCTATTACAAATTAGCACCGTAGCATTTTGATACTAACACTCCGTCGGGTACGATTATTAGTTCGGTCGCGAATTCGGGATCGAAATAACTACGAGTTGCTAAATTCGACCTACTAAGGAACACGAGTCATCGACGCGATCTTGAGTTGCGGATACCTAACTGATTTACGACGAAAGCCGAATCATCGATACAACCACGAGCTGCAAAAATCGATTCGATGGAGGACACGCGTCATCAACACGACCCTGAGTTGCGGATATCAAACTGATTTATGACGAAAGCCGAATCATCGAAGAACACGAATCATCAACACGATCCTGAGTTGCGGATATCAAACTGATTTACGACGAAAGCCGAAGCTTCGATATGTTCCTGAATTGCTGAAGTTAACCTGAATACCAGACAAAACCCGAATTACCAAAACGGCCACGTATAGCTGATGTAAACCTGAACCAACGACAAACCCGCATCATCAAGTTGCCCCAGTATTGCTGATATGAACCTGAATTATCAACCAAACCCGTATAACCAATACCCTTCTGATTGGTTGACATTAACCCGAACCACTGACGAACCCGAGTCATCAATCATCACTTGCTGATATTAACCTGAAACCCCGACAAAACCCGAATTACCAAGCTGACCACGTACTGCTGACATTAATAGTAACCACCGACGAATCCGAATCATCAGTACGCTGCCAAGTTACTAGTACGAGCCTGAATCATCGAAAGTACCCGAATTACCACGTTCCTGAGTACCGAAACAATCCTGACCTATCTGACCTCTACAGTTTTGGGAGTATAGCATAAAGTTCTCGATCCTAGTCAGGGAAAATCTACTGAGTTCTTATTCCGTAAGGTTATGAGGGTCCTTATGGCGATCCTGGCGACGACTGGACTTACCTCAGCCAACGAGAAAACCACGTTACAAGGAGTAAAAGAGAGTCAAAACTACACTTTTACATCCAAGAATAACAAAATTTTATTAAGTTATAGTTAAATTATAAACTTATATTTTTTTGCATTTCTTTACATTACGGGGTGATCATGAAATTATACGCAGAGGGTTTTAATTACGACATAATTATTTATTTTTTTATTTTTTTTATTAAAACAAAAACCAAATTTGAAATAAAAAACATGATTATCTCTCTTATTTTGATTAAGTCCCAAAGCCCTTGTACCTGCTGATTTTAGCACTGCAACGCTATTGCCTGTTGTTGGAGAAGATTTTAGGAACAACATGGAAACACGCTGGTCTTTCTGAGACTTCAACGTTTTCTGACCGAACCCAACCTTTTGTTTCCTTATTGAAGCCAGTAAACGCAATCTCTCAAAGGCCATCTCCAAAGTTAATTTTTTCAGAGAATTCACCCCACACCATTAACGACCCACCACCGAAGTTTTTATTAGAAAAGTAGCGCGGGCCTTTGAGCAGATGCCTCCAGGTCCGTTTGCGAGAGTGTTAATATAAATCTTTGTGAAGAATGCGATGTAAAAATGTTCGGTGTACATTTACGGCGATAGACCGTTTTCAAGTAGAGAGTCTAGTTTGTTCACAAACAAACAGACGCACTTACAAACTTGAAAGACTACTTCGGCTAAATCTAGGTAGATTTGTTGTTGAACCAGTCTCCTCAAACTTCTACACCCATAAAAAAACACTTAATTATCCTTTACACCCCATGAACGAGGTATGGGATAGCTTCTCGCGTTGTTCTGAATTAACACACTTTCTTTAAATTCACAACACACGGCACCTACTTGTTTATCGACGAATGCGAACGCCACTGTTCCAGAAGGTTTTACTAGACATGCCGGGTGACTCGACACTTATACTGCAAAGTTGCTGTCTACAACATCGAGGGGGGCCGTCACAGATAGAAAATGTAGATGACTGGAGCCGTGAATCGAACCATGGATCTCCTGCATTGTAGTCGTGTGTTTTTACCAATATGCCACTGCCTTCTACACCCATATTATAATCAAATAAGTCGATAGAGCTTCATTTCTTTGGCGCATCTATCGCACGAGACAACTAACGATTCAATATTAAACAGTCTTTTGATCCACCTTATATTTAAATGGAAGTAGGAAGGTTTAAGACGGCAATTGTTGTTTTGTATTGAAGGTTTTGAACATGGCTTAAATAAAAAAAGAAATAATTTGCATATCTAGTGAGCAATAAAATACTGTGAAAATTTTTTGAACAAGTAATTATTTTGTCTTACAAAATATATTTTGTTCAAAAATGTTGTTTTAAATATTTACATTATCTGCAGTAATTTTTTTAATATTTCTTATAATATTTTGAATGTTGTCTTTATTTTCAGAAAACTTTGGAAGAGAATCCAATTTTCAAGGCATTATAAAAACACGAGTAAGTTAATATTTTTTTTTTATTTTTTTTACTGTTTTTTTCTTTTAAATTTACAAACCAAAATAGTACAAGTTAATGACTTCGATTTGGTATCCAAAAGTGCTTGTGAATTAAATTTTATTTAGACTTACCCTCATGGGTGACGTTGTCTTTAGGAAAATACTAACAACTTTTGAAATAGGGCGAGTGAAGTAATAGTTATATGATTTTACGGTAATACATTTCAAATCCATCTAATTTAACAGAAAAATTTAACATTAATTTGCAGACCTTAGAAGTTACTTAAAATAACATTTTGACAAAAATTGATTTATATTCACCTCCGCGGACACATTCTTAACACAGTACAACACATAATTTTGGGACTCAATTTTGAGAACTGCACGTGAAAGTAGCCCCAAAAAGAAGAAGATCTACATCATTCGTTTTATAAAGTTACATGCCATAATAATTTAATATCGATTTGAAGTTAGTAAGTATCGTATAGGGAAATTTGCCACGTTTTAAGCTCTTTTGTCCTTCAGGTTCGCTATCATCTCATCAAACATCTTTCCCGCTGGAGCATTTACATCTGTCCTGGCAACATGTAGCAGCCATCGTAGTCGTTGAATTCTTTTAGTTACGTCAATGCCGTGATAAGCTCATACAGCTCCTGGTTCATCCGATGGCAAAACTCGCCGTCGACACATATACTTACTTACTTAAGTGGCTCATTACTACTTACAAACGTGGTTCATAAGTTTGAGGCCTGAAGTACTAAAGAATTCCACACGCTTCGGTCTTGTGCGTGTGTTCTCCAGTTAGTCCTACCAGATGGTGGCACGTCGCCTACCACTTGGTCCTTCCAACGGAGTTTGGGTCTCCCTGCTCTGCACCGTCCTTCAGGTTCGCCTTCAAACACCTTTCTCGCTGAAGCATTGACATCCATCCTGGCAACATGACCCAGCCATCGTAGTCGTTGCATTCTGACTCTTTTAGCTACGTCGATATCGTGGTAATGCTTATACAGCTTCATCCGATGGCGAAACTCGCCGTCGACACAGAAAGGTCCATAAATTTTTCGGAGTATCTTTCTCTCGAATACTCCCAGGTTTTGTATGTCCGTTGTCGTAAGCACCTATGATTCGGCAGCATACAAAAAAAAAACGGGTAAGATTAGCACCTGGTAAAGCTGTTTCTTAGTATTCCGAGATAAGGTGGTATTACTAAAGTGCTGCCGAAGTCCGTAAAAACATCTATTGGCTAGCACTATTCTCCGCTTAATTTCTTGGCTGACATTATTTTTCTTATTGACGGAAGATCCGAGAATGACAAAATGTATACTAAGAGTACTGTTGAAGTATTAATGTCCAAACATGTACATGTGTAAAGAGTAAACGATCACACACACACACACACTCGTGCATTGGTATACCCAAGTACGCGATATCCCAGCACATGTACCCGCTTGTTCGGGTTACTACTGCCGCACTATCAATTTCACTATCCATTAATATCCAGGACTAGCTAGCTACCAATCTACTTTACTTTAACATGGGGTTGTCATAGGAGGGGTACAATCGACTACCTTCTGCATTACCAGTGTCACGTTATTTCACTAGTATTTTTTACCAAAATAGGTGAAATTGGATAGGAAATTTTGCTATATAATAATAACTTTCCTCATAAAATAACCTTCTTAAAAGCCGTTTGCTCATTATAATAATAAAAGTTTGTAAAAAGTTAATTATCTTTTAAATCACGTTAAAGTATTTATTTATTTTTCCTTAGAGTTTCATTGCACGACTGACAAAATAGGCAAAAGAACACAACTGTACGAATTCTAGCGAGAGGATAGCGGGACTTTGTTTACTTTGTATGAGCTAGGCAACAAGTTTTTGCTTATATCGCAAACTTCAAATTCTATATTCCATTTAACTATCTACTGGTAATGCACAGAGTGGACAATTACCGCTCTTATGCATTATTTAGTGATACTAAAATAACTACCGCTGTTATGTAACTAACATGCAATTGATATTTGCCGAACAAGCGGGTAGTTACAAGTGTTGGTTGTGTTGGGTATTAGTTATACACGTCAAATTTCTATTTTGTTCCGTAGAGTATGGGAATATATAGGAGTACACATGTCACCCGTAGTGCTTAGAAGAATTGACGAATGTAAGAACGACCAAACATGATGATCTATGATGATCATTATCTTTGCTAAAAAACTTCATAATTAAGTTGAGTCTGCTTCGGCTTCTGACTTCGTGTGCGTCGAGTGTATTTTCTGTATACTTGTGTATGATAAACAAAAGTAAGGGTAGGTAGAGGTAATATTCGTTATAATGCTTAATTTGTAAGCATTCTCTGTGTGTTAGGTATAGTTCCACACAAGTATACAAATTATGGTTATGAACTTAAGTATACTTTAATGCCGAGTACTTATTGTCATTCTCTGGTTCAGACTGATCCTTACCAATCTAAACCGAGGATTTGATATTTTCCAAAGTACATATGCAAAATCGGATTAGCATTGCAGGAATACAAAACTCAGACTGACTTCATATAACT
This sequence comes from Muscina levida, assembly GCA_964034835.1. Lineage (NCBI taxonomy): Eukaryota > Metazoa > Arthropoda > Insecta > Diptera > Muscidae > Muscina > Muscina levida. The sequence continues at coordinate 22,774,210 of OZ035882.1, read as the reverse complement.
TACTCCTTATCGGAGAGTCGAAGGTAGCTTAAAAGTCGACAACTATATTAAATAGTAAACAGTACAAGCTATCGCCCTGCCTGACACCTCTTTCCGTGTTGAATGGTTCAGAGTAATCCTTACCATTCTTAATAAAGAATTTGGTGTTTCCAAGGTACATCTGCAAAGTCGAATTAGTTTTGCAGGAATACCAAACTTAGCCATGGCCTCATATAGCATATTCCTTATCGGAGAGTCGAAGGCTGTTTTGTAGTCGATAAAGAGGTGGTAAGTGTTGATCTGCTTCTCATAATTTTTTTTTTCCAGGATTTGTCGTGAAGTGAATATTTGTTCCGTCGTAGATTTACCAGGTCCAAAGCCGATAAGTTTTTCTACAACTGACTTTAGACGTTCACACAATATGTTCGAAAAGACCCAGTACTCAATTTGTAATAGGCTTATTCCACGGTAGTTTTTACACTCACTACTCCATTTCCCGGGCATGCTCTTCTTTAGCCAAATTTTCTCCATTAGCTGATGTATGCCCCTAAGCTCAGCTTCTCTCCACCTCCCTTAAACAATTCAGCCTGGAGACCATCGACCCCAGTCGCTTTGTTATTTTTAAGGCGGGATATTGCCACACGTTTCTCGCTCTGGCTCAAAGGTGGAAAGTTAATACCATCGTCATGGATTGGAGCGAGGTCTTCTGGTGTTTTGTGCGTATCCAGTAGATTTATGAAAGGTTCTCTCCATATCTTCAGAACGTTATCCGGGTGCGTCACTAGCTGGCCATCGTTGTCCCAGCAGGAGGACAACCCTGTTCCACGCATTATTACCTTAACTCTCTGGTTGAATTTTCGGGTTCGCCTCTACTTCGGAAAAACTCTGTGCACTCATTCTGTCGCTTCTTCAGCTATTTCTTTTTCCGTCTAAAAAGACGTGTTGCCTCTGGTCTCTTCTCCCTGTGACGTTCCCGAACAGCTCGCATTGCCGTTGACTGCAGTTTCGACCTGTGTGCAGCATCCGTCTCTCTCGTGGCATTGCGACAGTCATCATCGCACCAGGCATCTTCTTAAGACGGCTGTGTGTACCCAAGCACGCTTCCTGCAGTCCGTTCTATTGCATCGGCTATATATTATCAGGGGTTGGAGCATTCCATAGCATTTGAGTTACGTGGTTGGAGTAGGCGTCCGCTACCTCTGTGATCCGCAGTTTACTGAAGTCCAGCTTTTGTTGTGCCTTGTTTTCGATTCATTGATTTATTGTTAAACCTGTCTCCTTGACCTTTTGCACCCATTTCTTAAACAAACTGAAACGACTAACTTTTTTAACATCTTCATTTTATAAAAATAATTTTTAAAACATTATTGTGTATCAACAATTTTCGCACATAAATTTCATAAGAAAGTGTTTCTTAATTTGCTTTAAGCTCCCATCAGCGTGATATTCGGGGTCTCAGGTGAAGTGAGGCTGAGTATAACAAACGACCCTACTATACTGCCATCCTGAGCCCTTTTATAATTACCAATGAATGGCGTAATTGTTGTAATTAAAATAAGTACCTGCCCAGGCGACCTCTAGTGACATAAAATTGAGACAATTTCTAGAATGTGGATAATTTTTATATTTGCTGATTAGCTACAATAGGATAACAAGTGATTTCGTTTATGAATATGTGATAATTTTTTATTTAATATCTCCGTCGCTTTCACGTAAACTTCAAGTAGAACAAATTTCTAAATCTTCGTTGAGCCTCCGACAACGAAGTGTTTCGCGTCTCTGGCATGGTCAGGAATAGCAATACAAATGCTCCAACAATGATGCCACCCTGAGCGGAGATATTGTCACCTATGTACGCCACTGTAGCTCTGATAAAAATAATATGCAGCAGCTGCTCGACCATAATACAAATACTTATGCACAGTGGCTTTGACTTCATGGGGAATGCCTCGCTTACATACACCGAAGCATAGGGAGCGTAGAATCCCGCAAAGAATTGTATAGCCATGTAAAAATGTTTAGCTTCGACAATATTTTCGCGTATAGAAAAGCTATGAAAGAGATAGCCTAGGGCCAGCATCAAGGATCCAATGATGACCATGGCAAAAAGCGATGGAAGTTTTCGTCCTATTCTATCGATGAGTATAAGAGAAAACACACTACCCAAAACCCGTACACAAGCGGCCACTGATGGTGCCCATACTATGTTTTCATAGAGCATACTGTACTGGAAGGCCATTTGCATAGGCAGGGAACAACAAAAGGCCAACATCATGCTGCGATATAGTATCATTTTAATAAGGGGTATTATGCTACGTACGACGTTGTCTCCTACGCTTAAGTTCTCTTCCCCTTGCACGTACATTTTATGTTTCTCTAGCAGTTCCTGAGTCTGCTGAGTATATATTCTAGGCTGTTGTAGCATGACCAAGGTGCCCAGAGCCGCTCTATCATCTCCCTTGCGTATATGATAAATAGGTGATTCTATATACGATTTGAAGGTACAGAGACCCATTATGCCAAACGCAACGTCCAATATGCCATGCATAATATTGACCTCAAATCCTGTGTCGTAAGACCAATAAGAGCTATATATCATTTGAATGGCAATGCCACAGCTGACACAGAACTGTTCGGTAGCCAGGCAAGTGCCGCGATAAGAGTTGTCAGCCACTTCACTGGCATGTATTAGATACGGCACAATGCTTAGGCCCACGGCTATGCCATTGATGTAACGGCCAGCCAAGATGGCGTCGGCGTTGCCAGATTGAGCAATGAATAAAACTCCGCCGATTAAAATTACAACGGAGGATATGGCCTAAGATGAATAGTAAAAAATTTTCTTTAGTTTATATTATATGTAAGCCAAATTATCAGACTTACCATAGTAATTCTTCGTGAAATTACACGTTGCAAAGGCATCGAGATCAGACTACCAATAATGACACCTATGAACCAGGATAAACTAAAATGCTGCAAATTGCCGATTATACTGTACTTTGACCATCCTACACCCAAAGCCAGATTCATGCCAGCTGAGAACATAATAGAGGCACCTGAAAATAAAACGATATATTATTTTAATGTGTGTAGTTGTGAAGTGGGGTGATTGTGACATGAGATTACGAAACGCATGATCTGGGTGCGAGCCCTGTCATTTTTTCACTCGGTGTACTCGACAACTACCTCTGAGTAGTCGAGTCATACGGCATGTCTAGTAAAAGCTTCTCAAAATCCTGACGTTCCAATTCGTCGTAAAACAGTGGGTCACGTTGTGTAAGCGACCTAAAAATGGAAGCGTTTTAACGCACACAAAAGCGAGAAGGTCTTCTCTACCTCACACGAGGGAATATGTGTTTTATTAGTCATAGTTGTGAAGTCGATAAAGGGTTCAGTTTAATGGGAAATAGGATTTAAGTCCGGCATGATGGTACCGTTGACGACGTAAGGTGAATCTTGCATCTCAAGCCGACTCACAACCTCCACCACGAAGGTGGCAACGTTGTTAGTGATATTTTTTTCATCATGAGTAGCGGCAGATAGTGAGCGACGAACTCTGATGGTTGGGTCCTTTACTGGCTATGAAAACACGATAAAGAAAAAGTAAGAAACGGGACCCCCCAAATGTTGACGACACCCTCAAATGTAATAAGAACCATAATTTAAGGATATCACCTGGAACGTGCATATAGAGAAGGTGCCACTATTCGACTGGCGGATGTCCTCAAAAAATATAAGGCTGACATTACCGCCATCCAGAAGAAGAGATGGGCAGGACAAGGATGCTCGCGACGTAAAAATTGCGAGATCTATTACAGCTGCTATGCCCTGATGGAAGTTAAAGACGGTGAGATTTAAAATGCATTTTACGAGCGCCTAGAGGAAACATACGACCGCTGCCCTGGCTACGATATTAAATTTTTTCTGGGAGACTTTAATGCAAAAAAGGAAGGGAAGACGTTCTTCGTCCATCGATCGGTAAATTCAGCCTGCATACCGACACGTCAGACAACGGGTTTAGGCTGGTTAGTGAGTGAAACCAGATTCCAGCACAAAGATATCCACAAGCTGACTTGGTTATCACCCGATCAAAACACCAAAAATCAAATTGATCATGTTGTAATTGATGGCAGGCATGCGTCTAGTGTCATGGACGTGCGTGTGATACGTGGTGCTAATATCGGCTCGGATCATTACCGGGTTGCAGCCAAGGTGCGCACAAGATTGAGCAGAGCCGAAAAAGCATGTAAGCAAACACAAATAAAGCTCAAAATCGCAAAGCTGCAAACCCCAGAGAAACCCACTACCTCCTACAACCAGTTCGCCCAACTTCTACGACACAACTCTTCCAGAAACTGCTGGTTCCAGAAGGCAGCTCACGTGAAGGTATCACGCCAATTGTCGACGACGGCTTAGATTGCCCACCATTAAGTCAACCTGAGGTAAGAAGGGTAATATCGCGGCTGCCGACTCTTCAAGTCCGGTGGCGAGGAGCTGATAACGAGCAAGCACCAGCTCCTACGCACGGTTTGGCTGTCGAGTGTGTCCTGTCGAGTGTGCTATGTGAAAGACAGATATTCCTGGAAAAGACCCAAGAGAAACAGATCGCCACGTATCACCGTTTAGTCGACTCGAAATCGAAATTACTCGAAGCCATGGCTGAGTTTAGTATTCCAGCGAAGATGATATGCATTTGCGGAATGTCGCTGACTGACACAAAGTCTTCAGGGAAGATTGACAACTACCTTATAGAGCCATTGTATACCAGACGGGGACTAAAACAAGGCGAAGGCCTATCGTGTTACCCACCTTCGACATAGTGATGGAGATGATAATGAGGAAAGCTGCAGTAAACACGAGTGGCACGATATTCAACGAAAGCCACATGCTACCCACGTACGCTGCTGACGTAGACATTATCGGTAGAAAACTGCTTGATGTGAATGCAGCCTTCTCAAGTATACAGAAGGAATCAGTGAAAATGGGTCTAATGGTGAACGAGGACAAAACGAAGATATCAGTTTCAACGAACAAATAATCTACTCATTTGGGAAACTGCGTGAACATAGACAACTATAATTTCGAGGTGGAAGATATTTTTATTCAACCTAGGCTCCGCCATCAATAAAACAAATAATTTTAGCCTCGAATTTTGGAGAAGAATCCTGCTTGCTAATAAGTGCTACTACGGAGTAAGCAAGCTATTTAATGATAAAGCTCTCTCTCGACGAACAAAAAAAAACAAAATATATGGGCCCGTCATCGTTAACGGAGAATATCGATGTCGAATGAATCATGAGTACGAGCTGTACACTGACATTGACGTGGTCTGACGCTTTTAGGTGCAGCGGTTGCGTTGGCTAGGTCATGTTGTACGTATGGACGAAAATGCTCCAGCTCGAAAAGTCTTCGACAATGAACTTGGTGGACGGCGCAGAAGAGGGCGACCAAAACTCCGTTGAAAAGACCAGGTTACTCAGAACCATACAGAACTTGGCGTGACTAACTGGAGAAGAAGCGCAGAAAATCGAAGAAGAATAGGATTGCAAAGAATTTTGTGTTTTCCCAAAAACTGTTTAACATTGAGTCTCTGTCTATACTTGTATGTTATCTATTTTTGTGTTGAATTCGAAACAAATGTGTGTGGTGTTGCTTTCAGAACACTCAAGCAGAGATTGTCTATTTTGAATCAAAGCTAAAGTTTCGAGTACGTGTGATCTACCGATCGTGTCTGTGTGAAAAAAAACGATTATACATAGGTCATCAACATGTACAAGCAGCAAACATATTATGCTTAAATCCATATTGTGCAAAAATCTAAACTACCGATATTATTAGCGTAGTTTAGAGTGTTACGTGTCTATAGTTGTCATACCTCAAATCTATTGTAGATTGCATGCTTCTAATTAAGTCAAATTCCATGTTGAGATTAATATTATATATTTCGTTCATTGGAATTTAAAAATTATCCCTGCCACTCATTAGTATACGTTACAAAATGCCTCTTTAAATAATGTTAAAGGGAAAACACAACAAAAAGGTTCAGTGCGACCAAAAACAAATTACCTACGGCAGCTGCTTCCGATTGGGGTTTATTACGCCAGCGAGAGTTTACTTCTGGGATTGGTGCCGGTGTCGGCACTGGGTGCTGTTGATATGGTGGCGGCTGTGTATAGGGGTAGGGCTGTGTCGATAATTGCGGTGATGTGACATAGACCACTACCGTAGGGGCAGCTTGATTTGCCTCAGTATGGTAATCCATCTTGGATTGTTCCATTTTTGTTAACGATTAATACTGTTATATTTTCAATATTACTGTGTAGCTTTTGAATATTTCTATCACGTTCGATTCTATGTATATTTTTTCGATGTGGTATTAAAAATAACTTAGTTCGTTGACTATATTGATTAAACTGAATGTTTTTTTGAGCTAATCGCACGTCAAATATTGATGGCATATCGAAAAGAAAATAACAATAAATCTTATCATTAAAGATTATTTTTCCTTAGGGTGGGGTTGAAAAACTACAATACTCGTACATATGACCGTGGCTATATTTTTGTATACAACATGCTCAGAAGTTGTTATTTATACCGTAATGAAGAAGGGGGAAGATTCTCTTGTTTCACAAATCGGAATATAACACCTACGATAACGGATTCATTCGGCCAATGATGTCTAAATCATCGGCATAGGCTAGTGGCAGGTGACTCTTGTGGAATATGGTGCCAGACATGCTGTCACCAGCCTTTCTCATCACCTTCTCTTTATAATAATAGTAAATAGTGTACAGGACAAGCTAACACTCTGCCTGAGACCTCTTGCCGTATTGAATAGTTCAGATTGATCCTTATCAAGCTTAACCGAGGCTTTGGTGTTTCCGAATTACATCTGCAAAGTCGAATTAGCTTTGCAGGAATACCAAACTCAGACTGGCTTCATATAACTAACTCCTTATCGGAGAGTCGAAGGTAGCTTTGAAGTCGACAACTACTTATATTAAATTGTGAACAGTACAAGATATCGCCCTGCCTGAGACCTCTTTCCATGTTAAATGGTTCAGATTAATCCTTACCATTCTTAATAGAGGATTTGGTGTTTCCAAGGTACATCTGCAAAGTCGAATTAGTTTTGCAGGAATACCAAACTTAGCCATGGCCTCATATAGCCTATTTCTTATCGGAGAGTCGAATGATGTTTTTGTAGTCGACAAAGAGGTGGTAGGTGTCGATCTGTTTTCATGAGTTTTTTTTTTTGCCAGGATTTGTCGTAAATTGAATAGTTGTTCCGTCGTTGATATGGTCCAATTACTTTTTCTACAATTAACTTTAGACGGTCACACAATATGCTCTAAAGGAGAAATTGTACGCAATTGGTAATAGGCTTATTCCACAGAAGTTCTTACACTCTTTACGATGTCCTTTCTTATATGCGGGACATAATGGACTGAGACTCCACTCCCCGGGCATGCTCTCCCCTAGCCAAATGTTCTCCATGAGCTGATGTCTGCTCCTCAGCTCAGCTTCTCTCCTCCTGCGTTAAACAATTCAGCTGGGAGACCATCGGCACCAGTCGCTTTGTATTTTTAAGGCGAGATATTGCCACATGTGGGACCGGCCGTGGCATAGTGGTTAGAACACGCGACTACCATTCGGGAGATCACAGGTTCAACTCCTGGCTCCAGTCATCTTAAAAAAAAAATAGAAAAATTTTCTTTCATTGTCGGCTCCCCTCGAATGCTGTTGGCAGCAACTTCGCAGTATCAGTGTGGAGTCAATCGGCATGTCTAGTAAGAGCTTCTCAAACAGTGACGTTCGCATTCGCCGATAAACAAGTAGGTGCCGTTAGTTGTGAATCTAAAAATAGAAAGCGTGTTTAATCACAACAACGCGAGAAGCTATCCCATACCTCATTCATGGGGTGTAAAGGGAAATTAAGTAAGTAAGTATATTGCCACACGTATGTACCGTCGTATCTACCATACCATCGTTATGGATTGTAGAGGGGTTTTCTGGAGTATTGTCCGTTGTTCTCTCCATATCTTTAGAAAGTTTTCCATGTGCGCCACTAGCTGGTCGTCGTTGTCCTTGCAGGATTGCAACCCTGTTCCACGCATTCTTGCCTTAATTCGGGCTTTCCCTCTACTTTGGGCTTCCCCTCTACTTCGAAGAAACTCTGTGCACTCACTCTGTATCTTCTTCAGCTCTGTTTTTTTTTTCGTCTAAAAATATGAGTTGCCTCTAGTCTCTACTCCCTTTGCCTTTCACGAACTGCTCGCGTTGCCATTGGCTGCAGTTTCGCCCTGTATGCAGCATCCGTTTCTTTCGTGGCATTGGGACATTCATCATCATACCAGGCATCTTCTTGAGACAGCTTTAAGTTCTGAAGTGCGCTTCTTGCAGTCCGTTCTATGGTGTCGACTATATATTGCCAATGCGAGGTAAAATTATTAGCGGTTGGAGTATTCCGTAGCAGTTAAGTTATGTGGTTGCATAAGGCGTCCTCTACCTCTGTGGTCCGCAATTTACCGAGGTCTGGCTTTCGTTGTGTCTGGTTTTGTACGTTTCTCGCTATGGTGAGTCTTGTGCGTACCTTAACTGCGGCAGGATAGTGACCGTTGTCAATGGCCGCACCCTTGATCAATTGTGCGACCAGAACACTCGTTGAGTGCCTTCCATCGACTAACACAAAGGGCACCTACAGTTTCACTACGAATCCGAGTGTCAGTTGTCTGAGAAGTCTTCACCTTACATGTCGATGAAAATGAAGTGAATAAAATGACGAGCATGGGTCTACATATTTCTATATATACTAATTGTCATAGCTACCATGCTTCCAATAAGCTCCAAGGACAAATAATGCAAAATTAACAAATTTGCTAATGATCATAGCTTTCGGCGTCGTCGAATATAGACCATCGTAGAACCACATCTCGTTGTGACCAACATACTTCTCAGCGAGTTCCTTCACGTCTTTTAGTTTAGCAGTTTTCAACGTTAGAGGACTATTGTAGACTTTCGAGAGTCAGCTGTTTTAAGACAATCATTTGTGAAAACAAAGAGTCAGCTCCTGGAGTTAACTCCATGTTGCCCCAAACGAATGAAACAGTTAACTTTTTTTAGCGCATACCTTGGGAACTATAAATGGGAGTTAAATCATTGTTGAACCAAACGAAAGAATAATATTTCCCCCCAAGAAACGGTTGGCAACTCTGTTGGGCCTAAAAATGGAGTTAACTCGTTGTTGCTGCAAGTCCCTCAATTGGATTATTTACGATTTCCCTTTTTTTTTGGAAAATTTATTCAGATTGTCATATATACAACGCCTCCTTATGTGCGTTACAAATGGCAGAACGAGCTAAAATGTATCCTTCGATCATGATATCGATATTCAAATGCTGAGCTCTCACCATTCATACTATTAAAACAACAGTTGAAGTAATTTTGTAACGATTTTCCATTATTTTGGAAAATTTATTTAGTTTTTTTTATTACAATAATTCATTTATTTATCATTTGGTTTATATTACCCTTACTTAGTGGTACCCTGCTTTATCATTCTCACTTAAACTTGAAATAGAAGAATTTTCTAAATCTACGTTGAGCCTCCGACAACGTAGTATTATGGGTCTCAGGCATTGTAAGGCAAAGAATAACAAATGCTCCAACTATAATGCCGCCTTGAGCAGAGAGACTATCACCAATGTAAAGAGCAATAGTCGTTATGAAAATTATATGTAGGAACTGCTCTGTAATTACACAAACAGCCATGTAAAATGGTTTAATCTTCATGGTAAATGCTTCACCCAGATACACCGAAGTGAAGGGCGAATAGAAGCCCACAAAGAATTGTATGGCAATATACATATGTTTAGCATTGGCAATATTTGAAAATTCAAAAAAGCTGTGTAACATATAACCTAGACCCAAAATGAGGGAACCCAATATGACCATGGTGAAAAGAGATGGTAGCTTTCGTCCCATTTTATCTACCACAATGAGGGCTAACAGACTGCCAAAAAGGCGAACACAAGCGGCCACCGATGGAGCCCAACCTGCATGTTCAAAGACCATACTATACTGGAAAGCCAACTGCATGGGCAGGGAACAGCAAAAGGCCAACATCATACTGCGGTACAGCATCATTTTAATAAGGGGCCCAGTGCTAAAGACGACATTGTCCGCTAGACTTAAACTTTCCTCTTCACGGACGTATGTTTTACGCTGCTCGAATAGTTCCTGCGTATGCAGGGTATACACCTTTGGTTGCTGCAGGCGAACCAAGCTATCCAAAGCCCCTCCTTCATCACCGCGGCGTATAAGATATGTGGGTGAGTCCATGTAGACCTTTAGACAAACGAGAGCCATTATAGCAAATACAATGTCAAGTATGCCATGTAAAATATTGGCTCTAAATCCTGTATCGTAAGACCAGTAGGAGCTATAAATCATTTGAATGGCTATGCCACAGCTGACAGAGTACTGTTCGGTGGCTAGACACTTGCCGCGATACGAGTCATCAGCCACTTCACTGGCATGCACTAGGTATGGAACAATGGTCAGGCCTATGGCTATGCCATTGATGTAACGACCGGCCAAGATGGCGTCAGGGTCATCAGGTTGAGCAATGAATATAATGCCGCCGATTATAATCAAGGCTGATGTTATGGCCTAAAAAGGAAAGAAAGAAAAGTAAAAATTGCTGATGAAATGCAACTGTCACACTTACCATTATAATTCTTGTCGTAATTATACGCTGCAATGGCAACGACAGTAGGGTGCCAATAATGACACCAATGAACCAGGAAAAACAAAAATGTTTCAAATCGCCGACCATGCTATACATCGACCAGCCAACACCCAAAGCTAGATTCATGCCGGCTGAGAACATAATGAAGCCACCTGGAGTTGAGATGAAAGAAATATATTGTTAACATGCGAATTGTATAAATGTCTTTATTGAAAATTTCAGAACGTTATTATTAGCCTCTCACATCCATTGTTTGTCAGTCGAATTTTGTATTACTACTGAAATGTCGAATACTGGTATAACTGAGAATATCACTACTACAACACATGACCTTAGGACTCAATTCTGAGAACTGCACGTGAAAGTAGTCCCAATAAGAAGAAGATCTGCATCATTCGTTTCATCAAGTTACATGCCATAATAATTTAATACCGATTTGAAGTTAGTTGGTATAGTATAGGGGAATTTGTCACGTTTTAGGCTCTTTTGTTTGACATAACATAAATACTATATGATGGCGTATGATTATCATAAGTTATATTCCACGTAAATCTAACGCCACGGAGTACAACATTATTATTGTAACTGCTACAAAATAAACCCAGTTCAAAATCATTTGATGAATGGAAAAGTGAAACTGTTTCTTATGTAGGGAAACCTTATATGAACAGATTAAAGGAATTGTAATTCTTATTTTTTTTTTTAAATTTGTTTCGAACTAGTGTTTCTCGAGTTATGTCAAACAAAAGAGCCTAAAACGTGACAAATTCCCCTATACGATATTGACTAACTACAAATCGATATTAAATTATTATGGCATGCAACTTGACAAAACTAATGATGCAGAAATTCTTCTTTTTGGTGCTACTTTCACGTGCAGTTCGCAGAGTTGAGTCCCAAATCAATGAGCTTGTACTGTCTACTGTTATGAATTTTTTAAACCCCAAAAATAGGGACTTTATATAGGAATTGGGAGTAGGTGTTGTCTAATCTTGCTCATCTGAAAACTTAACCTCCACTTAGAGGATAGAAGAAATTCCAGATATATAGCTCTTGAAATGCTGCTGTAATTGTGGTGGCAGACAGACGGACATCCCCAAGAGGATGAATTTTTAAGGAAGGTGAGAGTAGTTTTTATCTGACATTGCTTAGAACTTAACCTCCGCTTAGAGTATAGAAGGTTGCATACCAAACTTCTACTCTACATCTGTTAAACTAAGTCTGCTATCACTTAAATTTCATTTGCTTTTATCATCATTTCGTTAAGAGTGTGTGCGAAAATACTGTATGTAAAAATATAATATATACTAATATATTTGTCCACGGTCCTAATCTCAATGTTATCAATCAGCATATGCCAATAGAAAATTGATTGCTTTAAAGAGACTATAATAGATACGCTAAAATCTAATCGAACCTCTCTTCTCCAAACCCCTTTTGGACATAATAGATCATAAATATCTCACATCCTGACATTGGTTACCGATAAAGAAATGTAATCTATTGCGTGTAGTGCGACGGGTTAAAGGTCACTTCAAAACATTTGTGTCTATACTAAAATTACTATGAATTTTGTAGAATCTCAACACACAGTTGCAATATATCTTAATTTTGATATAAATTGCAATATTTTGAGAATATTTTAATATCGACAGTTTACTATTTATATTAGGGTGAACAGTGGGGTCGATTGGAAATAAACAAGGTAATAAGTTCACAACTTTTGTATTGTTTTGATAATTTTGAAATGTTTTAGACATTTGTAAATAAGGAGTCATTCCTTCATAATTTTGCATTAAGAGGCACCCTGTATCAACACAGTTGGCGATATAGGGTGTCAAAGTTGACCACTTTGGTGCTGCTGAAACTTTGATAGCCCGGTACTTCTACACTTTTAGTCGGATTACAAAGATGTTTCAGTTTTAAGAAGGCAAACAAAAAACACGCTTAGTGTTACAGATTATCTCTTACTGTCATTAAGATATTCTCTATCAAAGTTTAAAATTTACAATTTTATGAACGTCTTTTTCGGTGTTTTGTTAATAACTCGGCCATTTGAGTTAAAAAAATATTTCTGAAAACATAATAGAATTGGCAACAGGCTTGTAGGTATTAAAAGTTTCAGCAGCATCAAAGTGTTCAACTTTGACACCTTGTATCGCTAACTGTGTTGACTCAGGGTGCCTCTGAGTGCAAATTTCTGAAAGCCTGACTCCCACTTACAATCTCATTACTTTTTATTGGAAAATATTAACACATTTTCATAAAGATCACTTAAGATTTACTCGAGTTATCCTGCCCGCCAGCGATCCAGCTGGACAGACGGACATGGCTCAATGGGCTTGATAACACAGTGCACCACATGAGTTTGGGACTCAATTCTGAGAACTGCACGTAAAAGTAGCTACAAAAAGAAGAAGTTCTGCCTCATTCGTTTTGTCAAGTTACATGCCATAATAATTAAATATCGATTTGAAGTAAATAAGTATCGTATAGGGGAATTTGTCACGTTTTATTATATTGTTATATGGTGGCGTATGATTTTCATAATTAATATTCCACGTAATTCATACGCCATTGAGTCTGGGTTATGGTACCAGTTTTATCCCTTTTTTGGTATTTTTACACTTAAAGAACGAATTTCTAAAAATTACTTCATATCGCACAATTAAAATATTCACTTCGATTTTTGCGACTATACCTTTAGCCGTTCAAAACCAGTTTTAATTCCATAGGGAGCAAGCCAATATAAATTATAATGATTATATCATTATCCGTTTGGTCTGAGCGATAGTAAAATTTATATCCCAGAAATATCGGATTTCAAAGAAACCTCCAATCACTGCCCATGTTAATTTTTGCTATTATAGCATTCGCCGATTGATCTAAGTGATCGTATAACTTTTATCCCTTATTGGTAATTTTTTCCCCTTAAAGTACGAATTTGCAAATTCCATTCTTAGTTGACGTTTACTCGATAGGGGAAGAATCATCAAAATTTCATTATCCTTTCTACAACCAGTAAGCAATTTTAAATATATAGATTATGAAAATGTTATTTTAATCGTTCTATTAATATGACCGACATAAGAATTTTTCCAGAAGTGGCATTGCACCACCCATTTCTCAGCGAGAAGTAAGCCTCCATTCACCATTTACATATGTAGGAAATCTCATCTTCATACCTTACATGGCTCGTAAAATATGACCAATTGAGATTGTAGTTTGTGTGGGCGGTGCCATGCCCCTCTGTCTAATATTGTTTTCATGTAGCCTATGATAGAGGCCCTATGGATAGTACTACACAGTGAAAATTTTATTGCAATCGGTCCTTTTACTTCGCCGAGATAACGATTTTTTCCTTAAGGGGTGTGGCACCTCCTATTTCCCAGCGAAACGTAATCCTCTTTGCATCAGTAACATATGAAGCAAATCTCATCTTCATATCTCTAATGGCTCTTGATATATGACCGATTGAAATTTCTGTTTGTGTGGGCGGTGCCACGCCCCATTGTCTAACTATGATTTCATGTAGCCTATGATAGAGGCCCTATGGACAGTATCACACAAAGAAAACATAATTGCAATCGGTCCATTTATTTGGCCAATATAACACAAACAAAGTATTTTTTGTTATACGACCGATATAAGTACCGAATCTGGACTTCGTACCTATAATGGTTTAAGAGATACTGCCATTTCAAAATTTCAGTTGTATGGGGCGGTGCCATGCCCATTTTACCACCTTGCAGTCCGAATTTCCAAAAATTCCTTCGTAGTGCCCGCCTACGTCAAAAAAGAACCTACATTCCTAGTTTCACGGTTCTAGCCTTATCCGTTTGGGCTGGGGAGTGATAAGTCAGTTAACTAGCCCTTTATATATATTGATTGCTTTTAATATTAATAACCGTGACCTATGACCTAAAAGCGTCAAATCTCAGGATAATCCGATAACCCTAATAAAGCTTTATATCCATATTAATTTTGACGTTGCTTTAAATTTCATAATTCCACTGTCATCTAAAATAGCATACTCATGTATTTCTTATCGCCTATTCCTTAAAATTCTAGTGATTATTCACCTGCTGCAACTGCTTGCGATTGAGGTTTATTGCGCCAGCTAGAATTTCCTCTTTGTATTGGACCCGCCGTTGGTGGGTACTGCTGCTGCTGCTGTTGCTGCTGGGGTGGGTATTGATGATGATGCGGTGGATAAGGATATTGTTGAGGTTGACCTTGTGTGACATAGACCACCACCGGTGGTTGTTGGTTGACCTGATACGGTGGAGGTTGGTTGGCAGGGGGATAACCCATTTTAGACTGATCCATTTTGTTCGTCCGTTCGTTTTTTATGGCAATTTTCTTTTTAGTCACTTATTAGTCACACTCGTTTGTTTCGTTCACTGTTACGCAAAATATTTCTCGTTTCGTTATTACATTAAATACGACTTATTGCGATGACTATATGGACACGACTAAATATATTTTGCACTAATCATAGGTGAAATATTGTTGGCGTATCTCAATAGCGATAAATCTTATCATTTGGTAAGCAAGATCATAAAAATTTAATAACCTATAGAATGGAGGGTGGTATGATCTATAGCAGCTGGGGAAACAACAACTTACGGAAATGTCTGTAAGCAGTAGTTTTAGTAAAGGAATGCATAAAACTGTACTTAAGACATGAAGTTCCATGATTTGTTTGAACCCTTAAGATATAATCTTGAAAATTAATGTCATCTTAAATACAAAAAAGGAACCAAATTTGCTTTGCATTCCATTCATAAGGTATGGATGGAATATGAGAAAAGCTCTTCGCATTTAGGTAAAATTGCAAGCTACTTTTTTGACGAAGATTGAAAAAGTTTGATATTGGAAAAGTTCTTTTCCATGACAATCGGGTGTTCTTATCACCATGCGCTAGTTGGTCTCAGCTTATCATCTCATATGAAAAGCTTTCATTACAATTTTTATTTCGACACTATATAGATCCATATATAATGATGAAGAGTTCGTTTCATTATCTGTATCAATTCTAGTTATATTCACACAGTCTCCTATCTACCTGCTTTCTCATTTACTTAATCTTACACCCGTAGAAGGTCTCATATTTTTAAATGACTATAATCCTTTGTATGACTATAATCCTGTATTTTCATTGAAATAATAGCGAAACTTTGATTTAGTATTTTTCTAATATATTTCACTATCTAACCATACGCGGCGTATGCGTCATCTATTTAGCCATGTTTTGTAGAATAGTGTTGTTTGTGCCTATTTCGAGTATTTACTGATTAACCACCTGTAGAAATTTCTGATTAAACAATAGATAACGCAGGTAGTAAATTTCTTTGTTAAAAACTGATTAAAAAGGGGATGAAACCAATTCAATATGATATTGGTATGTTAGGGGAAGTACATTGCCAAAAAACACACAGAAAATTTTAAATGGAAATTCCTAAGGCATGAAATTTTGTGATTTGTGATTAATTGTCCTCGAACCCCGAGACAACCTACTATCTTTATTTGAGAGAAGGTTAGCTCATGGTGTAAGAAAAAACTGTGAGAAATCGATAATTTCTCTCCACATGTGTCGGCTAAAGTCTCCTCAACAAAATTACGTCAGTATACTAAACTTACTTGATCGAACCCTGGTAAGACAAACGAACACCATAATTTCTGTGATTTAAGGCCGTCTCTTTTTATCACTAAAAGTACGAATTTCAAAAAATCGAAAAACTTAAATGTACAGTTTTCCCTCTAATTACATAGAGAGCATGTCCATATACGGTTACACAGTACAACATTTTTCAGCTCATTGATTTGGGACTCAATTCTGAGAACTGCACGTGAAAGTAGCCCCAAAAAGAAGATGTTCTGCATCATTCGTTTTGTCAAGCTACATGACATACTAATTTATTATCGATTTGAAGTTAGTAAGTATCGTATAGGGGAATTTGTCCATTTCGCACCGAGACGTAATCCTCCTTGTACCAGTAGCATATGTAGAAATACTTATCTTCATACCTCTAATGGCTCGTGAGATATGACCGATTGAAATTTCGGCTTGCATAATTAATAATTAATAATAATTTATTTAATTTTTTTTGTTTACATTATATTTAGTTTTTCTTATCTTTGGATTTTTGTCATTTCAATCACAATATACATAATAACTAGTACATAACTATATGTCACCATTTAATTGCACTTCATATTCAACGGCTGCTTGGACCGTCTTTGAGCCTCCGTCAATGAGGTACCCTTCGTTTCGGGCAGGGTAACGCACAGGACAATAAAGAACACCAATACGAGACTACCTTGTACTATCATTGTAAGACCAAAGTCTGTTGTCATCGTGTTGATTAGGATAATTTGAATTATTTGCTCAGTTATAACACAAATATCCATCATGTAACCCTTGACTCTCAGTGGGAATGACTCCGCCAAGTACACAGAGGTATAGGGCGTAAATAAACCCACAAATAATTGCATGACAATGTATAGG
Organism: Muscina levida; assembly: GCA_964034835.1. Classification (NCBI taxonomy): domain Eukaryota; kingdom Metazoa; phylum Arthropoda; class Insecta; order Diptera; family Muscidae; genus Muscina; species Muscina levida. The sequence continues at coordinate 22,756,970 of OZ035882.1, read as the reverse complement.
GCTGATGCCGTGGTCATTTTGTCTAAATTTAAAATATTTCCCAAATAGTTGAATACTGAACCAAAGCCTACCAAAAGGCCACCGATGCAGGCATAGTAAAACAGTGATGGCGCCTTCCGCGCTATACTATTAATCACGCATATGGTAATGATACCGCCTAGAACTCGACAACAGGCAGCTGCAGTGGGGACCCAGGAACTGCCGGTAATGAGCATAGTCACCTGCAACGCAGTGTTCAGGGGCAGAGTGTAACAGAAGGCCAACAGCATACTGCGATACACTAGCATTTTCAGCAACGGAGGGAAACTTTGTTCCACACATTCCCTAAAAGACATAGACTCTTGTTCTCGAACATACATTTTGCACTGCTCGAATACAGCGTTCGTTTCGATGCCATTACCCTGAGGTCGCTGCAGACGCACTAAAATATTCATGGCTTCAGCCTCGTTGCCCACGCGTATCTGTTCGATGGGGGACTCGACAAACATATAAAGCATAGCGGCGGCAATCACTGCAAATACAATATCTAAAATGCCGTGCATGCGATTGACCGAAAAATCCACTGATGACCAGTAAGAGGCGTAAATCATTTGCAAGGCAACACCCATAGATATCGAGTACTGATCAATGGCCACCGCTTGGCCGCGAGAACGATCGGGCGCAGTCTCACTGGCCAGAATCAGGAAAGGCACTGTAGCAAGGCCTATGGCAATGCCGTTCATATAGCGACCCGCCAGCAAAGCGTCGTAATTGTAGGGAGCACTGGTAAAAATTATGCCGCCTATTAAGATCAGCAATACTGATGTACCCTGGGGGAACACAAAAATAAAGGTATTATTTGCTATTGACAGTAAAAGTTATAAATTTACAACACTCACCATTATATTTCTTTTTGGTATAAACATTCTCAGCGGTATCGAGAGAATAGCTCCAATTATAACGCCAATAAACCAAGAATAACAAAAGTGCAGAACTCCACCAAACAAAGAGTACTGGGTCCAGCCAAGACCTAGAGCCATATTCATGCCAGCTGAGATAAAGATGATGCCAGCTGTAAGTAGATAGACGGAACCAAAGAGAGAGAGGGAGAGAGAAAAACAGAGTATTAGTGTATTAGTCAATATTACGTATACGTGCAAGTCGTGTTATAAAACTTGTTAGTAAATGTGTTAAATGTGAATAAATACGGGATAATTCAATCATATTCAGCTTAACTAATAGGAATCAAAAGTAAGAAACTCTTCAGTCAGAGAAGCCAAATAGAAACTTCACCTGATGTAAGTAATATCACTTTCCTCTTCCACAAACCGCCATTCTTTCGACTTTTTCAGTAAGTTTTTTTATTTACCGGATTTTTGACGTGAAGTTTCACCACATGAGTTGCATTATACTGTGGTACTATGTAGTACTATGAAACTAAATTCAGCCTTTGAATAAACTAAACGAAAACACTAGGTGCCGTTGGGAATGAAAAGTGAATCTTGTATCTCAAGCCGACTCACAACCTCTTTCGTGTTGGCACCTGGACAACGTTATTCGTGATATTTTTTATTATGAATAGCGGTAGATAGTGAGCGATGGGCCCTGATGGTTGGGCTAGCCACCCGCCTTCAGTTCCTTTACTGGCTATGAAAACACGCGAAAAAAAGTAACAAACGTAACAAACAAACAAACAAACAAGACCGCCACAAATGTTGACGATCCCCGCAAACGTAATAAGGACCATGATTTAAGAATATACGGCTGACATCACCATACCGGAGATGAGATAGACAGGACAAGGATGCTCGCGACGTAAAAATTGCGACATCTGTTACAGCTGCCATGCCGAAAAGCACGAATTTGGATGTGAACTTCTAGTTGGCGAGAGACTCAGACATCTTGTCTCCCGATTCAATCCTAATAGTTATCGAATAGCCACAATCCGCATCAACGCAAAATATTTCTACATCATGCTGATTTGAGCTCATGCCCCGACGAAAAATAAAGACGATGAGATTAAAGATGCATTTTCCGAGCGCCAAGAGGAAACATACGACCGCCGCCCTGGCCACGATATTAATTGTTCTGGGAGACTTTAATGCAAAAAAAGAAAGGGAAAATGCTCTTGGTCCATCCATCGGTAAATTCAGCATACCGACACGTCAGACATCGGTTTAAGGCTAGTTAGCTTCGCAGCGGGAAGAAACATGGTAGTGAGTGGAACCAGATTCCAACACAAAGATATCCACAAGGCAACTTGGCTATTTCTCGATCAAAACACCAAAAATCATATTGAACATGTTGTAATTGATGGCAGGCATGCTTCTAGTGCCATGGACGTGCGTGTGATCCGTGGTGCTAATATTGGCTCGGATCATTACCTGGTTGCGGCCAAGGTGCGCACAAGATTGAGCAGGGCGAAAAACGCTTGTAACCAACACAAAGAAAGCTGGACATCGCGAAGCTGCAGACCCTAGAGATAGCCAGTGCCTACTCCAACCAGCTTACCCAACTTTTAAGACACAACGCCTCTACTTCTGACGTTCCCGATACACACTGGCAGCATATGTCGCATTCCATGGCAACCGCCGCAATAACCGTGTTAGGATATAAAAAACAGAGTTCAGACGAATCCTGGTACGATAAAGAATGTCGCATAGCGTCTGAGGAACAGGATGCTGCTTATAGGGCAGCGCTGCAGCCAATTGTAACCAGGGCCGTTAGGGAACGGCACAAGGAAACAGTAAGACAGGCGAGACAACTATTTAAGCGAAAGAACGTCAAATAAAGAGACGGGAGAACGAGGATATAGATCGATACAGGGATACTCCCCTCTGTCCGAAAAGTTTACCAGAAAGTAAGAGCAAAAGGCTACGGTAATGGAATCCCCTCCTGTAAGAACAAGTATGGAAATCTGTTAACAGATACGCATAGTGTGCTGCATATATGGAGAGAACACTTTCAGCAACTGCTGATTCCAGAAGGCAGCGCACGTGAAAGTATCACGCCAATTATCGACGACTGCTTAGATTGCTCACCACCAAGTCAAGCCGAGGTGAGAAGAGCAATATCGCGGCTGAAAATCATAAAGAAGCCGATGTCGACGCACTTCCGGCGGAGCTCTTCAGTTACGGTGGCAAGAAGCTGATAACGAGCATGCACCAGCTACTACGCACGGTTTGGCTTAGAGAGTACATGCCCGATGATTGAAATCTAAACGTTTTATGTCATGTGCTGAAATAAGGTGATCCAATTTTGTGCTCCAACTACCGCGGGATCAGGCTTTTACCCAGCGCATATAAGGTCCTGTCGAATGTGCTATGTGAAAGACTAAAGCCAGTGTTATTCAACCTGATCAGGCTTTGTAAGTGTGGCTTTAGACCTGGTAAATCAATAATAGAGCAGATATTTACACATTGGCAAACCATCTTTTCATCGACTGTAAAGCTGCCTTCGACAGCTGAGTTTAGTATTCTAGCGAAGCTGATACGCCTTTGCGGAAAGACGCTGACTGACACGAAGTCTTCAGTGAAGATTGGCAAGGACCTTACGGAGCCATTCTGTACCAGACGAGGCCTAAAAAAAGGCGACGCGACGGCCTATCGTGTGACCTCTTCACCATAGGAATGAAGATGATAATGAGAAAGGCTGCAGTAAACACGAGTGACACGATATTCAACAAAAGCCGCATGCTACTCGCGTACGCTGATAACCTGGACATCATCGGTCAAAACAGCGGGTTGTGACTGCAGTCTTCTCAGGTATAGAGTAGAAATCAGTGAAATTGGGTCTTACTGTGAACGAGGACGAAACGAAGTTATTAGTTTCACCGAACAAAGAATTTTATCGTTTGGCAAACTGCGTGAACGTTAACAACTATAATGTCGAGGTGGTAGATAATTTTATCTACCTGTGCTCCGCCATCAACAGAAGAAAAAATGTCGGCCTCGAAATCCGGAGAAAAATCTTGCTGGCTAATAAATGCTGCTACGGACTAAGCAATTGATTTGATGACAGAGCCCTCTCTCGACGAACAAAAATCCAGCTATACCAGATACTGGTTCTACCTGTCTTGTTGTTTGGTTCAGAATCCTTGGATGTAGCACAATCGGATGAATCGGTTCTGGCAATATTCGGGAGAAAAATTCTCCTTAAAATATATGGACCCATCATCGTTAACGGAGAGTATCGTCGTCGTATGAATCATGAGCTGTACGAGCTGTACACCGACAGTGACGTGGTCAGACGTTTTAAGGTGCAGCGGTTGCATTGGCTAGGTCATGTTGTACGAATGAGTAAACATGCTCCAGCTCGAAAAGTCTTCGACAATAAACTCGATGGACGGCGCAGAAGAGGGCAACCAAAACTCCGTTGGAAAGACCAGGTTACTGAGAACCTTACAGAACTTGGTGTGACTAACTGGAGAAGAAGCGCAGAAGATCGATGCGCTTATAATATTTTTCTACGTGCGGTATATAATCTAGTGGGACTGCAAAAAAGTGCCAGCTAAGTAAGTAAGTAACTAAAACTAAGAAGTGGTGGATGATGTGATATATCTTGACCCCCGCCGAAAACAAAACTAATAATGTCCGTCTGGAAATCAAGAGATGAGAATTGATCTTAAACCGCTACTACTATGTGCTAAGCAAGAGATTTAATGACAAAGCCCTCTCTTGACGGACAAAGATGCAACTCTACCAAACACCGATCCTACCTGTCTTGCTTTACAGTGCAGATTCCTAGGCAATGATACAAGTGGATCAATATATTCTGGGATTCTTCGAGAGAATAATTACCACGAGCAGTGTAAAGACATCGACGTAGTCAAGCGTGTTCAAGTAGACCGAGTACGCAGGCTTGGATTCGTTGTTCTAATGGATGAAAATGCTCCAGCTCGAAAAATCTTCGACAATGTGCAATGTTAGATGGGCGACCAAAATTTTATTGGATGTGTTAGAAGAAAAAACCAAAGCACTTGGAAGTTTTTTCTACGTGCGGCTATTAAAAGATAAATTTTTGTTGACGCTGGCGAATAATACCAAGTAGAAAAAAAAAATTTACACATTTTTCGCATAGTTTATATAAAGTGAACTTGTGCTGGGATAGGATAAGTGTCATTGACCAGATAAAGGACCTCTCATTTCCCATTTCAGCGTTTTCAAGTAGGTCGTTACCGATCTTTCAACGTATGGCCGAGCGTTGTCAATCTGCAAAATCACTTTGTTGTGCCATTCTTTGCAATTCGGCCGTTTGTCGTCTTAATGGATCAAATTTTCATTGCCAGTCATAATGCGAGGCCATAAACCAAATTCTTATACCCTCACCCTACTGCTAGGAGGTTATATACCATTTGATACGACCCAAAAGTGTAGCATATAGAAGGAGTCACTTTAGACCCTAGGTTTCTTTGAACTAAATTCGAATCATGACTTTTTAAGTCGTTTGAGCCATAGCCGTCTGTCTGTCTGGCTGATGCGCACGATAACTTTCGAAAGACGCAACCAAATGTTTTGAAATTTTGCGCGAATTAATATTTCCCCAAAACTACTTACGGTATTGCAAATGGGCTACATGTCCCCGCCCCTTCTGGTACCTCCCATGCGAATACATCATTCCGCCCACTTTAGAAATCGAGTAATAATATCAATACAACCAACTGGATCGTTCCCAAATTCTGTATTTAGTAAAGCTATAACAGAATAAAGTTTTGGAAAAAATTGAAAGCCTTACCACGCCCCTTCTGTTACCTCCCATTCAAATGTACCTTTACGCCCACTTTAGAGATGGAGTTATAATATCAATACACTCGACACAATCGTTTCCAAATTCTATATCTTGTTAAGCTATAACAGAATAAAGGTATGGAGAAAAAAAATTGGAAGTCTAGCCGCGCCCCTTCTGGTACCTCCCATACAAATGTACCACTCCGCCCACTTTAGAAATCGAGTAATAATATCAATATTATAGAAAATTTTATGTTTTACTGAGGGTGAGGGTATATGTAAGTCGGGTTGCACGACTGAAACTTTGTTGAAAGAGCTGTTCTCAAGCGACAAATTGTCACTTGAAGTCGCGCGGCTTCTACATTGCTATTGAATCAGTCCCTTGACTTTTAGACGTTTGCTGACTGCCGACTTCCAATTATTTTGACAACTGCGTTTGGAAATCGTCTAATTAAAGATTTTTTATTTTTTTTTGGGTTGACCTGAAGCTTTTTGACTTCAATCTCAAAATCACTTTTTTTATGGCGATCAAACCACCTCCGACGCAATTGTTGCTGTATACATCCTCTTAGATTCAATGACACTCGGCCGAATTTTCGTTCATATTAAAGTAATGATAACAAAATTCAACATATTCGAAGCTATAGATAATCTACAAAATAGGTAAATTCACAATATGTTTTAGCGTTAAGATATTGAAAACTGGAACTTTGGCCTTATATACCTTCTCTCAGAACTTTTCACTATGACGAAGGTTACACATTTTCGCCATTGTTATTATACTATTGCAAAATATTCGTATCCTTTATATTTCCGAATTATTTTCACCATTTATGGATATTCTTCCAAAAACACAAGAACTTTGTCATTGCAAAGGCAACCGTACAGTTGCAAGTACACAGAAACTTTGACGCTGCGCTCATTGGCCCCTGACGCGTATGGTAGAATATCACCTGGATTCAGTCCACTTAACACAATAGGAGATGTAACACATATTTAACACCAAATCTTATACACACACACGTCACCGTTTTATCGTTATATGTAAACACTAATCACCTGCTGCTGTTGGATTAGCGGCTCTCTTGTAACCTCCTCCGGAATTAATTGTAATTGTTGTTGTTTCATTTTGTTGCCTCTGCTGGTAGTTAGCAGCGCCAGCTATTACAGTAAATGTTGCTGGTTGTGGTTGTGCCATAATGTGTTAAAACTATTTAGTTGTTCGAGTCGTTATTTTTTTTTTCTCCGAAATTTCTTTTTCAAACCAACATCAATCAATCAGTCTATTCCGTAAGCTAATTGCAATGTAATTTTATTTTGTTCTAATTTTTTACACCCGTTTCGTTTTGTCGTTTTGCGACAAAGTTATTCGAAAGACTGCTCTGTTGTTGAGCCTACTTTATGTTGTTACCACAATGTTAAATACTGCGACTACATGGGCAAAAGTATTTCGTTGTCAATTTGAATTATCAGTTGACCATAGAATTGATAAGCTTCGATTTGGAAATGTGAGGAGGTGTGTGTGTGTGTTATACATATGGATGTGTATCCCCGCAAAAGTCTAGAGCAGCACCTAGGAACAGGTGTTAGGGGGAAGACCCCATAAGACAAATGTGATAACATAAGTAGTTACTGTCACTGATAAGCGATATGATACTGATACTGAAACCGATATGACGAAAAGCGGACAATGACGAAAATTTGTTGGTATTTATTGGTTGTTGGTATTTCAAGTAAGGGCGTATAAAGTATATTGCTAAATGTGTGTGGTTAAACAAGAATTGGTTCTAGCCCACTCACGTACACAGCTTACACAAGAACAAATTTGCGTTGTAAATGTGCTTATCTTTCTTATAAATATCTGAAGAATTCCTTTGAAAATACCTGCAAAGTGCCCGAAAATGCCTAGTTGCAAACTTGAAAGTTATGAAAAGTCAAAGTCTTATATGAAAGGTTGTTGATCTTGAGTCCACATTTTTCACTAATACCTACTTTTTGTATAGACGATAGAAAAAGTAAGCCATGTTCTAGTTAAACTAATGAATACCACATAAGATAAACGTCACCGAGTTTATGATGTCACTATACATTTTTTCTTAACAAATTAAGTTTATAATTCGAATGAAAGTTCTGAGTCATATGTGGATCAATGACACATACTCTATGTGCATAGCTAAAATTAAACATAATAATAACTAATTAGCTATTTTTATACCTTAACCTCTTAAAATAATTAAAATATGTTAGATGATTCATTTATTAGTAATTCTGTTAAAATAAAAAATAAAAAAAATGAAAAATTCCAGACGAAATTTTAATATTTGATCAGTGGGCGGAAATGGTGCGTCAGAACTGTATTTTAGTTATAGAGAGATACAATTTGATATACAGATAGTATTCGACAACAAAAAAAGTAATATGCAAACGAAATTTAAATTTTGGATCAGTGGGCGAAGGGGCGTGACTAAACTGTATTTCAGCCCCGGATAGGTACACAGATAGTACTCCGCACTTTAGGTTCAAATTTTCAGAAGAAATTATTATTATCAATCAGTGACCGAAGGGGGCGTGGCAAAACTGTATTTCAGCCCTGCAGCTATAATATTTGATATACAGATAATATTCTATACTAAAAAGTACAATTCATTTTATCAAAAAGTACATTTACTGTTAAAAAAAGTACAAAAAAGTACATGGGGGATGGGGGATTTACTATTTACTATTCATCTGGGAGTAACCAGAATCTCTATTTTGGAGGTCCCCAAGCAGCTCTCAACGGCCGAGGGATCACGTATTCCCAATGTCATTGAACATCCGTTCAGTCGTAGCACATGTGAGATGGCGCAATGTTGAAAAGCCTAATGCGTCTTAGAAAGTAGGTAACAGAAGTTACTGAATGTTACAATGGCCCTCTTAGTGGCTTTGTCAGCCCCAATAGACTAGGATCGGGCGCGGTGGCCTTATAAGGCACTGTTCTTAAAAAAAACAATTATTATAAAAACATGAAGAAAATTAAAAACAACGACCCCCACCATGATTTACGGATATCCACCTAGAATATCCGAACTCTCCACAGAGAAGGTGCTTCTATCCAACTGGCGGATGTCCTCGACAAATATAAGGCTGACATCACTGCCAACCAGGAAATGCGATGGACGGGACAGGGGTGTGACATCTTGTATAGCTGCCATGCAGAAAGACACGAATTTGGATGTGGTTTCATAGTCGACAAGAGACTTCGACACCTGGTCTAGCGGTTTAAACCTGTAAGTGACCGAATAGCCACTATTCGCATCCGGGCGAAATATTTTTACATCACTCTGATTTGTGTACACGCCCCGACGAAAGACAAAGATGATGGCAGTAAAGATGCATTCTATGAGCGCCTGGAGGAAATATATAACCTCTGCCCTGCACATGACATTAAAATTGTTCTGGGAGATTTTAATGCTAAAATAGGAAGGGAAGCTGCTCTTTGTTCACCAGTCGGAAAATTCAGTCCGCGCAACATCACCTCCGATAACGGATTCATAAAAGATAAATACATAAAGATATCCACAAGACAACATGAATATCCCCTAATCAAAATACAAGAAACCAGATTGATCACGTGGTAATTGGTTGAAGGCACGTCTTAAGCGTATCACCACCTAGTTGCAGCCAAGGTACACACGCGATTAAGTAGTGCTAAAAACACTCGTAACCAAACGCAAAGGAAGCTAGACATTACAAAGCTGCATACCACCGATATAGCCAATGCCTACTCCAACCAACTCTCTCTATTACTTCAAACCAACCCCCCTAATTCTGATGTTCTTGACTCACAGTGGCAGCATGTTGCGAATTCTATGACCACTGCCGCAACGACCGTACTGGGTTATGCAAAACCACGCTCAGACGATGAGGAATGTCGCGAAATGTCTAAAGATAAGGATGCTGCAAACAGGGCAAAACTGCAGCCAATGGCAACTCGTGCACTGACGGAGCGTTATAATGAGAAGAGGGGGGGAGATGACACGCCTGTTAAGGCGGAAAAAGTATATATGGAAGGAAAAAGAGAGCCAGGATATCGAAAATTACAAGGATTGAGGTGAAGCCTGAAGTACTACCAAAAGGTAAAAAGTAAAGGTTTCGGACCAGGGATCCCCACCTGTAAGGACGGAGACGGAAATCTTGTCACTGACATTCAGAGTGTGCTGCAAATATGGAGAGAACTCTTTCGATCTCTACTCGTTTCCGAAGATAACATAAGTGACGAAATCACACCAATCATCGACGATGGAGTAGATTTCTACCACCGAGCCAAGACAAGATCAACACGGCAATTGCAAGGCATAAAAATAATAAAGCTGCGGGAGCCGATAGACTGCCGGTAGAGCTTTTTAGGCTGGCGGCAATAAGCTGGTAACTTGCATGCACTAGCTCATTAACACGATTTGTCTTAAGGAATGCATGCCCGATGATTGGAATCTGAGTGTTTTATGTCCTGTGCTTAAGAAAGACAATCCAAGTGTGTGTACCAACTATCGCGGGAATATCCTTTTACTCATCGCATACAAGGTCCTGTCAAGTGTGTTATGTGAAAGCCTTAAGACCATTCTGGCGAACATGATTGGACCTTATCAATGTGACTTTAGACCTGGTAAATCCACAACCGACCAGATATTCTCACTACGAAAAATCCTGGAGAGACCCATCTGTTTATCGACTACAAAGCTGCAGTGCAATACGACAGAAACTATTAGATGCTGTGGCTGAGTTTGGTATCCCCGCGAAGCTAATACGACTTTGCGGAATGACACTGACTGACACGAAGTCTTCAGTGAAAATAGGCACAAATCTAACAGAGCCATTTTCTACCAAGCGAGGCTTCAGACAAGGCGAAAGTCTGTCCTGCGATCTCTTTAACATAATAATGGAGATGATCATGCTGAAGGCTGCAGTAAACAGGAATGGTACCATCTTCAACAAAAGTCACATGTTGCTCGCGTATGCCGATGACATAGATATCATTGGCCGAGGACTGCGGGATGTTACTGCGTCCTTTTCGAGCATTGAGAAGCAGTGGTGATAAATGAGGACAAAACCAACTTATTTGTTTCAACGAACAAAGAGTTCACTTGCCTGGGACGCTGCGTGAACGTTGACAACTATAACTTTGAAGTGGTAGATAATTTTGTCTACCTCTGCTCCGCCATAAACAAAAATAATAATGTCAGCTTGGAAATCAAAAGACGATTATTGATCGCAACCGCTGCTACTATGCGCTTATCAAGCGATTTGATGAAAAAGCGCTTTCTCGAAGTTAAACTTTACCAGACTCTGATACTACCTGTCTTGCTCTACAGCGCAGAATCCTGAGTAATGACACAAGCAGATCAATCTATTCTGGGAGTTTTCGAGAGAAAAACACTACGCAAAATATTTGGTTTCATCATCGGTAACGGCGAGAATGGTCGTCGAATGAATCATGAGCTGTATGAGCTGTACAACGACATCGACGTGGTCAAGCGCTTTCAAATAGACCGAATGCACTGGCTTGGACACGTTGTACGAATGGACGAAAGCAAATAAACTCGATGGGCGGCGCAGGAGGGGGCGACCAAAACTCCGTTGAATGGACCAGGTGACGGAACTGTTAAGTAAGCTTGATTTGACAAACTATCTACGGAGCGCAAAAGACCGAAGCGCTTGGAATGCTTTTCTACGTGCGGCTACTGATAGATGAATTTCTGTTGTTGCTGCCAGTAAAAAAGAAGAAGGCTAAAGAAATGTTTATTATTTTTAAGCCGCGCAATTGCCGTGCTGATCTCGTTTTGGCTCGGTGGTGGACAGTCTACTCCATCGTCGATGATTGGTACTATTTCGTCACTTATGCTGCCTTCGGGAACGAGAAGAGATTGAAAGTGTTCCCTCCATATTTGCAGCACACTCTGAATGTCCGTGACCAGATTTCCGTCTCTGTCCTAATAGGTGGGGATCCCTGTTCCAAAACCTTTACTTTGTACCTTTTGGTAGAACTTTCGGACCTCACCTTTATCCCTGTAGTTTTCGATTCGATGTATGCAGCATCCATTTCCTGAGACATTTCGCGACATTCATCATCGTACCAGGGCTTGTCTGAGCGGGGCTTTTCATAACCCAGTACGGTTGTTGCGGTGTTCATAGAATTCGCAACATGCTGCCACTGCATGTCGGGAACTTCAGAACTAGGGGTACCTTGGCTGCAACTAGGTGGTGATTCGAGTCGATATTTGCACCGCGCATCACACGCACATCCATAACGCTTGAGACATGCCTTCCATCAATTACCATGTGATCAATCTGATTTTTTGTATTTAGATCGGGAGATATCCGGGTTGCCTTGTGGATATAATTATGCGGGAATCTGGTTCCACTCACAACCATGTTTCTTGCCGACGCGAAACTTACGAGTCTGAATCCGTTATCGGAGGTGATGTTGTGCAGACTGAATTTTCCGACAGCTGAACCAAGAGCATTTTCCCTTCCTATTTTAGCATTAATATTTCCCAGAACAATTTTAATGTCAAGTGCAGGGTAGCGGTCATGTATGTCCTGCAGGCGCTCATAGAATGCATCTTTTATGTCCTCATCTTTGTCTTTCGTCGGGACGTGTACACAAATCAGAGTAATGTAAAAATATTTCGCCCGGATGCGAATGGTGGCTATTCGGTCACTTACAGGGTTAAACCGCGAGACCAGGTGTCGAAGTCTTTTGCCGAATAGGAAACCACATCCAAATTCGTGTCTTTCTGCATGGCATCTGTAAAAAATGTCACAGTTCTTTCGTCGTGTGCATCCCTGTCCCGTCCATCTCATTTCCTGTATGGCGATGATGTCAGCCTTGTATTTGTCGAGGATATCCGCCAGTTGGATAGAGGCACCATCTCTGTATAGAGTTCGGACATTCCAAGTGTATATCCTTAAATCATGGTCCTTTTATCGTTTGCGTGGGTCATCAACATTTGGGGGGTTCTTGTTTTTTCTTTTCTCCGTGTTTTCATAATAAATTTTCTTTAGCATTTCTTTAGCATAGGACATATAAAACGGCTCTTAAGAGCTCTGTCGGCGGTCCACGTAGTTGTTAAGCCTTACAATTGCTTTACTGACCTCATTTTGTCATGGTGGGGGACAGACTCATCCACCATAGATGTCTGGCATGATTTCGTCACTTGTGTCTTCTTCGAAAACGGGTTGACTACTAAAATGTTTGCAGCACGTTCTTCGTATTCATGATCAAAGTTCCATCGCTGTCCTTACAGGTAGGAATCCTCGTTCCAAGACCTATACATATTTCCTTATGGTAGAACTTCATACACACAACATCCCCATTTTACACCAATTTGAACAACACCGTTTTTTAATTTCTTCCCTTGTCTTCAAGAAATAATACACAATTTTTTATTCTTAACAAACTTTTACATTTTATTAAATTTTTTTTATATTTGTTATTTCCTCCTTGCCATTTTCTACCGCATACTGTTACCCTTCACGTACTTATGGCGCCTTTGAGCCTCCAACAATGACGTACCCCTGGTTTCGGGGAGGATCACAATAAGGAATACAAAGGCCACCAATAGAATAATACCCAGGGTTATCATAACTTCACCAAATACCGAAGAAGCTGTGACAATCAAAACAATTTGAATTATCTGCTCGACTATCACACAAATATCCATCATATAGCCTTTGACTCTCAACGGAAATGACTCAGACAGATATATAGAGGTGTACGGAGTGTAGAGACCAACAAAGAATTGTATTATAATGTATAAGGATTGCGCAGCTTTCATCGTAGTTAAGTTCGCAAAATTTCCCACTGAGTAGAATAGTGAGCCGTAGCCTACCAAAAGGGCTCCGATAATTAGGTAATACACCAGTGACGGCACTTTGCGAACAACTTTATTGACTAAGCAGGCGGTGATAATACAGCCGACGATACGACACAGACCAGCCACGGACAAAGGCCAGGAACTGTTTGTGGCGATCATACCGAGAACCAAAGCAACATTCATCGGTAGATTGTAACAGAAGGCCAACATCATGCTGCGGTAGACGAGCATCTTTAGCAAGGGTGCAATACTTTGGTGTAAACTTTCGGCCAAAGTCATGGATTCCTGTTCAAGTACGTATTTTTTGCAGCGCTCAAAACTTGCATTCAATCGTGTCTCATTGCTCTGAGGTGGCTGCAAGCGCTGCAATATAGCCATAGCCTCGCCATCATTGCCGCGGCGCATCTGATCGACGGGGGACTCGACAAATAAGAACAGCATACCTGCGGCAATTAGGGCAAGTACTATATCGAAAATGCCATGCATACGATTGACTGATAAGTCCATGCCAGTCCAAAAAGACACAAACAGCATTTGAATGCCAACGCCCAGTGTTATAGAGTACTGCTCAATGGCCACCGACAAAGCGCGATCCGAATCAGGAGCACTTTCGCTGGCGACCATTAGGAAAGGTACAGTGACCAGGCCTACGGCAATGCCATTTATATAACGGGCAAACACCAAAACGTTGTAGTTGAAAGGCACGCTTGTGAATATAATGCCGCCAATTAAGATCAATAATACTGCTGCGGCCTAGAAATGCATAAAATTAGATTAAATTATTCATCATGGGCTCCAGCCCATTGAAGCACCCACCATTATGTTGCGCTTGGGCATGAATTTTCTCAGCGGCATCGATAGAATTACACCAATAATAACTCCAATAAACCAAGAGTAGCAAAACTGGCTTATACCACCAAACGGATTGTATTGAGTCCATCCAAGGCCAATGGCCAGATTCAAGCCGGCCGATATAAAAATTATGCCTCCTAAAGGGGAAGAGAGCAAGAGAGAGAGAAAGGGAGAGATAGAGAGGGGATTTATATGACAAGATACAAAAATGCAGAAGGTATAAAAAGTTAAAAGGAAAAAAATATAAAGATACTCTAAAACAATGATTATTTACAAGGTAGTTCGAAAACAATAATAATAAATCGAAACATGAGATGAAAACTGCTGTGGGAGTGTAGAATTGGGCATAATTATTTCACTAATTTGGATTGGGTGTTTTTTCATTGGTAATAGTATTGACGCGCCATCACATAGTATCTCCGGTTTGCGATCAAAACTTCTCAGTTATTCAGACTGACTTTATTGTTTTAGTTTACGACGGAGCCGAAGGTAGTTACAATCATTTACTATTTAAACCTGTAGTTTTCGATGTTCATGCAGCGTCCCAAACGAGTACATTCGGTGTTTGTTGATGCAAATAACTTAATTTTTTACTCGTTTATCACCAGACCCTCCTCTGCCGATTGCTTCTCAATGCTTGAAAAGGTTGCAGTAACATTCAGATGTTGTTGATGAATGATATTAAAGACGAAATCAGTCTTGTTGTCTGCAGCTATCCGCATGATCATCTTCATTAGAATACTAAAGAGCGATCTTTTACTAATGACATGCTATCTTACTGTCTGCAGACTCGCTTGGCTGACAATGGCTCCGTCAGATTTTTCCTAACTTTACCGAAGACTTCGTATCGGTTAGAGCGATCATGCAAAGTCGTAATAGTTTCGCCGGAATTCCAAATTATGCTACGGCATCTAATAGTTTTTGTCGTAGTGGAGCTGCATTTTTTGGATCTTCTTCAGTATTTGTCGTAGTGTGAATATGTAGTCGAAATTAGATTTACCAGTTTAAAAACCAGACTGATAAGGCTCAATCAGGTACTTTGAGGTTGCTCCCCCAGTTGTTAGCTCACACACTTGGATCGCCTTTCATAAGCCGAAGACATAAAGCACCTAGATTCAAATCATCAGTCAGTCATTTCTTTAGCCGAATCGTGTTAATGAGCTGGTGCATGCACGTTACCAGTTCATTGCTGTCGGCCTTAAAAAGCTTTGCGGCAGTTTATAGGCTCCTGTGGCTTTATTATTCAGCAGCCGTGTAATTGTCGTACTGATCTCGTTGTGGTTCGTTGCTGGACATGTTATTTCATCTCTTGCGTTGTCTTCGGTAACGAGCAGGGTACAAAAGTGTTTCATCCATATTTGCCGCACACTCTGCGTTACCCTATACTTACTTAAGTGGCCTATAACAACTTACGAACGTGGTTCATAAATTAGAGATCTAAAGTATTAAAGAATTCCACACGCTTTGGTCTTCTGCGTGCGTTCTCCTGTTAGTGATACTAGATGGTGGCACGTCGCCTACCATTTGGTCTTTCCTTCCCTGCTCTCCACCGTCCTTCAGGTTCGCCTTCAAACACCGTTCTCGCTGGAGCATTTACATCCATCCGGGCGACATGTCCCAACCATCGAAGTCTTGGCTGATATTAGTTTTCTTGTTGACAGAAGATCCGAGGTAGGTAAATTCATCTACTACCTCAAAGCAATAATTTTCAACGTTGACGATGCGCCTCTTTTCAGAGGACCTTTGTTCATCCATTATTGCTTACTCCTTTTCAACTGATGAGAAAACTGCAGTAACATCCCGCAGATCTCGCCCAATGATGTCTATATCATCGGCATAGGGTAATGGCATGTGGGTCTTGGGGAATATAGTGCCAGACATGTTGACACCAGCTTTTCTTATCTCCTTCTCCGTAACTATATTAAATAGTGTACAGAACGAGCTATCGCCCTGCCTGAGACCTCTTTCCGTGTTGAATGGTTCAAAGTAATCCTTACTAATCTTAATAGAGGCTTTGGTGTTGTCCACGTTACATCTGCAAAGTCGAATTAGTTTTGCAGGAATACCAAACTCAGACATGGCCTCATATAGCCTTTTCCTTATCTGAGACTCGAATGCAGCTTTGTAGTCGGCAAAGAGGTGGTAGGTGTTAATCTGCTTTTCATGTGTTTTTTTCCATGACTTATCGTAAAGTGAATATATGGTCTAAAACCGCACTGATAACGTCCAATTATTTTTTCTACAATTGGCTTAAGATGTTCACACAACATTCTCGAAAGGACCTTGTACGCAATTGGTAATAGGATTATTCCACGCAAGTTCTTACAAGTCACTACGATCTCCTTTCTTGTATATGGGACATAACAGACTAAGACTCCTATCCCCGGGCATGCTCTCCTCTACCCAGATGTTCTTCATGAGCTGATGTATTTTACTCAGCTCAGCTCCTCTTCACATGCCTTTAACAATTCAGCAGGGATACTATCGGCTTCAGCCGCTTTGTTGTTTTTAAGGCGGGATATTGCGACACTTATCTTCCTCTGGCTCGTAGGGTGACAGTTAACACCATCGCCAAGAATTTGAGCGGGGTCTTCAGGAGTGGTGTCCGTATCCAGTAAATTCGAAATGTTCTCTACATATCTTCAGAACGTTATCCGCATCCGTCATTAGCTGGCTATCGCTGTCCTTGCAGGAGGGCAACTCTATTCCACGCATTCTCGTCTTAACTCTCTTGTAGAATTTTTGGGCTTCCCCTCTATTTCGGGGCAACTCTGTGGACTCATTCGGTCTCTTCTTTAGTGAATTCTTTGTTCGTCTAAAAAAACGAGTTACCTCTCATCTCTTTTCCCTGCGCTGTTCACGTTCAATCAGCTGCAGATTTCGGCATGTATGCAGCATCCGTCTCTCACGTAGCATTGCGACATTCTTCATCGTACCAGGCTTCTTCTTGAGACGACATTGAGTACCCAAGTACGCTTCTCGCAGTCCGTTCTATGGAGTGGGCTATATATTGCCACTGCAAGGTATTATTATCAGGGGTTAGAGCACCGGGACCGGTCGTGGCATAGTCGTTAGAACACGCGACTACCATGCGGGAGATCGCAGCTTCAAACTTGGCTCCAGTCATCTTACAAAAAAAAAAAAGAATATGTTTTTCATTGTTCGGTTTGAGATCAGTTTTCTATTATCGCTAATAGAATTTGTTTTACAAGAGTTGTGTGAAATGTATTATGTTGACAGCTGGCAGGGCAGATAGCTATTTCGATGGTTGCCAAACCATCATCATCAGTGCCGTTTGCTGTGCCTTCTCCACTCATTATCACAACCTTAAGTGTTAAAAGCTTCACACAATCAATGTGAAGCTCACACACACCGGTGCGAAAATGGTATCAACGAAGACCACACGTCAACATAATACACACAAGCTCTTGTCTATGCTTTGTCCATCGGACAAAATTGCATATAATTGTTTTTGGCAACAAATGCCAACCCAGTGTACCTCAAGTGAATGTATGCTCTTGTTTGTTATTGTCGATCTGTAAGAAGTATGAAATATTTAACACTTAAGGTTGTGATAATGAGTGGAGAAGGCACAGCAAACGGCACTGATGATGATGGTTTGGCAACCATCGAAATAGCTATCTGCCCTGCCAGCTGTCAACATAATACATTTCACACAACTCTTGTAAAACAAATTCTATTAGCGATAATAGAAAACTGATCTCAAACCGAACAATGAAAAACATATTCATACTTCTTACAGATCGACAATAACAAACAAGAGCATACAAAAAAAAAAAAGTTAATTTTCATTGTCGGCTCCCCTTGAATGTTGGTGACAGCAACTTCGCAGTATTAAGTGTCGAGTCAATCGGCGTGTCTAGTAAGAGCTTCTCAAACGGTGACGTTCGTATTCGTCGATAAACAAGTAGGTGCCGTTAGTTGTGAATCTAAAAATAGAAAGCGTGTTAATTCCCAACAACGAAGTCGGACTAGTGGTTCTCGAGTTAAGTCATACAAAAGAGCCTAAAACGTGACAAATTCCCCTATACGATACTTACTAATTTAAAATCGATATTAAATGATGATGGCATGTAACTTGATAAAACGAATGATGCCCAACTTGTTCTTTTTGGGGCTACTTTCATGTGCAGTTCTCAGTATTGAGACCCAAAATCAATTTTATGCTACATACAGAAGATTAATTGAAAACAAAATATGGCAGTCAGACGTATATCATGGTATCAACAGATTTACTGATTGGCGGTCCGCCAAGTATACATTAACTCCAATTATCGGCGACGTCCAATAACAATGTTCAAAAAGAGTTTTTTCCACTTGGATATAGGATATATTCACCTACACTTTTGATTACCCTTCTTATAGTTATAAGTATTTATACACACCTATTGCCGTTGCATTTCCTGCTATTTTTCGTCGCGGGCTATAGGTAACATGTACCGTCGTTAGGTTTTCAGACTGTCCATCATATGGAGGTGGAGCCTCGGTCACCACTATGGTAGGTGCCTGTGACATTGTGACGGGTTTTCGTGTAGCTGTATGGCACAAAATTATTTTTCTTTAACTTTTTTGATTTACTTAAGTTGATGAAAAATATATCTTATACTCTATATATATATGTTCCAAGAAGCTCCCAGGTGAAACATAGGACCTAGTACTTTATAAATCACTGCTTTATAAAAAGAGTCGTTTTTGTTTTCAGCTTCTTTTTTTGTCGTTTCCGTTCTTTTCGTTTAATTTTTCTTATGACAAACGTGTTCAAATGACCGGTGTTTAATTGAAACTAATTTGTATCGTTAAGAAAATGTTAATTACCATTCAATTTGCAAAATATTTTTGTTGTCAATTACAATTATCAGTAAGACATTAAAATGATAAGCTTCGTCATAGTAAGTTCTATGATGAATTACACGCCACTGGAAACTTCTTTTGATAGCAACAACGTCTTGGCATTGAGCTATAGATACATTTTTGTAGCAGTTATTGATGACTGTAGTAGGACACACAGTAGGGAGTATATTATATTTATTTTTATCAAACCCTTTCAGTTAAAAACTACTAAAACTATAATTCGAAAAACATTTTTTATCTATATATATAAAATGGAATGTGTGTTTGTGTATTTGTTTGTTTGGACCTTATAGGAGACCAAACCTCTGGACCGATCTTCCTGAAATTTTCACAGCATTTAACTGAGACTCTGGCATGATTTATAGGGTACTTTTTTTCGACAACGCCCACTTTTACGCCCATTTTTTGTTAAATGATGTAATTGCTCTCCAGGACAACGTCTGCCGGGTCAGCTAGTAATTTATAAACTTCAATACGGGCTTAGACACAAATAGGCGAATTTAATATGGACAATAATAATGATAAGTTAACTCAAATACGACCTAAGAGCATTTAAGTGATTGTTTCATTGTAACTCGTTCTGCCTAATTTTAGAATTATTTGTTAAAAATCCGTTTATCCTTTAAAAATTACCTTTAATAACATGCAAATAACAAATGTAAAATTTTACAAAAAATTCGTCTAATAGAAGAAACTGATCGCCCATAGAGAGACGGGCATATAATGAAATGCGTTCCGCCAATTGCAAGGCGGAAAGGTTAAAAATAGAAGACGGCAAACAAAAAAATAAATTAAATGATCAAAATTTATTAATTTAAGCAAAAACTAAAACTTCTTGCAAATTGTATTTACTTTCAATGAGTGTTAAGCCACTGTCGATCATATCAACATGCCTTTTTTACTTTGCACAACATAACTAAATTAGAAAGTTTTCTATAACAATAAAAATCACAAAAATTTTTGAATCAAGAAAACAAATTATTTTTTGCTTCAATGTCTGTCGATATATTTATAACACAATTTAACGCAAACGCTACCGACCAATTATTTCTGATAAGATACATTACGATTTCGTAGAAATCTATTTTATGATTCATTTATTATTTTTTATCGTTAATAATAGTTTGGCACGGATTTTTATAGATAGACCATAGCACAACTGCTTAAAGAATCGTTATACATAGAGATACGGTTCGAAAGTATGATTACTTTTTCAGCGTCCATGCGAACCGATTAAAAATATATTTTAGACTTGTTGATGACTAACGGGAAATCAGAACTCACCATTTCTTTATAGATAAGACAAAAGAAAACCAAATTTAAATGAATGGATAGCGAGAATGATAAATATAAAAAGATATTATAAATATCTTAGCTGGGAGAAGAAGTTCAGCGAATTCAGTCCAGTTTTATGCAAGCTAAACTCTTATGAAAATCTTACGCTGGAATGAAAATGGCCTACGCTCTCTGATACCTCCCATATAAAATTACCTATCTTTTGGAAAATTTAAATCTTTTCCATAACTTTCAAACCGAAAACTGGAGGATATTTAAATATTCCCAAGTTATTCATCTTGCAATAGTAGGCAAAACTTCAGAAAGATCACATTTATACAAATACGGTTATCAGAAAGTTTACCGAATTTCGTCCAGTTAAGTGGAAAGTAAAAGATGCGAAAACCCTAACTCAGGAATGAATGTGGGCTGTGATCTTGTGCTACATTCCATAAAAAATTACCTATCTTTTGGAAAATTTGAATTTTTCAATAACATCCAAACAGATAACTGGAGGATATTTTAATTTGTTCAATTTATTTATTTTCTAATGGTAGACAAAACCTTAAAAGGCCGAAGCATATTGTACACACCTATGGGTTCTTCTTCTTTTTTTAATGGCGGCAACAACAGAAATTTATCTATCAGTAGCCGCACGTAGAAAAGTATTCCAAGCGCTTCGGTCTTTTGCGCTTCGTAGATAGTTCGTCACACCAAGCTTAATTAACAGCTCTTTCACATGGTCCATCCAAAAATAATTTTTACTGTATCAAAAAGTACTTTTATTTTTTTCAAAAAGTACTGTGGTTGAAGCAAAGAGCAAGGACTAAAAGATTGTTTTGTTTTGTTAAATTCATAATATTTTAAAATTTAACTTTGGATGTTTGGTAAAGTTCTTGCGAATCAAATAGCTATGGTCAAAATTTGAGCAAAGTCGGACATCTTTAAGTAGTACCCCAAAGATGTCAGAGGTCAAAGGTCAAATCTATATGTATGAAAATGAGTTTGTGTTTATTTGTTTGCTTTTTTTAGTAACGTTTAGGCTCGAAAATCTTTTGAAAAATTTCACAGAAGATAGCCGTGTGTGCCCAAAAAACAAAAAAGACTTATGGAATTTTTTTGGTCCAATTATTGTTTTTATTGGGCATTTTTCATAGATCCGGTGATAAAAATGGGTACTTTCATTTTTAATGTATCAAGTGGGGGTGGCCTCGACAATTGGAGGCAATTTTTGAAAAAGCAATATCTGGAGGAATGCTTCACCAATCGCTTTGATAACACATGGGAACAAGGTATTTGTTGTTAAAGAACTGAATATTGTTTTAAAGGTAATTTGGGACGCTGAATCCAAATCTGCACTTGGTTTTTTTGTATCAGCTCGACTTTTCGCGATATACCGTTATTTCCAAAACTAAGGTACTTCCACTACAAATATTTAAATAACTTGAAAACGGTTCACCATATTCAATTAAAAAAAAAACTTAAACTCGTCAACAAAATTATCTTTAACCCGTGCCTACATTGTTTTTAATTTGGCCTAGTTGTTTTAGAGACATCGTTGTAGTTTAAAAAAAAAAACAAAAATTTACAAAAAAGAAAAAAAATTGGTTTTTTAAAAATTCATAAAAAAAAAAAATGGAACAAAAATCACAGTGTTGGTCTTAAAACATTTAGTTTAATATAGTTTGAATCAAATGAGCTTTATTTCATTGAAATCTGTGCACAACTTTTGATTTTGTCAACAATTTACTGAGATAACTTAATTTACAAAAATCGCGATTTCCATACAGAAATAACATTTATTAATATGTTTGTGAAAGTGTAACTCGAGCAAATCTTAACGGATCGTTAGGAAAATTTATCAGTATTAATATTTTTTGAATCGAACTTATGGGATTGTAAATGGGCGGAATAGCCCCACCCCTTCTGGTACCTCCCATACAAAATTACCTATTTTTGGATAATTAATATATCTTCGATAGCTGCCAAACAGACAATCGGAGGATTTTTACATTTGGTCAGTTTATTTATCTTGCAAAAGTAGACAAACCCTAAAAAAACCGAAACCGTTGCCATAACCCTTCTGGTACCTCCCATACAAATGACCGAACTCACCCCAATAGTCTTACATACATATCTTTTTTGTAAGTACACTGAATTCAGTGAAACTATGCGTAAGTTTTACGGTTATGAAAATATGAATCAGGAATGAATTTGCACTATATCGGATCACCCCTTCTGGTACCTCCCATACAAAATTACCTATTTTTGGAAAATTAATATTTCTTCCTTAACTTCCAAATTGAAACCTGCCGATTAATTAAATTTGGTCAGTTGATTAATATTGTAATAGGAGGCAAAACTATAAATTAAACTATAAATAAATTTGCAAATTTGCCATGATTTTCAAAAATACAAAATTTTAATTTTTTTTTGGGTAGAAACAAAAAAATGCGAAAAATCTGTTATCACCGAACTTAACATAACTCATTCAATTTTCAATCGATTATTACGTACATACATGTTTTAGAAAGCTACTTTAATATGATATTCAATAAAGCCAATAAAAAGAACAATTTGCCCCCAACCGATTAACTTTTAGCGTGAAGAAAATTAAAATGTGTAATTTTTTTTTGGAATTTTTTTTTTTTTTTTTTGAATAAAGGAGCCTTTACTCAGTCATTTTTTTTGTGATATTAAAAAATTAGATTTTTTTTCAAAGGTAACAACGATATCTTTAAAAAAAAACAACATTTTAAAATCCGGCTTTCAAAAAAAAAATTATGATTTTTTGAACTATAATTTTTTGGAAAATAGGCGAAAATACGATTAGTACCTGTAACTTAAAAATTAGAGCTGATGGAGAAAAATGGAGATTAGATTTAAAATCAGCGACCTCAAATTAGTAAAAAACAGCTATAGAATTCCAAACAACACTCAAAAAGTTAAATTTTGTTCCCTTGTGTAATTTTTGTGTAAATGCGTTTGGCAGTAAAGTTCGTGATCTAATGGGGATATCGGATCAGTGGGTATACAACATGAAACTTTAAACGACTCTATCTCATGAACTGTAATAGGTATGAAGGTTTTATTTGGTATGCGTTGTTGGTACAGTATAAATTACACGCCCCATTTAAAAGATTCCGCTGTAACAGCCATAATACTAGTTTGATCGTCCTGAAAAATTCACAGTATAGTAGTAAATTCAGCAATCGGAAAATGCAGTCTACACAATAACACCTCCGATAACGGATTCAGATTGGTTAGTATCGCGTCGGCAAGAAACATGGTTGTGAGTGGAACCAGATTCCCGCAGAAAGATATCCACAAGGCAACCTGGATATCTCCCGATCAAAATACAAGAAATCAGATTGATCATGTGGTAATTGATGGAAGGCATGTCTCAAGTGCTATGGACGTGCGTATGATGCGCGGTGCAAATAGTGACTCGGATCATCACCAGCCAATTTACGCACACAATTAAGTAGCGTTAAAAACACTCGTATTCAAACGCAAAGGAAGCCAGACATCATAAAGCGGCATACCACCGAGATAGCCAATTCCTATTCCAACCGACTCTCTCAATTACTCCAAACAAAGCCGCAAAGACTATACTGGGTCATGAAAAATCACGCTCAGACAAGCCCTGGTACGATGATGAATGTCGCGAAATGTCTGAGGAAATGGATGCTGCATACAAGGCAAAACTGCAGCCAATGGCGACGCGTGCTGTGACCGCCTGTTCAGGCGGAAAAAGCATCTGTGGAAGAAAAGAGACAGGAAAAACTACAGGGATAGAGGTGAGGCCCGAAAGGCCGAAGAGTTAAAAGCAAAGGTTTTGGAACGGGGATCCCTACCTGTAAGGACGGAGACTGAAATCTGGTCACAGACATTCAGAGTGTACTGCAAATATGGAGGAAGGACTTTCGATCTCTACTCGTTTCCAAAGGCAGCATAAGTGACATCAATCATCGACGATGGAGTAGACTGTCCACCACCGAACCAAAACGAGGTCAGCACGGCAATTGCACGACTTAAAAATAAAAAAGCTGCGGGAGCCGATGGAATGCGGGCAGATCTTTTTTAAGCCAGCGGCGATGAGTTGGTAACATGCACGTACTAGCTCAGGGAGTGCATGCCCGATGATTGGAATCTGAGTGTCCTATGTCCCGTGCTTCAGAAACGCAATCCAAGTGTGTGTACCAACTATCGCGGGATTAGCCTTTTACCCATCCCATACAAGGTCCTGTCTTGTGTGTTATGTGAAAGACCAAAGCCCATTCTAGTGAACCTGATTGGACCTTATCAGTGTGGCTTTAGACCTGGTAAATCCACCACCGACCAGATATTCACGCTACGACAAATCCTGGAGAAGACCCAAGATATGCAGATTGACACCTACCATCTGTTCTTCGATAACAAAGCTGCATTCGACAGTGCGATTCGACAGAAATTGCTGGATGCTATGGCTGAGTTTGGTATCCCCGCGAAACTAATTCGGCTCTGCCGTATGACACTGACTGACACGAAGTCTTCTGTGAAAATTGGAAAAAATCTGTCAGGGCCATTTTCTACCAAGCGAGGCTTTAGACAAGGCGATACAACGAATTCAACTATTTGGTACCAATAAAGTACTCTTTGATACTATTAAAGTTCTTTTTGAAACGATAAATGTACTTTTTTTTGTAGAATAAAAGCACTTTTGGTATAATAAATGTACTTTTTGTCTGCAAATTTGAACCTTAAGTGCCGAGTACTATCTGTGTATCAAATTGTATCTCTCTAGGATTAAAATCCAGTTTTTCCACGCCCACTTTGCCCAATGACCCAAAATTTAAATTTCGTTTACATATTTATATTCGTGTTGTCGAATACTATCTGCGAAACAAATTTTATGTCTCTAGGACTAAAATACATTTTTTCACGCACCCTTTCCCCAATGATTCAAAATAAAATGATAAAAAATGTTATCGCCCTAGCTCTAAAAATTGTATTGCCAGGACCGCAATGGTCCAAAATTAAAATTTCGGCCGCATATTCATATTCGTGTTGCCGAGTACTATCTGTGTATCAAATTTTGCCCCCCTAGTTTCAAAAAAAGTTTTGCCATGCCCACTCCGACCATAGATCAAATATATAAAAAATATATAGCCTACATACACTGCCTTCCCAATTTATTGAAATCGGTTCAGCCGTTTAGTCGTGATTGAGCCACAAACAAACTGACAAACATTCATATTTATAATATTAATAGGATACGTTTTTTTTAGCTCTTCTGAAAGATTTGAATTTTTGTCTTAAGCGGTTGTTTGAGAAAGAGAACACAAACTGCGTAGCAAAATTCATCTAAATCGGTCGTTGTTTAGACTCAAACAACAAAACTTAAAAAGATTGCAGCGCCACCTACCTGGTACATTTATAAATTATTCACGGATTAACATAAGCAATTACTAGTAAATGTTGTAAAAATCAGTCAAGCCACGTAGGAGAAGTTAATCGACAAACCCTCGTACAGAAATATCTCAAAGTAAAATATTTCAAAAAATTTCCGTACGATTTTTTTCAAAATTTTCTTTTATACAAACCTTATCCTCACAATAACTAGTGAAATAAAAAAAGATTACTTACATTTCGATGATGTATTTTTATTTATATAGATTTCCTTAATATTATTTATTAATATTTGAGCCTACAACTATAAAACACTGCTATAAATTCAACTTTAATTCGATTTTAAATTCATAAATTTCCTAAACCTCCTTTGAGCTTCCGATAGAGATGTATTTCTCGTCTCCGGCAATGTTAGACATAGCAGCAAAAACGCCACCTCAATAATGATGCCTTGAACCAATAAACTATTACCAAAGTGCACAGACTCCGTTCTTATCAATGCAATTTGTATTAATTGTTCAACTATGACACAAATGCCCACAAAGAATGGTTTAGCCTGCATTGGGAACGCCTCACCCGCATATATTGAGACAAAAGGTGTAAGGAAGCCTAAAAATAATTGCATAAATATAAACAAATACGCTGCATTAATACTGGTGGTGTCATTATTTTGATGATCAGCGTCTGAGATTGTGGCAAACCCAATTAGTAAGCCTCCCACTATGGCCATTGGTAACAATGATGACCATTTGCGTTGAATATGATCCATTAGGCATAAAGCAATTATAGCGCCTGCAGCTCGACAACCAGCAGCTACAGCTGGTAGCCACGTTCTATGCTCCTCAGACAAATTCAAGCGTATAGCATCATTTAAGGGCAGTGAAAAGCAAAAGGACAACATCATACTACGAAATAGTATTATTTTCAGCAATGGCCCTATACTACAGCTGATATTTTTAGCTATTGATAACTCCAGTTGTTCCAGTACATAGGTGCTGCGTTTGTCATACATGGCAAACGTTTCACCGGTGTCACCTAAAGGCATAAGAAGTCGAGCCAGACTGTCCAGAGCTGCCGTTTCGTTGCCCCTGCGTATATGGTGCAAAGGCGATTCTATAAAATATATTAGCGATACAAAAGCCAAACACGCTACTAGAATATCTATTATGCCATGCAGACTACATGTTGAGAAACTCAAAGAGCTGCCCAGATTGGCATAGGTCATTTGAAGAGCGACGCCAAGCGATAGATAATACTGCTCCATACACAAACACTTGCCACGATAAGAGTCAGCAGCTATTTCACTGGCATACACTATAAATGGTATCACATTTAAGCCAACTGCAATGCCATTCAGATATCTGGCGGCCAAGAAGACGCGGGAGTTTTCAGGTATGCTGGCAAATAAAATACCGCCAATGAATATCATGGTAGCCGAGATGACCTAGAGGTTGGCAAGGAAGGAAAGGAGATTAAATCGTGTTGTGATTATATTATTTAAGATAACTTTGTATACCAACAATTTGAAATCGGGAACGAAAGAAATTTCTGCCTAGTAACGATAATACAGTTCCAAAAATGACTCCCAAAAACCATGAATAGGTTAAATGTTTGTCCACATCGAACAAGAAGCATTGTGTCCAGCCAACACTCAGTGCCATGTTCATGCCAGCTGATAAGAAGATTACGCCACCTGGAAATAAAAACAAAATAGAAAGTTAAAATAATAAATGTAAAAAAAAAATATCTATTCACTGTACACTTTTCAGCCTTTATATTGAAGTGCCGCTTTTATGATGAAGTGATTGAAATAAATCCGATCATAAATCAATAAAAGAATAATTTCCCTTTACACACCATGAATGAGCTCTGGGATACCTTCTTGCGTTATTGTGAATTAACTTACTTACTTACTTAAGTGGTCCATTACAATTTAAGAACGTGGTTCATAAATTAGAGGCCTGAAGTATTAAAGAATTCCACACGCTTCGGTCTTCTGCGTGCGTTTTTCAGTTAGCCCTACCAGATGGTGGCATGACGCCTACCACTTGGTGCATCCAACGAAGTTTGAGTCTCCCTGTTCTGCGTCGTCCTTCAGGTTCGCCTTCAAACACCTTTCTCGCTGGAGCATTTACATCCATCCTGGCCAAAGTCCCAGCCATCGAAGCCGTTGGATTCTGACTCTTTTAGCTACGTCGATGTCCTGGTAAGCTCATACAGCCGATGGTTCATCCGATGGCGAAACTAGCTGTCGACACAGATAGGTCAACATTTTTTTCGGAGTACTTTTCTTTCAAACTCCCAGGTTTTGTATAACCCTTTTCGTAAGCACCCATGATTCGCCAACATACAACAGAACGGGTAAAATAAACACCTGGGAAAGCTGTTTCTTAGTATCCCGAGATAAGGTGGTTTTACTAAAGTGCTGCCGAAGTCCATAAAAATATCTATTGGCGAGCACTATTCTCCGCTTAATTTCTTGGCTGACATTATTTTTCTTGCTGACGCAAAATCCGGGGTAGGTAAACATATCTACTACCTCATAACAATAATTTTCAACGTTGACGGTGCGTCCCCATCGGGTGGACTCTTTGTTCGTCGAAATCATTTTGTTTTGTTTTGTCCTCGTTTAACGCTAAACGCATTTTTGCTGACACCTTTTGAAGCGATGAGAAAACTGCAGTAACATCTTGCATATTTCGACCAATGATGTCTGTATCATTGGCATAGGCTAGTGGCAAGTGGCTCTTGTGGAATATGGTACCAGACATGTTGACACCAGCCTTTCTCATCACCTTCTCCATAACTATATTAAATAGTTTACAGGATAAGCTATCACCTTGCGTGAGACGTCCTTCCGCGTTGAATGGTTCAGAGTTATCCTTACCATTCTTAATAGAGGGGTGGTGTTTCCAAGGTACATCTGCAAAGTCGCATTAGTTTTGGAGGAATACCAAACTCAGATATGGCCTCATATAGCAAATTCCTTATGGGAGAGTAGATGGAAGCTTTGTAGTCGACAAAGAGGTGGAAGGTGTCGATCTGATTTTCATGAGTTTTTTTTCTAGGATATGTCGTAGAGTGAATATTTGATCCTTCGTAGATTTACCAGGGCTAAAGCTGCACTGATAAGGTCCAATTAGTTTTTCTACAATTGGCTTTAGACGTTCACACAATATGCTCGAAAGGACCTTGTAAGCAATTGGTAATAGGCTTATTCCACGGTAGTGCTTACACTCGCTACGATCTACTTTGTGCTATATAGGACATAACAGACTGAGACTTCAATCCTCGGGCATGCTCCCCTATACCTTGATGTTCTCCACGAGCTGATGCATGCTCCTAATCAGCTCCTCTCCACCTGCCTTAAACAAATCAGCCGGGAAACCATCGCCTCCAGCCGCTTTGTTGTTGTTCTCACTCTCGCTCGGAGGTAGACAGTTAATACCATCGTCATGGATTGAAGTGGGGTCTTCTGGAGTGGTGTCCGTAGCCAGTAGATTTCTGAAATGTTCTCTCCATATCTTTAGAACGTTATCCGGGTACATTACTAGCTGGCCATCGCTGTCCTTGCAGGAGGGCAACCCAGTTCCACGAATTCTCGCCTTAACTTTCTGGTAGAATTTGCCAGCTTCCCCTCTACTTCGAAGTAACTCTGAGCACTCACCCTATCTAAAAAGACGAGTAACCTCTCGTCTCTTCTCTATGTGCCGTTCACGAACAGCTCGCGTTGCAGTTTTGCCTTGTATGCAGCAACCATCTCTCTCTTGGCATGGCGACATTCATCATCGTACCAGGCATCTTCTTGAGACGGCTTTGAGTACCCAAGTATGCTTCTCATAGCCCGTTCTATAGAGTCGGTTATATTTTGCCACTGCGAGGTTATATTATCAGGGACTCCGTAGCTGTTGAGTTAGGTAGTTGTAGTAGGCGTCCGCTACCTCTGTGGTCCGCAGTTTACCGATGTCCAGCTTTCGTTGTGCCTGGTTACGTACTTTTTTCGCCATGCTACCTATTTTAAGACTCACAATAACGGCACCTATTTCTTTATAGACGAATACGAACGTCAGCTGTTTGAGAAGCTTTTTACTAGACCTGCCAATTGACTCGACACTACACTGCGAAGACCGGTCGTGGCATAGTAGTTAGAATACGCGACTACCATGCGGGAGATCCCGGGTTCGATTAACGCCTACAGTCATATAAATTTTTCTTTCTTTGCCGGCCCCCTCGATGTTGTCGACAGCAACTTCGCAGTATAGTGTCGTGTCAATCGGCATGTCTAGTAAATGCTTCTCAAACAGTGACGTTCGCATTCGTCGATAAACTAGTAGGTGCCGTTTGTTGTGAATCTAAAAATAGAAAGTGTGTTAATTCTCACAACAACGCGAGAAGCTATCCCATACCTCATTCATGGGGTGCAAAGGGAAATTAAGTTTATTTTTATACTGCGAAGTTTCTGTCGACACCATCGAGGGGGCGTCAATGAAAGACAATTACTGAAGACTGGAATTAAATCATGGATCTTCCACATGTTGTACCCATCATGCCACGGACGACACTCATAAATAACTGCAATTATTTTCTCCTAAAATGTTAGGTTTAAACTTTAAAAATGTAGGAAAACTTCCGCAAAAGTTTTAGTTAAAAAGTCGTTTTTTGAGTAATCACGGTCTTTTAAGCAAATGGGAAATTGTTTGTCATTAAGAAACGGATAGAAAGCATCGCCTTTAACTTAGTCCAGAACGTTATCATATCGATATATAGATGTGTATGTTGTTTCTTTTTGCCATCACCTGCTGTCACTGCATATGACTGCGGCCTATAACGCCACCTAGGCAAGGAATCTTGTGCCATCACTATCAATACGCGTACATATATCCGATTTATATATAATTTTTTTTTTCTATTTGAAGTTTTATTCTGAAGTTTTATTACACTTTTCGTTAGATTAAACCATATCACGTATGCAGCTCTTAAACCGTCTTATTTAATCGATCGTCTGATTGAACCACTTGTCTTTTGAGTACTAAATTTACGAAAACAATATATTGATCATATTTAAAAATAAGACAACAATTTAAACAATTCTTGACAATTCAAATTATCTGTTGAAGTCAGTCGTCACCAGAGGTAACTGATAAGTGCGAAGCAGCAAAAAGAACCAAAATTAAAGTACTCAGACGCATAGGTGCGGTATCCATATCGAGAAGAGATAATGGAATTTAATTGAATTGTGAACAAACGACACTAGTCAACAGAAATTGTGTTCAATGGATGCTAATACCAGGTATTACTGGCTGTATAAGAGTTTAGTAGACTTTACACAATGTTTCTTTAGTTTGGTGATAACTCTGTGGAAGTCGATAAAAAGACATGGCTGGAGAGGATAGTTTGCCCTAATTCGGGTAGGGTGGAAGTTAAAAAGTTGACGCCAAAAACATTGGGAACAACTTTGTGAAAGTAAGTTTACCGATACAACCAACTATTTATAAGTTAGAGCCAAAAGTTAGTCAAAATTAAAAAAATCCAAAAAAAATCCACTTTTTTTGCTAACAAAAAAAAAGTATTAAACTGTCATTGTAACTCAATAAACTAATGATGCACATCGATTCTTCTTAATAAGATCACCGTGTCTACAAAATGTTCCCATCACTTCAATGCATATAGATAAAAAAAATACTTGCGAAAGCTTCGTACCCTTTGGTGGCCACCATAATGTGCTATCTATTGTTTACCTTAAAAGATTTTTGATAATTTCAGGGGTACAATTTTATAATTATACAAAAGTAATAAAAGTCGTTATCAATTTTACTCAGAATCGAAAGTGTATTTATAAAACAAACGACTAACTATAGAATAAATCAATAATAACATTATGCTCCACAATAATAACTATTTTTAGAGCTTAACAACAACTTAGCATGATTGTAACATCGCACACACGGACGCAGATAAGAAAACAGATTAAACTTAAATCGCATCAGTTAAGAACGATGATGGGTGCAGAGTGTTTTTGCCGCCACCATTAAAATAGAAAGAAAAGTCGGTAATAAAAATTATAATACTTTAATATAAGTTTGGGAATAATACCAAAATCTTTCTTTAGAGGTCCCCAAGTAGCTCACAACGACCGGGAGATGACGTATTTTCCGGTTAAAGCCATTGAACATCCGTTCAGTGGTACCAGTGCTGCCATCGATGCGTCTTAGGAAGTAGGTAACAGAAGTTACTGAAGCTCAACACAACGGCTCTCTAAGAAGCTTTGGCAGCCCCAAGCGGTAGCCGTATAAGCCACTCTCCTTTAACAAAACCAATTATTATAAAAACACAAAGAAAAGAAAAAACAAGAACCCCCAAATGTTGACGATCCCCGCAAACCTTATACGTTTTTGTCATTATTTAAGGATATGTGCCTGGAATGTCCGAACTCTCTACAGAGATGGTGCCTCTATCCAACTGGCGGATGTCCTCGACAAATACAAGGGTGACATCACCGCCATACAGAAAATGCGATGAACAGAACAGGGAATCACACGTCGAAAGAACTTTTACTTCTTTTATATCTGCTATGTAGAAAGACACGGATTTGCATGTGGATTCATAGTCGGCAAGAGATTACGACATTTGGTCTCGCGGTTTAACCCTGGAAGTGACCGAATAACCACTATTCGCATCAAGACGAAATTTGTGTACATTACGCTGATTTGTGTACACGCCCCGACGGAAGACAAAGATGATGACATTAAAGATGCATTCTATAAGCACTTGGAGGAGATATATGACCGCTGTCCTGCACAAGACATTAAAATTGTTCTGGGAGAGTTTAAGGCGAAAGTAGGAAAGGAAGATGCTCTTGGTTCAGCTGTCGGAAAATCAGTATACACAAAAACACCTCTGATAACGGTTTCAGATTAATTAGCTTTGCATAGGCAAAAAACATGGTTGTGAATCGAACCAGATACCAGCATAACCAGGCCCGATTATTGGAACCAGATACCACAAGGCACAAGATTGATCACGATGGACCGGTCGTGACATGATGGTAAGAGCACGCGAATTCCATGCGGAAGATCTCGGGTTCGATTCCCGCATCCAGTCATCTACAGTTTTTTTTTCATTGCCGGCACCCTCGATGTTGTCGGCAGCAACTTCGCAGTATAAGTGTGAAGTCAATCTCAATTTGTCTCAAGTAAGTTGTGAATCTAAAAAGAGAAAGCGTGTTAACTCACAACAACGGGAGAAGCCATCCCACACCTCATTCATGTAGCGTGAAGGGATATTAAGTTTTTTTTTTTAAGATTGATCGCGAGGTAATTGATGAGAGGCATGTCTCAAGTGTTATGGACGTGCATGAACTGCACGGTGCAAATATTTACTCGGATCACCAACTAGTTGCAAAACGCTCGTAACCAAGTGCAAAGGAAGCTAGACATTACAAAGCTACATACCACCGAGATAGCCAATGCATACTCCAACCAACTATCTCAATTACTTAGAACCAACCCTCCTAATTCTGGTGTTCCCGACACCCAATGGCAGCATATTACGAATTCTATGACCACTGCCGCAACGACCGTACTTTGTTATGAACACCCACTCTCAGACAACCCTTGGTGCGATGAGGAATGTCGCGAAATGTCTGAAGAAGAGGATGCTGCATACAGGGCAATACTGCAGCCAATGGCAACGCGTGCAATGATGGAGCGTTATAATTAGAAGAGGAGGGAGATGGAGAAAAGAGAGAGCCAGAAAATCGAAAATTACAGAAAAAGAGGTGAAGCCCGAAAGTTCTACCAAAGGGTTAAAGGCAAAGGTTTTGGAACTCGGATCCCCACCTGTAAGGAGATAGACGGAAATCTGGTCACGGAGTAGCGGAGTGTGCTGGATATATGGAGAGAACAATTTCGTACTCTGCTCGTTTCCGCAAACAGCATAAGTGTCGAAATTACGCTAAACATTGACTACGGATTAGAATGTCCACTAGCGAGCCAAAACGAGATCAGAGCGACTTAAAAACAACAAAGCTGCGGGAGCTAATGGACTGCCGGCAGATCTATGTATGGCCGGCGGCGATGAGCTGGCAACATGCATGCACCAGCTCATAAACACGATTTGGCCCAAGGAATACAGGCCCGATTATTGAAATCTGAATGTTCTATATAATTTGCTCAAAAGCCCAACCAACGTGTTTACCAACTATCGCGGGATTAGCCTTTTACCCATCGCATACAAGGCCCTGTCTAGTGTGTTATGTGAAAGACTAACATCCATGCTAGCGAACTTGATTGGACCTTATCAGTGTGGCTTTAGAACAGATATTCCCACTACCGCATATCCTGGAAAAAATACAGATCGACACCTACCATCTATTTATAGTTTACAAAGCTGCAATAGACAGCCCGTTACCGCAGAATCTATTAGATGCTATGGCTGAGTTTGGTATCCCCACGAATCTGATACGATTTTGTGAGATGACACTTACTGACACGAACCTCTTCCTTATGATAAGGCAAAAATCCGACAGAGCAATTTTCTACCAAGTGACGCTTGAGAGAAGACGATAGTTATTAACATCATAAAGGAGACGATCAGGCGAAAAGTTGCATTGAACACGACTGGCACCATCTGTAATAAAAGTGACAAACTTCCAGCATACGCCGATAATATAGATATCATTGCACGAGGACTGCGGCCAGTTCAAGAATTAAGAAGCATGGTGATAAATGGGGACAAAAAAAATGTTATTTGTATCAGCGAACAGAGTCTGCTCTTTTGGAACGTTGCCTGAACGTTGACAAATATAACTTTGATTTTGGGTATCTTGGCTCGGTGATAACATAAATAAATAATCAGCCAACAAATTAAAAGTTTAATATTGATGTCAAACCGCTGCTGCTATGCGTTAAGCAAGCGATTTAATGACAAACCCCTCTCAAAACGAACAAAAATCAAACTCAAGTAGACACTGATCCTGTCCGTCTTGTTCCACTGCTCATAATCCTCGGTAATGACTCAAGCGGATCAATTTATTCTAGGAGTTTTTGAGAGAAAAATACTTCGCAAAATATTTACTGGGGCCACACTGGCGATTTGTTGACGCGCGATTTCAAGAGCTTTCGTAGAAGTACACACAATAAATGGGGCAGGCCACACTAGCAAATTTTTTATCGCGCATTTTGATCGGAAACGCGCGACGTAGAAAAACCCGGCGTTGAGTTTGTAGAACGCGCGCGTTTTCAAAAGCTCTCACTCTCTCATCGTGTGTGGGTTTGTTTTATTAGTGACGTTGTTGGTATTACAAAACGCGCGTTAACAAAGCGCCTGTGTGGCACCCCAGAAACGTATTCGACGATGAGCTTTTTTTGGCGTTCGAGCTTTTGAAAAAGCGCGTGTGGCCCCAGCCTTAAGCTGTATAATGACATCGACGTGGTCAATCGCCTCCAAATAGACAGAATGGTCTGGCTGGTCCAGCTCAAAAAGTCTTCGGCAAAAAGAACCGATGGGCGGCGCAGGAAAGGTCAACAAAAACCAAGATATCGAAGCTTTTGGAATCCTTTTCTACGTGCGGCAACTGATGGATACATTTCTGTGCCTGCCAAATAAGAATAAGAAGATGATGCCGGGGACAAATTTCTGGGGTTACCATCATAATTATTACATATAATTTTCTTTAAAATAAATAAGAAATTGTATCTGCAAGCATAAAAAATCCTCGACAATGCACGTTATTGCTTAGAAATTGTTGAAGTAAATGTAGACATAAGCGTTCTATGTAGCCAGAGTAAACATCAACAACTTTGTCGGAAAAGAAAATGTCTTCGCAGCAATAGTAATGTTATTTACCATGAAGGTTTTTGTTTTGGGAAAATATTGCAATATTGAAAAGATCTCTGAAAGTCTTTTACCTTACAATAAGCATTGAATACGTTATGCGGTAATGAATTTTATATGACTTCATGCTTTCTATAATACATTATCATCAAGTATCCCTTTCATCTTAATACGGCAACTTAATCTAGCCAATAAAAAATCCATTCACAAAACTAAACAAAACAAATACAGTAATTGGTTTACAAAGTTTAATGTCTTTCCATCTCCCCTGTACTTGCATCTAAGTATAAATAAGTAAGAGTTTCAAGAGTTCATGCAAAACAAAGGTGAAACTCATGTCAAATTGTAGAAGACAATACGATGGACCCTTGATCCCCCTCTTTCATAGCACTGGCTTTGTAATCTAATAAAATAAAAAAACATTAATTTAACGATTGAAATTTAACTAAATTTCACACTTTGTGTTAATCAAGTCAGGTTGTAATTTCGAAAACTCTTTATGATTTAATTTAAATGCTGTGGCAGCAACGCTTGGATGGATGCTTGTGTGATTATGACCCCATAGTCACCGGGGGAAGTTGCATCATTTTTTTTAGTGCTTTTGTTTCTTGTCTACAGCTTAAATGTTGAAAAGAAATGCTTGATAAAAACTTAACAACAATAACAAAGCATCATAAAAAAGAAATGCCTCATTCCTAATGAATGAGTTAAAAACGAAATGAAAAACTTTGTAATCTGATGGTTGTTTGATTTAAATATGAAAATCTACGTGCCGAGAGAAGTGCCGATGACCCCTTTTAGGTTTTAAATCATAGTTGCAGAGTCTTACATTAAGTTAAAGCATTAAGCTGTTACGGCTTGACCCCCTCCCCCCACTTAATTAGACAAAAGTTATGAAATTTATGTTGTTTTAAACGACTGAAATGTGAATGAACTACTTAGCTGAATGAACTTGCAATCAAATGTTAAAAGAAATTTCGCATATTTTTTTTATCTCCAAATTCAGGTCAAGTTCATATTTTTGTACATTATTATAATATAATAGCTAATGAGGTATACTCCATAAAGTGAGTTATAGTCAGTTGTGGTAGGAGATTCTCGTCTACTGACCAAAGGTGTGGCTAATGAACTTGATTAGCTGTAGAGCCCACCCTCTGTGATCTTAATTTGATTTTGTTGCAATCAATTGAAAGGAAAAAAAACAGATACGGTAGCATGTGGATTTGAAAGAGGAAAGGTTGACCAAGTTGGTATTAAACTTATTTGACGGAGTAGATATACAGTAGCTTTATATACGGTGAAGGTGCATATATGAGTAAAATGTGTAACTACATATATTTATATGTAGTATAAGTTTGCCAACTCGCAAAATTCGAGCTGTATGGGAAAGAGCCACGCCCTTTTTACCCCCTTGCAGTCCAAAATTCTTAAAAACCCTTCTTAGTGCGCGCCTACTCCTTAAAAAAACGTACATACCCAATTTCAAGGTTCTTGCTTTAGCCGTTTGGGTGGGGAGTGATCAGTCAGTCAACCACACTACTACACTACGCACGCAGTTAAAATTCAACTTTGGATTTTCGATAATGCCCCAGCGGAATATTTTGCCAATTGTTATAAAACGGCAATGATCAAAATTTGAGCAAAATCAGACAACTTTAAGTCGTGCTCCCAAATAGGCCGAACGTCAAATGTATATATATGAAAATGAGTTTCCTCTTCATCTTAATTGGCAGCAGAAACAGAAATTCATCTATCAGTAGAAAAGAATTCCAAACTCTTCGGTCTTCTGCGCTCCGTTAAAAGTCAGTCACACCAATTGTAGATAGCAGCGTCTTTTGATTTCGAGGCTGACATTATTATTTTTGTTTATGGCGGAGCCAAGGTAGACAGAATCATCTACCACTTCAAAGTTATAGTTGTCAAAGTTCACGCAGCGTCCCAGACGAGTGGACTCTTTGTTCGTTGAAACAAATAAGTTGGTTTTGTCCTCGTTTATCACCAGACCCACTTCAGCCGACCGCTTTTCAACCCTCGAAAAAGCCGCAGTAACATCTCGCAATCAGCGTCCAATAATATCTATATCATCAGCATACGCGAGCAACATGTGGCTTTTGTTAAATAAGGTGCCATTCCTGTTAACTGCTGCTCTCCGCATGCTCATCTCCATTGTGATGTTAATGAGATCGCATGACAGACAATCGCCTTGTCTGAAGTCTCGCTTGGTAGAAAATGGCTCTGTTAGATTTGTGCCTATTTTCACTGAAGACTTCGTGCCAGTCAGTGTCATTCCGCAAAGTCGTATTAGCTTGGCGGGGATACCAAACTCAGCCATAGCATCTTACAATTTATGTCGTATCGGACTGTCGAATGCAGCTTTGTAATCGATGCACAGATAGTAGGTTTCGATCTGCATTTCTTAGGTCTTCTCCAGGATTTGTCGTAGTGTGAATATCTGGTTGTTCGTGGATTTACCAGGTCTAAAGCCACACTGATAAGGTCCAATCAGGTTCGCCAGAATGGGCTTTAGTCTTTCACATAACACACTAGACAGGACCTTGTATGCGATAGGTAAAAGGCTAACCCCGTAATTGTTGGTACATACATACACTTGGGTCGTCTTTCTTAAGCTCGGGACATACGTAGGACACTCAGATTCCAATCATCGGGCAAGCATTCCTTGAGCCAAATCGTGTTTATGAGCTGGTGCATGCATGTTACCAGCTCATCGCCGTCGGCTTAAAAAAAGCTCTGCCGGTAGTCCATCGGCTCCCGCAGCTTTGTTTTTTTTAAGCCGTGCAATTGCCGTGCTGTCAGAGCGTGGTTTTTCATAAACCAGTACTGTGATTATGGCAGTGGTCATAGAATTCGCAATATGCTGCCTCTGTGTGTCGGGAACATCAGAACTATTGGCGTTTGTTTGGAGTAATTGAGATAGTTGGTTGGAGTAGGCATTGGATATCTAGGTGGTATGCAGCTTTGTGATGTCTAGCTATCTTTGCGTTTGATTACGAGTGTTTTTAGCGCTACTTAATCGTGTGCGTACCTTGGCTGCAACTAGTTGGTGATCCGAGTCAATATTTGCACCGCGCATCACACTCACCGGCCGTGGCATAGTGGTTAGAACACGCGACTACCATGCGGAGGATCACAGGTTCAACTCCCGGCTCCAGCCATCTTAAAAGAAAAATTTTCTTTCATTGTCGGCTCCCCTCGAATATTGTTGACAGCGACTTCGTAGTATTAGTGGCGAGTCAATCGGCATGTCTAGTGAGAGCTTCTCAAACACTGACGTTCGCATTCGTCGATAAACAAGTAGGTGCCGTAAGTTGCGAATCTAAATATAGAAAGGGTGTTAATTCACAACAACGCGAGAAGCTATCCCATACCTCATTCATGGGTTGTAAAGGGAAATTAAGTTTTTTTTGGACAGTGATTTCTTATGATGTCTTCGGTAACGAGCAGAGAACAAAAGTGTTCCCTTCATATTTGCAGCACACTCTAAGTGTCCGTGACCAAGTTTCCGTCTCCGTCCTTACAGGTGGGGAACCCTGGTCCAAAACCTTTGTTCTTTACCTTTTGTGGAACTTTTTGCCGCCTGAAAAGGCGTGTCATCTTCCTCGTCTTCTCAGTATAACGGCGCGTCACTGCACGCGTTGCCATTGGCGGTAGTTTTGCTCTGTATGTAGCATCCTTTTCTTCGGACATTTCACGACATTCCTCATCATACCAATGCTTATCTGAGCATGGTTTTTGTTAACCCAGTACGGTCGTTGCGGCAGTGGTCATAGAATTCGCAATATGCTGCCATTGGGTGTAGGGAACATTAGAATTATGGAGGTTGGTTCGAAGTAATTGAGAGAGTTGGTTGGAGTAGGCATTGGCTATCTCGGTGATGTCTAGCTTTCTTTGCGTGATCTGAGTCAATATCGCGCATCACACGCACATCCATAACGCTTAAGACATGCCTTCCATCAATTACCACGTGATCAATCTAATTTCTTGTATTTTGATCGGGAGATATCCAGGTTGCCTTGTGGATATCATTATGCGGGAATCTGGTACCACTCACTACCAAGTTGCTTGCCGATGCGAAGTTAACTAGTCTGAATCCGCTATCGGAGGTGTTTTTGTTTGTCTGAAAGATTGTAATGTCAAGTGCAGGGCAGCGGTCATGTATTTCCTGCGCTCATAGAATGCATCTGTAATGTCCTCATCTTTGTTTTCCGTCGGGGCGTGTACAGAAATCAGCGTAACGTAAAAATATTGCCTCTTGATGCGAATAGTGGCTTTTCGGTCACTTATAGGGTTAAACTACGAGACAACATGTCTGAGTCTCTCACCAACTACAAATCTACATCCAAATTCGTGCCGTTAGGCATGGCAGCTGTAAAAGATATCGTGATTTTTACGTCATTTACCTGGATGGCGGAAATATCATCCTTATATTTTCTGAGGACATCCGCCCGTCGGAGCCAACCTTCTCTGTAGAGATTTCGGACATTACAGATGCATATCCGTAAATCATGGTTCTTATAACGTTTGCGGGGGTCGTCAACATTTAGGGGGTTCTTATTTCACTGATTATTTACCCTTACATAGTATGTACTAGAAACCTAGACTACGACCTTAGGACACCTAGCTCTTTTTCCTTGTAAGATAAGATGTAATAACATCCGTCGGTTATGTACGTAAGTAAGTGAAATAAAATAACCCCCTAGGAAAAAGTCACCACCCGTAGCCTATACCTCCCTGGTTATCTGTTAACAACTTAAATCAAATCAGTAGTATTCAATGAGCTACAAAGCAAAATAAAATTAAACACCTTAAATTATTTCATTGCTATCACAAGTGAATAACTTCTATGGCAAATCCTACGATAAGATATGGGAGGCCCATACAATAATTTGGTGATGACAAATGTCAAGTGTTGCGGGCACCACAAAATCTGCTTAACTGCGCAGACAGTAGCAAATGATTGAACAACAATGGGACCACTAAACGACAAGTAAAACTGTTTCAGCGCTGATAAGTTGGCGGAAACACAGTTTAAGCAGACACATAACAGTAAGTGCAGACGCACTATAAGTTTACCTCCAGCCGGTTATAATCAGATGTACTTAAATAGTCTACCATTAGATTTATGCTGAACGATTTGTGATTACAATTTTTTTAACAAAATTATGACGATTCTTAAACACATTTTCATAAGGCAAAAAATCCACAACAACTTTTATTACTGCATAAGGTTCTTATGGTTAGTAAAGATTTTTGAGATGGCAACAAATTATTTTACTTACTTTTCGAATATCTGACAAACAAATGTTCCACGATAGTGAATAATTATAAATCTGTAATGGGGAATGGAACTTTGCCCAGAGGTGGAAAGTTACTGATTGTCACTCACTTGGGAGTGACCAGAAGCGATTCCTTTGTGGCACTGTCCAAGCAGCTAACTACTTCCGATCTTAGACCAAGTATTCCCCGGGCAATGACTTTAAAGCAATCGTTTAGAAGTTTGCTAGAGTTAGAAGGCGAAATGTTGAGTAACCTAATCGGCATGCTACCACCGATGCGTCTTAGGAAGTAGGGAACAGAAGTTACTGTAGCTCAACACAGGCTCTCTTAGTAGCGTTGGCAGCCCCAAGAAACTAGGATCGTGCGCGGTGGCCTAATAAGCCACTCCCCTTAAACAAAATTATTATGAAAACACGAAGAATAGAAAAAAAGAAAAACCCCCCAAATGTTGACGACCCCCTCAAACGATATAAGGACCATGATTAAAGGATATGCACCTGGAATATCCGAACTGTCTACAGAGAAGGTGCCTCTATCCTACTGGTGGACGTCCTCGACAAAGACAAAGCTGACATGAACGCCATACAAAAAATGCGATGGACGGGACATGGATGCAGTCGTCGAAAAAACTGTGACATCCTTTAAAGCTGCCATGCAGAAAGACAGGAATTTGGATTTGGATCCGTAGTCGGCAATAGACTTTCACATCAGATCTCGCGGTTTAACCCTGTAAGTGACTAAATAGCCACCATTCGCATCCGGGCGAAATATTTTTACATTACGCTGATTTGTGTACACGCCCCGACGGAAGACAAAGACGATGACATCAAAGATGCATCTATGAGCGCCTGGATGATATATATGACCGCTGCCCTGCACATGACATTAAATTTGTTCTGGGAGATTTTAATGCTAAAATAGGAAGGGAAGATGCTCTTGGTTCAGCTGTCGGAAAATTCAGTCTGCACAACAACACCTCCGATAACGGATTCAGACTGGTAAGTTTCGCGTCGGCAAGAAACATGGTTGTGAGGGAGACCAGATACCTGCATAAAGATTTCCACAAGGCAACCTGGATATCTCCTGATCAAAATACAAGAAATCAGATTGATCACGTGTTAATTTATGGAGGGCATGTCTCAAGCGTTATGGACATGCGTGTGATGCGCGGTGCAAATATCGACTCGGATCACCACCGAGTTGCAGCCAAGGTACGCTCACGATAAGTAGTGCTACAAAAAACACTCTTAATCAAACGCAAAGGAAGCTAGACATCACAAAGCTGCATACCACTGAGATAGCCAAAGCCTACTCCAACCAACTCTCTCAATTACTCCATACAAATCCCCCTAGTTCTGATGTTCCCGACATACAGTGGTAGCATATTACGAATTCTATGACCACTGCCGCAACGACCATACTGGGTTATGAAGAACCACGCTCAGACAAGCCTTGGTACGATGATGAATGTCGCGAAATGTCTGAGGAAATGGATGCTGCATACAAGGCAAAACTGCAGCCAATGGCGACGCGTGCGGTGACGGAGCGTTATAAAGAGAAAAGGAGGGTTATGAAACGCCTGTTCAGACGGAAAAAGCGTCTGTGGAAGAAAAGAGAGAGCCAGGATATCAAAAACTACAGGGATAGAGGTGAGGCCCGAAAGTTCTACCAAACGGTAAAAAATAAAGGTTTTGGAACAGGGATCCCCACCTGTAAGGACAGAGACGGAAATCTGATCACGGACACTCAGAGTGTGCTGCAAATATGGAGTGAACACTTTCAATCTCTTCTCGTTCCTGAAGGCAGCATAAGTGACGAAATCGCACCAATCATCGACGATGGGGTAGACTGTCCACCACCGATCCCAAACGAGATCAGCACGGCAATTGCACGGCTTAAAAATATTAAAGCTGCGGGAACCGATGGACTGCCGGCAAAACTTTTTAAAGCTGACGGCGATGAGCTGTTAAATAGCATGCACCAGCTCATGAACACGATTTGGCTCAGGGAGTGCATGCCCAATGATTGGAATCTGAGTGTTATATATCCTGTGCTTAAGATAGGCGATCCAAGTGTGTGTAACAACTATCGTGGGATTAGCCTTTTACCCATCGCATACACGGTCCTGTCTAGTGTGTTATGTGAAAGACTCAAGCCGATTCTGGCGAACCTGATTGGACCTTATCACCACCTGTCCAATACGACAGAAATTGTTGGATGCTATGGCTAAGTTTGGTATCCTCGCGAAGCTAATACGACTTTGCGGGAAGACACTGACTGACACGAAGTCTTCAGCATCGTACCGGGGATGATCATGCGGAAGACTGCAGTAAACAGAAATGGTACTATATTTAACAAAAGTCACATGTTGCTCGGGTATGCTGATGAGATAGATATTATTGGACGTGGATTGAGTGATGCTACTGCGGTTTTTTCGAGCATTGAAAA
The DNA here is from genome assembly GCA_964034835.1 of Muscina levida. Taxonomy (NCBI): domain Eukaryota; kingdom Metazoa; phylum Arthropoda; class Insecta; order Diptera; family Muscidae; genus Muscina; species Muscina levida. Next base: position 22,713,445 of record OZ035882.1, on the reverse strand, counting down.
GCAGTCGGCTAAAGTGGGTCTGGTGATAAACGAGGACAAAACCAAGTTATTTGATTCTACGAACAAAGAGTCCACTCGTCTGGAACGCTGCGTGAACGTTGACAACTATAACTTTGAAGTGGTAGATAATTTTGTCTACCTTGGTTCCGCCATAAACAAAAATAATAATGACAGCCTCGAAATCAAAAGACGAATATTGATCGCAAACCGCTGGTACTATGCGCTAAGCAAGCTATTTAACGACAAAGCACTCTCTCGAAGAACAAAGATCCAGCTTTACCAGACTCTGATCCTACCTGTCTTGCTTTACAGCGCAGAATCCTGGGTAATGACACAAGCGGATCGATCTATTCTGGGGGTCTTCGAGAGGAAAATACTCCGCAAATTATTTGGACCCATCATCGTGAACGGCGAGTAACGTCGTCGAATGAATCAAGAGCTGTATGAGCTGTACAATGACATCAACGTGGTCAAGCGCCTTCAAATAGACCGAATGCGCTGGCTTGGACACGTTGTACGAATGGACGAAAATGGTCCGGCTCGACAGGTCTTCGGCAATAAACTCGATGGGCGGCGCAGGAGGGGGCGACCAAAACTCCGATGGATGGACCAGGTGAAAGAGCTGTTAACTTAGCTTGGTGTGACGAACTATCTACGAAGCGCTTGGAAAAATTTTCTACGTGCGGCTACTGAGAGATAAATTTCTGTTGTTACTGCCATTAAAGAAGAAGAAAAATATTTAAATTTAGAATAAGAATATCTTAAAAAATACTACATATTATTAAATTATTCACTTAGCCACCCTACAATCTCCTATCTCCCTCTACCCATTCAAACATACACATTTCCTTTAACAAATTCTTAAATTCTTCTGGCCTAGACCATTTAATTCTCTTGGCCGCCGCACCTCTTGTTAGTTCATCGTCATGTATGTATCTCACCGGAAAATCTCTGGTGAAAGACATTTAAATTCACTACATCTTCTTTTTAATGTGTCCAAATTACCTTTAATGATGTCTTAATCTACTGACAAAAATCTCTATTGAAATTTTGTTAGGACTACATTTTAATAAATATCTAACGCTAAACTCTTTTATGTCGCCTCATTTCACTTCACCCTTTTGTAGTCTTGTCTTGATGTTAGCATTGTGTTAGAGCAACATAATCATCGTCTTAATCTGGTAGTGTTAAAGTTGCTAGATATTAAAATGAACAAGAGGAGAGAGACAGAAGAAAAAAAAACACTAGTAATTCCAGGAAAATCTCTTTTAGTTGAAAGTCTGTCTCCTATATCTATTTAGTTTTTGTTTTATCATAACGAAGACTTCTTCAGAAGTTGTTGCCGCTGTTATTGGTAGTGCGGGCTTGTAATTGTTGTTAAGTTGAGTCTGAGCACTGTTGATGGCGGTGGGGTGTCCGGGGTAGACCACTTAAATTACAAATAAAACCTTTGTTTATAACAAAATTTTACAAATGATGTTAGGTTGTTTTCTTTTTTTTTGTATTTTTTTCTTTTTGTGTTTAGTATAATTTCACCTTAACATGTATGTACTTAAGATATTTTTTTTTCGAAGCATTTACCTGTAAGTTGTTCATCTTTCAGTGTTTTTGGTTGTTTGTTGCCTCCTAACAACTCTCTTTAAGCTGAAAATTAAAATGTTTAAAAGGTCTTTTTGACGTGCCTGGAATTAAGTCGGCGGTTTTGTTGTTGTAGCTGTAGTTGTTAGTGCTGGGTGTTTTTCTTCTCTGTCTTATTGCGCTTTTAACCTTAAGGACTTTGTTGTATCGGTACCAAATGAAAGAGTTACATGGGACGAGATGGGAAAAGCATATGCAATCACTTACTTTGTACGGAAGCAATTGCATTTTAAATTTTCTACTTAATCAGAATTTATAAGTGGTCGCTAGATTGCGATGGGTTAAGTAGAGGAGAGGTGGGGAGGGATAGAGAGGTGGTGGCACAGTGGGTTCTAAGTGGTCGCTATATGCGATGGGTTAAGTAGGGTAGGGGCAGAGAGAGAAGGAACTGGTAATGGCACAGTGGGTTTTATCTTTGTATTTCTGGCTTTTAGCGATTTTGAATTTACAATGCTCTTTATTGGAAATTTAGGAGAATTTTATAATATAAGACCTCACTTGAGACGATTTGCAGAAAGTTTGCAGATAGTCTGTATGATTATTTTCAAAATATGACCTAGCAAGATTTGCAAATGAGCAGTAAAACTTTATTTAGTAAGGGTCATGTCAAAATTCTGGTATAAACAATATAACACAGTACCTAAAACTGTTTAAGATCCAGATTTTATGAGAAAAATTCCGGACAGAACTTACTCTCATAATAACCTATACTAGACCGGGTTACGAAAAACAACCCTCAAGACAATTTTTTTCTGTTTTTAAATAAAACTGTATACTTCCAAAGCATAATGTTCTTGGTTTTAAAAGGTCTTTAATCCCAGAAATAATTATTTTTGAATTTTATCATACATACATATGAAAATGGGTAACTTATCATGGCATAGCACTTAATGTCTCTCCCAACCTTTCACACTATAAGGGTATTATTCCTTGTGGACTAAAAGATTACGGCGTTACATCAATGGAACGCCGCACTTTTATATATGCATACATATGCAAGAGGTCATACAACGAAGGAAAAGTATGTCTTAGAAGTTGAGAGCATGGAAAGGGAGCTAAAAGGAATTATAGATCAAAGGGAAGAAGCTATCGATGAAAAGAGGCTACAGAGAGAATTAGATTTTATCACAAGCAGCGTGTATGGCATTAATATGAGACCTCCATTACAAAATGATGTCGTACTTCAGCGACATCTATAGGACAAATGTAGTACTCGTCGAGACCCATACAACGATATCTTGTATGTTACGATTAAACCACAAACAAAAAAGCAGCGATAAAAAAACGATCTTAGCTGTTTTTGGGGGGTGGAGAAGGAAAAAATTATTTTTCTGAAGTTGTCTCGAGGTGATCTTTAATATTTGCCCTTGACTTTGAAATTTTTTTTTTTATATGGGGACTGACCCGATCTATCCTATACTTATGGGAGGATCTCATTCAAATTATCACGGATAGACCAAGAACACGCTGTGGAATTTTTTTGAGGAGTTGAATTTGCAACTTGCGATTAGGCTACTACTTTACCAGAGCATAATTCAGGCCGAAATAATGGCTATTAGAATAGCCTTGGAGAAAATTCAGTATCATATTATATTGATCGACAATATTAATTTACTTACTGATAGTAAGGCGGTTATGTGATCCCTGGAGAATGTGTGCACCACTTCCAGAAGTATTCAATATTGCCGGTCGTCTCTAAATGAGATAGCGAGACATTCGACAGTTACTCCCACATGGGTTCCATAACATAGGGAAATATATGGTAACCAAAGAGCCCACGCATTGGCCCGCCACCATTGTAATTTCCGGGGATGTTAATGATCACGGAGGTGTTCCTCTAACAAAGGGAAAACATCTTATTGCAGGCACACTAAAGCTTTTTGTGAGGGATAGATTTGTGAGAGCGACCAAACAGTTCGGGCCTTGTACATTAGGACGGCACCGAAATGTATGGCCGATTTTTTTTTGCGGAAATTTAAAAATGTTGTGCCACTTGAAGTAAAAAATACATAATGGAAATTTGAGTAAGATCGGACCACTATTACCTGTGCCCCAAAGAGGTCAAATATTAGGTTCTTAGTAAATTTTGTACTTGTTACTAATGTTCGATTAAGGAATTGTATTTTTATACCCTCACATTAGGGGAAGGAGGGTATAAACCGTTTGATACGAGCCAAAAGTGTAACACATAAAAGGTGTCATTTTAGACCCAAAGTTTCTTAGAATCAAATTCGATTCATTACTTGTTAAGTCGTCTGAGCCATGTTCGTCTGTCTGTCTGGCTGTCCGGCTGGTGCGCACGATAACTTTGGAATCGTAATATTTCCTCAAAACTACCTGCGGTATAGCAAATTGGCTGTATGGCCCGTCCCATCCGGTACCTCCCATACAAATACATCATTCCGCCCACTTTAGAAATCGAGTAATAATATCAATACACCCAACAAGATCGTACCCAAATTCTGTATTTAGTAAAGCTATTATAGGATAAAGTTTTGGAAAACAAATTGGAAGTCTAGCAAAGCCCCTTCTGGTACCTCCCATACAAATGTACCTTTCCGCCAAATTTAGAGATGGAGTTATAATATCAATAAATCCAACGTTATCGTACCCAAATTCTTTATTTAATAAAGCTATAGCAGGATTCAGTTTTTCAGAAAAAAAAACTGGTATTGTAGCCATGCCCCATCTGGTACCTCCCACACACATCTGGTACCACCCACTTTAGAAATCGATTAATATTATTTTTAGACCTAACGGGATCTTGCCCAAATTCTGTATTTAGTAAACTTCAAGCAGGATAAAGTTTTGAAGAAAAAAGCTGGAATTCTAGACACGCCCCTTCTGGTGCCTGCCATACAAATGTACCACTACTCCCACTTTGGAGATGGAGTAATAATATCAATACACTCGACACGATCGTGCCCAAATTCTGCATTTTGTTAAGTTATAAGAGGATAAAGTTTTGGAGAAAAAATTAAAAGTCTACCGATGGCCCTTATGATACCTCCCATACAAATGTACCACTCCGACAACTTTAGAAATTGCGTAATAATATCAATACACCCATCGCGATCGTGCCCAAATTCTGTATTTTGTTAAGCTATTACAGAATAAAGTTTAAAAAAAAAATGGTAACTCCCATACAAATGAACCATTCCACGCCCCATACAAATTAACCATTCCTGCTCATAGTTTGTTTGGATCACTAACTTTGCTGCTATCCTCCCAGAATTTTAATATAGTCACCTAAGGTTTTCATTTGCAAAAATGTGTTGCACTTTATAATTGATTAAGTGAAAAAAACTCAACTTAGAAAATTGTTGCTGGAAACATATTAAACTTTTCATGCGAACAACTAAGAAATGCTTCGTCAACATTTTTCCCCATTTATTTCGAAGCAAAATAATTTGTATGGGGTTTGACAACTTTCGTACGAAATACTGAACTCAGTACCAGCCTTAAATTAACTCTTCTTGTATTCCCCATAGTCATTCATTTCATAATTAATTCTAATTCCAAACTACTGTCTAAAGTCTCTTTTGCCTATGCGAGGAAACGTCAATCTCAGCAACTTTCAGTGCATTTCATATTTCATGGCAGTCTTGCATTCACCTGTTGTCTGTTGTCTGATGGTGGTCACTTAATTAATATTCTACACACTCTGATGACAACAGACACAATACAATGCACCTCCCTCACATCCTGTAAGAGCGTTAGAAAAAAATAAGGCTATTGAACTCACATTTTCCAATTGTAATTTATAAAGTCCATCATACATAGGTACAAAGGTAATAACAATTCTCTAATCTCAGCGCCATTAATTAATTTTTAGTGTTTTCTACACAGCTATAAGATAATGGCCCGCATACATGGATTGTATGTAAAGAAATTTGACTCGTCCCGTCTCATTGTTGCTCATTGTTCTTTTACAGGTAATTTTGTACCTATGAGTGCATCTGATAGCTACCATCAGTCATTGTGGCAAACTCCCAAAAATCAGTCTACTGTTTTATGACTCACAACAATTGTTGTGTCTAACACCTTAGCCACAATATGGCCAAGTATATTATCTAGTATGATATGTATACAGGCAATACACTCAGGCATTTCGTTCTATACTAACAGTTGAGTTGCCATCATCACTGTAAAACACCTGCGGCGTATTCTATTAGAGGTTTATTGATGGTTTAACATACCCCCAACAAGTGATTAACAATCGTGTAGGGGAAATTTGTCATTTAGGCTCGTTATAGCCGAAGGGCCTTTAAATTTGTAGTACTTCATAAGAAGACTACTAAGGTTGTAACTATTAAGGTATCAATGTTAAATAAAAACACAGGTACTCGTTCTCATTCGCTTTATGGTGCTTGAGTTATGTTTGGTTGAATCTCTTACATTATCACTCATCGCTTGTTATACTCACCACTAACACTTTCTTCTCCTCTCTTGTTCGGTTATCGTTTACAGTGTTATGTACGTGTTGTTATGTTATTTAACATTTGTTTATTTTTTATCTGCCGACTGCCGAAAATACCAATGTGCTCAGTAAAATAGCAGTGATGTTATGTGTATGGTCAATAAAGTATATGCCCAAATCTGAAACAAATTTTGTGGATGAACGAATAGTACCTAATGGTCAATAAAGTGTTATTCATTTAGAGGCTTTGTTTGCATTTGTGTTATTATATAGAGAACAGACAGTGACTGATGGAAGTTGTCACCCAATTTTTATTGAGCATTGTTTGGCAATTTTATATAGAATATCGGATACTGCAACAACACTAAATACATATCTATATCTAAACTATTCAGCCCTTTTACCTAAAAGTCTATAATTTGTGAATTATTTAGAGTGATTCATTCATTTCATTTGTATTACCTAAAAGTCGATAGCGTGTGATTCATTTAAAGGTATAGTTTCTAACTGTTTCTTATACAGAGATCACACATGAGTGGTGTCTGGCTATCACTTAATTTTTTTAGTATTGTTTGACAATTTGTTGTGAAAAGACTAGCACTGCAAACAGGTCTCTTAATTATGTAGCTTTATTACTTAATGGTCATTATCATGTGACAGGAAATGACTGATGCAGCAATTGAATTGTTTCTCTGGCTGTATGACATGTCTTGTTGGAACCATATGCCCTCCACATTCATTTCTTCAATTCGAGGCAACAAAAACTGGTTATCATTTCAGGATACCGAACACCATTGATTGTTTGCGCTTGACCTGCCTTGAGCGACATCATCACGTACAGCTGCGACATTTTCGGTCGATCGACCTGGTCGATGGCGCGTTGTTGTCTTTACATCACAAACAGACCCAGTTTCGACAAATTTATCCATTAATCTCTTTACAGTTGACTCTTTTGGAGAATTATTGTGACCCCAAATTGATCGCAATTTGCGAACTGTAGCCGCAAAACTTTCACCATTTTGGTAAAACAATTTCACAATGAGAATGCGTTGTTCATTCGTGTAGCGCTCCATTTTTACTAACCTCGTACCTTCTACTAGCAAACAATAACAATTGTTCACTTGTCAAACCATGACACTTCGAATGTTGCCAGATTTAAAAATTGCGTTCTTGTTGGGACACCCTTTATTAAAGTAAGATAGTAATATGACACACACAATGGCTTCATTGAGATGATTTTGATATGCACTTGATATCGCGTTTTGGACCTGGCAACTGGCCGCATAGACCGTGTCATTCAACAACTCTTGGCTTTATTCTTTAGAGTTATGTTAGAGTTAGTTATTGGGACCGGCCGTGGTATAGTGGTTAGAACACGCGACTACCATGCGGGAGATCGCAGGTTCAAACCTGGCTCCAGTCATCTTAGAAGAAAAAAAAATAAATAAAATTTTCTTTCATTGTCGGCTCCCCTCGAATGTTGTTGACAGCAACTTCGCAGTATTAAGCGTCGATTCAATCGTCGTGTCTAGTAAGAGCTTCTCAAACAGTGACGTTCGCATTCGTCGATAAACAAGTAGGTGCCGTTAGTTGTGAATCTAAAAATAGAAAGCGTGTTAATTCACAACAACGCGAGAAGCTATCCCATACCTCATTAATGGGGTGCAAAGGGAAATTAAGTTTAAGTAAGTTTTAAGTTATGTGAAGTTGGTCGATAAACCAATTGCGATTAAAGGCATAGAAGCGAACATTACTCGTGTAATACCCTTGGCAATATTGACAAGAGTGGTTAAAGTTGAACCTTCCGAATAAACCAACTACAGCGTAATCCCAGCTTACATTTCAATAACGTTTATCCTTAAAGGTGCCGTTGGGGATGTAAAGTGAATCTTGCATTTCAAACCGACTCACAACTTCCTTCGTCGTGGCACCTGGGCAACGGTATTCATGATATTTTTTAACATGAATAGCGGCAGATAGTGAGCGACGAACCCTGATAGTTGGGCTAGCCACCCGCCTTCAGGACCATTACTGGCTATGAAAACACGGGAAAGAAAAAGTAACAAACGGAACCCCCCAAATGTTGACGACCCCCACAAACGAAATAAGGACCATGATTTAAGGATATTCACCTGGAACGTCCGGACTCTTTTTAGAGAAGGTGGCACAATCCGACTGGCGGATGTCCTCAAAAAATATAAGGCTGACATCATCGCCATCCAGGAGATAAGATGGACAGGACAAGGATGCTCGCTTTGCAGCGGGAAGGAACATGGTAGTGAGTGGAACCAGATTGCAGCACAAAGATATCCACAAGGCAACTTGGCTATCCCCCGATCAAAACACTAAAAATCAAATTGATCATGTGGTAATTGATGGTAGGCATGCACGTAGTGTCATGGACGTACGTGTGATCCGTGGTGCTAATATTGGTTCGGGTCATTATATGGTTGCAGGCAAGGTGCGCACAAGATTGAGCAGAGCGAAAAACGCACGTAACCAAACATAAAGAAAGCTGGACTTCGCGAAGCTGCAAAACCCAGGGATATCTATGCCTACTCCAACCAGCTCTCATAACTTCTAAGACACAACGCCTCTACTTCTTGATACACAGTGGCAGAATATTGCGCATTCCATGGCAACCGCCGCAACAACCGTGTTTGGATATGAAAAACGGCGCTCAGACGAATCCTGGTACGATAAAGAATGTCGCATAGCGTCTGAGGAACATGATGCCGCATGTAGGGCAACGCTGCAGCCTATTGTAACCCCGGCTGTTTGGGAACAGCACAAGGAGACAGTAAAATAGGTGAGACAGCTATTGAGGCGACAAAAACGTCAAATGAAGGAACAGGAAAACGAGGATAAAGAGGGATACAGGAATAGAGGTGAGGCGCCTCCTGTAAGGACGAGGATGGAAATTTGGTTACAGATACGCAGAGTGTGCTGAATATATGGGGAGAACACTTCCAGAAACTGCTGGTTCCAGAAAGCAGCGCACGTGAAGTTATCACGCCCATTTTCGACTACCGCTTAGATTGCCCACCACCAAGTCAAGCCGAGGTAAGAAGAGCAATATCGCGGCTGAAAAACAATAAAGCAGCCGTTGCCGACGGACTTCCGTCAGAGCTCTTCAAGTCCGGTGGCGAGGAGCTGATAACGAGCATGCACCAGCTTCTACGCAAGGTTTGGCTTAAAGAGTGCATGCCCGAAGATTGGAATCCAAGCGTATTATGTCCTGTGCTGAAAAACGGTGATCCAAGTGTGTGCTCCAACTACCGCGGGATCAGCCTTTTACCCATCGCAAAAAGGTCCTGTCGAGTGTGCTATGTGAAAGACTAAAGCCAGTGTTATCCAACCTGATCGGACCTTATCAGTGTGGCTTTAGACCTGGTAAATCAACTACAGACCAGATATTCACACTTCGGAAAATGCTGGAAAAGACCCAAGAGAAACAGATCGACACGTACCATCTTTTCGTCGACTACAAAGCTACCTTCGTCAGGCCGATACGGCAGAAATTTAATCGATGCCATGGCTGAGTTTGGTATTCCAGCGAAGCTGATACGTCTTTGCGGAATGACGCTGACTGACACGAAGTCTTCAGTGAAGATTGGCAAGGACCTTACGGAGCCGTTCTGTACCAGACGAGGCCTAAAACAAGGCGACGGCCTATCGTGTGACCTCTTCAACATAGTGATGGAGATGGTAATGAGGAAAGCTGCAGTAAACACGAGTGGCACGATATTCAACAAAAGCCACATGCTACTCTTGTACGTTGATGACGTAGACATTATCGGTCGAAAACTGCGGGATGTGACTGCAGACTTCTCAGGCATACAGAATGAATCAACGAAAATAGGTCCAACGGTGAACGAGGGCAAAACGAAGTTATAAGTTTCAACGAACAAAGAATCTACTCGTTTGGGAAACTGCGTGAACGTTGACAACTATAATTTCGAGGTGGTAGATAATTTTATTCAATCTAGGCTCCGGTTCTGGCAGTATTCGAGAGAAAAATACTCATCGTTAACGGAGACTATCGGCGTCGTATGTATCAAGAGCTGTACGAGCTGTACACTGACATTGACGTGGTCAGACGCATTAAGGTGCAGCGGTTGCGTCTGCTCGGTCATGTTATACACATGGACGAAAATGCTCCAGCTCGTAAAGTCTTCGACAATGAACTCGATAGACGGCGCAGAAGAAGGCGACCAAGACTCCGTTGGAAAGACCAGGTTACTGAGAACCTTACAGAACTTGGTGTGACTAACTGGAGACGAAGCGCAGAAGATCGAGGCGCTTATAGTAGTGGGATTGCAAAGAAGTGCCAGCTAAGTAAGTAAGTTATCCTTAAGAAGCAAATGGCAAAGACTGTGCTTTCAAATTATAATAAAGATATCAATAACAATGTATATTTGAAATGTTTTATTTACAATTAAAAATAAACGTTCTAAATGAATCAACCTTTAAAGGGGTCAATGCTGTCCAAATTTTCATGTTGTGGGAAAGAGTAGGCTGTGGAATATTTTCGGAGAATCGGATTTTGCATCTGTCGAGCATCGTAGCATAGTTCAGGCGAAATAACTGACATTAGAATAGCTGCGGATAACATATTGGGCGCCAATATTCATTTACTTACTGATAGTAAAGTGGCCATCAGAACATAAACACCAATTCGAGAATTGTTCAAGACTGTCGGTCGTCTCCGGACTTGGAGTAATATATGGTAACCAAAGAGCCGATGCATTGGCAAAGGTCGCCACCATCGTGAATTCAGGCAAGAAGTGTTTAAGACTGTCGGTCGTCTCTGGAGGAGATAGCAAGACATTAGACGGTTATCGTCACATGGGTTCCACGACATGGGGACATATAGCGTCGTCCTGTCTTCATAAGCTATTTTGACAGCCAAAATTTATCAAATCTGCAATTCGTTTTGGCTATCTCATGTCTACTTTGCTTTATATCCCTTCATATATATATGTCTTTCAGACATGGAGCACATGAATCCCCGGACGACGATATGGTAACCGAAGAGTCGACGACCTATCAAAGGCCGCCACCATCGTCAATTCGTGCTAGAAGTGTTGAAGAATGCCGTTTGTCTCTGGAGGAGATGGCGAGACATTGGCTATCCTCACATGGGTTTCGTGGCATTGGGACATATACAACAATGCTTTTGTAAATTACACTCATAATTTTATATCTTCTCTTTAAATGTATTTTTTAAAGAGCAGCCGACAAAAGATTTTGCTCTTAAAGGGTTGATTATGAAGTATTTGTAGTTTAATCACATCTCTGGAATATTATTTTAGGGCTATGTGAAGTCAAAAGTATTTGTCTTATAGCTTGCTAGGATTAAAGACTTACAAGCCTACGTTACTCGCGTACTCCGCGAGAGATTGGTGGCATTGTTGGAAAGGGCTATCGAAAGTTGGACTTTCTGAAAAAAGCTATTACAGTGTGGTCTCGGCCCACGTTTGGACGGAATTATTTCTCAAATGTAAATGTCGGAGATTGTTCTTTCGGGTATTAATAATTTTCCCGACATCTAATTATATTTTAAGTGTTTTATCTAAAATTAAAAATCAAAGTTCTAAATGAATCACCATTTATAAGGAGTCAAACTTATTAAAGAGCCAATTTGGTTTCGATAAATAATAATATTTTTTCCACATAAACTTATTTATTAACTTTGTTGTTTTCAAAAAGCCTTCATACCAAGGTCTTTATGCTAAATTTTATGCAAAATTTTTTTTTATGCTTAATTTTATGCAAAGTAAGAAAAATATTAAATATCAGTGAAGCTTATATTCATGGCAGTTCGAGCACGCTTTAGGCTGCAACTGAGCGTAATAAATAAGCATGTAAACGAGTTTTTTGTCTAACACGCATTGTAGAGCTCGCTTAACTTAATCCACAAACTGCCTTGCTGGCACTGTAATTTTTCTAATCTAATTTTTTTCGCAGATTTCTTACAGTTTGAGTTGAGGACCATGAATGGACGAATGTTTTAATATATCGCAAATTTTTTTAGAGCAACACCTTCTGTTATTTTCTAACCTTTGATTTATAATTTGTCACTTAATAAATGTCAAATTGGCCATGTGCTTAAATATTACAAAAGGTGCAAAATTTCAGATCTTACATGAACTTTTCTGTGGTTATCTGCAGAGGTATCGCAATATTTGATGTATAAAGACGAGTATCATTTATCATTATTCTAATTGACACAACACCCATTCCTAACTATTCAAGCAACTTCGAAGTTCTATACGAGTACCTGTTGTAAAACTGTTTACAGTACTATACGTATTTGATGCTCTATCAAATTCATATCAAATTACTCTAACGCCACTTGCAGTCAACAGCGTAAACATTTTTTTTTCAGTTCTACCTTTCCCTATCTTCATTCTCATTCTAAATTGTTTTTACGCACAACTGAAGAACTGACTAACTCTGATGGTTGTTGCAATAGACAGACATGAATGTGGTTGATACCTTGATGGATAGATGGTTGGGCAACTTATTGCATCTACAGTGTAGATTCTACACACTAACATGAAATATCTATGACTGCTCTTGTTGATCTCTCTAATGTTAGTTTTTTTGTTGTGTTATCTGTAAGTTGTGTTACATAGCCGTCACTGCCTTAGATTGAAGTTTCCCGCAGAGTTTTTGTTGTAAGTTGTTAATATATAGTTCCCCCATAAGGTTTTGCAACAAGTCCCGTTGTTTGTTCTACTAAAACGCAGGTGATTATTGTTTTTGGAGTACTATGCCGATGATGGTTCCACTGCTGGTCGCAACTGCCTCTAGGTAATTGTCGGACTATCGCATTGTTCTGCTCTTCATTTCATGGCAATTATATTGTTATTACTATGATATTGACTTTTGTTATTAATTTAAGAACTATATCTTGTGTGTTAAGTGCGTAAAAAATTCTCAAGAATTATTTCATAATATCACAAAGGAACAGTGGCGTAAAATAATTGAAGAAAAATAAATTAACATAATTTATAATTACATAACAATTGAGCAACAGTGTTTATGATGCCTCAGAACTAGGGTTGCCAGGCATCGAATTCGAAAAGTCGGGAAAACCGAGACTAAAAAGCGGGATTTGTCGGGACAAATGTAAAGATCATATTATATAGGTTTTGATATTTTTTATTAAGAAATATTAATAGTTGTTAAAAATGACTGGAATTCCTGACAGCTTTTATCAATATTCAATCTTTGGGAATTTCTCCCAAGTCAATAGTGAGTTTTTTAGAATAAATGCTGCAATTTGTCTAAAAATTTACATTTCTTGAAAGTCGTAATGTTATGAACAGCTGTTCAAATCAGATGATAGACAATTGCTAGGGATGGGAAAGAGATTTATACCCATGGAAATGGGTAAATGGAAAAATGTTAAGTGCACACAACTAGTTCATAAAAGAAAAGTATTTTTTTGTACCTTCTTTAATATGTTGTTTCTTTGATTATTCTAAGTAAATATTAAAAAGTCGGGATTTTCCCCTGAATTACTTCAATACTCGGGTCTCGCCTATTCTCGACCATCTGGCAAGCCTACTCAGAACAGCAAACGGGAATTCGCATATCAGCTATTTAGAATAGTTACATACACAGAAAGCAAATTGAAGGTAATATAGCCTAGTCTAAGTTAGAAAAATGTTTAATTCTGAGCATAAAAAACATGTCACATTACCGTTATACATTCAAACAACCAAAAACAATGTCATGTTAACAAAGTGCATTGATAACTTTTACTTACTTTTTTTTGTTTCTAGGAATGCTTGAAATTTTATCAGAAGGACTACTGAGTGCATGCACCTTAACTACTATTAAACATTTGGTCAAACAGGAGAGTAAATCCCTTCCAATCGGTAAGTATTACAAAAAAATGTGTGTTTTTAAATTTAGATCTTTTTCTGTCTTAACTGCATATTTGCAAAATAAGTGCCATCAAACACAATTATATAGTAAAACGCAAATTGGCTTCATATCTCTAAGTTATTGATTAATATTAAGATTTTAAGCAATTTGTAGTTTGACCACGATATTAGTGAGTTCTTATACAAGATGGGCCTTACTTATTAAGAGTTGAATTGCATCCGTATGTGTGTCTAATTTAAAGTTTTAGGAAATATTATTGATGCTATTAATCCTTTATATCATTTATGTATTTTTCGCAAAATTTGGGGCCTAATTTAATTGTATCTACAGGGTTTTTTACCTTACGGTTTTTATTGTTCGTAGGAAGTTGCACCCCAGGGTATAAGTCCCTAAACTGCAAATGAGGCAACGCCCCAAAAAATGAAAACAGACCCAACAGAAAATTAAGTTATTCTCAAAAAAAATTGGGGCCCATTTTCATTGGGTCGTAAGTTTATAATGAAAGCACGCCCCATTCTTAAGTGAATATGGACTCCAAATATATGAAATTATATCCCAAAATGTCTTGTTGTTGTTTTCTGTATATTAATTTGGGGCGTTTTTTTGAAAATGGGGTGTTATTTCCTGAGTCCCGTCTTCATACTGCCGCTTTCTCCCTAAGACTCAAGGTACATCTTTCAGTTGAAGATCATCAATATGGATTTCGCAAGCAGCATAGCATGACCACCGCCTTGCATGCTATCATATATAGGTCGCGGCCTGAATTGGATTAGGTCGTGCGATAGGTTTGTTCTAGCGGGGCTCGACTAAGTGAACGCCTTCGACAGAGTTGACACCACATTTCCAGACGTTTTAAATCACCTGTATATGATAAGATCGTGACATGATGATAATTTAATTAGACTGGTGGCAATCATTATAACAGGTACGATAGGGGCATCAGGCTCGAAATCGGAAGACTTTCGCTAAAACGCTTAAACGGCTACTTAGTTGAATTTGTCAATTTCTTTGCTGCGAGATATTTGAGGATATCTGCCACTAAATCCTCAACTACAATGTAAACTACCTGGACGGCAGAGGTACGACATCAGTTAAATGTGTTAGTCGATGGTGGAATAATTCCTACCGGCTTTTTGGGGTCGGCGCTGGATAAGGCTCATTTACATATAGATAGATTTGACCTTTGACCTCTTTTAGGGCAAAAGTAAGAAGAGATGACCACAGAGCATCTTCAAAACCATTGCCTTAATTTTGATACCTTGGCGTATGAGAATTTTGGTAATCGGCCACTTATGGACAACGTATGTCCATCTGCGTAATATCCACGCCTTTATCAAAGCAACGAAATGGTTTAAGAGCGTTATTGACCAAATAGTGTAGGGATAATTGGTGCGGGAATATAAATGACATCACAATGGGACCCAAGTGAGTTATGCTGAAGGCAACTGCGAAATTAATCTAACATAAGTTCCCACCACCAAGTCAAGCCGAGTTAAGAAGAGCAATATCGCGGCTGAAAAACAACAAAGCAGCCGGTGCCGACGGTCTGCCCGCAGAGCTCTTCAAGTCCGGTGGCGAGGAGCTGATAACGAGCATGCACCAGCTCCTGCGCACGGTGATGAAAAAAGGTGATCCAAGTGTGTGCTCCAACTACCGCGGGATCAGCCTTTTACCCATCGCATATAAGGTGCTGTCGAGTGTGCTATGTGAAAGACTAAAGCCAATGTTATCCAACCTGATCGGACCTTATCAGTGTGACTTTAGACCTGGAAAATCAACAACTGACCAGATTTTCACACTTCGGCAAATCCTGGAAAAGATCCAAGAACAACAGATCGACACGTACCATCTTTTCGTCGACTATAAAGATGCCTTCGACAGCCCGATACGGCAGAAATTACTCGAAGCCATGGCTGAGTTTGGTATTACAGCGAAGCTGATACGTCTTTGCCGAATGACGCTGACTGACCCGAAGTCTTCAGTGAAGATTGGCAAGGACCTTACGGAGCCATTCTATAACAGACCAGGCTTAAAACAAGGCGACGGCCTATAGTGCGATCTCTTCAACATTTTGATGGAGATGATAATGAGAAAATCTGCAGTAAACACGAGTGGCACTATATTCAACAAAAGCCACATGCTACTCGCGTACGCTGATGACGTAGACATCATCGGTCGAAAACTGCGGGATGTGACTGCAGCCTTCTCAGATATACAGAAGGAATCAGCGAAAATGGGCCTTACGGTGAACGAGGACACAACGAAGTTATTAGTTTCAACGAACAAAGAATCTACTCGTTTGGGAAACTGCGTGAACGTTGACAACTATAATTTCGAGGTGGTAGATAATTTTGTCTACCTAGGCTCCGCCATCAACAACCCAAATAATGTCAGCCTACAAATCCGGAGAAGAATCCTGCTTGCAAATAAATGCTACTACGGACTAAGTAAGCGATTCAATGACAGAGCCCTCTCTCGATGAACAAAACTCCAGCTATACCAGATACTGGTTCTACCTGTCTTAATGTATGGCTCAGAATCCTGGGTTATGACACAAGCGGATGAATCGGTTCTGGCGGTATTCGAGAGAAAAATACTCCGTAAAATATATAGGCCCATCATCGTTAACGGAGAGTATCGGCGTCGGATGAATCATGAGCTGTACGAGCTGTACACTGACATTGACGTGGTCAAACGCATTAAGGTGCAACGGTTGCGTTGGTTTGGTCATGTTGTACTCATGGGCGTACTCTAGCTGCTGTTCCAGCTCGAAAAGTCTTCGACAATGAACTCGATGGACGGCGCAGAAGAGGGCGACCAAAACTTCGTTGGAAAGACCAGATTTCTGAGAACTCGGTGTGACTAACTGGAAAAGAAGCGCGGAAGATCGAGGCGCTTATAATAATTTTCTACGTGCGGTATATAATCCACTGGGATTGCATAGAAGTACCAGCTAAGTAAGTGAGTAAATGAATATGGAATATGTCATACAAAATTACCTCTTTTTGGAAAAATAATATTTCTACCATACCTTCCAAACGGGTACGGGTATAATGAAATTTGGTCAGTTAATTTATACTGTAACATGAGGTAAATCCTCACTACCTAACTATTTGTCCAACCCTTTCTGCTACCTTCCAAGCCTTAAACAATATCTTATATTGGGTGATGGTATTTATCAGTCAGTTTACCTGACTAAAATTTCTGTACTAGTTTTACAATATTTTAATTTTAAGACAAAGACGTTTGACTTCAAAAATGGTTACCATTAACTACTACAGCTTCCGCTAAGAAGATTTCACAGATGCATGTCTCAAGTCAACTACTGTCCAAGTACATGTGCGAGTACATTATCATGACATGTGATTCTGTGCCACCGTCTTACACAGCCCATGAGAGTAAAGGGGCGCCCCAGTATCTGTTAGATTTTTTCGCTAATGACAATGCAAATTGTAGTTATGATTTGCGCTTTATAGTTTTTGAATGATACTTCCATTCACTTTGTTTTCTACTTGTATTCGCACAGTGAAAAGTTCTCAGGGAATATAAATGGCATGTGTATACCTTCTAGAAGTCTTACTGCATGATGTGAGTTTATTAAAGCACATTTGCACACATTATTTTGTATCTCAATTGGCTGCAACGATGTATGTTTGCATAAAATTCGCATTTATCACAACATAACATACACAGCAACAACATACGCTGCATAATAATCCCTTTGAACCATAAACAATTGTTTCGTAAATCTGTTTTAGCAGAACCTTAACATACAGCGAGACAGGGGGACTGACACAGTAAACAAATTGTTTCCAGGAATCACAATTTGATTTAGGAGAAGAGTGTAAGTGTGTGTGTGTGTGCATTATCCCCAGGATGAACGTTAATTTGTAGGTCTTTGCAGGGAGTTATTTTAATTCATTAAACCTTTTTCATACTTTTTCATATGCTTTGTACTCCAGACCTTCTCTGCAATTTGTATATGTTTTCTGATTCTGTTTCGAACCAAGTTTTTTCGCCTTAACAAAATGAAAGCGAATTTATGCTTAAAATGCAAATTGAAAATGTATTTAAGTGTTTATTGTGCTGTTTTCTTTCATCCACTTCCCGGGATTTTACGCATGCGTGCTAAGCTTTTAGTTGAAGGATGGACGGATTTGGATCTCGGATCTTTCAAAATCTGTAAATCAAATAATGTTAATTTGTATGTGCATTTTGTGGTGTATTCACTGGGGCACTACATTAAATTATATCACATTTCAAAGTAAAAATGCCGCAAAATTAATGAGATGTTGTTTGAACTAAAAGCAATAGCATTTCATTACTACACCAGTACTTAGGTGAAAAAAGTGGCTAAAAATTCCAGAAATCAGATTTGCAAGCTAATAAAAAACAATGTTGAGAAGTTGATTATTTGGGTGAGAAAGCTGAACAAATTGATCGTTAGGCAATTTGTTGTATTATTTCAAAACATTAAACCAAATTGATGCTAATCTAAATTTTAGTAACTTTATACAAAAAAAAGCTTCATTTCCCTTTACACCCCATGAATGAGGTATGGGATGCTTCCCTCATTGTTGTGAATTAACACACTTTCTATTTTAGATTCACAACAATCGGCACCTACTTGTTTATCGACTAATGCAAACGTCACTGTTTGTCAAGCTTTTACTAGACATGCCGATTATCCCGACACTTATACTGTGAAGTTGCTGTCGACAACATCGAGGGGGCCGGCAGTGAAAGCAAAATGTGGCTGACTGGAGCCGGGAGTCGAATCACGGATCTCCCGCAAGGTATTTGTGTGTTCCAACCACTATGCCACTGCCGATCGCAGTTACTTTCTAACTTTTCTATATAATTTAGTTCCATGCGTCTTCTCAAAAATATAAAAGTTCAAGAAGCTGCATTTCCTTTTAATTACTTCCCCACATTGCTGGATGAATAGAAATGCCTTAAGCTTAATGACTGATATCATAAAGCTAATTCATCCATTAATCGTTGCATCTGCATATGAATCATAATCTTTCGCCCATATTATTTTCTTTTTCTCATTTTTTCTTCTTCTAAATACAGCCGTCTTCTTTCTTAAGGCATTTACTGCTCCCAAAATCTTTGGAATCTTTGTGTCATCGCTTTAAATCCCACTGGTGGTGTATGAGAAACAAAGAAAAAGAATCAACTTTTACACAACGAAACAACAGATTTCTTAGTAAAATCAACTAACATGATTTTCACATTTAATGCGTTTTCTTTTCTCTTTTCTTTCACTCTACTGCATGCATTGGGTTGGCGTTTCTTTAGTAATCTATTAATTAGTTTTTTTTGTTTGTTTTAAAATGTAGATTTTTCATTCCCGTATATGCTAATGACTAATTTTTTTTTGGCTGCACATATTGGAGTTGAATGACCATTAACATTTAGGTTGATGTTGGCGACGTCATCGTCTTGGTCATTGTCCATAAGCTGTTGTGGTGCTCTCAATGCACTCATGACGTTACTCAGTGTGGTGACAGTGTGGTTGCCCGAGTCTTTAGATGCTGTGTCAGCAATGTGGATGTTTAGGCGGCATACTGAAATGTATGTATGGATGGATGAATGGGCAGCATACAGTGCAATTCATGTAGAGTCACTTGATTCTTACAAAAAGTAATTAAGTTGTGAAGATACTCTAGGGTAATAATTCATATATTGGTAAAAGTTTTGAGGTTCGACCACATATTATTCTGCCTGTATGCACAATCCCAATGATAAAGGTCTTTCGCCGTTTAAAGGAGTCACTTTAGACCCTAGGTTTCTTTGAACCAAATTCGATTCATGACTTTTTAAATCGTTTGAACCATATCCGTCTGGCTGTCTGTCTGGCTGTCCGGCTGGTACGCATGGTTACTTTTGAAAAACGCAACCAAATGTTTTGAAATTTTGCACGAGTTAATATTTCCTCAAAACTACTTACGGTACTGCAAATGGGCTACATGTCCCCGCCCCTTCTGGTTTCTTCCATACAAATACATCATTCCGCCCACTTTAGAAATCGAGTAATAATATCAATACAGCCTACGGGATCGTCCCCAAATTCTGTATTTAGTAAAGCTATAGCAGGGTAAAGTTTTGGAGAAAAAAATTGGAATACTATACACACCCCTTCTGGTACCTCCCATACAAATGTACCACTCGGCCCACTTTAGAAATCGAGTCATAATATCATATAATAGAAAATTTCATGTTTTATTGAGAGTAAGGGTAGATGTAAGTCGGGTTGCTCGACTGAAACTTTCTTACTGCCTTTTGTCAAGGAATTTGTAGAACACATGAATAAGCTGGTGAGGTGCATTTACTTAAAAAAAAATAAAAAAATAAAAATAAGAAAAACCCCATTTTAGTTATTAGATATGTTATATAATTTTTACAGTGTACGTTGTACGAAGCTGACTTATAAACCTTTCAAATGGCACCAAGATCTTTCAAATCGGTTAAGTCAATCCATAGTAATCGCAGCTTAAAAGTACCAATAACCGTAATTTTTCAAATATTTCGGTACCTTGCCACGCCCACACATTTTCAAAATTTAATTTCTAAAAATGAGGTTATGTTTCTGTAGGTAAAATGTAGCTGTATGCAAAATTTCATTAAAATCTGAGAGGGTCGGGTTCAATGAATATCGGTTTTGATATAAAATTCATCATACACAAAAGTGGCCAAAGAGAAAAGTTGAGCCATTGACAAAACATGAACAACAGTATACGTTTTGTTTTGATAGGACACGAAATAATAATCAGGGCAAAAAATCCAATTAAATTTGCTCATCCTGTAAAGAAAAGTATGCGCAATATTTACATTTTAAATTAAAATAATCTAAAGATACTTTTCCAGGATATTCAAGGACGATGAAAATTTTTCAATTTTTAATATATTTGGCCCGCAAGGATTTTAATTTGTGTCCTTCATTGCTAAAGACGAGGTGGAAACCTCTCAGGCCGATACCATGATTGTCTTAATCTGATATTGCGTTCAAAAGTAACTCGAACATGAACAAAGCTATCTTTTCACAAAAATGGTGCAGATGACTAACTTTATACAGCTATAAATCATTAACAGTGAGGAGTTACGACCTAAAACAAATGGTATTGCATTGGCAGCAACAAGGAGAATATGCAGTCGAAACTCTCTATAACCAAACACTGTGTTAAAAAAAGTGAAAAAATTAGCTTCAAACCAAAATAACTGACTACTACAAATAAAAAACGTTAAAAGGAACAAAATTGTTTTTTTTTGTTTTGTATATAGCGAATTTTCTTCATAGCGAAGTAAATATCCAGTCCCTTGGAAATTGTTATAGAGAGTTTCGACTGTATATGTAAAACTTTATCGAAATCGAAGGGGATGAATTTCCAAAAGTATGGTTTTTGGTCGAATTACCCTATGAAGATGGCCGCAAACAAATTTGACAGTATTGGCCAATAAAGTTATAAAACTTTACCCAAAACCCATAATGTTGACTCGTGGACATTATGACCCGTCTTAGATCGACATAAACCACATAATCTTGTTGGGTGTTACGGCCGCTTTAAATCAACTTTATTGCCCGTATTGATGGCGGTACTAGCCGTGGCATGTTGGTTAAAACAGGCAACTGCAATGCGGAAGGACCCAGGTTCGACTTCTGGCTCCAGTCAACTACATTTTACTTTCATTGCCAGCCCCTGCGATGTTGTCGCAGTGTAAGCGCTGAGTCAATCGGCATGTCTAGAAAAAGCTTCTTATAGCTTCAATAAACAAGTAGGTGCCGTTTGTTGTGAATCTAAAAATAGAAAGCGTGTTAATTCATAACAACGCGAGAAGCTATCCCGTAACTCAATCATAGGGTGTAAAGGGAAATTAAATTTTTCAAGTTAAGTTTTTTGAAAAAAAGATACTTTACTGCAAATTCTTCTTCTTCTTAAATAACACCAACAACAGAATTTCATCTAACAGTAGCCTCATACAGAAAGTAATTCTGAGCGCCTCGGTCTTTTGCGCTCCGTAGATAGTTCGTCACTCCAAGTTTAGATAACAGCTCTTTCACCTAGTCCATCCAACGAAGTTTCGGTTGGCCACTCCTGCGCCGCCCATCGAGTTTATAGCTGAAATCTGTTCATTGTCACCCATTTGTACAAAGTGTCCAAGCCAGCGGTCCATTTGAACTCTTTGTTCGTTGAAACAAATAACTTGGTGTTGTCCTCATTTATCCCCTTCTGCCGACTGCTTCTCAATCCCCAATCCACGGCCAATGACATCTAGGATTTGCCGTAGTGTGAATATCTGGTCGAACGTAGATTTACCAGGTCTAAAGCCACACTGATAAGGCCCAATCAGGTTTGGCAGGCTGGGCTTTAGTCTTTCATGGATAGTTGGTACACGCACTTCGATCGCCTTTCTTAAGCACAGGACATAGAACACTTAGATTCTATTCATCGGGCAAGCATTCTTTAAGCCAAATCGTGTTTATGAGCTGGTGCATACACGTTGCCATCTTATCGCCGCTGGCTTTAAAAAGCTCTACCGGTAATCCATCAGCTTCCGCAGCATTGATATTTTTTAGCCTTGCAGGTGGTGGATAATCAACTCCGTCGCCTACGATTGGTGCCATTTCGTCACTTATGC
This sequence comes from Muscina levida, assembly GCA_964034835.1. NCBI lineage: Eukaryota > Metazoa > Arthropoda > Insecta > Diptera > Muscidae > Muscina > Muscina levida. The sequence goes on along the minus strand of OZ035882.1, from coordinate 22,690,842 downwards.
TGCCTTTGGGAACGACTAGAGATCAAAAGTGTTCCCTCCATATTTGCAGCCCACTCTGAGTGCCCGTGACCAGATTTCCGTCTCTGTCCTTGCAAGTGGGGATCCCCGTTCCAAAACCTGTGATTTTTACCTTTTGGTAGAAATTTCGGGCTTCGCCTCTATCCCTGTAGTTGTCGATATCCTGGCTCTCTCTTTTCTACCGCAGATGCTTTTTTCCGCCTGAACAGCTCCCTTCTCTTCTAATTTTAACGCTCCGTCACAACACGCCATTGGCTGTGGTTTTGCCTTGTTGCAGCATCCATTTGCTCAGACATTTCGCGACATTCATAATCGTAGCAGGGCGTGTCTGAGGGTGGTGGTATGAAGCTTTGTGATGTCTAGCTTCAACAAGTGCGTTTAATAACAAGTGTTTTAGCACTACTTAATCGTGTGCGTACCTTGGCTGCAACTAGGTGGTGATCTGAGTCAATATCATGCCTTCCATCAATTACCACGTGAACAATCTGATTTCTTGTATTTTGATTGGGAGATATCCAGTTTGTCTTGTTGATATCTTCATGCGGCAATCTGGTTCCACTCACAACCATGTTTCTTGCCGACGCGAAACTAACCAGTCTGAATCCGTTATCGGAGGTGTTGTTGTGTAGACTGAATTTCCCGACTGCTGAACCAAGATCATCTTCCCTTCATATTTTAGCATTAAAATATCCCAGAACAATTTTAATGTCATGTGCAGGGCAGCGGTCAGGTACACAAATCAGCGTAAAGTCAAAATATTTCGCCCGGATGCGATTCTGTCTGATCCTGTACTTACCATGTGAGTCACTAACAGGGTTAAACCCCGAGACCAGTTGTCGAAGTCTCTTGCCGACTATGAAACCACATCCAAATTCGTGTTTTTCTGCATGGCAGCTGTTAAAGATGACACAGTTCTTTCGTCGTGTGCATTCCTGTCCCGTCATCTCATTTTCTGTATGGCGGTGATGTCAGCCTTGTATTTGTCGAGGACATCCGCCAGATAAATAGAGGCACCATCTTTGTATAGAGTTCGGACATTGCAGGTGGTGCTTATCCTTTAATCATGGTCCTTATAACGTTTGCGGGGGTCGTCAACATTTGGGGGGGGGGTACTTGTTTTTTCTTTTCTTCGTGTTTTGTTTGATGAGAGCGGCTTATTAGGCCGCCGCGCCCGATCCTAGTTTCTTGGAGCTGCCAAAGCCAATAAGAAAGCTGTTGTGTTGAGTTTCACTAACTTCTGCTACCTACTTTCTAAGACACATCGGTGGTAGCATGCCGATTAGGTTACTCAACATTTCGCCTTCTCACATTTGCTACCACTACCGGGGAAAACGTGATCACTCGGACGTTGTGAGCTGCTTGGGAATCTCCTAAGAGAGCTTCTTCTGATCCTGTTCTTACAATGTGAGTTTTGTATGGATGTAAACCAGTGTAAAGAATAAGGTTTAAACATTTAAGCCGCAAGACAGCTTTCGGAGTCTTTATTGTTGCCGAATAGACGCTTATACAAGTTCTACATCCATTGGGATCCTTTGAAGTCTTTGGATCGGATCGTGGTTCATTATTGAAATTTTAAAAAGAAAAAACAAAATAAGGACATGGACATGAAAGTTGCAGCCGCGTGATTTATCATTATCTCAAAAAACTTTAAAAAATTTTGTATTTTCAAAATTGTTCATGGAACTTCATAAAAGCTGTCCCAGTTTATACATATACAGTTTTACACTAAATATTGCCACCCTCTCCACATCTTTAAATTTCTTATATACATTTTTATATATAGCTTTAAGATCTCTATAATATCTCTCTCCAATTGTTTTGCACGAGCTTAACATCAAATTACAACATGAATCCACCAACCCCACTAAGTTCGTAACAAACTGTGCGCCAATTCGAGTCATGTTAATGCTTTGACTTTTAAAATCAATCGCGGCTTCAATTATTTTCCTCTACTCCCGTAGAAGTACCAAAACAAAATCAACCAAAATGTCCGCCCACACTTAAATGGGATCATTTGCATTTGCCCGATTGAAAGTAAACAAAAACGTCAATTGGCTTTACATACAGACGTCGCTAAGGCCTTTAGAAATTGAAATCGTTTAGGTTTGAAACCAAAGCCAAGTGGTTTTAGTGTTGTTCGTAGTGGTGTGTGTGTGTGTGTGTGTGTGTGTGGTACCTTAACCACTTTTAATTTCGGTTGACTGTTATGTTTGAGTTAATTTGTATGGTCAAGTGATTGTTCGAATTGACTTTTCCACCGACCCCCACTAAAATTTGGTTGCATTTCAATTGTTGACTGACTGGCTGACTGGTGGCATAAGTTGTGATTATTGATTCCACAGCCGTTGTTGTTGGTGTTGTTTTTTTTTTTTTTAGGAAAATGAATTAACCTTAAAGGTCATTGGACATTTATATCGAACACAGTACTGCGGTGGTTACATGATGACAATTACTTTGGGATTGCATAAAATTGACAATCGCTTTTAGTTGAAGTTGGGACCTACCTCACAAGCTATTAATTGATCTCCCTATAGACAAAAAAAGTAAACCAAAACAAAGACAAGGTTGAGCACTTGAAATGCAATGATGATTGGTTACATTCAAATTGTTCGTTTCGTTTCTCTATCTTGTGCGTATTTGTTGTAGTTATTGTTGTTTATTGTTGTTGTTATTGTTGTTATTGTTGTCTGTTTAGAGGAAGCAAGATGTTAATATTTGATTAAACACAAATAATTTCTTTGGAAATATTGAAATTCATTGCGTGTTTTTATTACATAGAATATAAATTGAGTTGTAATGTTGTTGATATTTCTATTAGTACGAGAGTTGTTTTGGAAGTTTGTATTTAAGTTTTGTTTGAACAAATCTACACAAATACGGTATTTCGATGTAATTTTTTTATAGAAATTATTTCTTAAGGTTTGCGTTGATGGTAAAGATGTTACAGCTAACCGAGCTGATGGTGAAGTTATAGAATTTTCACTTTAGGTTTCTGGTGATGATGAAGATGTCTAAGCCAGGGATGCTGATCGTTAAAATGTAGTGAGGTTTGAAATGGCATTATATACCTTGCCTATAATTAATCTTAGCTTGTGAAAAACAAATTCTATGAGTTAATTTTTTGAGCACATGAGCAAATAATTTATAGGCACAACGACATTTGCCATGTCAACTAGTAGAACAGTGAAATGTTTTCATAATTAAAGTGAGGATATTCGACAATCGAGTATAGGCGATATCATAACGCCTAAGTTATGTTAGAGAACTATCATGAATTACCGAAGCAGACTATTTGTTATACTGTCCTAGTAACTTTTTTTATGCTTTCGTAAACTGTGAAAAGACTGCAGTTACATCATGTAATGGTACCTCAGTAAACAATTTTTATACACAAAATGTGTGTTTGAACAGTCTTTTGCAAAGAACCGTGTCGCCGTAGAATAACAAAAATTACTTAGAAACTTTTATATCAACAGCGTATATCTACTAAAGTTTTAGCAAATCATTCAACTATCCTCGTAGCTGTGAAAGTATCTTATTATAAACGTTAATTTGAGAACGTCAGTGACAAATAAATCTTAGAAACTATTTGCTTTGAACTTAAAAATACCCTACATTATATTATGTCTTATGCTTTGTGATATAAATTCTAATGAATCTTAAAAGTCATAATTTTTTAAAAATATTTAATAGTTCGTTCTTAACGACTTTTCGCGATGTGAACACTCCAAACATAGCTTTCTAAAACTCATACAAATTGAACAAGTTTTCACACTTCTTTGTGCCGATTTTTGCATAAAGAAGTCAGCATGAAAGCGTATGAAGTTCAATAAGTCCCTGAGCTAAAGCCTCAGGACCATCCGATGAGTTTTCGCTTCGATAGATGGGTGCCGTTAGAGAATGGGACTTTGCCCAGAGGTGGAAAGTTACTGATTGTCACTCACTTGGGAGTGACCAGAAGCGATTCCTTTGTGTCACTGTCCAAGCAACTAGTCTTAGACCAAGTATTCCCCGGACAATGACTTTAAAGCAACCGCTTAGAAGTTAGCTAGAGTTAGAAGGCAAAATGTTGAGTAACCTAATCGGCATGCTACCACCGATGCGTCTTAGGAAGTAGGTAACAGAAGTTACTGAAGCTCAACACAGGCTCTCTTAGTGGCTTTGGCAGCCCCAAGAAACTAGGATCGGGAGCGGTGGCCTAATAAGACACTCTCCTTAAACAAAATTTATTATGAAAACACGAAGAATAGAAAAACAAGAACCCCCCCAAATGTTGACGACCCCCGGAAACGGAATAAGGACCATGATTTAAGGATATGCACCTGGAATGTCCGAACTCTATACAGAGATGGTGCCTCTATCCAACTGGCGAATGTCCTCGATAAATACAAGGCTGACATCACCGCCATACAGGAAATGAGATGGATGGGACAGCGATGCACACGACAAAAGAACTGTGACATCTTTTACAGCTGCCATGCAGAAAGACACGAATTTGGATGTGGTTTCATAGTCGGCAAGAGACACCTGATCTCGCGGTTTAACCCTGTAAGTGACCGAATAGCCACCATTCGCATCCGGGCGAAATACTTTTACATTACGCTGATTTGTGTACACGCCCCGACGGAAGAAAAAGATGATGACATTAAAGATGCATTCTATGAGCACCTGGAGAAGATATATGACCGCTGCTCTGCTCATGACATTAAAATTGTTCTGGGAGATTTTAATGCTAAAATAGGAAGGGCTCTTGGTTCAGCTGTCGAAAAATTCAGTCTACACAACAACACCTCCGATAACGGATTCAGACGGGTAAGTTTCGCGTCGGCAAGAAACATGGCACTTTACTAGCCCCCAATCAAATAACCAAAAATTAAATTGATCACGTGATAGTTGATGGCAGGCAAGCATAATGTCATGGACGTGCGTGTGATCCGTGGTGCTAATATTGGCACGGATTAATACCTGGTTGCAACCAAGGTGCCCAAAAGATTGAGCAGAGCTAAAAATGCACGTAACCAAACACAAATAAAGCTGGACATCGCGAGATAGTGGGATCCCAGAGATAGCCACTACCTACTCCAACTAGCTCTCCCAACTTCTACGCCTCTACTTCTGACGTTCCCGATATACATTGGCAGCATATTGCGCATTCTCAGGCAACCGCCACAACAACCGTGCTAGGATATAAAAAAAACAGCGCTCAGAAGAATCCTGGTACGATCAAGAATGTCGCATAGCGTCTGAGGAACAGGATGTTGGTTATAGGGCAACACTGCAGCCTATTGTCACCCGGGCTGTCAGGGAACTTCACAAGGAGGCAGTAAAACAAACGAGACAGCTATTTAAGCAAAAAAACGTCAGATGAAGGAACGGAGAACGAGGATATAGAGCAATACAGGGATAGAGGTGAGGCCCGTAAATTTTACCAGAAAGTTAAAGCAAAAGGATACGGTAATGGGTTTCCCTCCTGTAAGGACAATGATGGAAATCTGGTTGCAGATACGTAGAGTGTGCTGCATATATGAAGAGAACATCTCCAGCTACTTCTGGTTTCAGAAGAGCAATATCGCGGCTGAAAAATGATAAAGCAGCCGGTGCCGACGGACTTCCGGCAGAGCTCTACACCCGTTCCTTCGCACGGTTTGGATTAACGAGTACATTCCCGATTATTGAAATCTATGCGTATTATGTCCAGCAGTAAACACGACTGGCACCATTTTTAACAAAAGGCTGCAGAGATGTTACTGCAGCCTTTTCGAGCATTGAGAAGCACTCGGTAGAAGTGAGTCTGGTGATTAATGAGGACAAAACCAAGTTATTTGTTCCAACGAATAAAGAGTTTACTCGTTTGCGACGCTGCGTTAACGTTGACAACTATAAATTTGAAGTGGTAGAAGATTTGGTCTACCTCGGTTCCGCCAGGCTCCACGAAAAGCCCCCCAATGAAATAACGGCCAGGAAATAACCCCCAATGAAATAAACCCCTAAAAATTGGAAATAACACCCAAAAACAGTAAATGAAATAACATCCAAAAATAAATGAAATAAACCCCAAAGCGAAAACGAAACAACCCCCAATATTTGGGAGTTATTTCATATGAAATAACACCCAATGATGTAAATGAAATAACCCCCAATGAAATAAACCCCATCAGCAACAAAAATGAAATTATGCCCAAAATTCATAAAAGAGTCAGTTTCACCAAGGATTTCATGGTCAATATGGACCATCAGCGAAGTCGCAAAATTATTGAAATGAATCGTTTGGATCGTAGATCGTTGTAGCCCAGCTCTATTTTTGCAGTTCGGAACAATTTGCCTTTTACTTTTGGCCTTTACACAACCACCTCCAGTGTTCACAAGCAAATCAACTCTCTGCTTTTATTGAATTCTATATTTTGAAGAACTCTTACAAATTTAAAAAAAATTACATTCTTAGTGTGTACTATTCGAATTCTCATAATGACTAAATTCTCGATGCATTTTGTTGATTTTCTATCCGTCAATATGAACACAAATGGGAATATCTGTAAACATTCAAAAGATATTGTAATCAGAGACCGTAACTCTTATAACTTTTATTTATAAAAGTCCCTCTGTAAGAGTTATTTTCTGATTTTTATTATATCTCTCCAAACATAAGACTTATTTTTGATTTATATTTTAAAAGTCCCAAAATAACAATTATTTCTGATTTATATTTTATCGCTCATAAATAAGAGTTATTTCTGATTTCTATTTTAAAAGTCCCACAGTAATAATTATTGAAGACTTTTTGAAATAGAAATCAAAAATAAAAATCATTCAATGAGTTTTTCAAATCAAAATCGAAAATAAAAATCAGCCTGAGACTTATATTTTTTCTGATGAAATATAAAACTCATTTGAAGACTTTTAATTTTTATTTGTTCAAATAAAAGTCTTTTGGTTCAATCGATATGCAAACAATATTTATATTCTGGCCAAAATAATTACAATTTTGGGACGTTCAGACCATATTTAACTCAGAGCTACACAATGCAACGAAAAAACGATGGTTTTTACCATCACCCTTAGGGATGAAGGTATATGTATATCATTTGTTGCAAATAAAAGTTTAACGCATTAAAGGAAACGTATTAGACCCCAAGTATCTTAAGATCAAATTGTTTCAGGACTTCTTAAGACCATTGAGCCATGTCCGTCTGTTTGGCTGGCTGGATGGGCCGTGGATAGGATAACTCGAGTAAACTTTAACTGATCCTTATGAAAATGTGCCAGCATATTTAAGTTAAGTAGACAAACCCATAGATAACCGAATCATTTGACACACTCCTTCTTGTACCTCCCATATGAATGACCAAATTTGTTCCTTAGTTCTACAGGCATATCTTTTCTGTAATTAGAGTGAATAGTGTTAAATTTTGGACAAGGTAGTTGAATAATGGTTGAATATAAACCTATTTTGAATTTTTCTGTGTATTTGGAAAGGAGAGACTGTGGTCTTTCCAAATTATATATATATATGTAGTTAACTTGTCATAAACTTTTGGGATTTTTTTTAATTTTGAAGACAAAACATTTTTGCATTATCCTAATGTTTATTATATTACTCAGAAAGTGCACACTGTCACGATTAAAACGCATACATGTTTATAAAAATCGGTTAACAAATCGTTAAGTTATTCATAATTTTCAAGGAACCTGGGGGATAATTACATTTGGTCGGAGAAAAAATGCGATCTAACCCAAAAAAATGTAAAAAAGATCCCTCTGGCGTTAAAAATAAATGTCACAAATGGATTCCTTGATCCCAAATACAGTAAGATACCTGTGATATCATTTAAGATTTTTGTTTAAATTAATAAGAATCCCATTCAAAATGACCCAATGCCCAGAAATAGTTAATTTCTATGCATGAAGACTTTTTGAAAGTATATTTAGCTCACTAGCAATTTCTTCACTTGACTGCAACTTCACCACCGATAAATTTTATATATAAAATCCCTTCTATAAATTAACAAACACAATCGGACGGACAATCGGATGGAAACTGTATGTGCATGGATATAGCTTCTTATAATGTAATGTACTAATTATGTTTGTACTAAAGCGTTGTATTGGAACAAAAGACAATATTTTGCAATACAAATGATTCTTGGTTGAATGAAGAATCAGCTTCAAAGGACAAGAGTTCTATAAAGATTTCTATAGTACCTCTGAGCATCTGAACATCCAAATGAAGCTATGATGCTCTTGTGAAACGATCCTTTGCGATTAACGCGATTATCGTCTTCAAGCTAAAATACCGGCAAATACTTAGGATTGATAAAGCCTGCATTTGGTTGCATTTGCGAACTTGTAAAACAGTGTTGCGTGAGATGGTACACACCCGCCAATTATATAATTTTTTTCGAGATTATACAATTTTGCACCCTTTTTTGCCATGTTTGACTCACAGTTCGCGAACTATAAGTTAACACTTAGTCCAATTATTTATAGCTAAACTTGCTCATCTCGTTGAGCTGATCAAAATCATATATACATTTCTTTTATGACAAAAAACAATAATGCCGATATCAGCAAAAGACTTTTATTTCATGCCTGAAGAAATAAAAATCATTAGGTGAGTTTTAAATTTTGTTTTGAAAAATATAAGTCTTTGATTGATTTTTATTTTTCGATTGGCAAAATAAAACTCACTTCGTAATTTTTATTTCAAAAAGTTTTCAATAACTCTTATTCAAAGACTCAAAAAATTAAAATCAACAATAACTCTTATTTATTGAGGGATAGAATATAAATCAAAAATAACTCTTATTTGATGAGCGAAATAATAAAAATCAAAAATAAGTGTTATTTGGGACTTTTATAATAAAAATCACAAAATAAAAGTTTATTGCGAAATTCTACAGAGGGAGTAAAAACCAATGTATTGGTGTATTTAAAATAATTTTAGCACATATCCTTCACATTGATTTTTTTGTTGTAAAATCGATCAATAACAGTTATTTTCGGTCCCTGATTGTAATATATTCACAGGCTAAAAGTTTTCTTGTAAAATGTCTATTTTTATATAATTATATAATTATAACCAACTAGTGGGCCCGGCAATGCTTCGCTATTGCATATCCCGTTATTTTGGATGTCCCGTTATATTGGAATACAGAGAGTTATTTAAAGAATTTTTTTAAAGGTTTTCCCATGGACGTACGCAGGTATCTTAAAAGAGTACACAAAGTTGTTTATCATCGATTGATAAAATATTATTTTTAACTTCTTGTAAGCGCGGAATACCTTGTGTTATCGAATATTGCCATTTTCACCCCCTAAATGTAGAAAAATCCAAACAATGTGTAGCCTATGTTACTCGCGGGGTTATTCGGAAGATTCCCTGAAAATTTCATCAAAATCGGTCCAGCCGTTTTCGAGTCCATACGTTACATACATACTAGAGTGGCCATAGTGGAAATTTTTTTGAAAAGTTAAATTTTTCGCACTGAAAAATATGAGGTTGGGGACAAAAATAATTATGCATATTTTTTTTTTTTTTTTTTTTTGATTCCGAGTACCTCCGGGTTGAGCCCAAACTTTTATTACATTACCCATTTAGGCTGAAGTGCAGAATATGGGGCGGGAGCCCGATTAAAAACCAAAAATATGCCATTGTCTTCATCTTGGCCCCCAAACATCGGAATGGTAGGTCAAAGTTGGCGCTCAGGCCCATGGGGCCCGGGGGGTCAAAAAAGGGGCCCCTTTCGGTTCTATGACGACCCCCCAGGTGCGGGTACTCAAATGAAAGATATTTTCGAGACGAATCCAACGATGTTATTTTTAGTTTCCTACGGGTCTCCTGGACCGAGTTAGAGCCATTTCCGGGATATACCAAGAAAAAAAAATTATTTTTAACTAAATTTAAAAAATTTTAAAAAAAATTTTGCGTGCGGCGCTAGTAAACCCAACATAGGTGTACCGTCATTTCGCCCAATGTCATTTCGCCCAAAAACAACCATGACATATCGCCCAAAACATGTCATTTCGACCAAAAACCTAACTACAACATGACATATCGCCCAAATGCGATGACAGAAGACCCAACTCAATTTTTTTGGGCGAAATGTCAGGCTCATGACGACGGCACGCCCTGCTGCATACGTCGCAGTCAGTCTTGTATTCTCTTTCTCGGTGGGGGGCACGCCCTCGCCGCATACGTCGTAGTCAGACTCGCTACTCTATCTCTTTCTCTGGCATTATTAAAACACGAATGCGGTGGGGGGCACGCCCCCCTAAGCCGGGGGCAAGAGTACAAGACTGACTGCGACGTATGCAGCAGGGCGTGCCGTCGTCATGAGCCTGACATTTCGCCCAAAAAAATTGAATTGGGTCTTATGTCATAGCATTTGGGCGATATATCATGTTGTAGTTAGGTTTTTGGTCGAAATGACATGTTTTGGGCGATATGTCATGGTTGTTTTTGGGCGAAATGACATTGGGCGAAATGACAGTACACCTATGTTGGGTTTACTAGCGCCGCACGCAAAATTTTTTTTATAATTTTTTAAATTTAGTTAAAAATAATTTTTTTTTCTTGGTATATCCCGGAAATGGCTCTAACTCGGTCCAGGAAACCCGTAGGAACCTAAAAATAACATCGTTGGATTCGTCTCGAAAATATCTTTCATTTGAGTACCCGCACCTGGGGGGTCGTCATAGAACCGAAAGGGGCCCCTTTTTTGACCCCCCGGGCCCCATGGGCCTGAGCGCCAACTTTGACCTACCATTCCGATGTTTGGGGGCCAAGATGAAGACAATGGCATATTTTTGGTTTTTAATCGGGCTCCCGCCCCATATTCTGCACTTCAGCCTAAATGGGTAATGTAATAAAAGTTTGGGCTCAACCCGGAGGTACTCGGAATCAAAAAAAAAATAAAAAAAAATATGCATAATTATTTTTATCCCCAACCTCATATTTTTCAGTGCGAAAACTTTTGGATTTCACATTTTTAATTTTTTCTATATAACGCTATGGCCAGTCTAATACATACACACATCCTGTTTTATATATATAGATAAAAACCAACAGCTTTAAAAATGAAATAACCCCCGAATAAAAAAATGAAATAACACCCAAATTATACACGATATGAAACAATCCCCAAATTTAAAAAATTGGTTGGGTGCTATTTCATTGGAGATTATTTCATAATTTGAAAACCCCAAATGAGGAATGAAATAATTCCCAAACAAAAATGAAAAACGGCCCAAAAAAATTGGGAGTTATTTCATATGAAATAACACCCAAAAATGTATGAAAAAAATTTGGGGAATATTTAATTTCTCGTTTGGGCGTTATTTCATTGGGGGGCTTTTCGTGGAGCCGTTCCGCCATACATAAAAATAATAATGTCAGCCTGGAAATCAAGAGACGAGTATTGATCGCAAAACGCAGCTACTATGCGCTGAGCGTGCGCTTTAATGATAAAGCCCTCTCTCGACGAACGACGATTCAACTCTACTTGGAATACTTGTCTACGTGTGGCTACTGATAGATAAATTTCAGTTGTTGCTGCCATTAAAGAAGAAGAAGCTCAAGTATTTTATTACGCCTCCACTTCACCCGGCCAAATCAAATGTTAGCGGCCATTTGTACCACCCTGTACAATGTTTTAAAGCAGCCACATATTAGTTTAACTCTATAGCTGAGAGTTAAAGGTCATATCACTTGAAAATTGTTGTATTTTTCATACCGATGATTTTGGTTGTAAATAACATTGTAATTGGAAATATAAAGAAAGAAAGCCGAGGAAAGGAATATTGTTCAAAATATAGGTAAGATTTCTTTATGACAGTCCTAATATGGTTAGAGCCTTAATAAAAAACAACTTAAGTTATGTTACAGGAGTTTTCCTTGTTTAATATTTTGTTTTGAGTTGTCAAAAAGTTTTCTATCGAGCTGTGGTTGCCCGCATTGTCGTTGTGAGGAGTGACACGTGTTGGATATTTGTTTTTCCTTATTTATTCACAAACTTTTGACAAAAAAAATGGCGTTACGGCGATCAAGTTTGAAAAAAAGTGTTTGCATATTATGAATCAGATACGACATAGCCTTCCGCATTGTATGAGTAAATTATAATTAAATTTTTAGTTTTACTGAACAGCAACTACTGTTCAGATAAAATTCCCAATGTAAGATTATCAATAAGTTCTCAAGCAACCCGAAGTATTATCAGAGAGAGGGAGAGACCGCAGCTCAAAATTTTATGGCTTTCACAGGCAATCGCTTATGTCACGTTTTGTTGATTTTGTGTTAATAATGGCAAAATGCATTAATAATTTTAAACAGTATTTCTTAATGTTTTATTATATTCCCAAACTAATGTACCGTTATGAAGTTTTTTATGCTAAAACAACACTACTTCAGCGTTTTATAAAAAAAAGTTTTCATAATACTCTGCTATAGAATGGAAAAATTTGAAGAAACTTGGAGAGTGACCTAGTGCTTCTTGTAGGTCTAGTTGAGTACAACAAAAATTTGTATACCATAGTTCCCTTACCTCCACAAAATCTTGAAAAAAACCTGTTTTCTTCACTGGAAGGCTTATGACTCAGTGAATTATTAAGCACGTTTTGATTTCTCAACGGTTTTAGAAAGAATAATCTCAGGCCTTTTTTCTAACAATATATAAAGGGTGGTTAAATTGTAAGGGCCGATGTTGAATATGAACGGCACCTAAACGTCAAGTTCTTTTCAGCATTTCATTTAAAATGTATCAATTTCAGACTTAATCAATTTGAACCGAGGAAAAAATCATAATGGAGCAACGCGTTAAAGTTATTCTGGCTTATTATGAAAATGGGCGTTCAATTCAAAATGCATATCGTGCACTTCGTGAGTTTTTTGGTCAATTTAATCGTCGAATACTGCGTACAATCGAAAAAATCGTGCAAAAATTTGAGCAAACCGGGTCTGTAGAAGATGTGAAAACACCAGTGCAACAACACCATCCCAGTAGGAAGTGTCTGCAAGACATCCTCAAGGAAAGGTGCGTGACCTTAGTAAATCGTTGATGACACGTAGGGGACCATCCATACAAATCGTTGACGAAATTTTCATACAAGTGTCCGCTTTGTCATGCACGACCTGATGAGCGACAATGTCGGTCGAATTATCGTTGATGGCTATATAAGCGACATGTCGCCCACACAATCATGTACAACATGATAGCCGACAATGTCGGTCAAATTGTCGTTAAATCATAAATTGAAATAGTTTTATAGAAAACGTCCGATACACGAACCGTCGCACATTGCTGTTTTTAATAAACTGAAAATTTTTTACGTTCTGTTTCCTCTCTTCAATTTCATGTAGTTTTTGTGACATTACATTAAATTTTTTGTTTGATGCACGACAACATTAGTATTTTTTCGGCCAGCTTGTCGTCAACCGAGGGTTTTGACGACAAGTACATACATTTTTGACATTTTGTCTTGAGGACAGCGTTGACGACAAAGTCGTGTATGACGATACTTCCTACTGGGATAGTGTGGCTGAAGAGCCGTCTACCTCAACTTGTCGTCGTGACCAACAATTGCACCTCTCACGCTCGTCGTCGATGAACATTATGCATAAAGACTTGCATTTACATGATTACAAGGTGCAGAGGATGATAAATTTTCGAAGAAAATCATCTTCAGTGATAAGGCACATTTTCACCTCTGTGGATTCTACAATAAGCAGAATTTCCGCATTTAGGCGAATGATAATCCAAGAGTGATTGTTGAAAAACCAATGCACAAAGAGTGGCTGTTTGGTGCGGTTTATGGGCTGGCGGCATCATCAGGCCGTGTTTTTTTCCTAAATGAAGCCGGTCAGGCAGTTACTGTGAATGGTGTTCGCTATCGTGATATGATAGCGTGGTTTCAACAGGACGGTGCCACTTGGCACATAGCTAACGAAACAATGGCTCTTTTGCGCGACAAATTCAATGGCCGTGTTATCTCATGTGGTGGCGATATCAATTGGCCGCCAAGATTATGTGATTTGACACCTTCAGACTTCATTCTTTGGGGTTATTTGAAAGAAAAGGTGTACGTCGATAAGCCAGCAACAATTCAAGAGCTAAAGCATGAGATAATTCGGCACATTAACGGCATAGAACCTCAATAACGCTTTAGCGTCATCGAAAATTTGGACCATCGGATTGAGGTGTGTTGCCGAGGTCGCGGCGTCCATTTGGCCGATATTTTGTTGCATACATAATTGAACCATACCAAAATTAACATAATAAAAAGAAATTTGTGTTTCATGCAAACCAACATCGGCCTTTAAAATTTAACCACCCTTTATATATATATATATATATGTATATTAATGTCTGGTGGCCTTCGATAGCTCAGTAGAAACGAAGTAGATTAGCAATCCGAAAGTACCGGGCTAGATTCCCGGCCGGGGGCACTGGCTAAGTCAACATCGATGAAAAATTACTTTTCAAATACTTTCAAGCTCTCCAGCCAACAAAACTCATCCTAGATGCTTCCACTACAAAATTCCAGATTGAACAGGGATCAAGGAAAAAGGAAATAATTTATCAACATCGCAATATAAAAAATCAACGAAACCAGCTGGCGCCATCTTTGGAGAAATTTGGCGGTTAACACTCACGACAACATCTAACAATCCCTTGACACAAACCTTGTTGTCTACAACGGAACGAAACAAAGTTTGCCAACAATGATCGTATAATATTCGGAAGACATGTCCGCTCGAGTGGCGATGATAATCGGTATAAAGAATTATCAACCAAACAACAACAACAATATACCTGTATGTTTTTGCCTCGAAACCGGAAACTTTTTGAATTTTGTTCACTATTTTTGAAGTTTGAAGAAGTTTGTATCCAATATTTTATTAGGATAACCTTATGAGTATTATTTTATTCAGAAAATGCATGCTTTCACGAATAAAACGCATATTTGTCTGTGACAACTGGTTACACAGTGATAACGTTATTCCAGTTTTACGATGAACGCAATTTTTATTTCGTGTATTTTGTTCTTTGTATTTTTATGATTTGGGAGATAAGCGATTGCTTGTTCAGTTCATATGTTTATATGCGTTTATTGCTTCAATATAGAAATTTGACCTTATCGCAAGAAAGCTGATGGTGCCCTTTCGTAATGAGAGCAAGTAGTCCGAAAGCGATCACTTATTAAAGTTCAAGTGGCACGACCACTGCACATTGGTTGGAATTTGAGAATTTCTGGACGAAATTAAAAAAAAAAATTTGTACAATTACATATTTTTGTTCGTACTTAAAGTAAACACTTCAAATAAGAAGAAAAAAAAAGTTGTTCTTATGTGAGTTTGACTTATGTATGGGTCATATTCGCCATATAAAATATTGAGGCAAAGCGATCTGAGATATAACTAAGTGTAGATTTTAGTTATTTGACTATAGAAATATAATTTTCTTTAGCAAATTGAATTGATCAAAGATTGTACATTAATTGTGTATAATTCAAGAGAAATTGGTTTTGATGTTTTCTCCATCAAAATAACCCATGAGGCATTGCCTATTTTCGCCTACGTTTTTAATAAACATTTCCGCAATTTTGTACCCGCCATTTAGTTTTATTTCAAAATTTGACTCCAGATTCGAAAACATAGAACCCGAAAACTCCTTCGTTCCAAGTTTTATGCACATTAGAAGTCTCCTTCACATTGAGACCAAATTTTTCACAGATCCAACCACTGTCCACTTTTGATTAGTATTATCAGAGCTTTTTTTTTACCAGATAAGAAGTGAAAGTGTAGAATTACTACAGATAAATATTTTAAGGCCTCAGTCTTAATTTAATTCGAAAAACATTGTGACATTATTAGAAACATTATTGGTAATCTTCTTGTGTTTTCCATGGCAGCACTAGACTTACTGCATTGGACTATTACATCTATTTTCGAACCGGTTCAACCCGTTTACAAGTACACCATCACAGTCCAGCGCGTTGGAAGTCAAGTGCTGCTGTCTTATCGTAAATTCTCAAATGTGCTGCTAACACACACACAAATTCTATCTAAAAATAAAACCCATTTCTTCCTTCTCTTTTTTTACATTTCGTAATTGAGAAAGGTCAGGGCCACCCGCCGCCACCTTTGACAGAGAATTGTGCTGCAACACATGAAAATGATGTCATTGTTCGTTAGACGCTCTAAGGCATCAGTTGGCTGTGTAGCTAAGTGCTAATTGACACAAGTCGATGCACAGCGTCGTCAGTAGGGTGACGACAACGAAATTAATATTGGAAAACCATAAAGAAGATTTGTTTTGATATTATCTATCCCAAGTGAGTAATTAATAAAACCAATCACGTCCCGTCATTGCATTTACTAAAGAATGCGAGCGAATTAGTAGATTTTTAATATAAAATCCAAAGTTTTATAGAAAACAGTTTGTAGTAAACGCTTAGACTAGCCTGACTATAGTTTAGACGATGAAACATATTCTAGTCCTAATAGTGTGGGTGCTGCTGGCAAGAGAGCACAAAGTCGCAGCTCAGACTCTAAGTGGAACTACGGTAAGTGGGCAGTGAGTAAGTCTAATTGTAATATCTTAATTTATTATCTTAAATGTTTCATCAACCAGGCCGATCGTATAAAAAGTCGGGGTTACACTAGTGAAACCCATGAAGTTATTACCAAAGATGGCTATATTTTGTCGCTTTACCGTATAACGGCCGTTAAGGATACATCGGCCAATGACACCGGGCGTCCGGTAGTTTTAATGATGCATGGCCTGGTCAGCTCTTCGGACTGTTGGGTCATAGGCGAGACGGGCAATATATTAGCATTTAATTTAGTCGACAGTGGCTACGATGTCTGGCTGGGCAACAGTAGAGGCACCCCCTATGCCAAACGTCATTTGTCCCGAAGTGCAGAGGAACGAGAATTTTGGCGCTTTTCCTGGCATGAGCTGGGCATCATCGATTTACCCAACACCATAGATTATATACTCAAAGTGACTCAACAGTGGTCGTTGCATTATGTTGGCCATTCTCAAGGCACCGCCATTCTATTTGTTTTACTCTCCAGTCAACCCAGATACAACAAAATGCTGAAATCTAGTCATTTAATGGCTCCAGTGGCTTTTATGAAAAATGCCCGCTCTAGTCTAATACGTTACACGGCGCCTTTGATCGGTACATACTCTCCACTGGATCCTCTAGTGGGCGATGTGCCCTTTTTGCAGCATAGTCTAGTAAGAATGATCATGGGTATTGACAAGTGCGGCTGTCCCACCGCTGATGCTAGTTTCTGTGCCAGTCTCCTGTTTTCAATATCTGGTGGAGTTTCCAGCTATTTAAATAACGTAAGCCTTACAATGAAATCTATTTAAAGAGGAGTGTCCCAACTCATTAACATTCATCACTTGCAGACTCTGTTGCCGGAAATTTTTAGTACACATCCCGCCAGTTGTTCCACTCATCAGGCTATACATCTAGTGCAATTGTATGTCTCGGGACGTTTTCGTCGTTACGATTACGGCGCTGCTGGTAATCGCCAGAGATATGGTAGCTCATCGCCGCCTGACTACAAACTGGAGAATATAAACCCTCGTTATCCTTTGCACTTATACTACAGTGATTACGATGAGTTATCTGCCAAAAGGGATGTAGAAAAACTAAGCAGACTTTTAGGCAACAATACAATGAGACATTTTATTGATTTGCGGCAATTTGCTCATATCGATTTCTTGTGGGGTTCCAATGCCAAGAAAGTGTTGTATGACGATATATTGCAGAGAATGAATGAAGTGGAAGAGGAGTTGCAGGAGGAAGCTTAATGCTTGTTGTTGGATACAAAAAAATTAAAGTGTGCGTGTCAAACATAAAACGTAACAAGTTGCCAAATAATAATAATAAACCAAACAGTGCCAAGTGAGATTTACTACAAAATAAGAAACCAGTGGCCATAGTGTAAATAAGTGATAATAATATGAAGAAATTTATATTTCCTTGTTAATACAAAGAAATTTAATAAGAAAATAATCCTTATCCTGATAGAATAACTTGCCGGGAAAACGCCATAATATAAAAGTGTATTCATTGTATGATATATTATCTTATAGTACTAGAAGCCTACTACCTACTCAGTTGGCTATATAAACTAAAATTATTGTAAGGAAAATATGCTCTTATAATCATAAAATATGCTCTTAAAATTAACACAAATATGCTCTAAAAACTTTGTCACAAATTTTTTATATATGGACAAAGCATAGACAAGAGCTTGTGTGGATTATGTTGATGTGTGGTCTTCGTTGATACCATTTTCGCACCGGTGTGTTTGGGCTTCACGATGGTTTCTTGAAGCTTTAAACACTTAAGGTTGTTATAATGAATGGAGAAGACACAGCTAAGGGTGCTGATGACATGGTTTGGCAACCATCGAAATAGCTATCCGCCCTGCCAGCTGTCAACATAATCCATTTCACACAACTCTTGTAAAATAAATTCTATTAGTGATAATAGAATATATCCGAACAATGAAAACGCATTCATTATTTACACATATAGATCAACAATACAAAACAAGAGCATTTTTATTTAATATCAAAGAAACAACCATGGGGACCTTGTGTGTTGTTATAGGTTGTGGAGGTAATGCAAAGTCTGGAAACATTTGTTTAAAGAGCTCCACTCTACAAAAATACCTTTTAGACATTTACAATAGCTGTATTAAGGTGTTCATATACATACCTAAACATGGAATGTGCCTTAAAAATTAATATTTTTTTTAAAATATACTCTTTATACAAAAATATGACTTTATGGTTAAAATATGCAAAAATATGCTCTAACAAATATATGTCAAAACACTTTCAATGGTATGAAACATATAAATACCTTACCCATTTGTTAATATCGCTTTGTAAAAAAATACATGCATTTGCATATTTCCGGTTGACCTGATAATAATTAACAGAAATGTTTGTTGCTGAGAATTTTTCAGCATCTGATAAAAAACAACATGATAAGAGCAAGGAGAAGTCGTATTTCAGTCTCACAAACTACGCGTTGTCATAGGTTCTAGAGGTACTGCAAGGTCTAGAAACATTTGTTTTAAAAGTTCCACTCTACAAAAATGCATTCTAGACATTAACAATAGCTGTATTCAGGTGTTCATATAAATTCCTAAACATAAAAATGCAAAAATATGCCCCCACAAATATGTGCCAAAACACTTGTAATGGTATGAAACATGCATTTGCATATTTCCCGTTGACCTGATGATAATTAACAGAAATGTTTGGTGTTGAGAATTTTTAAGCACCTGCTGAAAAATAACAGGATAGGAGCAAGGACAAGTCGTATTTCAGTATCACAAATTACGTGTTGTTATAGGTTCTGGAGGTAATGAAAGGTCTGGAAACATTTTTTTAAATAGTTCCACTCTACAAAAATACCTTCCTGACATTAACAATAGCTTTATTCAAGTGTTCATATAAATTCCTAAACATGAAATATACTTACAAAAGGATATTTTTTTTCAAAAACATACTCTTTAAACAAAAATATGCTAAAATATGACATTATGAGTTAAATATGCAAAAATATGCTCTAACAAATACATGTCAAAACACTTTCAATGGTATGAAACATATAAATACCTTACCCATTTGTTAATATCTCTTTGTAAAAAAACATGCATTTGCATATTTCCGGTTCACCTGATAATAATTAACAGAAATGTTTGTTGTTGAGAATTTTTCAACATCTGATAAAAAACAACATGATAGGAGCAAGGACAAGTCGTATTTCAGTCTTACAGACTAAACGTTGTCATAGGTTCTGGAGGTAATGCAAGGTCTGGAAACATGTGTTTAAAAAGTTCCACTCTACAAGAATACCTGTTTGACTATAACAATAGCTTTATTCAAGTGTTCATATAAATTCCTAAACATGAAATATGCTTAAAAAAATATATTTTTTCAAAAATATACTCTTTCAACCAGAATATGCCAAAATATGACCTTATGGATAAAATATGCAAAAATGTGATCTAACATATAGGTGCCAAAACACTAGGGAACGTATTGAGACAATAAAACCAGATATTTGCTAGTACATTCAATTGCAATTCAAAAAAAACCAAGTTCCAAAAATTATATTCGAAATTCAAACTCGTCAATTAAAATAAAAAATATCATTTAAAATTCAAAACAATTCAATTGCAATTCAAAACACGTCAATTCAAATTCTAAACTCGTCAATTTAAATTCAAACCAGATCAACTGCAATTCAAAATTCATCAATTGAAAATTTTTAGTTCGCGCATGAACGATACTTGGCCCCGTCGCAGCTTCAATTTTGTTAATTTTTTTTAGTATTTTTTTACAACACATTTCTCTATAAAATCGTTTTTACACAGCAAAGAAAAATTTGTGCCATAAAGTAAAATGTGCGGTGTCTGGTAGAGTTGGATTTTCGTTCGTCGAGAGAGTGCTTTATCATTAAAACGTTTACTCAACGCATAGTAGCAGCGATTTGTGATCAAAACCCGTCTCTTGATTTCCAGGCTGACTTTATTATTTTCGCTTATGAAGGAGCCAGACCCACAATGCCGACTACTTCTCAATGCTCGAAAAGGCCGAAGTAACATACCGCATTCCTCGACCAATGATATTTATATCATCGGCATACGCGAGCAGCATGTGGCTTTTGTTAAAGATGGTGCCAGTCATGTTTACTGCTGCCTTGCGCATGATCATCTCCATTACAATGTTAAAGAGATCGCATGACAGACTATCGTCTTGTCTGAAGTCTCACTTGGTAGAAAATTGCTATCTCACATTTGTGCCTATCTTCACTGAAGACTTCATGTTAGTCAGTGTCATCCCGCAAAGGCGTATCAGCTTCGCTGGAATACCAAACACAGCCATGGTTTCGAGTAATTTTTGCCGCATCGGGCTGTCGAAGGCAGTTTTATAGTCGACGAAAAGATGGTAGGTGTCGATCTGTTACTCTTGGGTCTTTACCGGGCTGTCGAAGGCAGCTTTATAGTCGACGAAAACATGGTAGGTGTCGATCTGTTACTCTTCGATCTTTTCCAGGACTTGCAGAAGTGTGAATATCTGGTCAGTGGTTGATTTACCAGGTCTTAAGGCCCGATCAGGTTGGAAAACACTGGCTTTGGTCTTTCATATAGCGCAATCGACAGGACCTTATATGAGATGGGTAAAAGGCTGATCTAGCGGTAGTTGGAGCACGCACTTGGATCACCTTTTTCCAGCACAGGACATAATACGCTTAGATTCCAATCATTGGGCATGCAATCATTAAGCCAAACAGTGCGTAGAAGCTGGTGCATGCTTGGTACCAGCTCCTCGTCCTCGGACTTTAAAACCTCTGCAGGAAGTCCTTTGGCACCGGCTGCTTTTTTATTTTTCAGCCGGGGTATTGCTCTTGCTCGTTTTTTTAGCTTAAATAGCTGTCACGCTTGTTTTACTGTCTCCTGAATTCGTCTGAGCGCCGTCTTTCATATCCTAGCACGGTTGTTACAGCGATTGCCATGGAATGCGCAATATGCTGCCACTGTGTATCGGGAACGTCAGAAGTAAAGGCGTTGTGTCGTAGTAATTGGAAGAGCTGGTTGGAATAGGCAGTGGCTATCTCTGGGGTTTGCAGCTTAACGATGTCCAGCTGTCTAGGTGTTAAGTTACGTGCGTTTTTCGCTCTGCTTAATCTTGTGAGCACCTTGGCTGCAACCTGCTAATGATGCGAGCCAATATTAGCACCGCGGATCACATGCACGTCCATGACACTATATGCATGCCTGCCATCATTTACCACATGATCAATGTGATTTTTGGTGTTTTGATCGGGGAATAGCCAAGTTGCCTTGTGGATATCTTTGTGCTGGAATCTGGTTCCACTCACTACCATGTTTCTTAACGACGCGAAGCTAACTAGTCTGAATCAGTTATCGGATGGGTCGGTCTTCATCATCTTCTCTTCTTATTTTTTCATTAAAGTCTCCCAGCACAGCTTTAATGTCGTGGACAGGGCAGCTGTCGTACGTTTCCTTTAGGCACTCGTAAAATGCATCTTTAATCTCATCGTCTTTATCTTGCTTCGGGGCATAAGCACTAATCAGCGTGATGAAGAATTATTTCGTCTTGATGCGTATTGTGGCTATTTAATCATTAAAAGTATTGAACTTGCCAAATACAAATCCATATCAAAATTCGTGATTTTCGGCATGGCAGCTATAATAGATGTCACAATTTTTACGTCGCGAGCATCCATGCCCTGTCCATCACATCTCCTGGATGGCTGTGATATCAGCCTTATATTTTTTGAGGACATCCGCCAGTCGGATAGTGGCACCTTCTCTTTAGAGAATGCGGGCCTGCCGGGTGCATATCCTTAAATCATGGTTCTTACTTAGGGTTGCCAGGTACCGAATTCGAAAAGTCGGGAAAACCGAGACTAAAAAGCGGGATTTGTCGGGACAAATGTAAAGCTCTTATTATATAGGTATAATAATAGTGTATATTTTTTTGGGGGTTTTGAGGAAATCGAGTTTAAAGTTTTTGTCAAATCGGATGTCTATGAAATTTTTGAAGAAAAAATTATATACTATTTTTTCCAATGACCTTTTGACGCACTTTGAGGAAGTAGATTTTGACGAAATTTTGACCAGGCATGGAATCAATGTTGGAGATTCTAAATATGCAATAAAAAATAATGGTGTATGAGCACATACACTATTGTTATATTACGGGGACGATTAGTTGTTAAAAATGACTGGGATTCCTGACAGCTTTTATCCATATTCAATCTTATGATTAGTTCAGCCTTTATAAGATCAAAAGACATTCGTTTCTATCTTTCGTGTATAAATTGTTTTAAATACTAAATACTTATTCGCAATAAGCGTTACTTACCGGTAAAAAAAATATAAATGAGATCAATTTAAACAAATTCAAGTGACCATATAAAATGTGACCATATTTTGTCGTTTAGTATATCTTTGGGCAATTCCCCATAAACATCTCGAAGACTGCAGTAGTCGCTGTACAACATGTCATTGTCCACTGCATCTAGGCTTGCCAGATTTAAAATTGTAATATTCTTGACATTCACCAAAAAATATCTTGATTGTGAAAAAAAATCTTGAGAAATCAAAATACTCATACGTTAGAAGTTGTTAATATCTCAAATTTCGCATAAAAAGTATGCAAAAAATCAACTCAAGTACTTAAAAAAACTTAATTTCCCTTTACAACCCATGAATAAAGTATGGGAAAGCTTCTTGCATTGTTGTGAATTAACACGCTTTCTATTTTTAGATTCACAACTAACGGCACCTACTTGTTTATCGACGACTGCGAACGTAACTGTTTGAGAAGCTCTTACTAGACAGCCGATTGACTCGACACTTATACTGCGAAATTGCTGTCAACAACATTCGAGGGGAGCCGACAAAGAAAGAATTTTTTTTTGTTTGAGATGAATGGAGCCAGGAGTTGAACCTGCGATCTCCCGCATGGTAGTCGCGGGTTCTAACCACTATGCCACGGCCGGTTTCAATAAGATGAACTGACTGATAAATACCCATACCTTATGTATCATATTGTTTAGGTCCCGAGTTATTAAAACTAAACGATTTTTAAATTAAATTACTTATGTATTACAATTTTCCAGCTTGTCGAGCGTAAACGGTTGGAGATAGGACTCCCGGTCATATGGCCACTAATTAACTGACACGAAGTTAGACCGTAGAAATGGTTACAGTGTAAAAAGTTTTCATAAATTGGCCAGAAAAAATAGCAATTTTAATTCTATATCTCATGACATATGTTTATTTTCCATGAAGGTACCGAATGAGCTTTTACGCACAAAAATGTCTAAAGACTTCATAATTTCTAATGGGTTGGGTAAAACACTCCGCTTCTTATGACCTATGAACGCAATTAGCTTAAATCGATTTTCGCAGACTATACTTGGTTTTTCTTAAATGTCATCTTCGACAAAATTGTTTAAATAATTCAAACTTATCCAAAAACCCAACTATACCTTGTCGAAAATCTATTTAACCCCTTAAGACACAAATCAAACTAAAAAAAAGCTTAAAAAAATTTTTTTTTAAAACCGTCGTTGTGACTAGAATAACTAATGATGCAGTTCGATTCCTGATGTCCGAGTTAGGGTAAAACCGTCGAGTCAGGCTTTGCCTTCGAAAGTTTTTGTCAAAAACTATCATAGTGTAATTAGTGTCGAATTAAGGGGGAAAATATAAGTGTTAATATATTTGTTAACAAATACACTAAAAGAAAACTCTTCACAGGAATATTGTAATGACCTGTTCATTTGATTTTTTCAAAACTTTGTGCAAGGAAAAGACAACTTTGAAAAACATATTTACTTTATTTTTGGTCGGTCTGTAAAAATCTTGACAAAACATATTCTTTCTTGATTCTTGACGAGCATTAAAATTTCTTGTAAATCAAGAAAAATCAAGACCGTCTGGCAACCCGAACTGCATCTGATATTTGTAGAACTTTGGGAATTTCTCACAAGTCAATAGTGAGTCTTTTAGATTAAATGCTGCAATTTGTTCAAAAATTAACATTTCTTGAAAGTCGTAAAGTTATGAACTGCTGTGGTAAAATCACATGATAGACAATTGCTAGGGATAGGAAAGAGATTAATACCCATGGAAATGGGTAAATGGAAAAATGTTAAGTGCACACATCTAGTTCATAAGAAAAAAGTATTTTTTTGTACCTTCTTTAATATATTGTTTCTTTGGTTATTCTAAGTATATGTAGTAAATATTAAAAAGTCGGGATTTTCCCCTGAATTACTTCAATACTCGGGACTCGGGATTTTTGCGAAAAGTCGTTAAAATCCCGCCTATTCCCGACCATCTGGCAAGCCTATTCTTACTACGTTTGCGGGGGGTCGTCAATATTTGGGGGGGTCCGTTTGTTACATTTTCTTTTTCATGTTTTCATAGCCAGTATAGGATCCAGGCGCCACCACGAAGGAGGTTGTGAGTCGGCTTGAGATGCAAGATTCACTTTACATCCCCAATGACACCCAATTACTAGCGCAAGGAATTTTATGCACTACAAAAATCGAAAATATGCGCATACAACATGCACTTAAAATTAAAAAATATGCACCACAAACTCACAAAATATGCAATTAAAAACTTATTTAAAATTTTATATAATAAAAATATTAAAATTTTCATGAATTTTGGCAAAAAAATTTGATAAAATTCATGATTATACCTATAAATGATAAAAATATAAAATTAATATTAATTTTAAACCAATGTCGAATTGAAATCGCGAAGCTCTTGCGCTGGAGGAAACGAAATACCAGGACATCTTTCATTCAAAACTAGTACAGCCGAAGGCGCTTTAAAAAGATATTTTTTTCATTTAGTACAAGAGAAAAAGAGGAACTTTATATTTGTCGAAATTCTCACCGAGCCAGGCAGTTGTTGATTGGATTTGTCAATTGACTTTGAGCAATAATTTTTTTGTCGCGCATACCGTCATATAAAATTCCTACAATAAAATTTGCTTCCTATATCACCTGGATATCAGTGTAAAATTGTTTTAAAATTGTTTTAGTAATTCAGACGAATATTTTGTAATTTGTTACAACCCAACGTTTTCCCAAAAATTCCCACAAAAAGTTAAAGAAGTTTTACTTTTTAAATTTCATCAAAAAGGCATAATATGAAAAAACACAATCATTTATTGAAAAATTAGCTTAAATATGCGTATAAATATGTAAAAACACATATTTTTGGTAAAATATGCTAAATATGCAAAAACGATTGAATGTAATTTTAAAGGGAATTTCATGATTCGCAAAGATTACTTAACCGTTTCTAATTTAGGATGTCCAGAAAAAATATGCATTTGCATAGGATTTCTTGCCCTATTAATTACAATGTAATTTGTCATATTGCCATACCGGATTAGTCGAAGATATCATTACACATAAATTATTTGAATTAATGTTTAGTTAATTAACGATGATCAATGGCTTAAATCGTCAACAGTCATGTGATTTAATATACCTAAAAACCGGTTGGCTGTATATACTACTAAGGACTTTCGGCTTTACAAGTAACCGCTTATTGGTATACAATCAAAATTGACTGCGGTTTTGGGGGTCATTGTAACTTTACCCAATTTCAACGTTTACATTGGGCTACACAGCTGTTGGACGCCGCACTCAAATATATTTTCCTCGTTCCACTCACACATATTATGCGGCTTGTTAACCTATTGCATTTTTGCCGGCTATTGTTTACCTGTACTAAGCGGCTGGTAATAAGTTAAATAATTTTTTAATTTTTAAATCAAATTACATACATTCGTAATTTGTAAGGTAGATTATGACCAGCTTAGCTTTTTTCGTGGAGGGATGGCTGGGGATGGGAGAAAAAGCAATAACATTATTATGGCATATTTGCGCTTTCGTATACGATACGTTTTCATTTCGGGCATTATTATTATATATATATAATTTTTATTTATTATGATCATAATTAGTGTAATTGTGTTTTGGAGTTTGTAATACGCGGACTTTGGGGTCTGTTTGGCTCAGTATATTGGCTTCTTCTCTAAGGTGATTAACAAAAATTTAACACATAAAAAAATAACTCACAACAAAAAGTTAAAAAAAAAAATTATTTACGAATTTGAAAAGCCGTATCATCAGTTTGGTGGCGTTACTTGTATCGTTAAGTCACAATCGTGACAATGAGAGAAATTCTGCTGTTGTTGTTGGTATTTAGAGTTCTATCTGCAGTGCTAGGATTTGAGCGTCTTAGTAACAGGACGACTGTAAGTACGTGAAGTTGTGTTTATAAAAGATAATAACTTTTTCTGATATGCCCTACAGGCCGATCGTATACAAAGCTTTGGCTATAATGCTGAGACTCATTCGGTCACCACATCCGATGGTTATGTCTTGGATATTTTCCGCATGAGCTCACCACAGCATCCTATACCACAGGGATATGCTAGACCTGTGGCCTTGCTGATGCATGGCCTGATTAGCTCTTCCGATTGTTGGGTCATCAATGGCCCCAACGATGCTTTAGCCTTCAATCTAGTGGATAGTGGCTATGATGTCTGGTTAGGCAATTGTCGCGGCAATCCTTACGCAGATCGTCATTTGTTATTGTCATCAAGCCAAAGAAGATTTTGGCGCTTCTCAATACATGAGTTGGGATCCATAGATTTACCCAACATTATAGATTATATCCTGCAGCATACGCAACAACAAAGACTACACTATGTGGGTCATTCACAGGGAACAACGGCGTTGCTCATTCTACTCTCCCTGCAGCCTGAGTACAATGCTAAGATCATGACCAGTCATTTATTAGCACCCATAGCATTTATGAGTCATGCAACTTCCTTGGTGATGCAGTATTTAAGTCCTTTATTTGTACGCTATACTCCTCTTAATCCTTTGCTTGGCAACCGACCCCTGTTACAAAGTCCTTTAGAGCAAACGGTTTTAGGTTTTTCATATTGTCGCCAACCACAGGCCGATCGTGAGCTGTGCACCCAGCTATTGTTTAGGCTAAGTGGTGGAGAGTCTGCTTACTTTAATGCGGTAAGTTGATGTTACATATCTGCTTTGTATTGAATAACTTATGACCTTATTATTTACAGTCCCTTCTTCCTGAGATATTTGCCACTCATCCTGCAAGTTGCTCTACACATCAACTTATCCATTTACTTCAACTTTATAACTCGGGTCAATTTCATCGCTATGATTATGGTGTAAAAGGAAATCTTCTGCGCTATGGTCAAACTTCACCGCCGAGATATAAATTGACCAATATTAATACCCAATTTCCGTTGCATTTGTATTACAGCGATTATGATGAGCTATCGTCAAAAGCCGACTCGGATCGCTTGAATAGAATAATGGGCAATCGTACAGTAAGACATTTCATTAGGCGACGTTATTTTGCTCACATTGATTTCCTGTGGTCCTCTATAGTAAGGGAGGAAATAAATCAAGTTATCTTGAATATTATGTATGATGCAGAGATTTCGAAATAAAAATGTTGTTAAAACCAAATGTTTTTATTGCCGGCAAAGTTAACTTGATTTAAGGACATAAGGATATAAAAGTGCTTAGGGACATTTCAAGACATAACAAACTTTTGTCACAATGATATAGATATTGTACCTCATTGCCGGAGAAGTTAACTTGATTTATGACATTCTTCTTCTTCTTTAATGGCAGCAACAACAAAAATGTATCCATCAGTAGCCGCACGTAGAATAGTATTCCAAACGCTTCGGCCTTTTACGTTCGTCACACCAAGCTTAGTTAACAGCTCTTTCACCTGGTTCATCCATCGGAGTTTTGGTCGCCCCCTCCTGCGCTGCCCTTCGAGTTTATTACCGAAGACTTTTTGAGCCGAAACGTTTTAGTTTATTAGTACAACGTGTCCAAGCCAGCGCATTCGGTCTATTTGAACGCGCTTGACTACATCGATGTCGCTGTACAGCTTATACAGCTCTTAATTCATTCGACGACGTTACTCGCCGTTAACGATGATGGGTTCAAATATTTTGCGGAGTATTTTTCTCTCGAAGACTCCTAGAATAGATTGATCCGCTTGTGTCATTACCCACGATTCTGCGCTGTAGAACAAGACAGGTAGGATCAGAGTCTAGTAGAGTTGGATCTTTGTTCTTCGAGAGAACGCATTGTCGTTAAATCGCTTGCTTAGCGCATAGTAACAGCGGTTTGCGATAAATACTCGTCTTTTGATTTCCAGGTTGACATTATTATTTTTTTTTTATGGCGGAGCCAAGGTAGACAAAATCATCTACCACTTCAAAGTTAGAGTTGTCAACGTTCACGCAGCGTCCCAGACGAGTGGACTCTTTGTTCGTTGAAACAAATAAGTTGGGTTTGTCCTCGTTTATCACCAGACCCACTTCAGCCGACTGCTTTTCAATGCTCGAAAAAGCCTAAGTAACATCTCTCAATCCACGTCCAATAATATCTATATCATCAGTATACGCGAGCAACATGTGACTTTTGTTAAAGATGGTACCATTTCTGTTTACTGCAGTCTTCCGCATGATTATCTCCATTACGATGTTAAAGAGATCACAGGACTGACTATCGCCTTGTCTAAACCCTCGCTTGGTAGAAAATGTATCTGACAGATTTTTGCTAATTATCGAATCGAATTAGCTTCGCGGGGATACCAAACTCAGCCATAGCATCCAACAATTTCTATCGTATCGGACAGTCGAATGCAACTTTGTAATCGATGAACAGATGGTAGGTGTCGATCTGCATTTCTTGGGTCCTTTCCAGGCCTTGTCGTAGTGTGAATATCTGGTCGGTGGTGGATTTACCAGGTCTAAAGCCACACTGATAAGGTCCAAACAGGTTCGCCAGAATGGGCTTTAGTCTTTCACATAACACACTAGACAGGACCTTGTATGCGATGGGTAAAAGGATAATCCCTCGATAGTTGGTACTAGAGTGTTCAAATACCTCCTTTTTTTAGAAACCCGGTTTCCGGGTTATTCGAAAAATTGATTTTTTACAAAAATCGGATTTTGAATACAGCATTTGAAAGAAAACCGGTTTAACCGGTTTTTTTCCTAAAAACGTTAAAAATATTTATAAAAAAATGCATTGGTTTAAAAAAATGCATTTATTTAGTATGTAATATCAATACACCCAATGCGATCGTGCCCAAATCCTACATTTAGTAAAACTATAGCAGGACAAAGTTTTGGAAAAAACTGAAAGTCTAGCTACGCCCCATGTGGTACCTCCCATGCCCATCAGGTACCACCTACTTTAGAAATCGATTAATATTATTAATATATCCAACGCGATCGTGACCAAATTCTGTTTTTAGTAGGGCTCAGGGATAAAATTTTGGAGAACCAATTTGGAAGCATAGCCACGTACCTGCTGGTACCTCCCATACAAATGCACCATTCCGCCCACTTCAGAGATGGAGTAGTAATAACAATACACCCAACGTGGTCGTGTCCAAATGCTGTATTTAGTAAAGCTAAATCAGGATAACGTTTTTAAGTCTAGCCACGCCCCATCTGAGACCTCCCATACAAATGTACTATTCCGCCCACTCTATAGACCCAACGTGATCAGGCCCAAATTCTGTATTTATTAAAGCTAAATCAGGATACAATTTTGAAGAAAAAAACTTTAAGTCTATCCACACCCCTTCTGGTACCTCCCATACAAATGTAAGTCGGCTTACCAGACTGAAACTTTCTTACTGGTTAAAATAGTATTTGATACAGAAAACACGCGCTCATTTATTGTAGAAGTGGTGTTTATTGACAAAACAGCGTTTAGAACGATGTTAAGCTTTTCTGTCCTTTTATTAAATCTATCGATATAGTTGAAATCATCATATAGGCTTGTGTCATTGCAATTTGTTTTCACTGGTGGATTTTGAATGTTATTTATAGCCCTGTTTAAATCGTTGCAAAGACTACCATTAGGAGATTCCCCCATCTCACAATCTGAACTGTTACTAACATAGACTCAGCCGTTGTTGAGGAAATTGCAGGATAAAGTTATTTAAAAGCTCGTTAGCAAATTCCATCGTTTCCGCCTTTTTATACTACTTTACACAGGATTAGCTTGTAGGATATTTTCCGGTCCTAATACATATAATTAGGGTATTCAATGTTTGTAAACGAGAATGTTTTAGAAGCTTTTTAAAGTTTTAAAATTCAATTTCAAATTAATTTAGAAAAACCTTTATACATTTTATAAACAAGAATGTTTTTAGAAGCTTTGTAAAATTTTAAAATTCAATTTCAAACTAATTTAAAAAAAAAAACCGAGTACCCGAAGGAAAAAACTCGGTTAAACCGGTTATTCGAAAATTGAATTTTTGCAAAAACCGGCATACGGTTTTAAATAAAAAAACCGGTTTACGGTTTTTCGGTTTCGGTTTTGAACACCCTAGTTGGTACGCACACTTGGATCGCCTTTCTTAAGCACGGGACTTAGGACACTCAGATTCCAATCATCGGGCATGCACTCCCTGAGCCAAATCGTGTTTATGAGCTGGGGCATGCATGTTACCAGCTCAACGCCGCCGGCTTTAAAAAGTTCTGGCGGAAGTCCATCGGATTCCGCAGCTTTATTATTTTTAAGCCGTGCAATTGATGTGCTGATCTCGTTTTGGCTCGGTGGTGGACAGTCTTCTCCATCGTCGATGATTGGTGCGATTTCATCACTTCTGCTGCCTTCGGGAACGAGTAGGGATTGAAAGTGTTCCCTGCATGTTTGCAGCACACTCTGAGTGCCCGTGACCAGATTTCCGTCTCTGTCCTTACAGGTGGGGATCCCTGTTCCAAAACCTTTACTTTTAACCCTTTGGTAGAACTTTCGGGCCTCACCTCTATCCCTGTAGTTTTTGATATCCTGGCTCTCTCTTTTTTTCCACAGACGCTTATTCCGTCTAAACAGGCGTTTCATCTCCCTCCTTTTCTCTTTATAACGCTCCGTCACCATTGGCTGCATTTTTGTCTTGTATGCAGCATCCATTTGCTCAGACATTTGGCGACATTCATCATCGTACCAGGGCTTGTCTGAGCGTGGTTTTTCATAACCCAATACGGTCGTTGCGGCAGTGGTCATACAATTTTCAATATACTGCCACTGTATGTCGGGAACATCAGAACAAGGTGGGTTTGTTTGGAGATATTGAAAGAGTTGGTTGGATTAGGCATTAGCTATCTCGGTGGTATGCGGCTTTGTGATGTCTAGCTTCCTTTGCGTTTGATTACTAGTGTTTTAGCACTACTTTATCGTGTGCGTACCTTGGCTGCAACTAGGTGGTGATCCGAGTCAATATTTGCACCGCGCATCACACGCACGTCCATAACGCTTGAGACATGCCGTCCATCAATTACCACATGATCAATCTGATTTCTTGTATTTTGATCGGGAGATATCCATGTTGCCTTGTGGATATATTTATGCATAAATCTGGTTCCACTCACAACCATGTTTCTTGCCGACGCGAAACTAACCAGTCTGAACCCGTTATCGTAGGTGTTGTTGTGTAGACTGAATTTTCCGACTGCAGAACCAAGGCATCTTCCCTTTCTATTTTAGCATACAAATCTCCCAAAACAATTTTAATGTCATGGGCAGGACAGTGACCATATATTTCCTCCAGGCGCTCATATAATGCTTCTTTAGTATCCTCGTCTTTGTCATTCGCCGGAGCGTGTATACAAAGCAGCTTGGTGTAAAGATATTACACATTGATGCTGATAGTGGATATTTGAACATTTACAGCGTTAAACTGCGAGACCAGTTGTCGAAGTCTCTTGCCGACTATCCGCATACAAATTCATGACTTTCTGTATGACAGCTGTAATAGATGTCAAAGTTCATTCGTCGTGTACATCCATTACCCAACCATCACATTTCCTGTATGACGGTGATGTCAGCCTAGTATTTGTCGAAGACATCCGCCAGTTGAATAGAGACACCATATTTGGGCAGAGTTCGGACATTCCAAGAGCATATCCCTTATTTCGTTTGCGGGGGCCGTCAACATTTGGGGGGGGGTTCTTTTTTTTTTCTTCGTGTTTTCATTTTGTTTGTTTTTTAAGGAGAGTGGCTTATTAGGTCACCGCGCACGATCCTAGTTTCTTGGGGCTGCCAAAGCCACTAAGATAGCCTGTGTTGAGCTTCAAACTTCTGTTACCTACTTTCTAAGAAGCATCAGTGGTAGCATGCTGATTAGGTTACTCAACATTTTGCCTTCTCACATTTGCTATCACTGAAGTTCAATGGCATTGCCCGGTGAATACGTGCTCTTTCGGACGTTGTGAGCCGCTTGGAAACATCCAAAGAGAGCTTATGATTTTTCCCAAATGAATAACAATCAGAAAGACTCAAATTAGAAAATTCCCCATTCCCCATAAGGACATAAAAGTCCTTAAGGAAATTTCAAGACATTTCAACTTTTGCCATATTGGTACAGATATTGTTAGTTCATATGAATTTTGGGTATATTCATGAAACGAAACAAACTTTGTATTTTAGTCTCGAAAATCAATACCAATATTGGTTTCCATACAAACGGGGCCAACCTAATGTTCATATGAAATCTTGCGGAATACTTTGTATTTTTTTAAATAACTGTCTGATGTTGTCGCCTTTAAGTTTTTGCTGTCATCCAAATGAATATATTTAAACAAATTTTAGTCAAACAACGAAAGCTTAATGTTAATTAAATTAGCACTTAAATAATATATTCATTATTTTTATATTGTGTTCAACACTAATTCTAATCACAGCAAACGCACATACTTAGACTTTTATATATATACATTTGAGCTCACAGCGGAAATACGCGAGCAAAACAAAATTCAAAAAGATCAATAAACCTCAAGAATACAAAGCAGTCAACAACGACATACTTCCTACATACTGTGCACCATATAATTTTACACTGATTCACTTAAGCAACAACAACAGCAACAAAAACACTCTACATGTGTACGCTTTTTATGCTGTCCAATTGTGGGGTAATCAAATATCGATTGAGTTCTTAATTAAACAGCAAAAGGAAAAAATGCATAAACAAAAGCATAATTGCAAGAAGAGCAACGATCGAATGCAATGAATTCGATTCGATTCGAAGCCAACATCTTAAGTATTGGTTTACACGCTGTCTGGTTCCGCTGAGTGTGTGAGCAGTGCGATACCACCCAGTTGTTGAAATCAAGATCAAGTTCGCTATATTTATTTATTCGTTATTTTTGCTAAATTAGCAAATATAGAATGAGATCCCATTTGTTTTGTGATTGGGCGTTGGGGGCACAGTGGGTTTAGAGAGTTAATAAAATTTACCTACAGCAATCCTTAATCATTACATGATCTGGGAATTCAATGACTCCCAAAATTGGGATATTTCTGATGGAAAAAACCGTCAGCGCTGAATGGAGAGGGGTCGCAGAGGGTCAATTCAGGGAAGAAATCTATCAGCAATGCTATGGTTAACCGCAGTCAATGAACTGCATCTCAAATTAGAGATGATCTGATAACCTTCCATTATTTGTAAGGGTAGAATTCCAAATTAACCTATTATTCATTCAATCCGCCTACTTACTAAAGTGTCAAACTGGACCGCCAACAGCAAACTATCGCTAAACTCTTTTAAAACCGAGGTTATCCTGTTTCTCGGAAATATGAAATGCCAAAATTTGAACCACAGTTACTTAATGCAAGTGATCGAATGTAAAGGCGAGGGTCAAACAGGCATCTGTTTTTCTTTCCTTTGGAATGGGGCTATATGCAAGCCTTGGGGACCGTTTTTTTTTTTTTTTTATTTTTTTTTTTTTTTTTTTTTCATTTATTTTAATTCATTAGTTATAAGTACAATTATTATTATTAAGTGCCCCAGCGCCTTATAGGCATTGTAGAGGCTAACTGGCAACTATATAAATAACAAGTATTAAAAATTTTACAATTAAAACAATTATGCAAAAAAAAAAAAGTATTAAAAAATTTTTACAGTTAAAACAATTATGCAAAAAAAGTATTAAAAATTTTACAATTAAAACAATTTCAAAAATTATTTTATGAAGAAAAAAAAAATACTTTATATATGCAATATATTTGATATTACGTAAGAAGTGCTTCTATATTGTTAAGAAGATATTCTTTTACAGATTGTTTAAAAGTGGAAATAATTGCTTTATTTTTAATTTCGTCAGGTAAACTATTGTATTCAAGTGATCCTGCATGTTTTATTCGTTGTTTAGTTAAATCGATTCGGCATCTTGCAACTTGTAGGTGATTAGCCTGTCTTGTGTTTCTCCCTGTTGTCTGCACATGTCGGCTGAAAGACACCCCGGAAACTGGGGATCTTATGGATTTAAACATAAATAAAAATAATTGTTGTTTGTACAGACCACGAACAGGTAATATGCTTGTTGCTTTGGTTCTATACAAATCCAAAGTAGGGTAACGCATTGGCAAATTGAATACGATTTTTAAAGCTTTGTTCTGAGCAGATTGTAGAGATCTTAGAGAATTTGATGTTTTGGTAGCATACACAATGGGAAGGTACGATATTACAGAATTAATAAGAGCTTGAAATATAAGCATTTTGACACTGGTACTTAACTTGTTTTTGAATTTAAACAGTATTCCAGTTGCAGATGATACCTTTGCTCTTACCTGGGATATATGTTCATCCCATTTCAGATTTTGTGTCAAAGTAACACCAAGATATTTTACACTAAATGATTCTTCAATTATTGTGCCGCCAACGTGAATTGTCATCAATTGTTCATTTTTAATACAATGCGGTCTAAAACGAATAAATTTAGTTTTTGACGGATTCAACATTAATTTGTTCACACGGGCAAATTCAGCTAATATTGCCGCGTCATATTCAATATGGGCCTGCAGAACTTTTTCATGTTGGTATTTGTAAAAAATACAGACATCATCAGCAAATAAATTAAGTCTTCCATTGAATTCAATATTTTTAATATCATTTATAAATATTTTAAACAAAAGTGGGCCAATGACACTGCCCTGAGGAACACCATGATTAACGGGTAATATTTCACTCACCGATGAACCAATTTGAACAAATTGCGATCTGTTTTCGAGAAAAGTCTTCAATAATCTTAGAGAAGAGCCTATCAAGCCGATGCTCTCAAGTTTCAACATTAAAATATTGTGATCAACAAGATCAAACGCTTTCGAAAAATCAAAAAATACACCTGCTACACCCTTGTAACCATCATCAATTCCAGAACAAATATATTCTACAGCGTTGACTAAAGCCTCCCTAGTTCCCGATCCTTTCTTAAATCCAAATTGATTTTTATATAAAATTTCATTATCATTAACATACTTTGAAAGTTGGTTAAAAAGAAGCTTTTCAAATATTTTATCTATCACTGATAGAATTGAAATAGGCCGAAAATCAGAAACATACTTTGCATTTGGTTTCTTTGGTATGGGTATTATCTTGTGAACTTTTAAAACACTCGGATACGTTCCCTCCATAATCATTTTATTAAAAATACATACTAATAAATCAGAAACAGCTGATTGTCTTACAAACAACATTCTAGTAGTAATGTTATCAAAACCAGGGCTTTTAGAGGATTTTAACTGTCGTAAAACGTTTTCAACTTCTGTTTTATTTACCATTTGGAAAGTAAAGGTGGTAACCTCAGACCGTAGCGTTCGGAAAACATTAACATTATCATTAGAGTGCTGTTCAATATTATTATGTATATTGTTAACAGAATCTATGAAATATTTGTTTAAAACCGAAGCCATTTCCTCATTTGATCTGAAACAATTTCCTTCTTCAGATATTACTTCCTTGATTGCTTCTTTCTTCCTTCCAAGTTCCCTATTTAGAAAATCCCACGTTTTCTTGGTATTATCCTTACACAAGCTAAGATTATGTACATAATAATCTTCCATTAAAAACTTGTTACAAATCTTTATAACTTTACTAATTCTCTTTAGCCGTTCTTCTGTAGAATTGTGTCTATGCTTTCTTCTAGACTTAAGTAGTTTACATTTAAGGATTTTCAAAGCAGCAAGGTTTTCATTTATCCACGGAGCTATTTTTCTTCTCATATCTATCGGAGCTGAAATAATTTCTGTACTTTCCAAAGCTGCTGATGTGAAAATATCAATAAATTGCCGGCACAAATCTGAAGAGCTTGTCACATTTCTTAAAGACGGTAATTTGTTGTCCAAAATCTGACCAATTTTTGAATAATGTACAATTTGTCTTCGTGACTCACACTGTCTATTCAGATTTGAATTTACACAAACTTTACAACTTAAAAAGTTATGATCGGATAATTCGGTTTCTATACAATCTACAGATATCTTGCCAGGTTTATTACAACATACCCAATCAATTGAAGTTTTGCTTGTAGGTCTTGTTATATGGTTGTGACACATTTGCATACCAAACTCATGAAAAATGTCATTTATTAATCTGAATTGTCTACTAGGTATTCGCAAGTCAATATTAAAATCACCGACGATCAATACAGGGTTGGTGGCAAATTGATGAAGATAATGATCCATTTTACTCATTAAAAAATTTAAAACACATCGTTGTGATCGATAAACAGACATTACACACAATTTTCGATTATCTAATTTTATATCTTCCAACTCAATTGCAATTACATCCAAGCTGCTTTCACTGTTTTTAATAACAACTTTATACCGCAAACTGGAGTTTACATACATTGTCGTGCCACCAAAACCATCAGATCTATCACAGTGTATAGCATCAAAACCAGGAATAGAATATAAGTTTAAATTATTCCCACTAAACCATGTTTCCTGGATAGCAATTATTTCCGGAATTTTAACAAGTTCACTTATCTCACTTTTGAAACGATTAAATTTGTCTAAAGATGAAACACTTCGTACGTTTATCGATAAAATATTAAAATAGTTTAGATTTTCAACAATAACACTTTCATTATATGCATTTGTATTTTTAAAATAACCTGAGATCATAAAAAACAAATTAATTTTATTAAATTATTCAAATTTTAAATTTAAACACAATTATAATTTAATAAATTAGGATAGTGCATCAGCATCATCAAACTCATCATCATCATCGCTATCTTCATCATCAACATGCTGTATACCACGAACTGTCTTGGGACGTTTACACGTAGAGCTTAAGAGCATTTTATCCACATCTTCCATACTCCTTATTCTGATTTGTCTAGAATTAGCTTCCTTCTTAGCATATATCTTCCCATCTCTCGTGTAAACAGAATAAAAACCAACAGTCTTCAAAGATTTCGCATGCTTTAACGCCTCCAGACTATCCTTTGACATAAAATCATTTATGTAAACTGATTTCGTATCTTCCAACGACTTCAAGTTCTTCTTGTTCTTCATTAAAACCATTTTGTGTTTTTTGTTTACAAATTTAACGACAACAGATGATTTATTGGATTGCCTATTACGACCCATGAAATACGCGTCATCAATGTCATCCTCGCACACATCAGCTCTCGCCTTCTTCGCTATATCTAGCACAACATCAAGAGCATTGCTCTCAGAGTCTGTTACAACACCATTTATTATGCAGTTGTTCTGAACGCGAACATCATTTAAAAATGTCACAGTAGACTTAAGTTTCTTTACATCCTCTCTGAGAGATTCATTTTCTTTTTTTAGTTTCTTTACAGCTGCAGTATTTTTTTTAACACCATTTAAAATACTGTCATATTGAGATGACATAAAGTTCATCGTTTCTCTCATTTCTTTCAAAGGTCGCTATGTGGATCTATGTACCCATAGTTAGACCATGGTATCTTTGGTATCTATAGTATCGTAATTTGGTGGTGGTAGTTTGAATTCCTTGACAAAAATGGAAAGATCAGCATTGATTAGCGTTTTTTTTGACAATGAATACAACCTTAGATATAGCACTTAGAGCCATTCTTAACATCTCGACTCCTATTATCATGGCTAAATTGACTACCTCTGCATCTCTGGTCATGCTTCTGGATATGCTAATTTATTATTATTATTACCAGTAACTAGAGTGTTCAAATGCCTCCTTTTTTCAAAAACCCGGTTTCCGAGTTATTCGAAAAATTGATTATTTAGAAAACTCGGATTTCGAATACAGCATTTGAAAGAAAACCGGTTTAACCGGGTTTTTTCGGTTTTTTTCCTAAAAAGTTAAATATAAAATAAAAAAAAATAATTTGGTTTAAAAAAATGAATTTTTTACAAAAAATAAGTAATGTGTTGTTTTATTTTGTGTTTTTAATTTTTAATAAATTTTTGGAATCTTTCATTTTATTTTTTAAAGTAGTATTTTTGGAAAAGAATAAATTTTTTAAATATTTTTAATTTTTTTTTTTTAAATAGTATTTAAGAAATAGTATGCAATTTAGGTGTTTAATTTTGAGTCTATTCTTTTGTTTCGTTTTTATAAATCTTAATACAGAAAACAAGCACTCATTACTTGTGGAAGTAGGATTTATTGACAAATGCGTGTAGAAGGAAGTTGAGCTTTTCTGTCCTTTTATTAAATCTATCGAATTGTTGAAATCATCATATCGTCCCCTTAATATAACAATAGTGTATGTGCTCATACACCATTATTTTTTTATTGCATATTTAGAATCTCCACCATTGATTCTATGTCCGGTCAAAATTTCGTCAAAATCTACTTCCACAAAGTGCGTCAAAAGGTCATTGGAAAAAATAGTGTATAATTTCTTCTTCGAAAATTTCATAGACATTCGATTTGAGGAAAACTTTAAACTCAATTTTCTCAAAACACCAAAAAAATTATACACTATTGTTTTATTAAGGGGACGATATAGTCTTGTGTCGTTGCCATTGGTTTTCACTGCTGGATTTTGTATGTTATTTATTGTCATGTTTAAATCGTTGCAAAGAATACCATTAGGGGTTTCCTTCATCTCACAAAGTCTTTTAAATAGTTCGTTTGCGGCTTTTCCACAATACTTTACACAATATGAGCTTGTTGGATATTTTCCAAAGCTAAGATATATAATTAGGCTATTCAACGTTTGTATTCTTCTTTCCTTAAATCTTGCTATAATTTTGTCTCGCAGCTCCCGAGCATATGCGGAATCCATATTTTTGAGCTGTTACAAAATAAACGCATATACACCTTCATCGTCGATTAGAGTCGCTGCGTCATTTGATAATCTTTTATTTGCGAGCGCTAAAGGCTGGAGCGCTGAGCTTAAATCTCTCAAAACTTTTATTTCTTGTAAGCGCATAGTTGACTCATGGGTTAATTCTTGAAACTGTTCAATCATTGCAGAAAAGGATCACATCGACAATCATCCTTAGTTCTTTATTGTGCTCCTGGAAAACATAGCTCTGAAATTTTCTTAGTTATTCGCTCGACTTGTTAAATGAATCAACATGCTTCCACAAATTGCGATTATTTAAGACACGTTTTTAATGAGCTCGTATGATTTTTAAACTTCCACTATTTCACCGCATTCATCATCGTCATTATCATCTTCGGCGAGATTCACTTCGACTCGTTGATCCACTTAAATAACGTGTAAAAAATTTTTCTAAATTAATTTGAAATTGAATTTTAATACAAAGCATTCTCGTTTATGAAACATAAAAAATTTTTTCTAAATTAATTTGAAAATTTTACAAAGCTTCTAAAAACATTCTCGTTTACACAATATAAAATTTTTTTTCTAAATTAATTTCAAATTCGATTTTAAAATTTTTCCTTTTTCAATAACTCCTTTTAAAGCAATTTAAAAAAACCGAGTACCCGAAGGAAAAAACTCGGTTAAACCGGTTATTCGAAAATGGCACTTTTGGAAAAACCGGCATACGGTTTTAAATAAAAAAAACCGGTTTACGGTTTTTCGGTTTCGGTTTTGAACACCCTACCAGTAACTAATGTAAGGACAATTATTCCGGATAGGAATTAACAAAAAGACACAAGTAGTACCTGATATTTTACGGACGGTTCAAAGTTGGGCAAGAGAGCGGATTAGAAGTACGCAATTAATAGTTCAATCCCAATGTGCACAAAACGGACGCGGATCCGAAAAAACGGAATCCGTGAAATCATAATTATAGTAAAAATTATCAAACTTGGTTCAAAATACATTCATATAATTTGTTTATTGTAAAAAGAATAATATTAATGTAATTAAAGTGAATTATATAAACACATATATTGTGCCACTACAACTGCTACCTCCTATACAAATTAGTAAATTTCGTAAAAATTTATATTTTTCCAATAATATCTCAAATGAAAAGATGAAAGAACTTTGCCGTACTATAGAAGTACTTTTTGGCAAAATAAAAGTACTTTCTATTACAAAATAAAGTACTTTTTGGAACAATAAGTGTATTTTCTGGTACAACTAAAAGTACTTTCTGGTACAATAAAAATACTTAATGTTACAGTTAGAGATAATATTAAACTTTTAATATTTTGTATTCATATGTGAAACTTAAGCAACCGCGACGTTTGCTCGATTGATTTAAAATTACAATTTCATTTAAGAATTTTGTTCGAATTAATAAGAGACTATGCTCTCAGTTCAATTGGTGCTGTATAAAACCCTATTGGTAACCCAATACAATATGAATCTTACCCTCTTATGGGCTAGAGCGGAACAGCTACAAATATGATGTTCCATTGTTTCGGACTGCTCCTCACACACACATGGCAATAGTCCGATATCGGCCTATCCCATTTGCCTGTTATGTGCCAGATATT
Source organism: Muscina levida (assembly GCA_964034835.1). Classification (NCBI taxonomy): domain Eukaryota; kingdom Metazoa; phylum Arthropoda; class Insecta; order Diptera; family Muscidae; genus Muscina; species Muscina levida. Next base: position 22,649,474 of record OZ035882.1, on the reverse strand, counting down.
GCAGTTCCCTGTTAGAATTTTAGGACCGGCCGTGGCAAAGTGGTCAGAACACGCGACTCACATGCGAGAGATCCGTGATTCTTGGCTCCAGTCATCTACATTTTTCTTTAATTGCCGGCCCCCTCGATGTTGTAACTTCCCAGTATTGTGTCGAGTCCATCGGCTTGTCTAGTAAATGCTTCTCAAACAGTGACGTATGCTTTTCTCGATATACAAGTAGGTGCTATTTGTGGTGAATCGAAAATCCCAAAATTTTAGCCCATCTACCTTTTCCTGACAGCTCCTCATTATACCCTCATTCTACGGGTAGGAGGGTATATATCATTTGATTCGACCCAGAAATGTAACACATAGAAGGAGTCACTTTAGACGCTAGGTTTCTTTGAACCAAATTCGATTCATGAATTTTTTAAGTCGTTTGAGCCATGTTCGTCTGTCTGGCTGGTACGCACGATAAATTTTGAAAGATAATATTTCCCCAAAACTACAAACTTACAGTATTGCAAATGGGCTACAAGCCCCACCCCAAATATATCATTCCGCCCACTTAGAAATCGAGTAATAATATCAATACACCCAACGGGATAGTACCCAATTTCTGTATTTAGTAAAGCTATTACAGGATAAAGTTTTGGGGAAAAAATTGAAGTTTAGCCACGCCCCATCTGGTACCTCCCATACAAATGTAACTTTCCGTCCACTTTAGAGATGGAGCAAAAATATCAATAAATCCTACGTGATGGTACCTAAATTCTTTATTTAGCAAAGCTATAACAGGATACAGTTTTTGAGAAAAAAAAAATTGAGTCTAGCCACGCCCAATCTGGTACCTCCCATACACATCTGGTACCGCCCACTTTAGAGATGGAGTAGTAATATCAAAACATCCAACATGATCGTGTCCAAATTCTGTACTAAGTAACGCTAAATTAGAATAAAGTTTTGGAGGCAAAACTTATAAGTCTAGCCTCGCCCTTTCTGGTACCTCCCATACAAATGTACCAATCCGCCCACTCTAGAGATAGAGTAGCAATATCAATACACCCAATGTGATCGTGCTCAAATTCTCTATTTAGTAAAGCTTAATCGAGTAATAATATCAATATACGAGAAAATTGTATATTTTACCGAGTGTGAGGGTATATCGTCCCCTTAATATAACAATAGTGTATGTGCTCATACACTATTATTTTTTTATTGCATATTTAGAATCTCCATCATTGATTCTATGCCTGGTCAGAATTTCGTCAAAATCTACTTCCACAAAGTGCGTCAAAAGGTCATTGGAAAAAATGGTGTATAATTTTTTCTTCGAAAATTTCATAGACATCCGGTTTGACGAAAACTTTAAACTCGATTTTCTCAAAACACCAAAAAAATTATACACTATTGTTTTATTAAGGGGACGATATGTAAGTCGGTTTTCCCGACTGAAACTTTATTACTGGTTCTTTAGAACATGTATATTGAACAGCCTCTAGAATATTCAATATGCTTCGAGATCTTATGGACGGAGCCACGCCTACTAATATAACACGCCCATTTTTGTTCGTGCAGCCCATTGTTCCTTCCAGACATAGAACTGCCACCCCGGGACAAAGTTTTTAAGTTTTGTTGACAAAGGTCAAGCATATTTTGTGTGAAAATATTGTTAGCCATAGAAGGCACCGCAAGAAAGCTACTACATCTCCTACTGGGATTGAGAAATGAGACTCTATGTAACTCTGTCCTAAGTGCCTAAGCCAGAGCGCGGCAGCTTCAAAGAAATGTTCGATCGTCTATGAATTCTTCTCGTCCTCACACAAACGGTAGTAGTCCGAATTCTGCAGCCTAGAAGCAGGTCGCTCTTACACAGATCTAATCTAACCATAGCGCTCTAGCATTTATGCAGACGGTTTAGAAGATCCAACGTCTGATGGATGTTTTCCATATCCAGACCAACCCTAAACTAAAACTGTAACAAATGGACGGATAAACATCTTTCAGAGAGTCATAGCCAATAAATCTGCTGATGTCAGAGATGTCGAAATGTCCTGGGACTCAACAATGACTGAATTCCCGAGCCTTTGGCCCATCCAAGTTTTCCTGACAGTTTCTAACTAACTTTATTTTACACCATGCTGCAGAATTTATCATATTAACAATACATTTAATTGTTATGATTAAAATTGGTGTTGAAATCAATATTGACTATCAACAATTACTTTTAGTTACTTAAAATGTGCCGATAGTTTTTTTTTTTTTTTGTGAGAAAGAAAGGCTTATCTGCAGGTCCTTGCTGCATACACCAGCTTGAGTGCCATGTTCCAACTTCGATCAGTCAGTAAATACAGAAATGGAGTCATCAAAAGGAGTCCCGCCTGCATTTTGCTCTCTATCTCCAATTAAATTTTAATTTCACAGCATGAATATCATAATTCCCGTTCCGTTATTCACACAACTTCCAATGCAATCTCTTGTGCAACTGAATATACATATCCTTTTGTCATATTGTTGCTTTTAAGTTCAATCTATGAGTATGACTTTTTTAGACTCATTGTCGCATACAGATGACAAGTCAAGTTTCAAGGTAATCAGAACAATTAATCAAAAGTAAACGTCTTTTTATTCCTTTGTGGATTTTTTGTTTCCATTTGCTATCTCTGATTGCCCTCTTTGATGGTGTTAAACTTTCGCGTTGATCATTTTCAGGTTTTAAGCCTGTGGCGCTAACAATTTTCTACTATTTCTTCTCATTTGTACGCTTGGTAGTATGACAGCTTTGTAAAGTTCTTAAGCCAAGTTCGGCTCCTCCTTCTCAGTGGCTTTCAGTGTAGGAATGTAAGTGCGTGTGTGTGTAAGCCTTAAAAGTCAGTGTAGCCATTAATAAGAAAAACATCACTTTATCAATTTCAGTTAAGGCCCACGCCTTCAAATCTATTTCTTTATTACATCTCATCATTTAACATGATTTTGAAAGCCGCTCTTGTTTTTTCCGCTGTTCATTAATTTTTCACTTCTTGGCCCCTTTTGATTAAGCTCTCTTGGTATAACGTGTAACATGAAAATGTTTAACAGCAAAAGATTTGTGGGCTAAGACTGCGGCCATATGACGGATGGCGTGTTTAAAGGCACTTGCTGAGCAAAGCGACTTCTTAATGCCAGAACTTGCTGTGAAGGATAGATAAAAATGGACTAAAAGTTGTTTATAGCTAGAAATGGTTTACTGGTAAGAGTTTTCGACAACTGCTGGTATATTTGTAATTTTGAGTTGAATCTTTTATATTGCATACTTGATATGCACATTAAGCCATCTAATAGTTTTTCTAACTGAATATTGAAAATGCTTAAACTTAATTTCCCTTTACACCCCATGAATGAGGTATGGGATAGCTTCTCGCGTGGTTGTGAATTAACACCATTTTTATACCATCACCCTTAGGGATGAGGGTATATATCATTTGATACGACCCAAAAGTGTAACACATAGAAGGTGTCACTTCAGACCTTAGGTTTCTTAGAACCAAATTCGATCTATGACTTTTTAAGTCATTTGAGCTATGTCCGTCTGTCTGTCTGTCCGTCTGGTGGCTGGCCGGCTGGTTCGCACGATAACTTTCGAAAGACGCAACCAAATGTCTTGAAATTTTGCACGAGTTAATATTTCCCCAAAACTACTTACGGTATTGCAAATGGGCTACGGGGCTCCGCCCCTTCTGGTACCTCCCATACAAATACATCATTCCGCCCACTTTAGAAATTGAGTTATAATATCAATACACCCAACGGGATCGTACCCAAATTCTGTAAAGCTATTACAGGATAAAGTTTTGGAAAAAAAATTGGAAGTCTAGCCACGCCCCTTCTGGTACCTCCCATACAAATGATGGCATATGTAAGTCGGGTTCCCCGACTGAATCTTTCTTACTGGTTTATTTTTAGATTAACAACTAACGGCACCTATTTGTTTATCGCGGAAAGCGAACTTCACTGTTTTGGAAGCTTTTTATACCATCACCCTTAGGGATGAGGGTATATATCATTTGATACGACCCAAAAGTGTAACACATAGAAGGAGTGACTTTAGACCCTAGGTTTCTTTGAACCAAATTCGATTCATGACTTTTTAAGTTATTTGAGCCATGTCCGTCTGTCTGTCTGTCTGTCGGGTGGCTGTCCGGCTGGTTCGCACGATAACTTTCGAAAGACGCAACCAAATGTCTAGAAATTTTGCACGAGTTAATATTTCCCCAAAACTACTTACGGTATTGCAAATGGGTTACATGGCCCCACCCCTTCTGGTACCTCCCATACAAATACATCATTCCGCCCACTTTAGAAATCGAGTAATAGTATCAATACTCCCTACGGGATCGTCCCAAAATTCTGTATTTAGTAAAGCTACAACAGGATAAAGTTTTGGAAAAAATTTTGAAAGCCTAGCCACGCCCCTTCTGGTACCTCCCATACAAACCTACCTTTCCGCCCACTATGGAGATGGAGAAACAATATCAATAAATTAAACGTGATCGGAACCAAATTATCTTTTTAGTAAAGCTATAACAGGATAAAGTTTTGGAGAAAAATATTGGAAGTCTATCCACGCCCCATCTGGTACCTCCCATACACATCTGGTACCGCCCACTTTAGAAATCGATTAATATTGTTAAAAGACCTAACGCGATCATGCCCAAATTCTGTGTGTGGTAAAGTTCAAGCAGGATAAAGTTTTGGAGATAAAATCTGGAAGTCTAGACACGCCCCTTCTGGTACCTCCCATACAAATGTACCACTACGCCCACTTTAGAAATAGGGTAATAATATCAACACACTAGACACGATCGTGCCCAAATTCTGTATTTTGTTATATTATAACAGGACAAAGTTTTGGCGAAAAAATTGGAAGTCTAGACACGCCCCTTATGGTACCTCCCATACAAATGTACCTTTCCGCCCACTTTAGGGATGTAGTAATAATATCAGTACACCCAACGCAATCGTGCCCAAATTCTGTATTTAGTAAAGCTATAACAGGATAAAGTTATGGAGAATAAATCTAGAAGCCTAGACACACCCCTTTTCGTACCTCCCATACAAATGTACCACTCTGCCCACTTTCGAAATCGAGTAATAATATCAATATAATAGAAAATTATTTGTTTTACTGAGGGTAAGGGTAAATGTAAGTCGGGTTGCCCGACTGAAACTTTCTAACTGGTTTTAATTAATAATCGATTAATTTCAATAACTCAAGACTTAAACAATATCTTATATTGGGTGATGGTATTTATCAGTCAGTTTAACTGACTGAAATTTCTGTACTGGTTACTAGACATGCCAATTGACTCGACACTATACTGCGAATTTGCTGTCGACAACATCGAGGGGCCCGGCAATGAAACAAAAATGTAGACGACTGGAGCCGGAAGTCGAACCTGGGCCCTCTCGTATGTTAGTCGCGTGTTCTAACAAACATACCACGGTATATTAAGTATATTAATGTTTTATCCATTTGAAGTTTGGGAACATAATTTTAGTGGTCTGATAGATTAATACAAGAATTCAAGTAATTTGGAAATTTACATGACGACTTTTGGAGCAACTTTCAGTCTTAGGATTAGGGTACTTTAGCTTCGCCTTTTGCTCACAACATCTATGACATACTTTGTATCAGTAGTATATCTGATTTTAACAACTCTATAATTGTGAGTATAAATTAAATTGTATATTTATCTGCAATAAAACTGTCACCAAGACTATCGCATGACATGTGTGATAGCCAAAGTCACGGTTTACTGTAATCACTGTACACATTTTAATATATGTGATATACTCACAGAAATCTTAAATTGCAATTTGCACATTCGCAACTGGTCACTAATGAAAAAATAAAACAAACCATAAACTAATCAATATGGTACGCAGCTTATTTTAAACGATTACTTTTGTTTCGTTTTCATCATGTCCAAACAGAAGCTGGCACACAGAGTTCCGTGTAGACAAACAGTCATACAGACAAACACATATACACTTACATCCAGACATTCAAATACTGTTCCATACGAGTACTAATAGTAGTACATCACCTGTCTGTTTGATGTCACTTCACCACCATATACTAATCAAAGAGAAGAGGAAACAGCAGCAGCTCCGGAGGAACACTCAGTGATTGATAGCAAAGTGTTGGAATACAAAGAATTAAGTACCTACCAAACCTATGAAATAAAACACAAAATAAAACTTAGACACCGAATTGTATGAAGTCAGTCTTATTGGAATCCACCAAGTCTGTAGTTTGCGGATTTTAAGAGTATGTGATTTGTGTGCCAAGTAGGTATTTTTTTTGTATGCTAATTTTACAGTTACTTTTATTGCGGTTGTTGTTGCTCTTGCTATTTATAAACGAAAACAATTTACTGTTAAAGTTAAAGACTTGTTGTGTGAACTTGACACAAGTTGTACGTGTAGTTGTTGGAGTTTCCCTATGCCAGTAGCAATGACAGCTTTAGAACTTAAATGAATTATTGTTCAGAATCTAAATCGTTATAATCGGTCGTTTCTAACGATTGTAAGAATCAGAAAAATACTTTGTTAACAGCTAGTCTAGTCGGATTGTATAGATTTATAAGATTCGTGCTAAATTTTTATACGAAAGATACAATAATCGTCGAATACCGTAAATAATATGAATTTTTTAAAGATTCTCGTTTTCTTTTTGATGTACATTTAAAACAAGAGTCTTTAGAAAGAAATAGTTTTTTAGTTCTTGAAGTTCACACCTATTCTCTTTACTTAATTACTAGTACATAAAAAATACCTGAACGACAGTAAAAAAGTTATTGTCATTCTAATGTTTTACTTTCAAGTTTATTTCAAAAAGTTTACATCTTACGCAGTGGATGAAAGGGTTTTGTTTTTCAACATGATTGAAGTTAATACAACGACATGCAATGATTACAAGTATGTATAGGAAATTTCTTATATGAGATTTCACTATCTACTAAAGTGGTAATTTTAAACATGTATTCATAATGTCAATGTGCTTATATCGAAAAGAAATTTGCGACGATGTGTGCCCTAACTATTTTTCTAGATAAAGTTTCATTCTCTTCATATTATTTGGCAGCATCGGGCTTTTGCGCTTCGTAGATTGTTAGTTCGCAACACAAGGTTATGGTCCCTACCTCCTGCGTCGCCTATCGAGTTTATGGTCAAAGACTTTTTGAGCTGGAGCATTTTCATACAACGAGTCCAAGCCAGCGCATTCGATCTGTTTGAACGCGCTTTCTACGTCGATGTCGCTGTACACCCCATGGTTCGACAACGGTGCTCGCCATTAACCATGATAAGTCCATATATGTAGCGAAGTATTTTCCTCTTGAAGACTCCTAGAATAGATTGATCCACTTGTGTTATTATCCAGGATTTTGCACTGTAGAGCAAGACATAAGTCGTTGTGTTTTACATCTAGTATCGTCGTGTAGACCTGATCAGATGATTGGCTCAACCCCACTGAAACATACTACCATGCCGCTGTTAAGGCCCGGATCTAATTCTACAACATGCCACGAAATATTCAAATTGTGCTGGTTCTTGTGTGTGGGTACCATATTGACTGACAAGTGCAAGCTCGAGGCTTGCACTCCGTCCTAATTGGCCCTTCCACTGTTATTATACGCTACTCCATGTTTTTAAATTCTATTATTGGTCATTTGGACAGTAACCATTCCATCCTCAACTATCTTGCAAATAACAATTATGCACCACACCGCCATCAGCTAGAAACCGAAGTTCCCCATTCGGCCGGCCATACATTCGCCATCAGAATACCGAAAGTATTCTTCTGATTAACTCATCGTCACCTTCAGCTAGAAGCAAAGCTCCCTATCCGGTACCATTGGTATCTCATCCGGCTAGCATTATCAACTTTAGCGCATGTTTGACATGTGTAGAACAATACACAAACAAAAACTGAACGGTTACTGTCCGACTTGATAGGAAGAGCTCAAAGAATCTGTCACAATTATAATCTTTCGCTTGATACTGGAACAAGTCCGTAACAACGTAACAGCGTTCCTGTTATCGCTGCTACACCCATGTTAGAGGTTAAGAGCTATATATCACAAAGACGCTGAGAATGCAATGTCACGTTCAACCAAAAGGATAAACGATGTACAATGAAAGATGCGAGTCTCGTATGGTATCAAGAGATACCCAGCTCCATTTCTATCGAGCATCAAACTCTGTCGTACTATCGTGAATTTTGGTCTAACCACATGTACTCCGTGACACAGCCGAAACTGTTCCTTACTCAAACGATCAGGCAGGCGGTTTACCTAGGGCAAACCACCCTGGGCACACCTAACCTCCCGTATTACCATCTTCAGACTCCTAGGTCGGAGCTCGCAAAGAGGTACATCCATTGAGGGTTCTCTCGAGACCGTGTGGGCGATACTCCCCAAATGCCTCCGGAGGAGACCCCCTAAGAGGTGTAGAGCAAGACATGGAGGATAAGTATCTGGTAGATTTAGATCTTTGTTCGTGGATAGAGTGCTTTGTCACTTAATCGCTTGTTTAGCGAATAGCAGCAGCGTCTTGTGATCCATACTCGTCTCTTGATTTCTAGGCAGAAAATATTATTTTTGTTTTCGACGGAGCCAAGGTAGACAAAATCATATACCACCTTAAAGTTACAGTTGTCAACGTTCACGCATCGTACAAAAGGAGTAGACTTTTTGTTTGTTGAAACAAATGACTTGTTGTAGTCCCCATTTACCACCACACCCACTTCTGCCTACTGCTTCTCAATGCTTGAAAAGGCCGCAGTAACATCTCGCAGACCTTGTCTTAAAACTTCGCGTCAATCAGTGTGATCACGCAAAGCTTCGCGGGGATACTAAACTCAGCCATAGCAGCTAATAGTTTCTGTCATATCGGACTGTCGAATACAGTTTTGTAAATGATAAACAGATGGTTGACGTCGTTCTGCATTTCATGGGACCTCTCCAGGATTTATCGTAGTGTGAGTATCTGGTAGGTCGTGGATTTACCAGGTCTACGGCCACACAGATAAGGTCCAATCAGGTTTGCAAGGATGGGCTTTAGTCTTTTACCTAACAGGATCACTAGGCTGGACCTTGTATGCGATGGGTAAAATGCTAATCCCGCGTTAGTAAGTCCACCCACTTGGATCACCCTACTTAAGCACAGGACATAGAACACTCAGAATTCACTGATCGGGCATGCATTCCTGTCCTTACAGGTAGGTATCACCGTTACAAAACAATTTTTACCTCAACTATATCCCTGTAATTTTCGTTACCCTGTTGGTCTCTTTTCTTCTTTAGACGCCTTTTCCGCCTAAAGAGGTGTTCCATACCCTTCTCTCCTCAATACATCATTCCGTCACCGCAATCTTTACCGTTGGCTGCAGTTTTGCCTTGTATTCAGCATCCTCTTCATCAAACATTGCGCGTCATTCTTCATCGTACCACGGCTTGTCTGAGTGTCGTTTTTCCAAACCCAGTACGGTCGTTGCAGCAGTGGTCATAGAATTCGCAATATTCTGCCACTGCGTGTTGAAAATATCAGAAAAACAGCGGTTTCGAGTGCGAACCAGGGCTGCAACTAGGTGGGGTTCCCAGTCAATATTTGCACCGCGCATCACATGCAGAGGATATGCAGGATGCCTTGTACATATATTTATGCGGTAATCTAGTTCCGCTCACTACCATGGTCTTAGCCGATGCGAAACTATCCAGACCGAATCCGTTATCGGAGGTGTTGTTGTATAGACTGAATTTTACGACTGCTGAACCAAGAGCATCTTCCCTTTCTATTTTAGCATACAAATCTCCCAAAACAATTTTAATATCATGGGCAGGGCAGTGGCCAAATATTTCCTCCAGGCGCTCATATAATGCTTCTTAAGTATCCTCGTCTTTGTCTTCCGCCGGAGCGTGTATACAAAGTAAAGATATTACACATTGATGCTGATAGTGGATATTCGAACATTTACAGGATTAAACCGCGAGACCAAGTGTCGAAGTCTCTTGCCGACTATCCGCATCCAAATTCATGACTTTCTGCATGGCAGCTGTAAAAAACGTCACAGCCTGTCCCAAACATCGCATTACCTGTATGACGGTGATGTCACCCTAGAATTTGTCGTGGACATCGGCCAATTGGATAGAGGCATCTCAGTATAGAGTTCTGACATTCCAGGTGCATATCCTTAAATCATGGTCCATATAACGTTTGCGGGGGTTTTCAACATTTCTTCGTGTTTTATTTAGGGAAAGTGTTTTATTCGGCCACCGACCGTAGTTTCAAGGGGCTGCTATTGCCATTAAGAGAGCCTTTGTGTTGAACTTCAGTAATTTCAGTTACCTAGATCCTTAGAATCATCGCAGGTACAAACCATTTAGGTTACTCAACTTAGGGCATTTTCAAATTTGTTACAATAGAACGAACGTTCGGTGGCATTGCCCGTTTAATATGTGATCTATCGGACGTTGCGAGCTGCTTGGGGACCTCCAAAGAGAGATTCTGGTTTTTTCCAAGTGAATAACAATCAGAATACTAATATTAGAAAATAACCATTTCCCCATTATCTAACTAGTTTTGTAATAATAAAGTTTTATAATTTGGACTCACTTTTCAACAGTGCAACTTGTCATGGACATTTGGCATCAGTGACTGAAAAATATAAAAATTAGTTGGACAAACTTTGTCAAAACAGAATGGCCGCTACCGACAGAAGGAATCGACCCGCACCTATTGAAAAACATTTGTAGCGAAAAAATATGTTTTTCAGCAAAATTACAAAATATTTTTTTACTCAAAAAGTCTATAAAAAAGTGGACTATAAAAACTGTTCAATTTAGCTCTTTGGACGAAAAAAAGTTATGAAACCGTTATTGTAGCTCAAAAAACTGATGATGTAGTTCCATTCCTCGTACCTTGTATAACCGTACCTTGTATAACTTTTTCCATAATTTAGATCGTGCTTATGTCGTCGGGGTAATATCGCATTAAATTGTTCGAGGCGGTTAAAGAGGCAATAGGGGGCCATAAGTACCATAGCCTACATTCATTCATTTTCTATTTTTATATAATGTATATAACTTGTAATTTTTACCATATAAACACTCCAAAATCGCACACCCTATTTGCTACGCTTGTACACACTGCGACAGTAAAGAAAGACATTTACTTTGTCTTTTACTACATTTGACCGCATAAGTTATTGACTTTGTTTGTTTTATTTCTTATTTAATTTCAGTTCATTTCGTTTTCGTTAAAGAAAGTTGTCAAGACATTCAAATATCTGTCGACCACCTGTCAGTCACTCACTAGCAGAGTTTGTAACAGTTTTCGAGACAAGTTCATTGTTGACAGTTTCTCTCAACCGACCGAGGAGGGAGGTCGTAAACAAAACTCTCAAGACATCATAAAAAACCTTTAAGTTTCCGTTGATTTTTTTCTCCTTTTTATTATTATTGTTTTACAAAGTTTGTATTTTAGGTTTATGAACTGATTTAAATGCATTTTACATTTTACAACTTGGAAAGTTTACAATAGTCGGGAGGGAGAGAGAGAGACGACGACAACTATAGGCAAGTAAGTGTAATTGCATTGTATATTTTTAGACAGTGGGAACTAAGTTAAGTTGGTCATAAATCTCTAGATCAATTTAGAGGTTCGTTGAGAATAGTAATTACTTGGAAATCATTTACAAAAGTTGTTGGTGACTTGTGTGGGCTTTTTAAAAGTATATAGATCTGTTTGGATATGCATATGCAGCGATGGTTTACAATGTTTTACAATTTTTACTATGTAAGAAATGAAATCATCATAAACAGAATTTATGTTAATTGAAATTGTTTTGCTTTTTAAATATTTTTGGTCGTAATAAACTTAATATGGGTCTTTTTATACCATCACCCTTAGAGATGAGGGTATATATCATTTGATACGACCCAAAAGTGTAACACATAGAAGGAGTCACTTCAGACCCTAGGTTTCTTAAAACCAAATTCGATTCATGACTTTTTAAGTTATTTGAGCCATGTCCGTCTGTCTGTCTGGTGGCTGTCCGGCTGGTTCGCACTATAACTTTCGAAAGACGCAACCAAATGTCTTGAAATTTTGCACGAGTTAATATTTCCCCAAAACTACTTACGGTATTGCAAATGGGCTACATGCCTCCGCCCCTTCTGGTACCTCCCATACAAATACATCGTTCCGCCCACTTTAGAAATCGATTTATAATATCAATACACCCAACGGGATCGTACCCAAATTCTGTACTTAGTAAAGCTATTACAGGATAAAGTTTTTGGAAAAAAAATTGGAAGTCAAGCCACGCCCCTTCTGGTACCTCCCATACAAATTCACCTTTCCGCCCACTTTAGATATGGAGTAATAATATCAATAAATCCATCGCGCTCGTACCCTAATTCTTAATTTAGTAAAGCTATAGCAGGATACATTTTTTGAGAAAAAAAAACTGATGTCTACCAACGCCCCATCTGGTACCTCCCACACATATCTGGTACCACCCACTTTAGAAATCGATTAATATTATTATTAGAACTACCGCGATCGTGACCAAATTCTGTATTAAGTAAAGTTCAAGCAGGATAAAGTTTTGGAGAAAAAATTTGGAAGTCTAGACACGCTCATTCTGGTACCTCCCATACAAATGTACCTTTCCGCCCACTTTAGAGATGGAATAATAATATCAATTCACTTGACACGATCGTGCCCAAATTCTGTATTTAGTAAAGCTATAACAGGATAAAGTTTTGGGGAAAAGATCTGGATGTCTAGACACGCCCCTTCTGGTACCTCCCATACCAATGTACCACGCCCCCCACTTTAGAGATGGAGTAATAATATCAATATTCTCGACACGATCGTGCCCCAATTCTGTATTTTATTAAGTTATAACAGGATAAAGTTTTGGAGAAAAAATTGGAAGTCTAGCGGCGCCCCTTATGGGACCTCCCATACGAATGTACCTTTCCGCCCACTTCAGAAATGGAGTAATAATATCAATACATCCAACGCTATCGTGCCCAAACTTTGTATTTAGTAAAGCTATAACAGGATAAAGTTTTGGAGGATAAACCTAGACTCTTAGCGAAATTTTCCGGAGTATATTTCTATCGAAGATTCTAATCATTGACCTCCGTCTAAAGTTGACTTTGAAACAGTTTTTTAAAATTGGGCCAAAAAAGTCCCATACGGGTGGGAGCTAGAGGGTTAAAATGTTCCGAGAAAATATTCCCCTGATTGTTTTATTATAGGTCTCCGAAGACATGAAATACCCCAAACGTATTTTTACAGATGATTTTTCATAATCTTTGATTCGACTTTTGACCAAAAAAATCAAACTTTAAACCACAGTAAAAAAAATTTGTGACGATTCAACAGACCATAGTCCGATTTAACAGACCGAAGTCCGAATCAACAGACCGAAGTCCGTTTTAAAAGACCGAAGTCTGATTCAACAGACCAAAGTTCGATTCAACCGGCCATAGTCGAGTTAAACCAAAGGAATTTGGGTTAAACCAACAGTAGTTGGTTCAACAGACCGAAGTCTGATTTAACGGAACCAAGTCCGACTCAACAGACCGAAGTCCGTTTCAACAGACCGTAGTCGAGTTAAACCAATGGAATTTGGGTTAAACCAATAAAAGTTGTTTCAACAGACGAAAGTCCGATTAAACAAAAAAATTTTTCTTCCGATAAATTATTGCCCTAGGAAGGGCAATGGAGATCGAGTGCAGATCAACTGAGCAGTAAACTTCGCTGCGGTAGCAACCGACGAATTTACCAAACAAAATGCTCGATCACATAAGTAACTTCAGCTCTTGATGTTATGAGAATTATATCGCATCACACTGCATCGATTAACACTTGGTCGTCGCGTTTATTTGCCGTTCGTGTCGATTGCGGAATGTTTCGTTGGTGGCAGTCGCGTTTATTGCCGAACGCATCGTTTGCGGCAGTCGTGCAGATTGGGTTGGTTAGTGATATTCAAGCGAAAATGAAGGGCGAGTATATTATTGGTGGTTAGAGGTTAAAAGGTCATAATTGTATAGTTAGCGCCAGAACTGCATATGGAGGAGGCATATATGTACGGGCGACTTTCGTCACGTTACAACGCTTATGAATACGTTTATTACACTAAACACTAAGAGTTTAGGTCAGGATCTATGGAAAGACAAGACTCTGGCCTAGTGTTCGTTGTGCTATGTGAATATAGGACGTCCTTAAAAAAAAGAAACATATATTCGTAAAAGCAAAACAAATTCCATTTTCTTTGCCAATGATGACTCATAGTGTTGTTTGGGTGGTTAAGCTATTGCCAATATGATGCCATTGTTGCAAATGTTGTAGTTGTTGTTGCTGTTGTTGGAGGCTATTGTATTGCATCTTGGTCAAATCTAATTATTTACACTTTCTCCTCAATCATAAACGACGTTACACATGTGTGTGCATGAGTACTGTTGCCATCGTCTACTTGGCCAAAAACATTGGCACACACGCACACTAACAATCTGACGTGCAACAGCTAACACAGCGTAAACTCAAGAAGCCAAAGTAGTTAATGTTGCCACCGAAGAGATCAACAATATCTGTAGAAGACATATGCATCTATCTATACATTGATGTGTTTACACATCACACATCGTCCATGTGCCAACCGGCCGAAAATGCCCAGAGACAATGTTGATGATGATGACGATGATGCAGTAGAAGTTACAACCGATGATGAAGTTTAATGGCCAACATACATATGCTCTTTTGTCAGTATCTAAAAACAACATCGCCGCTTACTATTTGAATACTTCTCGATACGAGTCTCGTCGGTCTCATGTTGATGATGTTCCTCTGTGTCCCATGTTGCTGTTGTCGATATGGTTGATGCGACTGATTGCCAAAGTGTTGCCGAGATGCTGTCGTCGTCATATCATTTGTGTTGCTGCCGATGCGATGCGGCAATATGGTATTGTTGTAATGCAGTGGTTTGGAAGGGTATGTTTTAGTGCCGATTAAACAAAATAGTTTATGAGGGTCACTGTAGTAACATACGCTTTTTTTAAAAAAGTTCTTATATTATTACAATGTTTTAGTCCGATTACATTTGAATTGGTTGTGGCTTCGATTTCATTACTTCACTAGACGATAGAAGGTAGATCTACACAACTTCTACTACGCTACCAACACCACTGTGCATACAGCTGGCGCTGTATTCCTTACCGCAGTCGCTTGTCTAACTTCTTGCCCATTGTTGCCACATCTGCTGTTGACGGGTTTCTTCTACTATCTGCTGTTGTTATTTCATATATATCTTTAAGTCAGATTTTGTTGCTGCCGCCACCGCTGCTGTTGCTGCTTCCATCTACTGTTAATATTGGTCAGTTACGTTACCCCTATGGACGGACACTCACTCGTCCACGTCCATATCTTTTTTCTACACACTATCTAACAACATTGTAGCCATAACTGCTGTTACTTGGGAGGTCCATTTGTGTTTTAGTTTGGCAATCAGGAGAGAAAGAATCAAGCGTACCGCGCGCTTGCAGCCAACTATTACAATGCCACCAACAATCGGCCATAGCTTAAAGAGATAATGCTCAAGGAGGAGCATTAGCAAAATCGATGAAACAGACAACAAGAACAACAACAAAAACAACCAACGAAGCTTAACATGAATTTGTATTTGGGGTTAGATATGGCGTGGCCGGCAGTTGCTGTTTGGTGTTTACTTTACACCTGTGAAAGCTAAGAAAGTAAATGCCATCATTGACAGCAAAAGTGTGTTTTAATTTGGGTCACACACATCGCACATCCAGTAATGGAATCCAGCCTTCATTTCGTTTTGTTGTTACTTCTCCTCCTCTACTGATCAAGCTTGTTAAATCAAATGGCAGCCCCGGTGGTAGTTAGTCCATCTAAGCATGAAACCCACCACCACCAACAACAAATAACAATGTCAGCCTCGATTTTAAAATTGCAGCTATATTTTGAGAGAGTGATATACAGAAAATCACCTAGAAATGCCTAGTCAATAGTTTGAGTTAGGCAATTCATTTGCACATTATAATTAAATTCGTTTCTAGCCAATTGTGGCCATAATTTAGAGTTTATGGCTGCTGTACACTCGAAGAAATAGCTGGGTTATAAAAGTTTGGCAGACGGTTTCAACATTTTTTTCGAATCCCGAAAATCCCAATTTGCCCCAAATTCCAAAACTAAACTAGCACTTCTTTGCGATCCCATTGGATAATATACCGCACGTAGAAAAATATTATAAATGCCTCGATCTTCTGCGCTTCTTCTCCAGTTAATCACACCAAGTTCTGTAAGATTCTCAGTAACATGGTCTTTCCAACGGAGACTTGGTCGCCCTCTTCTGCGCCGTCCATCGAGTTCATTGGAGCATTTTCGTCCATGCTTTCAACATGACCTAGTCAATGCAACCGCTGTACATTAATGCGTCTGACCACGTCAATGGCTGTGTACAGCTCTTACAGCTCATGATTTATGCGACGTCGATACTCTCCTCTACGATGATGGGCCCACATATTTTACAGAGTATTTTCCTCTCGAATACTGCCAGACATTATTTGTTTTGTTGATGGCGGAGCCTAGGTAGATAAAATTATCTACCACCTAGAAGTTATAGTTGTCAACGTTCACAAAGTTTCCCAAACGATAAGATACTTTGTTCGTTGAGACTAATAACTTCGTTTTGTCCTCGTTCACCATTAGATTAATTTTAGCTGTTTCCTTCTGTATACATGAGAAGGCTGCAGTAACATTCCGCTGTTTCCGAACGATGATGTCTACGTCATCAACGTACGCATGTAGCATGTGGCATTTGTTGAATATCGTGCCACTCGTGTTTACTGCAGCTTTCCTCATTATGATTTCCATCACTATGTTTAAGAGGTCACACGATAGGCCGTCGCCTTGTTTTCGGCCCCATCTTATATAGAATGGCTCTGTAAGATCCTTGCCAATCTTCACTGAAGACTTTGTGTCAGTCCGCGGAAAACTGTATGAGCTTCGCTGGAATACCAAACTCAGCCATGGTTTTGAATAATTTCTGCCGTCGACGGCTGTCGAAGGCAGCTTTATAGTCGACGAAAAGATGGTACGTGTCGATCTGTTTCTCTTGGGTCTTTTCCAGGACTTTTAGAAGTGTGAAAATCTGGTCAATTGTTAATTTAAAACTTAAACTTAACTTAATTTTTCTCTACACCCCGTAAATCACAACAAATGGCACCTACTTGTTTATCGACGAATGACTCGACACTTATACTGCGAAGTTGCTGTCGACAACATCGTGGGGGCAAGTAGTGAAAGAAAAATGTAGATGACTGGAGGCGGGAATCGAACCCGGGATCTACCGCATGGTAGTCGCGTAGTACACTAGACAGGACCTTATAAGCGATGGGTTAAAAGCTGATCCTGCGGTAGTTGGAGCACACACTTGGATCACCTTTTTCTAAGCGCAGGACATAATATGCTTAGATTCCAATCATCGGGCATGCACCCTTTAAGCCGAACCGTGCGTAGGAGCTGATGCACGCTCGTTATCAGCTCCACTCTACAGGAAGTCCGTCGGAGCCGTCTGCTTTATTATTTTTCAGCCGCAATATGTCTATTTTTACCTCGGCTTAACTTGGTAGTGGGCAATCTAAGCCATCGTTTACAATTGGTGTGAGACCTTCACGTGCGCTGCCTTCTGGAACCAGCAGTTTGCTTTTACTTTCTGGTAAAATTTTCAGGCCTCATTTTCATCCCTGTATCGCTCAATATCCTCGTTCTCTCGTTTCTTTAACTGACTTTTTTTGTCGCTTAAAAAGCTGTCTCGCCTGTTTCACAGTCTCCTTGTGCCATTCCCTAACAGTCCAGGTTACAAATGGCTGTAGCGTTGTCCTATAAGCAGCATCCTGTTCCTTAGACACTATGCGACATTCTTTATGATACCAGGATTCATCTGAGCGCCGTTTTCTATCCTAGCACGGTTGTTGTGGCTGTTGCCATGGAATGCGCAATATGCTGCCACTTTGTATCGGGAACGTCAGAAATAGAGGCGTTGTGCCGTAGTAGTTGGGAGAGCTCGTTGTAGTAGGCAGTAGCTACCCAGCGGTAAAAATATCCATTACTTAATCGTTGATGTCAGCTATATTTAGTAGCAATCAGGATAATTCACTCGCTTATATTCCCCCTTTAATTTAATATAGGAGTGTCATAGGCCGTTTAATCGGTGCGCTCTCGCTTACACAGTAAGCAACGATGTTAGTTAGTGCCATTTCAGCTGCAATTAAGTTATAAGCGAAGTTTTTATGACAGTTTTTGATGACACGCTTGATTACGAAGTAAGCGACGATGTCAGCAGGTGCCACTTCAATTGGAGTTATAATGAGTGGACGATATTTTTTACATTACACACGCGTGTCATTCTAAAACCTTAGATCGCTCGCTGATGTCATGGATTTCAAAATAGGTACTTCGTTTCATTTACCGCTGGGTATCTCTGGGGTTTGCAGCTTCGCGATATCTAGCTTTCTTTGTGTTTGATTGCGTGCGTTTTTCGTCACGTCCATGACACTACATGCATGCCTGCCATCAATAACCACATGATCAGTTTGGTTTTTGGTGTTTTGATCGGTTTGATCTTTGTGCTGGAATCTGGTTCCACTCACTACCATGTTCCTTCCCGCTGCGAAGCTAACTAGCCTAAACCCGTTGTCTGACGTGTCGTTATGTAGGCTGAATTTAGCGATCGATGGACCAAGTCGTGGCCAGAGCAGCGGTCGTATGTTTCCTTTAGGCGCTCGTAAAATGCATCTTTAATATTATCGTCTCTTGCTTCCGTCGGAGCATGAGCAATAATTTGCGTGCTATAGAAATATTTCGCCTTGATGCGGATTGTAGCTATTCGATCCCTAAAAGAATTGAACCGCGAGACAAGATGTCTGAGTCTCTCGCCAACTACGAATCCACATCCAAATTTGTGGTTGTCCTGTCCATCTCATCTCCTGGAAGTCGCCGATGTCAGCGTTATCTCTTTTGAGGACATCGTGTTCCTTATTACGTCTTCGGGAGTCGTCACCATTTGGTGGGTTCCGGTTCTTACCTTTTCTTTCTCGTGTTTTCATAGCCAGTAAAGGACCTGAAGGAGGGTGACTAACCCAATCATCAGGATTCATTGTTAACTATCTGCCGCTATTCATAATAAAAAAATATCACGAAGAATGTTGCCTTGCTTGAGATGCAAGATTCACTTTGCATCCCTAACGGCAATCCCAAAACTACCCCAGCGGGAAATGAAACGAAGTATATACATATTTAGAAATACACAGCACGACATTGTAAGCGAGCGATCTAAGGTTTTAGAATGTCACGCGTGTGTAATGTAAAAAGATTCGTCCACTCATTATAACTTCGATTGAGTTGGCACCTACTGACATCGTTACTTATTTCGTAATCAGCGTGTTATCAAGCTCGCTTAGAACTCCTCTTTTAACGTAATTGCGAAGGAAATGACACTTACTGACACCGTCGCTTACTTTGTAAGCGAGAGCGCACCGACACTCCTATGCTAAATTTAAGGATAATTATAATCGAGAGAATCATCTCGCTGGGTATCCAGCGGTAAAAATACCCATTACGAAATCGCTGATGTCAGCTTTATTTAGTAGCTATCAGTGATGATTCTCTCGCTTATGTTTTGCCTTACATTTATACAGGAGTGTCATAGGCGGGTGCGCTTTTGCTTACAAAGTAAGGCAAGATGTCAGTAAGTGCCCTTTCAGTTGCAATTACATTATAAGCGGAGTTTTATGCGACGTTGAAAACACGCTTGAATACGAAGTAAGTGACGATGTCAGTAAGAGACATTTTAATCGGAGTTAAAATGAGTGGACGAAATATTATACATTACACAAGCATTACATTCTAAGTACTTAGATCCTCGCTTACAATGTCATACTGATGTCATGGATTAATAAATATGTACTTCGATTCATTTACCGATGGGTAAATCCCAACTCATAACAATTGTCGAGAGTAAATCTCTCTTGGCAACTGCAGCCGATATATAAATCCCCTATATCCAAACTGCCACTCTTGTGTGTGTGTGTCAGTTTGAGGTGGTTTATTTTTGAACAGTGGCTTTAATTTCAACTACTGCAATTTTAGCTTCAGCTGATTTGTTTACTTCTAAACATTATGGTTGTTTTTCTTGTTTTTTTTTCATTGCGTTTCTTTTCATTCCATAGCACACTTTTACAATTTACGACAAATCCGTTTTATGTATTTCCATCTAACCAGAGGGGCCGGCCCCGACTGTAATGACTGACGCTGAAACTGATGGTTTGAGTGAAGTGGTAACTGCTGCCGCCTGGATGCATGACTGGATGGCCAAACAGAAAAGGCAAGAAAAACAAGAAACCTATTTGTGATTTTGGCTGCTAAAGCGTCTATGCGCATGTGTGGCTGCCAGCGACCAACTCCTATCGCTGCATTGCATATATATAAGATCGCAATGTTTGTTGGTGTTATATTTCACACAAAACTCTTTTCTCCTGCATCTCCTCTCTGCTCCCTTCCAAATTTGATGACTATCCCGCTGGCCAACACAACGTCTGTCTGAATGTTTGCCAATCATACGCCGCTACCATTGCTCCACTCTGTCTGCCCATTTCGACAGAGATAAACTCCTCCGTGTGCGGTTTTGTGGTGCTTATCCGAAATTGTGATTGTTTAATGGCGCCTTCTGGGATTTATTTGCTTACTTCTTGCGTCGCTCTATCACTGAGTGTTTTGGGGGAACACAGACTCCAAATCGGAATCTTTATTTTCTTTCTTTCGAGTATGAGATTTGTCTTACATCAAAACTACTACAGTTTTGTGGCGTTTTGTGTGCGCTGGCATAAATGACCGGTGGTGGTCGGTAGGTTGGCCAACAACTCCAGCAAGCGGGAGAAAAATGAAATATTTTTAATTTATTTTCATGTTTTAATTGAATTTTTTTTTTGCTGTTGTTCAGCTTCTAACGATTTCATAAAGTAAAAGTGCAATTTGGCATGGAAAAAGCTGTCAAAATTGTAAACATTGTTACACATTGTACGGTCAGTTAGTCAGTCAGCCCCTATGTTGGATGATGCTGCTCTTTGTGTTGATATGAAAATGGATGTCATTTTCACAGCATGAAACATTTATTGAACTTGTGTTAGTCTAGGATAAGGCAAGGAAACGAATTTGAATTAGTTGTAACGTAGGGAGTTTTTCGTTGTCATTGGAATGCATTGTGAAAGAGATAATGAAGTTGTCTCTTATATACATAGACCTTGAAACATCAATATTCATATTTTTCTTGCCCAGTGTAAGTCACTTAGTTATTATACAATCCTCGCATTTTCTCGCAATACAATAACCGCTTAATGAAATGTTAACCTTTTTCTTAATGTTTTAACTCCAAATGATTGCTATAATTGTAACTATAAACCAACTAACCATCAATCAGTACTCAGTACTATCCATTACATCTCATCTGGGGCTTTCGAAAGGAAATTCGATGTCGAAATTTGTTTCATAGTAAATGAAACAAAACTAAACCCCTCCGTACATTTTGTTTACATCATCTTTAACATTTTACCCTTTATGGCTGCAACAAGGCATATTGCTTGCAAAGTGATAACCTTTTTTAATGACCTTCATTACGTTAAGTTTAGTTAAGTTAATTGTACAACCCTCCCCTAACCTTAGCATCGTTGACTTCGTCAGTAGTACAAACAACCGGCAACAAATGATCAAGTGTTATATGATCATGGGTTATTTGCTCTATGTGGCTTGTAGGGAGGGGAATTGATGCTGCATGCGGTTTACGACGGACAAAATGAGTGACGTACTTGTCAAGCCCTGGAAGTGAGTGGCCAAGATGATGATTGAGACTGTGGCTGAGATGGTGAGGCTGGATGGCTGATCGACTGTTTTGGTTAAAGCATCGTACAGTGTCTAGTGATTCGTTCGATTTATCATTAGTTTCATGTTTTGTTTCCACCACTTTCCTAGTAATTTCACTACTTTTTCATAGTGATTACAAATTAAGTTAATTTTTCTGGAATGGTAAATTAAGAAGATAAACCATTTAAAGGTATCTATAGAGATTCAATCGATATCTATAAAGTTTCTTCAACATTTCCAATTGTTTTTCATATACATATATACATTAGGTCGACTCTCTAAAAAATGTCTCTTCGGACCAAAACAAGCCAAGGTACATGTACGAAGATACTCATAATATACACATGTAAGTTCATTTAACTCCGGTTGGAGTATAGGGCCAAAACAAAGGCATTGTAATTGGTTTGACCTCCAGTCAGGATTCTCAGATTGTTCAGATTGTTTGACAGAGTCTAAGTCGGCAACCATCGTGCGTCGCCATGATGCCCTTAGCTTGTTGTGCCCTGGGTGTTCTACCATAGTATCCGCGACAAATTTCTTAATTGTCTTGCAGTCTTCTGCATGGCCATCTCCATTAGGGGTGACCTACTTTCAACATTTATTAATTTAAATCAATTTCATCGAAACAAATATTATATAAAAAAAAAATCATATACCGGCTTTTTCTTAAATGTTCCTTAATGACAGGCTGTCTCAACTGTGATAAGTTGAAACTGGTCTTGGCTGATGGTACTGAGTGACGATTTTCCCAAAATTATCTTGCATAAGACCTCATACCAATTACGAACAATTGAATAATAATTGAAAACAAAATGGGCCAGCCGTTCTCCCTTGATGAATTAGGGGTGACCTACTTTCAACATTTATTAATTTAAATCAATTTCATCGAAACAAATATTATATAAAAAAAAAATCATATACCGGCTTTTTCTTAAATGTTCCTTAATGACAGGCTGTCTCAACTGTGATAAGTTGAAACTGGTCTTGGCTGATGGTACTGAGTGACGACCTGACCCAAGTACTGTACTGTACATATGTAGCGAGTTTGCATTTGGTACTAGCTACATATAATATACTAGCGGACCCGGCGAACTTCGTCTCGCCCCAATTTTATGCCTTTAGATAAACTCAGTAGAGAATGTTTGATAAACACTGTTTTTCGATTAGTTTTCCGCCTCAAAAACAAACAACGAAAAGGCAACGTTCAACTGACCGGACATAAAACAGGGAAATTCGAGATTAATCTCATATACTTCCAACGATTGGCCTTGCGATTTATTGATTGTCGTCGGGGAATTGGAATGTATGATCAGTTGGAATTATCTAATTCGTAAGATAAGGACTTCCTCTTCTTTGAATTTGTTCTTTATGATCGTCTAAAATCACATTTTTTATCAGATTCTTGACGGACAACCGCGTACCGTTGCACAATTTCGGTTGATTCAGATTCCGCAATATGATTATGATCGATCCCACCTTTATCGTTCAACTGACCGGACATAAAACAGGGAAATTCGAGATTAATCTCATATACTTCCAACGATTGGCCTTGCGATTTATTGATTGTCGTCGGGGAATTGGAATGTATGATCAGTTGGAATTATCTAATTCGTAAGATAAGGACTTCCTCTTCTTTGAATTTGTTCTTTATGATCGTCTAAAATCACATTTTTTATCAGATTCTTGACGGACAACCGCGTACCGTTGCACAATTTCGGTTGATTCAGATTCCGCAATATGATTATGAATCATTTAATTTATGATCGATCCCACTTTTATCTGTAAATTATGCGGCATATTAAGCGAGTGGAAAATTCGGTCGGATTGTTGGTTGCTTCCTTTACGGTCACGCTGTAAACAGATTTGTACGAATGCAGTTCTCAAGCGATTTAACTTTCTAATTTGAAATTTTAGCTATTAATGTATTTATTCTTCTCTGCTAGTGACATACTGCCGGTAAATTAATCCAATCGAGATTTTTATAATTTTGTGCAATGTCATGAGTTACTTTTCAATTCAGTCGAAACATCAACCCGAATTTGGCCATTGCCAAGCGCTGGCAGTTGTTTCGGGAATTCAGCAGAAGATGGGAGGTTCTGGAATGAGCCCCTAATTTTTTAGTCAACTACAACTTCTTGACGTTTTCAAGCATGGTTTTAGTAAATCAGCAGCATTAGACATTTTGAGAAAAATCATAGCCCCACCAAATCGTTTTAAATTCCCTCGTAAATCCTTTATCGTTCGGTCAACTACTTCCAAAGCTCATTTAGTCGTTATCGAGCATTCATCCGAAATGTTGATTTGGCATTCCCGCATCTACTTCGCCGTTGCGAAATTCTTGGTCATTGTATACTTTGGCTTTTCAACCGTGAGAAGATTCATCGACAGTTTTAAAGTGGTATTTGCTGTTCGAATGCCTTCCAACAATGTGACAGATATGCCAGAGAATGCAGCGGCTAACGTTATTTGAGATCTTGACCAAATTGTTGCCGGAATCAACAAAAAATGTCTTAGGTGTCCCACTCGGAGCATCGAGAAAGTTAATGCCTCCAGTTTCATCGTGAATCGTACACGTTCTTGTACTCGGTATTTAACAGCGGCACATTTGTTCGATCTCTTCCGATCAGCTCATCTAGATTATAGTCTTGCTCCCGTTAATATTCGCGATCGAATGCATTTTGCATCGAACGATTTGACGCTGGCACTCCCAATGTCGGGTTCGACGGATTTTTTATTTAAATATTATTTTTCTCGTTACCAATCAACATTTAACCGAAAATTTTCCACCTAGACATCGTTCAAAACCATCAAATCATGCGAAAATTTTGTCAATAAAAAAAAACACTATGGACTTTTCCGAAATTTTCCGAGTTTTTCCCTAAGAATTTTCTATTTTTCCATTCGAAAAGCCATTCCGTAACAACTGCACACAAAATTCCATACAAGAAACCAATTTTCGATTTTTCCAATTTCCCGACTTTTTCAAAGGATTTTCCCAAAATTATCTTGCATAAAACCCTCATACCAATTACGAACAATTGAATAATAATTGAAAACAAAATGGGCCAGCCGTTCTCCCTTGATGAATTACTACACACTGTTCACACCGTTTTTATACATATAGGTTTCACAATAAACCGAATTTTTCCAAGCAGCACAACGAATTTTCCACCTTTACGTCGTCCAAAATCATCAAATCAAGCGAAAAATTTCGATGAAAAAATTCAAAATTTTCGAGTTATTTCAAGAATTTTCTACCAAGAATTCTTCTAATTTTCAATTCGAAAAGTCATTTTGGAATGATTATCCGAAATTTTCACATTTAGATCATTCAAAATTATCGAAACACAATAAAATGTAAAATTTCGTCGAAAAAAAAATAAAATTTTTGGAATTTTTCCATAATTTTCCAACCAAAATTTTCTGTTTTTTCAACCGAAAAGCCACTACGGAACAATTGCACACAAAACGTTATACAAAAACTCAATTTGCGATGCAAAATGTTTCTGAAAAAATCCAAATTTTTCGAGTTTTTCCAGAATTTTCCGAGTTCTCCACCGAGAATTTTTCTATGTTTCCATTCGGAAAGTCATTTCGGAATAATTATCCAAAATTGTTCACTGTTACATCGTCCAAAATTATCAAATCATACGATAATATGCAAAATTTCGTCGAACAACAAATTCAAACTTTTTGAATTTTTCCGGAATTTTCCGCATTTTTCAACAAAAATTTTCCATTTTTCTACTCGAAAACCCATTCTGTAACAATTGCACACAAAATTCCATACAAAAAGGCAATTTTCGATTTTTCCAATTTTCCGACTTTTCCGGAAGATTTTCCCAAAATTCTTTCACATAAACCTGCTCCTGCCAATAACGAACAACTTAAAAAAAGTTTGAGCAAAATCGGCACAGCCGTTCTTAATTGATGAATTACTATACATTTTTGCCACCATTTTTATATATATAGATACGTACAACGTATGAGTAATATTAATTTTATGGATTTTTGGTATACTAGCACGGCCAATTTGGGGAGGGTGATAAATTCCAAGTCATGATAACGGTACTTGTTCCCTACAACTCTGCTGAGGATTGAAATGAGAAGTTATCAATGGTTCTTGAGTAAAATGTAAAAAGAAACATTCATTAGGAATTTGTATACGGTCTCAACAATAGTTTTCTACTCAATTTCCGCCATCTTCAAGTTGGGAACAAGGTTTCCCATCCGACTGGCTTCATCCCACCGTGTTTCAATGTATTACGATTAACATTCATTTGACATTAGGCAAAGTTATTGTTTTTAAGCCATACAATTGTCGGGTTGGTCTCGATGGAGGAAAAATCGATAATCTGTCGCTGCTGATGATTGGCGTGATTCCTTCACTTATGCAGCCTATGGGAACGAAGAAAATACTAAAATGTTCCCTCCATATATGCAGTTGGTTAAAGTAGTTATAAGCTATCTCGAAGGTATGCAGTTTTGCGATGTCTATCTACCTTTGCATTTCCCTACTCCATTTTATATTAATTACACCCTCAACCTACTGGTAGGAGGGCAAATATCATTTGATACGACTTAAAAGTGTAACACAGAGAAGGAATCACTTTAGGCCATAGATTTTTTTGAACCAAATTCAATTTATGACTTTTTAAGTCGTTTGAGCCATGTCTTTCTGGTTGTCCGGCTGGTGCGCACGATAACTTTCGAAAGACGCAACCAAATGTTTTAAAATTTTGCACTAGTAAATATTTCCCATAAACTACTTACGGTATTCTGTATTTAGTAAAGGTAAAGCAGGATAAAGTTTTGGAAAAAAGTCTAGCCATGCCCCTTCTGGTACCTCCCATACAAATGTACCTTTCCGACCACTTCAGAGATGGAGTAATAATATCAATACATCCAGCAGGATTAAGTTTTCAAGAAAAAATCCGAAAGTCTAGCCAAGCCAATTCTGGAACCTTCCACACCTATCTGGTACCGCCCACATTAGAAATCGATTAATATTAGTAATAAGCCGAACGCGATCGTGCCCAAATTCTGTATTTAGTAAAACTAAAGCAGATTAAAGTTTTGGAAAAAATTGGAAGTCTATCCTCGCCTCTTCTGGTACGTCCCATGCAAATGTACTTTTCCACCCACTTCAGAGATGGAGTAATAATAGCAATACATCCAACGTGATAGTACCCAATTCTGTATTAAATAAAGCTATAACAGGAAAAAGTTTTGAAGAAAAAATTGGAAGGCTAGCCACGCCCCTTCTGGTACTTTCCATACAAATGTACCATTCCGCCCACTTTAGAAATCGAGTAATGATATCAATATTCAAGAAAATGTTATGTTTTATTAAGGGTGATGGTATATCAAAGGTTTCCTGAAACTTTAATAAGCTTCCCTTTCCATTTTTGTCCACTTATTATATGCCAACAAGACACTGTGCTTCAGCCATATCTTGCCTGGTTGTTGTGTGTTGACTTGTCTGGTCTTAATGTTTCGGCTGTTTGCTGTTTTGTGAAATTATAACAACATGTTGCTAGTTGCATACGTGTTGCTATTAACACTGTAATAGAGTGATGGCTTTGACGTTTTTGTTCTTTTGATGTTGATTTGATCGAAAAGATTAAATGGCATCAACTTTGGATAGAGAGGCTACACCTGGCCGCTGTCGACATTGTAGCCATCACAGTCATCATCATCATCACCATCAGCGTCTACATTTTCAGCGTCATCGCGATCACCATTTGCTCTTTTCCTTAATGCCTGTGAACTCATTTACTTATTGAAGTCAATTGCTAAGATGGACCCAGAGAAACAAACTCTTGGAAGTGCAGCATCGAATGGTATAACAGACCACTCTATGCCGTAGATGCTGTTTTAGTACCTAAGTTCCTTTTGCTGTTCCCTTCATAACTACAACCCTCTTTGCAACAGTATTCTGTTGCAGTGGTTTAAAAGTAAAATTGAAAGTAATCACAGTTGTTGTAATATAAAACTTGGTCATGCAACATTTGTGAGGTTTTTATGATGCTGTCTCTTTAGCAGTAGGATATTGCCAATGAAAACGAAAAGAGGAACCCTTTACTATACATAGTATAAAATAGTTTAATGAAACCTTACAAAGGATCTACTTTTAAAAATCTTGTATGGAGATCTGTTAGCATCCAGCATTTAACCGCAAACGTGCTAAACAAGGTTCTGATTACCTATAGCTGGGGTAATTGGAGAAGAATGGATGGAGGATAATAACCTCTGGGAGGGGAATTGAAGTTATTATGATGTGTATTTCCAAAGTTGTAATTGAGGGACTATTACGAAGTGTAACAGAGAATAATAATTAAAAACTAGCAATTGACTTCAAGGTGAGGTGAGTTTGTTGTCAATCTACTGATTAAGAGTACAATTTTGCAGAAAATTGTATTTAATTTGTTTTACTTAGATATATATTGACTAAATTTTAAAAACAGTAAGAAAGTTTAATTTCACCCTCAATACATTTGTATGGGAGGTACCAGAAGTGGCGTGGCTAGACTTAAAGATTTTTCCCCAAAATTTTGTACTGATTAAGCTTTACTAAATACAAAATTGGGCACGATCACGTTGGATCTATTAATAATATTAATCAATTTCTAAAGCTGGCGGAGTGGTACATTTGTACGGGAGGTACCAGAAGGGGCGTGGCTAGACTTAAAGTTTTTTTTTCTCCAAAACGTTATCTGGATTTAGCTTTAATAAATTTAGAATTTGGGCACGATCACGTTGGGTTTATTAATATTATTACTCCATCTCTAAACTGGGCGGAATGGTACATTTGTAAAGTTTTTTCCAAAACTTTATTCTGCTAAACTTTTATATAAATACTGAATTTGAGCACGATCGCGTTGGGTGTATTGATATTATTACTCGATTTCTAAATTGGACGGAATGGTACATTAGTATGGGAGGTACCATAAGGGGCGTGGCTAGACTTCCAGTTTTTTCTCCAAAACTTTATCCTGTTAAAGTTTTAGTAAAGATAGAATTTGTGAACCATCGAGGTGGATGTATTGATATTATTACTGGATATATAAAGTGGGCCGAATGGTACATTAGTATGGTAGGTACCAGAAGGCGCGTGGCCATATAGCCCATTTTCAATATCGTAAGTAGTTGTTGTAACAGCTGGTGGTTAGCTGGGGTGATAATTCTTTATACCGATTTTCAATTTATCAGCACTCGATCGATCCGATTATCATACGATCATTGTTGGCAACTCTGTTTCGTTCCTTTGTAGATAACAAGGTTTGTGTCAAGGATTGTTAGGTGTTGTTGCTGTGAGTTTAACCGCCAAATTCCACCAGAGATGGCGCTAGCTGGCTTGTTGATTTATATGAGATGTTGATAAATCATTTTCCTTTTTCCTTGATCCTTGCGCAATCTGGATTTTTGTAGTGGAAGCGTCTAAGATGAGTTTTGTTGGCTGGAGAACTCGAAAGTATTTGAAAAGTAATTAATTTTTTATCGATGTTGATTTGGCCAGTGCCCCGGCCGGGAGAACCCGGCGCCTTCGGATTGCTAGTCTACGTCGCTTCCACTGAGCTATCAAAGGCCACTGTGCAAAGTGTCAAAGCATTTGGTTTCGTCTTTCGAAAGTTACCGTACGTACAAGCCGGACAGATAGACGGACATGGCTCAAACGGCTTGAAAAGTCATGAATCGAATTTGGTTCATAGAAACATAGGGTCTAATGTGATCCCTTCTATGTGTTACACATTTGGGTCGTATCAAATGATATATACCCTCCTACCTGTAGGGTGAGGGTATAAATATAAACTGAAACAAAAAAAACTTAATTTCCCTTTGCACCCCATGAATGAGGTATGGGATAGCTTCTCGCGTAGTTGTGAATTAACACGCTTTCTATTTTTAGATTCACAACTAACGGCACCTACTTGTTTATCGACGAATGCGAACGTCACTGTTTGAGAAGCTCTTACTTGACACGCCGATTGACTCGACACTTATACTACGAAGTTGCTGTCAACAACATTCGAGGGGAGCCGACAATGAAAAAACAATTTCTTTTTTTTTAAGATGACTTGAGTCAGGTTTGAACCTGCGATCTCCCGCATGGTAGTCGCGTGTTCTAACCACTATGCCACGGCCGGTCCCAATAATAATATATAAATCAATACAACACAAACCTACTCATGTTATCTATGCATTCCATGAATAAGATATGGGAGGGCTTCTTTCAAACAGGACCTACAGTTTAACGAAAAATTCGAACGTCAGCTATTTGATTAGCTTTTATTAGACTCGATTACTGCCAAGTTGATGTTGACAACAACGATTGATCGGTGATCAGAGTAATAGAGATGACTGAGACTGGGATCAAACTCCGATCTCCCGCATGATAGCCACATGTTGCTGGTTAGATGACGCGACTGTCTTGCAATCGGGCCCAATACTAAACACGTAATGATTGAAAATTAAAATTAAAGACGTGCTTTTAAATTGCATGTATTATCGTCTTTTAAGTTATAAAATTATTTCGATTGTGAGTTGCACATAAAAAAATCTAACTTTATTTGTAATTTTTTTTGTAATTTTAAATCTGTGTTTGGCCCTAAATCTAAGAAGCTCTAAAATACTCGTAATCTCTAGAACAGCTGTATTCTATACACTGTCCCATATTATTTAGGTTGAACTATAAAAATTACTTAATTAAGTTTAAAGACCAACAAAAAAAAAAAGAAATCAAACATAAATTCTGAAAATTGTTCCCACGCCACAAAGATGTTTTATGTTACAACACAAGAAATAAGTAAAACACAAGAAATGATGGTCTCATGAATATGCAAAAGGTCATAAAACTTAAAACTTAGTTAAGTCGCAGGGTGAGATTGTCATAGACAGTGATAAAAAATAAATTATAGCTTTTAAAGTTTAGCTTCGTATATCGATTAGAAATTAGTGTTTACTATCAGTAATATGTCATCTACTTCTTGTATTTTATGAGAATTTAACTTTGCATATATGTTAAGCTATCTTGTTTGAGTGCTA
Organism: Muscina levida; assembly: GCA_964034835.1. Taxonomy (NCBI): domain Eukaryota; kingdom Metazoa; phylum Arthropoda; class Insecta; order Diptera; family Muscidae; genus Muscina; species Muscina levida. The sequence goes on along the minus strand of OZ035882.1, from coordinate 22,618,454 downwards.
GAACTAATATATTAGTGCTAGTTTGACTTGTAATCGATCTAGAGCAATAAATTAGAATTGTGCTGTTATCAGGTCTATAAAACATTTGGAATCTCGCTAAAATCCAGTAAAATGGAAATTTGTCAAATTATGCCTGGCATTGAATACTATCTTTTTTAAGGCGCTTAAGATTTATTGTTCGAAAGGCGAAAAGAGAAAATAAATCTGAGGGGCCTTATCTGTACCTCCGGGCCTAATTCGTCGTATCGAAATAATTGGTGATTGTGTTAGTTACATATTGAAGTGCGAATGGATGGAAATATAACAGGATAAAAATATTTGGAATTAATGGACTTTTACAACGATTTTAGGCATCCGTCATATGAATATTTCCCTCATTGAATATGTTTCATCATCTTGAGGTTTGTGATATATTTCGTTACTCACTTGGAAATAACCAGAAACTTTCAGCATCCCAGAGATCGGGCCAATTGGCGCATGTTCTCAACAAATATAGATCTGACTTAACAGCCATATAGGAAATTATGAAAGATATGGATTCCGGAAATATGCAGGAAATATGTTGGTCGCTGCACTAACCATGTCATTAAAATTGTTCTCGGAGATTTCAATGCTACCTAAGGAAAGATGTTTAGATAATAGAGTATGGAACCAGATTTAAACACTATGATATCTGGGACCGGTCGTGGCAAAGTAGTTAGAACACGCGACTACCATGCGGGAGATCCGTGGTTCGATTCCCGGCTCCAGTCATTTACATTTTTCATTCACTGCCGCAACTTTGCAGTATAAGTGTCGAGTCAATCGACGATCGTCAATCTTCTAGTAAAAAGCTTATCAAACAGTGACGTTTGCATTCGTCGCTAAACAAATAAGTGCCGTTTCTTGTGAATCTAAAATAGAAAGCGTGTTAATTCACAACAACGAGAAAAGCATCCCATACCTCTTTCATGGGATATCCACAAGGCCAATGCCTATTCCAACCAACTCAATTACCTCTCAATAATTTCAAACAAAGCACCCGAATTTTGATGTTCCCAACATAGCAGCATATTGCGAATTCTTTGACCAGTGCCGCAACCGCAGTACTTGGGTATAAAAAACCACGCTTGGACAAGCCCTGGCACGATAAAGATTGTCGCGTTTTGTCGAAATAAAGTGATACAACAAACAAGGCATCCATTGATAACGCATGCAGTGAGGGAACGATATAAGGAGAACAGTGTCCCTTTCCTCCTCTCTTTTTATTATTCCCTCACATGACGTATATTCAAACAGAATAAGTTTCTATGAAGCAGAGCCCGAAAGTTCTATTAAATTGCAAAAAGCAATAATTTTGAACAAAAATTCCCACCTGTAAGGCTAAAGATGGAAAAGGACACGCAGGATGTGCAGCAAATATGGAGACAACATTTTTGTACTCTGCTTGTTCCCGAAGGCAGAGCAAGAAACAAAATTAAGCCAATTATTGATGAACCAAAGCCACGGGAGCCGATGGACTGCCGGCAGAGATCTTAAAGCATCTACACCGGCACACCAATACCACTGTATTTTGTCATTGTTATGTGAGATGAAACTCTCCTTCTCCCTATACACTACCAAAAATGTTGAGTTCGATTTATATACCCACTACGCGGCGTTTTTTCTTCAACACATTGAATAAGAGAAAACAAAATATAGATTTACAATACGAACATTTCTGAATAGAATAAGAAAAATTTCAAATATTACACTGTAAGACAAATTTAAACTTTTGGCCTCACCCATGATCAAACTGACCAGATTATGAAAATGTAGCTCAAAAAAAATTATACGTATCTTCCAGTTTTTCTAGATCAGCTCATTTAAGTTTTTTACGAGCAATTCAACTTATGGAGCGAAGCGCCCGTACAGCGACACTTTATTGACTTCTTCCTGTTCGCAGAACTCTGCGAGTTGTTAACTGATTTTGATGATTTTTTTAATGTTTTTCAAATGGCCAGGAGAGGGTTCTGACGAAGCCCAAATTTAAAATTAGTCACAAATTTATTTTGTCTACAGATTTTGATGAACTTTTTTTTAATATTTTTAAATTGACAGGAGCGGGTTCTGACGAAGCCAAAATACAATATTTATCAAAAATTAAAATTGTCACAATTTTTGTCACATAGTGCATTTGTCGATCTATGATCTACAGCGATAAGCTCATAAACTGCTAACGCTCATGATACACGATTGCATGGCCGATGTTTGGAATCTGACTGTCTGACTATGTCCTGTGCTTATGAAAGGTGATCCAAATATGTGCACCAACTACCGCAGAATCAGTCTTTGCAATTATGAAACTGCAATGGATTGTTTGATACGACAGAAACTATAAGATGCCATAGCTGAGTTTAGTATCCCATTAATGCTGGCTAATACTTATCGATGACATGACGGCCAAAATCTGACAGATACATTTTTTTATTAAAACAGGCTTCTGACAGAGCAATATTCCTTCATGTGGTCCCTATAGAAGATTATTTAGTTAAAAGTCATTGGAATGTTACTGCGGCCTTTTCATGCATTGAAACGAAGAATATCTGTTGTTCCTGCCAATTTAAAGGATAAGATGTGTAATATTAAGATAAGATCATTCAGTAAAATATCATTTGAATGTTACTGCGACCTTTTCATGCATTGAAATTAAGAATGTCTGTTGTTCCTGCCAATTTAAAGAAGAAGATGTGTAAGAATTTGCATTTTCAGTGGAACGCTATCCATTAGTTGATCAAAAACTGAGAGGTTCCTATTTGCAGAAATTTAAAGCGGCCATACAACTGTTTTAATCTCTGAAAGGCAATACTTGTAGTCTACACTGGGCCCTGAAGCTAAAACCGCAATTACTCACAAAAAAGCGAGCAGTGTTTTGTTTGTATAATTTGTTTTTTGTATAATTTTCTAATATCGATCTGCAATTTCATATGTTACTACAGGATAAACTGTAATCGTAAGATATTTTACTGCTTTTCAATATGATGACTTCTTAAATCCAACCAATGTTGGACAAAATCACAAAGATTTTTAACCTTGGTCAACGTATTTTATTCAGACACAAATTGGTTTGGATTAAGCCATGTTAAGGCACATTCAATTGGCAAATGTTGTTGTTGTTGTTATTCTTTTTCTCCATGACCTCGTAACATGCTTATGCAGTTTTTTACATGCATCAGAACTTATTGAAATCAAAAACACAAAAACTCAAATCTATAAGAACTATTGACAAATTTATGCAATATTAAGATTTGTCCCTCACTCTCTCTCTCCCTCTCTCTCCGCCAGTCGCTAAGCTACATGATACATAATTTATCAATTAGAATTTTCTGCAGCTGTTACGATGCTTAAGTATTTCCAGCGAGTTACCACAAGAGATAGATCACACCTTAAATGTTCTCAGCGCAAACGACTTACGCATGCAGACCACTCACTCAGTCGTCGTCGTCGTCTACACGCACCGTGTATTTCACTGCAGTCAATCCGAGTGACATACATTCACTTGTTACCCGTAAGTTGGAAAACGGCGAGCATTAAATGTGTTACAAGTTTAGTAGATAAAGATTTTAAGCTTTTTGGCGTTATCCATGAGAAACGCACGCTTAAGCACACAGATTCAGAGCGAACCAATTGGGGGAGCACTTAGAGGGAAAAATATTTTTAAAAAATCTATAAAAGATGTAGGACTATGATTATCGTCTATATATTCACTAAATTTGTTCATAAATTATTTAAAAAAAAATATTTTATTCATTTATACATTTATTTTATACAGAGTGGACCGAAAGTCCGTTTACATTTGAATGGGCAGCTGTGACACACATGGCGGTTTGGGGCAAAGATTTTACAAGAAGCAGGAAAAGAATTCTGTGCTGTTGAGCACATTACAACATACGGCATAGTAATGAAGTTCCGTCGCCGTAATTGTTTAGAAAATGGTTGCAGAAGTTGGAGGAGATAGATCTACATATATACCACATATGTAAAGCAGAAGATAGATCTACATATATACCACCTACATATGTAAAGGTATCACTATTTTCTTAGCTGATTTTACATGGAATTACTAGTGCATCACAATGCTACTCCCATCTACTGTTAATCATTAGCTGCCGCTTGGTCACACCTGCATTGGCTTAAATCATTTTCGGTTCTCTGCCGCACTTTAGGTGAGATCAGTTGACTTTGTGACTTTACGCACTATACTGCATACAGCTAAAGAGGACGACGTTTAGTGGCCCAGTGTGTTCGCAGACGGGTATTTAGAGTCATTAAATGTGTCTGGGTTCTGGTTTGATTCTTGGGTTTCTCCATTTCTGGCCACTTTAGCAACAGGTTTGTTTTTTTTAGGCACTTTTTGTTCTAAGAACTCATTCTCATGATCACGGCACAGCCAAAAAGCAAAAACTGAAAGCAACACGTCAATTGTATGACTCATTCTTATGGTGATTGTGCCAATTCTATGTGATACTCGTACTTACGCTGGACTGACTGATGTTCACGTTGCATCAACGACGGACGGGCAACGTTAAGATTTAGATTAAGTCGTACTATCGTTCAATGAAGTGATTTAGTTCAAATCAGTTGATTTGTTTGTTTCTTTTTTTCAACGGAAGTTTTAGATTAAAATATCAAGATTAAGATTGATAACTTTCTGAGAGTATTTGGTGTTGTGCACTTGCTATGTGTGATCAGTGTGAGCTCTGTGAAGTGTGAGATTCTAACAGATTTGCGGCTCTGAACCACGACAGACGGGTTAAGTGTTTGTGAATCTGTGAGATAAAACTATGAAATAGTTAACAAGTAGCGGCATTTTTAGTATATGCTAAAATTTGATGTGGTAATTTAAAGATTAGACTATAATTAAGTACCAGAATAAGCGAATACGTAATAGTAAGATGTCTTTTTGAGATTTAGATTGGGGGATACACGCTAGCTATCGATATGGTAAGCGATAATAAAGTACACTTTGGAACGATTAATTGTTATAAAGTAATTATTTAATTTGCATTTTATCAGTTGCGAAACAAGGGCAAACACTTTTATATATTAACTAAACATTTCGGTAACTACAAACTGCACCAAAACTCTTTTTACATCAAATTATGTTAACAAATTAAACCAATGAGAAAAAAACTGTTTATCAAGATATACATATAAAAAAAAGCAAAAATTACTTCTACCTACCACTTGAAGTTAGGTGTGTATTTACAAGCAATATGAGTGAGTGACTACCACAGCGAACCAATTAAGGACCAGCATTTGAGTATATGTACCTGGAATGTGAGAACACTGTATAGACCAGGTGCCTCCATCCAACTGGCGGAAGTCCTCGAAGAATACAAGGCTGACATAACCGCTTTACAGGAATTCCGGTGGACGGGACACGGGTGCTCGCGCATGAAGACATGCGACATCTACTAAAGTGATCATGGGGACAAGCACGAGTTTAAATGTGGATTTGTGGTTCGCAAGAGATTGCGATACCCAGTCTCACGGTTCAACCCGGTGTGTAAACAAATAGCCACCATAAGAGTCAAGGTAAAGTTTTTCCACATAACACTTATATGCGCCCATGCTCCGACAGAAGAAAAAAACGATGGGGACAAAGACGAGTTCTACGAGAGCATAGAAAAAGTAGACGACCGTAGCCCGAGACATGACATCAAAATTGTACAACAAAAAAAAAAAAATAATTTCCCTTTACATCCCATGAATGAGATATGAGATAGCTTTTCGCGTTGTTGTGAATAAACACGCTTTCTATTTTAGATTCACAACAAGCGGCACCTACTTGTTTATGGAAGAATGCGAACGTCACTGTTTGAGAAGCTTTTACTAGACATGACGATTGACTCGACACTTATACTGCGAAGTTGCTGTCAACAACATTAAATTAAAATAAATCTTTTGTTTTTAGATGACTGGAGCCAGGAGTTGAACCTGTGATCTCCCGCATGATAGTCGCGTTTTCTAACCATCATGCCCCGGCCGATCCCATCAAAATTGTACTATGCGATTTTAATGTTAAAATAGGCAGGGAAACCGCATTTGAGCCTACCATCGGAAAATTCAGTCTGCACACCGAAACGTCGAACAATGGCATCAGACTGATTGATTTCTCTGCGGCAAGAAATATGGTAGTTAGCAGCACTAGATTTGACCATAAAAATATTCATAAGGCAACATGGTTATCTCCAGATCAATTGACGAGGAATCAGATTGATCATGTGGTAGTCGATGGACGGTACGCATCGCGTGTTCTGGACGTACGAGTGATTAGGGGTGCGAACATTGACTCCGATCACTTCCTTACCGCAGTTAAGGTACGCACAAGGCTAAGCATGGCGAAAAACGTACGTAACCAGGCACAACGAAAGCTGGACATCGGTAAACTGCGGACCACAGAGGTAGCAAACGCTTACTCCAACCACCTAACTCAACTGCTGCGGAATGCTCCAACCGCTGACAATATAACCTCGCAGTGGCAAAATATAGCCGACTCCTTAGAACGGGCTGCGAGAAGCGTACTTGGGTACTCAAAGCCGTCTCAAGAAGATGCCTGGTACGATGATGAATGTCGCACTGCCACGAGAGAGACGGTTGCTGCATACAGGGCGAAACTGCAGCCAATGGCAACTCGAGCTGTTCGTGAACGGCACAGGGAGAAGAGACGACAGGCAACTCGTCTTTTTAGAAGAAAAAAGAAGGAGCTGAAGAAGAGGCAGGATGAGTGCACTGAGTTGCTCCGAAGTAGAGGGGAAGCCCGAAAATTCTACAAGAGAGTGAAAGCGAGAATGCGTGGAACAGGGTTGCCCTCCTGCAAGGACAGCGATGGTCAGCTAGTGACGGACCCGGATAACGTTCTGAAGATATGGATAGATCACTTTAGAAATTTATTGGATACTGACACCACTCCAGAAGACCCCGCTCCAATCCATGACGATGGTATTAACTGTCCACCTCCGAGCCAGAGCGAGATACGTATGGCCATCTCCCGCCTTAAAAACAACAAAGCTGCTGGAGCCGATGGTCTCCCTGCTGAATTGTTTAAGGCTGGCGGGGAGCAGCTGATTAGGAGCATGCATCAGCTCATGGAGAACATCTGGCAAGAGGAGAGCATGCCCGGGGATTGGAGTCTCAGTCTGTTATGCCCCATATACAAGAAAGGAGATCGTAGTGAATGTAAGAACTACCGTGGAATAAGCCTATTACCAATTGCGTACAAGGTCCTTTCAAGCATATTGTGTGAACGTCTAAAGCCAATTGTAGAAAAACTAATTGGACCATATCAGTGCGGCTTTAGACCTGGCAAATCTACGACGGATCAAATATTCACCTTACGACAAATCCTGGAAAAAACCCATGAAAAGCAGATCGACACCTACCACCTCTTTGTCGACTACAAAGCTGCCTTCGACTCTCCGATAAGGAATAGGCTTTATGAGGCCATGTCTGAGTTTGGTATTCCTGCAAAGCTGATTCGACTTTGCAAATGTACCTTAGACAACACCAAATCCTCCGTTAAGATTGGTAAGGATCAATCTGAACCATTCAACACGGAAAGAGGTCTCAGGCAGGGCGATAGCCTGTCCTGTACACTATTTAATATAGTTATGGAGAAGGTGATGAGAAAGGCTGGTGTCAACATGTCTGGCACCATATTCCACAAGAGCCACATGCCACTAGCCTATGCCGATGATATAGACATCATTGGCCGAAATCTGCGGGATGTTATTGCAGTTTTCTCATCACTAGAAAAGGACTCAGCAAAAATGAGTGTAGCGGTTAACGAAGACACAAATGGTTTCGACGAACAAAGAGTCCTCTCGTTGTGGACGCACCGTCAACGTTGAAAATTATTGTTTTAAGAAAGTAGATGAGTTTACCGGCCTCGGATCTTTAGTCAACAAAAAAAAAATAATGTCAGCCAAGAAATCAAGCGGAGAATAGTGCTCGAGAATAGATGTTTTTACGGACTTCGACAGCACTTTCGTAATACCATCTTATCTCGGGATACTAAGAAACAGCTATACCAAGTGTTAATTTTACCCGTTCTGTTGTATGCTGCCGAATCATGGGTGCTTACTACAACGGATATATATACAAAACCTGGGAGTATTCGAGAGAAAAGTTCTTCGAAAAATATATGGACCTATCTGTGTCGACGACGAGTTTCGCCATCGGATGAACCATGAGATGTATGAGCTTTACCACGACATCGACATAGCTAAGAGAGTCAGAATCCAACAACTTCGATGGCTGGGATATGTCGCCAGGATGGATGTAAATAATTTCACCGAGAATGGTGTATAAAGGCGAACCTAAAGGACGTCGCAAAGCAGGGAGACCCAAACTTCGTTGGAAGAACCAAGTGGTAGGCGACGTGTCACCATCTGGTAGGACTAACTGGAGAACACACGCAGAAGACCGATGCGTGTGAAATTGATTATTACTTCAGGCCTCAAATTTATGAACCACGTTCGTAAGTTGTAATTGACCACTTAAATAAGTAAGTAAGGTTATTTTGTATGGCAGGTACGAGAAGGGGTCAGTCGATGTAGTCCATATGCAATCCACAGTCAAATTTTCGTAAGCTTACATCTATCGCTAAATATGACAGATTTCAGTGTACTTCGAAAAAAGATACGTACATAGAACTATGAGGGTGAATTCGGTCATTTGTATGGGAGGTACCAGAAGGGGCGTGGCAAAGGTTTAGGTATTTTAAGGATTTGCCTACTATTACAAAATAATTAAACTTACCAAATTAAAATATCCTCCACTTAGCCTGGAAATTATGGAAGAAATATTAGTTTTCCTAAAATAGGTCATTTTGTATGGGAGGTACAAGAAGGGGTCAGTCGATAAAGACCATATTAATTCGTGAGTCAACTTTTCATAAGCGTAAATCTTTCGCAAAATATGGCTGAATTTAGGCAACCCGACTTACATATACCCTTACCCTCAGTAAACCATAAAATTTTCTATCATATTGATATTTTTAATCGATTTCTATAGTGGACGGAGTGGTACATTTGTATGGGAGGTACCAGAAGGGGCGAGGCAAGACTTCCAATCTTTTTCTCCAAAACTTTTACCTATTATAGCTTAACAAATAACAGAATTTGGACACGATCACGTTGGGTGTAGTGATATTATTACTCCATCACTAAAGTGGGTGGAATGGTACATTTCCATGGGATGCACCAGAAGGGGCGTGTCTAGACTTCCAGATTTATCTCCAAAATTTTATCCTGTTATAGGTTTACTAAATTGATATTATTACTCATTTTCTAAAGTGGGCTGAATGTTGTATTTGTATGGAAGGTACCAGAAGGGGCGGGCCATGTAGACCATTTGCAATTCCGTAAGTAGTTTTGGGGAAATATTAACTAGTGCAAAATTTCAAAACATTTGGTTGCGTCTTTCGAAAGTTATCGCCATCCAGACAGACAGACGGAGAGATGGACATGGCTCAAACGACTTAAAAAGTCATGAATCGAATTTTGTTCAAAGAAACCTAGGGTCTAAAGTCTCCTCCAATGCTTTACACTTTTTCTCGTATCAAATGATATATACCCTCATCCCTAAGGGTGATGGTATACAAATTTCGCGTGTCACCTTTGATAGCCTGTTTACCTCCTCAGCTCATGCCATTGCAATTACCCGCAAATTGCGAAGTATAAACAGGGTCCTCAAAGCGCTAGCCAACAGTACTTGGGGTATGGACAAAGAAACATTGTTGGCTACCTATAATACAATAGGTCTGTCAGTGGTCAACTATGAAGCTCACGTGTGTCCTTCTTCGCTGAGCGATGAGAAGGAGCTATCCCAAATTTAACATCATACAGTTGGATTATCCCCCGAGGCATGTCAGGAAGGACCAACGTGTATACGAGGAGAACATACGAAATTTTGTGCAGGTTCCTTTGGATCGTAACTCGTATGCAGGAGCTTTGAACGACATACATTTACACGCTATCAATATCGTTATTTCAGGTTACCGCATGAATGTTGTACTTAGATGGGGATGAAGCAACAGGTCCCGCATTGACCGTGCAGTCCCTTGCCGCCCTGTAGTCAAGGTCCCATGATGCCTACCACTTACATATTATGCTGTCCAGCCCACCCAACTTCACTCAGCTCAATGGACTTATGGACTAATCCAGTGACAGTAGCCCAATTTTTAGACTTGGGCCTCAACGAAGAACCCCCGGATTAAAACAAAATCAACATGCATTACTGCATTACTGTAAATTCCGCATAATTTTACAGTAATATAGTATTACATATTGTTTTTGTAACAACTTGAGCAATGCAATTTTAATCCGGGGGTTCTTCGTTGAGGCCCAAGTCTAAAAATTGGGCTACTGTTTATGTATTTGATTATTTACTTTTTAGTTACCAAGTATGCAGTTTATGTTTAAAATTCACTTTCGTTGCGGAAATCTTTCCGTTAACAACGCACAAATCTATCTTGTTTTCCAAAAAAAAAGAGGTCATGAAACTATGTAGGAAATCTCCTCAATAGTCAAATATGGCAAATAATCAGGAAAAAGAAAATTTTTCGAACCAGTTCGATTTTACTTATTTCGGTTGTTTGTCAGAGGCTTGACAACAACAACACGACAAAAATATAAATAAAAACATTTATGAATATAGCCATAGGCCACCGCCAGTGTGCGCTCTAAACCAGCTGAGCAAATTAATTTAGTTATCATACAAAAAAAGAGTGCTGGCGAAAGGGTGCTGTCTGTGTGTGATAGGAAGTGAATGACATTTTTGAAATAAGTGAATAATAGACGCAGCACGTCTAGTATGAAAGAAAGTATGATATGATACCGACGCTTTTTATAATCAGGGTGATGTTAATAATTATGTTGGTACACACTTATTTGTTTCGTTGATCTAAATCGAATAAGATGATATATTATCTTTACTTACACTGCAAGATCTTGGGACTCAATTCTAAGAATTGCATGTGAAAGTAGCCCCAAAAAGAAGAAGTTCTGCAGCAGTCGTTTTGTCAAGTTACATGCCACAAGTGTAAATTGAGTCCTAAAACAACGTGTTGAAAAATGTTGTACTGTGTAATATAATGAAGACGAAATTATTGTTAGTTTGTATGTAGAAGGTTATCTTCTAAACTAGGGACAGTTATTATGTTAGATATACATACGTGGATAAACAGAATTGTGTATTTCAGATCAAACTTTTTGATCACCTCAATAACTAACAGAAAACCCCTTTCTAAATAGAATGGTATGTGATTTTGTGTTGTGCGAACCACTACTACTAGTTATAGTTTAATAGCCTCGTATCTAAATCATATATTTATCGCATAACTTAACTCTGATTTCTCATCACTCCCCCAAATCAGTCCACCCTGTGCCTGTGCAATGTCTCAGATAATAAACTATTTAATAATAATAAAAAAAAAAATCCACAATAAATTTTAAATAACACTTCACAAAAATTTCAAAGACCACTAACAGCAACTAAAGAAAAAAAAACTACTAAGAAAATAATAGTACATACTGCCCAGCGTGAGGCAAAGCAACTTATTGACCAAAAATGCATTTCTTGTCCACATTGATACGGCGAAGACGCAGTGCCAAATAGCCAGACCCAGTCAGAGTGCTAGTTTCGTTTCGTTTTGTGTGTGTGCTTACTACGAGTTATAGCACTTTCCATTTCAACAACAAAGAAAGCCTATGGGGGCTATGGACCACAAAAACGAAACAAAAAAGTCAGCCAATAAACCAACTAAATATGATTTCAACTTCACGCTCTGGCAACACGCTTCGCTCAATGCGTTACCAGTTTGCACATTTGGGTTTAGTTTTGTTTGTCTATTATTTTTTTGCTGTTGTTGTGAGTTTTTATTGCTTTGCTTGGTTGGTGTTGCTTGCAACATACTGACTATGTCGTTGGTTGGCTGAGTGCGCTTGCAACACTCGGTGAATTGCCGCTACAATAACGCACTTCGTTGGCAACGCGTTGATATATAATGTGGCATCGGTAATTTCGTGCAATAAGATAAATAATTTTTTATTTGGAAAATGGCCATACAGATAAAGTCTAGCTGGATGAGAAGGTTGTCACCGACTGCAAAGCATAGTATTTACTCCGTTTCAATTATGATGTGATTTTGATTTATACAAATTGTTTTCCGTAAAGGGTCTAAAAAGCGTTGACGCTCAACACAGTACAACACATGATTTCGGGACTCAACTCTGAGAATCGTAAGTGAAAGTAGCCTCAAAAATAAGAACTTCTGCGTCATTCATTTTGTCAAGGTGGCTGCATTAATAATTTAGTGGCCATACGAATTTGTTTACCGCAAGGTGGATTTTAAGCACTTTTTCTACATTTTAACAATGTTATATCTCTGTATACCACATGGAATATCGCTTTTGTGTCCACAGCTAAGTTTAAGATATTGAATAGGTACCATGAAATTGTACTTATTGGTACCATAAATTGTACAGTTTGGTATAATAAATTTTACTTTTTACGTTACAATAAATTGTATTTCTTGGATCCACAAATTGTAGTTTGTGGTACCATAATTTGTTCTTTTTGTTACAACAAATTGTATTTCTTGGAACTACAAATTGTAGTTTGTGGTACCATAAATTGTACTTTTTGGTATTCAATATGTACAATCTGGCTGCAGACACAATAGAGATATTCCGTACGATATACTGTATTAATATACAGAAAAATTCCATCTTGTGCAAAAAATTTGTTTGGCCATTAAATTACACAGTACAACACATGATTTTGGGACTCAATACTGAGAACTGCACGTGAAAGTAGCCCCAAAAAGAAGAAGTTCTGCATCATTCGTTTTGTCAAGTTACATGCCATAATAATTTAATATCGATTTGAAGTTAGTAAGTACCGTGTAGGGGAATTTGTCACGTTTTAGGCTCTTTTGTTTGAAATAACATAAATATTATATGGTGGTGTATGATTATCATAAGTAATATTCCACGTAAATCATACGCCATGGAGTACAACAATTTTATTGTAATTGCTACAAAATAACTTATTTACTTAAGTGGCCCATTACAACTTACGAACGTGGTTCATAAATTTAAAGCCTGAAGTATTAAAGAATTCCACACGCTTTGGTCTTATGCGTGTGTTTTCCAGTTAGTCCTACTATATGGTGGCACGTCGCCAACCACTTGGTCCTTCCAACGAAGTTTGGGTCTCCCAGCTCTGCGGCGTCCTTTAGGTTCGGCTTCAAACACCTTTTTCGTTGTAGCATTTACATTTATCCTGGCAACATGTCCCAGCCATCGTAGTCGTTGCATTGCGATTCTTCGAGCTACGTCGATGTCGTGGTAAGGCTCTTACAGCCCATGGTTCATCCGATGGCGAAACTTGCCGTCGACACAGATAGGTCCATATATTTTTCGGAGTACTTTTCTCTCGAATACTCCCAGGTTTTGTATGTCCGTTGTCGTAAGCACACATGATTCGGCAGCATACAACAGAAGTTTACCCCTTCTGTTAGCACCTTGTATGGCCCTGCCGAAGTCCGTAATAACACCTATTGGCGAGCACTATTCTTGATTTCTAGGCTGACATTATTTTCCTTATTGACGGAAGATCTAAGGTAGGTAAATTCATCTACTACCTCAAAATAATAATTGTCAACGTTCACAGTGCGTCCCCATCGAGTTGTCCTCGTTGTCGGCTAAAACCACTTTTGCTGACTCCTTTTCTAGTGATGAGAAAACTGCAGTAACATCCCACAGATTTCGGACAATGATGTCTCTATCATCGGCATAGGCTAATAGCATGTGGCTCTTGTGGAATATGGTGCCAGATATGTTGACACAAGCCTTTCTCATCACCTTCTCCATAACTATATTAAATAGTGTACAGGACAGGTTATCGCCCTCTTTCCGTGTTGCATGGTTCAGACTGATCTATACCATTCTTAACCGAGGATTTGGTGTTTTCCAAGGTACATCTGCAAAGTCGAATTAGTTTTGCAGGAAGACCAAACTCAGATATTGCCTCATATAGCCTATTCCTTATCGGAGAGTCGAAGGCATTTTTGTAGTAGATTAGGAGGTGGTAGGAGTCGATGTGCTTTTCATGAGTTTTTTTAGGATTTTTCTTCAGGTGAATATTTGATCCATCGGAGATTTAGCAGCTCTCAACCGCACTAATATGGTCCAATTAGTTTTTCTACAATAGGCTTAAGACGTTCACACCCTATGCTTAAAGGGACCTTGTTGGCATTTGGTAATTCCAGGGTAATTCTTACATTCATTACGATTTCCTTTCTTGTATATGGGATATAACTGACTGGGACTTCAAGGCATGCTCTCTTCTAGCCAGATGTTCTCCATGAGTTGATGCATGCTCTTAAACAGCTCCTCCCCGCCAGCTGTAAACAATTCAGCAAGGAGACCATCGGCTACAGCATTTGTGTTGTTTTTAAGCCGGGAGATTGCCACACATATCTCGCTCTGGCTCGTAGGTAGACAGTTAATACCATCGTCATGGATTGGACCGGGGTCTTCTGGAGTGGTGTCCGTATCTTGTAAATTTCTGAAATGATCTCTCCATTTCTGCAGTACGTTATCCGGGTCCGTCACTAGCTGGCCATCGCTGTCCTTGCAGAAGGGCAAACCTGTTTCACGGATTCTCGCCTTAACTCTCTGGAGAAATTTGTGGGCTTCCCCTCTACTTCGGAGCACCTCTGTGCACTCATCCTGCCTCTTCTTAAGCTTGTTCCTTTTTCGTCTAAAAAGACGAGTTGTCTTTCGTCTCTTCTACCTGTGCCGTTCACGAATAGCGCGCGTTGCCATTGGCTGTCTTTTGTCAGTGCGACATTCATCATCGTACCAGGAATCGTCTTAAAACGGTTGAGTACTTAAGTACGCTTCTCGCAGTCCGTTCTATGGAGTCGGCTATATATTGCCACTGCGAGGTTATATCATCAGGGGTTGGAGCATTCCGTGGCAGTTGAGTTAGATGGTTGGAGTAGGCGTCCGCTACCTCTGTGGTTTGCAGTTTACCGATGTTCTGCTATCGTTGTGCCTGGTTACGTAAATTTTTCGCCATGCTTAAAATAGCCTAAAACGTGACAATTTCCCCTTTACGATACTTACTAACTTGAAATCGATGTTAAATTATTATGGCATGTAACTGGACAAATCGAATGATGCAGAACTTCTTTTATTTGGGGCTACTTTCATGTGCAGTTCTCAGAATTGAGTGGCAAATCAATCAGCTGAAAAATGTTGTGCTGTGTTATTAATGTAGCCAACTTGACAAAACGAATGATGCAGAAGTTCTTATTTTTAGGGCAACTTTCACATGTAATTTTCAAAGGTGAGTCCTGAATCAATGATCTGAAAAATTTTGGACTGTGTAAGTAATGTTATCTATATCATTTGGTTGTACCTAGTGAACTAATTGGATTTTATATGAGAAAGAGGAGTACAGACGTAAATTTTTTTTTATCTTTTTGCATAGAAAAAAACACGATCATTCTAAAAATCCAGTCATCGAAATTTTTGCTTAGTACAATACCAAGTCACCAAAGCAATCCATTACAAACACTGCTTCAACTGTAACAATTCCCAATGTAGCACCATAAAATACATATAAAATCGCAATATTTCACTATAACGTCTTCCCGCAATTGCCCCATGATGCGCTCCTCACTGACTCTAAGGTGCAGAGTTGTGAAATGTAAAATGTGCCTGTGTCTCCCCCGTCGGCCCCGTCCACTAGCCAAACAAATGGCGAATTTTATAATTTTATGCATAAAGTACTCGTAAACATTTTCCAACGCCACAAACGGTATCCCCACAAATTCAAGACGCACACAAATAAATGCTAAAATGCAACAAAAGGTGCGGAGCGGCATAATATTAAAGATGGTTTTTGTTCATGCGAGAAAACATAACAAATGTCATAAAATTAATTTTATTTAAGCAACAAAAAAAAAACAACCCAACACCATGTGGCTCAGGCTGATGATGATCATCATGCTGACGTTGGGGCCATATAGATAATCAACATAATAATAATAACAAGAAATTGCGTATATCCGAGTCCTACTTTTTAAATTCTGTTTGGTTTGGAAATTGTGTCAAGATTTGTTTTGGTTGTTTCTCTGTTGTTTTTTGTTGTTATTTGGTTCTTTATTAATATACAACATTGATAAATAAAAAATATCACAAAACATTTTAACAAATGTAGGTATTCATAATATCAACAACAGAACAAAAAAAATTTAATTTGCAAGCCGAAAAAAAGGCAAATTGCCAAAGATATACAAAGAGAACAATTCCACAGTGTCTCTTGTATTGAATGGGCTTGAAAAGAACCATCAGCAGACAATGCTGGCGATAGCTGGAGTTTATTGGACTGAGCATCAGAACATCGCACACACAGCCATCAACGTTTATACATAGGCGATATATAATGGATTAAAAGTAATCACCACAATACGGTTATATCCCAATTTTTAGGTCATCGCTTTCAATTTTGGTGTTCTGGCCAACATTTGTATAAGAATAAAACTCAATTTGTTTGTTTATTTGGGATGTGGTTATAGAGTTGGTTATTGTAATCTGTGTCGTAGTGTTTTTTTTTTATGTTAAAGTAGATGCGAAACAGTAGTCGATTGTTTCTCGGGGCTAATCACAAGGTAAGCATTTGTCATTAATTGTAAAAACGTATTTAAAAGATGAAACATAAAAAAATGTTTGATTTAAATCATCGCTACGCTTTCGCTGAATCCATGAGTTATTCTATAAATATGGTGAACAGCCAAACTAGAAGATATTTGTTACATATTTGCACGCTTAATGGTTATTGTTAATACTCACACTCTCTTAAGAATTGCTATCTATATCTATACTAGTGGGTCCGGCAATGCTTCGCTATTGCATATTAACTTGTAATATATTTCACATTTAGGTCTACAAAGTACTTTAAAACGGTACTTAGGCTCGTCAATAATATGTTGTGTTTATTAACTTATGTAACTAATTTCAAGTAACTTCTTAAAATGGAAGTTGACTAATTAAGTTTTATTGTTGTAAATTCTAAATATGATAGGCTTTATGACGATAGTAAAAAGTTCATCATCAAAGTCATATATATAGTTGCGGCATGTAGATTAAGTTTTGTCTGTATGTAGGGAGAAAAAACACTTCTTTCACATATCGGAAATAGAAATTCCTCTAAAGATCAAAATTCAATTTTTATATTTATCTGTAGTAGCGGGAACCGTCTGTATACTAACTATGTCTTTGGGCGTAAAAATCACTTTTGTTATGCCTTCTCCTCCTATTGGCCGCAAAAGAAAATTTCGTTTGACGCTTTATGCCTTTAGCAAAAAAACCTTCTAATTAAAAAATACATATCTGTAAAGTAAATTAAAAACAAATCACTGTTTAAGTCTGCGCAGCTACCATGATGGTGTACGGACCACTATTTGATACAGTTAAAAAGTTAATTATTGAAGTGCGGGGGCACTTTTTACTTATTACGTTCCACATAGCCTGTTCATTTTGATGTCGAAAAAAACGTGACAATCGTATACCAATATCGGAATCTACGATGAATTCTTAGAAAATTTCACTAAGAAACAATATGTATAAAATCAATTTCTAGTTCGCGCTGAGAAGCATGAAGATTTCAGGTAACCATATTTTTTTAACAACGATCAACTATTGAAACCTTCAGACCTATGGGCCCCGGCTCTAATTTGTACCTACTATTCCGATGCTTGGAGACCAAGACGAAGAGAATGGTATATTTTTGACATTGTTTTCTGTATGCCAACACTCAGAGGCCATAACTTTTTAACCAATACAGTATTTACCGCTTATATGCACGCCGGTTATAAGCATTTATCGTTTATATGCAGCCGAACTTGAACAATCTTCCTTTTGTATATAAAATACACGCAATATTTTTTAATATATGCATTTCGCCTATATGCATTTCTCGCATTTATGCACCAAAATTATGTAGGATTTTGAGAAATTGCATGTAAAAAATTCTCATATATGCACTGTCTAAATTTCTCACCATCAATAAGGAAAATGTACGAAAATTGTTTCATCGCAATTAATTAGCAAACTGTTTCACCCCTTTTGACTCATTTGTACGTTTGCATATCTGATGTTCAATCTCTGTTTGAAATCAGCTGTCAGCTGATTTGAATTGCATTCAAATCTTAAACTTTTAACTTTAAATTATTTACTTTTTTAAATTATTAATTAAAAACCGGCTGGATTTGAGGTGAAATATAATTTTAAAGTCAAAGCACTGATCTCAAAAAAATTATAATACATATGTATAATATACTATATATTGTATATGTACATATTAATACGTATTTAATGAAATTGAATTTACAAAATTCAAATAGTTACATGCATACATATGTAAATATTGATCTCAATAAAAATGTTAAAAACACAAAACAAACTAGCAATATGCATCCATATTCTGTTTTTACAATTACATTTTACGTTTCTGAACTTCTGGTGCATGTATTACTAAATACATATGTACATAACATATTTTTTATATAAGCACCACCGATGCAACTAAGCGAGTTTTTCTACATGCACTGCAAATGCATATAACCGAGTTTTGGTAAATGCATTTCCCGCTTATAAGCACTAAAAGTCGAGCAAATTACGAAGTGCATATAAGCGGTAAATACTGTACATTGATTTGCTTCTGTAATACTTCACTTAGTTTGTTGAGAAGTCAGTTTTACACAGAAGTTTACGGTTTGTGTTCATTAAAAAAAACAAAAAAAATCCCTATCTGAAATCTTCCTGCTTCCCAGCGCGAGCTAGGAATTGATTTTAGACACAAATTTTATTGGTGAAATTTTCTAACAATTCATCGTAGATTCCGATTTTCGTTACGATTTTTGCGAATAAAAAAATTCACCCACCTTACTATTCATATCTCTGGGCGAACTGCAAAATACTGTGGAATTTTGACAGTTATAACTACTTATTTAAAAGGGTGTAGCACAGCCCACTTCCACCCTGACTGTAATTCATACTGCAACAATAACATATGTACCAAATCTCATCTTCATACCTATGATAGTTCATGAGATATAGCGCTTTCGATTTTCAAGATGTATGGGCGGTGCCACGCTCCTTTATCGAATCACAATCAAGTACAGCCAGAGACTAGCAACAGGTCAACAATACCACTTGTTAAAAAATTTCGTATCAATCGGTCTATTAGAAAAGCCGTCAGAACGATTTTCGAAAAGGGGCGTGGCACCGCCCACTTCCACCTTGGCTGAAATTAATACTGCTTCAACAACATATATACCAAATGTCATCTTCATACCTTTGGTAGTTCATGAGGTACAGCACTTTTGATTTTCAAGTTGTATGGGCGGTGCCACGTCCCTTTGTCCAATTGGACCGAATAGTAAATCTAAACCACCCGGGGCGCCACCTAAACGCATACAAAAAAATTTATGCAAATCGGTCCAGCCGTTTAGGAGGAGTTCAGTCACAACACACTTACAGTAGAATTTTATATATAAAGATATATAAACGGCTTGGATGACTGACTGATCACTCCCCAGCCCAACTGCTAAAGCTAGGACCATGAAATTTAGAATGTAGGTTCCATTTATTATGTAGGCGCGCGCTAAGAATGTATTTTTGGAAATTCGGACAAAAAAAATGACTATATCTTTTGAACCATTATAGGTACGAAGTCGAGATTTGGTCCCTATATCGGTCGTATAAGAAAAAATACTTTGTTTGTGGAAAGTGGGCGGTGCCACACACCTTTTTTAAAAATAGTAATATTGGCCAAATAAATGGACTGATTGCAATTGAATTTTCTATGAGTGATACTGTCCATAGGGCCTCTAAAATAGGCTACAACAAATGCAAAGTTGAACTACGAAAATGTATATAGAATTGCTCCCTATATAATTTGAGAGCGGCCAGATGGGATGTTTAGAAATTCGAACGTTTAGGGGTAAATAGGCCTAATAGTAATAAAACTGATATTATCACCCAGACCAAAGAGCTAAAGCTATAAACGTACATGGGAATGCTTCCTATAGAATTAGAAGGGATACCAGTACATTTTAGTTGTGCGATACGAATGTATCTTTCGAAATTTGTACTTTTAGGGTTAAAAAGGACTAAAGTGGTACAAGCACTATGACCAATGAGATAAACCTACAGTCACATAAATGGATAGTCTTATAAATCGTTTGAATTTTGCCTGTATTGCTAAAATTCATAAAAAAATTTTTTTTAAAATAGTAATATTGGCTAAATAAATGGACTGATGGCAATTTAACTTTCTTTGTGTGATATTGTCCATAGGGCCCCTGTCATAGGCTACATGAAAACAAAATTAGATAAAGGGGCGTGGCACCGCTCATACAAACCGAAATTTCAATCGGTTTTATCTCAAGAGCCATTAGAGGTATAAAGATGAGAATTGATACATATGTTACTAGTACAAGGGGGATAACGTCTCGCTGGAAAAAGGGCGATACCACGCCCCTTTTGAAAAAATCGTTATCTGGGCAAAATAAATGAACCGATTGCAATGAAATTTTCATTGTGTAGTACTATCCATTGGGTCTCTATCATAGGCTACATGAAAACATATTATACTTAGACAAAGGGGCGTGGCACTGCACACACAAACAATCGGTCATATTTCGCGAAACATTAAAGGCATGAAGTTGAGATTTGCTACATATGCAAATGGTACATGAGGGATTACGTTTTGCTGGGAAATTGGTAGTAATTCTCTCTGTATATAGGATGATGAAGGCTGTTCCCCCTTTCGAGTAAATGTGAGCTAAGAACGAATTTTTGAAAACTAGTAATTTTATGAGGTAAAAATTATCATTAAAGGAATAAAGTTATACCATCACCCAAACCAATCGGCAAATGGTATAATCGCGAAAATATTATATGGAAAAGCTTACTATCAAATTGGATTAAAGTATTTTTTTTTTAAAATCCGATGTTTCTGTGTAAAAAATTTAAAAAAGGATAAAAATGTTATTATCGTGATAATTTATATAGGCTTGCTCCCTATGGGCTTAGAACGAAGCAAGGAGGGTTTTCGAAATTCTTATCTTTTAGGGGTAAATAGGACTGAAAAGGGATAAAACGGATAATAAACGGCTAAAGGTATAGCCTCAAAATTGAGGTGAATATTTTAGATGTGTGATGTGAAGTAATTTTTCAAATTCGTTTTTAAGTTGTAAAAATACCGAAAAAGGGATAAAACTGATGATATCACCCAGATCAAATACCTAAAGGTAGAGTTAAGAAAATGTATATAGAATCGCTCCCTATTGAATTATAGAGCCTCCAGACGGAATTTTAGACATTCGAACATTTAGGGGTATAAAGGATATAACTGGTACCATCACCCAGACCAAACGGTTAAAGCTATAATATGGGTATATGGGTATACTTCCTATAGAATTAGAGGGTGTATCAGTCAATTTTAGTTGTGCCATACGAATATATCTTTGAAGTTCGTACCTTCAGAGATAAAAAGGGACTAAAGTGGTACAATCACTCCGACCAATGGGATAAAGCTTCCCCCAAAATATATGGTGTTCGCGTTTGCATTTTACCTGTACTGCTAAAATTCATGAGAAGGTTTATTGTAAGTACGGGTGAATCAACGCGACCCGGGAAAGCTAGTTATGTATAAAATTCTCTTCTCTTATTTCCAACACACTTAACTACATTTACTCTAAAAAATATTTATTTATTTTTTGGATTTCAGGGGACCAGAATGAATAACAATATTATGTTGCAACTTTTGGATAAAATGGCTGTAGACTAAGGAAATTAAACTAAGGTAATCGGATAACAATAAATTTCTTATAATTTGTCATAATTGTTTAATAACACGTAAAAAAAATCTCTAAAACAAAAGATTAAGCATTTACTATGTATGCCCCTATTTCCAATGGCTCGTCGTATTTTTAACAAACATAAAATAAACAACAATTAAACATTTCATTTCCAATAATCATCAATTTATTTATCACTTTCATAATGTCGATGAAGAACAACAGTTGGTTTTAAAACAATAAACAAACAATATCATTTGCATATGAGTATTATTGATAACAAAACGTCATAATTTTGGGCACTAATATGGCAACAATGATACGAGCAACGAACGACCAATCAACTAATCACAATGGAATTCACAGAAATTACTAACTAATAAACAACAAAACGCCTTTGTTAATTAAAGATTTTCATTAAATGGCATTATGACGTCAAATGCGTATTTCAAACATTTACTTAGCCACAATACTATACAATACATATAAGCCATGTATTAAACATAAGATGAAATTGGGGGAAAAAAATCTAATCAATTTCAATTACGACTTGTTTGTTTAGCAAACTGCTACCAAAAAAAGTGAATGTTCATTACTTTAACCATAAACGTCGTCGGAGACTACTAATGAATTTCAACAACCGCATAAGCTAACATTTTTGGTCCGAGTAGCATAAAGTTCCGTCTCGCTATATACAATGGTTATAATATTTTCCTCTCATTGATGTTTAATAGTTTATAGTTTTATTTGTTTTAATCTTGAGTCTATTAAAAGCACGTGTTCATTATTTCTAAATTAATTGACGAGTTTTAGGTGAACTAACAACAACAACAACACCACATGTGGCCAGCACATTAACTTCAATTGAATTTAACAATTATTTTTGATTGTTGATCTGTTCGAAACGAATATGGCTCGCGAGTGCAAAATTATAATTAAATCATCCCACACTTTGTGTCGCATAAAATAAAATTTCATTTGAACCCCCATCTATGTGTGGTTTTTGTTGTTCACTTTAATAAAATTATAAAGAAATTACCGCCTAAGACTTTGCCAATTTAGGAAATTTTGCAAATGGTTGGAGGTTTTTATTATGTTATTAATAAATATCGAAAACAGTAAAAAAATATATATTTATTAAATTGTCTAACATATGGCAAGTGATGGGGTAATGAATATGTTCATTAAAGTGTGGTGCGTTTTGGAATGATTGTTATTCAAGTTAACAATGCTGGTTAATGTAAAAGGTTATAAATGTAAAATATATTTCGATATCTTATCGTTCTACTCATTTTTCCACTACACTTCTAGTCAACGACAGAGCAGATTTATTGTTTAAAGGCCTCATGGACTTAGGATTTCTTGCGTAGCACTTAATTTTCACAACACCTTATAGATAATAGTCCTATCGAGTTCCAAGTTTCGGTTGACTATGCGATTTTCGAAGACAGAGCGCAAAATATTGATTGTAGCTTTGGCTGTGTAGCAAGTAGCGCCATCCTATTGAAACCATACATTATCCTCTTCAACTTTTTCTGACAACAAATCGCATAGCATTTCGAAGAACCAGTAAGAAAGTTTCAGTCGGGCACCTTCAGTAAAACAAAAAACTTTGTATTATATTGATATTATTACTCGATTTCTAAAGTGGGCGGAGTGGTACATTTGTATGGGAGATACCAGAAGGGGCGTGTCTAGACTTCCAGATTTGTTCTCCAAAACTTTACCCTGTTATAGCTTTACTAAATAAAGAATTTGTATGGGAGGTACCATAAGAGGCGTCGCTAGACTTCCAAATTTTTCTCCAAAACTTAATCCTTTTATAACAACAAAATACAGAATTTGGGCACGATCGTGTCGAATGTATTTTTATTATTACTTCATCTCTAAAGTGGGCGGAGTTGTACATTTGTATAGGAGGTACCAGAAGGAGCGTGTCTAGACTTCCAGATTTTGTCTCCAAAATTTTATTCTGCTTGAACTTTACTAAATACAGAATTTGGGCACGATCGCGTTAGTTCTATTAATAATATTAATCGATTTCTAAAGTGGGCGGTACCAGATGTGTGTGGAAGGTACAAGATGGGGCGTGGCTAGACTTTCAGTATTTTTTCTCAAAAACTGTATCCCGCTATAGCTTTACTAAATAAAGAATTTGAGTACGATAGTGTTGGATTTATAGATATTATTACTCCATCTCTAAAGTGGGCGGAAAGGTACATTTTTATGGGAGGTACCAGAAGGGACGTGGCTAGACTTCCAATTTTTTTTCGAAAACTTTATCCTGTTTTAGCTTTACCAAGTACAGAATTTGGGTATGATCCCGTTGCGTGTATTGATATTATTACTCGATTTCTAAAGTGGGGGAATGATGTATTTGTATGGGAGGTACCAGAAGGGGCGGGGCCATGTGGCTCAGTAGCAATACCATAAGTAGTTTTGGGGAAATATTAACTGGTGCAAAATTTCATAACATTTGGTTGCGTCTTTCGAAAGTTATCGTGCGCATCAGCCGGACAGCCAGACAGACGGACATGGCCCAAACGACTTAAAAAGTGATGAATCGAATTTGGTTCAAAGAAACCTAGGGTCTAAAGTGACTCCTTCTATGTGTTACTCTTTTGGGTCGTATCAAATGATATATACCCTCATCCCTAAGGGTGATGGTATAAAAATGGGCCTATGGTGCGGCAAGCCACACCTCGTTTGGATGCATCGGCTTTTTCTAAACGATGTGTGGATTTTTCGTGGCCGACAAATATTTACACTAAGGTAGCCTCCGAGATGAAAAATAGATCCTAGGTCCTGTGGCTTGATGGCTAGAAAATGCGACAATTATGCGGATGACCTGCTTTTGAGTCCTACATTTCTTTAACTGGAGGTCCCTTCGATGTTGTCGATAACAACTTCTAAGTAGTCTAAAATCAGACGTGTTTACATCTCAGGCTGACGTTGTCAGCTTTATTGACGTAGAATTAAAATCATCAACCACTTCCAAATTCAGGCATCATCTCAAATGAGTTGTTTCTAATTTTGTTTACTCCAACAAAATAATTCTGCCTGCAATCAACGTAATGTATTCTGATTCGTTTAGAATACTAAGAAGGTTGCAGTCACAACTGGCATTATTCGATGATGATATATACAATCAGCGTATGTAACTTTCCTCATTAATACCTCTATAAGTATGTTGTCGAGATCACACAATTTGATGCCTATCCGTTAGAGTTGGTGCATGCTCGTTATCAGCTCGTTGCCATTGGTCATTTAGAGCCCGGCCTGCAGTCCGTCAGTAACGAAAGCTTTGTAAATTTTAAGCCGTGAAGTTACCGTACTGTCCTCGTTTTGGCTCCGTCACTTGTAGTGTCTTTCGGAATTAGCAGAGTACAAAAATGTTCCTTACATATTTGATGCACACTCTGCGTGTCCGTGACCTGATATCTATTTCTGTCTATACAGGTAGAAATCTCCATTCCATAACCTGCACTTGTTAGCTTTTGGTATATATTTCGGGCTTTCCCTCTATTGATATAGAGAGTGTGAAAATCTTTCCTATCTCCTCTTTTCGCTATATTGTTCTGGCACAGCACGATTTATCGTGCAGTGTTTCCAGCATCCTTTTTCCTTAGACAATACGCGATATTCCTAATCGTTCCACAACTTGTCTGAGCTTGGGTTTTCATAGCCAAGTACGGTTGTTGCGGCAGTAAACATAGAATAGACAATATCCATCTACTGTGATTCGGTTACACTAGAATGAGGGGCGTTTGTTTGCATTAATTGAGAGTGTTAATTGAAATAGGTCCGACCGTTGCATGTTGGTTAGAACACGCGACTACCATTCGGGAGATCCGAGGTTCAAATCCTGGCTCCAGTCATCTAAATAATAAAACGAAAATTATTTTTCTTTCAATGCCGGCCCTCGATGTTGTCTTCAGCAATTTCGGAGTATAAGTGTCGAGTTAATCGCCATGTCTAGAAGAAGCTTATCAAGCAGTGACGTTCGCATTCGTCGATAAACAAGAAAGTGCTGTTAGTTGTGAATCTAAAAATAGAAAGCGTGTTAATTCACAACAACGCGAGAAGCTATCAAATAACTCATTCATGGGGTGTAAAGGGAAGTTAAGTTTTTAAGTAAGTCAAGAGCGTAGCTTGGATGCAAATACTTGTTGATCCCAGTACATATTTGCACCACGCATCGTACGCACGAATTTTTACGCACATGCTGACATCTACTTCAACTCACTACCACTCTTAACTCGCTGCTTGCCGTCTTGGCGTGTACATTACTTTTTCGATCGATTGTTAAGGAATCTCCCAAAAAAATTTTAATTTTATGTCCAGACCAGCGGTTGTATTTTTCGTTTAGGCAGTGTAATGTGGAAATGGAAAAACATTGATGTGTTCGCAATTATAAAATATATCGCAGTTCTTTCGTCGTGCACATATTTGTCCCGTTAACCTCATATCCTTGATGGCGGTGATATCAGCCTTATATTTGTCGAGAACATCCCTCAGTATGTGCACGATCCATGCATGAACAACTATTACGAAAATATGTTAAAAATATTATAAAATATTAGAATTAAATGTAATTTAAATAGATTTAGTTAAAATTTTCATTATTGGACACATTTGTATAGATTTTTGACTGATTTTAATTTTATTTTGCACTTTTCTGATATGTGATATTTTAGAGAGAACTCCCCACTTACCATCTTTTCATCGATTACAAAGCTGCATTTATAGAACCAATTATAAAGCTGCATATGAAAACATCTTTTAGATGTCATGGCTGAGGTTGGTAGTAAATCGATGCTGATACGACTATGCGGAATGACACTGGCCAACAAGAAATGTTTAGTAAGGGAAGGCAAACATCTGGCAGAGTCATTTTCTACCACGCAAGGCATTAGATCACTGCTACGCATCCCATAGCCCCGCGAGGCCTATATTATTATGGTCTTTCGAAACATAGCAAAACAGGCGCCATAAGTGGGTCTGGTAATAAACGAAGACAGAGCCATAATCTTTAACTGCGAGTATCGACGTCGTATGAGCCATGAGCTGTTTAACGCCAGCGACATAGTCAAGAAGGTCCAAATAGGCCGAATGCGCTGGCAGAGGCAATTTGTGTTAATGGTTGAAAATGTTCTAGTTTGGAAAAATTCGGCAATAAAAACGTTGTGCGGCTCAGAAGGAGGCAACCAAAACAAGCTGGGTGGACCAGGTTAAAAAGATATTATGGAAGGTTGGTGTGACGAACAATCTACGGAGCGCTGAAGACCTTTTTTATATAGGTCTCAACAAAATTATACATTATTATACATATTTTTAATAAAGAAGATATTTGTATATGGATAGTCTTATCATCGAAATGTATGACTACATTTCAGCTAAACACCAAAACAATTAACAAACAATGCAATTTGTATTGTTTACCTGAGAACTTTTTGTATGTTATTAAATCCAGTCATAATGACCAATTATAGACCATGTTGATGTTTTATTATTAACGCATTGTTTCGACGCTGTGAATTTGAAAATGAATGAAATGAATTTTTTAACAAATTGATGCCATCATTGATGCTTACTTCAAATCTACTACTACGCTACAAAGCGTAAATTACTTTGTATACAAATTTTATATGAAATTAACAACAGATATTAAGAGAGAGAGCGAGAGAGAGATCTGAAACAAATAAATTAATGTATCAACCGCAAAAAACAAAAACTGAAATGACATTGAAACTTTAGCTGCTTACAGCCGAACAACACTAAGTAATGTACTAAAGTTGATTGTTTAGCTAATTATTAAGAGCTTAACTGAAGTAATTATAATAGACGATCGCAAGTTTTTATATAAAATACAGTATGATGATGTTAATATTAAATGAATATAAATTACTGCCAAACTTAATCAAGTGTCATTTGTCATACAATTAAATTTGTACATGTGTGTGTGTGCGTGTTGTACAGTAAATGTGGTGTTGAGCATGGTGACCGTGGTGACACACCTGGCATACAGATTATTAATATGTATATAGTTTAGTACTATTAATTTTGATGTTCGACAGACGAAAATTGTTTTAATAGGACTGGTTTGTTGGTTTTCCTGATGTACCACAGTCAGGACAAAATCACATTTTTATATTGTCTAGAATAGTGATAGGCATATGCCGAACGCACGTAGAAAACCATGTGCTGTGCTTGTCTGCAGTCGCACTAGTTGCGTTAACGTTGTCGTACATGGTGAAAATATTGTGATCTCCAAACAATCGTTAAATATTGTTTCTCTGCCTGTACTTGTGTGTTGAATGCGAAACAAGAGTGGGTGGTGTTGCTTTTATAACACTCAGGCAGAGACTGCCTGTTTTGGATAAAACACAACATTTGGGTACGTGTGAGTTGCCGATCTTGACTAAGTGAAAAAGTAGATTATTACGAGGCCGAAATCACAAGATCCAGCATCATAGATACACATTTTTATACCATCACCCTTAGGGATGAGGGTATATATCGTTTGATACGACCCAAAAGTGCAACACATAGAAGGAGTCACTTCAGACCCTAGGTTTCTTAGAACCAAATTCGATTCATGACTTTTTAAGTCATTTGAGCCATGTCCGTCTGTCTGGTGGCTGTCCGGCTGGTTCGCACGATAACTTTCGAAAGACGCAACCAAATGTCTTGAAATTTTTCACGAGTTAATATTTCCCCAAAACTACTTACGGTATTGCAAATGGGCTACATGGCTCCGCCCCTTCTGTTACCTCCCATACAAATACATCATTCCGCCCACTTTAGAAATCGAGTTATAATATCAATACACCCAACGGGATCGTACCCAAATTCTGTACTTAGTAAAGCTATTACAGGATAAAGTTTTGGAAAAAAATTAGAAGTCTAGCCACGCCCCTCCTGGTGCCTCCCATACAAATTCACCTTTCCGCCCACTTTAGATATGGAGTAATAATATCAATAAATCCATCGCGCTCGTACCCTAATTCTTAATTTAGTAAAGCTATAGCAGGATACAGTTTTTGAGACAAAAACTGAAGTCTACCAACGCCCCATCTGGTACTTCCCACACACATCTTGTACCGCCCACTTTAGAAATCGATTAATATTATTATTAGAACTACCAGAACTACCGCGATCGTGACCAAATTCTGTATTTAGTAAAGTTCAAGCAGGATAAAGTTTTGGAGAGAAAATCTGGAAGTCTAGACACGCCCATTCTGGTACCTCCCATACAAATGTACCTTTCCGCCCACTTGAGAGATGGAATAATAATATCAATACACTTGACACGACCGTGTCCAAATTCTGTATTTAGTAAAGCTATAACAGGATAAAGTTTTGGAGAAAAGATCTTGATGTCTAGACACGCCCCTTCTGGTACCTCCCATACAAATGTACCACGCCGCCCACTTTAGAGATGGAGTAATAATATCAATATTCTCGACACGATTGTGTCCCAATTCTGTATTTTATTATGTTATAACAGGATAAAGTTTTGGAGAAAAAATTGGAAGTCTAGCGGCGCCCCTTATGGGACCTCCCATACAAATGTACCTTTCCGCCCACTTCAGAGATGGAGTAATAATATCAATACATCCAACGCTATCGTGCCCAAACTCTGTATTTAGTAAAGCTATAACAGGATAAAGTTTTGGAGGATAAACCTAGAAGTCTAGACACGCCCCTTCTAGTACCTCCCATACAAATTTACCACTCCACCCACTTTAGAAATCGAGAAATAATATCAATATAATAGCAATTTTTTTTTATTTTACTGAGGGTGATGGTATATGTAAGTCGGGTCGCCCGACTGAAACTTTCTTACTGGTTTCATCCACATAACAATCAATGTGTGTTGGCAGCTTTTTATACAAATCATTTGCGGCCATCATGTTTAAACATAACAACAACTTTGTATCTCCAATAAAGTGCGTGAAACCCTTCACCCATACCTTCTCTTCCCCATTGTGCTGCCAACAATTTTAACAGTTTTTTTCCCTAAATCTATCGAAACAATCTGAAAACAAATTAAAAGTTTCCTGTCCAAAGTCTTGTATGGTAAATTAAAGT
The DNA here is from genome assembly GCA_964034835.1 of Muscina levida. Lineage (NCBI taxonomy): Eukaryota > Metazoa > Arthropoda > Insecta > Diptera > Muscidae > Muscina > Muscina levida. Next base: position 22,588,456 of record OZ035882.1, on the reverse strand, counting down.
TCTGCTGGTATTATCCATCAAAATGTCAGTGTAATTTAGGTAGAACATTTCCTCTAATTTTCGTTGTTGGTTTTTTTTTTCGTTTCATTTCCCCAAAAAATAGATTTCCTGTTTAGTGCAGCAACTTCAAAACATTTAACAACTCTAAACAAAAAGTGGATGGATGGGTTGGTCGGTCAGATTGTTAACGATTATTTCATGCTACCCATTTGGTTGTTGTTGTAGTTGTTGCGTTTGATGAAATGTAATTATGTTGTTGCATAGTGCGTTGGTACTCAAAGCAACAACAGACTGACTGACTGACTGACATGGACGAATTGAACGCGCGTGTACGTAGTAACTATGATAGTGTGCAACAATGTTGTTTTGTTGTTGGTGGTATTAGCTACTGACTGACGTTTGAATGGTGTGCTGCAACAACACTATAAAAAATCACCATAAAAGCATATTTCCTGTTTATAAATATATAAATTTACTAGGCAACTCCCGATTAAGTACTCTCCTCGTTTATACTTCATCGATTTTGTAGCGGACTCAAACAACAAAACATAAAAATCGAAAGAGAAAAAAATGAATTAATGAACCAATCATGCAGAACTTCATAATAGAAGTACTCGTACAATCTGAAACTCACTCAACTTTAAAGCCCAAAAGCTGGCTCGCCATACTAGTCACCGTAAAGTCGAGTAGCCTGAATATGATTAACAAAAAGAAAAAAATATATGTAGTGGCTGAAAAGTCATTGCGCATTTGTTATTAAACATTGTCTAACAATTTTATGCATTGTGACTCAACAATGAACAAGAAAAAGGAGTTGCTTCGAAAAGGTAAAGAGAAGAAACAGAAACAACAACTACCGGCAGTTGATGGTAGGTTTAGTTTAGTACCCATCTATTGATATACGAGGGGAAAGCCAAAAGTATTAGGAGTGATATCACAAGGTTTTAAGGCAATGCTAATTTACACAAACAGTTAACTAATAGCATTGTACAAAATGTTAGTAAGGTTATCTTTTCATGGATTTACCTGAAGTAATGAAAACCGCCTTGAATTGCTAAGATCATTGTGAGGATAAAAGTTCCCTCTATCAACAACATGTAGGATGGACGTATACCGCTCTGTATTTATTGTGGCAGTATGTCCTCTTTTGTGAAGGTCGGCAAACTTCTGGCAGTGTCATTTTCTAACACGCAAGACTTTAGATCACTGATAGGCATCCCATAGTCCCGTGAGGCTAAGGGACCCTTAAATCCCTTTCGTGATATCTTAATTGGTTTGATAAACCAGTTTTTTTGGCATTCCTGAAAAGTAATTGAAAATCACATGAGTGTTTTTGTCGGCGCAGCGACGATATCTTTTTTTAACGACCAAAGAGTTTGTGACTGCTTGAACGTTGACAACTATTATTTTGAAGTGATTTAATGACAAAGCTCTGTATCGAATTACAAGGATTCTACTTACCAGTCACTGTTCCTACCTGTCTTGCTTTACAGTGCAGAATTCTGGTTAATGGTACCTACGTCGTATGAACCATGAGCTGTATAAGACCGAATACGCTGGCAGAGTCAGGTTGTTTTAATGGATGAAAATGCTCCAACATGAAAAATTTTTGACAATAAAAACGATGGGCTGCTCTGAAGGGGGCAGTTAAAATCTATCTGGGTGAAGTAGGTTAAAGAGTTGTTATCCCATGTTGGTGTGACACACAATCTACGAAACGTTGAAGCCCTGTTTTTTCTACTCTTTAAACTTCATACATGTAGAATTTTGCTACATTACTTACTTACGAGATGAGCACGGCGTTCACAAGGCATAAGGACTACAGGCAGAGCTTTTTAAAGCCGGAGTTAATGAGCTCGCAACGTGCATGCACCAGCCCATAAGCACGATTGGGCTGGCGAAATGCATGCCCGGTGATTGAAATCTGAATGTTCTATCTCCTGTGCTTAAGAAAAGCAATCCAAGTGTGTGTACCAACGGGATTAACCTTTTACCCATCGCATACATGATCCTGTCTGTTATGTGAAACACTAAAGCCCATCTTAGCGACCCTGATTGGACCTTATGACAATAGCTTTAGGCTTGATAAATCCACGGCCAATCAGATATACACAATACGATAAATCCTGAAGAAAACCCAAGAAATGCAAATCGATACCTACCATTTTTTCATCGACTACAGTGCTGTATTCGACAGTCCGATACGACAGAAGTTGTTAAATGCTATGGCTGAGTTTGGTATCCCCGCGAAGCTAATACGACTTTGAGGGATGACCACTGACTGAAACGAATTCTTCAGTGAAAATAGGCAAAAATCTGACGGAGCCATTTTCTACCAAGCGAGGCTTTAGACAAGGCGATTGTCTTGCGATCTCTTTAATATCGTAATGGAAATGATCTTGAAGAAGACTGCCGTAAACAGGAATAGTAATATTTCCAACAAAAGTCACATGCTGCTCGCGGTTGCCAATGATATAGATATCATTGGCGTGGACTCCATCTGATTTCATCTGTACGGCTGCAGTCACATCCCGCAGTTCTCGGCCTAAGATATATCTTCAGCGAACGCGAGTAGCAACTGGCTTTTGTTGAATATCGTGCCACTTGTCTTTACTGCAGCTTTCCTCAATATCATCTCCATCAGTACGAGGGCTGCTATATATATTTCTGGCCTAGGCAACAATAAGTGTTGCCAGGTGCAATCTGATATTTCCATTGGAAAGGTTGACATTTTTTAGCATAACATCACTCAGAACGTGTTGTCATTTAATCGTGAATTGTTAAACTTACAGAGCTTTGAACAATTCAATTCCGTTAAAAAAATGGAATTGACACGTGAGCATTTTCGTGCGATCATTTTTCACAACTTTCGACGTGGATTATCCAGACAAGAGTGCATCGATGAACTTAAGTCTTTGTATGGTGATCAAGCACCATCATATAGCACCGTGAAAAACTGGTATAACGAATTTAATCGTGGTCGCAGTTCGCTCAACGACGAATTCCGTGAAGGTCGTCCAAAAACGTCCGTTGTGTCAGAGAACATTGATGCCGTGCGTGAACTAATAATGCAAGATCGTCATGTGACATACCGGGAGATAGAGGCATCCTTGGGCATTTCTCCCACCAGCATACATTCGATATTACATAAACACCTGACCGTAAAAAAGGTTTGTTGTCGTTGGATTCCGGCACAATTTGACAATCGCTCAAAAAAAGGCTCGTGTCGATTGGTACAAAGAAATGTTGAAAAAATACGATCGCGGTGCTTCAAAAGATGTTCATAAGATCGTCACAGGTGACGAATCTTGGATCTATGCGTATGAGCCCGAAACAAAACAACAATCGACAGTGTGGGTCTTCGAAGACGAGCCAAATCCAACGAAAGTTGTTCGTGGAAGAAGCACTTCGAAGCAAATGGTCGCTTGTTTCTTCGGCAAAACTGGTCATGTGGCGACTGTTCCGCTTGAGCAACGAAGGACGGTCAATTCTGAGTGGTACACCACAATTTGTTTGCCTGAAGTCTTCAGAGAAATTCGAAAAACAAACAAGAGAAGACGAATCATTCTTCACCATGACAACGCGAGCTCTCACACATCGGCTCAAACCAGCGCCTTTTTGACCGGCCAAAACGTCGAATTGATGGGTCATCCGCCGTACAGCCCTGACTTGGCACCCAACGACTTCTTTTTATTCCCGCACATCAAGAAAAAAATGCGTGGTCAACGATTTTCGTGCCCAGAAGATGCTGTTGAAGCGTTCAAAAACCATGTTTTGGAGGTGTCTCAATCGGTGTGGAAAAAGTGCTTCGACAATTGGTTTGAGCGCATGCAAAAGTGTATAAATCAGGCTGGAGAATACTTTGAAAAACAATAAAACAATTTTTGATGATAAATATTCGCATTTTCATTATTAGGCCAGAAATATATATAGCAGCCCTCGTATGTTGAATAGGTCAAACCATAGGCTTTCGGTTTGTGTTTGGTTTCGTCTGGTATAAAATGGCTCCCTAAGCTCATTGCCAATCTTCACTGAAGACTTCATGTTAGTCAGTGTCATTCCACAAAAGCGTATCAGCTTCACTGGAATATCAAACTCAGCCATAGATATACTGAAAGATATTGATCGCTACAGCTTCAAGTTGGAGCAAAGAGCCGTAACAAATTTCTTCCAACGGGATCTATGTTGCGCCATCAGTTTTATTTCGGACCAAGTCATTGCAGTTTCTTTGGAACATTAGGGTGAAAAAAACGAATCTAAAGTTGACCTCGGAGTCACAAATGACCAATAGACAAAATGTAGCCCCTGATTAAACGTAAAAGCGATATGCGCCTAGTTTCGATCGGATATCAAATGATGATACAGCATTTTTAATACAATTTCGGGGGTCGTAGGTTGCACGGATCCGAAAAAAGTTGATGTCCTCAAATTGTCTTCAGACAAACTACAAAACTGGGGGGAAAATAAATAATTTTTTTTTTCGCCATATAGAGCGACTCTATCTAACATGAACTCGTTACCTTAGGAGCTGGTGTATGCTCGCTATCAGCTAATCGCCGCCGGACTTGAAGAGCTCTGCCGAAAGTCCATCGGCGACAACTAAAAAAACTTAATTTCCCTTTGCACCCCATGAATGAGGTATGGGATAGCTTCTCGCGTTGTTGTGAATTAACACGCTTTCTATTTTTAGATTCACAACTAACGGCACCTACTTGTTTATCGACGAATGCGAACGTCACTGTTTGAGAAGCTCTTACTAGACACGACGATTGAATCGACGCTTAATACTGCGAAGTTGCTGTCAACAACATTCGAGGGGAGCCGACAATGAAAGAAAATTTGATTTCTTTTTTTCTTTTTTTTTAAGATGACTGGAGCCAGGTTTGAACCTGCAATCTCCCGCATGGTAGTCGCGTGTTCTAACCACTATGCCACGGCCGGTCGGCGACGACTACTTTATTATTTTTTAGCCGTGATATGTCTCTTCTTACCTCGATTCGACTTGGTGGTTGGCAATCTAAGCCCTCGTCGACAATTGGCGTAATATCTTCACGTACGCTGCCTTTAGTAATTGGTTCAAGTGTTTTCTCTATATATGCAGCACACTCTGCGTATCTGTGATATGATATCCACCCTTGATGAGATCTCAGCTTAGTAACCTTAAGCTTTTTACTTCTAAAAGATTTTTGGATTTCACCTTTATCCCTGTATCTCTGTATATACTTTCGCTTACATTCCTTCATCTGACATTTTTTTTGCCTGAATAGCTGCCTAGCCTGTCTTATTGTATACCTGTGCGGCTCTCTAACAGTTCGGGTAACAATTGGCTGTAGCGTTGCCCTTCAGGTACCACACTGTGCCTAAGACACTGTGCGACATTCTTCTTCATACTAGTATTTGCTTCATCGCCGTTTTGTATATAAAAGCACGGTTGTTCTCGCAATTGGCATGAAATGCACAATATACTGCCTTTGTGTATTGCAAACATCAGAATAGAGGCACTGTGTCGTAGTACTTGAAAGAGTTGGTTAGAGTAGGCAATGGCTATCCCTGGTGTTTGCAGCGTCGCGATGTCCAGGTTTCTTTGTGATTGGTTACGTGTATTTTTTGCTCTGCTCAAACTCATGCGCAACTAAGCTGCAATCAGGTAATGATCACGCTCACGTCCATGACTTAAACTTAAACTTAATTTCCCTTTGCACCCCATGAATGAGGTATGGGATAGCTTCTCGCGTTGTTGTGAATTAACACGCTTTCTATTTTTAGATTCACAACTAACGGCACCTACTTGTTTATCGACGAATGCGAACGTCACTGTTTTGAGAAGCTCTTACTAGACACGACGATTGAATCGACGTTTAATACTGCGAAGTTGCTGTGTGTGCATGTCGCGTGTTCTAACCACTATGCCACGGCCGGTCCCCTCACATCCATGACACTATTCCGATTAACATACGATCAATTTGATTTTGGGTGTTTTGATCGGAAATCTGTTTCCACTACGCTACGAAGCTAACTCAACTAAACCTGTTGTCGGACGTGTCGGGCTTTATAATCTCCCAGGACAGTTTAAATGTCATGGCCTGGACAGCGGTCGTATGTTTTCCCTAGGCGCTCGTAGATTATAGCTTTAAGATCATCGTCTTTATCTTCCATCTGGGCGTTAGTACAAATCAGCGGGACAAGATTTCTGAGTCACTGGCCAATTACAAATTCATATCCAATTTCGTGATTTTGGCAGTTGTGGTATATGTCCCTGTGACCGAGGTGACCAACATTAAAGGGTCACCCAGTAGACCCCATATACAGTAGAGACACTAAAGAATGCAAATCATCTGGAGAACATTTCAGCTTTAATCATGTAAAATTTAAACATACCATTTGCAATGATCACCCTAAAATTATGGAAAATATTTGACTGACATTGAAGATAGACAAGGACCTTAAAACAACAAAATAACCACCGCTGTCATGCAAATAACTTGTTGGTAAAATTTTAAGGAAAAGTCATACATGAAATAATGATCCAAAAGTTATGGTAACAATTTCAAGGACTCTGAATGTGTTAATAATTTTTGAACTAACCAAAAGTTCGATTTTTATCATAATTGACATTTTCCTTATTTCGAACAAAAACTATGAAAAACTTGCGCACCAGCACTCGTTAATGGCCAAACTCAACTTAGAGGGTCGATGGACTTTTATCATAACATGCGTTGAAACCAATCTCCCAGCCACTCTGTAACTACTACCAACAGTTCCAACACGCACTTTCCATAATTAGTGTTATTGTTTTAGAGAGGGATTTTAGTACCTTTTTTTAACATAACAAACGTCCAACATTGGTTCAAAAAAACAATTAGAGAAAATACTAAAGCTAGGTAGCATATGATTTGTTTTACAAAGCAAGCTAATATCAATATTTTTCTACAACGTAGTTGGTAGTTGGTACAAGCTTTGTAGCCGCCCCAAAAGGTCAAAGACATTTACCACTTCATCTACATGTGATTGTATCATTTAACCAATTGTTCTGTTTCTACTGCCCACATCAGTACATGTAGCAATCGTGGATTACACAGTGGCTCTGTGATTACCAGAGTTCACAACAATACAATACAGCAAATGTGAGTGTTGTTGGTTGTATCTGGTGGATATGCCTATGTCAGAAGTACGTACTCTACGAGTACTACCGTTATTATTATTGGAAATGAATGAACCCACCGCCAACAATGCCGCCAGTATTGGGTTAGACCCACACGTCGTTAAAGTGTCTTTTTTTGTGGTTGTGTGTCATTTTGTTTGTTGTTTTTTGATGGTGTTTTAAAACATAAAAAACCTAACAACAACAATGGTAGCAAAAGCGACATAAAACAATTTCCGCCTTAATAACCACTGACAATGTTTTCTATTCTATTTCATTCTATTCTATTTTATTCCTAGACCAAAAGTTACTGAACAAAAACCAAATAAAAACTAGTTAGGCGGTTATCTTCGGCTATGCCGAAGCTCAAATACCCTTCACCATTTGTATATATGGTGGTAAAACTGGTTATTTGCACTACAATTATATTTTATTAAACTTTGTACCACAAAACAGGGGAGTTGGTGAGAAGTGGACGTTACTTTAAGCTTCACACATCCATTGTGTCAGTAATTTTGTATCTATTTTATTCGATTTACCGATAAGTTGATGAGAAGGAGCATATTTTTATGAATTTTGTAACCCCCCAAAAATGGGAAGTTGTGTGGGATGTGGGAGTAGTTTAAATTCGATCATGCTTATCTTAGAACTTAACCCCTGCTTCTGGAAAGACGCTTACATACCAAATTTCAGCCCGAAAGCTCATAAACTATAGGGACATACAGACGGACACCCCCAAAAAGGGGAAGTTTGTATGGAAGGTGGTAGAAGTATTCGTCCGATATTGCTCTTCTTACAACGTAAGCTCCTATTATAGGATTAAAGCTTGCAAATAAAATTTCAGCTCAATATTTTCAACCTACGCGGGGGCAGTTACGCGGACACCATAAGAAAGGTAGTTTGATGGAAGGTGGGAGTAGTTTTGGACCGACATTGCTTATCTTAGAAAGTAGCCTCTGCTTAGATATTGAATCTGGCGTACAAAATGTCAGCTATATACCTCTTAAAATGCAGCTGCAATCGCAGGGACAAACCCACAAAAGGGGGAGTTTGTATGGGAGGTGAGAGTAGTTTTTGACCAATCGGTCTCATTTTAATTCTCAACCTCCGCTTAGAGCAGAAAAGCTTTCATACAATATTTCAGCTTGATTGCTCTTAAATTACTACTGTAATCGCGGGGACTGACATACTGACACCCCCATAAAGAGGGATTTTGTATGGGAGGTGAGAGTAGTTTTCGACCGATCGGTCTCATCTTACTACTCAATCTCCACTTGGTGTAGACAAGCTTGCATACAAAATTTCAGTTTGATTGCCCTTAAACTACAACTGTAATCGTAGGGATACCCCAAAAAGGGGGAGGAGTAGTTTTTGACCGATCGGGCTCATCTTGGAACTCAAACTCCATTTAGGGCAGCAAAGCTTGCGTACAATATTTCAGCTTGATTGCTTTTAAATTACTGCTGTAATCACGGGGACTGACATACGGATACCCCCCAAAAGAGAGATTTTGTATGGGAGGTGGGAGTAGTTTTTCACCGATCGGTCTCATCTTACTACTCAACCTCCGCTTAGTGTAGGGAAGCTCACATACAAAATTTGATTGTCCTTAAACTACGGCTGTAATCGCAGGGACAGACCCCAAAAAGGGGGAGTTTGTATGGGGAGTGGGAGTAGTTTTTGACCGATCGGGCTCATCTTAAAACTTAACCTCCGCTTTGAGGATAGAAGCTTGCATTCCAAATTTCAGCTCGATATCTCTTTAACTGCGACTGTAATCGCGGGGACAGACAGACGGACAGACGGTCACCTTTAAATCGACTCAGATTTCGATGCTGATCATTTATATATATATTGTCATACCTACCACGCCTCCTTATGGGCGTTACAAATGGAAGAACAAAATTCTTGCGCATGGTGAAGGGTATAAAAATTGTTGTGTTCTTTTAAATTTTTGACATCCATTTTGTTTTGTTTATGACGTCGAACAATTTTACGCTTCAGGTAACAATAAATTCATAATATTACATATGTATATTGTAATACATGTGTATACGTACATACGTACATGGTCATAGTTGTACAATAGTTATATGTAATTGCGATCACATAGCCACATACATATGTAGGTGTGATTGAACTTTACAACTTCTGGTATTTGTAAATGGGATTTTCAAAATTTCCTGGCTGGAGTGTTTGTTTTTTTATTTATATAAAAACTGATATAAGAGTATAAATAGAGGTTCATGAGGCCGTATGCGAAACAAGGATATCAAGCATATTTTATAAAGCTGGGAAAAGTGTATTGAAGTAAAAGAAAATTATGTTGAGATATAAGAAATTTTTTTGCTAAATTTGTAGTGTTTCCTTGATTAGGTTGACTTATTATGAAACTGTCGTCGTAACATCTGAACTACGTACTTATTTCTAAAAAATCGTCCATTTAAATTTACTTGTAGAATGTAATTTAAATCATTTAAACTTAATTTAGAACCAATTGTTGTTTTATATGTAACCTTAGCAGGTAACTTCTTAAGGTTGTTGTTGTTTTTCCATTACCTCATAATACATAATACATTAATACATTTTCGGCACTACAGCAACACACATAGTAAATTTAAGCATAACATACATCTTATTTTACACTTTAATGTGTAACCGTCTAGTCCGTATCATTTGACGTATTTAAGTCTGCAATTCAAACTAAAACAGTAGCACCTTCCATTGTAAATTTAAATCTCAGTTACTTTGCCACTAATCTAAGCCAACATCAACACAAATGCAGGTGTTATATGAAGCATATCAACACGTTTCCATACGCTTGGTTTTTTTCTATTCAGTTACTTAAAAACATTATTTATCATTAAGAAAATCAAAGAATAACGATGTGGTAGTAAATATTAATTCATACACATGTGCACTCGTAACGGGCCCAACATACAGACAGACAGGTAGGCATTGGTCTGATATCGTTCGTATGAAAGACATGTTGATGTTAGCCAGTTAAGTTGAAAACTTCATAACATTGGTCAAACGTTGAAAGTAACTTTGCAATTTTGTGTTAAATGTTGCGTTAAATTGTTGCATATACCGTTGTTGGTGTTACAGCATTTGAAGGCAAATATGGTTGCGTGTTGAGCTATTTTAATATTATTATTTCTACCACTATTTGATTTATATTAATTACATGCACTCATGTGTTTGAATTAACTAAAATGTGTGTGAGTGTGTGTGTGGCCCAATGTTGAAAGTTGTCTGTCTGCCCCTTAAACTGTGAAACGACAAACGTAATGTTTTGGGGATAATTATAAAATATTTGAAACGATAATAATTTGAATGTTACATAACAGGGAGCGGGATGGGGGATATACTCCGACATTGGCAATGATGAACCGGGAATATATACCAAAATATACACATGCGTGTTTGGAATGAGTTGATTTTTTTGAAAGTCCTAACATTGGTGGAGGGGTGATTCAAAAAAAAGGACACTAAAATGTCAAAGCAGTATCAATTTGACTGATGTATGGTATTCCTCCGAGGTTGTATTTTTCAATGGCGTTATGGACCGACCTTTAAAAAGTAAATGCCGTAGAGCGTCCTATCAACTCATAATACACTGCATTTAGAGTATATACGTAGCCGTAGGTCATCTATTCGAAAGGTCCAAGTGATAATACAGTTCAACAGCCGATCTGGGGCTGAAAAATTCTAAGTCAGGGTAAAGGTACTAGGTCAGTATAGAAAAACCCCCAAAGGGTTCTTAGGCCAATTTTTTTATGACCTTTTATATTTTTTCCTCGTCTTGATGCTTGTTCGCTTAGTTTTTCAACTATAACTCAAGAACCATTTATGACATCTCGTATCCTTCTTCAACAGAATTGGAACTATGTACATATCAAGTTGGATTAATTTTATCTAACTTAACTTAATTTCCCTTTACACCCCATGAATAAGGTATGGGATAGCTTCTCGTGTTGTTGAGAATTAACACGCTTCCTATTTTTAGATTCACAACTAACGGCATCTACTTGTTTATCGACGAATGCAAACGTCAATGTTTGAGAAGCTCTTACTAGACACGCAGATTGACTCGACCTTAATACTGCGAAGTTGCTGTCGACAACATTCGAGAGAGCTGACATTGAAAGAAAATTTTATTTTGTTTTTTTCTAATATGACTGGAGCCAGGAGTTGAACCTGTGATCTCCCGCATGGTAGTCGCTTGTTCTAATTACTATGCCACGGCCCGTCCCAATTTTATTTAATAAAAATTTCAAAAAGTTGATCTTTATAGCCTTTTTTCAGAAATTTTCGCCCAATTACTGCGAATTTCTGGCCATATATAGGTTGCCTCATCTGGAAACTGGTCATTGCTGACGATTTTGGATGACGAGCCTGGCCCAAGTACCGTACTGTACATATGTAGCGAGTTTTCATATGATGCTCGCAGTATATAGTCGCTGCGCCAAATCAGTGTAATTTTTCGATTTTTTTATTAAATTTTTGTACTGCTCTTGTGGTCGTCCATCGACGCTAAATTTCGTTTCGCGATAACTTGTTTGGTTTCGAAATTATGAAGATAAGTAAAGTGTAGAAAATATGAAAAATGTTCTAGAAAAAAAAACATGAATGTTGTGATCCTTGCCAGAGTGATCCTTGCCAATTGCACTTCCAGTCTACTCACAGAGCTTCGTATTCGTGGTACTACAGCGGACGGAGTACCTCCACGTGGTGACGCCTGGAAACGTGCTTTTGATACCCTGTTAGAGGCGAAATCTAAAACCCAGGCACGTCGGTTCAGAGTGAGCGGTACCCTGGTCAGCGTCTTACCCAGAATGGGCGGCTGTAATAATATCCTGGCAGGTGGAGAATACGGCGAAGTGGTGCGCTGTGCTTGCAACCCACTTCTGATGTTTGAACTATTACAATGAAAAGAAGTAAGGAAAGAATATAACGGACCCCCTAAAATGTTTATGGCCACCGCAAACGAATTAAGGACCATGATTTGTGGATATGCACCTGGAATGTTAGAACACTGTATAGAACAGGTGCCTCCATCCATGGTGCAAGTCCTCGAACAATACAAGGCTGACATAACCGCTTTACAGGAAATACGGTACGACATCTACTATAGTGGCCATGCGGACAAGCACGAGTTTGGATGTGGATTTGTGGTTGGCAAGAGACTGCGACACCTAGTCTCAAGGTTCAACCCGGTGTGTAAACGTATAGCCACCATAAGAGTCAAAACAAAGTTTTTCCACATAACACCTATAAGTGCTCGTTAGTGTAGGTCGAGTTGTGGCGGACACCCCCTTAGTTTAAAGATTATCTCAAGACAATTTGGGGACAATAATTTTTTTTTTAATCCGTGCACCCTACTTACGGCCCAAATATATACCGGTATACCATTGTTGCTGACATTACCGCTTTACAGGAAATCACGCTTGAAGACTTGCGACATATACTATGTCTAGTGGCCATGCGGACAATCACGAGTTTGACTGTGGATTTGTGGTTCATAAGAGTCTGCGACACCTAGTCTCAAGTTTCAACCCGGTGTGTGAACGTAAGAGTCAAAACAAAGTTTTTCCACATAACACTCACATGTGCCCATGCTCCGACAGAAGAGAAAAACGATGAGGAAAAAAGAGCCTACAAAATGTATATGAACGTTGTCCAAGCCATAACATTAAAATTGTACAAGGCGATTGTAATGCTAAAATACGGAGTGATATCGTCTGTACACCGAAACGTCGAACAATGGCATCAGACTGATTGATTTCTCTGCAGCAAGAAATATGGTTGTTGGAGGCACTTGATGATCATAGAAATATTCAAAAGGCAACATGGTTATCTCCAGATCAATTGATGAGGATTCAGATTGATCACGCGTTAGTCGATCGAAGGCACGCATTGAGTGTTCTGGACGTACGAGTGATCAGGGATGCGATCATTGATTCCAATCACTACCTTACTGCAGTTAAGGTGCGCACAAGGTTAAGCATGACGTACGAAACCAGACATAACGAAAGCTAGATATCGGTAAACTACGGACGACTGAGGTAGCGAACGCCTACTCCAACCACCTAACTCAACTGCTGCGGTATGCTCCAACCCCTGATAAAATAACCTCGCAGTGGCAATATATAGCCGACTCCATAGAACGGACGGCGAGAAGCGTACTTGGGTATTCAAAGCTGTCTCAAGAAGATACCTGGTACGATGATGAATGTCGCAATGTCACGAGAGATTTAGATGATGTATACAGGGTGAAACTGCAGCCAATGGCAACGTGGGCTGTTCGTCAACGGCACAGGGAGAAAAGACGAGAGGCAACTCGTTTTTTTAGACGGAAAAATAAGAAGCTGAAGAAGAGACAGGATGAGTGCACAGAGTTGCTCCGAAGTAGAGGGGAAGTCCAAAAATTCTACCAGAGAGTTAAGTCGAGAATATGTGGAACAGGTTTGCCCTCCTGCAGGGAGAGCGATGGCCAGCTAGTGACGGACACGGATAACGTTCTGAAGATATGGAGAGATCATTTCAGAAATCTACTGGATACGGACACCACTCCAGAAGACCCCGCTCCAATCCATGACGATGGTATTTACTGTCCACCTCCGAGCCAGAGCGAGATACGTGTGGCAATCTCCCGCCTTAAAAACAACAAAGCTGCTGGAGCTGATGGACTCCCTGCTGAATTGTTTAAGGCTGGCGGTGAGGAGCTGATTAGGAGCATGCATCAGCTCATGGAGAACATCTGGCTAGAGGAGAGCATGCCCGGGGATTGGAGTCTCAGTCTGTTATGTCCCATATACAAGAAAGGAGATCGTAGTGAATGTAAGAACTACCGTGGTAAAAGCCAATTACCAATTGCGTACAATGTCCTTTCAAGCATATTGTGTGGACTTCTAAAGCCAATTAGAAAAAAACTGATTTGACCTTAACAGTGGGGCTTTAAACCTTGTAAATCTACGACGGATTAAGTATTCACCTTTCTACAAATCCTAGAAAAAAGTCATGAAAATTAGATCGACACCTACCACCTCTTTATCGACTAAAAAGCTGCCTTCGACTCTTCGAAAAGAAATAAGCTATATGAGGCCATGTCTGAGTTTGGTGTTCCTGCAAAACTAATTCGACTTTGCAGATGTACCTTGGAAAACACCAAATCCTTATTTAAGATTGGATAGGATCACTCTGAACCATTCAACACGAAAAAAGTTCACAGGCAGGGCGATAGCTTGTCCTATACACTATTTCATTTAGTTATGGAGAAGGATAGTGTCAGCATGTCTGGTACCATATTACACAAGAGACACGTTCCACTAGCCTATGCCGATGATGTAGACATCATTGGCCGAAATCTGCGAGATGTTACTGCAGTTTTCTAATAGCTAGAAAAGAGTCAGCTAAAATTAGTTTTGCGGTCAACGAGTACAATACATACGTAATGATTTCGACGAACAAAGAGTCCTTTCGATGGGGACGCACCGTGAACGTTGACAAATATTGTTTTGGGGTAGTAGATGAGTTAACCTGCCACTGATATTCTGTCACCGAAAAGGATAATGTCAGCGAAGAAATCAAGCGGAGAATAGCTCGAATATATTGCTATAGATTTTTATATTGCAATAGATGCTATTGCGGACTTCGACAGTATTTTAGTAACACCACCTTATCTTGGGATACTAAGAAACAGCTATACCAGGTTCTATTTTTATCCATTCTGTTATATGATGCCGAAACGTGGGTGCTTTCGACAAGGCAAATATTCGAGAGAAAAGTACTTCGAAAAAATTTCGCTATCAAATGAACCATGAGCTTTACAACGACATTGACGTAGCTAAATGAGTGAGAATCCAAAGACTTCAACGGCTGGGACATGTTGCCAGGATGGATGTAAATGATCCAGCAAGAAAGGTGTTTGATGCCTAACCTCAAGGACGGCGCAGAGCAGGGTGACCCAACCTTCGTTGGAGGGACCAAATGGTAGGCGATGTGCCATTATCTGGTAGGACTAACTGGACAGCACACGTAGAAGAGCGAAGCATGTGGATTTCTTTATTACTTCAATAGTCTAAGTTATGAACCACGTTCTTAAGTTGAAATGTGCCACTTAAGTAAGTAAAAAAATCGCCTATATATGGCATTACCGTTTTGACAAAAGTTGTTGTCCAATAATATTACACGATATTCGCATCATAGACATTTACCTACACAAATGAATTATAAGGCCCCATTCTTTGTATCTGGCATCTTAATAACATTTATAAAATAACTTTTAACACTACTCAGTCAGAACTTCTACAACTGCCACCATAAGCAATAATAATAATAACAACTTATCTGTAAAGCTTTGTTGTTGCATCTAACTCAAATTAATGTGTTTTTTTTTTGTTTTTTTCTAATGTTGTTCACATAGTCGTTTAACACTACTGAATTTGGTGGTTTTTGGCCATTTGGCAGTCGGATGGTGTCCCTCCGTCCGTCTGGTGGTGCTGTTCAATTCGCAGCTGCATTAATGGCCATTAAAAATATTATTAAAACGGCCTTGTCAAGGCAGTTGCTGCAAAAAAAAAGCGTTTCGCATGCGGTCACATGTCCGCTATAGATACGCTCGATACAAATGCGATTTATAAGCTATAAAAATTAATTTCAGTTTTGAAACACTGGCGGCGGCCGCCGCTAGCGCTAAGCGAGCCAAAACGAAAAAGTTGTTTTATGGCGGCAACAATTGTAGTGCGATGTTGCTGTCGATCGAGTTACTTCTAAGTCGAGACAGGCGACACAGTATGTCATAAATCTACAAGAAACAAACGTAAATCGAGTTCAGCAAACTACAAATGTATCGAGCGATGGGGTCAGGAGCAGTGGAGTGCGATGATGGTAGTAGCCAGCAACGTTGGTTGTTAGCTAAATGTTTGCAAGTGCTCGCAAAAAAAATAACCTCTCCGACAAATGGACTCAATGGCGGAATTGAGTGGACAAATGAAACATTACTGGTCATTATAATAAACAGATGGTTATGGATTTTTATTGGCTGTGATTTGTGTATAATTGGGATATTCGGTGTTTTGACAACAATTCAGGGCAGTTGGAATGCCCGTGTGCACATTTAGAACAGAGGAATTTAACAATAAGAGTGAATTTTTTAATTTGTTCAGACACTTGAGTGGTAAATTTGTTGAAATTGTAAAATCTCAGTTTTTGAACTTTAATGAAGTCAGACATTTGGCGTGCAAATTCAAAAAATTATATAAGTAGCTAAATAACATTACACAGTACAACATTTGTCAGCTCATTGGTTTGGGACTCATGTGGCTTTTGGCCACAGGTTGCCCGCGTATGCTGATGACATACATAGATATTATTGGACGTGGATTGCGAGATGTTACTGCGGCTTTTTCGAGCATTGAAAAGTAGTCTGCTGAAGTGGGTCTGGTGATAAACGAAGACAAAAGCAAGTTATTTGTTTCAACGAACAAAGAGTCCACTCGTCTGGGACGCTGCGTGAACGTTGACAACTATAACTTTGAGGTGGTAGAAGATTTTGTCTACCTTGGCTCCGCCATAACCAAAAATAATAATGTCAGCCACGAAATCAAAAGACGAGTATTGATCGCAAACCGCTGCTACTATGCGCTAAACAAGCGATTTAACGACAAAGCGCTCTCTCGAAGAACAAAGATTCAACTCTACCAGACTCTAATTCTACCTGTATTGCTCTACAGCGCAGAATCCTGGGTAATGGCACAATCGGATCATATTTTCTGGGAGTTTTCGAGAGAAATATACTTTACAAAATATTTGAACCCATCATCGTGAACGGCGAGTACCGTCGTCGAATGAATCATGAGCTGTACAACGACATCGACGTGGTCAAACGCGTTCAAATAGACCGAATGCGCTAGCTTGGACACGTTATACGAATTTACGAAAACGTTCCGGCTCGAAAAGTCTTCGGCAATAAACTCGATGGGCGGCGCTGGAGGTGGCGACCAAAACTCCTATGGATGGACTAGGTGAAAGAGCTGTTAACTAAGCTTGGTGTGACGAAGTATCTACGAAGCACAAAAGACCGAAGCGCTTGGAATACTTTTCTACGTGCGGCTACTGATAGATAAATTTCTGTTGTTGCTGCCATTAAAGAAGAAAAAGAAGATTTGGGACTCAATTCTGAGAACTGCAAGTGAAAGTAGTCCCAAAACGAAGAAATTCTGCATCATTCGTTTCGTCTAGTTACATGCCATACTAAATTTATATCGATTTGAAGTTGGTAAGTATCATACTGGGGAATTTGTCAGGTTTTAGGCTCTTTCGTTTGACATAACTCGAGAACCACGAGTCCGATTTAAGAGTCCGAATTAAGAAATACAATTCCTTTAATCTGTTCATATAACGTTTCCCTACATAAGCAACAGTTTCATCCATTCATCGAATGTAGCAGTTACAATATAGCCGTTGTACTCCGTGGCGTAAGATTTACATGCTATATTACTTATGATAATAATACGCCATCATATAACGATATAACAAAAGTGCCTTAAACTGGACAAATTCCCCTATATGATACTTACTAACTTCAAATCAATATTAAATTATTAAGGCATGTATCTTGACAAAACGAATGATGCAGAATTTCTTCTTTTTGTGGCTACTTTCACGTGCAGTTCTCAGAATTAAGTCCCAAAATCATGTGTTGTACTGTGTAATAATTTTAAGGTTTACTTTAAAACACTGGACTATTCAAAATCGGTATGCTTAAACTTTTGGTTCAGTAATATTCAAAATTATTTCAACATCGTTTGAAAAAAAATTATATTAATTTGACTTCTTTCCTGTGAAAAAACCAATCCACCAAGCATCAGCTTAACTTTTCTATCATTCATTGCCGTTTATTGGCATATGACTGACTCCTGTCGTATACTTAATATTACTAATGCAAGTGTTGTTCCAAATGAACAACATGCATAAAATGTATATGCCTCACCATTAAGTGCATTAAAATTCCGCTTAGCATTCTAATGCGTTCATCAACTGTAAACAGTTTCTAAAATTTATTTATCATTAAACAGTAGCAACAAAAATTAAACACAAAAATAACCCAACTGCATATCACTTCCGTCATTTTTGTTAATGTTTTCATTGCAGAACTCATTAAACTCATAAAAACTATCTGTACAATAGAAACAATTAGGAAAATACAAAAACAACTAGAAAAAAAAACTATAAACCGTTATGACATAATAATCAAACCAAGAACCATATCAAAAACGCTATAAACCACTGAAATAACAACAACAAAAAAACTATATCATTAAACGTATTTTTAGAATGCAACAAAATGATTGTCATCGTACGAGTAATTCAAGCAAATACCACATGAGGCGAAAAAAAAACCAACGCCAACAAATTCAGACTCTAACAGCCAAACAGCCAAAGCGTGTAAAAACTATTAAAATCGTGTTTAATTATAAACGAAAGCATAATATTGTCATGAAACATTAAAACATAACACAACAGAAGAAAAAAAAATAAAAACAAAATGTTTCCATCAACCATAAAAAAATTGCATTAGAGATATGTCGGAGTAATTTTCGTTAGAGTTTTTGCTATGAAATTCAAAGACACACAAAAATTCACAACAAATGAAAACCAAATGCTGGCACCAAATAGGCGGAGACTGCACCACGCTGAGTTCCGCATATGTGAACAGTAAATATGTGACGCAAATGGAATGGAATACGTGGTGGCATTTATTGGAAATTGAAGAGAAAATATTATTTCAAATAAGAGGAAATATTATATAAACTCATTTACCTAGATGTTCTTTTTATAAGATCAAATCGATCAAATAATAATTCAAAATAATTTGTTTTATGCGCTTCTATTCCAATTAGTCAAACAAAGACTAGAGTGGGTCAATTTGTATGGGGTAAAAAAAATTCACCCAGCGGTTATCAAAATCGTAATCTACCGTGAATTCTTAGAAAATTTGCCCATGAAACCATGGGTCAAAAATCAAAATCGAACCCCCTGGTTTTTAACGAGAAACTTTTCATATTGATCAAAAATCAACAATCGCCGGAATCGCCTATAGAGGATTCAAATGTATGACCGACCCACTGTGGTCGTTTTCCTTCAAAAAGGCGCTCATGAGGGTCATTTTTGGAAGTTCCAGCAGCCTTTTTCTAATATTGTCTACCTTTCCTTGATAGTCTAAGATAGTCCAAAAAAAAATTTTTGCAACCCCATAGCTAAATATTAACCCATAATCCGCGGTCGAATGGTTTAGGGAAGCTTTTTTCCGGCGTAAATTCGGTGAACCACACTAACCAGAAAAGGGTGAAATGCAATACATCACTGGTCACTTTCGATCTTCTAGATTGTTTTTCGACTTCTTTAAACATTCCTCAAAGATAATTCCACTGTTTGGATGGTCGATTTTTATTTTGCAACCCGAAAATCCCCGAAAGTATTCGTCGAAGACTGAAAAATCCCGTTTGACAATTTTTAAACATGTGTCACTATTTTGGAGCATCTCGGAACACTTTGAAACCGATTTTACCTTAAAGGTAGATCCTTTGGTTACACTTTGTCACTTCTTCTGGTTGTAACTAATGAAGATATCGAAGATTTCCGGGCTGAACACAGGATTACACATACGAGTACAACACACATCAGGTTGCTGTAAAAACGGGGGGCCTCAGACTCATAGACTTATATAAGTTAACGTTGGAGTAAATAATGTTTTTAGTAATTAAGAACTTGGTATCATTGTTGTCCACAATAAGTTTGCAACACTGTTTGAGCAATAGCTGTGCGACATTCTTAAGTCAACCAACTTAACCTCTTCTTTTTATACCATCACCCTTAGGGATGAGCGTATACATATACATATCATTTGATACGACCCAAAAGTGTAACATATAGAAGGAATCACTTTAGACCCTAGGTTTCTTTGAACCAAATTCGATTCATGATTTTTTAAGTCGTTTGAGCCATGTCCGTCTGCCTGTCTGTCTGTCTGTTTGTCTGACCGTCTGTCTGTTTGGCTGGTTCACACGATAACTTTCGAAAGACGTAACCAAATGTTTTGAAATTTTGCACGAATTATTATTTCCTCAAAACTAATTACGGTATTACAAATGGGCTACATGGCTCCGCCCCTTCTGGTACCTCCCATACAAATACATCATTCCGCCCACTTTAGAAATCGAGTAATAATATCAATACACCCAACGGGATCGTACCCAAATTTTGTATTTGGTAGAGCTATAACAGGATAAAGTTTTGGAAAAAATTTTGAAAGCCTAGCCATGGCCCTTCTGGTACCTTCCATACAAATCTACCTTTCCGCCCACTATAGAGATGGAGGAATAATATCAATAAAACAAACGTGATCGTACCCAAATTCTATTTTTAGTAAAGCTATAACAGGACAAGCAGGCAACCCGACTTACATATACCCTTACCCTCAGTTAAACAAATAATTTTCTATTATATTGATATCATTACTCGATTTATAAAGTGGGCGGAGTGGTACATTTGTATGGGAGGTACGAGAAGGGGTGTGTCTAGGCTTCCAGATCTATGCTCTAAAACTTTATCCTGTTACAGCTTTACTAAATACAGAATTTGGGCACGATTGCGTTGGGTGTATTGATATTATTACTACATCCCTAAAGTGGGCGGAAAGGTACATTTGTATGGGAGGTACCATAAGGGGCGTGTCTATACATCCAAATTTTCTCCCAAAAACTATGTCCTATTATAACATAACAAAATTCAGAATTTGGGCACGATCGTGATTGACGATTGATATTATTACTCGATTTCTAAAGTGGGCGGAATGATGTATTTGTGTGAGTGGTACCAGAAGGGGCGTGGCTAGGCTTTCAACATTTTTTTTCAAAACTTTATCCTGTTATAGCTTCACCAAATACAGAATTTGGGTTGGGTGTATTGATATTATTATTACTCGATTTCTAAAGGTACCAGACGGAGCGGGGCCATGTAGCCCATTCGCAATACCGTAAGTAGTTTTGAAGAAATAATAACTCGTGCAAAATTTCAAAACATTTGGTTACGTCCTTCGAAAGTTATCGTGCGAACCAGCCGGACAGCCAGACAGACGGACAGACAGACAGACAGACGGACATGGCTCAAACGACATAAAAAGTCATGAATCGAATTTGGTTCAAAGAAACCTAGGGTCTAAAGTGACTCCTTCTATGTGTCACACTTTTGGGTCATATCAAATGATATATACGCTCATCCCTAAGGTGATGGTATTAAAAAACACCTCCAAAAGTATTCAGGATCATGCCAATAATATAAATTAATATTTATGGAATTTCCCGTAACATTTTCTGACTGTTCAAATTGACCTTATTGAATTTGACGGCTTTTTAAAGATCAGAAATTTTCTCAAAAATTTAAAAAAACTGGATGTTGCTTTCCTAGATAATTTTGAACCATTTTTATCGCATGAAATTTTTGGTCAAAGTTCGCCAAATACACGAAAAAGTGAATGAAAAAAGTTCTCCGAACCTTTAATCTGAATAGACATTTTGCCGTGGAATTGGCCATATACATTATAAGAAAATGTCTCCATATTGACGTCCAACCTTGTTCAAGGATCCTTCAAAGCTTTTCCATGGGTTTTAATAAGTCAAGATAACGCCAAAGCTTTTTGGGGGCCACCAATACCCCATGCGCGCCTTTTCGACCCAAATCGACCACTGTGCGACCCCAGTAATTGTTTTCTCCTTAAATTGTTCCTCCCACACAAAATTTGTTTATACCATCACCCTTAGAGATGAGGGTATATATCATGTGATACGACCCAAAAGTTTTGAAATTTTGCAGGAGTTAATATTTTGACAAAACTACGTACTGTATTGTAAATGGGCTACATGGCCCCGCCCCTTCTGGTACCTCCCATACAAATGCATCATTCCGCCCACTTCAGAAATTGAGTAATAATATTGATACACCCAATGGGATCGTATCCAAATTCTGTATTTAGTAAAGTTATAACAGGATAAAGTTTTGGAAAAAATTTTGAAAACCTAGCCACACCCCTTCAGGTGCCTCCCATACAAATGTACCTTTCCGCCCACTATAGAGATGGAGTAATAATGTCAATTAATCCAACGTGATCGTACCCAAATTCTTTATTTAGAAATGCTTTAACAAGATACATTTTTGAGAATAAAATTGGAAGTCTAGCCATGCCCCATCTGGTACCTCCCATACCCATCTAGTACCGCCCATTTTATAAATCGATTAAAATTATTAATAGACCTAACGCGATCGTGCCCAAATTCTGTATTTAGTAAAGCTATAACAGGATAAAGTTTTGGAAAAAAAATTGTTAGTCTAGCCACGCCCCTTTTGGTACCTCCCATACAAATATACCTTTTCGCTCACTATAGAGATGGAGTTATAATATCATTAAATCCAACGTGTGAGTACCCAAATTCTTTATTAATTAAAGCTTTAACAGTATAAAGTTTTTGAGAAAAAAATTGGAAGTCTGGCCACGCCCCATCTGGTACCGCCCACTTTAGAAATCGATTAATATTATTAATAGACCTAACGCGATCGTGCCCAAATTCTGTATTTAGTAATGTTCAAGCAGGAAAAAGTTTTAGAGAAGAAATTTGGAAGTTTAGACACGCTCCTTCTGGTACCTCCCGTGCAAATGTACCACTTCGCGTACTTTAGAGATGGAGTAATAATATCAATACACTCGACACGATCGTGCCCAAATTCTGAATTTTGTTATGTTATAATAGGGCAAAGTTTTTGAGAAAAAATTTGGAAGTCTAGACACGCCCCTTATGGAATCTCCCATACAAATTCACCTTTCCGCCCACTTTAGATATGCAGTAATAATATCAATACACCCAACGCCACAGTGCCCAAATTCTGTATTTTTAAAGGTATAACAGGATAAAGTTTTGGAGAAATAATCTGGAAGTCTAGACACGCCCTCTTCTGGTACCTGCCATACAAATGTACCACTCCGCCCACTTTAGAAATCGAGTAATAATATTAGTATAATAGAACATTTTTGGTTGTACTGAGGGTGATGGTATATGTAAGTCGGGTTGCCCGACTGAAACATTATTACTGGTTTTTTATAAAACTTGGTCCCACCGCTCTAACTGCCCCGGATTTGCCCCTAGAGGGGTTAAATGTATGACCAGTCCTCAATATTTATTCAACCCCTAAAAGTTTCTCAGATCATATCTATCCTCATCTTCAACCTTTAAGGTGATTTCCATAGAATTTTTTATAATTTTTTCGGTATAATTAAAGTTCTTTTGGGTACAATTAAAATACTGTTTATACGATCAAAGTAGATTTTGATCTAATTAAAGTACATTTGGGGACAATTAAAGTACTTTCGGTACAACAAAAATTGTTCTTATTACGACGAAAGTACCAATAGATACTATAAAATACATTAAAAGTACATGTTGGTACAATAAAAGTTTTGGTACGACAAAATTACTTTTTTATACAATACTAAATAGTCATTACACTATTTAAACTTCATAAACGGTTCTCTATAAATCCACATAAAAACTTCATATTAAGCATAACAATGCATTGGCATTAATATAATAATTTATTATAACAAAATCAAGTAAAATCCATGCAAAGTTGTAAATTTACAAACTCCACCCAAAAGAATAAAAACAAACTAAGAACATAAAAACAAAAATCACATTTTAATAGTTCAGAACACACTTGAGTTAAATTCAATTGTACTTCACAAAATTCACTCCACAGTCGCAGAGTGACTAATTTATGATAGCAGACTTAAAGTGAATTCAAGTTCACTTTTGTGCTGATTGTAATTGTCCGCAAAGAATAATGCAACAATTGAATAAATAAATAATCAACTGACTCTGTCTCTGACTGACTCAATATCATACGGTTGCGATGGTTGCGATGCAAAATCTCACAACTATGAGGGACATGGTTGCTGTTGTTGTTGTTGGTTATTTTATAGGCAATTATAGTTTATTGCTCCTTTAAGCCACTGTAAATTATGTCGCTGTTGCAAATTAATGTGTTATTAAAAACGAATTTAAATAAATTAAATTCGGTCTGACAACGGCGGTATCACACACATCGCCTCGCATAGCATCACAATGCAATGCAACGAATAATCAAGTCAGTGAATTGTGACTATCAGACGATTTTAATTGTAAGTGTTTTATTTTAATTCGTTGCCTTTCATTGCGATCATTAAAAACATATAATAATTAGATGTTTTGATATGAACAAAATAACCAAGCAGACATCAGACGGACGGACGGACATGATATGAAGTAGGAAATTAACGAGGAGTGAACGCGTTAATGGTCTGCCATGGTGCATTGCGGTCAAACTCATAAATATTATAATTAAATAATGAATTGTAAAAATTATACGAGAGACATGAAATGTAAGAATGAGAACATTAACTGCAGGGTATTTGAAATTCGTTACTTTGATTATCTTGAAAAAAGTTGGACATAGGACACATCCTTGCTGGTACCTTCCATATACATGACCGAAATCAATCTTATAGTTCTGCATACTTACTTACTTAGCTGGCACTTCTACACAGTCCTATTGGATTATGTACCGCACGTAGAAAAATATTATAGGCGTCTCGATCTTCTGCGCTTCTTCTCCAGTTAGTCACCCCAAGTTCTGCAAAATTCTCAGTAACCTGGTCTTTCCAACGGAGTTTTGGTCGCGCTCTTCTGCGCCGTCCATCGAGTTCATTGTCGAAGACGTTTCGAGCTGGAGCATTTTCGTCCATGCGTACAACATGACCTAGCCAAGGCAACCGCTGCACCTTAATGCGTCTGACCAAGACAATGTCAGTGTACATTTCGTACAGTTCATGATTCATGCAAAGTCGATATTCTTCGTTAACGATAATAGGTCATCTATTTTACGGAGTATTTTTCTCTCGAATACTGCCAGAACCGATTCATCCGCTGGTGTCATAACTCAGGATTCTGAACCATACATTAAGACAGGTTCGAGAGAGAGGGCTCTGTCATTTAATCGCTTGCTTAGTCCGTAGTAGCATTTATTACCAAGCAAGAATATTCTCCGAATATCGAGGCTGACGTTATTTGTTTTTATGATGGCGGAGCTTAGGAAGATACAATTATCTACCACCTTGAAATTATAGTTGTCAACGTTCACGCAGTTTCCCAAACGAGTACATTCTTTGTTCGTTAAACTAATAACTTCGTTTTGTCCTCGTTCACCATTAGACACATCTTCGCTTATTCCTTTTGTATACTTGCGAAGGCTGCAGTCACATTCCGCAGTTTTCGACCTTTGATATCCACGTCATCAGCGTACGCGAGTAGCATGTGGCTTTTTTTGAATATCGTGCCACTCATGTTTACTGCAGCTTTTCTCATTATCATCTCCATCACAATGTTGATGAGATCGCACGATAGGCCGTTGCCTTGTTTTAGGCCTCGTCTGGTTCAGAATGGCTCCGTAAGGTCCTTGCCAATCTTCACTGAAGACTTCGTGTCAGTCTGCGTCATTCCGCAAAGACGTATCAGCTTCGCTGAAATACCAAACTCAGCCATGGCTTCGAGTAATTTCTGCCGTATCGGGCTGTCGAAGGCAGCTTTATAGTCGACGAAAAGATGGTACGTGTCGATCTGTTTCTCTTGGGTCTTTTCCAGGATTTGCCGAAGTGTGAATATCTGGTCTGTTGTTGATTTTCCAGGTGTAAAGCCACACTGATAAGGCCCGATCAGGTTGGATAACACTGGCTTTAGTCTTTCACATAGCACACTCGAGAGGACCTTATATGCGATGGGTAAAAGGCTGATCCCGCGGTATGTGGAGCACACACTTGGATCACCTTTTTCAGCACAGGACGAAATACGCTTAGATTCCAATCATTGGGCTTGCACTCGTTAAGCCATACCGTACGTAGGAGCTGATGCAAGCTCGTTATCAGCTCCTCGCCACCGGACTTGCAGAGCTCTGACGGAAGTCCGTCGGCACCGGCTGCTTTATTATTTTTAAACCTAGATTTTGCTCTTTTTACCTCGGCTTGACTTGGTGGAGGGCAATCTAAGCAGTCGTCGATAATTGGCGTGATACCTTCACGTGCGCTGTCTTCTGGAACCAGCAGTTGCTGGAAGTGTTCTCCCATGTATGCAGCACACTCAGCGTATCTGTAACCAGATTTCCATTCTTGTTCTTACAGAAGGGGAGCTTATTACCGTAGCCTTTTGTTTTTACTTTCTGGAAAAGTCTTCGGTCCTCACCTCTATCCCTGTGTCGCTCTATATCCTAGTTCTCCTGTTTCTTCATCTTACTCTAACAGCAGGGGTTACAATTGGTTGTATCGTTGCCCTAAAAGCAGCATACTGTTCCTTAGACATTCTTTATCGTACGAGTACTCGTCTGAGCTCCGTTTAAAATCCTAACACGGTTGTTGCGGCAGTTGCCAGGAATGCGCAATATGCTGCCACTGTGTATCCGAAACGTCAGAAGTTGAGGCATTGTGTCGTAGTAGTTGGAAGAGCTGATTGGGGTAGACAGTGGCTATCTCTGGGGTTTGCAGCTTCGCGATGTCCAGCTTTCTTTGTGTTTGATTACTTGCATTTTCCGCTCTGCTCAATCTTGTGCGCACCGTGGCTACAACCAGGTAATGATCCGAGCCTATATTTGCATCATGGATCACATGCACGTCCATGACACTAGATGCATGCCTGTCATCAAATACGACATGATCAATATGGTTTTTGGTTATTGATCGGGACATAGCCAAATTGTCTTGGGGATATCTTTGTGCTGGAATCTGGTTCCACTCACTACCATGTTCCTTCCCGCTGCGAAGCTAAACCCGTTGCCTGACGTGTAGGTATGCAGGCTGAATTTACCGATCAATAGACCAAGAACATTGTCCTTTCCTATTTTTGCATTAAAGTCTCCCAGAACAATTTTAATGTCATGGCCAGGGCAGCGGTCGTATGTTTCCTCTAGGCGCACGTAAAAAGCATCTTTAATCTCATCGTCCTTATCTTACGTCGGGGCAGGAGCACAAATCAGCGTGATGTAAAAATATTTCGCCGTAATGCGGATTGTGGTTGTTCGATCACTAATAGGATTGAACCGCGAGACAAGATGTCTGAGTCTCTCGCCAACTACAAAGTCACATCCAAATTTGTGGTTTTCGTCATGGCATCTGTAATAGATGTCGCAATTTTTAAGTCGCCAGCATCCTTTTCCTGTCCATCTCATCTCTTGGATGGCAGTGATGTCAGCCTTATGTGTTTTGAGGACATCCGCCATGGAAAGTGGCACCTTCTCTTTAGAGAGACCGGACGTTCCAGGTGCATTTCCTTAAATCATGGTCCTTATTACGTTTGCGGGGGTCGTCAACATTTGGGAGGTTCCATTTGTTACTTTTTATACCATCACCCTTAGGATGAGGGTATATATCATTTGATACGATCCAAAAGTGTAACATATAGAAGGAGACACTTTAGACCCTAGGTTTCTTTGAACCAAATTCGATTCATGATTTTTAAGTTGTTTGAGCCGGCTTGAGAATCACTTTACATCGCCAATGGCACCCATAGTTCTGCAAACATAGCTTTTTTATAGGTACAGTGAATTCTGTCATATATTGCGTACGGTGTACGCATAGAAAAAAATTGACTCGGGACCATATCGGCCGTCACCCTTCTGGATTATGTTTAAAAAAAGACAAAACCGAAACATAGGACAATTCCTTTGTGGTGCCTTCCGTATAAAAGACAAAAATCACCCTTAGAGTTATACTTACACATACATATTTATATGTAAATATTACTACCAAATTTAAGCTGTTCAAACTTTACATTATGCTTCCTGATTATTTTTTGTATGACACCTTATAATTTAATAATAATCTATATATATACTTACATATGCAAATGCTGTATAGTTATTTTGTTTGTATTTTCAGTAAACAAAGTGAACATTTTAAATTGCTCAAAAATGCTTGTTATGGGCCAAACAATAGAAAATATAATCACAATATTGCATGCATTTAAATCGTTTGAAACGCCACGAATATTTCAACAAAATACGCCCAGGAAAACAAAAAATAATGAATAGTAGTAAGAAAACCCATAGTGCAGAGTACATACTTGTATTGTTCAACAATCAGCGACAGTGGGCAGATAAATTTCATATTTAAGGTATGGGGAATCGAGTATTTTACATTATAATACGATTTAAGATATGACAAACATAAAATATTAAATTGCGAAGCAAGTCGTAAAAGCCATTTGGATATTGTTGTGTTTCAATTATAAATGTTATCATCATCTTAACATATGAATAAAACCATTATTTTGAAAAAAGTTAAATTTTAAATATCACATCACCCTACCTTTGGCAGTTTTGTCAGAAAGGACCACGAAACGATTTCAATAAAAATGCAAAATTTCCATAATTTCCTAAACTTGGTATCTCATTTCTGCTGCATACAAAGAACTTCTCATTCTTATCCAAAGGCCTGTATTATTTACAAATCGTCCCACTGTTTCTCCCAACTGACTAATGCTGCCACAACCGTTTAAACTAAACAAAGTACTCGTTATATGTGGCAACTAATAAGCAATTTTAACTGTTCCCTCAACAATCTTATGTTTTTTTTTGCCTCTATCCATCCAAATTCACACAAGTAACCATAAAAATGCATAGACATGTTAATATGTTAATTTCCGTTTATGGCTGCGAACACAACAGCAGCCAGCAGCCGACCGGCCAATATGTTAGCAACTATCGACATCGCCATCGTTAAGAGCGGCCCAGAAACAACACAACGTTTTCTTGACAAGAAGTTTCTGAAAGAAAACAAAATCTCAAAAGTCACAGCCAAATGTAGTAGCAAATTATTTTGTTGCAACAAAATAATAAGTCAGCCATTTAGACATATGAATGACTGAATTACGGTCGAAACAAAAAAAAGCGCTTTAACATATAAACGTATTGAAAACTGCGTCAAGGGAGCTGTGAGAATATTAAAGTTTCTGTAGAGAAACGGGTACAGTTATGGTCGATGACGTAGCAGTAGCGATACCTGTATGGAAATAACATTATGTTTTGAATTTTTGGAATTTTTGATCCAGAGATATAGTACACTGGTAGTGTTTGGCATCACGAAAATGAATATGCAGATGTGATTTTAATTTTGGATCAGTGGGCATGGCCAAACGGTCCTAGAGAGATATAATTCGATAACCTGATAGTACACTGCAACACAATTGTTATTTGGGTCAGTTGGCAGAGTGGGCGTGACAAAACTATAATTTAACCCTATAGTGATAAAATTTGGTATACAGATAGAAGTCGGCAGGACTGGTTTAAATTTGTAGAAAGAAATGCTATTTTTGGGTGGAGCCCTAGAAAGATAAAACTTGATGTATAGATAAAACTCGACACAACAATTACATATTTTGATCAGCCGGCGGAGTTGGCTTGCCCAAACTGTATTTAAGACCTAAGGAGATACAATTTGGTATGCAGTATTCCGAACAGCATGTTATTTTTGAATCGTAGGCAGATGGGGCGTGGCAAAACTTTTTTTATCTCCAGTGAGATGAAATGCTGTATCCCTATGGCACTTGGTACAACAGATTTTAATATGTTGACAACATTTTTAATTTCGATAATCAACTGAGCGAACAGTGGGTGTGAAAAGTAAGCAAGCTTAACATATTGGAAAACCTTCCCAAAGCATGTTTAAAGGTGGAATATGTCTGCACTGTAAGGTAATTCCGATAGATATGTTATATCAGGTTAATTTTTAAGTATTCGTCAACTTTGCAATAGCGAAGCATAGCCGTGGTCACTAGTACTACAATAATAGTACTTATTGGTGTAATGAAAGTACTTTTTGGGCAGCATTAAAGTACTACTTGGGCAACAACAAAAGTACTTTAAGAGACAATAAAAGTAATTTTTAGTATAATAAGAAAAATGTTCGTTAAAAACAAATACTTTTTAGTATTTTACATTTTTGGTACAATAAAATAACTATCTAGGACAAAAAAGTACTTTTGCGTATATTGTATATAAAGATACTTTTATGTGCAATAAAATTTCTGTATAAACAAAGTACTCTCCAATGCAATAATAGTACTATTGGAATTTTAAAATATCTTTTTGATACAATAAAAGTACTTTTTGGTACAACAAATTCATTTTTGGTACAATAAAAGTAATTTCAGGTACACATTAAGTATATTTTGGTATAGTAAAAGTACTGTTTGGTACAACGAAATGACTTTTTGGGGCAATGAAAGTTATTTCTGGTTAATATAAAATACCTTTCGGTACTATAAAACCACTTTTTGGTAAATTAAAAGTTCGTTCTAGGACAAAACAAGTACTTTTCAGTACAATTTAAGTACTTTTAAGTGAAATAAAAGTACTTTATGGTACAATAAAAGGACTTTTATACATATCAAAATTACTTTTTGGTATTCAATATACTTTTTTGTACTTCTTAGTAAAATTTAAGGACTTTTTGTGACATCAAAACTATTTTTTAGTACAATAAAAGTAATTGTTGAGATAATAACAGTTCTTTCTGTTATGTAATTTTTGGTACTTTTCAGTACAATAAAATTATTTGTTGACACAAAATAGTACTTTCTTGTAGAAATAAAAAACTTTTTGGATACAATGAAAGTACTATTTGGGCACAATACGATAACTTTTTTTGTAAAATAAAAGTATCTTTCTGTATAACAAAAGTACATTTCGGTATAAAATAAGTACTGTCTGAATAAAAGAAAAACTTTTTGATACAATAAAAGTACTTTTTGGTAAAATAAAAGTACTTTCTGGTCCATCAAAAGGACTTGCAGGTGCAATTAAAGTAAATGCAGGTACACATAAGGTACATTCTGGTACAATAAAAGTACTATTTGGTACAATAAATAACTTTTTGGTGCAATAAAAGTTATTTTTAATTAAGATGTGGTACCTGTTGGTGGTATAAAAGCACTTTTTGGTACAATAAAATAACTTATAAAAGTATTTTTCGGTGTAATAAAAGTACTTTTCAGTACAAGAAAAAGTAACTTCTGATACACCAAAAGTACTTTAGATTAAAATAAAATTATATTTTGGTACAAAAAAAGATCTGTTTGGTACAATTAAGGCACTTTTTGGTGCAATAACTTCTTGTGCAATAAAAGAACATTTCTGTACAATAAACGTACATTTTGGTATAATAACAATTAAGGAAGTTTCAGTCGGGAAAACCGTCTTGTACATGTACCCTCAACCTCAGTAAAAACATAAAATTTGATTAATAACATACAGAATAAGGGCACTGTCGCATTTGGCGTATTATTATTACTTCTCGATTTCTAAAGTAGGCTTAATGGTACATTTGTGTTGAAGTTACCAGAGGGGGCATGGCTAGGCTTCATATTTTTTCTCCAAAACATTAACTACGTTTGGCTTTACAAAGTACAAAATAAGTGGCTTGACTTTTAGTTCTTTCTCCAAAACTATATCGTGGTATGTATAGATTTACTACATACAAAATTTGGGCACGATCGCATTGGTTTCTTTGGTATTAGGGCATTTAGTATTAATATTCGAAATAATAATTTCGTACCAACCGGATAGACAGAAAGATGGATAGACGAAAAACAGACAGAAAGACATGGCTCAAACGACTTAAAAAGTCATGAATCGAATTTGGTTGAAAGATGTCTAGGGTACAAACTGACTCCTTCTATTTGTTAAACTTTTGGATCGTATCAAATGTTATATACTCTCTTACCCGTAGGGCGAGGGTATACAAATACTTTATGTTACAATAAATTGCATTCTGGAACACCAAAAGTATTTTAGGTTTCAATTATAGTATTCCTTGGTACAAAAACACCTTTTTGGTACAAAAAAGTACTTCTTAGTAAAATGAAAAAAACTTTTTGTTGCAGCTAAATTACGTTTTGGTACAACAAAAGTTCTTTTTGGTACAAAAGAAGTACCATAAAGTACTAGTATGAATTTTGTGGTGTATTGAAAGCATAGCTTGGGAATTTCGATTAGAATTAGAAATCATTACGATTAGAGAAATAAAACAATCTAATCATTAGAATTGAATTTTGATAAAAATTTCAGATTAATAACACAGTGCAACAGTGAAAAAAACACCCGAACGAGACTATATAGGTTCGATAGTACAACCGGAGCTGAGTAAAACCCTAGCTCAGTTTGGCTAGATTGGCTACCAAATATTTTTTTTGGCCCACTAAACTTTTTGAAATCCCTTGGACCCCTTGAAAAAAGGTGACATCAATTGTTGGCCAACAGTTTCTACAGTTTTTAATCTAGCTCTTTCTCTTCTTCAGCAAAGTTTTATCTAATAGTCCGCTTAAGAAACTGATATAATAAAATTTCCCAAAAAAATTAGACTTCCCTCGTTTATTTTCAAAAAACTTCGATAAAAATTCTAATTTTTTCACTATTTTTTATATAAGTCGTAGGGAATCCAGATTTTTTGCATACTCTATTCAGTGAAATTGTAGTTTAGGTAACACCGAATAACTTCTTTGAACAAACTTATGCAATCTGAACAAGTCTAAGGATATTAAATAGCTCTCAAAACACACTATCTACTTTAAACAAATCAGTTTTTTAGGAGTTTTGGGCCATTGTGAAATGTTTTTACTTGCTATCTTTACCAAAAACGTACTTATTGTATAACTAAATAACTTCTGTAAACAACCAATATGATAGGAATACTCCACCCCCTTAATTGTTTACAAAGAGCATTAGTGTGTTCCTTATATGGCATTTTTTCGAAGTTCGTTAAAAATATGTATTAATCGCGATGTTGGTCATCTATCTTCACCTTACGTTTCTTTTTGCCAATATTAGGAATATATTATGAGAAATTTTGTATCGATAGTTATACATTAGGGTGTGCCGCAATGAGGTTAAAGTATGAATTTGTTCTCAAATCAGTTTATTGCCGCTGAGTATTTTTCTTTCGTATATAGACTAAGTAGTAACAAGCCGTTCAATAGCTGAAATAAAGACCTAAAATAATATGCTTTTACCATATCTCTTATAGTCGCCGAGATATTTGATATAGAAGTTGGGGTATTTTTAAAAAAATTATTAAAAATGTTGAAATTGAATTTCGATGTAGATTATTATGGGCAATTATATATTTCAACTTTTAAAGGTTAATCAAGTTAAAATATATATCTATATGTTCTCGAGATATCAGGGGCTTAAAAGCATAGCAATGACTACTTAACTTTTGTTTCACCTGTATATCCATTGTGTATGCTTACAAATGTCACCAAAACCATTAATATCCATTATTATTTTTATCATATAAAAATCGTTATTGGTAAGTATTCAATGGGTATTCAGATGGAACAAAAGTTCATTAGGCATTGCTATGCATACAGTCAAAAATTCCGTTTTTTAACGCCTGATATCTCAAGAATTGATAGAGATAGTGATAATATACACATATACTTTTTAAACATATAGATTTTAACTTGATTAACCTTTAAAAGTTGAAATATATAATTGTCCATAATAATCTACATCGAAATTCAATTACATTTTTAATAATTTTTTTTAAAAATACCCCAATACCCAAATATCTCGGCGACTATAAGAGATATGGTAAAAGCAAACACATATTATTTTAGGTCTTTATTTCAGCTATTGAACGGCTTGTTACTACTTAGTCTATATACGAAAGAAAAATACTCAGCGGCAATAAACTGATTTGAGAACAAATTTATACTTTAACCTCATTGCGGCACACCCTAATGTCCAACTATCGATACAAAATTTCTCATAATATATTCCTAATATTGGCAAAAAGAAACGTAAGGTGAAGATAGATTACCAACATCGCGATTAATACATATTTTTAACGAACTTCGAAAAAATGCCATATAAGGAACACCCTAATGCTCTTTGTGAACAATTAAAGGGGTGGAGTATTCCGATCATATAGTTTGTTTACAGAAGTTGTTCAGTTATACAATAAGTACGTTTTTGGTAAAGATAGCAAGTAAAAACATTTCACAATGGCCCAAAACTCCTAAAAAACTGATTTGTTTAAAGTAGATAGTGTGTTTTGAGAGCTATTTAATATCCCTAGACTTGTTCAGATTGCATAAGTTTGTTCAAAGAAGTTATTCGGTGTTACCTAAACTACAATTTCACTGAATAGAGTATGCAAAAAATCTGGATTCCCTACGACTTATATAAAAAATAGTGAAAAAATTAGAATTTTTATCGAAGTTTTTTGAAAATAAACGAGGGAAGTCTAATTTTTTTGGGAAATTTTATTATATCAGTTTCTTAAGCGGACTATTAGATAAAACTTTGCTGAAGAAGAGAAAGAGCTAGATTAAAAACTGTAGAAACTGTTGGCCAACAATTGATGTCACCTTTTTTCAAGGGGTCCAAGGGATTTCAAAAAGTTTAGGGGGCCAAAAAAAATATTTGGTAGCCAATCTAGCCAAACTGAGCTAGGGTTTTACTCAGCTCCGGTTGTACTATCGAACCTATATAGTCACGTACGGGTGTTTTTCAAAAAGTTTGATTTTGTGTCATAGTGTAATTGATTAGATTAGAAATAATCAAAAATCAAATCACAATTAGTGACGATTAGCATTTGTAATCAAATCTAATCAAAACTAATCTAAAAAATAATTGATTAGATTTCTTGATTATTTTTGATTAGATTTGATTAGATCAACTATTTTTAACTATTTTTGTGAAAAGAAAATATTTATTTATCACATTTGTTGCTACTTTTAGGTACAATAAACGTACGTTTTGGTACAATAAAAGTACTTATGGCTTTTTGGCAAAGAAGCACTTTCTGGTACAATAAAACCAATTTCTGGTACAACTTAAGAACTTTTGAGTACAATAGATATACTTTC
The DNA here is from genome assembly GCA_964034835.1 of Muscina levida. Taxonomy (NCBI): domain Eukaryota; kingdom Metazoa; phylum Arthropoda; class Insecta; order Diptera; family Muscidae; genus Muscina; species Muscina levida. The sequence continues at coordinate 22,553,311 of OZ035882.1, read as the reverse complement.
TGGTACAATACAAAATACTGTTTGGTATAACAAAATAACCTCTTTATGCAATAAAAAGATTTACTTGTACAATAAAAAAAACTTTTCGGTACAATAAAACTCCTTTTGTACAATTATGATACAAGTGTGATCTTTCTGGTACAACAAAAGTACTTTCCGGTGCAATAAACAACATTTTGATACAATAACATACTTTTGAGTACATGTACTCACATGTACTTTTTTGTATAAAGAAAATAAAAAAAATATACTGTGTCCAATTTGTTGCATTTGCGACTACATATTTGGCTTTTTCATAACTTATGCCTATATGATAAGAACTTTATCATCTTCTCCGTTAATCTGTTTGTACTTATAGTACAAAGAATGACTTCTTGTTGGTAATGTATGTATATTAAACTGGGTCAATTTTTTTTCTCGACCAAGCGGTTATCAATTTCGTAATCTACGTTGAATTTCAAATAAATTTGCCCCAGATGTGTCTATGTGCCTAAAATCAAAATCGAGCCCCCCCGGTTTTTAACGAGAAACTTTTGGTAAACTTTCCACAGCAAGCCCCGAAACTGCCCCGGAATCGCCTCTAGAGAATTCAAAGGTGTAACCGACCCCCAGTCAGTTGTTTCTTCCAACATTTTTTTCCAAACATACCAACCCCCATATTCACCCCCTAAGAGGGATTTCATACACATAAAAATTTTTTATAAAATTTGCTCCCACCGATCTAACTGTCCTAAGAGGAGTCAAATGTATGCCCGATTCCCAATATTTTTGCAACCCCAACAGTTTCTCAGAACTTATCTAACATGTATCTTCAAATCCTAAGATGGTCCACCAAACATTATTTTTTATTTTTATAATTTTTTATGAATTCTATTCCTGCTGTTCCTCCTAGAGGGGTAAAATGTATGACAGACCTCCACTCTAACATATTTCCCGAACATACCTATACCCTATTAGGGGTCATTCATACATTTGAACCATGTTGGGGCGATTCCGGGGCGGTTGCGGAGCTTGTTGTGGGTGTTTTCCCCAATACGAAAAGTTTCTAGTTAAAAATTGGAAGCTCGATTTAGATTTTCTTTGGCAAATTTTCTAAAAAGTTTATCGTAGACTACGATTTTGATAACCGTTTGGTGCGTTTTTTTTTTACTTCATACACATTGCTCCACACTAATGTATATGCTTCGTATTATCTTAATTTAGTCTTTTCATTAGTTACAAAAAAAAATAATAAATTGTCAACTTCTCAACCGTGCTCAAAGAGTATATTCTGTCTTAAGAGTAATACCTTTAGAAGGAATGCTCTGCAAGGATATCTTTTTCTAGTAAAAATTTAAGTTTTATATGAAAAATATAGCAACAACTAACTTCGCATTTACCTTAGTCCTTTTAATCGTTTATTTAACACCTCTAAGAGTAACTGCTTTCCAATTTGTCTCCCATTTGGTGTCTGCAGATGTTTTGTGACCAAACAATCATTGGCCAACCACAAATGCTCTATGTTGCAAATGTGTTGCAAAATGCTTAAAGGGTCTCTTTGGTTAGTCTGTGGTCTATGTCGCTGTTTTTGTGTTTTTTTTTTTGTTTTAACCATAAAACAAAAGAAAAATCTCAAAATTTGTAATTTGAAGATAATCAATTTTTAGCATTTACCCTCCCAAAACAAAAATTACATATTACCATTGTGGTTGTATGCAGTTGTTGTTGTAGTTATTGTTGTTGTTTTTATTGTTTTTTTATTACAAAATAGTCAAATACCACTCGGTGGTATTTTGCAGTTAGCTGTTTGCATTTTGGCGTTTATGGTTTTGTATTGCTGGTTTGCGCTGCTTTTTTATGGTTTCCAGTTGTTAGTTTACACAATCCATAAATCAATGTGTAAATTGCAATAAATTCCAAAATTGACATTTCGATTTATTTGTTGAAAATCGTATTTCTCTTCTCCAGCAAAACAAAATCTTTTCTTTTGCCACAACAAACACAAACGGCTGAAGCAGTTTCGTCGACTGCTGGGGTGGCAAAAATAAATATTTTAACTCTTTGTGTTTTTTTTTTGTTCTCAATGATTTGAGTTAAGTTTGCGGGAAAACTGCAAAGAATTTTATTGTTTTTTTTAGCTTCTGGCAAATGAAGGAGAATTTAATAATACAATTTGTAGTGGGGAGAGGAAAAGAATTTAAATTGCAACTGTTACACATAATGCCTTTTGGCTTTTAATAAGTGATAAAAAAAGGCCACACGGATTGTTTGCTCTGGAAACGAAGCCTAGTTGTAACGGAAGGAAGCTCATTGAATTAGGACTCAATTCTGAAAACTGCACGTGAAAGTAGCCACAAAAACTAGAAGTTCTGCATCTTTCGTTTTGTCAAGTTACATGCCATAATAATTTAATATAGATTTAAAGTAAGCTTTTGTTTGTCATAACTCGGGAACCACTAGTCCGATTTAGCTGAAACACATTTTAAAGAAATACGAATTACAATTCCTTTTATCTATTCATATAACTTTTCCTACATAAGCGACAGTTTTTGAAGTAGTTACAACTGTTGTACTCCGTGGCGTATGATTTACGTGGAATATTACTTACTATTGGGGAATGGGGAATTTTCTAATTTGAGTCTTTCTGATTGTTATTCATTTGGGAATAACCAGAAGATCTCTTTGGAGGTTCCCAAGCAGTTCACAACGACCGAGAGATCACATATTCCCCGGGCAATGCCACTGAACATCCGTTTAGTGATAGAAAATGTGAGATGGCGAAATGTTGAGTAACCTAATCGGCATGCTACCACCGATGCGTCTTAGGAAGTAGGTAACAGAAGTTACTGAAGTTCAATACAGGCTCTCTTAGTGGCTTTGGCAGCCCCAAGAAACTAGGATTGGGCGCGGTAACCTAAGAAGCCACTCTCCTGGGTTATGAAAAACCACGCTCAGACAAGCCCTGGTACGATGATGAATGTCGCGAAATGTCTGAGGAAATGGATGCTGCTTACAGGGCAAAACTCGACCAATGGTGACGCGTGCGGTGACGGAGCGTTATAAAGAGAAATGGAGGGAGATGAAACGCCTGTTCAGACGGAAAAAGCGTCTGTGGAAGAAAAGAGAGAGCCAGGATATCGAAAACTACAGAGATAGAGGTGAGGCCCAAAAGTTCTACCAAAAGATAAAAAGTAAAGGTTTTGGAACAGGGATCCCCACCTGTAAGGACAGAGACGGAAATCAGAGTGTGCTGCAAATATGAAGGAAACACTTTCTATCTCTACTCGTTCCCGAAGGCAGAATAGGTGACAAAATCGCATCAATCATCGACGATGGAGTAGACTGTCCACCACCGAGGCAAAACGAGATCAGCACGGTTTAAAAATAATAAAGCTGCGGGAGCCGATGGACTTCCGGCAGAGCTTTTCAAAGCCGGCGGCGATGAGCTGGTAACTTGCATGCACCAGCTCATAAACACGATTTGGCTCAGGGAGTGCATGCCCGATGATTGGAATCTGAGTGTCCTATGTCCCGTGCTTAAAAAATGCGATTTGAGTGTGTGTACCAACTATCGCGGGATTAGCCTTTTACCCATCGCATACAAAGTCCTGTATAGTGTGTTATGAGAAAGACTAAAGCCCATTTTGGCGAACCTGATTGGACCTTATCAGTGTGCCTTAGACCTGGTAAATCCACGACCGACCAGATATTCACACTACGACAAATCCTGGAAAAGACCCAAGAAATGCAGAACGACACCTACCATCTGTTCATCGATTACAAAGGTGTATTCGACAGTCCGATACGACAGAAATTGCTAAATGCTGTGGCTGAGTTTGGTATACCCGCAAAGTTAATTCGACTTTGCGCGATGACCCTGACTGAGACGAAGTCTTCAGTGAAAATTGGCAAAAATCTCACAGATCCACTTTCTACCAAGCGAGGCTTTAGACAAGGCGATAGTCTGTCCTGCGATCTCTTTACCATCGTAATGGAAATGATCATGCGGAAGGCTGCAGTAAACAGAAATGGTAACATCTTCAATAAAAGTCACATGTAGCTTGAGTATACTGATTATAAAGACATTATTGGACGTAGATTGCGAGATGTTACTGCGGCTTTTTCGAGCATTGAAAAGCAGTCGGCTGAAGTGGGTCTGTTGATAAACGAGGACAAAACTAACTTATTTGTTTCAACGAACAAAGAGTCCACTCGTCTGGGACGCTGCGTGAACGTTGACCACTATAACTTTGAAGTGGTAGATCTTCAAAGTCTACCTTGGCTCCGCCATAAACAAAAATAATAATGTCAGCCTGGTATTGATCGCAAACCGCTGCTACTATGCGCTAAGAAGGCGATTTATCGATAAAGCGCCATCTCGAATTACAAAGATCCAGCTCTCTGGTCGTACCTGTCTTGCTCTACAGCGCAGAATCCTGGGTAATGACACAAGCGGATCCATTTATTCTGGGAGTCTTCGAGAGAAAATACTCAGCAAAATATTTGCACCCATGATTGTTAACGGCGAGTACCGTCTTCGAATGAATCATGAGTCAAGCGCGTTCAAATAGACCGAATGCGCTGGCTTGGACACGAATGTTGTACAAATGGACGAAAACGCTCCGGCTCGAAAAGTCTTCGGCAATAAACACGATGGGCGGCGCAGAAGGAGGCGACCAAAACTCCGATGAATGGACCGGGTGAAAGAGCTATTAACTAAGCTTGGTGTGATGAACTATCTACTGAGCTCAAAGGACTGAAGCGCTTGAAATACTTTACTACGTGCTGCTACTGATTTTTGCTGCCATTAAAGAAGAAGAAGAATTACTTACGATAATCATACGCCACCATTTAGTATTTATGTTATGTTATGTCAAACAAAAGAGCCTAAAACATGCAATTTCCCCTATACGATACTTACTAACTTCAAATCGATATTAAATTATTATGGCATGTAACTTAACAAAACGAATGATGCAGAAATTCTTTATTTTGGCGCTACTTTCACGTGCAGTTATCAGAATTGAGTCCCAAAATCATGTGTTGTACAGTGTAAGGCATGGGATAGATTCTCACAATCGAGTGATTGACACGATTGACTCGACACTACTGCTAAGTTGCTGTCGACAACATTGATGGGGCCTGCGGTCGGAGAAATGTTTTTCACTGTGACAAGGGTTAGAACCCTGTTATCCCGCATGATAGTCTCATATCTATCTACTATGTGTATGCGTATGCAAATGACAACAATTGAAACACTGAACTCGCTCCTCCAACGACTTTTAAGGTCTAAGCTGATGACTTCACTTCGTTGTAAGAGCAAACCCTAAAGATAATTTACACGAATTATGCGTAAGCAGACCACGCACCTTTGTCATTTTTTACCTTCCCCCATAACAACGAAACAACAAAAACAAAAAACCAATTACTGCACAAAATTTAGACGATTGCACAATACATTCGCCTATTTGTCTGCAAATGCCATAACGCTAACCCCTTGTTGTTGTTGTTTTAGTAGTTTGATGAGGATTGCGGTGTTGGTGGTGGCACATAACGAATGATGAACATTCTGCCCCTTGCAGCCAACACAATCAGTGCAAATACCAAGTACTACCATACCAGCGTGTGCTGTCCCCCTACCAACACAGTGTAAATGAGAGCTTTTTTTTTTGCTTGGAAATTTATGTGAAATATAAAGAGTTTGCAACAATGTTGCAAGCAATTTTTATGAATGTCTTAAATTTATGTTTGTTCATGTCATTTTTCATTTTGCGCAATATGCCTTGTTGGCGTAGCATTTCCTTTCGCCGTATAGGCTCCTTTGGCACATCACATTATAAATTTGTATTTAAAAGAAAAATAAATGTTGGTCATGAAAATGACGATTTAATTTGCCGTTTATCGCATTTTGTTTTGTTGTTGTTGTTGTTTTGTTTCATTGTAACTGCAAACATTTAACACTTACCGATTGGATTTGTGAGCGGCCAAATGAAAGTTGGTCAATGTTTGTTTATCAATAATTGTTTAACATGCTGACTATGACATATTTGAGGGGAAAATGTTGATGGATATACATAGATGGCATACTATGCAAAGTTGATGGTGATTGGGATGATTGGGATGTGATGATGGATTACAGTGATGAGACATGTTAAAATTAGCATTGGCTATTTGAACAGTGCAAATTGTTTAATTTTATGTCTTTTCAAATGTCGCTGTTTATGGACTCCTGCAAAAGGTACAACATAAAAATTCTAATTCAACTCTTAATGTTAGGAATACTCCATCTCATGCTTACTAAGTTTAATGCACTTCCACATACTTCTAACAGTAAGCTAACACTAAGCATCTATTTTCAAATGATAATATAAAGTTTAATTCTAACCTCAAGCTTAAATGTAGTATTTCGAAAATAATTACACTTTATCTTGAATTGTATGTAATCATCCGACTTGCATGTGAGAACCCACAATGGCCACCCAGCTATTGTAAATTACCAACTTTAGTCATTGCATTGCAAATTTATTAACTGCCATTATTGTATAGTATAGCCAAAAATTACGTGCATTGTATTCATAATAATAATGACTTTATTAAGGTCGTTTTAATCAATACTTTGTTGTAAGCCCCAAAACTATGAATAATAATTTAATCATCGCTAAAATTATAGCCACTCCTTATTTGTTGGCCAATATAAAGAAATAATCAAAATTTGTATAATTTTTTTTAGTTAGTTAAAAGTCAACGAAAATTATGTATTAATAAACAATAAAATAAGACCATATAATCATTACGAATGGGGTGTTCCATAAAAGGAATAAGGGCGAATGTTATCACATTTAAGACTCTGAAAAGTCTGCTTATCTTTATCATAACTAACAAAAAAAATTAATCAAATTAAGGTATGGGATAGCTTCTCGCGTTGTTGTGAATTAACACACTTTTAATTTTAGATTTACAACAAACGGCACCTACTTGTTTGTCTACGAAAACGAACGTCACTGTTTGAGAAGCTTTTACTAGACATGCCGATTGACTTGACACTTATACTGCAAAGTTGCTGTGACAACATCGAGGGGGCCTGCAATGAAGAAAAATGTAGATGACTGGAGCCGGAAATCGAACCACGGATCTGCCGCATGGTAGTCGCGTATTCTAACCATTATGCCACTGCCGGTCTAAATGTCTAAAAAGTATTAAAAACCGACTTTAATGGGATTGGAATCCGCAACCTTACTTACGACTGTCAACCAGATGCTTTCCCACCGCAACTAGGCGCGAGCGCTAAAAGAAAACATACCATAACACCACACAACAGCATCATCGGTCAGCAACGAAAACGTCGTTTTTAACACATCGTGGCGTTCAGTGCAAACATAAGACAGGCAACTACTTTATAATTCTCATTTATTTCATGTCACCCATAATATAAGGAGACGACATTTTTCTACTACGATCATCGGTGACACCTCCAAGACGAAGTTTATTGCCAAGTCAAGGAATATTATCTGATCTTCTTGATCCTTTGGTATTGCACGAAGACAAGCATCTTTGTTAAACGTACCAAGTCTGTACAACTGGAATACGAGCCTGTACTACCGGGCTATAGGCCTGTACAATCGGACCTTGAGTCTGTACAATCGAATAATAAATCTGTTCACCTGGTTACGGACCTGTACAATCGGACCTTGAGCTGTACAATTGTATAATCAGTCTGTACAATCGGGCTATAGGCCTGTACAATCGGACAACAATTCTGTACAACCGAGCTACAAGCCTGTACAGTCTGCCCTTTGGTCTGTGCAATCGGACAATAAGTCTGTACAACCGGGTTATAGGCCTGTACAATCCGACAACAAGTCTGGACAACCGGGCTACGAGTCTCTACAATCGGGCTATAAGCCTGTACAATTGGACCAACGAGTTTGTACAATTGGACAATAAGTATGTAAAACCGGGCTACGAGCCTGCACAATTGAAGCTGTACAATCGGACCTACGAGTCTGTTCAATCGGACAATAAGTCTTTACAACGAGTCCTCGTACTTATAGGGCCAGGGTCTATTAATAGTTGTTCTTATTCTCCTATTCCAGGACCTTAGCAAATTTCACCAGAAGGTCCTACCGAATTTATCTGCGTGTTCTTGACGTCCGACGCCACCCGAATTGCCGCAACGTTAAACCAGTCCTGTTTGAAATCACCGAATTACCGCCGCCTTAATCACATCCTGTTTCCCGAATTACAACCCCTCGTCTACAAAGGACAACAACCCCAGGCACCGTAATACATTAAATCAGACACCATTAACGATACCCGCCATCAAAGATCTTAAGGATATCTGACCAATGATTGCACTTTAGCTTAAGGATCCGGAGTGTTTATTTTGTGGATCTTTATTTCGTAATGTTTTGAGTGTCCTTGCGCAGACTATGAAGGCGGCTGAGACTAAATCAGCCTAACGTAAAACCCCCATTATAGATCTCTTTACAGAGATGGTGCCTCTACCTAATTGGCGGATGTCCTGGACACACACAGGTCCGACATCAATGCAATAGAGAAAATGTGATGGACGGTACACGAATGCACACGACGAAGAACTGTGCATCTTATACAGCTGCCATGCAAAAAGACATGAATTTGTATGACATCTGGTCCCGCGAGTTAACCCTGTAAGTGACTAAATAGTCATTACCCTCATCAAGACGACGTGTTTGGAAATAAAATACGATGACATGAAAGTTGCATTATATGAGAGTCTGGAGGAAATATATGATCGCCGCCCTGATCATAACATTAAATTGTTCTGGGTAATTAAAGTGCTGAAATAGGAAGGGAAGACGCTCTACACAACAACACCTCCCATAACGGATTCAGACTGGTTAGCTTCGAGTTGGCATAATACATGTTAGAGAGCGAAACCAGATTCCCGCCTGAAGATATCCACAAGTCAACCTGGATATCCCCTGTGGTAATCGTAATCGGAAGGATTGTCTTAAACGTTATGGACGCGCAATTGATGCGCGGTGCAAATATACACTTCATTACATTATGGGGAGATCATAAAATTATACGCTGGATAGGCCAGTTCGCAAGTTCATTGTGCAGAGAATCTACCCCCCAACAGTACCATTTGGTAAAATTTTAGTATCAATCGGTCTATTAGAAAAGCCTCTAGAGCAATTTTTGAAAAGGGGGCGTGGCACCGCCCACTTCCACCTTGGCTGTAATTAATACTGCTCCAACAACATATACACCAAATGTCATCTTCATACCTCTGATAGTTCATGAGATACAGCCCTTTTGATTTTAAAGTTGTATGGGCGGTGCCACGCCCCTTTGTCCAATTGGACTGAATTGTAAATATAAACCTCACGGAGCCCGAGACCTTTCCAAGGAATGCAAAACCGCGGAAATGGGTCCAACCGTTCTCGAGTTTTGCGCTTAGCAACACATTCAGCGACTTATTTTTATATTATAGATCTTCAATGGAGTGCCCCATATCTGTCATATGGATACTATTATTAATCAAACAGGAACCTTACAGTTTGCAACAACAACAAAAAGTGCAAAACATAAACACGCTGACACATTCACAAATGTGTTGAATGCAACACAAAGCCCGCGGAGATATCATATTAATAGTTCTCTAAGACATTGTAAAAGAAAAACCAACAACACCAACCAACTGATGGAGTCCAACATGCGAAATACAATAACAAACTGATATGCATATTAAAAATCACGTTAAACACGATTAATGCAAGAGCAATCACCAACAACACTTTGACAACAAAAATACAACTAATGATTTACAACATGAACAACACGAAACAACACCACCAGATTGGACAAGCGCAAACACTGAGAACGCCTTCAAACACCCCACCGTGATGTCGGGAATCAACGCCCCCACTTCGACAATAACAAAAAAAGAAAACATATTATTATGTTAATTATTAATCAATAGATCTGTTTGACTGACTGACTTTCTGTTCATTGGTACTATGGCAAACAAATGTCTTATATGAGTTCATAATGTCGATTAAACCAAAGAAAGACAGATTAATGTCAAAAAACGCTAAGTTTAAAATTAGAAATTATGCTTTCGATTGTCATGTATTTCATGTTTGTATTCATATACATAAGTAATTAACCAATGTCAGGCTCCGAAATGTTAGTATTTGTTTATATTATGAAAACTAATAGATTTTTGATAATTCGGGTATACTTTAAAATATCTTTTACGTTTTCCTGAATTCCGCAATACCGCATAGAGAAAATTATAATGACTTCATTTAGATCGATGTTATCGACAGCAACTTTGCAGTATAAGTGTCGAATCAATCCGCGTGTCTAGTAAAAGCTTTTCAGACAGTGACGTTTGCATTCGTCAAAAAACAAGTAGGTGCCATTTGTTGTGAATCTAAAATAGAAAGCATGTTAATTCACAACAACGTGAGAAGCTATCACATACCTCATTCATGGGGTATAAAGGGAAATTAAGTTTTCACTTAAATTTCAGCATAAGGAAATTACGACCACGTCATGGTGACACAAACTGCTAACTTACATGCCATATGTGAGGCTTAGCAACTGTTCTTAATCGTATCTTAGTACAACGATTATATAAAAATAGAAATACTGGTTATAGATCAATACTTTTTGATAAGAATTGCAACAATAGTACATGAAGTTTCATTAACCTCAGTATGTTACTCCTGTTTGTGTGTGTGTGTGCATAACTTCATTACTGCGTTATTATTATCATAATATGTGTGCAATAGCAACTTCCTACTTCCCCACTATTATTACTATTATTATTTTGCAAGCATAATTTCGATCATATTATTTGATATAAATAATAATTTAATTTGCTACGATATTCGTTAGATTGCACAAAATATAAAACTTATTAGCAATACTTTCATTTTTATTGCTACTTATTATATGAGAGTGAGAGGCTATTGCTGCTAAGCTATTATTTGAATTCGTTGTTATGTTTTTGTTTTGTTTCTCAGCATTTCACGGTCAATTAACTGCAGCCATCAAAAAGAGATCTCATCATGATGATTTTCATATTTCCTGCTTCATCTATTTTTCACTTCTTTTGCACTTTGCCACTAACTGCCAATTATGTGAGTGTTCATAGGAAATACAATTATTTTGTTTGTTTTTCTGTTTGTTGTTTTTTTTTTTGTTATTTGCATTGATCATATTGAGAGCTAATATAAAATTATATAAAACTAAAATCGCCATTAGTAATGGTCAAAAAGTGGTTCGGCGTGAAAGTAATCAAACTTTTGCTAATTTACTTTTTATTAACTACAACGCCCATAAAAATCCAAATGATCCGGAAAGAAAGAAAGAAAGAAACTATTACACATTCAGTCGTAAAATTCGTAGATCGCTTGGGGGCAAATTAACGAGAGATAAATGAAGGCAGGTATAAATAATATGGACATATCGATTGGGATATTGGGAAAATATAAAATTTATAAATTTTTACAGCTTAATGTCTTCAGTTTAGAGAGCCACATGAGTGCATCTATTAAATTACAGCCAATTTGGAGCGAGGCACAAAAAATGTCATTAAAGTTAAAGTTTAGTACAGGGTATTAGACTAAAGTTGTAATGTCTTGCAGCAACATGCTGATTTTTATATATTAGTAACAACATTTAGACACATATCGATGTACTTGTCTGATATCCCCTTGATTACACACTGTTACAAAATGGAAAAAATTTAAGAAACTTGTGGAGTGACCTAGTGCATGGTGTAGGTCTGGTCGAACCCAACATGAATCTAAAAACCAAAGTTTTATAAGACCCTTAACTTACGGTTCGAAAACCGATTTTTCATATCTTTGCTGATAATGAGTCTTCCGCATAATTATCTTCATTAGGGTTTAAAGAAGACTGTCGACTTGACTAAACCCTTGCTTGGTATAATATAATTTTTGTCAATTTTAATTGAAGATTTCGCAAAGTCGTATCAGTTTCACCATTGGCTGCATCTTTGCAGTTTTTTGCAGGGATTGGTTGGATTAGGCATTGGCTATCTCGATGGTATGTAGCTTTGTGATCTATAGCTTCCCCTTCGTTTGGTTACACGCGTTTTTAGCTCTACTTAATCGCGTCAATTTATCAATTTTTTGCTGGAGCATTTACATTCATCCTGGCAACATGTCCCAGCTATCGTGTTAGCTACGTCGATGTTGTGGTAAAACTCATACAGCTCATAGTTTATCCGATGACAAAACTCGCCGTCGACAAAGAAGGTCCATATTTTTTTTGGATTAATTTCGCTCGAATACTAACGTAACTACATCTGACACTATTTTTCTTATTGATCGAAGATCCGAGGTAGGTTACTTCATCTACTACCTCTAAATATTAATTGTCAGCGTTCAAGGTGCGTTCCCATTGAGAAGACTCTTTGTTCGTCGAAATTAATATTTTTGTTTGTCCTCGTTGACCGCTAAACCCATTTTTGCTGACTTCTATTCTAGGGATGAGGAAACTGCAGTAACATCCCGCAGATCTCGGTCAATGATGTCTATATCATCGTTATAAGTCAGTGGCATGTGGCTCTTGTGAAATATTGTGCCAGACATGTTGACACTAGCCTTTTTCATCACCTTCTTCATAACTATATTAAAAAGTGCACAGGACAAGCTATCGCCCTACTTGAGATCTATGTCTGTGAATGGTATAGAGTGATCCTTAACAATTTTAATAGAGATTTTGGTGTTTTCCGAATTACATTTGCAGGAATACCAAACTCAGACATGGCTTCATATAACTTACTGCTTATCGGAGAGTCGAAGGCAGCTTTGTGGTCGACAAAGAGGTGGTCGGTGTCGATCAGATTTTCATGTTTTTTTTTCCAGGATTTGCCATAAAGTGAATATTTGATCCATTGTAGATTTGTCAGGCCTTAAGTCGCACTGATAAAGTTTAATTAGTTTTTCTACAATTGGCTTTAGATGTTCACACAATGTGCTCGAAAGGACCTTGTATGCAATTGTTAATAGGCTTATTCCACGGTAGTTCTTACATTATCTTCGATCTCCTTTCTTGTATATGGGACATAACAAACAGAGTCACCAATCCACGGGCATGGTCTTCTCTAGCCAGATGTTCTCCATGAGCTGATGCATGCTCCTAATCAGCTCCTCCCCTTGTCATAAACTATCCAGCAGGGAGACAATCGGCTCCAGCTGCTTTGTTGTTTTTAAGGCTGGAGGTTGCGACTCGCTCTGGTTCGGAAGTGGTCACTTAATACTATCGCCATGGATTAGTGCGGGGTCTTCTGGAGTGGTGTCCGTATCCAGCACAATTCTGAAATGATCTCTCCATATCTTCAGAACTTTATTCGGGTCCGTCACTAGCTAGACATCGCAGTCCTTGCAGGAGGACAACCCTCTTCCACGCATTCTCGCCTTAACACTCTTGTAGAATTTTCGGGCTTCCCAGCTCTGTGCACTCATCCTGCCTCTTCTTCATCTTTTTATTTTTCCGTCTAAAGAGACGAGTTGCCTCTCGCCTCTTCTCCCTGTGCCGTTTACGAACAGCTCGCGTTGCCATTGGCTGCAGTTTCGCCCTGTATGCAGCATCCGTCTCTTTCATTGCATTGCGGTCTTCATTATCGTACCAGGCATCTTTTTGGGACATCATTGAGTACCCAAGTACGCTTCTCGCAGTCCGTTCTATGGAGTCGGCTATATATTGCCACTGCGAGGTAATATTACCAGGGGTTGCAGCATTCCATAGCAGTTCAGTTAGGTGGTTGAAGTAGACGTCCGCTACCTCTGTGGTCCGCAGTTTACCGATGTCCAGCTTTCGTTGTGCGTGGTTACGTACGTTTTTCTCCATGCTTAGCCTTGTGCGTACCTTAACTGTGGTAAGGTAGTGATCAGAGCCAATGTTCGCTCCCTTGATCACTCGTACGTCAACAACACTCGATGCGTGCCTTCGAGCGGCTACCACGTGATCTATCTGATTCCTCGTCAATTGATCAGGAGATAACCATGTTGCCTTATGAATATTTTTATGGTCAAATCTTGTGCTGCTTACTACCATATTTCTTGCCGCAGAGAAATCAGTCACTCTTCGCCATTGTTCGACGTTTCGGTGTGCAGACTGAATTGTCCGGAGGTAGGCTCAAATGCGGTCTCCCTGCCTATTTTAGCATTTAAATCGCCAAGTACAATTTTGATGTCATGACTTGGGCTACAGTCTTATACATTTCCTAGGCTCTCGTAGAACTCGTCTTTGTCCTCATCGCTTTTCTCTTCTATCACATATAAGTTTTATGTGTAAAAACTTTGCTTTGACTATTATAAACCATGTTGCAATCTCTTGCCATCTACAAATCCACATCCAAACTCGTGCTTGTCCGCATGGCCACTATAGTAGATGCCGCACGAGTTCATGCGCGAGCACCCCTGTCCCGTCCACGAATATCCTGTAACGCGGTTATGCCAGAACTTCCGCCAGTTGGATGGAGGCACCTGATCGATACAGTGTTCTAACTTTTCATTCGTTTGCGTTGGTCGTCAACATTTTGGGAGGTACGTTTTTTTCTTCTTTTTTTACATCTTTTTATTGCAATAGTGAAAATGTCAGTAGCGGGTTGGAAGCCTAGCGCATCACGTTGCAATTTTCTCCACCTGTCAGGATTTTATTACAGCCGCCCATTCTGGGTCTGACGCTGACTAGGGTACCGCTCACTCTAAGCCGACGTGCCTGAGTTTCAGATTTCGCCTCTCATAATTAGCCGTGCTCTGACGGGCGTCAAAAGCACGTTGTCAGGCGTCACCTCGTGTAGAGACTGTCCGCATTAGTACCACGAATACGGAGCTCTGCGATCAGAAGCTTTACCTTGCATCTTACTCACGAAGACCACCAAATTGTATCACTCTTATTAAAAATTCAGTTCCACCACTCCAACTTCGTCTGTTATCTCATGGACAGACAGACGGACCTTCCAAAAGCGGAGAGTTTGTATAAGCGGTGGAAGTAGCTTGTACCGTTCAGAGGATAGAAGCTTGAATAACAAATTTCACTGCTACATATATGGTCAAACCTATCGCGCCTCCCTAAGGGCCTTACAAACGAAACAGAATATACCATACGGTCCGTGAGTATGCGGGGTAAAGTATATAAAGGTTATACTAGGAATACTTATGTAATTTTTTTTTCATTTTGTTGCATGGTGTTATTTAATATAGAGTTCATTTGATCAATTACAATCATTGTCCTTATAAAAATTTAATTATTTTCTGGCCAAGACTACTTTCTAGTTGATGACATTCAACTTTCTTCCGATGTTCAAAGTTATAGCTGCAGGGGCTAACATTTCAAATAGATTTGTGTGTTTTTCATAAAATAAATAATCGTATTTGGGTGTAAACCTTTTTGAATGCTTTCATTTCTGTACTATATTGTTTGCACGAAATACAAATTTCCTTTAAAGAAATGCAACCAACCATTTATACATGATTTCTTAGTAGCCATTAGGGTGTTTAGAATTAATTTTTGTTATTCCTTAACTAATGATTCGAATGTTAATGACTTTCTAGTCTAGATGTTAGATTTTTGTTTTGTTTTCTTAATCGCCCGAAGGAGGATCACAAATAAAATGCTGCAATTTTAGAGGAAGAAAAGAAAGCCGCCTTGAGGGTAACATTTGAATGATGACGATGCTGAGGGTACATGGAGAGATTTGATAATAAATAAAGAAAATATAATGAAAATTTAACTAACAAAACATAAGGGCTACAAATGGTTGTTTTGGCTGTAAAACACTAACTCAAATCTGTCAAAATGTTTTGAAGGCGTTGTGAAAATTTGGGGCTATTTGTATTTGATCGTTCTTAAAAAAGAGTGTGAGTGAGTGTGTGGTAAATGAAAAAAAGTTATGGGAACGTCTACAATTTTTTCAGAAGTAGAATATATATTACATAGTATAACTCACTTTTATTTTGGTTATGGTCATTTGTCAGTCAAAGTTTGACTTAAAATTTCAATTGATGGTATTAGGAGTAACGGGATGTAACATATGTGACAAAAAGTTCACTTATTCATTCAGCATCTATTTGACGACATATCCACATTAGGGATATAACTTTTTAACAATTTTTTAAAATATCAAAATTGGCATAGCACAGTCCAATAGAGCATAAAAAACGTATATTTATTTTTTCGCTAAGGTCAAAAAAGTTCACGCACCAACCGCGATGAAGTTTTGAAAATTTTGAATTTTTTGGTTAAGAAGAATTAATAATATGTTTATTTAAAACAAAAAATAGCTCAAGTATGAAATTTCATTAATATTTAGAGATGGTTAGAGATTTTTCCGCAAACCACAACGTATCTTTTACCTATTTTAACGAAAAAAAAAAATAAAAAACCTCCTCGAACTTTAAATCTTAAATTTTTATCTTTCAATAACTAACTCATAACTTTTCTTATTTTTATTATACGAGTACATATGTAACTTTCAGTAATTTAAAAATAATAAAAATAAAAAAAAAAATAAAAATAATTTTTTATACACCAGTTTAGAAAAACCAATTGGTGCGTGAACTTTTTCCAGAAAAATTACAAAAGATTATGATTTTCGTGGTTACTAGGACATGGTTGACCTAATGGTTATATGCCAAAAAATTGGTTATACCCCTAATCCACATGTATCACTTAGACTAATTATAAAAACTCTTTTTTTTCAAACGTCACAGTTAGAATTATATAAATAAAAGGATACCTTTCTTTTTTGCCAACGATAATCATCTTAGTTTTAAGTTTTAAGTATTTTTAAATCAAATATAAGCAGAAACACTTCCTCACCAGTACCATCACATACATCTTGTGTAATAAAAATACACACAGTATTTCATAAATCCCTAAGGATTTCACATACACCACGGAAATAATTTACTCATATAAACGTTAATTCAAAGCGACATAAAATATTTCATATTAAAAATATTCCCACCTTATAAGGAGTGTTCCGCATTAAATGGTTTTGTAATATTTCCTCTAAATTGAATTAAAACGCTTGCCATAACAATTATCTCCTTTTTAGGAGCAAAAAAACACGCCTCACATACACACACACGCGACTAAAAACAAAACACTTGTACCAAATGCGGAAAACTAAATGTGGAACATGCCACAGTTTTTCGCAGTTTCACTCAAATCTGATCATGTTTACACTAACACTAACCGCAACAAAGAAAACGCACAAAACTTCCTGTTGTTAACATTTGGCGGACAATTAAACGATTGGAGCCAGCAAAAACAAAAACACCAACTACACACAAATCAAATAACACAAGTTAGTGGTGGCTAAAGACAGTAACAATTATGCAGCACAAACTATCAATTACAGGTGAATATGCATTATTAAACATTGTAATGTTCTAGGATTTCAGCACAGCACAGCATAGAGCAAAAAAACAAAAGACTTAAGACACAAGCGCGACTGCGAGTGCGAGAGCGAAGTAGTAAAGAACAGCGCTAAACCTGTAGCAACATAGTAGCAAAGACGGAGGGGGGGCTACAAAAGTGAATTTTAATGCTTAATTAAAATCAAAGTGAAACTAAACAGAAACAGGGGCAGCAGCAACAACAACAACAGCAAAATGAGGCCACAGACCATATTTTAAAGCGCTTCAAACACTGTTGCTTGCAACAATTCACACGTTGAGGTGTCATATTTCCTGAAAAATTCCTTAAATATCAACAACATTGTTATAAATACCACAAACCATCAACAGGAATGCAATTCCTGATGCACACAAACAAAGTACTCTAGACATGTGGTCATGTAACAGACAGACTCATTCACTGTTAAGAACCATTCGAACCCTGTCAGGCCAGACAGTCTGTTCATTTGTCCAGTACTCTGGCTAATGGTATTGTTTACACTCCTAAAATATTTGCGGCATTTTAAAGAGATATTTTCCTCCACTTAGCCCCCGGCCCCTTAATAAGCACTAAAATGTCGCGTTTATCTTCTCAGGCGATAGTAATTACAGGTACGCGTGCTATGTTGCAAAAGTCAATGCGGCGGCCACCGCTCTTTTGTATGGCCTTACACAAGAACAACGTCAAGTCGACAGTCCACACAACGACAGCATAAAGGTGAGAGAGTCAACAAACTTTGGGTATGAAAGCAAAACACAACTAATTGTTTGCTTTGTTTTCATCAAAAACTAATAAAGTCTTTATGTAAAATTTGCACATACTTTTGTGTGTGTTGTTTTATTTGTACTTTTGTTTACATAAATGTATGTTTGAAGTAATAAAGACGAGTGCGGGGGGGACCAAACATAAAATGCAAAACAAACTTATATGATTGCAACGATGATGAGGTATGAACTGGAGCATAGCTGGAAGCTAAGTGCACCCTAAACCCTACTGGTGGGGCCGCTAATATGGAAAGTGTCTTTAAAGAAAATCGCAGAACTTAAAAGCAGGCTCTAAAGAGTAAAGGATAGGCACATCCTTTGGTACTAAATAAAGTACTTTGTACCAAAAAGTACATTAAGGGTACTTTACAAAAAAGTACTCTGGTACAAAAAAAGTACTTTGTGCAACAAAAAGTATTTTTGGGCCAATAAAAGTATTTTTTGCCATAAAAAAGTACTTTGTGCCGAAAAGTACATTAAAAGTACGTTTTGGTACAAAAAAATACTCTGGTACAAAAAAAATACAATAAAAGTAATTTTTGGTACAAAAAAATTATTCTGGTACCAAAAAAAGGTAAAAAAGGTACTTTGTGCAACAGAAAAGTATTTTTGAAACAATAAAATAACTTTTTGACGATTGAGTCAAGTTCTGGTTGGCTGTAGGGCACGATAACCCGAGTTAAACCTTCACTGATCCTTATGAAAACTATCACCGGTGAAGTGGTCAGCAACACTATTCACCAACTGGACATAGGAGGTAAATCTAAATTAAGGCGTCGTTATCGATGGCGTCCACATACCGACTGTAAACCCCCAAAAAACTTTAGGGACTCACTTTGGACGGCCTGCAATTACACACAAACTCGTTAGCCGGCAGCACTTGGGGAATGGATGAAGAAACCTTGTTGGTTACCTACAAAACAATTGGCCAGTCAGTGGTTAACTATGCTGCTCCAGTGTGGTCTCCTTCGCTGAGTGATACCTAGTGGAAAAATATTCAAAACTGCCAAATTGCAGCCCTGAGGACTGCAACCGGGCTGCATGCAAATAACCTCAGAACACCATCTACATGAGACAACGAAGGTCCCCCCCAGTCAAGGAACATAATGTCATGTTGACCAAACAGTTTCTCCTGGGATGTCATCGGAGGAGTCATTCCAACTTTAACATCCCACAGTTGGATGTTCACCCGAGGGATGTCAGGAAGAATCTTCGAGTATGCGAGTATAACATATGCAACTATGTGCAGGATCCCTTGGATCGCACCTCGAATGCAGCAGCTTTGAACGATGAATGTCGTTCTTGGAGGTCGCCCACCCCATGTAGCCGGAACAGAGGAAAACCTGCCACGGAAGACAAGAGTGGCCCTGATCGGAATGGAGCAACAGGATCAATGCCTACTGGTCCTAAATAGACTGTGCCGTCCCCAATGTAAGCCCAGCATGTGGTCAGGGTCGCCACGATACCCGTGGGATATTCCCAATATAGTGGATAGCGATGAACACCCAGATTAAAAACTTGTACATTAAGCTTGACTATTAATCTTTGTCATATTGTTAATCTTAGAATAGTAGTCGATCAGTTATATGGACTTGCATGTCGTGGATAATAGGCTGTATGAGTTGAAAAGGTGAAGTGGGCTATAAGTACTTTCAAGTCCTACCAATCACCTGGTCTACGGTTATCTGGTTATACTACGAATTTCTGTGCATGATATAACTATTAAAGAAAAGGTCGAATATCAAAAAATGAATAAAATTTGTTTTACTTTGTGTTTATGTTTGTGTTTGCTGTTGTTTGTTGTTTACATTTTCATTTTGACAGCTGTTTCGATATATTCCGATAAAAATTAGAGATGGCAACGATTTGATCATAATTCAGAAGGTAATTTTCTAAATGAATTACCTTGAAAGAAGGTTATTCGCTCTCAAAATTTTGTATGGAGAATTACGTAATTCGCCATGTAATTTGGGGTTGAATTACGAATGAGAGCGCGAATTACGAAAAATGACTGTAGTGTGGACTTGGTATTACATATTTGCGAAGCGCTTGGAATACTTTTCTACGTGCGGATACTGATAGATAAATTTCTGTTGTTGCTGCCATTAAAGAAGAAGAGAATATTTGCGAGAAAAAAATACAATTTTTTAACCGAACATTGGTAAAAAACATAGAATTTACTAAGAACCTAACCTTTGATCTCTTTAGGCCACGGGAAGTAGTTGTCCGATCTTACTCAAATTTTTGCCATGTATTTTTTCATAAAGCTGCTCAATATTCCTGACAGCAACTTCGCAGTAAAGTGTCGAGTCAATCGGCATGTCTAGTTAAAGCTTTTCAAACAGTGACGTTCGCATTCGTCGATAAACAAGAAAATGTCGTTTGTTGTGAAGCTCTCCCATACCTCATTTATGGGGTGTAAAGGGAAATTAAGTTTTTTTTAATAAAATCAAGGACTTCAGGCCACTAAAACTGAATGGTGTGGGACTGATGTTGCCCACGGAGGCCAAGTAACTAGGGAAATTGGTGAAGAAATATCGAGGAGAGATTACAGAGGGGTGTCAATTTCTATTGGTACTCAACCCGAAGGTAAAAATGTGGCTGTATACTGTTGAAGTCCTGCCCATTATTTCACATGGATGTCTGGTTTGGTGTAAGGGCTTAAATAAGAGTCATTTACTGAAAATTATCTGCAAGGTCAAAAAGATGGCTGCAATGGAATTACTTGGACTAGAATGACCACACCGCAAGCGGTTTCGAATGTGATCCTGTGCCTTTTGCCGCTGGACTTATACGTCATGGCTATTGCGACCCGAGGGGTTATTAGACTAAAGGAAACTGGTGATTGGTGCAAATCCACGCATAGTAGTGCGAATATTCTCTGGGTTTAGGGTGATAACGACTCTTTTCATCTGGCACCTTTTACTGACATTTTGATGAAACGTGTGAATTTTGTAAAGTAAATGTTGAAATTTCGAAGAGATCGGAATGGATTTACCGCAGAACTCCTTATGGTGAATCTATTTCTGGCTTTACTGACGGATCGATGATTGAACAGGAGTTGGTGTTTACAGCGAAGACCTGCAGCTAAGCTTCTCTTTCAGGACACATAATGAATGCAGTGTTTATAAAGTTGAGGTAATGACCCTCCAGAAAGCCGCAGAGGCTATTAAGGGACGTGGAGTCGATACTACCAGACGGATAACCATTTGTGTAGATAACCAGGCTGCAATAGAAGCGATCAACTCTGCATTGTGTAAATCAAAGTTAGTGAGGAACTGTAAGGATAAGTGGGATGGGCTATAATCATTGGATGTTAGCTACCAGGACATTGCAAGATCCCTTTTAATCATTCAACAGACTTATTGGCAAGAGGCGATTGTTCTATGCCTGATCATGACTCTCTGAAAGATATTAACCGGCCCATTTGTTACCTTTTTGGCTTAGTAAAGAATTGAGTGTAAAAAACAGCCACCATACGTTGGATATCCAGAACGGACTGTATAACCGCTAGATAGCTGTGACCCGAAGTTAAAAGATACCGATCGACGTACATGGTTGGCATGTGCAGGCATCTGACAGTCAAATGGAATATATCTATACCAGACTACTGCTGTGTGTGAGGACGAGGAGGAGTCCGAGACGATAGAACATCTTTTTGTAGCTGTCCCGCTCTGGCCCGTAGGACGTAATTAGGTAAAGGTTATGTAATTATAATAAAGGTTATAATTAGGTAAAGGTTATATAGAGGACCTAAAGACACCTTTGTCAGTCGGAGTAGCCAATTAATTAGGTCTTCCCTGCCATCCTTGGCTAACTGGGCCAATATGATTAAGGGTTTCCCCGATTTTTTTTTCTATCCCTTCCATTTCTCCTTCTTTAACGAACAATCACAATGGATCAGCAGATCTCGGTGTGTAGTGTGATTTGATTTTAACCAGATCACAAGTGTCCACAACCTAAACCTAAAGTTGTTGAAACTCCAAAAAACCGGAACATTTGCCACGCCCCTTTAGGTACTTCCCATAGAAACGAACTAATACACCGTCATATCTGATTCATGAATGAATATGGGCTATATCTAGCGACTCTTTACATGCCACACAAAATGACCCATTTGGTGGAAGGCTAATATTTCTCCCATAAAACGCAAATAGATAGTTGGAGGATATTTGAATTTAATCTGTTTATTTATCTTTTATCCTCACCAAAATGAAACTTTTGCCACAGCCCTTCTTGTACCCCCATACAAATAACCGAGTTCTCCCTGATCGTTATATATATTTTGGGGTAAGTACACTAAATTCAGTTATATATTGCGCAACATGTTCGCTTATTGAATTTTGACTCAGGACTGAATATAAAATATCTTGGCCAAACCCATTTGGCACCTCCCTTATAAAATTTCCTATTTTTTGTAATTTTAATATTTATCCGATAACTTCTAAACGGACAACTGGTGGACATTTGAATTTGTCAATACAAATACCTCGCTAAAGAAGACGAATCCCCAGAAAACAGAAACTTTTGCCACACCCCTCATGGTACCTCCTGAGTTCACCATTACAGCCATACTTGCTTACCTATTTTTCTAAGTACACCGAAAATATTTTACATTTTAAATGATGAGGGTATTTATCAATCAGTTCACCTAATATTTCTGTAATGGTTTTTATAATAAAAAAAATTTTATTTCCTGTTACACCCCATGAGGTATGGGATAGCTCCTCGCGTTGTTGTGAATAAACGCGCTTTATTTTTAGATTTACAACTAACGGCACCTACTTGTTTATCAACGGATGCGAACGACACTGTTTGAGAAGCTTTTTACTACACATGCCGATAAACTCGACACTTGATACTGCGAAGTTGCTGTCGACAACATCGAGGGGGCCGGCAATGAAAGAAAAATTTAGATGACTGGATGCGGGATCGAACCCGGGATCTCCCACATGGTAGTCGCGTGTTCTAACCACTATGCCACGTCCGGCCTAAATCAAATATTTTTCATGTGTTTACGGAATGTTAGTATTAATATTTTCTCAATTATAGTGTATCTTTGATCCGTCCTATATCTAACCTAACTTGTTTATTTGCCACATTCGCTTTTATAACTTTTTTTTACTTAATCGCATTTAAGCACACTTTCCATTTCAATTCTTTTGGAGCATGGCAATCACCACTAGCACCACCATCATCGTCGCTATCGCTAGCCACTACCACCAGCTCCACCATCGGTACTACCATCAGAGTACTACGAAACTCCACCAACCATTGCAATCGATGAACAATCGTAATCCTTTAATTTATGTCAGCATTTGTGCAATTTCGTGCATACGAATACGAGTACAAACAAACAAAAACCACCAACCAACCAACCGACTCTAGAGCCGATAAGTGTCCGGGTGTTTTCAGTTTATAGTCAGTTCGAAAGACAGACAACACTTAGTTTAGACCACATAGAGCAGCCAGCCAGCCAAGTTAATAGCATGGGCCAGACAAGGCAGCGTCAAAATCGCTTCACCACCACCACCACCATCACAACAGCTACAGCCGACAGTCATTCATTTGGTCAGACATCTGTAGTAAAAACGAAAATTACATTAGTTTTTGTTGAAGCAAAACTATTCGCTTTGTATGAGTACAATTATGTTTTTATTAGTTTATTTTTATGGAAATTATTACCTTTTTTGGCTTTTTTTCTTTTTGCAGTGCTCCACACGCTCCCCAATAGACACTCTCTTGCGGCCCTGCTGGTGTCGCATGCAGTTTACCGTCTGCGACTGATAATTTCATTTGGTGGCCTATGACTTAACAGTTGGCCCCCACATGCATGGTCGACCGGTCGGTTGGCCGACTGTTGCCAGTGTCTCCATCAGATAACCAATTAAAAGGATGTAAATTTCCATGTTCAACATTCATATGTCTCTTAAGTGGCAGTGGACATTTTTAAGAGTTGGCAAAGTAATTAAAAATTATGTCGTTTGTTGGTAATTGATACTTATGGCAAAATGTTATCAGATTCTATTAAAATGAAAATTAAAGTTTCAAAATGTTGTCCCAGTGCGAGTGACTAACATTAGTTTGAAGCTGTAAAATGGATTTTTTTTTTTTAATATTTTGGTGATAATTTGGGAAAGAATGTGGGATATGTTGCTTGTTTATGTTTTGAGGTAAGGGAAGTTATTATTGATGAAACTTTGAATAGTTTTGATGCTAAAGAGGGGAGAGGTGTTGTGGGGCTTGAATTATTTTAGTTTCATTTATTCCTAAACCCATAGTGGTTTTTGAGAATCGCAAATACTTTGGTTTTATTCCCATTTTTATTTTGAAATCAAGAGACGAAATTATAACAAATAACTTAATTTCCCTTTAACCCCATGAATGAGGTATGGGATAGCTTCTCGCATTGTTGTGAATTAACACGCATTCGATTTTTAGATTCACAACTAACGGCACCTACTTGTTTATCGACGAATGCGAACGTCACTGTTTGAGAAGCTTTGACTAGACATGCCGATTGACTCGACACTACCGGCATTGACCGGCATTGAAAGACAAATTTAATTGACTGAAACAGGAATCGAACCTGGAATTTCCCGCGTGATCATGCCACGGCCGCTAAACGCATATAAAACTCTGACTAAATACTGAATACGGGCTATATCAGCCGATCTAAGGATGCTTACCGCTTTTCTAGGGGAAGAGGCAGAAAAGTGGACTTGTCCGGAATTAAGGTCGGTGATATCATCCTTACTTATTGGCAATAATGTGTGAATGTCTTGATGAATGGATTCTTTTCAAGGATGGATGAACGTACCTCCTCCACTTGTGGATGTTGGTGGTAGGCCGCCGGAATTGGAAAGATGGGAGATTGATGTAAGCATTGCGCGTGTGCGTTCTAAGATATCTCCTGGTATTGATGGGATAACTGGAGACATGTGTAAAATTATCTTGAAGGCTATCCCGGATAATCTAGAGTATCTTTTAGAGTGAGCGTTATTTTTCGAGTTAACGAAAAATGGCTAAAGTGATTGTTCTTCTCAAGTCCACCGATTAGATCAGTAGAAAACCTCGATCTTATAGGGGCATTAGTCTCCACCCAGTGCTTTTAAAAGTACTGGAAAGGATTATGGTGAATCGGCATGATATCCTGTGTCCCTGTCAGTTTGGCTTCAAACGAGGTCGATTTGTTGAGAATACGTGGATGTATGTGAAAGGTTGTGTCCCTGACTCAACCAGTAGGTATATGTTAGGATTTTTTTTTTACTTTAAAGGTGCGTTTGACTACCTAAGTTGGCCTAGTGCGTTTGAAATATTTAGTGAACTTTGCTGTCAGGAAATTAAACTATGGATGAGTAACTTTTCTATCAGGCGTGTATGTGTTGTGGGTGTAAATGATACTGTGTGTCTAGATGTCGTGAGAGGCTGTCCGCAGGGTTCAACGTGTGGTCCATTAATATGGAATCTTATGCCGAACCCACTATTGCGGCAGTTATATACAGAGTGCAAGGTATGTGCGTATGCTGATGACTTGCTCATCATGGCCGAAGGCCAGCCTCCCTCTGCTGTGGAGGAGCTGGTTAGGAGATTTTTGAGCAGCATCCTTGAATGGGTCAGGAGAGTAGGAGTTTGTGTGACGATGGACAAGACCGAGATGATGTTGCTGAAAGACAAGTTGTCTGCGGTCGGCCTCCGGTTGTCACGGTTGATGGGGTGTCGCTCAAGTATTCTTTTCCGGTAAAGTATTTATGCGTGACGGTGAACGAAAGGATTAACTTCCTTTTACATTTGGGTAAGGTTAAAACCAAGCTGACTGGTTTGGTAGGGCAAATCCGCAGGGTGATGAGGTCAGACTGGGATCTGAGCAGGAGTGCTGTACGTACTTTTTATGGTGGCTTAATCGTGGCATGTGCCAATTCTAGAGTACCAGTATGATGCGATGTAGTGAAGTTTGTTCATTTGCCAGTTCTGTTTGCCAGGCCAGCCAGTTTGGGAGCCCCTCCTTTTAATCTTGAATGTATTCGCCTTGGCGTTATTGCCAGGCCAATCAGTAGTGTCAGCCAGTGTAAAGGGCTCCTGATTGACTGCGTCAACTTCAGGTGGAAAGCTCGATGGGACGTCAGCGCTAATGGACGTACGACGTACCGGGTTATACCTCTAGGTGAGCTTAGCGTAATAGGTGTGCTTATCACGCCTCATTCGTTAGGTTAATTTTTTTGCTTAACAGGCATTCGGGCCCTTGTTTTGCGGTGATATTAATTTTATATCCGTTGCGGTCGCTTAAATAGGGGGCAAACACGTGGGCATTACTTTCTCATTGGTTTGCTTGGTGAAGCTTGAACCTATTCTGAACAATCTTGCACAGCTTGGCAAAGCGGCGGTCAGCCTCACTGGTTACAATGCGGCCGAAACTGGGAGTCCCTATGGGTACAAAACTTGACCAGTGGTTGATCTGGTACCACAGGTGTCTGGTATTTCCGGGGTCAGGTTTCCAGATTCCGCCCAGGCATCAAAGATCATCGGACATTGGTAGGGGTGCACACAGACCTAGCCCTTATATGTAACGTTGCTCTTTGCCGTCGTCGAGCGGACGTCTCCCACCGGGGTGCTGGCATGCAAATATTGGTGCCTGTGGATATGTAAAAATTTCATTTCTGCTCTCAGCGTTGGCGACCAATCATGTGAAGTTTGCTGCATTACATATTGATAATAGCTTTACTACGAAACTCCAAACGGTTATTGTGACCGGTGGCGTGTAGATCACGAGATCCGAGATCTCCCGCCTGATCTTTGGTTGTAGACCCACTTGTGGGATCATCACGCGGGCTGTGGTTAAAACCGAAATCGCTGGTAGAATCTTCAGGCTCGGTGTGGAGTTGAATTACAACCGGGTGCTACAGACCCATATAATAGCGGAGGTGTTGAGATAGGCCTTACATTGGCCAAAGGGGGTATGCTCCATACTAACATAAAAATTTGGTATCTGCTTGCTGGAAGAAAGATCAGAAAATTGAAGTAGCTTGCTGCCAAAATCGTTGACTCCTATTCCTAGATGGTTCAAGATTGCATGGTACATGCGGAAGGCCTGCACGGCGAGACTTATGTAAAACCAAAAAGAAAAGAACGGAACCCCCCCAAATGTTGACGACCCCCGCAAACGAAAAAAGGACCATAATTTAAGGATATGCACACCAGACTCTCTATTGAGAAGGTGCCCATATCCGACTAACGGATGTCCTAAAAAATATATGGCTGACATCACCGCCATCCAGGAGATGAGATGGACAGGACATGGATGCTCGCGACGTAAAAATTGCGACATCAATTTGGATGTGGACTTGTAGTTGGGGAGATACTCAGACATCTTGTGTCGCGATACAATCCTGTTAGTGATCGAATAGCCACAATCCGCATCAAGGCGGATTTCTGCTCATGCCCCGACGGACTATAAAGTAGATGCGATTTAAGATGGATTTTACGAGCGTCTAGAGAAAACATACGACCGCTACCCTGGCCACGACATTAAAATTGTTCTGGGAGACTTTAATGCAAAAATAGGAAGGGAAGATGTTCTTGTTCCATCGATCGGTAAATTCAGCCTGCATATCGACACGTCAGACAACAGGCTTAGGCTGGTTAGCTTCGCAGTGGAAAGGAACATGGTAGTGAGTATAACCAGTTTTCACCACAAAGATATCCGGAAGGCAACTTGGCTATCCCCCGATCAAAACAACAAAAAAAGCTGGACATCGCGAAGCTGCAAACCCCAGAGATAGCCACTGCCAACTCCAACCAGCTCTCCCAACTTCTACGACACAACGCAACAACCGTGCTAGGATATGAAAAAACCGCGCTCAGACGAATCCTGGTACGATGAAGAATGTCGCATAGCGTCTGAGGAACATGATGCTGCTTATTGTAACCCATGCTGTTAGGGAACGGCACAAGGAGAAAGTCAAACAAGCGAGGCATCTATTTAGGCAAAAAAAACCTCAGACGAGGATATAGAGCGATACAGGGATAGAGGTGAGGCCCCAAAATTTTACCAGAAAGTAAGAGCAAAAGGCTACGGTATTGTCGACGACGGTTTAGATTGCCCACCACCAAGTCAAGCCGAGGTAAGAAGAGCAACATTGCAGCTGAAGAACTATAAAGCAGCCGGTGCCGACGGACTTCCGCCAGAGCTCTTCAAGTCCGAGGGCGAGGAGCTGATAACGAGCATGCACCAGCTCCTACTAACGGTTTGGGTTAAAGAATGCATGCCCGACAATTGGAACCTAAGTGTATTATGTCCTGTGCTAAAAAAGGTGATCCAAGGTGTGCTCCAACTAACGCGGGATCAGCATTTTACCCATCGCATATAAGGTCCTGTCGAGTGTGCTATGTGAAAGACTAAAGCCAGTGTTATCCAACCTGATCGGACCTTATCAGTGTGGCTTTAGACCTGGAAAATCAACAACTGACTAGATTTTCACACTTCGGCAAATCCTGGAAAGACCCAAGAGAAACAGATCGACACGTTTCATGTTTTCGTCGACTATAAAGGTGCCTTCGACAGCCCGATACGGCAGAAATTACTCTAAGCCATGGCAGAGTATGGTATTGCTGCGAAGCTGATACGTCTTTGCGGAATGACGCTGACTGACACGAAGTCTTCAGTGAAGATTGGGAAGAACCTTACGGAGCGAATATACACCAGACGAGGCCTTAAACAAGGCAACGGCCTATCGTGCGATCTCTTCAACATTGTGATGGAGACGATAATGAGGTAAGATGCAGTAAACACGAGTGGTACGATATTAAACTCGCGTACGCTGATGACGTAGACATCATTGGTCGAAAAATGCGGGATGTGACTGCAGCCTTTTCAGGTATACAGAAGGAATCAGCGAAAATAGGCCTAACGGTGAACGAGGACAAAGCGAAGTTATTAGTTTCAACGATTCAATGTCAGAGCCCTCTCTCGACAAACAAAAATCCAGCTATACCAGATACTGGTGCTACCTGACTAGATTTATGGTTCATAATCCTGGGTTATGACACAAGCGTATACATCG
Source organism: Muscina levida (assembly GCA_964034835.1). NCBI lineage: Eukaryota > Metazoa > Arthropoda > Insecta > Diptera > Muscidae > Muscina > Muscina levida. The sequence goes on along the minus strand of OZ035882.1, from coordinate 22,524,075 downwards.
GTTCTGGCAGTATTCGAGAGGAAGATACTCAGTAAAATATAGGGCCCATCATCGTTAACGGAGAGAGAGAGAGAGCGGCGTCGTATGAATCATGAGCTGTACGAACAGTGCACCGACATTTACGTGGTCATGTTGTACGCATAGACGAAAATGCTCCAGCTCGAAAAGTCTTCGACAATGAATTATATGGACGAATGGAGGTATTTATCAGTCAGTTCACTTGACCGAAATTTCGGTACTGGTTTCTTATAACAAAGTGTAATTTTTTCTATGTGCTTTGACGGTATATTTTGCGTCCCGGAAAAAATATTCGAAAACTATCGGGAAATTTTCGACAAATATTTTGAGTTAAATGATTATTTTTTGAAAATCTCACTTCCAGAATTCTCGTCAAACCAAAATTCTCGCGTTCCTTACTTAAGTACCTCACTGTCTTCCCACTTCAGCGCAAGTACATACTTGGCATCACACAGTAGGCGGGTACAGCGAAAACAATGCTATCAACCGAAATATGTAAATACCACTAAAAACAGTTTGCCACCACCAGGAAGATCATGACTAATTTGAAAAATGTTAACGTTAAGTCAAACCAGACAATCAATATGAATCAGCAGGAAAAATCCCCTAAAGTGAGTAAGAATTAATTCACAGATTTAAGGATTTGTCCATAATACTTGTATCAACTGGACGAGGGATGTTGCATATAATACTATATCACTGTTAATTTCTAAGTCCAACAAATGGAAACCCGTTTGGCGTTTAAGACAAAACTCAATACCTGACACATGTTCTACCACTTGTATGCCTTAGGGATAACTTAAATATGTTTTGCGTTTATTCGCCTTTATACATATTAGTAGACATACATATTGTCACATTTATACTTTTTCCTTAGACGTCATGCAAAATCGATCGAATACCATAACTTGTAATACAATATGACGGGATAGGGTTTGATAAAAAGTTCAAACCGCAAAGCTAACAACAACTAGATCAAGACAAGGCATCCACATTATTCTAACCCCACTCATTTCTCTTGCAAATGGAACACAGGGTAACCGCAACGGACACTGAAAAACGAGAACATTTCAGGTGTTTGTTTTGTTTGATTTTTTCATCCACGTAAATTGGTTTCAAATCGTTCAATCTGGAAGTTCAGTTTAAATTTGTGTGTGTGTATTTCTTTAGAAATCAACAGCAACAACACAAAAAACTCCTCCGTAGTGATGACTGTATTCTAACTGTAGGCAGACAGTGTGAGTGAGTGGTAAGATCGACTTATTATGCCGCCAAAAGATGATGATCATCTTTTTACGAGTGGTCGAGGGCTGTCCGTCGCTGCTATCCGCCAGTGGGTAATTGAACGCCAGCCCATCTGACAGTCTGTCTTTATGTATGTACGTAGCTCCGCTTTGCTCTTGTTAAGTAAATTCATTCATTTTTTTTCATTTCATTTCAAATCCCACGCATCTCCTTTACATTTATGGCGAGTGAGTTGTACTTTATGAAATTAAATCGTATTTGATCTTATTTTTATGAGTTTTTCTTTTATTTTTGTGTTTTGTTTTACTTTTGATTACTTAAAAGGCGTAAAATGTACAGAATTCACACACAATGTCAAAGCCAACAAGACGAAACTGATTTGAAGAGGATTTAGGTTCTATTATAAAATAATACTGAGACAAAACAAAAAGTGCTCTTCATTGTTTTGAAATTATTTACCCAAGGGTTAACAGCGTTAGATAAAACAAATTGTGATAAGAACAAAAGGGTTAAACGTTTGAAATTTGTTTAAAAATTTGGAGCTTCTTTACTGAAGTAGCAAGAGATTATATGGAAATGATAAATGACTTGTACTCGAAGGAATTCACTTAAAAAGGGCTTGGTGGAATTTCTGAAGTAATAAGTAGTAAGTCGTAGGTTTTTGTCGAACATGAAGTGGAGCAGTTGTGAGAAATTCTATATCAGTTGAATGATTTGGAATTTATGTGAATGATTCACGTATTTTCGTAAAGAAAGCTATTTTTACTTCTCGTTAGAGGCTTGGACCTGCCTTCAGGTCTTAAGCAGGCAATGAAACCTCAAGGGAAAATAATATAAGGAACCTTTTAATGTTGACGACACCCGCAGACTTAATAAGGACCATGATTTAAAAATATTCACATGATGCGACTATCTGGTGGCGAATGTCCGCGACAAATACAATACTGACGTTACTAGGGCAAGAATTTTAATGCACTAAAATATCGAAAATATGCGCATATAATATTCACTCAAAATTGAAAAATATGCACGAAAAACACATAATATATGCAATCAAAGCAATATTTAAAATTTTATTATAATATAAAATTTGATTGAATTTTGGCAAAAAGGACACAAAATTCATTTCTAAACTCGATCGATGTCGAATCGTGGAGCTCTTTCTCTGCTTCGCCAAATTTTTTGGCATATTTGGCAGCTCCTTTCCTCTTTCATTTAAAATCAATACACGGGAAGATATCGTTTTTTTTTTTAATTTTTTATAAGAGAATTCAATTCAATAAAATGAATTCGTTAATTAACTTTAATTCAATAAACTACTAAACTACCCCATTACCTTTACCATGTACGGGCTGCATCAGTTAGAAAAAGAAGAAGAACTTTATAGTTGTCGAAATCCTCACAGAGTCAGGCAATTATTTATTGGTTTTCTCTATTGACTATTGAGCAGATTTTTTGTCGCGCACATCGTCTTTTCTTTTACACTTCTCATATATACCCTCCTTTCTATACGCTGGATACCGGTGTATTTTTTTTTAATTCAGGTAAATATTGTGAAACGAATTATACAGTACATCCCACGACAAGATGTGCCACAAAAAATTAAAGGCGTTTTAATGGTTGTTAATCAAAAAAGCGAAATTATACACCCAATATATGCATTTATTGTAAAATTTCCTAAAATATGCCCATATATATGCAAAAACACGTATTTTTCGTAAAATATGCAAAAACGATGGAATGTAATTTTAAAGGAAATTTTATGATTCGTAAAGATAACTTAACCATTTCTAGAAAAAAAAATTGCATTTGCATAAGATTCCTTGGCCTAGACATCACGATCCCATCCAGGAAATGTAAATGTTGCGACATCTTTTACTGCAGCCTTGCGAAAAAGTACGAATTTGAAAGCGGATTTATAATTGGCAATATAATTAAACATCTTGTTTTCCCCATTAAGGCAAAAAAGCTTCTAGCTTCTAGATAGAACACGCGACTATCATGCGGATAACCTGAGTTGACAGGAATCTACATTTCTTTGATCACCTCGATGGGGTCGTGTCCAACTTCTGAGAAGTCGACTAAAAGCTTCTCAAAACAAACGACCGGGATCGGTCGTGGCAGAGTGGTTAGAACACGCGACTACCATGCGGGAGATTCCGGGTTCGATTCCCGCTTCCAGTCATCTACATTTTTCTTTCATTGCCGGCCCCCTCGATGTTGTCGACATCAACTTCGCAGTATTAAGTGTCGAGTTTATCGGCATATCTAGTAAAAAGCTTCTCAAACAGAGACGTTCGCATTCGTCTATAAACAAATAGGTGCCGTTAGTTGTGAATCTTAAAATAGAAAGCGTGTTAATTTACAACAACGCGAGAAGCTATTCCATACCTCACTCATGGGGTGTTAAGTTAAGTTCTCAAAAAAATGGCGTTCATATTTGTCGTTAAACTGTAGGAAGAGCGTAAATATAAGAGAGGTAGAGATAGAGATGAAGTCAAAAAATAGATATTAAATTTAATATTAAAATATTAAGATATTAAACGGAAAGGTTATGGTGCTCAGCTTCCCTTCAGTAAGTATAGGAATGGAAATTTGGTCATCGATACGCAGTGGGTACTGTAAATATAGAAAAAGCATTTCCACAATTGCTCAGGAAGGCAGCACATCTGAAGGTATCATGTCATTATCTAAGACAGCTGAGATTAACACCATCTAGCCTACGTGACCCTAATAGAACAAAATCTTTGCTAAACCAGAACAGAAATTTCAGTCAGGTGAACAGTCTGATCAAAACCCTTACCCATTGGGTGTATTGATATTATTACTCGATTTCTAAAGTGGGCGGCTTGATACATGTGTATGGGAGGTACCAAAATAGGCGTGGCTGGACTTCTAGCTTCTTATCGCAAACTTTACCTGTTATTTCTTACTAAATACAGAATTTGGGCACGATCGTGTTGTTTGTATTGACATTATTAATCGATTTCTAAAGTGGGCGGAGTGGTACATTTGTATGGGAGGTACCAGAAGGGGCCTGGCTAGACTTCCAGTGTTTTTTTCTAAAACTTTATCCTGTTATAGCCTTAATACATATATACCGAATTTGGGCACCATCGCGTTGGTTATATTGATATTGTTACTCGATATCTAAAGAAGGCGGAATGGTACATTTGTATGTAAGATATCAAAGAGGCGTGGATAGACTTCAAGTTTATCCTCCAAAACTTCATCCTGTTATAGCTTTACTAAATACAGAATTTTGGCACGATCGCGTTGTTTGTGTTAATATTATTAAAAAATTTCTAAAGAGGGCGGATTGGTACATTTGTATGGGAGGTACCAGAAGGGGCGTGGCCATTTAGCCCATTTAAAATACCGTAAATAGCCTTGGGGAAAAGCCGGACATACAGACAGGCAGACAGACGGACATGGCTCAAACGCCTTAAAAAGTCATGAGTCGAATTTGTTTAAAAGAAACCTAGGGTCTAAAGTGACTCGTTCTATGTGTTATACTTTTGGGTCGTTTCAATTTATACACTCGTAGGGTGAGGATATACGAAGATGAGATGACAAGAAGCAAGCACCATATCTTACCCACGATTAGACATAACGAGTGTATGCCTGATGATTGTAATCGAAGTGTATAATGTCCAGTTTGGAAAAAAAGCCGTTCCAAGAGTGTGCATCGGGATCGGACCATATCAATGTGGTTTTAGACCACTGATAGGCATCCAATGGCCCCGCAATGCCGGTAATTTTTTCACACAGACACGATCGGCAGTTTACAGTTTTTTTTTTGACTCGGAAAAGTCAGCCTCTGCTTGAGTGTTATGAAAGCAACATCGCACACGCTTGTTGCACATTCAAAACAAAAACAGACATAATTACAGACGGAGAAACAATGTTCAACGATTGTTGGTAGGGCACAACATTTTAATCGTGACAACGCTGAAGCTTCTTGTGCGACAGCACACCAGCAGACCATATTTTTGTGTGCCTACGTTTGGATATGCCTACCACTGCTTTAGACCTTGTAAATCAACAACTAACTGATTAGATATTCACAATACGACAAATTCTGGGGAAAAAAACTCATGACTTCAAAATGAGTTTGGTCTTCCTGCGAAGTTGATAAGCCTTTGCGGTATGACTCTGAACGACACGAAGCCTTTGGTGAAGATTGGCAATACTAAATACTGGATACGGGGCCACCCTACACTAGACGAAGCTTTAGAAAAGGCGACTGCCTGAAAAGATGGAATGATGGAGAAAACACAATAGGCACGATATGTAACAGGAGTCTACTTGGATGTGCTGATGATATAGACAGCATTGGTCGAAGACATTGATGAAATGTAACTGCAGCCTTTACAGGTATTCAAAAGGAATGCTCCTAAGTGGGTCTAAGGTGAACGAGGACATAACAATGTTGTAATTTTCAAGGAACAAACTTTGAACTGTTACATTTTATTGACTCCGCAGTCAATAAATCAAATGACGTCAGTCCGGAGTTTAGACGAATAATACAGCTTGATAGGTGCTATTAACTAAAATGAAGCGATTTAATGACAAAGACTTCTTTTAACCAAATACTATTTCCATTGTAAATTCTAATATTTTATGCAATTCCTACGAAACCCTTGAATTTGATATCCTTAAAATTCTTTTTTTTATTATTTTTTATAAACAATTTCACTCATTCTATGCCATTAAATTTATTCACACTTTTTCCACATTCAGAGCTTCAGTTCTTACTTATCAAGCTGAAAACTTCCAAACAATGTATACAAAGTCGTAACAGAACAACAAATTTTTAATTCTAATATTTAATACAATTTCTGTGAAATCCTGTCTTACGAAGTTAATTCCTCATTTAGCCTTCACACTTATTACTCCAACAAAAGACATAATCCCTTTCAAACGACACCCAGCAACAACAGGTTAGACAACAAGTAGTAGTAGTAAATGTTGTGGTAGCTATGCCGTCCTATGTCCATCCATCCGTCCAGTTAACATTGCATAATGTCTGTCCTTTCAACCACTCTCGTACAAAATGACAATCATTGTCTTGTAAGTCTAACACCTTTTTTACCTCTTAAATCTCTGCGGCGATAGATGATTCTGTGGCAAGGCATTCAGTTCATTCATTCGTTCAGTATAAATTCAGATTATAAAGTCCCATTGTCTCGCTGGCTATGTAACATTGTAAACGATTATCACCTGCAGCGTGTGATTTTCCTCTGCTACCAATCAAACTGACAACCTTTTGTATGGCCGTTCCATGTGTCCGTCCGTCAGTCCAACTGCCGTCTGTCTATCCGTGTGTTCCATTCTATAACCGGCACTTTTGAATGCTAGCGACGAGACCTTCTCTTCTGTCGGCCTGGACTCGATGGACGATGACGCCACAGGGGTATTATGTTAACATTAGACGCTCTAAACAAATAATACTACTACTACCGACCGAGTAGTCACAGTCGTCCGTCATTATTTTACTATAGCCACCACATACGAACGATCAGCCATGACGATCACTGGAGAGGGCAGCAGACAAGCGATTTGTTTGCCGGTCATACGTAAGAGCAGAAGAATGATATCATTTGCTATGAATGTGAAATGCAATTGGTGTATGAATGAACCGCATCTACGATGCTATGACTGAGCGAGGGGAATGAAGAATGATCGCATTTGAATTGATGACGGTAAATATTTGAGATGGGATTGGGATGAGCTGTGACGGGATGGGATAGAATGAGATTGAATGCATCTACTGCTGTTGTTGTCGTTGTTATTGTTGTGGTGCAACAGCAGCCGGCTAGTTGAATGCTAATCAAAAATGCATTAGAAAATTATTTATGTAAATAATACAATGTGAATGAGAGAGAAGGCGAAGGGACAAGCAAACATACTTTGAACTTGATTTGATTACAACAAATGTGTTTACAAGCATTTACATTGGGAGCGTTATACAGTGGTTTGGAATGGACCTCAATTGGGTGTATTTATGGCTGTGATTAGTTGAAATGAAATTAACACTAGCACTTCAAAAGATTCAAAATGTTGGTGATGACTGTAGCGGTGTCGTTTGTAGGTATATAATTGATACCAATATATAATGTCTATTGAGGAGAAGAGACAGTATACTTCAATATAAACTTAATTTCCCATTAGACCCCATGAATCAGTAATTGTCAATTATGTTCACAACTAACGGCACCTACTTGTTTATAAACGAATGTGAACGTCAGCTATTTGAGAATCTTTTATCAGACAAGCCGATTGTCTCGACACAATACTGCTAAGTTTCTGCCGACTACATCTAGGGGGTCGTCGATGAATGTATATGTAGATTACTGGATATAGGCATCGAGCTATAGATCTCCTACATGATAGTCGCGTGTTCTAACCATCGTGCCACGGCCGGAATCCCCCGATTCCTCTCTTCGAAAAGTACAAAAGTAAAGATTTAGTAACTGGAAACCCTACCTGTAAAGAGAGAGATGGAAATCTAGTCACGGACACGCCGGGTACGCTGCAGGATACCCATTTGTACTCTCTATTCGTTTTTGAAGGCAGCGCAAGTGATGAAATGATCAATGATTATTCACTACTGAGTTAATATGAGATCATCTTGGCATTTTTACGGCCGAGATGACATCGTACCAACCAACTACCACTGGATCATTCTTTTACCTATGGCATGCAAGGTCCTGTGTGTTAAGTGACAGACATTTCCTAATTTTTCAGAAATCGTTACGATATCGTTCAGACGACATGTCGCCCATATATCAGATTTCCCTCAGCTGCATCGGTCAGACTTCGTGTCAACCACTCCATATGTTTTTAGTAACGATTTCGGTCAGAGTTCGGATCCGATACCGGAAGGTTTTGCCGACTGTCGTACCAATTTCTGACCGATGCCTGAACATTTTGTTTCCTGGGACGAAATGAAGATCGTAACTTTGAAGATGTAGATAATTTTACACATCAATAATAACTCAAGCCTACAAAACAGGAGACGAGTATTAATATTAACCCGCTGCTTCTATGCTGGACATTAGACCTACCAGTCATGCTTTACAGCGCAGAATCCTGGGTAATGATAAAAGCGGATCAATCCATTCTGGGAGTCTTAGAGAGAAAATACTTCGGACCTATCATTACCGTCGTCGTAAAAACCATAGCCTGTATAATGACATCGACATCATCGAGCGTATCCAAATAGACCGATTGAGTTGCCTGGAAAATGGTGTATGAGTGAATCGGCAAAACATATTTTGAGGAGATAGCGAGACATTCGACGGTTACCCTTACATGGGTTCCAGGACATAGGGACATATATGGTAACCAAAGAGCCGATACAATGGCAAAGGCCGCCACAACCGTGAACTCGGGCAAAGTTTACAGTCTCATTGATGTCACTCTCACAAGGGGTAACAGCTAATTGCTGAGAAACAGAACCTCGCTGCTAAGGAAAGATAGGTGAGATAACCCACTTGCACGCGACCAAACAAATTTGGCCAACATTGGATATACAGAGGACATTATTAGTGCTGATGCTGTCCAGAGTCTACCTAAGGAGCATTATAGCTGTAATAGCCGGTGGGTAAACAAAGAGGTTAAAACTTTTCTACAACGACTTTTGTAGAAGTTGCAATGATGAGGAAGAAGAGGAGATCACGGAGCATCTTCTATGGCACTGCCCTGCTTTTGGTGACCTGTGATTGAGATTTGAAGAGCTTGGTCCTCGGACACTTATGGACAATACCTGTCTATCAGAAGGCGACGTGCGGAACATACATGCCTTCATCAGAGCAACTAAATGGGTTGGTATTTCGTGCGACAATTTTAAAATGGTATCACAACGGGACTAATACTAGGACCCATGTGAGCTGTGTTGAACGTAGCTGCCGAATTAACCTAACATTGTTCGTCCCTAAATTGGGACCGGCCGTGGCATAGTGGTTAGAACACGCGACTACCATGCGGGAGATCACAGGTTCAACTCCTGGCTCCAGCCATCTTAAAAGAAACAAAAGTAAATTTTTCTTTCATTATCGGTTCCCCTCAAATGTTGTCGACAGCAACTTCGCAGTATTAATGTCGAGCCAATCGGCGTGTCTAGTAAGAGCTTCTCAAACAGTGACGTTTGCATTCGTCGATAAACAAGTAGATGCCGTTAGTTGTGAATCTAAAAATAGAAAGCGTGTTAATTCACATCAGTGCGAGAAGCGATCCCATACCTTATTCATGGGGTGTAGGCACATAACACTGCTACTACCAAGAAATATCTACTATCATTTACAGAATTTCTCAGCTGGACCCAGTCCATTACATTAAATGATACATATTTCCTTCATACTCACGAACACACACATATCATCCAAATTCTATACAAATATTTTGCTATTTACATTACAAATAACACGACATCTTTCAAGCATTGATCTTATTCCACAAACAATATACTACGTGTTGAGAGGAAAACTAATATTTGAATACCTCCATTGATCGCATTTTAATAAGTAATCAAAGTGACTGCATTGTAATCGAATCGCCTTCGATACGATTCTACATCGATTTCGACTATGATTATGAGCTGCTGCTATTTTATCTTATTGTTAGTTACTACACAGTACACACATTAGTGGCGATCCGCCTCACTGCGGTAGTTCGCTTCTTGTTTGATTTGAAACTCAAGACGACGTGACAAGATGAACACTCAGGGGTCGTCGTTGTCGTGTTGGTCGTGGTGGCGGTAGGAGATACATTCTTCCACCAGGTAACGCATTCTTTAGCTAATGCGTTGTAGTTCTCGTGTTAAACGTGTCGTTCTTTTGTTGTTGTTGTTGTTAGTCTCTTTGGTTGTTTTTCCACCAACACCACCGCCGACGGACTGACTGTCATTTGTTTACCTTTATGTATTTGATGATTATAAATCTTGTGTTTATTTACATATTCAACGTTTCGTTTTCACGACGACTCTAAGATAGAAAATAGAAGAAGATACAAACAACTTATAAGTCATAAAAGATATTAGTTAGATGAGGGTGAGGGGGCGGGGAGGTGTGGTGGGGTGGTGTTTTGTGGTCATATATGTGTCTAAGTAATACCGCCTTACTATTAGATAGTACACACGAGAATCTGATATCATTTCTGTCATTTGTTTACTTTTTGTGTGTAACTTAGCGTGTTTTTCTGTCGCGTTTTCTTCCTACTGTTCGTGTGTGTGTGTGTTCTTTGTTATGGAATATCTGTAACATTTTTATGGGAATTTACTTTTCCGGGAGTTGGTTGATCAGTGGGGGTCGGGTGGCAGAAGAAAGTGTTTATTAATTCTCTAATGTGTTTGCTTTAGTTATGTTTATTAGTACACTGTAAGTGGAGGGGGGAAAGACGGAAACTACTTGTATTTTATGTGCATAGTTTGTTTTTCTAGGTACCTACATACCTTTATTAAGAGGGACTTGGTAATTTTAAATGATGAGTAGTAAAACCACCGGTATTCTCAGATACGTTTCGGAGAATTATTTAATGTTTTGTTTGAATTTGTATCATTGCAAATTTTTTTGTAACAATAAATATTTAAAATACAAAACATCCTTAACTATAGGTAATAATTTAAAAATTTACAATAATTTTCTGTAAATCACTATAAATCAGTCATATTTGATTTTGAGCCATTTCATACCATTCGTTGCCTAAATTGAATTTGTCAAAATTTTGTAAAAATTTTACAACAGAATTCGTATGTTAAAACAATAAAAATCGTAATCTGCGATGAATTCTTAAAAAAATCCTGGGTAATGACAAAGGCGGATCAATATTTTCTGAGAGTCTACAAGAACTACATAATGACATCGACGTAGTCAAGCGCGTTTAAATAAAATGAATGCGATATGTTGTGTGTGTGTCATGGTGTGGAACTTTTAGGCTATATGATCACGACTATCATGCGGAAGACTGGGGTTCGATGTCTGCCTAATTCATCTGCAATTCTTTCATAGGGGGTTCACTCGATCGTAAATAAAAAATAGGTGCCGCGAGAAGCCATTCCATGCCTCATTAATGGGAGGTAAAGGGAAGTTTTAAGCTTTTTTAAGTGAAACTTTTTGGGTTCATACTATATGGTGGGACTGCAGGATGGCCCTCCTGGGCAACTGGGTTGTGTCAATTTTTTTTTAATTTTGGTGAAAACTGCAATTATGGATCCATTTTAAAGAACTTCAAAGACTTTCTTACGTGTTTGGGTTATCTCGCATATAATAAAATATATTCGCGAAATAAACAAATATTGGGCTAGGTTTTTTTTTAGTAAATTTAAGGTAGCGAGTCCATTTATATTGCGATTAAAGAGTACATAATTTACATCAATGGATTGATAATAAACATGAGAATAAAATTGATGAAAGGTTGGTGAAAACATGTTGCTCCAATCAAAAGTAATAAGTAACAGCGACTATATGCTTTCAGTTGTACAAAAACAACTTCTTCCGGAATTATTATACCCTCACCCTACGGGTAGAAGGATATACATATGTCATTTTATACGACCCAAAAGTGTAACACATAGAAGGAGTCACTTTAGGCCCTAGTTTTCTTTGAACCATTCGATTCATGACTTTTTAAGTCGTTTGAGCCATGTCCTACTGTCTGTCTGGCTGTCCGGCTAGTACGCACGATAACATTCGACATAGGCAACCAAATGTTTTGAAACTTTTCACTAGTAAATATTTCCCCAAAACTATTGAAAATGGGCTACATGGCCAAGCTCCTTCTGGAACCTTTTCATACAAAAATATCATTCCGCCCACTTTAGAAATCGAGAAATAATATCAATACACCCAACGCGATCGTCCCCAAATTCTGTATTTAGTAAAGCTATACCTGGATAATGTTGTGAAGAAAAAACTGGTAGTCTAGCCACGCCACTTCTGGAACCTCGCATACAAATGGTTGTAAAGCTATACTAGAAAATTGTATATTTTTACTGAAGGTAAGGGTATATGTAAGTCGATTTTCCGATTTTCGTTTTTGAAAATTCACCTTTGGAATGAAAATGTGCTATATCGACTCCTAGAACCTCCCATACAAAATTACCTATTTTTGGAACATAAATATTTATTGCATAACTTTCAAATGGACAGCTGCTGGATATTTATAATTGTTCAGTTTAATTATTTTGTATTAGCAGACAAAACCTTAAAAACCGAGGTATTTGCCATGCCCCTTCCGAATTCACCCTAAATTAGATTTAAACTATTTATTTATTATGAAAGTACACGAATTTATTTGTTAAAAATTACATTATCTATGTGTCACCTTGGATTTTGTTAACACTGCTGCAACCTGCAACAGAAATCAATGACGCTTTGACTGGTGTTTCTTCAAATGTTCTGCATTCTCTCTCAAATGCATTACTTTAATCATAACTCTTCTGCCCCACCACGCCTTGGCTGCTCGACGTGGCTATCGATTTATATGTGTACCGATTTTTCGCCCATCATGTGTAAAATACCCATTATTTAATAGCTGATGTCAGCTATTTTAATTAGCAATCAGTGATCATTCTCTCGCTTTTATTTTATTATTTAGTCATGAGCAGTTTAATCGGTTCGCTCTCGCTTAAAATAAAAAGCGACGATTTCAGTAAGTGTCATTTCAGTTGCAATTACTTTATAAGCGAAGTTGTAAGCGAGCTTGATAACACGCTTGATTACGAAGTAAGTGACGATGTCAGTAGGTGCCATTTCAATCGGAGTTATAATCATTGGACGATACTTTTTCATTACACATGCGTGACAATCTAAGTACTTAGATTGCTCGCTTAAAATGTTATACTGATGTCATGGATAACTAAATATGTACTTCGTTTCATTTACCGCTGGGGTCCATGTATACCAATGTCGGGAAGAGCTCTTATCGATGCAGTTTATTTCGTAGTTTAAGAGAATTCTGCAACATCTTCCTCCATATTCGTCCAATTATGTATTGTGAGGCAAAACATATCTTTAAGTACAACCACAAATTCGTCCTGTTTCCGTATGATTCATTCTTCATACCTAACAAAGATATACGACGTTTCATGTGCGTCAAAGAAAACAGTGCTATACCCAAGTCACACACCATGACCCAGATATCAGCCGAAAATGCTGGATCATCATTGCCGATTTAACAACATCGATTGGCATTTTACTATAAAATTTGTAAAATGATCGGATCGCTTGTACTTGTAGGTGGTATGTAAATGATAAACAATTTTTTTATAAACACATAAAACAATCTCTGTTAAAGTGTTTCGTTTTTTATTCATCATTAAGGGGGAATTTTATAACAACACAAATGATAGTCTGTCTATGTGTGTGATTTCTATGCTATCATTAACAGATTCATAGTTTTTTTTTAATGATTACCACAAAACTCCCACCAACAACCCTTAGCCCCCCTCCGAGGAGCTACTCTTCAAAAAGTTGTTTACATTTTTTTTTCTGTGATACTAAACAAAAAAAATCCAAATGTAAACAAATAACAAGTGTTTCTATCATTTATCACTCCAATGCTCAAATTACCACTCAAACGAAATCACTCTGCAAGCAAAAGTAAAAAAAAACACTTGTTGCTTTGGAAACCAAATGAAGAACCCAAACCATAGAGAGGATTCCACTCTATTATGCACCAAACACTCAAAATATAAAAAGCACTCAACTGTGTTGTAGTTAGAGAAAGAGAGTGAGTGAGGCGATTACTTCAAATAACAACATAGCTCCCCAATGGGGGGAGTTGAAGAACCACAACCGAGAAAAACATGGTTTGTTTACATTTCTCACTTGAGTGGCAGCTCCCCAACACTGCTGCTATTCAGCATAGCTGATAAAGTGAGTCGAGAGTATGAGAGCAACAAAATGTTTAGTGTCAGGGATGATAAACATTGAATGGGGGTACTAAGTAAGAGGGTTGATACGCGTTGCCTAGGTAACAGTTTGGAAACTGGGGCGTTGTTTTAATTAATTATGTGGATGACTTAAACGATATAAATACTACTGATATACATAAAAATAAGTTATCTAAAGGAAACTGTTAACGCATATAAACATCTTCTGTTCGTTTGTATATCACCATTATTATCGTCAAACCGTTTGTGTATCGTCAAATCTAAAACAGTTCTTATACGTGAATAATTGTAGGTATAGCACTAATTTTTGTGTACAGGTTTTTTTTTTTGAAATAGTAAAACCAGTACAGAAATTTTAGTCAGGTAACTGAGTGATAAATGCGCTCACCCTATTTATGATAGTGTTTAACTCTCGTGTTATTGAAATTTGACAATTTTTATATGAAATTACTTATGTGTTATTATTTGCCTGCATGCGGAGCGTAAAGAGTTGGAGATAGAACTTTCTTTCGTACGGACAGACTTGTACAGATATGAAATAAAATGTAGAAAAGGTTGAAGCCTTCAAATGTAAAAAGTTAAATTCATTACACAAGGCAACAAAATCAAAAAAATTTTATCAATTCAAAAACCGCTATACAATTTTGTTGTATTGCGGTTGCAGTAGTACAAATATGGTCCAAATTGTACATTCTATGGAGAGGTTTTTTTAGAAGTTTCCTCACACTATTAATGATAACTCTATGAAGGTTAGTCCGATATTATTAAAATAAACTTAGAGAAATTGAAATTTACGTAACCCGTAATCCGTTTGAAATTTAAGCAAACAATTATTATTTACGTGAAAAATCAATTGTTTTTATTGTTTTAAAAATGTCATGAAAAATCGAAAACCGGCGAAAAAAATGTTTAGATGTATTAGATTTATTCTTTTATAATTTATTCACAATAAAGTGTATTTCCTCATTTCTACAACAATTTAGTTTGTTATGGTTGGGGTAATATTTTATTTGCCAAAAATAGGTTATTTTGTATAGGAGATACCAAAAGGGTTCGGCCGATATAGTACATATTCATTCCAGAGTCAAATTTCTATAAGCTTGCACAAAATATGACCGAATTCAGTACCTGCAAGAAAGAAAAAAAAAACGTTTGTAAAACTATGAGGTTCAAGTCGGTCGTTTGTATAGGCGGTACCAGAAGGGGTATGGCAAATGCTTTGGTTTTCTCAGTATTTGTCTAATATTAAATGATAGTTAAACTGCTAAATTCAAATATCCTCGGGTTGTCCGTTTGGGTAATTCAGAAGAAATAATATTTTTACAAAAAACAGGTCATTTTGTATAGGGAGGTACCAGAATAGCTCGGCCGATATAGTCCAAATTCATTTCAGGGTGAAATTTTTCATAAGCGCACATCTAACGAAAAATATAACACAATTCAATTAACTTACAAAAAACTATGAGGGTCAATTCGGTGATTTATATGAGAGCTATCAGAAGTGGTTTTTTGAAGGTTTCTTCTTATAAGGTAATCCAACTGGCCAAATTTAAATGTCCTCCAGCTTTTGGAAGTTATGGGAGAAATATTATTTATACAAAATAGGTCATTTCATATGGAAGGTACCAGTAGTGGTGGGGCTGTTCTGTCCATTTACAATTCAAAAACTTCATTTTGAAAAAATAATAATACTGGTAAATTGTCTTACAAATCAGTTACAGTTTACTCGAGTTATTCTGCCAACCAGCCGTCCAGCCAGTCACCGATCCAGATAGACAGACGGACATGGCTCAATCGTCTTAAAAAGTTATGAAATGAACTTGATCTCAAGATACTTGGGGTGTAATACGTCTCCTTAAGTACGTTTCTCTTTTTCTCGTGTTATGCATTTTCATTAGACCATTTTCTACTTTGCTTGTAAATATTGGAAACCTTCAATTAAAGGAGAAGCACGATTCGATTTTTATGATTCGTATTTAATTTAATTCACATAATATGTAGCTTTACTGCAAATATGTAAATACAATTTAATACTTTTTGCAGTTTTCGAATTCTAACAATTTTTTTCCCCAAAAATAAGTTTCACAACTTTGAAACTATTGATCGCATTAAAAACAATTTTACACATCGGCAAGGCCACGAAAAATGAAACCACATAGATTTTTTTTTTTCTGTCACCAGGTCCAAAATTTTTTTTATATTTCAAATGTCTAATATGTATAGAATATGGCAGCAATGTATGCTGCCATGCTTTGACATTTTACATCCTTTTCATAAGTGGCACGTGCAAGGTGTAGTTGGAAAATATACCAATGTCGGCGAAAAAGGTAAATTTTGTTCTTATTTTTTTATACTTTAGACAGATTACTTTTTTCGGATAGAATACAAATCAAACTATTGATTAGCAACAAATTTGTGTACAAAGCTTGGTTTTTGGACCAATTAAGGCTTAAAGTAATCAGCCGCAAATAAATGGTGACGTTACTGACAAATTTTTATAAAATGTTTTTTTATGCATTAACTAATTATAAAAGAGATTGGATAAGCTGATTGTTTTGAGTATTTTTGAAGTACTTTCATAATCAATGCTTAAATGAAGCATTATTAGCACATAGCAGCGTATTTTTGCAAAAAAAAAATTGTGTGACGTTACTGACGGATTATTTAAATTTTATTTTTTTACTCTTTTGCTTAATAATTTGGTATTTAATAGCTAGACTCCGATTCCTGGTGCATAAAAGAGACAAGCGTTATGTTAAAAGCTAAAAGAAAGCAACAAATACGACGAGTACAAAAGGAAAAAGCTCGTCACTGCATAGTAAACAGTGCACGGTAATTCGTTGAGGCGTTCCAATATACACAATCGCAAATATTAGTTGCGGAAGTTGCTGAAGAGGAGTTTAAAAAATAAACACCATTTTGGATACGGCCACAATTTTTGCAAACGCAAAAAACATTCGTGACATTTCGTCTTCACACCAAAACCGTTCCATTGGGGACGAAATAGCAGCTCAGCGGGGATACAATTAAGATTGCTTTTTTTGTGATATTTTATGTTTATTTACATTAAAAAAAAATTTCAACTTTGCAAAAATTAACAAGTCTGACATAAAAAAACAAAAACAGAAGTTTATTCGACATTTTTCGTACTAAATAGCCGCTAAGACTGAAAAGTAGGGAAAATTTACAAATTTTAATGATGCAAAACTGATCAGAAACCAATTTCAACCCTCAAGCTATACACATTATTGAAGAGATAATTTAATTAACTAACACTCTATCATACGAGTACAAAAATCAGCTCTAAAGGTCGAGCCCGATTTGCTACAATTTTTTTTATGAGACTGGTTTAGTCTTAATATCTCCCCAGGTTGCATCTTAAAACTCCTCTAAGATGATTATTGTGGTCGTTTAGGGTTCTTCTATTAACCCAAGAGAAAAAAGACCCGAAAATCCTACCGAAATTCGTACGTGTGATGTTACTGACATTTTTGTGTGACGTTACTGACAATGCTTTTATGGCGATTACGTGATTAAAACATAAAATTTAAGCCCACCTTTTGGATAAAAATCATCCTTCAGCCTTCCTTTTTTAAATACTGGCCAATTATAAACATAAACTCTTTTCAATTCGCTAATTTTTACACAAACGTTCAGTAACCTCAAAACACACATCCAAAATCCGGTGACGGCTTAAAATGGTCATAACTTCACAACAAAACGAGATACAGCAAAATTGTCTGCGTATGAAACAACAGTAATGACGAGAACTTTCATATGCCGCTCTCAAGTTAGGAGAAATAATTATATTTAGTAAAGATATTGACCAAAATATGTATACGAGCGTGACGTTACTGACGGTGGCCTTGCCCACATCGTTTAAAGATTTTGTAAATAAAAATTTATGTAATTTTAGTTTAACAAAATCCGACAAGTTGTTTTTAAGTTATCACAACATAAGTTGAAAATGTCTCAAAATATTGAAAATTTTTCTTAAAAATTATTTAAATAAAAAATATCCATAGAACTAAATTTTTTTTTACCATTTTTGTGCTAAGGTAGCCATGATCAAATCTATTTGTAGTTATTAAAGCCTTTTTTTGCTGTTGATTTGTGTTATCTATTGGCATATAGTAATTTTTTTTATGGTGATATTAAAAAGGTGTTTTACTGTACCAACTGAGAATCAGGGAATAAGTTTAAATTAATTCTCACCAATACTTCAAAAGAAATCATAATTCCTAATGGGTGAGGTAAACTTTACAGTTTCTTAGTTTTCGGGAGTTTTTTTGTAGAAATTATTGGATAATATTAATTTTAAGGAAATTGGGTAATTCGTACCAGTTGGGTCAGAACAACGTTTTATTTGTAAATCAAAGTTCAATAAACATGTACCAGTGTTTTTTTTTACAAAAAACATATTCGTGTAGAAATCTGAGCATTATTTTGGTCATTTGTCTAAAAGCATCAGCTTTTCCCTAGCCTTTCATACAGTAAAATATCAAAAACAGCACAACTTCAAACCACAAAAACTTGATTTATTTATAACATATCACAAAAAGTACCAAATATTGTACCCTACCACCTAGCGTCCCACACCTGCCACTAACAACTAATAACACTAAACAACTGGAAATTTATAAGCGAAAGCGTGTGAGAGAGAGAGAGAGAGTTCCCCCGTGAGCGCCACAAAATAATTTGTTTGTGTTATTTCATATTCATATGCATTGTTAACATTTGCTTCAGTTGCTTTACGCCGGTCGTGATATCAACGTGTGACATCATCACAGCGATACAGTTTAGAAAAAAAGTCCGCATAAAATATTACCAAGAAATTTAATACAACAGAAATTAACGAGTTTTTTTTATACATAAAGTATTTTGGAATAAATTACGTCTAACGTGTTTACAAGTCAAGTCAACGAAAAAGTCGTTAATTTTCTATTTAATAACGTATAAAAAATATTTGTTTAAAAAAATTTGAAAAAAAAAAATTCTTTGAAATAAAACGTGATTTTTTGTTATAAAAAAAAGAGAATTTTTGTGAGAAACAAAAAAATTAATTATAATAACTTTACATACAACAACAACAAATAAGGTGCCTTGTTTTACAAAGTTAATGCAAAAGTCAAAGTGTGAGAGAGAGAGAGATAAAAAGCAATTGTTAAGATTGTTTAAATAAATATAATTTACAAAGGAGAGCTATTATACACAACAACAACAACAACGAAAAAAATTGTTTATCAGATTTGCAATAAATCAAGTGGTTATTTCGTTATTATTATTGTTGTTGCCATTGTCAAGTGTTCCACATTATTGAATTTGCAGCCGAAGATAATACTCAATAGAAGAAATTCATTGCAAAGTGAGTAATTTTTTGATAATTGTTCTCTTGTTATTATTCATATTTTTGTTGTGTGCTGTCATTCTTTTATAATTTTTTTTTGTTTTGTTTGCTTTAGTAACTTAATTATGGAGTTAATTTCTGTAGCATTTTTATAGCGTTTTTATTTTCGTCGCTACGCTTTGTTCTTGTTTTGTTTATTTAGTTAACGGTTTTTGTTGGGCTCTCTTACTACACGCCGCAGCATATTCATATCTATCTATTCATCTCAACCAGCTGGAGTTATGATGGGTTTCCTCTTTGCTCTCTATTTTTTTTCTACTTCACTTCAAAGAACTATTATTGCGATTCTTGTTGTTGCTGTTGTTCTTATATTGATGTTGTGATTTTTTGTTTTGCACTGGGTGCCCTACTCCTGTTTATGGCAAAGGGTGGCCATGTGGTGGGTCTGTCTGCTGGGAGTTGTGATAGAAACTATGAAATGTGTATTATCAATAGGGTAAAATTTTTACCTTCACGGGCATCATAGAAATTATGTCCTAAAATTTTTAGGACAAAGCTCTATGAAAGGAAATTTGGATTACTACTATGTGTCATAAGGTTGATAACTGATTATTCCATGTGAAGTTGATATGTTATCTTCATTAGTTCTGTCGCAGAAAAACGAACACCAAGGTTAAAGTTGGCGCTGGGAATCATGTGGCTCCAGCGGACCCAAAAATATAATCTTCATGTGTGGGTACTTATATTAAATGTTTAACCACCACAATTCGAAATATGTTGTAGTTTTGGTCTTTAGGGACGTAAGAAGATATATTTGTATACCTCCATAGCCGTTCTTTCGGAAGCAGTAGGTAATTAATTACGGTCATTTCGTTTGATGGTGTTTTGAAATCAAAGCTAAATTTAAAAAAAAAATATATTTAAAAAAAAAAATTGAAAATTTTACACAAAAAAACGAGGCGATTTTTCAAATGTCGTGGTGATAATATCTTGTACAATTTACATAAGTTCACTCACTATCCCTACGGATAGGAGAGTATATACATATAATTTGGTACGACGCAAAAGTGTAATACATGGAAGGAGTCACTTTAGACCCTTGGTTTTTTTAACTAAATCCGATTCATGGCTTTTTAAGTCGTATGTCCAGGTCCGTTTGTCTATCCGTCCGTCTGTCATTCTGTCTAACCGGCTGGTACTCACGATAACTTTCGAAAACGTATCCAATTCTTTTGAAACTTTGCATGGGTTAATATTTACCCAAAACTTTATTCGGGAATGCATATGGGCTACATGACCGAGCCCCTTCTCGTACCTACCATACAAATGTACCATTCCGCCCATTACTCTGTATTTTGTTAAGCTAGAATAGGATAATGTTTTGGAGAAAAAATTGGAAATTTAGCCACGCCCCTACCAGTACCTTCGTAGAAGAAATGGATTAATAATATCAACAAACCAAACGCGATCGTTCCCAAATTCTCTATTTTGTAAACTCTAACTATAACTTATCTTATAACATTACCAACATACCTTTACACCCACTTTAAAAATCAAGTAATAATATCAAAACACCCAACGCGATCGTAGACAAATTCTGTATTTTGTTAACTATAACAGGATAAAGTTCGAAGAAAAAAAATGGAAGTCTATCCACGCTTCTTCTGATACCTCCCATACAAAAGTACCATTCCGCCTAGGTTAGAAATCGAATATGAGCAAATTTTATGTTTTTACTGAGGGTGAGGTTACACGTCAGTGAAAATTTCTTACTCGTTTTAGTGCATTTTCGACAAAAGATATCTGTAAAGAAATTGTACGAGGATTTTTTTTGTGGAACATTTTAACTCTATCACGACAAATTACGAGTCCTTTTCGCCCTTATTTTAATAAAAGTCTAAAAAAGTCATTAAGATGGGACTCTTCAACGTTCAAATATTCTACAAAAATGTTGCTCAGAAGATTTTACCCGGTTTGTTCTAAGTCATAAAATCTGTATCTTTAAATATTACTAATCATTTTGATTCTTTTCAAACCACTTTATAAGTGGCGACATAGAAAAGTCAGTGTTTCTATGTTTCTTATTGTTATGCCCCATTTTTGATGAAGGATATCTTCAACGAAATTTTACAAAGATTTTTTTTGTAGAACAGTTATTTTGAGCAAAGTCAGAAAAGTGCCTCAAAATGGAACATTCTGAAAATTTTACTCGGGCAGGTCCGAAAATGGGGTTATGTGACATCTGTCATGGTGGATAGCTATTTCGATATTAGCCAGAGTACCATCATCTATGTGTTTTGTTTTGTTTTGCTTAATAAGACTAGCAGCCATTGTGTTTTTTTCTTTAAATTAAAATATTTTTTTTTTTTCATCGCAAATCATCATCAATAGTTGGTACAACAACACAAAATCATTTTTTAATAATTTCGCTTTCATTTGACTATTAGTATTAAGAGTCAAGAAATATGACTTTTAGGTCTTTTTCTTAATTCAAGAAGAAGTGTCCATTTATTCGTAATAGTGAAACATTTATAAAAAAAATGTCAGACTAAACGGAAAATTTTGATACGGGCAGATCAAAATTGTATAGGTATATAAGTATGCCATATTCTATGCTATATGCGTAACTACCGGTTGATATAGCCTCAACATTTATAAAAAAATTACCTATATGCCTAAACTATATCATTAAACACGTAAGTTCGAATAGGACTCTAGTACTTTAAAATTTGTCCAGCCTCAATGTTTGGAGAAACTTTATAGAACCATTGACACTATTTCTGTTTCATTTATTCTGTTCCCTACACAAACGACAAAAACTCTAACATATTGTTTTTTTCTAACTTATTGAAATTGGGGACTAACCCATTTCGATTTATACTACTCGTATAAGTAAACGATTCTTTTTCCCTAACTAATAGATAGGAAACACTTAATAAATTTCATTTAAATTCTCACAGATTTATTAAAATCTCTACTTTTCTTAAAAGCCTCCGAGGGTGTCTGGCGGTCGCTGACCATTCTCTAAGTATGAGCTAAGTTTACTTACGTTGCCTTTGTTTTCCAACACAGCAAGTTGTCTGGGTTTTTATGAATTATTTTCATTTAACTCTGCCTATGTACCAGTTCGTGTGACGGCTTTAAAGTTACTATTATAGTTTTTACGCTAATCGTCTGCCAAAGATCGTGAAAAGAGCAAAGAATGTAATAAACTATTTCAATGTTTCGTTCTGTATTCCCCGTTTGACGCCATAGCTTTTGCTTTTGTAATCGCGGCATAGAATAACTTGAATTAATCAAGTTACAACTATGGCGATAGGGCAAACACGAACTTTAGTTAATTACAGCTGTTCAATAATGATAAAAAGTCGCTTTAATGTGGATTCGCTACTCTGCTACTTAATCGGAGTTTAAAAAACTTAGTCAATTGGTTTCTTGGGAATCAAAGTAGTTAGTAATTGTCTTACCTAAAATAAGGACCTTCCCAAGAAACAATCCGAAATATGTAAACAGACTTAAATTGATGCTTTTGTTTTATCATTCGGGGGGTATCAAGAAGCTTAGTTCGGGTAGGTCACAAATATCACATGTGGCTAGAGACTACGACCCACAGTGTAACGTCTTCATACATTCGTTGGCCAAAAATGTGATGAAATTAAGAAATTCCTGAAGTTTCATAAAAATCGGTTGTGAACCACGCCCCCTCCCATTTATAGTAAAAAGTTTTTTAGATATTTACGTCAAATATTATCTTGGTTCAATGAAATTTAGTTGCTGAACATAACTTACCGTTTTTAGTTATTATACCAAAAGTGGGCGTGATGAGACTAAAACAACACCAACCTCCCATACAACCCACGCTCCTCCCATATAGTTAGAGTAAAATGTTTTTTTGAAATGTGACCGTCAAAAATTTAGTTATTTCAATGAAATTTAGTTCCTAAGCATATCTTAACATTCTTAGTTATTATACCAAAAGTGGGCATGGTCAGACTAAAACCACGCCCACCTGTTATACAGACCAAACAGGCTTTTGCTCCTAAAATAGGAATTTTTCATTAAAAATTAACAAAATTTAACATTTGCATTCATTATACAAAAAAGTGTTCAAAAGAGTTTCTACCAACAAACACATTTTAGTCTTAAAAACCTGTTGTATTCTCTTCTGTTTTCTTCAAAAATATGTGTATAAAGAACACTTACATTTTTAGCAAATGCTCTCATAAAAAAAATATTTTAAGAAAATGGGGCAGCGGGGGAAAAAATAGGGTTTTTCAAAGTTTCAATTTCAAAATTTTAATGATTTGGTTTTATAAAGAAATATTTGGATAAGAAAAATTCAACAAGGTTTTTTATGAAAAGTGAAATTTTGTAGTTAAAAAACTAACAGAATCTCAACGGAAATTTTTTCAATGAAATTTGATTAAAATTATTGTCCAAATAAAGATCTTTTTGTGTGTGTAAGTTTATAGCTATGGCTTTTGTTTTATTTTTTAGTGAAAATATAGCACTTACTCTTTTATAAAAACCAAAAAATTATTGAAATTGGAAAAGTAAACTAATTATTATAATTTATCAAAAATTATACTAAAAAATATCATCTTTTCACTTTTTGATGGAAAAAAAACTTTATGTGCTTTGCCGAGTCTGTATTTTCAATTAAGAAAAAAGAAATAACCGCCAAATACCGTACCTTTTAGTAACATCGATTTTAATGCAGGCATTTGTGGGATATTTTCGGTGTATTTGAAGGCTAACATCTTTCGCGGAGGGTTGTTGGGGATATTCTCTTGTTTTGTATGGAGACAACACATGTTTAACTTTTGAATAAAAATTAACTTTTTTAACTTATATGAAATTATCATATGATCCTAGGACAGGGAAGAAAAACACCTAAAATCTACAACTTTCAATGTGCGTAAAATCTAAAGTAGGCGTGGCTTCTCCAATATGTTTAATTTTTTTTTCATAAGGAGAACTCAATTAAGAAGTGTCCCAAATTTCGAGACACCAAAAATAAAAATTTTGGCAAGTGCAGTTATATGGAAGGTGGGTGTGACAGTAGTCGGTTTTCCAAGATTGTTTCAAAATTTCTTAATTTAGCCCAGAGAAGTGTTTCTGCAAAATTTCATTGCTGTACGACCACTCCTTCTATTTTTTTCCAAGAAATGTATGGGACGCTGCCACTGTGCAGCGTGTGGATGCAGGCTCTCTTTTCAGTGCTAAAGTATACAGTTTCGTTTGTTATCAAAAACAAAAATTAAGGTTAACATAGGCTAACATTTTTTTTTATCGTATTTTGAAATTTGGAAACATTTCACATGCTTAACTTTCCTTAGAGGGTTTCTTTTTGTCCGCCGTACTCGCGTAATTTCACAGCTATAGTATTGAAAACTTAAAAGGTTTTAGAAAACATCATAATCTTTCCTAAAAGTCATAAACTATTGAAATTGAACATTAAACTCAAAAGTTACACTTGTTTAAAGTAGTTAAAAAAAATTAAAATTTTCATATTAAAGTTAAGGGGTAAACTTTGTGAGCTTAAAACAATATTAAAATGTAGATATTTCTGAAAAATAATTTGAGCGTGTTCTAATGAAATATTTTTGAGTAAATCTCTATTTAAATTTGTTTCATTTATGACATCAACTTTTTGCTATTTTGGCCATGCACGTTACACTGTGCGACCCCGTAAGGTTAGGTAGGTTATGTTAATATAGTATCCAGTATAGCTTACTTGGATCATTATATAGGTCACTTTGTAATATCATTTAAATTCCAGTTATTCATTTCCTACTTGGTCATCATCAGGGCCAACAAAAGTATGCAATGCATACTTGCATATGCAAATGCATATTACGGACTTACAGGCATGTTTTGGGGGATTATGCATATAAAAGTTTTTTTTTTGGTTTTTAGGTTTAGTTTATTATTTTGTTTCATACATATTTTTCGCACTATAGGCAACACTTGTTTATATTTTTTTTTTAAGAAACAATATTAATTAATTATTAAATTCTACAAAGGCTGTATTTTTTAAATTTATATGTTTCCGGTTTTAACTTATCGAAATATTATTTTTGTGTTTATACCAAGGATCCATTCCGTCGTCATGAATTGCAGTGAGCTCTATCTAGCGTTGCGTCGCCACCTGTTTCATCCATCACTCATGGACGTTAGGAAAGTTGTGTAAAAGAGTAACAATGAGGAGGCTGAAGCAATGCGTACTTCCAAGGAAAAACAGTCAATTAGCGTTTAACTTTTTAAATATGACAAGCGGCATTTTAAAACAGAAACCATTGCGAAGAAAAACTTTGCGTTGGAACAATGGGCGGTGGCACTTTTTAAGTCAACACTATGTTGGACCTTAGAAACCTAAGTTTTCGAATAAAACTTTTTCACATATAAAGCACGTATCCAAGTTTATCCTTATCCTTCTTAAAATCTCATATATTAAAAAAAAAAAAATTATCAAAATTTTAATAGCGGAAATCATGAATATGTGAGAAAAATTAGTGTGAAGGCGTATACATAATATTTATTATACATTAAAAGATTAAGTACGCCATTGAATTCAGTACGACTGAAAATTATAGAGTTGTTAGTCAAAAAATCTCATATAATTTTTTAACAGTAACAATAGTTTGAATCTTATAATTGTAATTAACGATATAATTTTCAACTATTTTTGATGAAATTTTATTAAAATGAAATGTATTCAGTGAATAAATTATTTAAAATCAAAATTTATTGTGCATTTTTTATAAGTTGTAAAGGCATTTTTTTAGTGTTTTTCGTGCTTATCTAATGCGCATATTTTTAGTTTTTCCGGGCATATTTGTGTTGGCCCTGGTCATCATACTTGGTCGTTCTCAAGGCATTTCGTGGCTCTAAGAAAGTTATGAATGTTACCTAGATCGCCTACTGACATACTCGCATAAATATCCGATTACCAAATCATAGGTCACCGAAATCACCATGTGACGCTGAGAAAAGTTTGTTCGACATCTGACCATGCCACATGGTTCTAAGAATGGTCTCATGACTTTTTGGTTTATTTTTTTAGAAGTAGCTTTTAATTTAAGTTAAGCTTTGCCCAAAGCTTATCTGCCAAATCCTGTTCAATTTCCATCCAGTCGATGGTTCGGTATAAAAAGCCAATGTTTACTTCTTTCATTTCTTGATAATTTTTTAATTACCTATTCCATAAATTAATAAACATTTGCCAAATTTTGTTTAAATCACAAGAAGTGAAAACGTGTTTGCTGGGTTTCACAGGAAATGACTCACATGGAAAAAAAAATTAATGATTAAAAGCTAAAGGTAACGATTTTTGTAGTGTAGGTTATAGCAGCAAACTTTCTAACAATTTATCTTGAGCTAGCTCTAGGCTCATGATGAATCATTATTTTGTTGTTTGCTACATATCAAATAGTAAATAGATAGTTTATATGTGTATTTAAGTCCTCTGTATTGTCTTATGGTATCATCAGACCTCAAAGGTTGTCACCTACCATAGTCTGCATATATTAACTTTAAAAATCAGGTACTTTTACTATTTGTTGTACTTAAATTTAAATTAGATTTAGTACAAACAATTTCTCACTTATCACTTGTTTTTAGTACCAGTTCAAGTGAACTGATTAAATTTAGCTGCATATGAAAGATAACAAAAAATTTATATAAATATAAAATGACAAGCATTGTTATCTTTTTGTTTTTGTTAAATATATAACAAACATAAATGGAAAACCCCCTTTAACCAAATCAAAAATAATATAACCAAAACTGCAGTAAAAATACAAAATATTTAAAGACGATAAAATAAAATACCAAGAGGCGATAATGACAACGGCAACGACGTCGACACCGACAACGTTTAAAATTTAAATCGTATTTTAGCGTACTTTTCGTGTCTTATCACAAAATATTGTGAATAATTCGCTATGTGTTGTGTTGATGGCGTTTTATCTTTTGTTAACCAAAATATTTCCATTTATCTAATACTGTAAGACGTGTTTTTGCGCCACAGCTATTTGATACGAGTATGATGATGAGTTGAGTGTTTGCTTTTTTTTAGTCTACGAGTACGATTAGTTGGTAGTACAAGATTCTTTTGCTGCTTGGTGGTTAAGATGAGGAAATCAGTTTTTTTGTTTGTTTCGTATTTTTTATTATTAATTAGTTATTTTTGTGGTTATTTTACGCATCTTAAAAATCTCGTTTCTTTATTATTATTTGTTGTTGTTTAGTGGTTATTTTTTGCATTTTTGAGATTAACACTTCAAGTTTGTTGGTACTACAGAAGTGTTAAGAAGAATTTAAGAAGATGAGTTTTTTTCTATAAGGAAATTACGCCAACAGCTCTTTACACTTGTTCGGCTTAGAGTTATTTTTGAACATCTCAATGTTATTCATACTAAAAGAGTTTAAAAGTGTTAAAATACTTGAAACTGAAAATAAAACACATATCGGCAAGATTAGATACTTAAACATTCCTATTAGTATTATAAATATGATTGTTTGTCTGTTTTATTTTATTTATTTATGTGTTAGCTATAAGTTAACAATAAAAATTGTAATAAATCTTATAAGATACAGTGCTAGTGATGAAGTCTATCGGCCTTGTTTGTGTCCCAATAAAGTCTAAAAGCCAAAATCGATTTCAATGATATTTAGTATACTGCATGGAAATTGTCGTAGCCTACAGTTTTTTGATTTTTGACCCTATGGGCGGAGGGGGTGTGGCAAAATTATATACTGTCCTTGAAAGATACAATTTTGTAAACAAATAGTACTCGGCAACACATGCATGAATATGGCAACACATGCATGAATATACAGATGACATTTTTATTTTCGGTCAGTGGATAAAATTTGGTATATAGATATTATTCGACACTACAATTACAAAAGTATGGCCGAAATTTGTATATTCAATCAGAGGGAGGAACTGGCGTGAACAAGATTTTTGTCAGCTTTTAATTGTACTCCGGTAGTAATAACATTTGCTGTTTTTGTAGAAGAGCGCTTAAAAACATTCCAAAATTTAATCAAATTAAACGTTTGTATTGTATGTTTGTTTGTTCTTTAAAACCCTCAAAAAGTTTGGTCCTTGGAAGGTAAAATTTTGACTTAATAGTCGTTTATGAAATTTCATGTTCGACATGAAAGTCGGTCCGACACTTCTTCTAATAATGCTTATGTAAAATTAACTCCTGTGTCCGAATATCACCCCCCATTTTGCAACATCAAGGATATCAGGATAAAGTTTTAGAGAAAAAACTAGCCACGCCCCTTCTGATACCTCCCATACAAATTTACCACTCCAATAATATCAGTACACCCAATTTTGTTAAGCTGTAACAGTATAAAGTTTTATACAACAAATTGGATGTCTAGCCACGCCTCGTCTGGTACCTCCCATTCAAATGTATCACTGCGCCCACTTTAGGAAGCGAGTTATAATATCAATACAAGCAAATTCTGTATGAGGGCATCAATAAAACGGCTGATTCTTAAGTGAAAAGAATTCCTGATTTCAAATCACACACCTGTTTTCTGCCATCACCCGAGGTTTTCTCGGGACACCCCCTATCTTTGCGTTACTTGAATGCTACAAGAAGTAAAGTTAGTTGCGTTACAAGAAAACGGCGGGTAATGGGGAGAAATGGGGGAAATTCGGTAATTTTTCGTAAGAATCAGCCCCTTTAGTTTCAGTTTAGTTTAGTTTAGTTTCAGTTACTTACTTCACTTCTGGTTTCATTCAAGTAATTCAATGCAAAGGGTTCTGCTGATAATATGTTACGTTATAGATAAAAAAGGGGGTTATGTTCGGATGCAGGTGGTCCTTTTACATAAAGATTAACAGCAATAGTGTCGGGGCGCAGATTTTATCTTTTTGCAGAGCAGTGTAATTTAGTGTAAAGTATGAAGCAGTGTAAAGTATAAAGCCATCCCAATGTACAACGCACAACATTTGAGTAGTCCTGGATCACTTAACATCTAAACAGCAGATGTATGTGAAAATCAGCCACGACCTCCACCAACCGCCCTAGATGGTTTTTGTATTAAAACGAATTTTTCGCATAATATTTTTCATAATCAAGACACAGAGTTCAAATTTGGTATATATACTTTTAGAATAAACAAAGAAGCATGCCACGCCCACCGCCAACTGCCCATACAACCCAAAATGCTTTTTGGGTATAAAATTCTAGAATATACAAAACTTTTTCTTACCACCTCAAATTTAGCATAAGAGTAGCATAGGCAGTTTAACAGGAGCGAACTCGCTTACAAAGTAAGCGAAGATGTCAGTAGGTGCCATTTCTGTTGTAATTACGTTATAATCTAAGGTTGATTACGAAGTAAGTGGCGAAGTCAGTAGGTGCCATTCTAATCGGAGTTATAATGAGTGGACGATATTTTTTACATTACACACGCGTGACATTCGAAGTACTTAAATCGGTCGCTTACAATGTCATACTTATGTCATACACTACTAAATAGATACTTCGTTTCATTTACCGCTTGGTATTTTCCTATACATAACATAAATACGATACTTGAGATTTTCTCGCATGACACGATACTGCTGTGAAATTTCAGTCGATAACATAGGGAATGGCGCCGATGAAACAAATGTTTATGAGTCAGACATGAATCGAACTTTGGACTACTGAATGATAATCGTGTGTTCTAGTCCATGGAACGCAACCTTGTTGGTTCCTCTAAATTATTCCTGACAATATGTTAGACGCAGATACCAATTCCAAAGTATACAGACTTTTCGTCCAAGTAAGTAAATTTTTACTGGTAAACCGACCTAAAATTTGCAAGTATAAAAGTTTAAGGGAGATACAAGATCCAAAATGTTATCCTGTTTTGGCTTAACAAAATACAGAACTTAGGTACGGTCACGTTGGGTTTATGGATATTATAACTCGAGTGGGCGGAATGGTACATTTGTATGGGAGGAACCAGAAGGGGCGTGGTCATGCAATGCCGTATGCAATGTCGTAAGTAGTTTTGGGGAAATATTAACACATGCAAAGTTTCAAAACAATTAGTTACGTCTTTCGAAAGTTATCGTACCTGCTAGCCGTACTGACAGACAGACGGACATGTATAAAAAGACCTAAAAAAGTCATGATTCGAATTTTGTTTCAAGAAACCTAGGGTCTAAAGCCACTCCAGTTACACTTTTGGGTCATATCAAATGGTATATACCCTCCTAACAGTAGGGTGAGGGTAAAAATATATACTGTAAGTATATATTTAATGATGTAAATTAATGAGGCTGGACGTTATCTTTGTTAAAGTTTCCTGAGAACAAATTTGTTTTCATCATTCGGTTCAAGAGCTATCCTATTATTGCTAATAGAGTTTGTTTTACAAGAGTTGTGTGAAATGGTTCATTTGTGGCAGCTGGCAGGGCGTATAGCTATTTCGATAGTTGCTAAACTATCATCATCACCACCCTCTGCTGTGACTTCTACACTATCATCACAAACCTTAAGTGTTAAAAGCTCCATCTACGAACTAAGAAGCGGTGCAAAGATAGCATCAACGAAGACCACATGTCAGCATAATTCACACAAGATCTTGTCTAGTTTTCTAAAAAAACCTTTTTTATTTTGCTTGGTTGGTATATTACTCTTTCTCACCTTGTTTTGATCCATACAAACTCTACAGAAATCTTTTAAATACTTACTCTCCTAAAGAGGAAATACAACAAAGGTCTTCCTTTGGTCATAAATTCAACCTTTTCCGATTTATCTGCTTTCATTAGCTCTTATGCAATCGCAACAAATGTCCGCCTTTTATGTTCTTAGCAACATGTTATCTACTATTAGTTGACATTTGCTTACAAAATTTTAATGACAAAATTGTCCATTATTAACTTTGCATTAAAAGCTTTTTAAAATGTCAATCAAATTAACCACAGCCACTCAAATTTAAAATAACAGCCAACACATTTTGCAATCTCAAATCTGAGAAGAAAAAAAACGCAACAGAATTTCCTGCTCCCCTTCTAAGCGTTTAGAATATTTGTCCAAACAACCGTTAAAGTCCATAACTTTGTTGAGCTACCGAGAACGCATTATGTATTTGGTGTTGATTCTTGTTAGCAAGATTCTTAAGTAACCACTAGAGAGATCGTTAAACCTGACATTTGACAATTTGATTGCATTGCTCTAAATTCATAAAACAAATTACCAGACGTCAAAGGAAAGACGATGACGATGAGGACAGACAAACAAACACACTCACTCACTTCAGACCCAATAACCAACAAATTCACAGTTGCACAACCACAACAATATGCACTAAACACGCTCACCCCAAAAAGGCCATAAACATTCAAATTACATGTGATGATGATGCAGATGCACTTTACATTTTCGCACCGAACAACAACACACGTCACGTCAACAGCTCATGGTGGTGGAAGCGCAGCATCATATCTATGAAACACAAACAACCGAAAAAAAATCACTTTAATCTGATGTTGATTTGGTAATTACGCTTTTTGAAACCGAAACGGAAAAAATTACCACAAGACATGTGACATTTTTCAAAGTGGCCATGCGTGTGCATCATCTCCTCCTCAATGGCGCTCAATAGTTCTGGTGGATGCAACCAATGCTACTCCCACCCCGCCACGGCCAGCTATCATCCTGTGACAACTCGTTTGTGAGTTACTCCACGAACAGTTAGATTGTTACAAGTATTTGTCTCAGTTTTCAAAGTTAATCTTTTCGTTCAGCACAAACTTTGACAGAAAAGCTGAAATGGAACTGTTGTAGTTTATTTTTTTTTTTTTTGGTTAGAAGTTGTTTTCCTTGAAATCTGTAAAGGCTGTGGCAGTTCTGTCTCTACCTCCTCAGTGTTGTGATGTATCTTAAGCTGTTGCTTTGATTCGAGTTCGAGTTTGCCGGGAGGGAAGGAACGGCCGCCAGCCAGTTGTTGACTTTATGGTTGTAGTTTTCTGGAACTTGTCTGGTGTCTCTTGACTGTTTATTTTTTCTTAACTTAACTTTTAGAATGACATACACACATTGGCTTTGACTTTTCGTGTTCTTTTGAGCTGCGTATGTGCTTCACATTGGTATTATTTCATTTCTCAACAAGCTGAAGTTGAATGTTGCTGCAAATTGCCGTCCATTGAATGTCGTCTGCATCAAAAATCAGAATGAGCTGAATGTTGGTCTTCTGTTGTACGAGAGTTGGGGTTAGTTGGCGAAGTAGTAGTGTTCATAAATATGTGCCATAAAAAATTTGTGACACATAGTAGGGGCAATAGTTAGGCTGGCTAGTGTTCGGACCAGCATACTTTTCTGGGATGTAATGAAGGGTCAAAGAAAATGTTAAAATTTGTAATATAAAAAAATATAAAAATACAAATATAATAAATATAAAAATATAAAAATATAAAAATATAAAAATATAAAAATATAAAAATATAAAAATATAAAAATATAAAAATATAAAAATATAAAAATATAAAAATATAAAAATATAAAAATATAAAAATATAAAAATATTAAAATATAAAAATATAGAAATATAAAAATATAAAAATATAGAAATATAAAAATACGTTAGCGGTTGAGTGGTAAATTTAAGCGGCAAGTGGCTTATCACTAAGCGTAATTTTTGAGCAGTTAGTTGTTATAATGCCATTTCCTTCACCACACGCTCGAACGAAGTGAAGGCTGTAATTTAAGAGATATTAGGCTAAAACTTGGAACACAAGCTCTAAGATAAGTCCGAACTGGAAAAAAACTACTCGCTTTCTGTCCCTTCCACTACTGCCGTAGTTTAAGAAATTTGAAGTTTGGATCACAAGTTTATATTCTCAAAGCAGAAGTTAAGTTCTAAAATAAGCCCGATCGGTCAAAAACTACTCCCACCATCCGTACAAACTTCCCCTTTTTTAAGTCTTCTAAAATAAGCCCGATCGGTCAAACACTACTCCCACCATCCGTACAAACTTCCCCTTTTTTGAGTCTGCCTCCTCTATCACAGCTGTAAATAAGTAGCTTTCGAGCTGAAATTTCATATGCAAGCTTCAGTCCTCATACTGGAAGCTGATTTCTAGGATGAGAAAGATCGGTCGAAATCTATTCCCACCCCCCATAGAAATTGCCCCTTTTTTGAGGTCTGTCCCTGCCATTACAGTCGCAGTTTAAAAGCCATCGAGTTGAAACTTTGTATGTAAGCTTCTGTCCTCTATGTTGAGATTGAGTTCTAAGGTGAACAAGACTGGTCGCAACCTACTTCCACCTCTCATGCAAATTGCCCCTTGTAAGGGGTCTATCCCTGCAATTACAGCCACAGTTTAAGAGGTATGGAGATGGAATTTGGTTTGCAAGCTTCTATCCTCTAATACAAACACCTTTTTTTGGGTTGTCTCTATATCTGTCCTCGCGATTACAGTCGTTGCTTAAAAAATATCGAGCCGAAATTTTGTATGTATGCTTCCATCCTCTAAGCAGAGGTTAATTTCTGAGATGGACAACATCGGACAAATACTACTCCCATCTTTTACACACACCCCCCTTTTGAGGGTGTCCGTCCGTCCTTTTTTAAGAGCTATTGAGCAGAAATTTGGTATACAAGCTCCTGTCCTCTAAGCGGATGTTAAGTTCTAAGATGAACATTATTAGACGAAAACTACACCACAATGTCATACAAACTCCCCTTTTTAGGGGTTGTCCGCCTATATGTCTCCTCGAGTGCCGTAGTTTAAGAGCTATCGAGCTTAAATTTGGTTTTCAAGCTTCCATCTTCTAAGCGGAGTTTAAGTTCTAAGATGAACATACAGACTTTAAACTCCCCTTTCTTAGGATCAAAGTTTAATAAAATATAGTTATAGTGCAAATAACCAGTTTTATAACAATTTTTGCAAATGGTGAAGGGTATCAAAGCTTCGGCATAGCCGAAGTTGATTGCCTTACTAGGTTATATATAAATTTTTTTAATTTTTTTGTTTTGTATTTTTTTTTTTTTTCAAATTCAGAAATCGATCTTGCCACCTGTCGTATTGTTTGCTGGGTTGTACTGCATGGTCACTCATCTGCTCTTAGATTTACAAACTATGTTCATTCATATCAAAAACATTTCTATATAAGTCATTTCAACGTGGACGTGGACATGTGGTGGTCATCGTCCACTGTATCTACGTCTGCTCGTTCAGAATCCAAGTAGAACTTTTTGTATATGCCTGATGTCTTAGACTTAGTGTGACCATATGATTGTCAAGCTGCTGCTGCTAGAGTAACGACGAGCCTCAATTTATAAACTAGAAGAGAAAAAAACGGGGAACTAAAGAACCACGTTGCACTGCTAAGTACGTGGTTTAGGAAAACAAATCTGCCGTTGTTTGTTCTACTAACTTCAATTTCTGTCTTAGGGTTAATAGACATACAGACAGGCGCACACATGACCGCATGAAAGCTAGCAAAGTTGTTACTTGTTACAAGCGCTATTCCTTTAAAGAAGAATAAAAAGGTCTGACGCATAATAAAAGAAGTTCTTTTCGAAATTCATTTAATTCTCGTTTAAATCCAATTCTAATTGTGATTCTATTCCATTGATATAGGTTGTGTTTAAAATATACAACAAGCAAGCTTATTTAAACAAATCCAATGAAACGAGTTTATTCTGTTGTTGTTTTTTTTTTGTGACAAACAATACATGAAACACATTTACAAAATACTATTCAGTATTCTGTTAAGGTCTATCTATCTGGTGGCCAGCCACAGTTGATTCATTGTTAAATTTTGTTTCTAAGCTTAATTGTTGTACATATTCAAGTTTGGGATTTTTCGTTTCTTCTACTGTCTCTTAAAAGTGATTTGGTTTTGTTCCATGTCAACATTTTTAACGCTACGTTTGGTTTGGTTTCATTGCTGCTATGTCCCCATTAATTTATATGTAAATTAGTGTTTGGTTTCATTCGGTTCAATGGGATTTAAAGCGAAAAAGAACCCTATTTCACGATTTGATGGGTTGAGTATTAAGAGTCTACTCACACTTTTTTTGAGCATAATGGGAGTCTTATAAATCGTTGACTGTTCATCTGTTTAAAAGGGTGCCAATATTAAGAATTGTGCTTGAGTGTTTGGAATACTAAATGAACGGTAATTTTTTAATTTTTGAAACAGATTCATATTGGTTGGTGATCTGTTTATTTTGCCAGTGCTTGCTAATCATATGTAGAATCATTTGTAAACATTTGGAATTTTTTAGAATTGACTCTACTACTAAGAAATTCTTGTCGAAATGCTGTTGGCCATGTGCATGCATAATTTCTTGCCTTCTTCTGGATATTGTTGAGATTGGACTTTCGGTGGTAGCTCCAGGCATTTAAAAACATGTGGGGAAGGTACAAATGAAAAAAATCCATATTTGTAGGCATATTGTAATTTTCAGTCAGAAAATGAATGGGGAGGGAGGTGCGTCCGGAGAAAACGGCAGATTTTTAAGTAGAATGGACTCCTGAATCACAATATCGGCCCCATTTTTCCTCAGTACCCGTCGATTGCCCTGGACCGCCCTTACTTTACATTTTGTTATTATTCAGGTACCCGTTTGACAGTTATGGGAGAAATATAAATTTTCCCAAAAAGGTTATTTAGTATGGGAGGTACCTATATGGTCAATATTAATTCCTAAGTCAAATTTTCATCAGGATATATGACTAAAGTCGGTGAACTTACAAAAAATATATTTACGTATGTATGTAAAACTTCACGGATGAGCTCGGTCATTTGTTTGGGAGGTTTCAAAGGCGTGGCAAAAGTTTCTGCAGGTTTGAATATTATTATAACATAATTAATCTGAACAAATTAAAATATCCTCGAGTTGTCCATTTGAAATTTATGGGAGAAATAGTATTCTTCCACATATAGGTCATTTAGTATGGAAGGAACCAGAAGGGGTTGGCTCTTGTGGTCCGTATTCATTTCAGAATCAAATTTTTACAAACGTTTATCGCTCGCAAATATTAATTGTAATCAGTGTACTTACATAAAAGATATTAATGTAAAATTATTTGGGTGAACTCGGTAATTTGCATGGGAGGTACCAGAAGGGGGGGGCAAAGGTTTCGGTTTTCTGAGGCGTTGTCTACTATTGTAAGGTATTAAAACAGACAAAATTCAAATAACCTCCAGGTGTCCGTTTGTATGTTTTGGGAGAAATATTAGTTTTCTCATAATAGGTCATTTTGTGTGGGAGATACTAGAAGGGGTTGGACTATGTATTCGATACTTATTTCTGAGTCAAATTTCCATAAGTGTTTTTCTTAGGAAAAATTTTGCTGAACTCAGTGAATTTACAAAAAAGATACGCATGTGAAACTTTTGGGGTGAATTGGGTCATTTGTATGGGAGATACCAGAATCTTGCACAAAATTGTACTCAGTTCACTGTACTTACAAAAACGAAATATATGTCGGTAAATTAGGTCATTTGTATTGAAGACACCAAAAGTGGTATGGGGAAACATTTCCATTCTGTGGTCTTGTCTTTTAGTTTTTAAACTGATCAAATTCAAATATCATTTAAATGTTATTGGGAGAAATATAAATTTCCCAAAAAAAGGTCAGTTTGTATGGGAGTTATCAGAAAAGGTATGGCAATATAACCCGTATTCAATTCTAAGTTAGATTTACGAAAACCCTTTCTTGGCCAAAATTTAACTCCATTCGTTGCAAAGGGTTTTCCGATAAGACGTGTTATTTTGTTATTCAAAGAAAAATTTCATTTTTTGAGAGGAAGGTACGCCGTTAATAATGTAAAACAACATCAGCCAAATGGCCACCACGAGTACGTTTACAGGACCACATCCTTTTCATGAATTTTGCCATAACCAAATCGCAAAGTGGCTGCCCTATGTCCTCGATAGCCTCACGGATTTTATCTGTGAAAAAGGGCAAAAAGTCGCAAGGTGTAAAATCTCAAGATCTCGGTGGCTAATTGTGATCACATTTTCGAGAGATAACATGGTCCGGAAACTTTTCACGTAAAAGATAAATGGTTTTGTTGCTTGTGTGGCACATAACCGAGTCTTGTTGAAAGTAAATGTTGTCCAGATCAAAACCATCCAACTACTTGACGTAGCCACTGAGGTGGAAATGGGCCTCATCAGTCAAGATGATTTTTCAATGGCATTCCGGATCAGTTTCATGCATTTCAAGGACCCAATCAGCAAAGACACGACGTTGTTGATGATCGGCCGGCTTGAGTTATTGTGTTAACTGAAGACCCAAGACCTTAAGACCCAAGGCTTCATTTAAAATACGGTGTAATGACGTTTGTGAAATGCCCAATTCCAAAGAACGACGAGGAATGGACAAACCAGGGTTTTCTTCAACACTTTGGGCTACAGCAGCAATATTCTCAGTTGTTCTTGAGTGACTTGCACGAGTTTTATTCTTCACATCACTAACTTGTCCCAACAGCTCGAATTTTACCACAAATATCTGTATCTGTAAATACTTTAGTTTTGCGAACTGTGTCTGCAAGATTTTCACCATTTTTGTAATGAATTTTAATAACTTCAATGCGTTGTTGAAGCGTGTTTCGTTTCATTTTAAGTAATAGCGTAGTTTCTACTTGTCAAATGTCATAGAATAAAAGCTTCAAAAGTGATAGCTACCGAAATAGCGGGCCATTCACAATAACAAATCTCTTTGAAAATCCCTTTACTTGAAAAAAAATTTGAATGTTGAAATATTGCAGTGAATTTGGTCATTCGTGTATGAGGTACCAGTAGGAGAGTTGAAATGTTTTTCTGTGATTTTACCTACTTTTTTATATTCCTACAAAGTTTAAACTTCTTGAATTTTTCCCTATGTCATTTATAAGAGAAATATACATTTTTCGAAAGTAGATAATTTTTAATGGGAGGTATCAGAAGGGGTGGGCCCATTCTCCCTATTTACATATAGCTTTTATTACAAAAACTATTATCTATGGTAAATTTATAAAAGGTTAGAAGGGAACGTTACCTCGTGTTATCGTGCACACCAGTCAGACAGACGGACATGTCACCATCGTCTTAAAAGGTCCTGGAATGAATTTGGCCTTAAGTTACTTGAGGTCCAACTCATCTCCTTTAATGCGGTACACTCTTTCACGCATCAAATGATATACATCATCATCTCTGTAGGGTATACAAATGTTGTTTTCTCGTATTAAATGTTATAAATCCTCATCTCTATGAGCAACGGTATTAAAGTGTTGACTTTGACTGACAGCGACCTCTATATAATAAGTTTTGCACCAATAGCGCTGTATGGTTGTAAATTTCAACCAAATCGAATTATGCTCAACAACTTATAAAAATGTTTACTATATTTCACTTTGAAATGCAATATGTTAGCTTCAAAAAATTTGTATTTGTCTTATCTCATGTTAATATTGCAATTCAAATATTTAGTTTGGTTTATTCTCCCCCAAACCAGTTCATTGACATCCTTGCCACAAATAGGACCCATAGTTAAATGTGAAAATCTATCAATATAACCATTAAGCCAACATAAATTACCAATACAAACTAAAAGTCTCCGAAAATTAGCTTAACCTCAGATGACATTCACTAAACCCATCATTAAACCTAACCAATGCCCTGTGGCATTGGGCATCGATGACAGTCGAGGTAGAAAACTCATAAAATACACATTTATTAATGTTTATGTCCAACATTTGTCTAACAACAGCCTAAGCTAATGAAAAACAAAATACACATAACTATTGTTCTATTCTAATGTATTGTGTTGTGTGTGTGTTTTTCTAAGCATGAGAAGAACCTTGTTGAGTAATTAATGGCTAAAGGCGTTGTTGTGATCTTGAACTAAACAAGCGTACAGGTGTCGACTTAACCCATTAGGGGCATGACCAAAGAATAATGGCAAAATCACAAAGCACGCAAACAATTGATGGAAAATGCAAATACACATGAAATCAGGGAAAACTATTAAAGAGTTTATAAAACGTACTTAAACGAAAAATATGGAGGTAATAAAGCTAAATCACCAGTTGGATATCACAGTACAACACATGATTTTGGGACTCAATTCTGAGAACTGCACGTGAAAGTAGCCCCGAAAAGAAAAAGTTCTGCATCATTCGTTTTGTCAAGTAACATGCCAAAATAATTTAATATCGATTTGAAGTTAGTAAGTATTGTATACGGGAATTTGTCACGATTAAGGCTCTTTTGTTTGACATAACATAAATGCTATATGGTGGCGTATGATTATCATAAGTAATATTCGACGTAAATCATACGCCACGGAGTACAACAGTTTTATTGTAACTGCTACAAAATAAACCCAGTTCAAATTCATTTGATGAAACTGTTGCTTATGTAGGGAAACGTTATATGAACAGATTTTTTTCATCTAAATCGGACTAGTGGTTCTCGAGTTATTTCAAACAAAAGAGCCTAAAACGTGATAAATTCCCCTATACGATACTTACTAACTTCAAATCGATATAAAATTATTATGGCATGTAACTTGAAAAACCCATTGATGCAGAACTTCTTCTTTTTGGGGCTACTATCAAGTGCAATTCTCTGCAACTTTGCAGTATAGTTTCGAGTCAATCGGTCAATCAATGTCTTGTAGAAGCTTCTCCAAAAGCTAACGTTTGCATTCGTCTATAAACCAATAGGTGCCGTGTGATGTGAATCTAAAAATAGAAACCATGTTTATTCTGAATAACTCGAGAAGCTATCCAATACCTCATTGTGCATAATTTAGCTTTTGTTAGTAACGCTAATTAAGTAAATATTCTTAGAAATTAAATTTCCTTTCATTCGTTTTTTTTTAAACTTTTTCATTGGTTCTTTTCCCTTTGGCAATGTCACCTCCCTACGCAACAATAGACTCTAACTGGCAAATGGCCTTGTTGTGCTCCCTGTACTTTTAATGGATTTGGCGACATGTCATCAATCATAAATTGTGGTATTTGTGTCGTTTTTATGACATTAAATTTAACATTGGCAGGCCTATAAATTTCAATTAAACAATTTCTACTCATAATTACACATCTACGCCCGACCACATGTCAATCGATATTTATCTACATCTCTCCTTCCTCTCTCATCCCTTTACTAAAACTATCCCTAAAAAAACTGTCATACTTTTTCTTGATGATTTTGTTTATAACGACAACAAATATAAGGGGAGTATTGAGAATTTTTGCTGCTGATACAACATAAATTCAACTATAAAAGCAACAAAATGTCAATTGTCACACAGTTTCGTGTGTCAATTCATTTAGCGCAAAACAAAAAAAACAACAACACCACATAATATAAACGCTCAACACTACACACTCAACTCAAGTGCTTGTGCTGCTGCTGCCAGTGAGACGAATTGTATTTCACATTATTTCTTACTTTACTATAAATTTTAGTTCAGTTCTCATGTTAATGTTTTGTATTTCAATTGACTTTAATAAAATGTGACCGTTTTAATTTTTGCAGTCTCAGAAAAAAGGGATCGTGTTGAGACATAAAATATCTTAATTAGCACAAAATGTAGAAATTCGTTTTATGGGCATCATATTGTAGTTAAATTGATAAACTGATAGTTTGAGGGTGATAACAAAATGTTCGTGTAGAGGCTAGCGTATAATAACTAAAATGTGTTTAGTCATATGGCAAAAAATGTTGGCAAAATTAACTATTGGCAGGCTGTAAATAGTTTAGCGCACAGTTTCATTGATGTGGTGGTCGTGGTATTTCAAAATTGTATCTGTTAATCAGCGAAGAAACACATAAATGTGAAGAATGTTTGTTAATAACCAGAATAGAAATATCAGTCAGCTAAACTGACTTATAAATATCCTCATAGAATTATTTGTATGGTAGGTACCACAAGGGGCAGCAAAACTACGCCCTTTTTATACCATTACCATCAGGGATGAGGGTATATGTATATCATTTGATACGACCCAAAAGTCTAACACATAGAAGGAGTCACTTAAGACCCTAGGTTTCTTTGAACTAAATTCGATTCATGACTTTTTAAGTCGTTTGATGGCCCCGCCCCTTCTGGTACCTCCCATACAAATACATCATTCCGCCCACTTTAGAAATCGAATAATAATATTAATACATCCAACGAGATCGTAATCGAATTCTGTACTTAGTAAAGCTATAACAGGATAAAGTTTTGGGAAAAAATTGGATGTCTAGCCACGCCCCATCTGGTACCTCTCATACTCCGGCGAGTGTTGGAATATTAGCACAAAATACCTGTAACCCAAATCAAGAGGATTGGAACGAGTTAAAAAGAGTTGCAAAGTACCTTATAGGAACCGCAGATATGTATGTATCTAAAATTGAATAATAACTGTTCAGCAGATGGTCGTCTCGTCGGGTTTGCTGATGCTAATTGGGCTGAAAACAGAATTGACAGAAAGTCGAACTCTGGGTACGTGATTTTGATGAATGGGAGAAGTGTTAGCTGGGCTTGTAGGAAGCAAACATGCGTCGCTCTCTTAACAATGGAGGCTGAATTCATTGCTTTGTCTGAAGCAGCAAAAGAAGCCATATGGATCCGAAACTTGGTGACTGATTTGCAACGTATTGAAATGATACCAACTATTATCTATGAAGATAATCAGGGCTCCACGAAAAGCCCCCCAATGAAAAAACGCCCAAA
Source organism: Muscina levida (assembly GCA_964034835.1). NCBI lineage: Eukaryota > Metazoa > Arthropoda > Insecta > Diptera > Muscidae > Muscina > Muscina levida. The sequence goes on along the minus strand of OZ035882.1, from coordinate 22,481,877 downwards.
CGAGAAATGAAATATTCCCCAAATTTTTTTCATACATTTTTGGGTGTTATTTCATATGAAATAACCCCCAATTTTTTTGGGCCGTTTTTCGTTTTTCTTTGGGAATTATTTCATTCTTCTTTTGGGGTTTTCAAATTATGAAATAATCTTTAATGAAATAACGGCTCCACGAAAAGCCCCCCAATGAAATAACCCCCAGGAAATAACCCCCAATGAAATAAACCCCAAAAAATTGGAAATAACACCCAAAAACAGTGAATGAAATAACATCCAAAAATAAATGAAATAAACCCCAAAGCGAAAACGAAACAACACCCAATATTTGGGAGTTATTTCATATGAAATAACACCCAATATTGAAAATGAAATAACCCCCAATGAAATAAACCCCATCAGCAGCAAAAATGAAATTATGCCCAAAATTCATAAAAGTCAGTTTCACCAAGGATTTCACGAAGTCAATATGGACCATCAACAAAGTCGCAAAATTATTGAAATGAATCGTGTGGATAGTAGATCATTGTAGCCCTGCTCTATTTTTGCAGTTCGGAAGACAATTTGCCTTTTACGTTTGGCTTTTACACAACCTCCAGTGTTCACAAGCAAATCAAAATTTCTGCTTTTATTGAATTCTTCCTTTTGAAGAACTCTTACAAATTTAAAAAAAAAATTCCATTCATAGTGTGTGCTAATCAAATTTTGCATTTTGTTGATTTTCTATCCGTCAGTATAAACATAAATGGAAATATCTGTAAACATTCAAAACATATTGTTATATATTCACAGGCTAAAAGTTTTCTTGTAAAAGGCCTATTTTTATATAATTATATAATTATAACCCCTTAAAGCCAACAACTTTAAAATGAAAGAACCCCCAAATAAAAAATTAAATAACACCCAAATTATACACGATATGAAAAAATCCCCAAATTTAAAAATTTGGTTGGGTGTTATTTCATTGGAGATTATTTCATAATTTGAAAACCCCAAATGAAAAATGAAATAATTCCCAAAGAAAAATGAAAAATGGCCCAAAAAAATTGGGAGTTATTTCATATGAAATAACACCCAAAAATGTATGAAAAAAATTTGGGGAATATTTCATTTCTCGTTTGGGCGTTATTTCATTGGGGGGCTTTTCGTGGAGCCGAAATAACACCCAACCAATTTTTTAAATTTGGGGATTGTTTCATATCGTGAATAATTTGGGTGTTATTTCATTTTTTATTCGGGGGTTATTTCATTTTTAAAGCTGTTGGTTTTTACGGGTTATAATTATTAATTATATAAAAATAGGCCTTTTACAAGAAAACTTTTAGCCTGTGAATATATTACAATATCTTTTGAATGTTTACAGATATTTCCATTTGTGTTCATATTGACGGATAGAAAATCAACAAAATGCACCGAGCCTTTTTTCATTTGCAGAATTCGATTAGTATACACTAAGAATGGAATTTTTTTTAAATTTGTAAGAGTTCTTGAAAAGGTAGAATTCAATAAAAGCAGAGAGTTTGATTTGCTTGTGAACAGTGGAGGTGGTTGTGTAAAGGCCAAACGTAAAAGGCAAATTGTCTTCCGAACTGCAAAAATATAGCAGGGCTACAACGATCTACGATCCACACGATTCATTTCACTAATTTTGCGACTTTGCTGTTGGTCCATATTGACTTCATGAAATCCTTGGTGAAACTGACTCTTTTATGAATTTTGGGCATAATTTCATTTTTGTTGCTGATGGGGTTTATTTCATTGGGCGTTATTTCATTTTCATCATTGGATGTTATTTCATATGAAATAACTCCCAAATATTGGGGGTTGTTTCGTTTTCGCTTTGGGGTTTATTTCATTTATTTTTCGATGTTATTTCATTTATTGTTTTTGGGTGTTATTTCCAATTTTTTGGGGTTTATTTCATTGGGGGTTATTTCCTGGGCGTTATTTCATTGGGGGGCTTTTCGTGGAGCCGATAATCAGAGCTGCCTAAACCTTATCAAGAACGAACGTTTGAGTAATCGCTCCAAGCACATAGATACTAAATTACATTTTGTTAAAGATTACTTGGAGAAGGGTGTTATAATATGTCAGTATTGCCCAACAGAAGATATGGTAGCTGATATGCTGACAAAACCATTAACTGGAAACAAGCTGCAATATTTACGGGATACAACTGGAATAATACGCAAATGAGGAGGAGTGTTGAATTTCCACTTTAGTTAAACTTTCTAAAGCATTTGCTTTATTATCAATTTACCTGGTAATATTTTTTCTGTCTGTAAAATAAAAATGTATAATATTTGTTCACTCTCTGCCTGAATTCTGAATTATAAAGACGTTTTTTGTAAATAAAAAAGGATTGTAGTCTGGCTGTGCGACTGAAAGTGTTATGGGAGATGGCATTTATCAGTCAGTTAACCTTAATGTTGTACTAGTTTATTTGTAAGTTAAATAAACGATTACATACAAATGATATTAAGTTGCAACCAAGGCACGAACGTGACTCTTGTAAGCAATCGCAAAGTAAGTTAGACATCGCAAAGCTGCATACCACCGTCATAGCCAATGCCTACTCCAACAAACTCTGATCTTCCTAACACACAGTGGCAACAGAATGCGCAGTATGCATTTTATTGCCACGACCGTGATTTGATATGAAGAACCACACTCAGATAAACTCTGGTACGATTAAGACTGTCGCGTATTGTCTGACGAGGTGGAAGCTGCATACAATGCAAAAAAATTCCCTATATTCAAGCATGCTAAGACGAAATGATTTAATAAGAAGAGATTAGAGCTGACACGCCTCTTCAGGCTGAAAAAGTCTATGGAGGAAAAAAGACAGCCAGTATATCAAAAAGTACTCTCGTAGAGGTGAAGCCCGAAAATTGAAATGTAAAAGTTTTGATACAGGCATCCTCACGGATATATAGAGCAAATATAGAGGCCAAATCCATTGATGAAATCAAATCAATCATCAAGTGGAATGTGCACCACCAAGGTAAAACAAGTTAAATACGGCAATTGTGCGGCAACACAAGAATCTTCAGCTCTGTCAAATTGTACACGGTGGAAATTTTGTGCTCTCCCAACAATTATTGAACATTGTTTCTCTCTTTGTATTTGTGCTGAATGTGAAGCAAGCGTGTGTGGTGTTGCTTTCGTAACACTCAAGCAGATACTGACTGTTTCGAGTCAAACAAAACTAGGAGCACGTGTAAAATGCCGATCGCGTCTATATAAAAAACAGATTATTGCCAGCTTTGCGAGGCAATGAGATGCCTGACTCTGATATCACATAACAAAGCCGTGATTACCGATAGACAGTCGGGAGAGTTTATTAAAGCCGGCGGTGACATTATTTGGCTTAACAAGATTTGGCAAAAGGAATGCATGCCCGATGATTGCAATCTGAATATTCTATGTGTTGTGCTTAAAATAGACGATTCAAATGTATGCACTAACTACCGCAGTGTCTGCTTTTTACCCGTTACAAGGTCCTGTCGAGTGTGCTATGTGACAGACTAAAGCCCATCTGGTAAATTCACGACGCCCAGATATTTACAATCCAGATCGGCACTTAACATCTGTTTATCAAATTACAAAGCTGCATTCGACAAACAGATACGAGAAAAACTATTAAATGCTACGACTTGTGTGGTATTTCTACGAAGCGGGAGTACACCGACTGACACGAAGTTGTCCGTGAAAATAGGCAAAAATCTAAAAGAGCCATTTCATACCAAGCAAGGCTTTAGAAAAAGTGACAGTCTGTCATGCGGTCTATTTAACATCCTAATGGAGATGATCCTTCACAAGGTTGCAGTAAACATGATTGGTACCGTCTTTAATAAAAGTCAAATGCAGCTTGATTATGCCGATGATATTGGTAGCATTGGCCAAGGACTGCGGGATGTTACTGCGACCTTTTCATGCATTGAGAAGCCGTAGGCAGAAGTGGCTCTGGTGATAAATGTGGACAAAACAAATGTTTGTTTTAACGCACAAACGGGACGCTGCATGATACATGATTTTGTCTACCTTGGCTTCGTCGTAAACCAAAAAATAATGTCAGCTTCGGAATCACACCGATGCTACAATGCGCTAACCAAGCGATTAAACAACAAAGCCCTCTGTCGACGGAGGAAGATCCTAATCTACCAGACACTGATCCTACCTGTCTTGCTCTACATCGCAGAATCCTGGGCACTGACTCAAGCGGATTAATCTATTCAACGTAGTCAAAAGCGTATACTGAATGCGCTGGCTGGAACATGTTGTACGAAAATTCTCCAGCTCTAAAAGTCTTCGGCGGTCCAGGAAGGAGAGACCAAAACTTCATTCAAAAAACCAGGTTAAAGACCTGTTGTATAAAAATGTTGTGACAATCTATATATGGATCGTAAGAGCTTTCGATTATTTTCTATGTGCGGTTACTGATAGATGAATATTTGTTGTTCCTAACAAATAAGAATAGGACTCTGAATCCATATCCAAATACGTATCTTTCTACAAGGCAGCCTTCCATCGCATTTCCTGTATTGCGGTGATATCAACCTTGTGTTTATCAAGGACATCCGACAATCGAATGGAAGCACCATCTTTGTAGAGAGTTCAGATATTGCAGGTGCATTTCTTTTAATTATGGTCCTTATATCGTTTTTTGGGGCTATTCTTTTCTTTGTGTTTTCAAAACTGTAATTAATAAATAAAAATGATTTTTTTTTTTCAAAAATCTTGTTCTACAGATTTTGGCATCACTCAAGAGCCATTTGTCTAAATGTACAGTAAATGTTCCAAAATTTTCCCAATTTAATAAGAGCCTGTCTCACATTATCTTTTAGTCTATCCAATAGTTTGGGAGTTATCTAAAAGCTGCACCGAAAAGCAAAATTGGAAAAATTGGAATAATTTGATAGAAACAACTTTGTCAACATTATTCTTATAATTTGAAAGAGATTTGACAACTTTCTATATGAAATACTAAACTCTATACCAGCCTTTACTCTCGATTATCATATTTTAAAATATTCTTTACTGGTATTTTCAAAAAATACCAATATTTTCTCACCAAACTCATGCGACGTAGCCCGTCTATTCTTGCACCTAAGAAGTCCTAAGAAGTGATCCGTACGTTTGTTTTTTCCACCAGTCTTATTGATTTGGTTTCTTTTTTTCATCGCCACTAAACACAATTGCAATGCATTGACTTAATCTAGCTTTTGTAATTCAATCTTAGCACACAACATTCAGTTCGATACACTTGTAAACCAACTCAATGCAAGAAAAGTGCCTAACTATAGTAGGTAGGTAATAAAGCAAATGTTCCACTTGACTGTTGAATATTGTGCCCCAGCTTGTATACATGTTTGAACTTTAAAACTTCTCTCTCCCTCTCTCCCCCCCGTACAAAGCGTGAAATAGTATTCTTACAACATCAGGTTGTAACTTTAAATCTTTTTGTTTATCTATTGAAATGCCGACACTCAATCGAGTAACGTGTTTGAAATGTTAAATCATTTGATTTCGAAGTTCATACGATATAATAACAAGGGGAGAAGTTCTCACTCACTGCTGGGCTGGTGTTGATGTTGAATCATGAATTGCAAAGGAGGCGTTTCTACACCCATCAATTCCAATATGATGATTTACGAACATAAAATTTAATTTTTCACGTTTATTAACTAATCATTAATCTCTACAAAAATATTTTATATAAAATATATATCTATGAGCTTAATCGCATTCACCTACCCTAGCTCTAGAGTCTAGTGCCTATCTACCAACCTACCTACGTAGTACTACAGGTTCATTAAGACAGCAGAAGGAGGAGATCAATGAACTTTTATTCCATTTTATGTGATTTTATTTCATTTCTCTTCACTTGGTGAGCAGAACGCGTAATCGCTGTGCTGTGCGGTGCTGTGCATGCTGACGCAGCCGACGTCTTTTCTGGTAGAATATTGTCTATAGTTAGAGAGGGGGGTTAGGTGTATCTGCCTTGTTTTTTTTTAATTTTTTGCTGATAAAATTATTATATTTGTTTCAGCAGAGCGTTAGCTGCTGCTGCTGCAGCTATAGTTGTCTCCATACTAGTTGATTGTCTTGGGTGCACCAGAGTGCTGCTAAACTTTATGTTTTTAAATAACTCATAAGACCAAGAATACAGAAAAAACTGAATCGAATATGAAATTAAGTGTGATATGTGCATGTGTTGCATTATTCATATACTACCGGAGAGGGAAAACTGTGGGGCACGCAGAGGAAAGGTAGGGACAGAATAACCTATATACTTCGAGATTACTGGTAGAAATCTTCGAATAGATCATTATGTAGTTAGAATGGAAATGTATTTCTTTTTTTGCAAATTTTACATATTATTCAAATTTTAAACAGTTTGTCTACGCGTTCGACATCGCGCCTGTCAGAAATCGTTGCACATGATTTTCAGTAAATTACACTGTTCCTCTTATTATTTGGCAGCGGTCTATTTGAACCCGCTTGACTACGTCGATGTCGTTATACAGTTCATACATTTAATGACTCATATGACGACTTTACTCGCTGTTAACGATTTCTCAATGACTTACAGAATATATTGATCAGTTTATGCAATTACCCAGGATTCTGCGCTGTAGAGCAAGACTGGTAAGATCAGTGTTTGGTAGATTTTAATGTTTGTTCGTCATAGTAGTAACAGTTTGTGATCAATACTCGCCTCTTGATTCCCAGGTTGAGATTATTAGGTTTCTTTAGGCAGAGCCTAAACAGTTGTCAACGTTCACGCAACGTCCCAAACGAGTAGACTCTTTGTTCGTTAAAACAGATAACATAGTTTTGTACTTATTAATCGCCTGACCCACTTCAACCGACTGCTTCTCAATGTTCGAAAAGGCCGCAGTAACAACCCACAGTCCAAGGCCAATGATATCAATGTCATCGGCATACGCCAGCAGCATGTGACTTTTGTCAAAGATGGTACCAGTCCTGTTTTCAGCAGCCTTCGCATGATCATCTCCATTACAATGTTAAAGAGATCGTCTGAAAGACTATCGTCTTGTCTAAAGCCTCGCTTGATATAAATTAGCTCTGTCAGATTTTTGCTTATATTCACAGAAGACTTCCTGTTAGTCAGTGTCATCGCGCAAAGGCGTATCAGCTTCGCGGGGATACCAAACTCAGCTATAGCATCTTATAGTTTCAGTCGTATCAGAATGTCGAATATAGCTTTGTAATCGATAAACAGATAGTAAGTGTCAATCGAGGGATCGGCCGTGGCATGATCAATAGAACACGCGACTACCATGCGAGGGATCCCGGGATCTATTCCCGCCCCCAGTTTATTGCCGGACCCCTCGATGTTGTCGAGAGCAACTTCGCAGTATAGTGTCGAGCCAATCGGCATGTCTAGTAAAAGCTTTTCAAACAGTGACTTTCGTATTCGTCTATAAACAAGTAGGTGCCATTAGTTGTGAATCTTAAAATAGAAAACGTGTTAATACACAACAACGCGAGAAGCTACCCCATACGTCATTTATGGGGTGTAAAGGGAAATTAAGTTTTTAAGGTTACGTAAGTTTCGATCTGCATTTATTGGGTCTTCTCCAGGATTTGTCGTAGTAGGAATTTCTGGTCGGTGGTGGTTTTACCTGGTCTATAGCCATGATAAGTATAATGAGGTTCGCTAGGATGGGCTTTAGTCTCGCGATAGTTGGTGCACACACTTGGATTGCCTTTCTTAAGTACAGAACAGATTCTAATCATCGATCATCCATTCCCTAGCCAAATCGTGTCTGCGAGTTGGTGCATGTACATTGCTAGCTCATCGCCGCCGTCCTTAAAAAGCTCTGCCGGTACACCATCGGCTCCCGCAGCTTTATTGGTTGTAAGCCGTGCATCTGCTCTTTTGATGATTTCGTTTTGTCTCTGAGTTGAACAATCTACTCCGTTGCCGATGATTGGCGTGATTTTGTCACTTATGCTGTCTTCGGAAACGATCAGAGTACGAAAAATGATACCTCCATTTTGCGTGTCCATGACCTGATTAGCACCTCTTTTCTTGCATGGCGGTGATGTCAGTGGATAGAGGCACTATCTTTGTACAGAGTTCGGACATTCCTGGTGCAAATCTTTAAATTATATATCAAATCTTTCAATAATAGTCCTTATGACGTTTGGGGGTTCGCCAACATTTGGGAGGGGTCTTATTTTACTTTTCTTCGTGTTGTAGTAATAGCTGTTATTTTATTGAAGGAGAGTTGCTTATGCTGCCACTGCTCCCGATCCTAGTTGCTTGGGGTAGCTAAAGCCCCTAAAATAGCCTTTGTGTTGAGCTTCAGTAACTTCTGTTACCTACTTCCTAAGACGCTTCGGTTGTAGCATGCCAGTAAAGTTGCTCAATATTGCGTCTTCTCACATTTAGTACTACTGAACGGATGTTTAATTACATTGCCCGGAGAACACAAGATCTATTAAGCTGCTTAGGGACTTCTAAAGAGAGATTCTGGTTATTCCCAAATGAATAACGATCAAAAAACTCTAATTAGACAATCCCCCATTCTCTGCCTTCTCAGGCATATGCATCCTCGAAATTTTAATATAATTTCATGGATTGTGGCGACAATTTCTGGCATTACTTGTGCTGAAATGACTTCAATGGGTTTAATTAACGAATAACTTAATCATTACTATAAATTTTTAGAAATTTATATATAAAACTCTCAACTCATTGCAACATCAACCTCTTTCTCCCACCAGGGTTTCAAAGGTTTGCCACTTAAGAGTTCAGGCGCTATTTTGTTTTGTTTTTTATGTTTTGCCTTATCATCATTTTCGTTCTACTTCCTGCTCTTCTTTTCTATATAGATTGCATTTATTTATTTTATGATGTTACCATAGTGTTTCTACAACAATTTCACTACTACTTCTACTACTGGCAGTGGTGTAGTAGCAACAACAGCAGCAACAACAACCACAAGTATGTAATACTAAAAACTTATTGCTATTGCTATAGCTTTTGTTGTCGTCGTCGTCGTTGACTAGCAACTAAGTGAAGATGAGACTACAACGCCAACAACACCAGCAGCAGCAGCAGCAGCAGAGTTTTTTGGCCTACATTTAATCACGACGAACTGGTTGTGTTGCTCTATCATTTGTAATAGCTGTTGTTGGTGTTGGTGTTGTTGCAGCTGCCAATATTGTACTGTTGCTGTTTGTTGGTTGCCCCGGTAAATCTATTTGGCTGCTGATGTTGCTACTTTTTCCTAGTGTTGTTTTCCTAGTGCGGTGGTGGCGGTGACTGTGTGTTGGCGAGCCCAAGACTATTGTGATTATGTGACTAAAAGCGAAAAATAGCAAACATACTGAATCTTCCTTGAACACAGACTTTGTATGCTGCTTTTTTGTTTGTTTTTCTTTTCGCCTCTTCTTCTCTTGTTTTCATTTTCAAGTAGGAAATTAAAAAGACAATGACTTTTTGATATTATTATTGTTGTACGAGTATGTACGAGTAGTAGTGTTTTTTTTTAGCTGTGCCGCTGTGCTACATGTTTGATATTGCTATTTTTACTTTTGTTTTGCAGCAATAAATCGAATACAACCGATGACTTTAAACTTTTGCGATTGAGAAGTTTTAGGGCATTGGGTGGAGCCGTGGGAGGAGGTTTAATCAGCAATGGCATTAATTTTGTGGGTGTCGAATAAGACTGTGTCAATTTGTTTATTGGCTTCAGATTTTAATAAGAGCTATGCCTCTTCACTGTACAAAATTCGGCACGAAAACAGCGGAAACCTTGTCAGCAGTCATGTGTGGTCTTAAACAAAACAAAAGTAAAACAAACCTCCAAATGAACCACACTTTACATACAGTTCTTTAGGTAATATCCTAGAATTATAAGGACATAGAACACAAATTCAACGGCATTTAATGTTTAGAAATAATCTTTGGCATATGGTCTTCGCGATTTCGACTTTTGAACTTTTTCGACCATGCCCGGTTTTATTTCGGTTTTTTTTTTACAAATGATCGTTGTTGTTTTACCAGCACAGACCAGAGATTTGGGTGATGAGAGTAGTTTTTTCCGATCTTGCTCATCTTAGAAATCAACCTCCGCTTAGAGGATAGAAGTTTGTATACCAAATTTCAGCTTGATAGCTCTTATATTACAGCTCTAAGGCTGTAATCGCAGGTACAGACAAACGGACGCCCTTTCAAAGGTGGTGTTTGTATGGGAGGCAGTAGTGGTTTTGTGTCCGTTCTTGCTCATCTTGGAACTTAACCTGCGCTAATTGAATAGGGGCTAGTACACCAAAGTTCAGCTTGGTTGCTCTTTAACTACGACGGTGATCGAAGGGAGAGACCCGCAGGAGTGGTTTTTGAACGCTCTTGCCCATCTAAGAACTTTTTCCAAATTTCATTTAAATATCTCCTAAACTACGGGCATCTTTACATCGACGCAGGCGCAACAAATGGAAGAACAAAAGTAATATACCCTGAACTCCGTTCGTACTCGTAGGGAAGACTATACAAATGTTGAACACCAGTGATAGGTATCCCATAACCTCGCGAGGACGGAAATTATCGTTTCTTCCACACAGACACTTTCGGCAATTCACACTTGCTCGAATGTTTTGTTTGATTAACAGTCAACAGTCAGCCTCTGCTTGAGTGTTATTCAACACTAAAACAGACAGAACTACAGACAGAACGAATGTTGGCAGAGCATGAGAGCACGAATTCTGGGAGAGCACAACATTTTCACCGTGCAGCGTTGACACAGCTTGTGCGACCGCACTCAAGCATACCATATTGTTACCTACCACTGTTTTAAACGAATCAAGGTCAACAAGGTGCCCTGGCATTTTTTTATACCCCACTATCATGCTGGAGACCTGTCTTTTCGATTCCTAACTTTTCATCGACTTAACCCAGCGACCAAATCAGCAAGGACTTCTACAAGCATGCATGCACTATGGCCTTCTTAGACATTCAGACGTCATGTCTTCAGGGCCTACACACATTCTGTTTGGAAGGTGTTCGTGTGTTTTTCTTAAAACTGTTTATGATTAGTTTCAGTCACACAATTCGAATGCATCTTCATAGGCTAGATGTTAGAATGTCTGACTAACAATCGCGAAGTAGTGAGTTCAAACTCCAGCAAGGTTAACTGTCGTTGGAAAAAAAGGGTAAGTTTAGAGTGAAATATATAGAAGTGGGAAATATTTGCAAGTAAACAACTTCATATTTTTTTTTATTTTTCAAGTCCATTTTCTTGTGTATGCAGGTAAATATGTTTCAGCTAAATCGGTGTTATGACAAACAAAAGAGCCTACAACGTGAGAAATTCCCCTATACGATACTTAATAATTTTAAATCGATATTAAATTATTTTGGTATGTAACTTAACAAAACGAATAATGCAAAACTTCTTATTTTTGGGGCTACTTTCACGTGCAGTTCTCAATGAGCTGAAAATGTTGTACTGTGTACTGTATACTGTATAGAAGACCTTACTTCTCAACGAATACTTACGGACTGCTTTTGAAGTCGTTCTATAAGGCCTTTTAAGTCCTTTTTTGCCGCTGGGAACCTCGATGTTGTCGACAGCAACGTAGCAATAATCAATTGAGGGGTTCAGAAGCAAAGAGGTGCAAATGGCATGATGAATCATCTCATCTTATCTGATCTCAGAGATGGTGTCAAGGAACACAACTGCAAACTTATCTCAATTTTTAACTATTTGCCACTTGCACTCCTTTGCTTGTGACCCCCTCAATTTTAGTACAAGCTTTTAGAACAGCTGACTTTCGGAATTCTATGCAATTTTGTTCGATGGACAAAGCATAGGCAAGAGCTTGTGTGGGTTATGTTGACGTGTGGTCTTCGTTGATACCATTTTCGCGCCAGTGTGTTTGGGCTTCACGACGGTTTCTTGAAGCTTTAAACACTTAAGGTTGTGATAAAGAGTGGAAAAGGCACAGCAAAGGGTGCTGATGAAGATGGTTTGGCAACCATCGAAATAGCTATGCGCCCTGCCAGCTGTCAACTTAATCCATTTCACATAAACTCTTGTAAAACAAATTCTATTAGCAATAACAGAATAGATCTTGAACCGAACGATGAAAACACATTCATTATGAAAACAATTTTTTTAATAATTCCTATGACACTTTTCAACAACTAAATACTTACAACTTCGTACCATTACTTGCAAAAAACAATCTAATGATATTTAATTCTTCAATTGTTAAGTATATCTTCGCTCTAGCTGATATGATCGCATTACTAGCCGCTAAAATGTTAAAAAAAGACAAATAACAATACAAAGTGAAAGGGAAATCATTGTTTCATTTTTTCTTTTTCTATAACCCAAATTTATCCTTACAATACAATTGAAACCGACAACCTAAGCGGAATAATTTTTATTGTTTCAATTATTACCTCACTTCTCACATTTGGATTGTTGAATAAGGAGAAATAAAAGTTTCATTTTCATTTGCAGTTACGTTTTCGTTTTCATTTTGGTGTTTGTTATTGTGCGCCCTCATCTGTATAGTATAAATGTGACTGCGACTGTGACTCCAACTCCAAGCATAACTTCTTATCTCATCTTATTGTATCTTGAACAGAGACGACGGCAACAACAACGACAATGACGGTGATGACGACGAAAAGTAAACTACATAATATTTGTATATCATAGTATTTGCATTACAATATGCATTTTTATTCCTCGTAGAGGAAACGTGCACATTGGGGGAAATGTTAAATTTGTGAAATTTCTCAAGCAAGCAAAGGGTTATATTATTTCGAAGAGAATACACAAAAAAAAATATTAGAATAGAGAGTTATATGTGTTAAGAATTATATGTGTTTGTGGAATTCCAGAAATACTGAAAAATTTCAAAATTTTTTCCAATTTATCGTAAAAAGATCAATTTACGAAAAATTACTTGTTTGTATTTAACTAAAAGTCTTACGACATATTATTCCATTTCATGTCAAAGTTAATTTTGATTTATCAGAAATTAGCAGGGGAAGCGATATTTAAGACCAACATTCTTTTTTCTAACTTTTAATAACATATAATAAAAGTAAACGTATTACGTAAAACATGTGATTACATTTACTTTCTCATTCGTAAGGACTTTAATCAAATCCTTTCGTAAATTACATACATACAATCGTTTCCACCATCATTATCATCATTACAATATGCAAAGTTCAATGATCACGAAACATAATGAACCGACTTGCACAAAACCATCAATGATCGCCGATCATGACTTTAAAGTCAAACATCATAGACTTCAATTTGAATTAAGCTTAAATTTCATTAAAACTTATCACATATGTAAGTTGGCGCATACCGCCGACATATCGACCAACATAACGTCATATGAATATCTGTACATGCCCGGATGGTACGTACGTACATAAATATGTACTCGTACTATCTTCATCATGGTGGTGCTTAAGTTCAGTTATATATTATGCAGACACAAAGTAAGTCTAGTGATGGCTAAAGACAATATCCAGGGGAGGGAACCACAAAAAAAAACAATAAGTATGACGGACTTACTGTGATATCATAAATAAAGAAATTGAAAGAGTGCAAAACAAAACAAAACAAAAAAAAACACAACGGCAACAAACAAAAAATGCAAACGAAACAAAACTCTTACTTTCATAAAATACTAAATGGACAGAGTTCAGTGAGCTCCAATGACGGCAATGACGACGATGGCAACAACAGAAATGAAGAAAAGCAGGCAAAAAAAGATCGCTTATTTTTCAGATACTGCAAATAGACAATGTTGTTTGCAGCAGCAGCATCAGACTGGCAGACTGATAGACTGACTGACTCTCTGACTCAAGATGCAGATATTACATTCACTTTTACTATAATACCAAAGGCATTAGAGACACATCTGATGCAGCAATGGGGCAACATTGCCCCTTGATGGCCGTTCGCATTTGTTGCATTCAACTGAATTGTGCTAAGTGCAACAGATAGATCTTAACTCACATCCAAACACACACACACACACAAGCGGACATACTTTAATCATATCATAAGGAGTTGGAAGAGGGGTGCAGGCAAAAGAGAGGTATATTTGCACTGATCTTTTTAGGCAAATGAACTTTATTTGAAATCGTAATACGACAATGAAAAAAAGACAGCGACGACGGAAAAAGGAGTAAACTTTTGAAAATGAAAAGTTCAGTTGGCTAAATGAAAACGAAGACAATTTCGTTTTTGTGGGGGTTTTATTTTTAAAATTCTTTTGTTTACCAAAAAGGTCTTTGTCGTTTTCCTGTTAACCATTATGCCACAATCGAGACATGCTGCAGCATGGTCGCTAAAACAATAGCAACTGTCTACACTTGAGACTATGTGGCACAATGGGGGAAATTGAATGTAGCAAATAAAAATTTTCTAAAAACTAAAATGTTCAACAAAGTATGTTACATAATTTAAAAATATTTAACAATATTAAAAATGTGAAAAATATTATTAATATTAAAAATATTAAAAATATTTAAAATATTACAATTATTTAAAATATTAAAAATATGAAAAATATTAATTATATTAAAAATATTTATATTACTAAAATATTTAAAATTCTCCAAATATAAAAACTATTAAAAATATAATAATATTAAAATATTAAAATTATTAAAATTATTTATATTACTAAAATATTTAAAATTCTACAAATATAAAAACTATTAAAAATACTAAAAATATTAAAAATGTCAATGATATTAAAAATATTAGAATTATTAAAAACATTAAAATTTTTTAAAAAATATTAAATATATTGAAAATATTAAAAATATTAAAAATATTAAAAATATTAAAAATATTAAAAATATTAAAAATTTTAAAAATATTAAAAATATTAATAATATTAAAAATATTAAAAATACTAAAAATATTAAAAATAGTAAAAATATTAAAAATATTAAAAATATTAAAAATATTAAAAATATTAAAAATATTAAAAATATTAAAAATATTGAAAATATTAAAAATATTAAAAATATTAAAAATATTACAAATATTAAAAATATTAAAAAAATTTAAAAATATTAAAAATATTAAAGACATTCAAAATATTACAAATATTAAAAATATTAAAAATATTAAAAATATTAAAAATATTAAAAATATTAAAAATATTAAAATTAATAAAAATATTGAAAATGTTAAAAATATTAAAAATATTAAAAATATTAAAAATATTAGAAATATTAAAAATATTAAAAATATTAAAAATATTAAAAATATTAAAAATATTATAAATGTTAAATATAATAAAAATACTAACAATATAAAAATTATTGAAAAAATTTAAAATATTAAAAATATTAATAATATTAAAAATATTAAAAATATGAATGTGTTTTTCATTGTTCTGTTTGAGATCTTTTCTAGTATTTCTAATAGATTTTGTTTTACAAGAGTTGTGTAAACTGGATTATGTTGACAGCTGGCAGGGCGGATAGCTATTTCGATAGTTGCCAAACTATCGCATCACCACCCTTTGCTGTGCCTTTTCCACACATTATCACAACCTTAAGTGTTAAATACTTCAAGAAGCGGGTGCGAAACTGCTATCAACGAAGACCACACGTCAACGTATTCATCACAAGCTCTTGTCTATGCTTTGTTCGTCGGACAAAGTTCCATAGAATTGTTTCTGGCAATAAATACCAACCCAATGTACCTCTCGTGTATCTTTAATTTTGTTTTTGTTTGTTTTTGTCGGTCTGTGATGAAATATGAATATGTTTTTCATTGTTCGGTTTGAGATCTTGTCAATAGTTGCCAAACTATCTCATCAGCACCCTTTGCTTTAATTTCTCCACACATTATCACAACCTTAAGTTTTAAAATCTTCAAGAAACCATCGAGAAGCCCAAACACACCGGTGTGAAAATGGTATTAACGAAGACCACAAGTCAACATAATCTACCGGGACCGCGTGTGCATTACTTCAGATAGAGACTCAGGGTATTTTAGCTTCGATCATCTGTGGACTGTGTCCAGTAGTAACTTTGTAACCTCTCATCTAGGTCAACCTTTATCATCTAAAGGACATACTCGGCATATTTTGCCACCTTCTTAAAATTTTCTTTTCCATGAAGCATTTTGCCGACAATATTCTCAGCAGTAACGGGTCCAATCCCCTGCTACAATTTAATATTCTCGTTCTTTCACCAACTGCATTTAAAGAACGTATGCTCTGCGTCGTCAATATCTTCGTCTTCATACAAACAGCCTTGACTTTCACTTTTTCCTACTGCAATTAGGTATTTCCGGAAATAGACGTGTCCCAATAGTATTTGGGTATCATAGTAGTTTACCTCTCCCTCTCTTCTAATATACCACTCATCTATTCTTGGTATTAGTTTCGCTGTCCATCTGCCTTACGTACTGTCATTCAATTTATCCTGCAGTTTCCTGAGAGTTTCTCCTCATAGGTGACCTGCGTCTACTTTTTTGTAGTTCGTTCAGCCCATATTTTCACTAAGGTAACTTCCGATGATATTTTGTAGATACATAGTAATTTTGAATCTAATTTTTTTGGTTCACTTATATTGTAGACTATTAAAAGCGTTTCGAACGTCTAAGGTGGCTAACAGGACGATATTTTTGGAGTAGTTATTTCCCTGTTGAGCCTGTTCCACACTCAAGACCACGTCTTCGATTGCTGCAAGTGTTGATTAACCTCTTCGGAAACCTCTTTAGTTGTCTGGCTGCAATTTTTCATCATGTCCCATCCTATCTATTAATGTGTTGTATAATACTCAGTAAAAAACTCTTTTTTGCAATCAATATCAACTCTTAACACTCATAATACTTCCAACACCCATACCTCCTTTGACAAATTAAGCCTTGTTAACTAACCGCTATTTCGTCTGTTTTTTTTTCATCTTACAGATAAAACAAGAGTGATTCATCATTATTATCATTATCTGATTTGTGATTTTTATCATAAGGTAAGTTGTGCAATTATTTGTAATACATCGACTTAAACTGTGTAGGCTGAATCAGACGCAATAAAATAATTCAAGATAAACAGCAATTCTAAGACGCCAACGGAATATTAAAAATGAAACCGAAAGTAATTACTCATATAGAATAGCGATCTAAATAAATTCCATAAAATATTATATTCTACAATGCAATACTGCCATATCACAGCCATATACAGCGGAAATACTATGGCAACATGACGAGCAGCAACTCTATGATGAAATACAAATTTCGTAAATGTTTACAAATACTAAAAAACTATTTAATATCAACGCGTTCGCGTAGAGAAACCACTACGTGGTCACGTTTCTGAACAAACAAATGATAATGCCAATAGAAATTTTAGGCTTTTTTTCTCTGTTTTGAGAACACGTGAAACTTTCTTTTCTTCTTCTTTTGCTTCTTTTGTGTACAAGCAATCACTACACGCTAAGTTTGTGTAAACAGTGTTATCATTAAATATTTTTTTTATTATCTTTTAAGTCAAAGAAATTGTTGTGTTTTTTTTTCAAAATGTTTTAGTATTTTTGTGAAAACTATGTTTTGGGCGTGAACTCACACTGCAGTGGTCGTCGTCTGTTGTTAATGGCCTCATATTATTCTTTATGTTTTTTTTTAATATGCCGCTAACGCCTTGATCTAACCATCTTTTATTAGGTTTTACTATACAGCAGTATACAAGAAATAACTCGCTTAACTTTTAGTTAACCGAAGACCATAGTCATTCAGATGTTGCTGAAGAGCTTGTGACATTTCCTGTATATGTTAAACCTACGCATTTTCTTTAGGCTTTAAACTTCCAAGAAAATAAAAGTGTTAAGAAGTTATTAGGTTTTTTATTAAGTCGTATATGGTAACAACAAATTTGGATGTTTTTCGTCAATATGAGGCGACCTATGAATTTACCACATTTTTTGTATAACATTAGTCATAGCGACAATAGATGTTATAAATATGTTATATGCTCAGCGGTAAATGAAACGAAGTACCTTTTTAGTAATCCATGACATCAGTATGACATTGTAAGCGAGGATCTAATTACTTAGAATGTAATGCGTGTGTAATGTAAAAAACATGGTCCACTTATTCTAACTCCCATTACAATGCTATTGAAATGACACCTACTGACATCGTCACTTACTTCGTAATCAAGCGTGTTATCAAGCTCGCATTAAACTCCGCTTATACTGTAATTGCTACTGAAATGGCACTTACTGGTATCTTCCCTTACTTTGTAACCAAAAGCGCACCGATTAAACGGCCTATGGTTCATTACAGAAACCCAGCGGTAAGTGAAACAAAGTACCTATTTAGTAATCCATGACATCAGTATGACATTGTAAGCGAGGATCTAATTACTTAAAATGTAAAGCGTGTGTAATGTAAAAAATATAATCCACTCATTATAACTCAGATTAAAATGTCACCTACTGATATCGTCACTTACTTCGTAAGCAAGCGTAATATCAAGCTCGCATATAACTCCGCTTATAATGTAATTGCAACCGATTAAACGGCCTATGACACTCCTGTGTAAATGTAAGGCGGAACATAAGCGAGAGAATCATCACTAAATATAGCTGACATCAGCTATTACGTAATAGGCATTTTTACCGCTGGATGGTTCATTGCAGAAATTTCTGCAAAAATTTCTACGAAATTCCATGTGTGAGAGTCTGTTTCTCACTTCCTCACTATCGTCCAAACATCTGTGCCACATCTCAGCGGTAAAAATACCAATTACATTATTGCTGATGTCAGCAATATTTTGTAGCAATCAGTGATGATTCTTTCGCTTATATTCCCCCTTATTTTCAGTATAGGAGTGCCATAAGCAGTTTAATCGGTACGCTGTCGCTTACAAAGTAAGCTACGATGTAAGAATGTGCCTTTTCAGTTGCAATTACGATATAAGCGAAGTTGTAAGCGAGCTTGATAACACACTTGATTACGATGTAAGTAACGATGTCAGTAGGTGCCATTTCAATCGGAGTTATAATGAGTGGACGATATTTTTTACATTACACACGCGTGACATTCTAAGTACTTAGATCGCTCGCTTACAATATCATACAGATGTCATGTATTACTATATAGAAATTTCGTTTCATTAACGGCTGGGATGTCTTCTTTCAACTATGTTTCTCACTTCCTCTCCATCGTGTCCATCATTTATTATTTGTATGACACTTTTTTTTTGGCAAGCACTTTCAGAAAGGTGAACAAAGAGTCGCGTCATATATTTAATTTTCACTTATGTATGTTCATGACTAGTACACGAACAAACATAAAGCTCAACAAACAAGTAAATAAAAAATTGAAATTAAAAAAAAAACGCCAGACGCTTTGCTGTAAAATAAATGTTTCGTCTGTTGTTTGTGGTCTTTAAAGTCAGTGCAAAATGTTCATTATCATCATTTATTTGCAGGCGTTTTCTATATGAGCCACCGTGTGTTGTTGGTGTTGGTGTTTCTGCTGTTGATGCTGCCGTGTTATTAAAAATAAAAACTGATTGTCACAAGCGAAAGCGTGCGTAATCAGTCTTTTATGTTTGTCACTTTTGTTGGCTAAAACGCTTAACTTGGCAAACACAATAATAGTCAACATTAACAGAGGCATTAACAGCAGCAGCTTTAGCAACAGCAGCAGCAGCATTAACATCAACCAGTCATTTTGACAGCATGGCAGCCGACTGCCGGCCGTCTGTCTTTTAGTATGATGTGACAGTTGGTCAACATTTATTGTTTTAGAAAATCTAAAAGTAAAATAAATCATCTATACCATTTTGTACTCATTTTGTTTACAACAATTAAAAATTTTGACAAGTCATTGTATATAAATGTATCTGTTGTATGATTAACTAGACATATGTACATACGCGTACATTAAGATTAATTATAGTATTAACATATGCTACAATTTTTAAGCAATTACAAATTGTTTGCAGTCTATCATGTGTCGGCCACTTTGACCAGGCAATTACTATAGTTGAACCGTATCATCTTTGGTAAAATAAGTAATGTTTTAAATTTTTAAGTTACCGCCTGTTTTTTCTCTTTTTTTCTATGGGGTTATACTTACTAACATATCTCACTATTTGCTGTTGCTACATATTATCTAATTCACCTCGTTAACATTCACTTATATCTTACCATTAATTAGAATAAACATGAATATTTAGTGTAAAAATAATACAGCCAAATATTAGATAATCTCTTATGAGCTGAGTGTTGTTTGCCGCCGCCATCATATTCCATGGCCCTTTCTTTGTAGTATCTTTCACTTGGTTTGCTTAGTTTCCCATCCATAGTTACCACTCTCGGTTACTTTTTCTCATTGGCAATTCATTAATTATGGCGTCGTCGTGTTGCTTGCCTGTCTGTCTATTTTTGCATTTGCAAAACGAATTCGTTATTAATTTATGTTAATCAAATGCTTATGTTACGTTTACATTAATCTATTATGCCCGCTCGTTCGTATGTGGCACTTATCTAACCCAGAGTAACACAGTAAAGTTAATGCCACATTGTTGACATTTTAATGGAAATGGAAATGGGATTTTTATTAAAAATTAGTTTACAGTTATGTTGAGGGGCGAAAGGGGGAAGATATTATGTCAGCAAGTGATTATGATCATCATGTATAATATTGAACTTTGAAGCAGGGAGACTTTACAATGTTACAAATCGTTTAGGAATTTGCCACCAGTGAGTTGTGTCTTTACGTTCCAAAGTATTATTTTGTTTAAACATAGTTTTGGGATCGAAATTGTCCTCATAAGTTGAGTTGTTATATACTTGCGTATTTTCCCTTTATTTCGGAATTTTTGTCATGATCTAAACGTCATGATCTCTTGCATTGACTTTGTAAAGACAATTTGTTTATATGTAGGCCGCGACTAAGCCATAGTTGGTTTAATCGAAAGGTTCAACATTCGATCAATCTTTCCAGCAATGCCAACATACGAGTACTGTTGACTTCCCAATCTTGAATCGTATCTGGCTTATCGACGAAGTCTTTTGGCTTTGCCTACATCCAAATAAAAAATCAAGAGGAGTGATAACACACGATCTAGGCGTTCAAGTGACAGGTCATTAAGAAGACATCATGTCCTCGTAAAAAAAATTCTTAATAAGGTAGCATTAAAAAAATATTAATTTTCCTTTACACCCCATGAATGAGGTTTGGGATAGCTTCTGATGTTGTTGTGATAAAAGAACTAATTAGATGACTGGAGCCGGGAATCATACCACGGACCTTCCGCATAGTAATGTTCTAACCACTATGCCACGGTCGGTGCTTCAATTACAGCTAGCAAAACGTTCGCAATCATAGTGGGATAGCTCTCGTCATGGACGGTTATATTGTTCCCCGTCTTAGTTTTTAAGGAATACGAAAAAATTTTGTCTATATATGTCAAGAATCACTGCAGGTGACTCATCAGCCCAAATGGTGCAATTCTGTTTAGTGACGCATCCATTGCGCCAGGAATGTGCCTTGCGAAATTAATAGATTTTCATTGAGGAGAAACCTTATGGCTGTGATGGTTACCCATAACCCTTTTTGGTTACCAATAAAGTACACTGAGCTCCAATTTGCGGGGGTATCGACAATATTGAACTTGGAAGTTCAATCATTTACACCATTTGCGAAGTGCCCGACAAGTTATGAATTGTAAGAGCAGCCAGTGCAAACTAAGTGTCATTCAGGAAAGCATAACGTACGTTCTGCATATGCGAGTTCTATTACAACAATGATTCTTCGATTAAAGCGCGAGGCTATGAGATGCGCTTATTACAAATACGATCTTCATCGATTCAAAATGATTGAAGAATTTCAAGGTGACAGGTAAGACATTGAATCCATCACGATCTGGTCGACCTTTACCATCATGGGATCCCAAAAACGTAATGCATTTAAGAGCGTCTGTTTGTACAATATACACAGATTCTCCTTAAATGTACAGAACATCTTTAAACTGCGTTTTTGACAATGATTTACATTTACCTCCTTACAAAATTAAAATGGTACAAGAATTAATGTGAAAATTAAGGATCCAGTTTGTAAAAAGACTATGTCTAAGCTTAAATTTCCTTCACACTAGTGGGGATATTCACGATCATAAGTATTTGGTCAAATATTGCAGTATTTTTGATAAATTTAGCATTGACAATGTTTATTGCAAAAACTTAAGATCGCGAATAACATAATCCTCTTTAAATTCTCGTTTAACCCCCAAAAAGGGGAAGTTTATATAAAGGTAGGAGTAATATTTGTTCGTTCTTGCTTATCTTAGAACTTCCCAGCAGTAATCGCTGATGTCAGCTTTATTTAGTAGCAATCAGTGATGATTCTTTTCAGTTGCAATTACATTATAAGCGCAGCTTCAAGCGAGCTTGATAACACGCTTGATTACGAAGTAAGTGACGATGTCAGTAGGTGTAATTTCAATCGGAGTTATAATGAGCGAACGATATTTTTTCATTACGCACGCGTAACATTCTAAGTACTTAGATCGCTTAGAATGTCATACTGATGTCATGGATTATTAAATAGGTGCTTCGTTTCATTTACCGCAGGGTTAAACTCCGCTTAGACAATAGAAGCTTGCATACCAAAGCACAGACAAACAGACGGACGAACATCTTTACATCGACTCAGAATTCGATGCTGATAATTTATTTGTATATATTGTCATATTTTATGTAGAAAACTCTCGTGGAATACATTTGTCATACATGAAAAAGTCTATTGATTAATACGAGAAGCTCTTGGCTCTGCCTAAATACATCATTATTAATAGCACAACCTATAACTTAATATATCTAAACACTATTCAAGCACATTTTACATCTTTGTAGCTTTCAAGTTTTCTCCCTGTTCAACATATGCAACATTTACAGTATTAGTCATACACTTGATATTCGCTCCAAACAAACCGATCATATCACCACAAATATCACTCAAAAGCCCATTTAAAATGGGAAGATACAGAAATTATACAAAATTTCCTTAAATGAGTAATTTATTGCAATATTGAGCGATATATCTTGGCCCGCTGCCAGATGCAAGCATATCACATGCAATCGAAGAAGAAGACTTTCTCCACTACAGCCAACAAAGAGCTGCCCTCCCTCGACTATCACTCACTCAATACTCACAGGCCAGACAAAAGACATCATCACAGTTAATAGCAATAAAACTTAAAGTTAACTTAACAATTTGTTAAGAAACGTATTAACCGAAAAATGACATTGGCTTGCAAGAAGTTGCGTATACCTCGCTACCCTATTCAGCTGAATATCAAATCCAAAAGAGTTGTCGTCAATGGTCAATGGTGAGTTACCAAAGTCTAAGCACGTTTTTTGTCTGCTTCTTTATTTATGCAAATTTTCTTTGGTATTGTAGTTTGTTTTTGTATATATTGGTGTGGCGAAGAAGAGCTGAGCCGAGCCACACGTTTTACTGTGAAAAGAAAAGAAGGGTTTGTTTATTGACATTTTCTTAAGAAAATATTAACATTTCTAAAAATGCAAGAAAAAAAAAACAAACTCAGACTTTGTATGGGGTTATTGCAAACGAACTGAGCTGAATACTTAATGGCTAATAATTTAAGGAAGAGTGAACAGTATTTTTACAGTATTGAAATAACAGAAATATTTGCCAGTGGGGATTAACTTAGTTAGTGCTTTAGAATTTGGTATGCAATTGTTGTATTACAGGGTGTTAGGTTTAACTATCAGATTATATATGAAAACCATTATTAATTGACCACAAGTTAGCTTACCACATCACCTTTGTTGATGTTTAATAATTGATATGTTTTAATACTTTTTATAAAATAAGAACATATCTAACACAGTACAACATTTTTTAGCTCATTGATTTGGGAGTCAATTCTGAGAACTGCACGTGAAAGTAGCCCCAATAAGAAGAAGTTCTGCATCATTCGTTTTTTCAAGTTACATGCCATAATAATTTAATATCGATTTCAAGTTAGTAAGTACCGTATAGGGGAATTTGTCACGTTTTAGGCACTTTTGTTTGACATAACTTCGAATTAGCTGAAACAAATTTAAACCAGAAATAAGTTTCAGTCGGGCAACCCGACTTTCATATACCCTCACCCTCAGTAAAACATAAAATTTTCCATTGTATTGATATTATTAATCCATCTCTACAGTGGGCGCAGTGGTACATTTGTTTGGGAGGTACCATAAGGGGCGTGGCTAGACTTCCAATTTTTTTCTCAGAAACTGTATCCTGCCATAGCTTAACATAATACAGAATTTGGGTACGATAGAGTCTAGTGTATTGATATTATTATTCCATCTTTAAAGTGGCCGGAGTGGTACATTTGTATGGGAGGTACCAGAAGGGGCGTGGCTAGACTTCCAAGTTTTCTCCAAAACTGTATCCTGCTATAGCTTTACTAAATAAAAAAATTTTGGACCCGATCGCATTTAGTTTATAAATATTATTACTCGTTTTCAAAAGTGGGCGGAGGAGTACATTTGTATGGGAGGTACCAAAAGGGGCGTGGCTAGACTTCCAGTTTTAGTTTTCTCAGAAACTGTATCCTGCTACAGCTTTAATCAATAAAGAATTTGAGCACGATCGCGTTAGGTCTATTAATAATATTAATCGATTTCTAAAGTGGGCGATACCTGATGGGTATGGGAGGTACCAGATGGGGCGTGGCTAGAACTCCAATTTTTTTCTCCAAAACCTTACCGTGTCATAGTTTAACTAAATACAGAATTTGAACAAGAACGCGTTGGGTGTATTGATATCATTACTCGATTTCTAATGTGGTCGGAATGGTACATTTGTATGGGAGGTACCATAAGGGGCGTGGCCATGTACCCCATTTTTAATAGCGTAAGTAGTTTTGGGGAAATATTAACTTGTGCAAAGTTTCAAAATATTTCTCTTTCGTCTTTCGAACGTTATTGTGCGCACCAGCCGTGCAGCCAGGCAGACAGACGGACATGGCTCAAACGACTTAAACAGACGTGAATTTGGTTCAAAGAAACTTAGGGTCAAAAGTGACTCCTTCTATGTGTTACCCTCTTGGGTCGTATCAAATGATATATACACTCCCATATAACAAATTAATAATAACAATTCCTTTAATATGTTGTACTCCGTGACGTATGATAATCGTGGAACATTTGTTATGATAATCATACGCAACCATATAGTATTTATGTTATGTCAAACAAAAGCGCCTAAAACGTGACAAATTTCCCTGTACGATACTTACTAACTTCAAATCCATATTTAATTATTATGGCATGTAACTTGACAAAACGAACGATGCAGAACTTTTTCTTTTTGGGGCTACTTTCACGTGCAATTCTTGAAATTGAGTCCCAAAATCATGTGTTGTACTGTATAATGTCCTAACTAAAACATAAACCTATATTCGTATCAAATGCCAAATGAAATTGTAAAATTTTGTATCTTAACAATAACAACAAAAAAAGGTTTTTCGAAATATTTCCCAATTGATAATTTTGTGCTAAGGAGTTCTTATATGTACAAAATATTGAAACATGCCACAAAAGTCGTAGTTGACATTTTAAACCAATGAGCAAACAACATTTGCAATATGCACAGTAATTATATTTACGACATTTCTTACAGTTTGTGTAATATTTTATATCACATTTAACTATGTTTGGTTTTTTTCACCCCACTCAACTTTTGAGTAATTTCAGTCCAATTGCAACTTGTTAATAAATCTAACTACGCATCAAGATCTTATCCATAATGATAAAGAAAATAATAGAAACAGATAAAAAGATATTAAAGAAAAACATAAATCTTTAACAAGCGGCCAACCAGCTACCACGAGGCTGCTGCAATTCATCTACGGCAACCTGTGATGGTAAATCTCTCTCAGGCAGGCGCCTTATCCCCTCCGTGCATTATTCAACAACAACAACAACAGTGCAACATTCATCCAACCATACATTGATCCATCCAAGCATTCATTTTAACGTTGAGCTGCTTACTTAACTACAGCGGCACATCCAGCAGCCCGTCCGTCCGTCTTTCTGTCGGTGGTAGAGCTCTGGTGATATGTTACTTTGTTACTATTTTCAGCGTCGTCGTTGCCGTCATCGGTCGTATTTGTCTTATCTTTAACAATGTTTTATATAAAGTTTAAGAAAAAAAAACACAATCTATTTGTTTTTCACAACTCAGTTAACACTGATTAAATATACTTTCACTCCTATTGATTCTTAACAGCACGCAGTAGTAGAGGCCACTCTTGAAGGCTTAACAAGAAAACAAAGCGGAGAGAAAAAATAGCAGCAGATAATTATGATGTTTAACTTATGCATACTGCACGTATAGAAATAGGATAAAGCAAATTATCTTCGGCCAAGTTGGGGTGTAACAAATAATTTTGTCTTAAGGTATTAACAAAGCTGTTGAAACTGCTTATGTTTAGGTTCTTTTTCAAGATTCTCAGTTGCCGACACTAAGGCTCTCTTGGTATTTCTTGGTGTTCTCGGTTTGTTGTTTGTTCATTTATTTAAATTGCTTTTTGAAAATCCATTAAAATGTGGTTAGTTTAACTAACAAACCGATATATGTAATGAATAACCAGTAAAGTTAATGACGTTTTAGTCTAACGACGTTTTTCCTGTTGTCGCTCTTTAAACAATGCACAGTGTTATGAGATTCGTCATTAAACGGATTCATCGTTAAACTGTAGGTCCCGTTGTGGGAGTCTAAAAATAAAAGTCTAGGGGGAGCTATCACTTGCCTCTCTGATGGGGTGTAAAGGGAAATTCATATAAGATTTATAGTTTAGATGTTGTAACCAAAACAAAAGACTTAAGAAACGAACATTCTATTTTCACTTTGTGACAATAACTCTTACAATATTTGTATAAGATTGCGTTATAGAGTAAAGGGTTAAAAAAGGTGTTTCTTCGTTCAATAAAAGTACTCTTTGATACAATGAGATTACTCTTTAGTAAAATAAAAGTGTTCTTTCTTATTGTTATTTTTGGTACAGTGGACGCACGTTATTGTATCACCCTATTACCCATCCCATACAAGGTCCTGTCGAGTGAATTATGTAAAAGACTAAAGCCCATTCTAGCGAACCTGATTGGATCTTATCAGTATCTTTTGAGATCTAGTAAATCTGCGACCGACCAGATATTCACACTACAACATATCCCAGTGAAGACCCAGCAGAAGCTGCATTCGACAGTCCGGTACGACAGAAACTATTAGATTATATGGCTAAGTTTGTTATCCCTGCGAAGCTAATACAACTTTGAGGGATGACACTGACCGACACGAAGTCTACAATGAAAATAGGCAATAATCTGGCAAGATAGTTTGTCATGCGATCTCTTTAACATTATAATGAAAATGATGATGCGGAAGTCTGCAGTAAACTCGACTGGTACCATCTATATATATAAAAGAGAGTATGTGTTTGTTTGATTGTTGATTTGCATTTTTTATGTAGAGACACGATATATTTGAAATTGTCACAGAATGAAGCTGTGCGGTCGGTGATGAAAATAACCTACTTGAATTTTTGATATATCAAGTGGGCGTGACCCCGCCTATTGGACCCAATTTTTGAAAACGCAATACCAATCAAATTGAAAATTTGTGTGGATGCATTTGACATCAAAATTCGTGACCACAAAAAATGGGCGGGATCTGATCAGTGGGCGTGGCTTACCTCTTGAAATTTTAAACGTCTGTATCCCATGAACTATCAAAAGTATGAAGATGATATTTAGTATATATGTTGTTCGTATAGTTAGAAATATAGTCTGGATGGAAGAGGGCGGTGCCACGCCCCCTTTTCAGAAGTCGCTCCGACGGTTTTTCCAATAGACCGATTAATACGAAAATTTTACAAAGTGGTACTAATGACCTGTTGGCTATACTTTATTGTGATAAAAAAAAGGGCTTGGTGCCGCCCAATTTTAAATGGATATATCTCATGAACTATCAGAGATATGAAAATGAGATTTGGTATATATGTTATTGGTCCAGTATTATTTACAGCCAGGGCGGAAGTGGGTGGTATCACGCTCCATTTAGAATAAACTGTTATGGTGTCATATTAATAGTTTGATCGTCCTCAAAATTTCACAGTATGTTGCAGTTCGCCTAGAGATATGAACAAGCTATTTGGAACAAAGTTGGTAACTTCAATATTTGACTATTAAATTGTATCAAAGAATTGTCCGGACAGTTAAGGACATCGTAGTTGGGCTGACTAAAACAGTGATATGTTTTTATTTTTTTTAGTTTTCAATTACTATTATGAGAGCGAATCGGTAAAAAAAATCCTATATATAGAAAATTTAAGCAACGTTCATTGGAGTTGGACTGAAAAACAGCTTTCGTTCGACTGGGCCCACAATTTGAAGTTTCATTGTATATCAGAGGTAGCATTACCAAATATATGGAATTAACCATATTATGGGTTTTTTAGACCTATATAACATCTAATAGGTATAACTGTAAATCTAACTGGCATACAAATGAAGTCTGTTAGACTTTCTTTCAGTTTACCTTGGCAAGTCACCGTGCAAAGACTTACATTAAAACAACGTTTACACTGGAAATCCAGATACGAGTATTGATCGCAAACCGCTGCTACTCTCTTGATAAACAAACTCTACCAGACCCTGCCTTTACCTACCTCAACAGCGCACAGTGGGATCGCTTCATAAATAGTTGTGCAAAAACTAATAGGAGTGGTCCAAGATCATTAAAAGTTGTTACCGAGCATTAAATTGATTAATTAAGAAAACAAAATTTGGAATTTCATAAAAAACGGCCACGCCCACCACCCACCGCTCATACAATCCAAATCAATTTTTTGGAAAAATGTTTTCTATCCGCACAAAAGTCTTTAAATTTGGTACAGACATATAATATCAAAAAGATCCATGCCAAGTTTCATCAAAATCGGCCACGCCCACTGCTCACTAGCCATACAACCCCATACGGTTTTCTGCGTAACATCAATAAATTATTTTCTATTCAAGCAATTGCGTTCAAATATTGATGTGTATACCTCTAGAATAAACAATAGATTCATGCTAAGTTTTATAAAAAACGACCACACCCAAAGCCCCTACAACTCTGCATATTTATACCCTCATCCTACGGGGATAGAAGGGGATATTTCATTTGATACCACCAAGAAAACATAGCAGGAGTTACTTTAGACCCTAAAAAACCGTGAATGAGTGGACGAAAAATAGGGTTTTTGTCACCAAAATCCCACTATGCAGCGCAGAGAATAATCCCACAAGTGGATCATTCTATTCATATAGTCTTCGAGAGAAAAAATACTTCGCAAACATCGTCTTAGTAACCATGAGCCCCACGACCTGCTTAATGACATCTACAAAGTCAAGCGCGACTAAATAGTCTTTGATAGTCTTGAAAGTAGCCCCAAAAAGAAGAAGTTCAGAATCATTTGTTTTGTTACGTTACATGCTATAATAGTTTAAGTATCGTAGTAGGGAAACTAATTATCGTATAGGGGAATTTGTCACGTTTAAGGCTCTTTTGTTTGACATAACTCGAGAACCACTAGTCCGATTTAGATGAAAAAAAATGTAAAAAAAATTTAGAATTACAATTCTTTTAATCTGTTCAGATAACGTTTCCCTACAACAACAGTTTCACTTTTCCATACATCAAATGTAAAAAAAATGTTATACTCCGTGGCGTATGATTAACGTGAAATATTACTTATAATAATCATACGCCACCATGTAGTATTAATGTTAAGTCAAACAAAAGAGCCTAAACCGTGGCAAATTCCCCTATACGATATTTACAAGTTTCAAATCGATATTATATTATTATGGCATGTAACTTGACAAAACGAATGATGCAGAACTTTTTCTTTTTGGTGCTACTTTTATGTGCAGTTCTCAGAATTGAGTCCCAAAATCATGTGTTGTACTGTAAAAAAACCCTGATAGTGTTTCTCTATGGACTGAGTTAATACAACATGATCATCGCTGACATCAGAAAATCTATCCTCGCACACGAAATCTCATTGGTAAAGTGTTAAGCCAGTGGGCAAGTTATGTTGCTTTTGAGGTTCAGCCAATAATTTGAAAATATTGTCCGGGTGATCTATTGACATTTTACACAGTTTAAAGATCCCCATTATTAACCGTTACTCTTCAGTAAAATTCAACCTTTAATACGATATTTATTTATAACTTTTTGAAGTCATAAGATCTGGGAATTCATTTTAAAATTTGATTCCGAAATTCGTTTCCTTCTCCATTTTTCTAAATTGACTTTCGTATTCACAAAACATTCAATCGACTGTGCCTTGACAATTGTTGTCATATTTTTTTTTTGCATTTCGTTAAACCGTACCACAAAAATGCGTCATGTGGCTGTTAGTTTCCCACTTTGGTTTACATGATTGTCTTCTACTATAAGTTTAGTTTTTTGCATCTTCTTCGTTTCTCTGCTGTCTGGCTCAAGATATTTGCAATCTTTGTTTGCCAAAGATGATGAATGATTGCAGTTTGCCATAAAAATTTAAAGGAAACCTCATAATGAAACCTTTTTAACTGTGTCCAATCTTCCGCACTCGCTCTCCCTCTCTCTCTCTACACATCATTTACCTTTGCACATGAACATCAAAAGTTGAAAACCGCAAATAACCAACTGTAAAGAAGAAGAAGAAGAATGAAGAATATCATTGAATAATGTAAAATGTTTAAATGCATTAATGAAAACAAAGTTAACCTCAGTCAGCATAATGTGAATTATATAAATGTACATGGGATGAGTCATTATTGGATGGGAAGATGGAAGGGAGTTTGTGACACTGTTATGTTGTTAGTGCAACGCTATAAGATTGATGCATATAAATATAGTTTTCAAACCTGTTAAGACTTTGTAAATTTTATAAATTTAGCAATATTAAGGAAAGTAAGTTAACAGTAAAATTTGTTAGCTGAAATTGAGGTAACAAGTTAAGCTTACTTTGAAGAGAATTAAAAGTAAATTATATATAGTCTAATTAAAATAAATCAAATAATTGTACTAGTTAGTACAATACTGTTTGTTGCAATAAATCAAACTGGATTTTTGTTCCAGGTATTGAGCAAAGTAGGTGAAAACGAAAAAGATGCACTTTTTTTTGGGTAGGTTTGTTCCGCATTTTTTCTCCTATTCAATTTCCACAACTTTGCTTCGGACACAAGAGTTATATTCCGTACGGGACCTTGAGCAAAAAATTTCGTACCTTGAGCAAAAAACTTGACAAAACGAATGATGCAGAACGTCTTATTTGAGGAGCTATTTTCGGGTGCAATTCTCAGAATTGAGTCCCAAAATCATGTGTTGCACTGTGTAATGAATAGACAGGAAGTACTTTATTTTTTTGTTGATTTTCAAGCGGTTATAAGAATTATTGAATAACTAAGTTTTTTTAAGATAAGCATAAGCGACAAAGTTTCTTAAACACACACATCCACTTTCGTGAGGTATCGAGTAACGCCACCTGCAGATTTTTTCAATTTTTGTCCGAAGCATATCAACGCTCTTTTAACCTAGTTTTACAAAGTAATTAAAGAAAATCCATGCGGCCTAATACAAACCTACCTATGTATTACTATGAAACTTCATATTTCGCTCATCCATTTTTTTAAACAAAAACCTTTACAACTTTCTAATTACTCATCTATCGCTACCCACAAACTGAACACTCATTTAGCTTTTGCCGTTAGACAGTTCTTACTAAATTGTTCTTAAAATCAGCTATTCTTAATAGCTTCTAAGCTTTAGCTCATTTGCAAACCAACCTTTCATTTTCTTGTTATTAACTAGAGCAACCTCATATATGTATTTTCAATTAATCATCAATTTTGCATTTCATGTATCTCAACCCCCCTCAAGAACCACCCAACACAGCCACTTCATGTTGATCTCCCCAGATCAATCATTAAAAAACAATTTACCTTTACCTGGTGTTCTGGTGATCACAGATTTTACTTACTAGCGCGTTTATGCCTTAAAGTGCCACTCAAGTGCAGCGCATAAATACGTAGTATCCAGTGAAGTCATTTACTGTGGTGCAACAATGTTGCATGACAAAATGCAATGTTGTTATTTGTACATACATGCAAAATATTGATTGATGATTGTATTCCATTGATGTATGGCATCAGATGTTAACACTTTGTTATTAATAATACATAAGTAGCAGCATGTGTGATGTTATAAGTCGTTAGTTGGTTGGCTGGCTACATAATAGACAGGATGTTTTGTTGGAAAAAGTCTAATTGTGTAATACGTGTTAAGGAATGAAATTTCCTGGAGGAAAAACCAAAAATTATATAGAATTTAACTGAATTCAGTGGAAGTTTCGAAAGAAATAAATTTGGTCAAAGGTTTCGGTTTTCTAAGGATTTTTGTCATATTACACGATAATTAAACTTCTTAAATTCAAATATCCTCCAGTTTTCGGTATAGAAAATAATAGAGAAATATGAATTTTCCAAAAAATTTTTAATTTGTGTGGCAGTTACCAAAATGGGTGGACAGTTTCTGCTAATTTGCCATTCGATAACTTAAGTAATTTCCACGGACAGACTCGTTTTAAAATGTCCTGTAAC
The DNA here is from genome assembly GCA_964034835.1 of Muscina levida. Taxonomy (NCBI): domain Eukaryota; kingdom Metazoa; phylum Arthropoda; class Insecta; order Diptera; family Muscidae; genus Muscina; species Muscina levida. Next base: position 22,449,173 of record OZ035882.1, on the reverse strand, counting down.
GAATTTCGTCTTAATATTCTTCGCGCCTCTTAATAATATATACGCTCATCCCAATGGATGATTGGTGTAACTATCTGTACGGCCCATACGACCCCATTAATAAAAATGCAGTAACTGTTGTATCCTGGGCGACTTTCACAGCAATATCAGGTCAAAAATGGACGGGGTAAGATAAGTAGAACCTAAAACATGACAAATTCCCCTATACGATATTTACTAACTTCAAATCGATATTTAATTATTATGGCATGTAACTTGACAAAAAGAATGATGCAGAACTTCTTCTTTTTGGGGCTACTTTCACGTGCAGTTCTCAGAATTAAGTCCCAAAATCATGTGTTGTACTGTATTAGAGGCCGTGGCTCCGCCCATAGGACCCTATTTTTGAAAACACAGTATCTGGAGAACTAATTCACTATTCATCCTGAAATTTGGTCTAAATATTAGGGTGGCAGCGAAAATTCAACTTTGGATTTTCGGTAATGCCAGAGCGAAATATTGTGTCAGTTGTTATAAAACGGCTTCGGTCAATATTTTAACTATATTGGACAATTTAAAGCCGTGCCCCAATGAGGTCAAAGGTCAAATCTATATATATGATAATGAGTTAGTCTTCGCTGAAAACGGCTTGACCGATCTTTTTGAACTTTTTCACAAAATGTAGGTGTGTGGTCGGTGGTGAAATAAGGCTACTTCCAATTTTGATATATCAAGTGGGCGTGGCCATGCCCATTGGACCTTATTTTTGAAACCGCAATATCTGGAGGACTCCAATCGACTCCAATCGTTTTTTTCAATCGCCTTGAAAATTTTGTACGGATGCATTTGGCAGCAAAGTTTGTGATCTAACAAACAAAACAGGCGGAATCGGATAAGTGGGCGTGGTAGAAAACTAAAAACTTTAAAAGGCTGTATCTCATGAATTGTAAGAGGTATAAAGATGTTATTTGGTGTGTGTTGTTGGTGCGGTATGGTGGTAATGGGCTGTGCCACGCCCTATTTAAACTAATAGTTTTATCGTACAGAAAATTTCACAATAAAGTAGAGATATAACCAGGCTATTGGAACAAAGTTGGCAAAAAGGGTGGAGGTGCAGCCCACACACTCCAATATTTGACTATTACATATTTACGAGAAAAAAATACAATCCCTTAATCGGACATTGGTAATAAAATATAGGCTTTACTAAGAACCTGACCTTTGATCTCTTTGGCAGTGGAAACTAGTTTACCAATCTTCCTCAAATTTCCGTCATGTATTTCTTACATCAAGTGGTACAATATTCTGGTCAGAAATTCATAAATTTCCGCAAAAATCTACAGCAAAATGGGTAGGATCGAATAAGTAAGAATCCTGTTCAACGCAAGGCAATTGTATCCCTTAGTTCAGACAGATGTTGCGCAGCAATTTTACCATTTTATACCCTTCACCACGCGTCTCGCATTTTCTATACAAACTCCCCCTTTTAGTAGATGTCCGTCTGTCAGTCCCCGCTTTTGCAACCCTAGTAGAAGAGCTATCGAGCTGAAATTTGGTACACAAGATTCTATCTTCTATGCGATTTTAAGTTCTTAGGTGAGCAAAGTGGGACAAAAACTACTTCTACCTCTGAAACAAATTCCCCATTTTTCAGGGTATCCGCCTGTCTGACGCCGCAATTACAGCCGTAGTTTAAAAGCTATCGAGCTGAACTTTGGTATGTAGGCTTCTATCCTCCTGCTGAATTTAGGTTGTAGATGAGAAAAAAAAGATGGACCAAAATAACTCTTACCTCCCACACAACCTCCCCCTTTTTGGGGGTTTTCCGTCTTAAAGCAGAAATTTCGTATGCAATCTGCTATTCTCCAAGGGGAGGTAAGTTTTAAGATGAGTAAGATCGAACAGAAACTACTCCCAACTCCCATAAAAACTCTGCCTTTTTGAGGGTGTCCGTCTGTCACTCCCAACTCTAATTCAAACTGACCCTTTTTGGGGAAAGTCCGTATGTCTGTCCCCATGGTTACAGTCGTAGTTTTAGAGTTATCGAGCTGAAATTTTGTATGTAAATTTCAATCCTCTATGTGGAGGTTAGGTTCTCAAATTACTCCGAACTTCCATATCGTCCCCTTAATAAAACAATAGTGTATAATTTTTTTATTGTTTTGAGAAAATCGAGTTTAAAGTTTTCGTCAAATCGGATGTATATGAAATTTTTGAAGAAGAAATTATATACTATGATTTGCGATGACCTTTTGACGCAATTTGTGGAAGTAGATTTTGACGAAATTTTGACCAGGCAAAGAATCAATGGTGGAGATTCTAAATATGCAATAAAATGAGCATATACACTATTGTTATATTAATGGGACGATATATACTCCAACTTTTTTGGGCGTGTCCGTCTGTCTATCCTTCCGATAACAGTCGTAGTGTAAGAACTATCGCGCTTAAATTTGTTATACAGACTTATATCCTCGAAGCGAAGGTAAGTTTGGACAAAAACTTCTTCCAAAAGTAACGTCTAACTCTAAAACAAATTTTAGTAAAGTTATTTTATTAGCTATTAGTTATATCACCATTTTTACAACTGGTGAAGGGTATCTGAGATAATTATCTTACTAGTTTCCTTTGACGTTATATAGTTTTATACCAATGGTGTTCATTAGCGTTTTCGGTAGATTTTAAATACCGAAACGGCTTTGTGCCGTAAAATGTAAGGGTCAATTTGCGCCGGTTAGCAATATTTTATAGACCCATGATATCTGCCAGAAATTTTCTTAGAATCTTCAGAAGAATTCGTTTTTGCTATAGTCTGTGTTGATTTTATTGCTCTCATACAATTTCTTAATCTATTTTTGACTCTACAGCAAATGTCATTCATTTTTTTCGCACAGTTTCACATTCAAAATGTAAACATTTCAATTCGATAACATTTTGTATATTAATTTGCCACACATTCCCATATAGTATATTAAGACTTTTTTTACTTGACATAAAAAAAAATAACAATCAAATTTATATTCATTTCACAATATTTTTTTCCTCCCATATCTTTACAGCTACAATTAATTTTTGGTGCTCCAAACTCAAATATCGTTCATATATCATTTATATTCCATATCTTGGGATATCATCGCGTGTGTAAACTCATTTATAGTTTAAACACACTCAGTTCAAGCAGCAGCATTCAGAATTACGAGTAGAAAAATCAACAGACAACAAATTTCATTGTCGTAGCCGTAGTCCCTGCCAAACCAACATCAACAGCAGCAACAGCAATAATGGCAGAACGTCGTGGTACAAAAGCTTTGGAATTATGGTGCCGTCGCATGACAGAAGGTTATCCTGGTGTTAAGGTTGATAATATGACAACATCATGGCGTGATGGTTTGGCGTTTTGTGCCATGATCCATCACTTTAGACCGGATCTGATGTAAGTAATATATAGATTATGGGAATGTGTTATTATATGTATAAGATGACTTCTGAAATACTTTTAGATTCATTTTGTCAAAATTTTATGGAAAGCAATGTTTTGCTATAGCAGATAATGCAATGGTTTAAAAAACTGATAAAGTATAGGTTACTATTTCCCCTTATTATGTATGTATGTCGAAGTCACGTCTAATGTTTATCGGTTTTTAAATATGACAACGCTGATGTTGTTTGTGAGACTGAAAAACGGCTGTCCTTGCACCTATCATGTTCTTCTTCATCTGATGATGAAAAATTCTACAACATTGGGACTCAATTCTGCGAACTGCACGTGAAAGTAGCCTCAAATAGAAGAAGTTCTGCATCATTCGTTTTGTCGAGTTACATGCCATAATAATTTAATATCGATTTGAAGTTAGTAAGTATCGTATAGGGGAATTTGTCACGTTTAAAGCTCTTTTTCTTGACATAACTCAAAAACCACTAGTCCGATTTAGCTGAAACAAATTTAAAAAAATTAAGAATTGCAATTCCTTTAATCTGTTCATATAACGTTTCCCTACATAAGCAACAGTTTCACTATTCCATTCATCAAATGATTTTGAACTGGGTTAATTTTGTAGCAGTTACAATAAAATTGTTGTACTCCGTGGCGTATGATTTACGTGGAATATAACTTATGATAATCATACGCCACCATATAACAATATAACAAAAGGGCCTAGAACGTGAAATATTCCCCTATACGATACTTACTAACTTCAAATTAATATAACATTATTATGGCATGTAACTTGACAAAACGAATGATGCAGAACTTCTTCTTTTTGGGGCAACTTTCACGTGCAAACAATCGAAAAGTCGACTTGGACATGCGTAATAAGGGGCATTACCTTAATATGACATTGTCGTTCTAATTGAGAGAGATAGACCTTGATATGAATGGTTAGGGGAGATCTCCTCATTATTGTAGCAGGAACTTAGAGTAACCTAGTTAATCAGCAATCCGCAAGAATCTGACGTTCGGAAATCTTAATATGACATTGTCGTTCTAATTGAGAGACATCAACCTTGATATGAATGGTTAGGGGCGATCTCCCCATTATTGTAGCAAGAACTTTGAGTAGCCTAGTTAATCAGCAATCCTCAAGAATCTCACGTTCCGAATCGTCGATAAACTTCAGAGCTCTTTCTGTGTGTTCAAAAACAAAATGGAATGGAAGATGCTCTTCCATACCACATTAACGGTATACAGAAAATTTATTAAAATTTGTATTATATAGCATTTATATAGATTTATCTGTGTTTTGAAAAAAATTATATTGATCCCATCTCTGGCCATTCGGGAGATTTGTCATCACTTAAACAATATATTATCGCCAATTATATAACTGTCACTTGTAGCGTAAATACAAACATATAAATTTTGGCAAAACATTAACCATGAAATTTATTGTTATAAATACTAAGATTATGGTTATTATGAGTCTACTATAAGTAACAAAAACAAAACAAAACACTTTATTAAACGATTAAGAGAAACCGGCAGTACAAAAAAAAAATAAAAACAAAGAAAAATACCTCAATATACCAAGAACATAAAACTACTACTACTGGTGACACCCATAACTATAGGTATTAAATATTCGAAATACCGTGATTAAGCATATTACCCTCTCAACAGCCGATCAGCAACGGTTTTGCACAACACAAACGGTTCGTATACAACTTTGTATGCTGACTGTTAAGTCTTTGACCTTTGATTCAAATTAAATCAGGGAACAAAACAGAAACAGTTAATAAATTTACCGCAGAACTTCGCCAGTGACACACATATAGACAGACAGACAGACAATGGTCTCAAAGTTAACCCAGCCTGTATTGAATTGAAATGTTTGATAAATGTTTTACATGAAACACTATAAACGATTTATATAAATTTATAACAACAAATAACGAAAAAATATTAGAAACAAAACATTCAATCTCTGTGTATATTTCGAGGTCAATTTGTATGTTTTTCGTTTTTTGTTTGCTCCAGCCAAAGAAGAGTAATAATACAAGTTTTATTAATGAAAAAACAATAGAAAAAATAGAAACTAATCTGTACAAAAAGATTAAGGTTATATAGGGAAACGTGATACGATCGATTTTTTGAGTTTATAACACAAGATATTTTTTTTTTGTTTTGTTTTATACAAAAAAACATAAGATAACGGCTTAAACAAATTAGTTTACTAATTTATAATATTTTCTTATTTTATCGATGTCATTGTGGCTACATGCAAATCTTTCCTTATTATTAGAAAATTTAATACAAGACCATTTTTTTGTTTCAAAATTAATGTTGGGATCGTTACACAGTACAACACATGATTTTAGGACTCAATTTTGAGAATTTCACGTGAAAATAGACCCAAAAATAAGAACTTCTTCATCGATCGTTTTGTCAAGTTGGCTGCATTAATAATTTCATGGTCATACGATTTATTTGCTCAACGTGGATTACGGAATATTCCTTACGGAATGTCTCTTTTTTTGTCTGAAGCAAAGTTGTAGATATTGAAAAGGAGAAAACAAAACTTGGAACAAACCTTACCGAAAAAAGTACATCCAGTGCCTTAAAAATCCGCAAATACCGATTTTTTTTAAACAATTTTTCGCAATTGTCAACTTTTTGTTAAATAACTGTAATACAAATCGAAAAAGTTCAATTTATTGTAACAAAACGTACTTTTATTGTACCAACTAGTACAAAAGGTACCAAAAAGTACAATTACAAAAGTACAACAAGTACAAATTGTACTAAAAAGTACTTTAATTGTACCAAAAAGTATAATTTATTGTACCAATAGTACAATTTAAGGTACCAAAATTTACAATTTATGGAACTAAAAAGTACAATTTATGGTAACAAAAAGGACAATTTATGGTACCAAAGAGAAAAATGTACGGTATCAAAAATAACAATTTATTGTAAGGAAAAAGTACAGTTTATTGTACCAAAGAGTACAATTTATGGTACCAAAAAGTAAAATTGATTTTAACAATAAGTACAATTTATGGTACGAAAAAGTTAAATTTAAGATAACAAAAAGGACAATTTACGGTACCAAAGAGAAAAATTTATGGTATCAAAAAGTACAATTTATTGTAAGAAAAAGTACAGTTTATGGTACCAAAGAGAATAATTTAAGTACCAAAAAGTAAAATTTATTGTACTATAAGTACAATGTATGGTACGAAAAGTACAATTTATTGTAGAAACGGCACCAAAGAGAAAAATTTATGGTATCATAAAGTACAATTTATTGTAAGAAAAAGTACAATTTATGGTATCAAAAAGTACAGTTTATTGTAAGAAAATTTACTGTACCAAAAAGTACAATTTATTGTACTAAATAGTACAATTTATTAAAACAAAAAGCTAATTTTATGGTACCAAAAAGTATAATTTTATATAAGTATACAATTTATGGTACCAAAAATAGCATTTGTACCAAAAAGAATAATATGTCATACCAAAAAGCATAATTAACTGTACGCAAAATTACAAATTATTGTACTAAAAAGTACAATTTATGACAACAAAAAGTACAATTTATGGCAACAAAAACTAAAATTTATTGTACGAAAAAATTACAATTTATGGTACCAAAAAGAAAAATTTATGGTACATATACTACATACCCAGACAGGAAAAGGCGAGGCATTGTAAAAATGAGCCTGCAAACATGCCTTCAAAGGCAGTTTGTTGACATTCATATACGCCTTCTTTTTCCAGGCATATATACAGGCTATAATTAGTCCTTGCCTAAGCCTAACAAAAAATTTCATACCCGTGCACATTTCGCTTCTAAAATGAGAGCCGCAAAGAGGCTTCTTACTAGGGTGAGAAAAGATCCGGCAGACATGCCTTTTTCCCTTCTTAAAACTGGCTTGTGAGTAGCCCTACTGTGTACCTCCAAAAATTACATAGATTTGTGCACAAAGGACATGCAAACATTCTTGCCTGTTGACAGAATTGACGCCATGACAGGCCATGTATGCTATGGTATGCGAGTAGGTAGTATGTCCAAATATGAGTTCTGAGGTAGTGAGTTCGTTTACCGCTGCTGGAGTTTAAAAAAAAAATACGAAATCATTAAATATGGAAATAATTCGTATATATTTTTGTATTGCAATTCTTCTTTAAATGCTCTTTTGCAGGCCTGCAAGCTGGTCTGCAGTAGCAATGCCTCATTGAAGTCCCTTGTTTTTAGGACTCCAAGCAGAACATACTAGGCATGCCTACTGAAACACCTTCAATAGGAAAGGGAATGTGCAGGCCTTGCCTGCCTATGGTGCCCTATGTTAATTTGAAATGAAGACTGCATTTGGAGGGTTGGACTTCTGACTGCCTTTGCAGGCCTGCAAGAAGGCATACAATGCCCCATTTTTTGCTGCTGGGTATATTATACCTTCCCCCTATCATCAACTCCTAAGGGTGATCCTATACAAAAATCAATTTTTTTAATTTTGCCCCCACCGCTCTAACTGCCCCAAAGATGCCCCTAGAGGAGCTCAATATATGACCGACATCCAATATTTATGTGACCACAACAATTTCTCAAAATATATCTATCCAACCCTTAAGGTGGTTCCCTCTAACTGCCTCGAAGATGCCAAATGTATGACCAACTATCACCAACCTTTAAGGTCCCCATTAAATTTTTTGGTATTTTTTAAAATTATTTTTATTGAAATCAGCTCTTTTCGTTTCCTTGGTTGCTCCTAGAGGTGGAAATTGTATTTCCCTCATAACATTACATTCCCCCTGTCTTCTCCCTGTAAGAGTCCTCCCATACAAAAATCACATTTTTATAAAATTTGCGCACATCTCTCTAACTGCCCCAATTGGGGTTTGTTCCCTTTATTTCAGCTAGAGCTATAGAGCTGACATTAGATATGCAAGCTTCTATGCTCTCTAAGCGGATGTTCCAAGATGAGAAACATGGTAAAAAACACCCCTTTTTGGGGTTGTAAAGTAACGAGCTGAAATTTGATATGCAAGCTTATATCCTCTAATCGATAAACAAGTTAAGACGGAAATTATTCCTACCTACCATACAAACTCCCCATATTTGGGGTGTCCTTCCATTAAGCTGAAATGTGATGTACAACTTATATCCCCTAAAGAGGGGTTTTGTTTTAAAATAAGTAAGATTGGGCAAAAACCTCCCATACAAACTCCTCCTTTTAGGGGGTATCCCTCTGACTGTCAATGATTTCGTTGGTTTACTACCATTTCCCATAAAAACTTCCCTTTTTGGGGGTGTCCCTCTGTTGCTTTCGTTGGTTTACTACCATTTCCCATAAAAACCTCCCTTTTTGGGGCTGTCCCTCTGTCTGTCAATGATTTCGTTGCTTTCGTTGGTTTACTACCATTTGCCATAAAAACCTCCCTTTTTGGGGGTGCCCCTCTGTCTGTCCCCGCTAATTCAGCAGTAGTTTAAGAGCTATAGAACTGAATTTTAGTATACAATCTTCTTTCCTCTAAGCGAAGGTTCAGTTCTGAGATGAGCGGTATCAGACAAAAACTACTACCATCCTCCACACAAAACTCCCCTTTTTTTGGGCGTTAAAAAATTCAACACAATATTCTCAGCTCAAATAAACAATTCATGCCCAGTATTTGACTAATCAGAAGTATTTAAAAAGTTCTGTAAAAAAAATTCTGTTAATAAAATATTTATTTATTATGTAAAAATTTGCTTAAGAACGATTTTTCTACCAAAAAACATCGTCTTTGGGCGGGAACCGCTTTTCTAAGCTCATGTCCGTCACATGACCAATCGTGTTTTATGAACCAGCTACATAACTTGCTCCACACATAGACATGTAATATTTCACGAACATCATTGGCCATCACAGCGGTCACATGAAGTTATTACGATCTCTGTAAAGATCGTATAGAAAAACTATGTTAATGTTAAACATAATTCATGGTCTCACATTAACATTCATTTATTCTAATTAATCGATGACTGAAATCATGATTTCAATTTGTCTTAACACACAAATTTTCATTCTAATTTTCTCATTTGAAATCTCAATGCTACGTGCGCCATTCGATTTCGCTGTAATTAGTAGCACACAAAAATGTATGGCGAAAATCTATTTCAACTAACTGCGCTCTGCTAATAACACACGCGAATGCCACAAAATCGTAACATAAATCGAAATAAAAACAAAACAAAAACTATGCGCTGCTGCTGTGTGTTAACGTTTTCATTTCAATAACTAGTTAAAACACTTAATTTTCGATTTTAGTTTTTGTATGAGTGTAAGTGTGTATGTGTGAAGTGTTTAATTACATTTGCGGGCATTAGTGTGTGGCTGTTTAACGATATTTTGTTGTAGTTTTAGTTTTAACGCAATTAAAACATTTGCACTTAACCCAGTTTTCGATTTTCAACAGCAGCAGCAGCAACAGAAATCGACCGTCACATTATTAAAACACAATTAACCACTGACAACAACAACGCCAACAACAGCAGCAAAAACAACCGTAACAACAACGCTTTATCTTGTGATTTATTAAATATCCTATAAACAACATAAAAATGTAAAACTAGAATAAATTTTCATATTTAATTACAACTACTCATACATATGTATGTAGTAAGTTATAAATGTAAGTATATCTGGCAAACTGGTCGATCATTTAGTTGATGCGGTTGTAAATTTGTTAAGCAAGCCATAACAGCAGCAGCAGCAAATCCCAACGATGCTGATCTTCAACGGCAGCAGCTACTAGTAAGCAAACGCTATCATATGTGTTTCTAGCGTAATTGTTGTTTATCTTACGATTAATTAGAATTTTAACAAGTTGTTGCTACAATGTTGCTGGGATTTTCCCCTCTCTCTATCGCTGACTTGTTCTGAATCTCAGTGATTGACCCAAATTTTCCATGGCATCGAAGAATCACGATATTCACATTTAAAACTTCCTTTTTCCATTCAAATTTATTTAAATCTCAGTGAGTGTAACACACACACACACATTCAAGAACATTCAACGTTTGGCGGGTACGACCTTGTCAAGGTTTTGTTGTTTTTCATCTCACTTACCATTACTGCACATTGTAAGAGATATCGAAACCGATAATGATTTAAAAACTCATATTAAAACTTATGAAACAATAGAACTTATGCACAATACTTTGGCATGAATTGTTAGTCATATATGTACGTAAAAGCAAACAACAGCAGTAGCTGCAGCAGCACCAGCATCGTTTTGCAGTTGTAATAAAGTTAGCATTTAAATAAATTGTTGTTGTTACGAGCTGGCTAAATGTTTGAGTAATTCTCAGGTGTTTAGTTTCTGTTTCTGATGAATCGATTGGGTATAGAAACAACACTAACAAAACAAGTTTTATCTAACAACATTTGTCTGTTGATTATTACAAGAGCAACAAATGTTATAAAATCCGAAGTTGAACACACTTCCTTACAAAGAATGTAATTAATATATACTCAGTTAAAATGTAAAAGGACTTAAGTAATTAAGTAATTAATTCGTAAAAAAAAGGTGGAAATATAGTGTTCACAAAATTGTTCGCCTACGATGAATAGTAGCGATGTTTATACCCTTCACAAGGTGCACGTACGGACCGAAGGGTATATTCAGTTTTTTATTCCATTTGTAACGCCCATAAGGAGGCGTGAAAGGTATGCCAATATGTACATAAATTGTCAGCGTGCTAATTAATGTTCAGCCGACTTAGAGAAGTCCGTCTTTCCCCATATTAACAGCCGGAGTTGGAGTGATATCGAGCTGAAAATTTGATATGCAAGCTTCTATATTTTAAGTGAAGTTCTAAGATGAGACAGATCGATCAAAACCTACTCCTACCTACTCAACCTTTATGGTGGTCAGTCCCTGCAATTAAAGCCGTAGTTTAATTTATGAATTTCCTTTCGATGCTATTGCATTGCGTTATGTGCTAAAGTTTACTAAAAAAAACTTAAAAAAGTTAATTTTTTTATCGGAGTATACTGTTTTTGCTTTTTCAAGAACTTTTTCGTCTTTTTAGGAAAACATATTTTAATAAAAAAGCTGTTTGGATTGTGAATTCGATCCATTTGAACACCCTTGGCTATGTCGATTTCGTTAAACAGCTTGTGATCCATATGACGATGATGGGAGAATTTTTCTCTCGAAGACTCCCAGATTATGTCTGGCACTCTACTAGAATTGTGTGGTAGAGTTGGATCTTTGTTCGTCGAGAGGGGGCTTTGAGAGCACGGAAGCAGCCGCTTGCGATCAATACTCGTCTTGATTTTCACGCAGACATTATTATTTTTGTTTAGGGCGGAGCCAAGGCAGACAAATTCATCTACCACTTCAAAGATATTGTTTGCGACGTTCACACAGCGTCTCAAGGGGATAGGCTCGTTGACTAAAGAACTTGGATATGTCCCCATTTATAACCAGACCCACTTCTGTCGACTGCTTCTCAATGCTTGAAAAGACCGCTGTAACATATCGCAATTCTCAGTCGATGATATATATATCTTAAAAAAAAAAACTTAATTTCCCTTTGCACCCCATGAATGAGGTATGGGATAGCTTCTCGCGTTGTTGTGAATTAACACGCTTTCTATTTTTAGATTCACTACTAACGGCACCTACTTGTTTATAGACGAATGCGAACGTCACTGTTTGAGAAGCTCTTGAATCGACGCTTAATACTGCGCAGTTGCTGTCAACAACATTCGAGGGGAGCCGACAATGAAAGAAAATTTTATTTCTTTTTTTCTTTTTTTTAAGATGACTGGAGCCAGGTTTGAACCTGCGATCTCCCGCATGGTAGTCGCGTGTTCTAACCACTATGCCACGGCCGGTCCCGATATATATATCATTGATGATATATATATAATCTGCAGAAGTGGGTCTGGTGATAAATGAGGACATATCTAAGTTACTTATTTCAACGACTCTACTCGCTTGGGACGCTGTGTGAACGTTGCAAATATATATCATCGGAATACGCGAGCAGCATGTGACTAGTCGTGTTTGCTTTAGCCTTTCCCATGACAGACCATCTATATATCTAAAGCCGCGCTTGTTAGAAAATGGCTCTATCAGATTTTTGCGTATCATAACAAAAGTTATCGTACCATCAGTATCATTCTACAAAGTTGTATCAGTTTCTCAGGAATACCAAACCCAGTCATGGCATCTTAAAGAGGAATACAGTTTTATAGTCGATAAAAACATGTTTTTCTTGTCTGTTCTTTAGAATTTTTCGGTGTTGAAAATACCTGGTCGGTTATAGATTTACCAGGTCTAGCACTCCACTGTTAAGTTCCAATCAGGTTCGATTAGATGGGATATAGTCTGTCACATAATACTCTCGACTAGACTTTGTATGCGAATGATATAAAGCTGCTTCCGTGGTAGTAGCACAAGACTGAGAACACTCAGATTCTAATAATCGGAATGGATTATCTTATAGAACGACTTAAAGAGAAGATAGTAGGCCTTCCCTCCGCATTTTCTCTTTTTTTCCAAATAACATAGGATGTCGTTGGAAGGCAACACTTTCCACTCTCATTTACAAAACAAGGCATTTTAGAAGGACTCGACAATTAGGCCTAGTGGATAACTGCAATATATCATTATTTTTGTTTTGTTCGGTCTGTTTAATAGAACAAATATTTTTAAATTTTATTCAAGTATAAGACCATTTATGTTCTTGAAAGAAGTATTAGATGGAATGAATTCTCATAATGCCGGGCATTCTGTATAGCTATTTGGCATTCAGCCACGAATCCTCGTCAGTAGACTTGGATCAATGATTGTGAAACACTATTCAAGTCTTATACACCCGAACATCATAACTAAATGAGAAGAATTAGTAGCATAGACAGTGTGCACCGATTATTGGGAGAGCATGAGAGCATCATTGTTGGAACAAAGCACAATAACTTTTGAAAGACGTAACCAATTCTTTTGAAACTTTGCATAGGTTAATATTTCCCCAAAACTACTTACGGTAGTACAAATGTACCATTCCGCTCGCTGTAGAAATCGGGTAATAATATCAATACACCCAACGATATCTTGTCCAACTTTTGTATTTTGTTAAGTTACAACGGGATAAAGTTTTGGAAAAAAACTAGAGACCTAGCCACGCCCCTTCTGGTACCTCCCATACAAATGGAAGGCCACGCCCCCTCTGGTACCACCCATATCCATCTGGTATCGCCCACTTTAGAAATCAATTAAAATTATTAATACACCCAACGCGATCGTGCCTAAATTCTGTATTTAGTAAAGCTAAAGTATTTGTACCTCTCACACAAATGTACCATTCCGCCCACTTTAGAGATGTAGAAATAATATCAATACACACAACGAGTAAAGGTAAATCAGTATAAAGTTTAAGAGATAAAACTGGTTGTCTATCCACGCCCCTTCTGGTACTTCCCATACAAATGTACCACTCCGCCCACTTTATATAATATCAATATGCTAGAAAATTGTACATTCTTCTGAGGGTGAGGGTATATGTAAGTCGGTTTTCCCGACTGAAACTTTCTTACTGAATTTTTGCAGTAATTGAGAGAGTTGGTTGTAGTAGACATTGGCTATCTCGGTGGTATGCAGCTTTGTCTAACTTAAGTTTCGTTTGGTTACGAGCGTTAATAGCTTTATCGCATGCGTACCTCTGCTGCAACGCGCAACTTATCACGTCCGGGACCATGCGGGAGATCCCGGTTTCAATTCCCGCCTCCAGTCATCTACGATTTTCTTTCATTACAGGCACTCTCGATGTTGTCGACAGCAACTTCGCAGTATAAGTGTCGAATCAATCGGCGTGTCTAGTAAAAGCTTTTCAAACAGAGAAATTCGCATTCGTCGATAAACAAATAGATGCCGTTAGCTGTAAATCCAAAAATAGAAAGCTCATTCATGGAGTGTGAAGGTAATATAAGTTTTTGCAACACACTCACGTCTATGATGCTGGAGATATGCCTTTGTCTTTTGATCACTCTCTATTCATGTTGCCTTGTAGATACCTCCCAGAACAATTTTGATGTCAAGGCCAGGACTGCCGTCATATATTTCCTCTAGGCGCTCATACAATGCATAATTAATATCCTTGTATTTGTATTACTTCAGTGAAAATTAGGTATTCAGTCTGAGTGCGCTGTGGGTGGTGTTGTTCTGTTGACCGACTGCTGAAGCAATTAAAATCTTACAGAATAATTTCAATGTCATGGTCAGGTCAGCGGCCATATGTATCTTCCACGCACTTAAAATGCATCGTCTTTGTCTTCCGTCATGATATATACACAAACCAGCAGGATCTACAAATATTTTGCCTTCAAGCTAACATGAGGCTATTCGGTTACTTAGAGGTTTGAACCAATTGACCATATATCTATATCTTCCGACACTATGTACCGTCCACCACATATTCTGTACGTCGGTAATGTCAAACCTATATTTCACAGAACAACACAAAATTTCAGTACTCAATTATGATAATTGCACGTGAAAGTAGCACCAAAAATAAGAACTTCCGCATCATTCGTTTTGCCAAGCAAAAAAATTAGTATGGCCATTAAGTTATTAATGCAGCCAACATGACATAACAAATGATGCAGAAGTTCTTATTTTTACGGCTACTTTCACTTGCAATTGCCAAAAATGAGTCCCGAATCAATGAGCAAAAAAATTTTGTACTGTGTTTGTCAAAGAAATCCTCGTATTATTAGAGGCACTTCTGTAGGGTTCGAACATTTCAGATGCATATCCTTAGTTGACCACAAGATGTAATGAGAGATAGATGGAACATTACAAGTGATTGAATATTTTCCCCATAACATCTGGAATACTTGTAATATTTCTTATCCCTAGAAAGTTGCGAAACACTTTAGCTATCATTTCCTCTGCAACGTCATACTTTTTGCATCCATGCGCAATGATTCGCAGCTCTATTAGTAGCTATTTTGATTCCAAATGAAAGTAGTATAAATATCACAGAGTATATGTGGTGTGTACTAATTGCATCGTATATATTGCAACCACCGTTTGTTAATTAAGCTGAGTCAACTTTTATACAATTTACACCCAGCTTAATCATACAATTAATGGCTTATCATTATAGCCATTGTTGTCAACTATTAATTAGAATCTTAATGTCGCAGTAAAAGTAAATAAATTTTAATCATTTCAATTATTCTTGTCTCTTTTTATATTTGCAGTGAATTTGAAAAATTGAACAAATCCGATGTCTACTACAACAATGCTTTGGCCTTCACAACAGCTGAGAAATATTTGGGCATTCCCGCACTTCTTGATGCCGACGATATGGCTGCCTATGAAGTACCTGATAGATTATCCATACTGACCTATTTGTCACAATTCTATCAAGTATTTGCAGCACAAGGTAAGTTTCCATTAATTTCATTAACTTTAGTTGTTATAATGAAAAAAAAAGCTACAAGAAAATCTTAGTCTAGGAAAAAGCCAATGGTATCATCTTAAGTTTAAAGATGATTTCTCTTTCTTCTCTCTTGAATTGTCTATTTAATATTGATGCCTTGTATGCCTTTTTATTATAAATAACTACATACATTTATTTTGTTGTGATTTTGTATTAAGTTTGTTGCTGCTACTATACTGCTGTTTTTGTTGTTGTTTTTATTAACTAAAGCCTTATATGGTTAATATATTTAATTTTATTTTCTTTTTCCTTTACTGCAAAAATTTTCACCACCGACTGGGCTTCATTAGATTGCTGGTCGTGGGTTTGAAGTGGTATGATAATTTGAGTTGTGTTTTTATAAATATTAAAAGAACTGAATTGATACATTATCATTTCTATATTAATTTATAAGTGTTCTCACTGCTATGATGTTGTTATGTTATGATGTTAATTTGCTAATGATTAACTTACTTCCCATATCACCCTCCTTACATGCACGTTACTAAACATCACACGTTCGTTTGTTGTAGTCGTTTCGGTTTCAGTTTGTCTACGATTTTTATTTTATTGTTCACAAAAGCGGAACTAGTTGTCCGATTGTTTGTAACATCGAAATCTGTGTTGTTGTTGCTGCTGCTGTATTTTACTGGTGTTGCACTTTTATGGTCATTATATTAAGTCGCCGCAACAAAATCAACTAAAACAAATAACACAAAAGAAACACACATTAAATCCCCCTACAAGTAAAGAAAAAAACAGAGGGAAATCTGATTTATAGAGAGCGTCCACTGATCACAATGTTGATGATGAACACAACAGTGATGATGATGATATTGGTGATGATCATGATAATCACAATGGTGTTGTTGGTTGGCGGTGCATCCAAAAAATGCATCAAAGTTTGCACTTAATATTCATCAGTTGTTACTTTTTGCCCAGCTAGCGGCGGACAATCACACCCTCCGGCGGCTACAGTTTGGTTTCTTGGTGGAACTAACTTCTGCAGAGTTGTTGTGTGTTCCACTGCTCTAACATTGCAGTGATGCATGATTCTATGCTAACGCCACAACCGCCGCCACCCCCACCAGTCAGTTTTACTAAAGTTTTGTGTTAATTTTTTGTTTATTTTTGGGTTACATTTTTATTATCTCTGTTTGTTTTATTTTTTTGGTTACTCCATAAAAATTTCAAAATTGGGTGTGTAAATTAAAACTTTATAAACATAATAAAAAAACACATACAACTAAAGTAACAGTTGGTAGCACCCTCTGGGTGTTCTGCTCTCATCTTTGTTTTTGTTTTTTTTTAGTTGTTAAAGTTTCATTTTTGTAAATTTTACGCTTGAGAAATTTTTGTGGTAATACTATACATCAATTGCATTAAGCCCACAGGGGAAATAAGAACTTTAGTTGCCGGCAATTAACAAATTGTGAAAAATTGATATATTGATTGAATATTTATTTAGCACACGTCAAATGCTTCATAGGCACATACCATTTCAATATGTTTTTTAGTTGAAAGATATTTTTTATATATAGTGAAACAATATGATATTTTGTTTAGAAAATGCACAGACAAAAACTAATTACACCGAATAAGTGGGTACAGAAAAATTTTAACCAATTGAAAAATATTAAAATTTTGGCCTCTCGGTGTTGCGATTTGACGCATTTTGACTTGTCTTGTGTATTACCAATTCAACCCATTGGGTGGAACTGCAATCGTCCGTTTTTATGTTTTGATTGTTTGTATCACATTCACGTCTAAACGGATTGACCGATTTGTTTGTGTGGCATAGATTCATTCGTATACCGTTGGACTATATTGGGTATGTATAATTTGATATGAGACAAACTAAAACACATTAAAGGATCTAGTTGGTCTCCTAGTATCTTAAAACAAAATTCGTTTCAGAATTTTTTAAGGCGATAAATCTATGTCTGTCTGTCTGGTCGTCTATGTTCCTTCTGGTACTTTCTATACAAATGGCCGAATTCTCACACTTACAGTTTTGCATAGATATTCCTTTTGAAGGCAAGATAAATAATGTCAATTTTATTGCAATATAAACGCATATGAAAATCTGACTTCGGAATGAATATGATTCATTCCGGTATCCCTTCCGGTACAAATCATATAAAACGATCTATTTTTAGAAAATTAATATTTTCCAAAAGGGAAAACTGCAGGATATTTTAATTCCGTCAAATACCTTGTAGTAGTAGACAAAGCCTCAGAACAGTGAAACGTTTGGCATACACCTTGTGATACCTCTCATACAATGATCGAATCCACCATGAACATTTGCATACATATCTTGGTTGAGGGAACACTGAATTCAATAATATTTCGTACAATATAAAGGTTTCATGAATGTTGACTAACGAACAAAAATGTGCCTCGGTGTGCTGCACCCACTGTTACCTCCCATCAGAAAAACCTATTATTCTTTAGATACCCTCATACAAAGTAGTCATAGTAGTAGTACATTTGTTGGCGATTTCATAATATTTTCTACACGGTAACCATATCAACAGTTCTGATACATGTCTGTAAAAGTCTGGCTATATGACCGAAAGTCATCTCTCTGACCTTTTATATCTGGATGTCATGGTATCTGTTAGAGCCCTACACAAATTCAGTTGTTTTACTAAGACAACAAATGATTTATTGCAGCGGTCAATGCTTGCAAGATATTTATGTTATTTTTGTTTTTCAAACATTTCGAAACATTCCAAAAATTTATTGCATCGATTGACATAGAAGATAGTTATTATTGTTTTGGTTTTGAAAGAGCTTAAGTAAGCTTATCGTGTGTAAGGAGTTTTCTTAGAAAGAAAACTCCTTAATTAACTCCTTAATCCTTCTTAAGCGCCCCATACACGAGTACTGCCGCTGGAACGGCAATATATGTGTATTTGTAAATTTGAGAGTACATGAGAATGTATTTGTCACACAGACAATGCAGTATGAAAATCAAAACAATTTTGATTTTCAAAATGAACACCTATCAATCAGATGAACTTTGTGTAATTTTTATATTTCAAATATGTCAGATTCTACAAAATTGTTTTACAAAAGTGTAAACAACAAAATTTGGAAATTGTTTGTTGTGAAAAATAAAAAGGGGAAATAGAAAAGCGATTTGTTTCTGAAATTTATTGGATTGTACCAGTCCTTTCCTGCATTGTGGAACTTAATTTTGAAGGAATAGCCAAGTTGTTGCTGTTTCAAAATTCAAAATAAAACAATGATTGAAAAGTGTGTATCGGAACTTTCAATCACACACGTACACAAGGGGTTCATCGGCATGACATGCGGCAGTACTCGTGTATGGGGCGCTTTAGAAAGAAAACTCCTTACACACGATAAGCTTACTTAAGCTCTTTCAAAACCAAAACAATAATAACTATCTTCTATGTCAATCGATGCAATAAATTTTTGGAATGTTTCGAAATGTGACTTTTTGTATTTTGAACGAAGAGAGTGACAATAAAGGTTTTATTTTCTGTACGTGGTTTTTGCTTGTTGCTACAACAAAACTTTTTGATATAGTAAAAAGTACTTTTAGATACAATGTAAGTATTCTTGACACAATAAAAGTAATTTTTTGGTACAATAAATTTACTTTTTGGTGCAATAACATTATGCTTTTTAGTACAATAAATGTACTTTGTGGTACAATAAATGTTCTTTTTAGTACAATAAATTTACTTTGTGGCACAATAAATTTTTCTTTTTGGTACAATTAATTGTACTTTTTGGTACAATACATGTACATTTTGGAACAATAAACTGTGGTTTTTGGTACAATTGATTGTACTTTTTGTATTCCTTTACAATAAAAATACTTCTTGGCACAATAAATTGTACTTTTTGGTACAATTAATGTACTTTTTGATACAATTAATATACTTTGTGGTACAGCAAATGTACTTTGTGTTACAATAAATGAACTTTTTGGTACAATAAATGTATCTTTTGGTACAAAAAAAGTGCGATTTTTGGTACAATTAATTGTACTTTGTGGTATAATAAAAATAAAACTTGGCACAATAGATTGTACTTATTTGGTTCAGTTAATGAACTTTTTGATACAATGAATGTATCTTTTGGTACGAAAAAGTTTGATTTTTGGTACAAATGTACTTTTTGGTATAATAAAAATAAAACTTGGTACAATAAATTGTACTTTTTTGGTACAATTAATGCACTTTTTGGTAAAATTAATGTTTTTTTTTGGTACAAAAAACTGTGGTTTTTGTACAATTAATTGTTCTTTTCGGTATAATAAAAATAAAACTTGGTTCAATAATTGTACTTTTTGGTACAATCAATGTAATTTTTTGTACAATGAATGTATCTTTTGGTACAAGAAAGTGTTATTTTTGGTACAATTAATTGTACTTTTTGGTATAATAAAAATAAAACTTGGTACAATAAATTTTACTTTTTTGGTACAATTAATGTACCTTTTGGTAAAATAAATGTATCTTTTGGTACAATAAATACATTTGTGGTACAATATATGTACTTTTGGTACCATTTAAGTACATTTTGGTGCACTAAAATGAGCTTTTTGACACAATTAATTGTACAATTAATATGCTTCTTGGTACAATAAGTTTTACTTTTTGGTGTAACAGATTGTACAATTTGATACAATAAAAGTACTTTTCGGTAGAATAAATTGTATATTTTGGTACAATAAATATATTTGTCGTATAATAAGTGTACTTTTTGGTACAAATGAAGTACATTTTGGTACATTTAAGTGTGCTTTTTGACACAATTAATTGTAATTTATAGTACTATAAATATGATTCTTGGTACAATAAAATGTACTTTTTGGTACAACAAAATTACTTCTCGGTTCAATTAATTGTTTTTTTTGGTGTAACAGATTGTACAATTTAATACAATAAAAGTACTTTTTGGTAGAATAAATTGTATATTTTGGTACAATAAAAGAACTTTTGGTTTAATAAGGTGTGCTTTTTGATACAGCTTTTCAGCTGGTACGTCGATTATGTGGAGCATTTCTAATATGAACCGACGGGTGTAGTTGCGCTATTCAGTCAATATGTAGACGTCCGTAAGGTTTGGCATATGTCCTGTTCTGGCACAGTGGGATGCGAGTGCCGTTTTTTGCTCCAATGGCTTGCTTTTATTATTTAAATCTGATTTGTGGTCAGCTAATCACTAATCAACTTTTGGCATACGTTGTCCTTGTCACCGTCACATTTGATTCTATATGCTATATTTGTTGTTTCCTCATTCGGTATTTTAAAGAGGTTGTACATAGTATTGTGTGACTTTTATCCCAATTCGTACTTTTCTTTATCATAAATATTTGAATTTCTAAACGTTTCCGAAAACCCGGGCACATTTGTCATGGACTTGTATATTTTTGCAGGTTTTTTCCTTTGCAGATATTCTGTGTTGTTTTTCTTATCAAATTTGCAGTAGTCTTCGAAGGGATGTTATTCAGGGACAGTATTTTTTGATTTTTCGTCCAATCTAGCTTTAATTTATTTCCTTCCCTAATTATAAGGGAATCCAGGTACGGCAGTTCGTTGTCCTTTTCACATTCCATTGTGAATTGAATGTTCTTATAATAGGTATTGAATGTCCTTAATATTTCTTCCACTTGTGTCTTTTTCACAATCATAAATAGATCGTCGACATATTTTGTTACGCACCTTGGTTTCTCCGCCATTGCTCCTAGTATGTAAAATACATCGAACTTTTTGGTATAAACAAATTTTTGTTTGAATCATTTACTGTTTTGATCACAACTTACACTCACTCTTAAGCTCTCTTGCGTATGTTTTGTTTCTATACCAAAAAAACACCGTTGCAGGCGAAAGAAAAGAAATAGGCTTGAAACCGTTTCAAGAGCCCGTTGTTCTGGGCTCTAGTATATATACTGATCTCATTATACATGCTGTATATAATTATATAAAATTATACAATCAAATTGAACATCAGATCGAATTATATAATTTTCCTGTGGATAAAATGTAATATGATATATTTTAGTAATGGTATATTAGATAAAATCAGGGACAACTTCGGGTTAAGATAATATATCATCAGATCTAATTAGATCGTGATAAATATAAAAATATTTACAAGCTATTCAATATTATTAGAATTTCTGCACGGCACACTCATCCACATTCATATAGTGAAAACTCTTTAAGTGGATATTAACCAATAAAGAGATAAATTTCGAATATGTGCAAGTGGCAGCAATAGTAAGATGTGCACATAAAGTGAGCATGAAAGGGTCATGCCCATATTTACCAACATAGTGAAAACTCTTTAAGACATATTAATTTACTCTTTTATTTATAAATATATTTGGCACCCATGGCGTGGTTGTGTGCGGTCGCACAAGAACTGTGAGCTCTGCCGAATTGTACACGGTGAAGATGTTGCTCTCCAGACAATCGTGCTCTCATGCTTTCCCAACAATCGTTGAACATTGTTTCTCTGTCTGTACTTGTGTATGTTTTTGTGTTGAATGCGAAACAAGCGTGTGTGGGTGTTGCTTTCATAACACTCAAGCAGAGACTGCAGTTGTAAATCAAATTAAAACTTTCGAGTGTTTGTGAATTGTTGATCGTGCCTGTTGTAAAAATACAATTATTGCGAAGCCGGCAATGCTTTGACATGCATTTCACTGTTGTAGACTCTAAAGTTTAGAGAAAGGACAAATAATGCCGGGGCAGTTAGTTTTTGATAAAGGTTTATAGATATGTATGTTCATATTTAAATAGATTAAAAAAATTTAATGCTTTTGATACAAATCTATTTTTTATTGTAATTTTTTTTCTAAAGACTTGAGCTCCTTTCTTTCTTTTTGTCTTAGAGTATATGTTCTCCAAAGGTTTTAATCGAAAATTTCCCTAAAAAATTATTGGTTTTTACATGGGATTTTGTGTTTTGGATAATGAAACAATTTCTTGTTGTCCACTAAAGAATTTTTTTAAAATTTAACTAACAATACATGTTGGCCGTTACATTTAATAAAATTTGCTATGGTTTTAGGTACGTTGTTAACATACAACAACAATGTTTTTGGAACTTATTAATTTTTTCTTCCATTGGGACATATAATGTTTTCTGAGAATTGGGAACTATTTCATGGGACTCGTTTCCTGTCTTCCATATAACAATATGAATTTCATACAGTCAAATTCATCTGCAATGAACACAAGTTCGTGTTTAAGTTGCTGGCTTCTATGACTCAACCCCATTAATATCATAATATATTACATATTAAATAATTTCAATATTCTCTATTTAATCGATTTATCCGCATCACATTTACCTCTGCCTTTTTGCACAACATCTTCATCTTTAACTATGAATCCGTGGCCTTTACCACAAAAAATCCTCATGAAAACAGTTCATTGTTACCACAACATTTGGCTTAAAGAAAACCAAAAAAAAAAACACAATATAATATAAGAAAAACGTGATATACCAAATGATTATTATTGATGCCTCAAAGGTGACGATGCTACTACTACAAAAAAACAACACACACACACATAAAAAACTTTTAAAAAAACACTGCAGTTGATGCAACAGTTGCTGCCTCTTCAACTCTACCTCCGCCAAATAATTTTACATGAACTGTTGCTGAATGCAACATTAATGACAAAATGGGATTGTCACTCAGGTGAGATGACTATGTACAACAAAAAAAATATTCAATAAAAATCTAAACTTCAAATGTTTAGACGCCACCGCAAAAAGTGTGTCATCTTAAGAGGAAAACAATAAAACACAAACTGAAAACTCTATCAATAGCTTAGCAAACAAAAAAAAAAAAAAGAAGCACGACCAACAATGAGGAGGGTATCTACACAAACTATTAAACATATTCAACTCTCTATATTGTTAAAATAAACCCAGCTGTTAATATTCAATTTTTTTCACCAGCTTAATTCAAATGGATAATGTTAATGTTTTGTTAAAAGTTACAAAATTGAAAAAAAAAATCTCTGTCAACTGCAACATAATGGATTCTCAGTGGTAGGAAGTAGAGCGTCTAACTAAATTTTCTGGCAAAGCATGAGGGAAGTTTTTAGATTTTTCATGGAGTATTTCTTAATCAACGTCATGGAGTTTTGAGTTTTAATATGTAATATATGAACACTAATACCAACATATCTGTATGTAGATACATAGTTTGTTGTTTGTATGTATGAGAGCCATTGTCGAATTACATAATCATTATAAAGATGAGGTGATCGGTGTTATTTTTGTGGCTGTCGCTGTTGTCTTTTGTTAGTTGGCTGGTTGTTTGGTTGTTGGTGCCTTGTGAAGTTTTTGTCATTAGTTTCCCACAGACTTATAGACTTTTCCAAAATTCGAAACCCTCAACTATAAAGACGGTGACTGTGACGGTATCATAATGCCTTTACCAACATCGCTGTCACCCCCGATGCTCCTTAAGCTTTTGGATGGCACAGCTGTTTGGTTTTTTCGTTATGTGTGCTTGGTATTTACCTCAAGAGTCAAGACGTCGCCTGTCATGTAAAATAACGAAACTGTTTGTTTGTTGGTAGGTAGCAACAGTAACAAATGCAAAAAGCCAACGCTAGCAATAATTGTTGTTTGTTTATACTTCGCGGCGTTTTTTTCTTCGTGTTAATTGTTAAAACTTTTAGAAAATCGACAATAAAAAGCCATAAATAAATTAACAAATTGTAATGGAAATGCTGATGGCACTGGTAGTGATAACAGATCGCAATGGCTATGATATTCTAAGTGTTAAACAGCAATCAAGTAAGGTGAATGCAAAAGGTGGCATAGTTGGTTAAAATGGAAAAGAATAAGAGATAATAAATTTTGTATTAATAAATATATTAAAAGCTAATACTAGACAAAAAAAAAACAGTAAGAAAGTTTCAGTTGGGAAAACCGACTTACATATACCCTCACCCTCAGTAACACATAACATTTTCTAGTATATTGATATTATTACTCGATTTTTAAAGTCGGCAGAGTGGTACAATTGTATGGAAAAGGGGTGTGGCTAGACTTCAAATTTTTTTTCCAAAATTTTATCCTGTTATAGTTTAACAAAATACAGAATTTGACCTGGATCGATGGTACCAGAAGGGGTGTGACTTGACTTCTAATTTGTTCACCAAAATTTTATCCTGTTATACCTTAACAAAATACAGAATTTGGACAGGATCGATGCCGTTGGGTGTATTAAAAATGTTATTCGATTTCTAAAGTGTGCGGATTGGTACATTTGTATGGGAGGTTCCAAATCGTACTGGACTTCCAATTTTTTTTCCAAAACCTTATCCTGTAGTTAGCCTTACAAAATTGAGAATTCGGGCGCGATCGCGTTGGGTGTATTGATATTATTTCTAAAGTGGGTGGAGTGGTACATTTATATAGCATAATATTAACTCGTGCAAGGTTTCAATTCATTGGTTTGCGTCTTTCGAAAGTTATCGTGCGTACCAGCCGGACAACCAGCCACACAGAAAGACAGACAGACATGGCTCAAACGACATAAAAAGTCATAAATTGAATTATGGTCAAAGAATCTTAGGGTCAAAAGTGACTTCTTCTATGTGTTACACTTTAAGGTCGTATCTAATGATATATATACCTTCCTACCCGTAGGGAGAGGGCTCTAGAATAAAAACTTAACTTTCCATTTTTTTTTATTTATAATTTTTTTTTAGAAATGTCCAATCAAGTCTTAAATGGTCCCAATTTAAAGTTGGATATGTGGTTTGCGAAGGGGCCGATGGTTAGGCGGCATGATTATTAGGACTCGCTACTATCATGCGTATCATGTACTATATTTGATATATTAGCTTCGATCTTCTGTGCTTTGTCTTGCTGCAAG
Source organism: Muscina levida (assembly GCA_964034835.1). Taxonomy (NCBI): domain Eukaryota; kingdom Metazoa; phylum Arthropoda; class Insecta; order Diptera; family Muscidae; genus Muscina; species Muscina levida. The sequence goes on along the minus strand of OZ035882.1, from coordinate 22,423,382 downwards.
CTCTGCAAGTTTCCATCTAACCTGGTGTTCCCTTCGAAAGCCCTTTTCTGCGCCGTTCGTTCAGTTCATCGTCGAAGACACGGCCTGAAGTACTCTCATACATGCGTGAAACATAACCTAGCCAACGCTCTCGCTATACCTTAATGCGTTTGACCACTTCAATGTCGGTATATAGCTGGGACAGCTCATAAGTCATACGATGTCGATACACCCCGTTAGCAAAAATTGAGTCCATATATTTTACAGAGTATTATAGCTCGTATTATATGTTCGTTGAGCAAAAGCTCTGCCATTAAATCGTTTACATAGTCCGTAGTAAAGGATGGTTAAATCGTAACGGCCGATGTTGAGCGTGAACCACACCTAAACGTCAAGTTCTTTTCTGCATTTCATTTGACATTTCTCAATTTTAGACTAACTCATTTTGAACCATGGAAAGGCTGACGCTATTTGTTTTATTAATGGCGGAGCCTACCTACTTACTGTGGCCCATTATTAACTTAAGAACGTGGTTTATAAACTAAAAGCCTAAAGTGTTATTGAATTCCACACGCTTCGGTCCTCTGCGTGCTCTCTCCAGTTAGTCCTACCAGATGGTGGCATGTTGACACCAGCCTTTCTCATCACCTTCTCCATAACTATATTAAATAGTGTACAGGACAGGCTATCGCCCTGTCTGATACCTCTTTCCGAGTTGAATGGTGCAGAGTGATCCTTACCAATCTTAACTGAGGATTTGGTGTTGTCCAAGGTACGTCTGCAAAGTCGAATAAGCTTTGCAGGAATATCAAACTCAGCCATGGCCTCATGTAGCCTATTCCTTATCGGAGAGTAGAAGACAGCTTTGTTATCGATAAAGAGGTGGTAGGTGTCGATCTGCTTTTCGGAGATATTTTCGCAAAGTGAAATTAGAAGTGTGACCAAAAGTTCGCTTCTTAAGTCTTTTGTTTTATGGCTACAATATCAGAGCTGTAATATGCGAGTTCAAACAGCTTTCGGAATAATTGAAGTCTAATGAAGTCAAAAGACTGACGCCTATAAACAAAGATATTGTCAAAATGAAAATTGGAAGTTTGTGGGCGAAAGTTCGTTTCTTAAGTCTTTTGTTTTAAGGTTACAACATGACCACAATATCCCATCAAAAAACAAGGTCCGGACGTTCTAAGTGTTTTATGGCTACAATATCGGGGCTGCGGGTTCAAAGAACTTTCGGAATAATTGAAATCTTATGAAGTCAAAAGACTGATGCATATAAACAAAGATATTGGCATAATGTCAAATTTAAAGTATGTATGTGGCGAAAGTTCGTTTCTTAAGTCTTTTGTTTTAAGGTTACAACATGACCACAATATCCCAGCAAAAAACAAGGTCTGGACGTTCTAAGTGTATATACTTTGATCAAGGCTCTTGTAACATTGTGGGACCAAAAACGTTTGGAGGGTTCCATTTGTTACATTCTTTTCTTCGTGTTTTCATAGCATAGCTTGTGATATACCCAGGTGCCATCATGCAAATGTTGGCCGTCACTGCTATGTTTGTGCTCTATACCGAAGGTTCAAGTTTGGAACAATTTTTCCAGTATTACCACATAACGCGGCAAATTTTAGCATCTTAGTCTTGTATTGTAGTTTAGACCACAGATGAAGACTTTTGACCAAACGCTCCTACGCTGAAGTACTCAATATCGAAGCTCACACTCTTGCTCCCTATCAACTGAAAGTGATCAATATGGGTTAATCGATTTCAACACAATTACGCTCGAAACCAAACCAAACACAGCCAACATTAAACAGCAAACCAACACTACTTCAAATGCAAGTTAACTTAAGGTCATTGCCATCAATGAACACATTTATTACAACAGAAACGTGCTACGTATCATATTACACAATAACAAACAAAACACCAACGAATACAAAAACAAACAAAAAACAACAACAGCCACCGACTCTAAGGAGAGAAAGTTCACAAGTACTTAACGAAACAAAAAAACACACAATTTTGTTTCTACTTTATACAATCAAAAGTAAACAACCAAATAGCAACAAACCCTAATGCACTTCTATTGGCCAAAATAAAGACACTGCACTTTACAGTTGCGAGATGAAGAAATGATAAAAAAAAGCAGCAAAATACCCAAAAACGCTGTGTATAGGACTCGCCAGTAGTTAGAAATTGTATTTAATGATTTAACAAACATTATAGTCAAACGATTTTATTGCCACTGTGACGTTGAACATTTATGTCGTGGTGGTAGAAAAAACACATAACTTCTGTACGAGTACACAAGTACGTGAGTTTCTTCTTGTAATATTCCAACAGCATTTAAGTGTAACCTTTTGCTAAAGCCCAGGGGTAAGTGGCTGAAAGAAAGTTTCGAGGTTCATGAAAAATATGCGCTAAATTGTAACAAGTATGAAATTGTTGAAATTGAAATAGTTGGTACTTGTGTTCGTAGTACTTGGGGGAGGGGGGAATTATTTGTTTGGTTGTTTGTTTTAAGCTTACAAATGTTCAACAATATTGTTGTTAAGCTGTGCTAACAAACTTTCAATGATTATTTTTAGTAAAATAAATAGTTAACAAGAGAGAAAGAAATGGATGTCTTGTATGAGTGTGTGTGTGTTTGTTTTGTAAAATATTTTTCTGTTTATGTTGATAACTGTGTGTATTGTATTGTAAAATAGATAAATGAAAGTAAAAGTTTATCGTAACTGTGGTAAACGTCATTCCTTAAAGAATTGAAATTCGCTGAATAACAAGCGAGTGTTTGTGTGTGTACAGGTTTGTTGCTTAAGTCTTTTGTTTTTCACTTAAGAGGTATTTTATAATAAGTCGATGAAACGTTTTTTCGATTTTCTCTGATTTCGAATGAACTTTATTGGAAATTTAGTGTATTATAGAAAGAAGCCAACAATTATTTCGTATACTAGGGTAATTGATTTAAATTGTGTTCCTCTTATTCAGTAACAATGTTAGATAATCTAATATTCAAGAAGTACAAATATTGTTAGTTTTCCCTCCTTGAAGAACCTCAGAAGCTATGTATATGTAACATCCTTAGGTCTCTTGTTAAATATTTAACAATCACAACACTGCTATAACCTTCAGCATTCAAAAACCTTTACCTTTTAAAAAAAAAATACACAATAAGGAAGTCGCCAAACACTTTAGAAAGTTAAAAACCCTTAGGAGGCATCATCAACAAACTAACTAATTTAATTAAAACTATCAAATAACACTAACACCACCACAATAGCCTGCCAAGAATACTAAAATCAACTTTTCAACACCACATGTTAATTTATTGATTTATATCTCTTTTATATCCCCAAGTTATAGAATACTCTCTTGACTAACAACAACGGCAATAGCCCCCAAAACAGGCAGCAGAAGATAAAACTTGAAACTTCAATTTGTTTTTATGTCATTCAGTTTTATTGCACTCCTAGAAGCAGAACAAAAAATAACATTAAGAATTCTAACCAAGACAAAAAAAACGACATCAGCTACTCCCGAACTTATTTTCATGGCGCTTTTTTGCCTTTGCTTCTTTGGCCATTAATCATTATGGAATATTTGTAATAAATTTTTATGGCAACAACAACAGCAACAACTCTTACAACAACAGAAATGCAGTAACAAAATAGAAACGACGGGACGACAATAACAGCATTGTCTATAGGATTTATGACCAAACGTGCGGAAAACCAAAACACTTTTGCAGTTTAGTTCAGTGTTTTTTTTAGCTATGTAGTACTTTGGATTTTTGTTGAATTGTAGTTAATGCCAAAGGTGATAAAGGTAGTAATTTGTATGTTGTTTCGGCATTGGGGTGTTAAAAGTTATAATTGCACTTTTCAAATGCACTGCATTTTCTTTGTCTTGCTAGCGATGGAAGTGGAAATGAGCTTATGATTTATAACTTATTTAATATGCAAGTGGAAAATACTGCAATTATTGGTTTGCGTACCCCTTTTAAATGGACGGAATGGAGTTGTTGTTGTTGTTTACTACAGTTGTGGTAGGGTACAGACAGGGTAGAAAAATTGATTAGCTTTCAATATAATGAACGCTAGTAAACAAAAATATTGTCACAAAGTTAAACTGGGAACTTGGGGCAGAAATTATTAAGAAACGAACTTTTGTCTATTGTTTTAAGCTTACAATATTAAACCGGGACCGGCCGTGGCATAGTGGTTAGAACACGCGACTACCACGCGGGAGATCGCAGGCTCAAACCTGGCTCCAGTCATCTTAAAAAAAATTGTTCTTTCATTGTCGGCTCCCCTCGAATGTTGTTGACAGCAACTTTGCAGTATTAAGTGTCGAGCCAATCGGCGTGTCTAGTAAGAGCTTCTCAAACAGTGACGTTCGCATTCGTCGATAAACAAGTAGGTGCCGTTAGTTGTGAATCTAAAAATAGAAAGCGTGTTAATTCACAACAACGCGAGAAGCTATCCCATACCTAATTCATGGGGTGCAAAGGGAAATTAAGTTTTTTTTTATATTATACTTTTTAAAAGCTGAAGGTTTTAAAGAGTTTTTAGAATAATTAAAGTCTAATAAAATCAGCAGACTAACGCTTATTTAAACGCCACGGGCTCGGTCGTGGCATGATGGCAAGAACATGCAACTACCTACTTTAGGCATCTACATCTACATTCTCAAACATCTGACATTATCGTATGTCTATATACAAGTAGGTGCCTTTGTCTTGTGAGTCTAAAAATAGAAAGCATGTTAATACACAATAACGTGAGAAGCTATTATATATCTAATTTATGGGGTATGAAGGTAAATTATGTCAATTTTTTTGTCACATAGTAAAATTGAAAGTTTGTAGACAAAAATTTGTTGTCTTTTGTTTTATGGAAATCAAATTTGAGCTTTTATATCGTAAATGGTTCAAGAACTTTTGGAATATTTAAAGACTAATGAAATCAAGAGACTTACGCATTTTAACAGACATATCGTCACAATATGAAATTTGAAGTTTGTTGACAAAAGTTCGTTTCTTAAGTCATTTGTTTTAAGAATACAACAACTGAACCGCTTCATCCTATAGTATTTCAATAGCTCTTGGAATAGTTGAAGTCTAGTGAAATCAAGAGACTAAATCTTTTTTTTTACAGAGAAGTTGTCACAAATTGGAATTAAAAGTGTGGTAGCACAAGTTCGTTTCTTAAGTCTTTTGTTTTATCTATAAATATTAGAGTTTTTAAACCCCGAATGGTTCAAGAACTTTTGGAATAATTGAAACTAAATTAATCAAGAGACTAACGCATATTAAGAGATATATTGTCACAATATGAAATTGGAAGTGTGTGTTGGTTGGAAGTGTTCGTTTATTAAGTCTTTTGTTTTAAGGTTACAACATCTAAGCCGTTACAACCTTAGGGATTTTAATTGCTCTCAGAATAATTATAGTCTGATGAAATCAAGAAACTAACTCTTTTTTAAACAGATATTGACACATAGGGAAATTAGTAATGTGTTAAAAAAAAGATCGTTTCTTAAGTCTTTTGTTTTATGGCTACAATATCAGATCTGTAATGCGAGGATTCAAAAAGCTTTCAGGATAATAGAAGTCTAATGAAGTCATGAGGTCGACGCATATAAACAAAGATATTGTTATAATAAGGAATTGGAAGTTTGTGTGGAAAAGTTCGTTTCAAGGTTCAACATCAAAATAATATCCCAGCAAAAAAGAAGTCAAAAAACCACTTTTAATGAATATGCCTTCTATTAGGAGATGATGACAACTTATTTACTTAAGTGGTAAATTACAACTTACGAAACGTAGTTCATAAATTTGAGGCCTGAAGTAATAAAGTCCTACCAGATGATGGCACGTCGCTTGGTCCTTCCAACGGAGTTTGGGTCTTCCTGCTCTGCGCCGTCCTTTAGCCTTCTTCGTCATCATCAAACACCTTTCTCGCTGGAGCATTTACATCCATCTTGGCATCCATGTCCCAGCCATCCTAGTCGTTGCATTCTGACTGTTTTAGCTACGCTCATGGTTCATCCGATGGCGAAACTCGCCTTCGACACAGATAGGTCCATATATTTTTCGGAGTACTTTTCTCTCGAATACTCCCAGGTATTGTATGGCCGTTGTCGAAAGAACACCCACGGTTCGGCAGCATACATCAGAAGGAGTAAAATTAGCACCTGGTATAGCTGTTTCTTAGTATTCCGAGATAAGGTGGTGTTACTTAAGTGCTGCCGAAGTCCGTAGAAACATTTATTGGCTAGCACTATTCTCCGTTTAATTCTTAGCTTACATTGTTTTTCTTGTTGACGAAAGATCCGAGGTAGGTAAACTCATCGACTACCTCAAAACAATAATCAACAACGTTCACGGCTCGTCCCCATCAAGAGGTCTCTTTGTCGTCGAAATCATTAATTTTGATTTGTCCACGTTGACCGCTAAACCCATTTTTGCCGACTCCTTTTCTAGTGATGAGAAAACTGCAGTAACATCCCGCAGATTTCGGTCAATGATGTGTATATCATCGGCGTAGGCTAGTAGCATGTGGCTCTTGTGGAATATGGTGCCAGACATGTTGACACCATCCTTTCTCATCACCTTCTCCATAACTATATTAAATAGCGTACAGGACAGGCTATCGCCCTGCCTGAGACCTCTTTCCGTGTTGAATGGTTCAGACGGATATTTACCAATCTTAATAGAAGATTTGGAGTTTTCCAAGGTACATCTGCAAAGTCGCATAAGTTTTGCAGGAATACCAAACTTAGACATGACCTCATATAGCCTATTCCTTGTCGGAGAGTCGAAGGCAGCTTTAAAGTAGGTGTCGATCTGCTATTCATGAGTTTTTTCTAAGATTTGTTGTAAAGTGAATATTTGATTCGTCGTAGATTTACCAGGTCTAAAACCGCACTGTTATGGTCCAATTAGTTTTTTACAATTGGCTTTTGACGTTCACTCCATATGCTCGAAAGAACCTTGTTCGCAATTGGTAATAGGCTTATTCCTTTCTTGTATATGGGACATAACAGACTGAGACTCCAACAACCGGGCATGCTCTCCACAAGTTAGCTGTTCTTCATGAGCTGATGCATACTCCTAATCATCTCCTCTCCACCTGCCTTAAATATCGGCTCCAGCTGCTTTGTTATTTTTAAGGCGGGATATTGCCACACGGTGGACAGTTAATATCATTATCAGTTAATACCTTAAATATCAGCTCCAGCTGCTTTGTTATTTTTAAGGCGGGATATTGCCACACGGTGGACAGTTAATATCATTATCATGGATTGGAGTGGGTTCTTCTGGGGTGGTGTCCGTATATGCAGCATCCCTCTCCCTTATAGCATTGCGATATTCATCAGTCTACAGTCAACATTTTGGGGTGGCCGTTTTATTATTTTCTTACTTCTTTCATTGCAATAGTTCAAACGTCACTGGCGGGTTGCAAGCCCAGCGCACCATGTCGCAGTTTTCTCCTCCTGCCAGGAGTTTGTTACAGCCGCCCATTCTGAGTCAGACACTGACCAGGGTACCGCTCACTCTGAGCCGACGTGCCTGGGTTTACGGTTTCGCCCCTCAGAGTTAGCCGTGCTCTGACGGGTGTCAAAGGCACGTTTCCAGGCGTCATCATGTAGAGGTACTTTGTCCGCAGTAGTACCACGAATACGAAGCTCTATGAGTAGACTTGAAGTGCAATTGGCAAGGATCACTCTGGGTTTGCCAAGTTAAACCGATCAGAAGCTTTACCTTGCATCACACTCCTGACGCCGCACAAACAAAAAGGACATCAAAAAAAAATATTTTCTTTCAAGAACTTCTTTAGTCGATGAAAAAGTACTTTGATTTTTCCAAAAATATTTTTATTATGCTGAACTTTTAATGTTGTACAGAAAATTATTTTATTTTACTCAACCGTTATAAATAAATATTAAATTACTAATTTGCTTTACAAATTTTAACATAGATATTATCACAAAGTAAATTGGAAGGTGGTTGAAAAAAGTTCGTTGCTTAAGTCTTTTGTGTTATGATGACCCAAGGGGTTCCAAGAGCTCTCATAGCTGTGAAAGTTAAAGATATATTAACACAAGAAGTTATTACACCACCTATGCCTATTAAAAGCCTATAATATTAATTGTTTTTGTTTTTGCACAAAAACTTGAAATTTTCATCGTGTCATTTGTGAGTGATAAATCACTTGTAATTTTCCTTTCAAACTATCAAGTAATTACCTTTACCACAGTCTATCGCTCATACAATTAGCCTAAGCATCCGTTGATATGACTTTCCTGTAATCTTAGCTGCGTCTGACATTGATTAAATATCAATTTTATTTTCTACAGTTTAAAAAATGTTTAAAATCACTGTCAACAATATTTAATAATATTTAAATAAGTCTTTAAGAGTGCCACAAGGACTTTCACTTTCATTTAACGTTTTTTTCTTAATATGATGAAAATAAATGGATAACGCAAATTACAAAATTGCTGACATTTTTGCAAGAAAAACAAACAACGAAATGCAAACATAGCAAAAAAAGGAAATATGTGCAAGGAGTTTATTAAAATTTGATCACATTTTAAAGCTAAGCCATAATACATTGGCTGACATAGTGCATGGACAGACTTGTTATTATGCATTTGAGAGATATGCACAAGTCGTCAAATAACGCTAAACACAAAAAAGAAACACACTCACTCAGGCACTTGACAATTAGCAACTGCCATGTGAGAAAGTGTCCAAACAATCATAACGTTAGTGTCATTGTGTTTCTTTTGTTGTGGCTTTTGTTGCCTCAATGTTGCTGACAATTCGGGGAGTGAGTGTGACGAATTATCGCCGCCCGTTGCATTGTGTCACGTCGTACACAATGGCGAGGAAAACTGATACCTACGGCTCGATTTTATACCTGCAACTGTGTTGTGTTATTTCGTCTTCCTGAAAACAAATTTGTTTTGTTGTGCGAGTTTTTTTTTTTTTTTGTTGGTTCGCTCAGTTATGCGAGCGTAATGTTTACTGCCAAAATGTGTACAGAAATGCATAAAATGATGATGAGACCCGTGATTAATTCAAAGTATGAGAGACGAATGATAAGTGTGGTATGTTTTATAAGGCAAAACATAAGACTAAAATTGTAAAGGTGGCAAATTAAGGCAAAATATTAGACTAAACTTATATAGTTGACAGATTCTATTATCAATAATAGAATAGATCTTGAACCGAACAAAGAAACGTAACTCATTACTTACATACATAGATCAACAATTCAAAACAAGAGTTGATAGATTAATCTATATCTCTATCTATCTATGTAAAAAATACAAAAATAATATTCTTATAGTTTAATACAAAATAATTTTAAAGTCAATGTGGAAACATTACACAAGTCCGCGTTTATAATTTTTTTTTTTTGTCTAGTTAGTAATTATATTTTTTTTCTTATCATCTTTGTGTTTGTATTTATTCGGTCTGTTTGTGTGATTGAAAGAAGTTCATAGCAGAATGATATTCTCATAATGCTAGGCAGTCTGTACAGCTGTTTCGGATCCAGCCACGGATCCTCATCAGCAGCCTTTGGTATAATGATTGCAAATTGTTTATCAATTCTTATGCACCAGAATTCACAACAAAATGAGTATTCTTTCTTGAGTGCATAGACTCGAAAAACTTTACAACCAATCACTATGAGAAACCATTTGCTAAACTTCTTTCTTGTTTTGTTTGTTTATGTTTTTTTTTTCTTATTTTCATTCTTTAAATAATATGAGGACATTTTTAATACAAGGACTTTTATAATAATTCGTTTTTTCCCCCAACGTATATTTGTTTAGTATCCAATAACGACATTGCCCCCTTATTATAAAGCTTAAATTTGTCATATGTTTTTTTGAGGTTCATTGAACGCCGCGATTAATTTGCCGCTTATCCTGATAAATTTTAATAAACGTCGTGAAGATTTTGTTGGCCTCCATCCCCCCACTCTATCACTTTTTGCCAAAAATAAGCTAACCTCTCTCCCTTTGCTTAAAATAATAATCACCATTGGTGGCCAGTCTTCCCTCGACGACAACCGAAAATACTGCAGTTACCTTAATGCGAATACATTTTTAGCCGACAACCAGTTTTTGTTTCTTTACTTACCATTTTTTGAAGGTCTGGGAATAAATGACAGGAATTTAAGTAAGCATTTTTCTGTACAACATTTCATGGACCCTTTTTATCTTTACATTCGGGGCGTTTGTTGTACTTTTAGTGTATTATGAACGGCAACGGTGGCGGCGTTGAGGGCAATAAATCTTTTAACAACATTTGCAGCGCAGCACAAAACCAACATCTTAGCGAGTCAACGATGCCAGGATCGTATTTTTGGGTGAGCTTAGTTTTCGTGTGTGCGTGTGTGTGTTCCTTTTTCGATGATTGCCCTCCAAAGATGTCTTACGTATTAATTGCGTAATTTAAGCTTGAACATCGATTTTTTATTTTGGCGATCCGGTTTTTTTTCGCCTTGCGAGACAATTTGATAAAGGTTCCTTTTATTTGTGGTTCTCTTTCATATTATGTTGCTGATGAAATCTGAGTTTATTTCCTATGCCCGCCGAGCATCTTTTTGGGGTTTTTCGGAGTTTGGCCAATTTTTTGTTTACTTTTTTGTTGTTTTTGTGTTTGTGCTTGTGCTTGAATAAATTTAAAATGTATTGCGTTTTAGGTGATCTTGTTGTCTCTTTAGTTGGTATCGTTTTTTTTTTATTTTGAAGTTTTGCGCTTCATTACATTTGGGCTTTGTGTGATGAAACAAACGAAGCCACCCGTATGAGATTTAAATCTTTACAAATATGTATGAGTGATGAAAATGGGAAGGTAGCCCAAACACATGTGGGGAATTCTGCGTTTTCTGTTTTCCTACAGTAAGTTCAGTTTTACAGAAACAGAAAATTGTAATTTTGATTTTTTTTTAAAACAGAAAAAAAAGTAAAAATTAGCATACACCCGACAAATGCTAACAATGATTAGCTAACGATTCGTTGGCAATTCGCTAAAGCGATTCGTGAAATGCAATTCTAAAACAAATTTGAAAATAATAACATTATAGAATCACTGGCGAACATTCGCAAACGAATGTTAAAAAAAAAATTGTGAAGAAAAATTAAAACAAAAATGTAAATTGATATAGATATCAAATAAAACTGTTGCTGTGAACAAAACCTAATTAAATGCTAATACTGTGCTGACACCACAATCCTTGACTAACACCATTAACATTTTGTAGCTATGTTCTAATAAAGTTTGTGACTGACAAAGCTACCCTTCAATGTGTGCAGGTTACCTTCAGTGAATGCAGGTTGTTTGGAATATTACCGGTTTATTTGCCCTTTTGAGAGAATGTTGGTGAAGCTAGTGGAACTCTTTAGCACTTCGCTGGCTAATTAGAGCTTGTGAGCATGATCTTGAGGTTTTAATTCATGTAAGGATGACAATTCGTAGTAAAAACAATAGTTTTAAGGTGTTCTGGACACATTCAAGACGCTAGACTGGTATCGAGTAGATAGTCTAGTTGGTAAATGAACAGACGCCCTTAAACTCTACGTTTTCGGTATGCCTTTAAGTTCTAGTTCGGTCGGATTGTTGAACGAGTCTGATCGCACTTCTACACCAGTTCTAGACAGTGGTGTTAAAATGTACAAGGTGAAAATGTTGTGCTCTTCCAACAATCGTGCTCTCATGCTCTCCCAACATTCGTTGAACATTGTTTCTTTGTAAATTCTTGTGGCTATTTTTGTGTTGAATGCGAAACAAGGGTGTATTGTGGTGCTTTCATAACACTCAAGCAGAGACTTTATCAAACTTAACTTTCAAGTACGTGTGAGTTACCAATCGTTTTTGTGTAAAAAACGATTATTACCGGTCTGGCGAGGTTATGGGATGCCTATCACTGTTCTACTAACATATTCTATTCAATTGAATTGTTGGAGCATAATATCCATGTCGTGTATTCTGTTAAGGGCAACGCACGATGTGCTCCGCTGTATGCCAACATTAATTTATTACGAATATATCTAAGCTAAATTAAAATCTTTTTAACAGGGTTTTAGCTAGATGTCTAAATTTTTTTTAATTTGTTTACAATAAAGTTTGGTACATTAAAAGTAGTTTTCGGCACAACAAAAAGTACTTTTTGGTACAACAAATTACCTTTTTGGTAGAATAAAATTACTTTTTGGAACAATAATAAAAGTACTTTTTGGTTTAACAAAATTAAATTTTGGTACAATAAAAGTACTTTTTGGTACAAAAAAAGTAATTTTTGGGGCAATTAAAGAACTTTTTGGTACAACATAGGTCCAATAAAATAAAAGTAAATTTTGGTACAATAAAATTTCTTTTTGGACAAATAAAAGTCCTTTTTGGTACAAACAATTTTCTTTTTAGTTCAATACAAGTACATTTTAGTACAATATAAGTAATTTGTGGTCCAATAACAGTCCTTTTCGGTACAATAAAGGTACTTTTTGCAAGAATAAAAGTACTTTTTGGTACAATAAAATTACATTTTGATACAGTAAAAGTATTTTTTAATACAATAAAAGTATAAAAAAAATTTTTTTGTTAAAATAATGACCTTTTTGGTACAATAAAATTGTTTTTTTCACAGTAAAAGTCCTTTTTGCACAATACAATTCCTTTGTCTTTGGTACAATAATAGTACTCTTTAATAAACAACAGCAGTTTTTAGGCACAACAAAGTGTAATATTTGGTACAATGAAATTACGTTTGGATATAATGAAAGTACTTTTTGGTACTAAACAAGTATTTTGTGGTACAATAAAAGTACAAAAAAAAATTGGTAAAATTAAAGTAAATTTTGTTATAATAAAAGTTCTTTTTGGTGAAACTAATGTCCTTTTTGGTACAATAAATGTACTTTTTGGTAAAATAAAAGTACTTTTTGATATCATTAACGTACTCTTTTGTACAATAAATGAGCTTGTTGGTACAATAAAAGTACTTTGTGGCTAAATGAAAGTACTTTTTAGTTGCCATAAAAGTACTGTATGCCTTTTGGCACAAACAAATTATTTTTTCGTTCAATAAAAATATCCTTTTGCTAAAAAAAAAAGTAATTTTGATACAATCACCCTTAGGAATGAGGGTATAATTTGATACGAAAAAAAGTGTAACGCATTTTAGAGACGAGTTAGATCCCAAGGATCTTAAGATCAAATTCGTATCAGGACTTTTTAAAACGATTTAGCTATGTCCGCCTGTCTGGCTTGCTGGCTGGCTGGTGAGCAGGATAACTAGAGTAAACATTAACGGATCGATATGAAAATTTACCAGTAATAATATTTTTTAAAACGAACAAATGGGATTGTAAATGGGATAGTAGCTCCCATACAAAATTACCTTAACTTAACTTAATTTCCCTTTGCACCCCATGAATGAGGTATGGGATAGCTTGTCGCGTTGTTGTGAATTAACACGCTTTCTATTTTTAGATTCACAACTAACGGCACCTACTTGTTTATCGACGAATGCGAACGTCACTGTTTGAGAAGCTCTTACTAGACACGACGATTGAATCAACGCTTAATACTGCGAAGTTGCTGTCTACAACATTCGAGGGGAACCGACAATGAAAGAAAATTTTATTTATTTTTTTTTCTTTTAAGATGACTGGAGCCAGGTTTGAACCTGCGATCTCCCGCATGGTAGTCGCGTGTTGTAACCACTATGCCACGGCCGGTCCCAAAATTACCTATATTTGGATAATATTTCTTTTATAACTGCCAAACAAACGACCGGAGGATATTTGAATTTGGTTAGTTTATTTATATTGCAATAGTTGACAAACCTTAAGAAAACCGAAACCTTTGACACACCCCTTCTGGTACCCCCCATACAAATGACCGATTTGACTCTCAGAGTTTTACATACATATCTTTCTTGTAAGTAAACTGAATTTACTCAAATTTTGCGTCTGAAGTTTGCTTATGAAAATTGAACTCAGGAATGAATATGGACTATATCGGTTTACGCCTTCTGGTACCTCCCATACAAAATGACCTATTTTTGGAAAATTAATATTTCTACCATAACTTCCAAACGGACACTTGGGGGTATAGAAAATTGGTCGACTTATTTATATTGTGATAGGAGGCGAAACCTTAGAAAACCTAACTATTTGACACACCCCTTCTGGTACCTCCCATACAAATGACCGAACTCACCACCATAGTCTTACATACATATCTTTTTTTGTAAGTACACTGAATTCAGTCAAATTTTGCGTAAGTTGTACGGTTATGAAAATTTGAATCATGAATGAATATGGATTATATCGGATCATAATGAAAATTGGTCGACTAATTTATATTGTGATAGGAGGCGAAACCTTAGAAAACCTAACTATTTGACACACCCCTTCTGGTACCTCCCATACAAATGACCGAACTCACCCCCATGGGCTTACATACATATCTATTTTGTAAGTACACTCAATTCAGTTAAATTATGCGTAAGTTGTATGGTTATGAAAATTTGAATCATGAATGAATATGGATTATATCGGATCATAATGAAAATTGGTCGGTTAATTTATCTTGTGATAGGAAGCAAAACCTCAGAAAATCTAACTATTTGGCACACCTCTTCTGGTACCTCCCATACAAATGACCGAATTCACCCCCATGGGCTTACATACATATCTATTTTATAAGTACACTCAATTCAGTTAAATTATGCGTAAGTTGTACGGTTATATCATTTTAGTATATACACTGAATTCAGACAAATTTTGCCAAGGTAAACATTCATTGAACTTTGATTTACGAAAAAAAATCTGACACTTTGTGCTGCCCCTAATTGTATCTCCTGTACAAATCAGTCAAATTTTTTACGTTTTTACTCCACAAGCAGACAAAAAATACATAAGTAATATTATTTTAATTAAAAATATATTAATTTTAATAACTCAAGACCTAAACAATATCATATATTAGGTGATGGTATTTATCAGTCAGTTACCTGACTAAAATTTCTGTACTGGCATGATACAATAAAGGTATTTTTGAGTACATTACGAATTTTTTTGAGAGTACAGCAAAAAATATTCATAGTCCATATTATTATGTATATTATGTACTGTTAGGTATTAAAATAATCTTTTAATCAACTATTTGACTTCATTTAAAAAATCATATTCTAAAGTTCTATATCATCATCTCCTACGAATGTGCTTGTACTTAAAGAATGACTTCTCTTTTTTTTTAAAGGGACTTATATAACAGCGATAATGTAAAAGCTAATGCAGTTTCTAATAAGATGAATTAAGATGAACTAAGCGGAGGCTAAGTTCTTAGATGACTTTGATTGAAAAAAAATTACTCCCACCATCCGTATAAACTCTCCCTTTTTAAGGGTTAAAAAAATGCATTAAAGTATTCAAACACAACATTTTCATTGTCATTTCTTGTATAAGTTTTGATGAAAGTTGTGCATATGTTATGTTAAGCTTTGCCTTTTTTATGAAATTCCAACAAATTTTGTTAAACAAATAATCATCGCGGCATGATGATTAGAAAACGCTTCTAAAAATACGACCTTAAATTTGCAATTATTTTTGTATTTTTCCCCTTAAACTTAAAAACTTCTGGTTTAACAAATACAGGTTTACTTTAAGCTTCATTTTAGTTTAGTATTTAATTTTAACTTATTCTTTTAAAGAATTTTATGACACCAACTTCAACTTGCGGGTTTCCTTCCCCTTCTCCCCTTTAACTTAATACAACTCATGTTATTGAACTTTACTTCAACGGATTTTTTACGAAATTGTTGTGGTCGGTCTTATGTCTGTCTTGCAGCTTTTTTTTTTGCCATACCTATCAACTTAGCTTTTATTTATTTTGGGGTTGTACGGGTACGTACGATATTTGAATTTATTTGTTTATCAATAATTACAAATCTCCCAGTAGGGAATACTATTGTATATTCTGTTGTTGGCTTCACTGGCATAAGAAACTTCACTTTACGAATTTTAATGTAACGCCACACCTTAGAATTAAATTAAGCATATAAATAAAATTTAACATAAAACTTAAACAATACTTGATACTTAAATTTTTTATAGCGCATTCACATCAAGGGAATCATACATATAACCGACTAGAAGGGAGCCACCTTAAAAAAAGGTGTGATATTAAAACTGACGTAGAATTGAATTGATTTTTCTGTATTTCTTATGCCTTTGGTATTATTCTAAATGATATACCCTCATTAAAAAAGTTGATATCTTTACATGATAGTAATTTAATAAAACTTTATTACAATTGCGTGTTGTAATACTAGGTCTTGTACGACTGTTGCCTAGTGCTGAGAGAGGTATTCATCTCCACCAAGGGCTGCGTTACATCAAGTCATTATGTGGCCGATACTTGGCATATGCATAACATAGTATCTTTATGTAGTACTAGTCGGTACCTTATGTACTGACATCTTTGTAAAGTTCTTGAAAATGATGGGAACTTTTTGTTTAATTCTGATTGTTGTACTTCATCTGCTGTGATTGAATACAACACACACACACACGCACATGTATGTGTATTGTATAAAATTTTATTGTTTTTGATGTGAATCATCATCGTTGGACGTCATGTAATAATATAAGTTATTATGAATTTCCTGTGAGATTATGATGGATGTAAGCAAATGGACGTATGGATGGTTGTATAGATAGATTGGTGGATCGGTGGTTTGTACGATCCGTTTGCACACTGAAAGAGTAATCACATTGGTAAGGGTTACGAGGCAAAGGAAAACCATAATGTACCTTGGTTTATTTATGTTTGTTTAAGTTTATTTTGCGGGTTTCTTGTGCTTCTTTCGTATCATTGTATTACTGCTGCGCACCGTTATTATTTGAAATTTTGCTTAGGCGATTCCCATCATTGCCTTTATTAGCATCATCATCGACATTGTCGCTATCCCCGCCAACATAGAGTGTAATGATAGCTATAATTAATTGAAACCTCATGTAATACATGTCAACACCCCATCTTAAAGGTTGGCATCATGGTTTCATAAAAACAAATTCACGACTGAGAGTTTCTCATATAAATAGCTCAGTTAATGCAAATGAGTATGGAAAAAAATTATAGGTCACTTAAACCCTCGTATGATAACAGAGAAGAGGGAAAAAAACTTGACATTTATATTCATGTCTTCTTTTATATATGTTTATGTAGTTTGTGGGTGCACAGTGGAGAGAATTAGGAAAAAGTTTACAAACAATGTTATAATCAGAATTTAACTAATATTAATTTGAAATTAGGTTAAATGTTAAAAAATTACAAACTAAAAATATTAAAATAAAAAAATATAAAAATATAAAAATATAAAAATATAAAAATATAAAAATATAAAAATATAAAAATATAAAAATATAAAAATATAAAAATATAAAAATATAAAAATATAAAAATATAAAAATATAAAAATATAAAAATATAAAAATATAAAAATATAAAAATATAAAAATATAAAAATATAAAAATATAAAAATATAAAAATATAAAAATATAAAAATATAAAAATATAAAAATATAAAAATATAAAAATATAAAAATATAAAAATTTAAAAACATAAAAATATAAAAATATAAAAATATAAAAATATAAAAATATAAAAATATAAAAACATAAAAATATAAAAATATAAAAATATAAAAATATAAAAATATAAAAATATAAAAATATAAAAATATAAAAATATAAAAATATAAAAATATAAAAATATAAAAATTTAAAAACATAAAAATATAAAAATATAAAAATATAAAAATATAAAAATATAAAAACATAAAAATATAAAAATATAAAAATATAAAAATATAAAAATATAAAAATATAAAAATATAAAAATATAAAAATATAAAAATATAAAAATATAAAAATATAAAAATATAAAAATATAAAAATATAAAAATATAAAAATATAAAAATATAAAAATATAAAAATATAAAAATATAAAAATATAAAAATATAAAAATATAAAAATAAAAAAATATAAAAATATAAAAATATAAAAAGAATAAATAAGAATAAAAAATATAAAACATAAAAATACCTCATAATAAAATTGTCTACCTAATTTTCGCGGGTCAACCTTTAGCCGTCTGTTCTAGGTGATGATACCAATTTTATGGCTTTTTGTCGCCTTCGAATTTCGCAAAAGTCCTTCGTTCTAATTCTGTAGTGAGCCTGCTCATAAATAAGGAGATTTTGCTGGTTATACGTTTAGCCGTTTGGTCTGGTACCAATTATATCCCTTTTCCCAATAATAAAATATATTTTCATCTCTTCAATATCAATTTTCTATGATCAACGATTTCCATTCCCACACACTGTGTGTGTGTGTGCCCATTAGTTGAATCTTTTACCATTTTTCTTTGTGGTGGCATATCATCGCTTAGGCCTGATTTTATTTCTTCAACTTTGTCATAAACCTTAATTGCAGTATCATTTTTCTTAGAGATTTTCAGTGTGTTTTCCCCTCTGAATTTTTTTTTGTATTGCCACTTTTATTGTTATTATTTATGAAATGCATTTATACAATTTCTTTGCAACACAGAAATCTGAAAGCGTTGAGGGGCAATGTGAGACAACCTCAAGACTCTGATCTGAAGTTCATGACAATATTTGTGGGTAATTGTTGTCATCACTCGTCATAACGTTCATTTTTATTTTGTTCGATTAAAAAGCATTTCATTCATATTCTTTCACATCGGGCTTATTTACAGTACACCAAGCAATGATCGAGACAATTTTCGAAACTAATGCAAGTGAAGCTCTGTCCGTCTACAAAGTCGTACTTTTTCCTTTTAGGAAAATGAATGATTTGGGTTATCTTTCTGTGAGATATATTTCAAGTGCATAGTATGGTATAGACTACATACAAGTTTTCACATGTGTTGGTGTTGTTGTAATTATAGTTTTTTGTGATCGTAGTAATTGAGCATTTACAAGAAATTATAAATATTGATGGGGGGAAAACATTATTGTTGTCATCATAGTACCCAAGGCATTTTGTAGCTTTTGTCATTTGCACAATGTCATCATCATATCGTCATCCCTATGTTTTGTATGGTGTAGAAAGTGTGACAATTTTGTTTTCTCTTTCTATATTGACAACTCGAGTGTTTTCCCCTCTTGTGATTGTGTATTGTACTCTTTTTTTCTTTCTCTCAATGTATTAGGTATATTTAGGGCAATTGTTTGTTACTCGGAATTGAGAAAATCACCAGATCAATTGATGCGTGATGCAGCTAAATGAAATTCTATTGCAACAAAAGTCTATGGTAAAGTTTAATGGGGAAAAAAATTCTATAAATTGAGCACAAAGAAACATGGAAATTTTCAATTGAATTGTTTAGAATCTGATTTTAATGAAATGTAAAAATTTTGTCTGTGCTATGCTGATTGTTTTTGTATATTAGGAACAGTGTATAGTTTTTGTTGAAAACTTTCTAATATTTCTATATTATTTTATTGATAACTTCGCACAGTTTCGTTATAAAATATTGAATACAGTTATTTCGATCCTGTATTAATATTTGAGAAGACTGCAGTAACATTTCGCATTATTGAATGAAAGATTTCTTTGTCGTCAGTTTTCATAATAGAATTCAAAATTTGTAACTATTTCTATGAGACTGCTATTGAATACTCTGTACAGTTTTGTTTCAAAATATTAAATCCAACAATTCGAATCATGTGTTAATATTTGACAAGGCTGCAGTAACGTTTTGCATTATTAAACCAAAGACATTTTAACATTAGTGTTCACAACATAAGGCAGATTTCTAAAGTTTACAATGTTTTGGTTTTTCTTTTGATTAAGGGTGATTCATTTAGAACTTTCTTTTTTAATTTTAAGTAAAATACTTAAAATAGAACTTTATATTGGAATCTTTATAACCATCCCAGAAAACAAGCTCTGACATTTACTTACAAAAGATAATTTCATTCAAATGTTGGCCGCGACATTGGCCGTACATGGTCTTCTCAGGAGGTCCATCTTCCGAGCCAAATTTTTAAATCATGTCAAATCCATAATAAACAAACCATATTCAAAACTTTAAAAACAAACAATCTACCAAAAACCCCCCTAATATGCTATTAAAAATGGATTTAAATGTCTAACAAGAATGACAAGAAGACCTGTTTTTAGGGTCTTTATTCATGCACAAAATGTAATCTTACTACAAAGACCCTGGTAAATACATAGATATCTCTTCATAACTCTCCCCCCAATTACAATTTGATTGATTTTTAAGTATTATGTAAATTGTATTTTTAGGCTTAAAACGAATAAGCGTTGACGAGACCTCATACAGTGATTGACTTGTGTTTCCCGCCATGACCGAGGCAAAAAAAAACACAAAACATTCAAACAGAGCGCTCGTGTCGTGAAACAATTTCATTGTTAAACAACGGATGTGAGATGTTGTTTTTTCTTTCTTACTACTACTGCCGCTCAACTCTATGCATTTTTTTATATATATATTAATTTCATTTTAATAACTTAACAACATATAATCGTTAAGAAAAATTCACCTTACACACACGTCGTCGTGTAGTGTGCAGTGTGTAACTATCCGTCCCAACGTCTGTCCATTCATCCGCCGCCTGACCGTGCGATCGGCCGACCATTCGCATCGTTTTAAATTGATGAAATGTTGGAGAAAAAAAAAATGAGTGAAACAGAAAAAAATACGAAACAAATTCAATTAAAGTGAAATTAATAATAATCAAATATATCGTATATGTGAAATTATAGGTTAAGCCACTTTTTCTGTTGTCTAAATTTCAACGGTCATTATGTAGTGGAAGTCTAACTGACTGCCTGCCAGCTAGGCAGCCAGTCAAGTCAGCCTCTGCGTTTGGCCGTCTGCCTGTTGGCCGTTTGTTTGTTTGCTGGGAACACTGTCAGGCCATACATTCGTTCATTCATTCATTCGGTTTATAATGATTGTGTTAATTTCTTTCTTTCGTTTTTTTCTCATTTTAAATATTCAATGATATTGATACGAACGCATATGGATGGGTGCACAGTGGGATGGTAGGGAGGAAAAAATGGGGTGACAAATTTTTGATGGTGTTAAAGGTTTTATGTCTATAAAAGTTTGAAGAAGAGTTTACAAACAGATTTTTCCAAAAGATTTTTTTAACACTTTTCTAATTGTTCGTCCACTAGCTTGAGCTACTGTACCAATTGAAAAACTATGTCAGATCATTCTTACCCGATACAGTTATTATCCAATAGAGGTCACTGATCAAAAAATAGCAATATAGTGAATTATTAAACATTTAGTCTATACATATTTTTTGACGTCAAGGACCTAAAATTATGTTCATTATGATAAAATTAATGAATACTATCAAGATCACTGGTGCGAATGCAACATGATGGTTAGAACACGCAACTATCACACGGATGACCTGTGTTCAAGCCCTTTCACATTCTTTACTACTATGTAATCGGCAGCCCCCTCGATGTTGAAGACAGTTACTTCCGAGTAGTCGATTCAAATGTCATTTAAATACTTACTTTCCTTTTGCACCCCATGCATGATGATAGCTTCTTGCGTTGTTGTGATTTAGCACGCTTTCTATTTTAAATTGACAACAAACGGCACCTTTTTGTTTATCGGCGGATGCGAACGTCACTGTTTGAGAAGCTTTTACTAGACATGCCGATTGACTCGACACTTATACAGCGAAGTTGCTGTCGATAACATCGAGGGGGCCGGCAATGAAAGATAAATGTAGATGACTGGAACCGGCAATCGAACCACGGATTTCCCCTAAAAGTCGCGTGTTCTAACCACTATGCCACGGCCGCTCAAAGGTCATTTGTCTGATCAAGGAAATTCTGTCGATCGGATTTGTCGTTAAATTGTAGGTTTCTTTTGAATGAGTCAAACTCACATAAGATCAAGTTAAAATCATTGTATTATCAAAAGACTTCAGCTTCTGTATTGAGGTTGTGACGTGACACACTCGTTACTTTTTATTCTGTGTACCATAATATGGACATATTTTATAATTTTGTTGCTGTTGTTGTAAATTGTTACATATCTCCTAATGGGATCTACATATATAAAAAGGAATGTGTGTTTGTTTATTTGTTTGTTTGTACCTTATAGGAGACCAAACTGTTAGTTTGAATTCGTTTATTAGACAGACACAAATCTGTATTTGTAATTCATTTTGACAGTTTACAGAGTTGCATAGATATGTATAAACAGAGTGCAATGTAACGGACGTTAACATAAAGTGCAGGAGAAATAGTAGTGTACATTTTTCATTTATTCTCAACACCCTCCCTGAATGACAAATTTTAAAACTTTAATTTCTCATGCACCCTTTACATTTCATTATTCAATTTAAATTCATTAAAAAAGTAAAAACATTTAACATTGGATATAAGTTAATTATTTTTGACCAAATTTTTCTCTAAAATACTGTAGTTTTTGAGGAGTAACCGCCTTTGTAAATACGTCAGCGACCATCTCATTTGTGCATAGGTATTCTAAAACCACTTCTTTGTCTTCTATCTTCTGGCGAATAAATTTGGCTTTTATATCCACATGTTTAGTTCTTGGTGAATAGTTATTGTTGAGCGCTACTTGTAAAGCGCCCTTGTTGTCGCAAAAGAGAAACATCCTTCTACAACTTCTAGGGTTAAGTTCAGCTTCTAAACGTTTAAGCCAAACTGATTCTTGTATAGCAGCAGTTAGTGACATGAACTCGGCTTCCGTCGAAGATAATGCCACCGTCTTTTGCTTCTTTGTGCACCATGAAATCGCAGAGCCTTGATACAGGAAAATATATCCAGTTGTGGATTGACGGTCGTCAATATTTCCGCCCCAATCAGCATCACAATAGCCTTTGATTTCATCGTCTGCTTGTTTTTGGTAGATAATGCCTTCGTTAATCGTACCTTTCAAGTACCTCATTGTCCTCTTCACAGCTTCCCAGTGAGGCTTACCAGGATTCGTGCCAAACCGACTTAGCAAATTAACAGCATAGCATATGTCAGGCCTTGAAACTTGGGCAGCATATAACAAGCAACCAATCGCCTGCATATATGGTACTTTCGACATCTGTTGTTTGCCTTCATCATCTTTAGGGGACATACTTGATGATAACTTCTGGTTATAATCAATCGGAGTTGAGGTAGGGTTGCACTCAGCCATTCCAAAACGAGCCAAAACATCCGAAATATACTTAGATTGGTCGATTTTAATCGTGTTTTTGCTTCTCGTGATTTTCATGCTAAGCACAGACGACACCTCTCCCAAATCCTTCATCATAAACTTATCAGCAAGTTTACATTTAATCGACTTTATCATTTTTAAATTGTTTGAGAAGATAAGGACATCATCGACGTAAATGGCAATGTATATCTTCTGGCCTTCTGATATTTTGTGGTAAATACATTGGTCGACCTCTCCTCTCACAAAACCCATTTTGAGTAACTCGTGGTTTATGGTTTCGTTCCATACCCGTCCGGACTGTTTCAGACCATAAATGGATTTAACCAATTTACAAATTCTGCCGGACCCATCATCAAACATTTCAGGCTGTTGCATATACACCGTCTCTTTCAACGTTCCATTCAAATATGCGCTTACTGCATCCATTTGATGTATATGCATATCGTATTTCACGGCAAGCGCTACTAAATAGCGTAACGAATCATATCTGACAACGGGGGCAAACGTTTCAGTGTAATCGATTCCTTCACGTTGCGAAAATCCTTTTGCCACCAGCCTAGCTTTCCACCGCATTGCATTTCCTTCTCCATCTCGTTTTGTTTTAAAAACCCACTTAGACTTTATAGCCTTTTCGCCCGGCGGTAGATTTGTCAGCACCCAAGTTTTGTTGGCATTCAAAGAGTCGATTTCATCCCTCATAGCAGCTTTCCACTCATCTGAGTAATCTGATGACATTGCATCATCCACACTTTCTGGATCATCAGAAACATATTGCATAGCACAAAAATTATACGACGGTTGAGATCTATTGGCTATGCGATCAGAACGACGAATCTCTGAATCCACATCGATATTGTTCGCTTCGTACGAATTTGGAGTCCACTCTACACCATCATCTTCTATAGGTGGCGGTAAAGGCGAAGACCATTCCACCGAATCTTCGTACTCCTCAGCATCTGAATCATTATTTACAGGTGGCAATTCAACATCGCCGTCTCTCTCCCCTGAATTGACACCACTGTAGCTTTGCAGCAATTCTGGGAAATAAAAATCGTCATCTTTATTAATGTTGACCTTACCGCCTTCTAAAAACACCACATCACGGCTATTAATTATTCCGCTATTTGCCGGGTTAAATAGTCTGTAGCCTTTGCTTTCTTCACTGTATCCCATCATAATACATTCCACAGACTTCTCATTTAACTTACGGCGTTTTTCCTTTGGAATGTGAACAAGGGCAGGACATCCAAAAACCCTTAAAAATTTCAAATTAGGGCGACGACCAGAATAAATTTCCTCAGGACTACGTTTTTCACCTCGACATGGAACTCTGTTGATCAAATAGCTGGCAGTGTTAACAGCTTCGGCCCAAAAACGGTGATCCAACCAATGTCGATCAGCATGCACCGCACACGTTCAACTAAGGTGCGATTTATTCTTTCCGCCACCCCATTCTGCTCCGGAGTGTATGGACATGTTTTTTGATGGATTATGCCGTTGGCTTTCAAAAAAGTTTCAAGCTTTTTATTTATATATTCTCCTCCATTGTCCGTCCGTAGAATTTTAATTTTACTCGAACACTGGTTTTCTGCCATATTCTTGTACTCGACGAACTTTTCGAAAACATCAGATTTTCTTAATAAAGGGTAAACAACCACTTTTCTTGAGAAGTCGTCGACAAACGTTACAAAAAATCGAGCACCAGAAAACGAATTTACATTTAACGGGCCAACAACATCCGAATGCACCAACTCCAACAACGCACTAGCTCTCGTACCATCTTCTCTTGTAGGTTTTCTAGTTTGTTTACCTTTAACACAAACTACACAAGGCTCTTTATTGTTGTTTTTAAAATTTAAATCAAAAACTTCTTTCACACTAGTAAGTTTATTGTCACAGATATGACCCATTCTTCGATGCCACAAATCATACTCTTTTTTTGCCATAAAAACATTTTCATCTTTTGTATGTGGTTCGCTGTTAATGCAGTAAAGATCGTTTTGAACAGCAGCAGAAGTAACAAGTGTGTTGTTGTTATCATATATTTTACATGTTTCTCCTTCAAACACCACTTTTTTACCGTCTTTCGTCATTTGCCTAACAGAGAGAAGGTTCGCACATAAATTTGGCACATATTCGACATTTCTCACTGTAACTGTCTTCTCTTCGTTACCCAAAATTGTCAAATCGACGTCACCAGCGCAATCTACATGCAATTCATCTCTGTTTGCAACAACAACCTTTTTCCCCTCGATCTTATGTTTATTGTACATATGAGCCATGTTATTTACCATATGATTGCTGGCACCGCTGTCGACGTACCAATGCATATTATAGCTGTGCTCTTCTAACTCATTACACGGATCATTAGAAATATGCAATGTTTTGCTCGATGCAATTAGGGTCGATGAACTTTCATTTCTGTTAGTTTTCCTATTTTGCTTACTGTTGGCCTTGTTATTGTTTTTGTTTTGACAATCTCTCGATATATGTCCATACTCCTTACAGCTGTAGCACTGAATTTGTTTTTTCTTTCTGTTACCGTAATTTTTCATGTAAAATGCTGCTTCCTTTTCGGTATTTTGAGTGTCGAATTTAGCGTCTTGAAGGAGAAGGTTTTTTACCATATCCACTGTCAGCTTTCCCTTGGAGTTTTCCACCGCCATGACTAGGGGTTTAAAATCGTCCGGTAGCCCGGCTAACATCAAAGATGCCGTTAACTCGTCGTCTATGTTTAGACCAGCATCTTTTACCTTCAGTGCAATGATCACCAACTCATTAACATACTGTTGAACCGAAGCATAATTTTGAAGCTTAATGTTCACCAGTTGTTTCAGCAACTCCACTTTCCTAGTAAGGCCTGTGTCCTCGTAAGCGCTCATCAGCGCATCCCAAGCCTGCTTTGCTGTAGTAGCTGTCGCGATGTGTCCATAATTACTGGGGTCCACCATCAACGTAATTTCTGCCAAAGCCCGCTCGTTCAAAATGGCGTTCGCATCATCATTACCCACTATGCCGGATTCAACTATTTTCCAGCAGCCCTTGATGACCAGACAAGATTTTGCCTGTCTCTTCCACACGTCGAAATTCTCGCGTCCTCTTAAACGCTCCAACGAAAATCCTGCAGGAAGCTGACTTGCCATTTTACTCTGAACGAAATCTATCTAATTTAAAAAAAACTTTGTCTATCTATAGCGCGTCTTGTGGCCCATAACCTGTTGGTTTGAAATCGTTTATTAGGCAGACACAAATCTGTATTTGTAATTCATTTTGACAGTTTACAGAGTTGCATAGATATGTATAAACAGAGTGCAATGTAACGGACGTTAACATAAAGTGCAGGAGAAATAGTAGTGTACATTTTTCATTTATTCTCAACACAAACCTCAGGACCGATCTTCCTGAAATTATCACAGCATTTAACTGGGACTTTTACGCCCATTTTTTTAAAATAATATGCAATAGCGAAGCATTGCCGGGCCCACTAGTATTTTATAAAAAACACTAATTTATTTAACAAATCCTATACATACAAATATCCTTATATCAAGTTTTTCAATTGTGGCCGGTCGATTTTGGCAGCCTGTGGCGGTCATATTTTTTTGACAGCGTCCGCATAACCCATAGTTTATTAATACGTTAGTGATGCCATATCACGGCAGTCCCGGAAATCCTTTTCAGTCGACTATCCAATTTTTGGTGATCAAATTCTAGACAACCGGTTCGGTAAACGATCAAAGCAACGTCAGATCGGTTGAAAACATCGCCGTTGTAATTGAAAGTAGGCAGGAGAACCCGAGACAGTCAGTTCCTTGCCGTGCACAAGAACTCACCTCGCCCTCTTGTAAAATACAACTTGACGAATTTTGCTTCGGCATTTAGGCCTACACCCGTACTAAATCCAACTGCTCCAGGTGCTTAAAGTTAATGACCATAGCCAATGCCATTTGTTCGGACCATTTTTTGACCAAAAAATCTTCTTTATATGGTTGATCTCAGTCCGACTACATGTGATTCCAGCCGAGCGGAGCTAAGTCCCACTCAGCTGACGCCACGATGGACATCTGCTTGAACTATTTGATGGTATGGTTATTTTATGTATAGTTGGCGTAAATAAGCCACCAAGATTGAGTAGTTTGACTTCGCTAGACATTTTCTTGTGGGTTTTTCTTAAGTCGAAGATATTCCAATAAGCTACAATTGATCAATGTTTTTGAACTCACAATAACCCCGACCATCGCCCAAATTCAATCGGCTGAGCCATTACACGTTGGATCAATTGGTTCCTTTCCAACATCAGAAGCCGAATAGGACATTTGAGCGATGTTGTATTCCTATCAAAATAGCATACATTAGCCTTTCCAAAACAAAAAGAATTCCGCTTATATCTCTTACACAACTTACACAGTACAACACATGATTTTGGGACTCAATTCTGAGAAATACACGCGAAAGTAGACCAAAAAAAAATAGGAGTTGTGCACCATTCGTTTTGTCAAGTTACATGCCATAATAATTTAATATCGATTTGAACATCTTCTTTTTGGGGCTACCTTCACGTGCAGTTCTCAGAATTGAGTCCCAAATCAATGAGCTGAAAAATTGTATACTGTATTATTTTAATCCATTGCAACATCGACCCTCCCATGTTGAAAAGTCCTTGAAAAGCATATGGACATTAGGTCAACAAGCTGCAAATTCACTTTTCATTAAAAAATTATATAGAAATTAGAAGGCAGTGGAAGATCTGCTTCCAAGGCCTTCGTGATAAGTCGTTCTAGCGGGTCTTATCACAGTCAGCTTTTAGAAGGCCTGATATGCGACTATACGCCAAGAGGGATCTTTTCGAATGCACTGGTAGGCCTAATACCAGACCAGCCCGAATAGACTTTCTAGAATGAGCTAGTGATCGTAAAAAAATTTTCTTCAGGCCAAGGTTGAGCAATTTTAATCTGGGTATTCTTCATATAGCAGTGTCAGTGGGGACATAGAAAAGTAATTGACTGACTACACTATAGAGAAAAGATTCTCACTGGGTTCATTTTGTATAAAAAGTATATGGCGGGACCTTGTTCTATAGAAAAGTATATCATGTTATAAAGGAAAATCATTAAACCAAACAACGCTCGATGTATGGAAACCAGTTTCATTTTATACATTACTAGAGGGTCCGGAAATGCTTCGCTAACGCATAGTTACCAAATATTTTAAAAATAACTAAATATAAGATATCTTACTTGCCTCTCAGTTATAAATGCTAGGGGAGGCTGCCTCAGCTCGATGACATAATGTTACTTTCCACATGCACATTCTGAAATTAAAAAAATCATGTGCAAATGTATATGTATAGTGCCGAGTACTATCTATATCAGTCCACGGCGTAAGGTAGCCCATGGGCGCGATAGACACACACGCATTCGCTCACACATTGAACGAAAACAAACAAATGCATTCAGACTTGCTTGAGCATTCGTACGACTCGATTGTGTCGACGCTTGTTTTTAGCACGACAGTAAAAGAAATTCATTCTTTCAATAAAAATTAGTTCTAATATATTAATGTATGTGCCACGCGCACTGCACTTTATTTTTATATTATAATTTTGTTCACAGTTATGAAAAAACTATATAACAATTTCTACAGTGGGTGAAGAAAGAGAGCAACTCACCAACACAAACGCATATCGTATTGGGCTGCCGTTCACTGATGTATATACAAAATTTACCTATAAAGCCTTAAAACAGTTTCCAGCGTCCCCTTCCGCCCTCCGATGGAAAATAAAACCCCGCCAACTGATTAGAAAAAAACATTTCGTGTACATTTTTCAAAACAATTTTGCCACGCCCCCATTTCGTCTGAATATTTATAAATGTGTTGCAGAGTACTATCAAGATATCAAATTTCATCTCTCTATGACTTAAATACAGTTTGGTCACGCCCCTTCCGCCCACTGTTTGAAAATAAAAATTTCGTCTGCAAATTTGAATCAAAAGTGCGGATGTACTATCTGTGTACCAAATTTTGTCTCTCTTGCTCTAAAAAAAAGTTTTGCCATGCCCACTCCGCCCATAGGTTCAAAAATTCCAAAAATGCATAAAGAGCAAAATCTGTAAAGAAGTTAAATATTTTTCTTAATATTGTTTCTAAGCAATGTTTTATAGAAATTTTCGATATAGATATGGGCAAGGCCAAATATCCTTTTTTTAAAAACATTCTCGGGTTATTATGAATATTATAAAAAAGAAAATAGTCAAATCGGCCCATGCCTTCTCAAGTGATGCCCTTACCAACGCACAACTATTGATTTTTATTTATATAGAAAATTATCCCTTTCAAGCCCACTGTACTTTTCACATACAATTTGTATCATTTCCATTTCATTCATTATCTATTTGGTTGTTACTATTTTTGTGGTGTTTTTTTTTTATATTTTTTATTTTCTGTTTGATTTCTTTCCCAACCATTATGGTGGCTATACATTATGCGTGATGATTCGTATTAAGGAGTTTGTCTTTTGATGCTTTTTTATGTTTTCTCGCCGATATCTATGTTAAGTCCCGATTGATATGATATTTGGACTTAAGTTCGATGATGTTGTTTATAGCCGGATAGACAGAAAAGCCATTCAAGAAATAATGAACCGAAAAATCTACGATTTTTTCCCTCTAATTTTTTTAAAATATTGATAAATGACAATAAAAGCTGACAGCTGATTGTAGTCTTGACATATTGAATCATTTATATCTTTGTTCACCTCTCGCTCTCTCTCTGTTTTAGTTTAATAACTAAATCACGTATATCCGCATACGATTATTTTGCAGTTTATCATAGCTTTCAATGAAAGTGAAATTTTGTTGTAGCTGTAGTTACATATATATTTATAAAAAGACTTTCTTTTGTTGTGTGTGTTAAGTAGTTAACAAAAATATTAATGTGTTGTGTTACTTTGTACTTACTTTTAGATGCCCACAATCGTCTGAAACGTCCCTCATCGTCTGCCACCGATAAATCGCAGATTACCAAACCTTCGGGACCGCCGCCAAAGGTAAGTTTAAGCTACGAGCATTTAATTGTTGAAAACAAACCCAACCCCCTAGTAATTGTACAGTATTTTGGGCACTGTTTTAGTATTTTTCTTTATTTTAATTCACATGCATTGTCATATCGCATTACATATGTAATTGTAAACAAATTAGCATTTCAATATATTACTGTGGTGTTGGCCATGTAAATGTAAGACATAGAAATTTACGCTTAGTGTATACGTTCATATATATAATACATCTATATATTATTAATACAACCTAAACCATATAAAAGCCATTATTATGACATAATTTTAAATTAATATTCTAATTTTTCAATAGTGTTTGTTGTTAGCTACGTCATCAAAGTATAGGTGATTTTATATACACCGCAATTGAGTCGAATCTAACAACACAAACTTTTTTTAAAGACAAACAATAATGTATTAAACGTATCCCTCATCTCACAGTGAGATAGCATACAAATATATAACAGACCTGCCCAATCGCAATATTAACTCTTAACCGTTACAAAAAAATAAAAATTGATTGCCAACAATTTCTGTTAGTAGTAACAATATAATTTTATTATTCCAATAGAAACCCCAAAAATTCTTAGTTTTCCTCTTAAATTGGCCCCATAATTTCCTAAGATATCCCCACAGAGTGACCGCCATAGTCTAGTTTCCTTAATTGTATCACAATATTTATGATACTAACTTCGTTATTGCCTTCAGGATGACCAACCAACCACCGCATCATAACGAAAACACCCACCACAGAAATTCGTACATATTCTTTGCTTCCTATTGTACTTGCCAACATACTCACTGCCACAACATTTCACCATCATCATTATATGTAAGAGTTAAACACAAAAAAGGATAATAAAGAAACGAAAATCTAATTGAATAGACAACACATCTCAATTCTTGCGTTTACGAAATGATGTCAATTGCCGATATAAAAAAGGCCAACAATATTCACTTTATAACCAAATCCGCTCAATGACCAATTCTCTAAAGCAAAGCACCAAAAACCGCATTTGAGGAAGTTGGAAATGATATCCATGATCATGATGATGATGATGATAATAATGATGGTGTTTCTTTTCTTGCCGCATGCCGCGAAATGTTAACAACCAATTTTCAATTGGCATTAACGCAAAAAGAACGTCATAGAGATAAAATAAACTCAATGCAAAAAAGCGCAAGTACAAAACTAGGAACATTTCAAGAATGATCATTAGTTCACCTTATAGCAATTGCAATGATGTAAATGTTCATTATGATGTTGCATTGCACTCTGCTGAATGCCACCACCAACCATCATAGCAAATTTTTTGTTGCCACAATTGTTGCGTACTGGTAACACATTGGCACAATTCCCTCGATAAAGCAAATAAACGAAACGAATTCTATACAATTTTCGTTATTTCCTCAAAGTTATCCGGTCGTTGGTGGGGGAGAGAGGCAAAAAGAGATGTGTGGCGACAACGCAATGGTTCTTCAGCGAACGGCTGATTGGATAGATGGCGGCTTGAGAATAAGTAGAACCAAACATAGAAGAAAATGAACGTCGTATCATTTGTGGTATCAATAACATTAGTTGTTGTTCTTGATATCGTCGTTGTCGTCATTTGTTGGTGGTGGTGTTGCAGGCCTCATGTATCCTTTTTTGGGATGTGGTCTTACCAGTCAGTGTAGCCAGCGTGTTTATGTGTGTATTGTATATGGAGCACTAAATTGTAGGACAAGAATTGTGGCATCTACAATGCAGTCGTCGTAAACGCCAAACCTTTCTTGTAGATGATTATCTTAACAACTCGACAACAGCATATTTTAAAGTGTTAAGGAGGGGTAGTTAAATAAATATGAGCACAACAAGAGTTTTGGCTATTACTGGATTTTTTGTCAAAGAAAGTAAAGTTGGAAGACAGTTGATATTTTTAGATTTTTTTTTTATTTTTGTATTTTGTATATTTTTATATTTTTTATATTATTTATATATTTTATATTTTTTATATTTTTATATTTTTAGAGACATTTTTATATTTTTTTATTTTTAAATTTTTATATTTTTTTATTTTTATGTTTATATATTTATATTTTTATATTTTTACATTTTTTTTTTATATTTTAATATTTTTATATTTTTATATTTTTATATTTTTATATTTTTATATTTTTATATTTTTATATTTTTATATTTTTATATTTTTATATTTTTATATTTTTATATTTTTATATTTTCATATTTTTATATTTTCATATTTTTATATTTTAAATTTTTTATTTTTATGTTTGTATATTTATATATTATATTTTTATATTTTTTTTATATTTTTATATTTTTATATTTTTATATTTTTATATTTTTATATTTTTATATTTTTTTATTTTTATATTTTTATATTTTTATATTTTTATATTTTTATATTTTTATATTTTTATATTTTTATATTTTTATATTTTTATATTTTTATATTTTTATATTTTTATATTTTTATATTTTTATATTTTTATATTTTTATATTTTTATATTTTTATATTTTTATATTTTTATATTTTTATATTTTTATATTTTTATATTTTTATATTTTTATATTTTTATATTTTTATATTTTTATATTTTTATATTTTTTTATTTTTATATTTTTATATTTTTTTATTTTTATATTTTTTTATTTTTATGTTTATATATTTATATATTTTTATATTTTTATATTTTTATATTTTTATATTTTTATATTTTTATATTTTTATATTTTTATATTTTTATATTTTTATATTTTTATATTTTTATATTTTTATATTTTTATATTTTTATATTTTTATATTTTTATATTTTTATATTTTTATATTTTTATATTTTTATATTTTTATATTTTTATATTTTTATATTTTTATATTTTTATATTTTTATATTTTTATATTTTTATATTTTTATATTTTTATATTTTTATATTTTTTTATTTTTATGTTTATATATTTTTATATTTTTATATTTTTATATTTTTATATTTTTATATTTTTATATTTTTATATTTTTATATTTTTATATTTTTATATTTTTATATTTTTATATTTTTATATTTTTATATTTTTATATTTTTATATTTTTATATTTTTATATTTTTATATTTTTATATTTTTATATTTTTATATTTCTATATTTTTATATTTTTATATTTTTATATTTTTCAAATTTTTATATTTTTATAGTTTTATATTTTTATATTTTTATATTTTTATATTTTTAAATTTTTATATTTTTATATATTTCTATTTTTATATTTTATATTTTTATATTTTTATATTTTTATATTTTTATATTTTTATATTTTTATATTTTTATATTTTTATATTTTTATATTTTTATATTTTTATATTTTTATTTTTTTATATTTTTATATTTTTATATTTTTATATTTTTATATTTTTATAGTTTTATATTTTTATATTTTCATATTTTTATATTTTCATATTTTATATTTTTATATTTTTATATTTTTTATATTTTTATATTTTTATATTTTTTATATTTTTATATTTTTATTTTTTTATATTAATAAAAATGCAGCTTGAGGTCTTCCCTCGTCATACGCTCCCTTTGGACAAGTTCTTTGCAAAGATGTTCTTCTGTGGCAACTTGTAGCCACGAACCACCAACAACCTTCCTTTTACATCTTCCAGTTGTTCTCATTGATGTCGTCGTTTATGTTTAGAAGCTATTTCTAGTTTCTTGGTCAGCTTGATTTGTAGTTGATGTAGTTGCTGTTATTGTTGTTGTTGTTTTTTGTGTTGATTATTGCCAGAAATTCTTAAAACTGGACAACATTCTTAGTATGCCAGTTATACGCGTTCTTCTTTAAGACCAAAAAAAACTGAATCGTGCAACGCAGCAACAGCATCCATAGAACCACCTAACCCGTTTTAGTCACTATGTATTCATCCAGACCGTCCCACTCTCTCACACACCACAGCGAGGAGCAACTAATGCGCTTTGCCCGTCCGTCCGTTCTCATAGATGTGTGCCGTAAAGTCGGACAACGTCCATCGTAGTTCCATCCATGGTATAATAATAAAAGCTGTCGTCATCGCTTTAGGCGGCTCGTGCTTAGGTTTAGGAGCGAGCAGAAGTAGTCTTGGTCCTCGACAAGAATGTTATTTATTTATATTTATCAACAATTCTGGTTTCTGTGGCATAGGAAAAATGTTCTTTGTGCACTGGACACTGGCGGCCAGTAACAAAAACGCATGATCATCTGCATCGTTATTGTTGTTGTAGGCAACTAGCTGCAAGTTACAGTTACTTTACAACGGCCTTGCATGCTGTGTGTGCAAGGCAGTTTGTGGCAAATCATATGGAAATGTTGCACGTAGCAAAAGAAGGCATTTGACTACATGTGTATGTATGTATGTTGGTTGACAAAGACGTTGGCGGACGCAGAGGGAGTGGTCGCACAAAACAAGTTGATGCTAGTTGTTGTTGTAGTGCAACATTGTTTAGGAACTGTAAAGCTTAGTGGGTTGAATGAGTAATAAATTTTAGGAGAAACATAAAACAAAATGATTAAGCAGTAGGAGAAAGAGGGGAGAGGCAAAGAGAACTGTAGAGGAATTCATAGTAACGATAAATGAAACTTGAAAGTCTAAAAGATAAAGTAGACATAATTAAGAGAACTGTGCTGATGAAAATATGGCAAAAGATATAGGCGGTAATATTAGTATGGCCTGTTGTATTTCATTTAAAAATTTGTTAAATGTGCTAGACAATTAGTTTTAAAATTTGTGATATATTTTTATATAAATATTTCTAGTTTTAGTTTAAATAATTTTATTACAAAAAGAACTTTCTAATGTAGAATGTAGTAAATTTTAATATTCGGTTATTTTTCCTTGAACTCATTCAAATATTTGTAACGCATAACGTTCAATTCATATCTAACATGGTGGTACCATGTGGCAACTCTTCTTGCACCTTTTTCTGCGCGGTATGGCATGTCATTACCAAGTTTAGTCAAGTCAACAACCTTGTGAGGTGGTCGAGTGTATTTGGCACTCAACACTATGGTGACATAGCAAATGCTGAAACCAAACAATTTCACAACATTTAGCTTTTAAACTATTTCAACATCGTTGCCAACCTTTGTCGTAAAAGGTATAAAAAAGTGGTGTGTAGAAATGGATGGCTGAACCACTGCTTAGCCAAAGAGCTTCAAAATATAAAAAGAGACCAGTAGAACTCCACAACAGAATGTTTTAAAAGAATTATATCAAATATTTAATTTTTTTGGGAATATTTTCAAAATATGAAATTTAAGAAAATTTATTTTAATAGAATGCTCGAGATGTGAAAAAAAAATTTTATTGATTGTAAAACTATTTTTGAGTAATAGCCCTGTTTGTCATGCTACGAATGGAATGAGAATTTTTCTTTTTTTGGTTGTTTTAAAATTTAATAAATAATATATTTATTCACATAGTGAAATTGCCCATTGGTCTTAGTCATATCTGAGAATAATAGTAAGTAAATTTGTTTTTAATTAAATGTAAAGTACCTTAGGCAATATAATACTTTTATTGTTTTTTAAAACTCCTCTTAACGATGGGAGAAATTTGTAGTAGTGTTAATTTTCATTAGTGGAGAATTTTTGTAGTTCAAAAATATAGAATCTATCAGTGATTTGAAATAAAAATTAAAAAAAATGGATTTGGCTTTTGAACCTATCACATATGTGCCAAAAATTATGATAATAGCCCAAGGCCAAAGTGGAAAAGAAGAGTTACGCACCTATTTTGTCAAATTAAAATAATGTACCGTTAAAATATATTTACTTAGTTCGTGTTTAGTCATCAAAAAGTGGGGAATTGAGAAAAAATGCTTTTTCAAAATAAACCTTTAGTGTACTTTACGGATTTAAATTAAAAAATAGATTTCTTGAAAGTAAATTTTCATAAAAAGTTATATTATATATACCGAGGTTTTAAGACATCTTACACATTTTTGAGTTAATATGTCCAATTTTTGCAATTATTCAGAAAACCAATTTAAAGTTTTCAAATATTATTAAGACGTAAGTTCATATTAGCTGTTTATATAATCACTTAATAGACTTCCAATTATCAGACACATCGCCTTTGTCAATTTGTTCTAAAAGTCCTCAAAGACACAATAAGTAAAAAAAAAAAAAAATTTTTTAAAAACATAAAATGGGCACATGAACTTTTTTTATAATGGTACAGACATTACTTTTCTCACTAAAATTTTTATATTTTGCACCAAAATAAATAATAAGATTCCCAGAAACTATTGCTGACTCGTCACGTCGATCACTTACAGCCCATACAATTAAAAACGAAAGCTGAATTTTTAGACACGGGCAGGCGTCAAAAAATGTTGAAAAAAAAAACGAAATTAAAGAAAAAAAGAACGCGATAAATCGAAAAATTAGTCGTCGAACGGACCAAAACCGATAAAACTTAAGAATGCCGAAGTGTGGTTACTCAAATGAAAGGTATTCATCTCACGAATTCAGAGGTGTGACGTCTATAGGCCTATTTGGGGTAATTTTTACTATATAATATGGGGACCTTGAGACCCAAAGGCAGAGAACAACTGTATATATTCATAAAGAATGTAACTGAGAAGTTATAAAATTGGAGAGATTTCTAAAGAAAAATAAAATAATTTTCTAAATTAAAAATTTTATAAAAATAAAAAGTTTTTTTCCTGCGTTGCTACGTCATATAAAAAAATCGAGACATTTCTAAAAAAAATTAAATTTTTTCTAAAACAAAATTTGTTTAAAAAAAAATGTTTTATAAGATAATAAAATTTTTTCTCAATTTTATTATTAATTTTTTGTTAACTGTTAAATCAATTTATTGTTTTGATTTATTTAAAAAACTGAAATATACTTTATTTAATGAAAAATATCTGTAACGAATTTCTTCTTTTTTCTATTTTTAATGCGATTTCTTGATTTTTTCTTTAATTTTTTAAATATCTTTTCCTAATAACTAAGACAGTTATCGAATAAACTGCTACGCCTACTATTTCGATATCTCGCATTCTTGATTCTTTCTATAATTTCGGTTTTTAATATCTGTTGCTCGTTCCGAAATTTCGATTTTATCGTTCGATAACTAAGTCAGTTATCGAAAAAAATACTTTATGCTTTCCTCTTATTTTGTCCCTTACTAAGGATTTTTAACAAAAGAAAAAAAACTATATATTTCAAAAGTATACATAGATAAAAATGTTGTGATAAATAAAAAAAAAATATGCGAACCACAAAATTACATAAAAAGTCAGTTTCCTTTATTTTACTTATTCTCATCATTTCGAATAAAAGAAAAAACTTTTTTTAATATAGCAACAATGGATTTCTCTTAAATAAGCAATTCTCAACAACCTGCATCGTTAAATTTTTGATGTTGTACACTCAAAAACTTTAAATTTTGTCATCAAAACGCTATCATCAAATTTGTTTAGTGTATCTTTTTTTTAAACATTAAATTTTAATCTTCAACGATCCAATTTACAAATTCCCATGTACTTACTTCCCTTCCAATCAGAATTATTGTACCGGAAACCCTACAAATGTTACTTGCCCATCCATTGGGTTGGCAACACTAGCACACGCGATGACATTTCTTATTGGCTTTGCTCTCTCTCATCCGGCTCTTTTGACAACAGTTCAATTTCAACTCTTTGACAGAAAAGTTCGGTTCGCAAAACTCGCGGAGTTTTTTTTCTTGAGTTTTATTTTTGCCTTTTCGTTTAGAAAAATTCTTTTAACTTAACAAAAAAACACAAGAACAGCTAAGGAAATAAGACAAACAAAATCCAAAAGTGCATATTACAACATTTTTCGATTATACCACAAAGCAAAGAAAAATAAACGTGATTTTCAAGTGATGTAAAACAAAAAAACAATTGATTTTTCCCAGACTCCGATGTCGCCGTTGTCGTGATACAGTTGTTTGTTGTAACACCACACAGACGAGCGGACAGACAGACATCACAGTCGCAGCACACCAACTCTGCAACGTTGGAGCGATAAAGTGAAACTTGGCGAATGATTTCAGTTGTTTGACACTAAGTGAGTGAGCGAGCGCCCGTGTGTACGTGTGCTTGTGTTTGCCAAAATTATAGTCACTTCGTGACTCTACTCGGCAGTGAGGAAAAAAAAACTAACGCAACCAATTTCACACACATTTTATTCACAAGAAGCTCCGCAAAGGCAAAAGCGACAAAACAACGAAGAAATAGTGCAAGATAATAAAATACCATAAAACAAAGTTCGTCCGTCATAAGATTCGTTACGTTTCGCTTAGATTATAATTAAATGTAAAGCATTTTACACACTCTTTAGCTAAGCGTTTCATTGGCATTTGCCAAGGTGTATTGAAGAGCTTTTTTAAGGCGAGCGACGTCCCTATTCAAGTACCGCAAATTGTTGAAAGCAACAAAGCCGCAAAAAAAAGTGAAAATTATATTGTCTTTAACGTCTTCAGCGCAAAACTATGACAAAAACAACTGTGACGGTGGCGTTATAATACAACAACATCGACTGCAGTACCACATCTGCTGCACAGAAGAAAGGTGAGAGCACTTTTGTACCTTCAACACTATGATGAACTTTTACTATTCCTCTTTTATGGTTTTATTTTGTTTTGTTTCTTTGGTTTGTTGTCTTGTGTGTGTACTAGTCAGTGATTATCATCGTCATCATCATCGTTATTGTTATCGTCATTTCATTTCGCTTATTAATCGATAGAATGTGACGCGTTAGTGCGAGGTGTAAGCGAGTAAGTGTTGTTATTGTTAGCTGATGTTTTCTTAGGTGACGGAGAGTATGAAGGTTAGGTGTGATGCTATAGTTGGTACTGTTTTTAGTACTTTTTATAGAAGAAGGTAAATATTCGATATTATTTAGGAAGAATGACAGCGGCTATAGGTCCCCTTGGTAGTTAAAATACTGTACTTTCAATGTGGAATTGACCATTGAAACATATTTTTAAAACCGCAATATTTGGAGATGGGTTTCTCCAATCGCCTTAAAAACTTGTGGCAAAGTTCGTGATTCAACAAAAATGGTCGGGATCAGTGGGCGTGATATAAAACTTGAAATTTTAAACGGCTGTATCTATCTCAGCGGTATAAATATGTCATTTAGTATATGTTGTTGGTATAGTTTGAAGTACAGCCAAGGTAAAAGTGGGTGGTGCCACGCCCCATTTAAAAGTAACCGTTATAACAGCCACAAAATACTTTAATAGTCCTGAAAATTTGACAGTATAGTAGAGATATAACCAGGCTATTTTGAACCAAGTTGGCAAAAAGGTCCTCTTGGTGGTAAAAATATGGTACTTCCACTTTTGAAAGTGGGTGTAGCCCCGCCCATTGAACCCTATTTTTGAAACCGCAATATCTGGAGAATGGTTTCTCCAATCGCCTTGCAAATTTGTGTAGATGCATTCGGCAGCAAAAGTTCGTGGTCCAACAGAAATGGGCGTGGTATAAAACTTGAAATTTTTAACGACTGTATCTATAAAGATGATATTTGGTATATGTTGTTGGTATAGTATAAACTACAGCCAGGGTAAGAGTGGGCGGTGCCACGCCCCATATGGAAACAAGTTGGCGAGATGCCGCCCACACACGTCAATATTTGACTATTACATATTTACGAGAAAAAATAAAATTCCTTAGTCGAACTTTGTTTAAAAATATACCATATTCTAAAAACCCAGCCCTCTTTGGGACATCGGGAAATAGTTGTCCGATATATTTTACATAAAGTGGCAGAATATTCTGGTCAAACATTTTAAATTTTCATAATAAAATAGTGGATAAAAACTACTTAAATCTTAACAAATAGTAAGCAAATTCCAACAGTCAAGTTATCTATATAAATATATGTTAAAAAAAATTTGGTATACAGATTGCACTCGACCAGACCTACAACACGCACTACGTCACTACCCAATTTACGATCCTTAACTGGTTACCTCCGGACATTGAGGCGAGCAAATTAGCATGAATGCACTGGAACTATGATCATGCCAAAATTCTGGACATACGAATAACGCCATACAAGAATCTGTCTTCGTTCCGGGTTCTATAAGGAACATCCCGGATATTTCCTACTATGATGATAATGATAATGCCATACACTTTGGGAAGGATGTCATCCTAATTTTCACGAACGGTTCGAAATTAAAGGAAAGAGCAGGCTGGACCGGCCGTGGCATAGTGGTTAGAACACGCGACTACCATGCGGGAGATCGCAGGTTCAAACCTGGCTCCAGTCATCATTAAAAAAAAAAGAAATAAAGTTTTCTTTCATTGTCGGCTCCCCTCGAATGTTGTTGACAGCAACTTCGCAGTACTAAGCGCCGATTCAATCGTCGTGTCTAGTAAGAGCTTCTCAAACAGTGACGTTCGCATTCGTCGATAAACAAGTAGGTGCCGTTAGTTGTGAATCTAAAAATAGAAAGCGTGTTAATTCACAACAACGCGAGAAGCTATCCCATACCTCATTCATGTGGTGCAAAGGGAAATTAATTTTATAGTTTTTAAAGCAGGCTATGGAATCTTTTCGGAGGAGTTGAATTTGCAACCATCAATTAGAGTGCCAGATCACTGTAGCATAGTTCAGGCCGAAATAGTGGCTTTAGAATAGCCGTAGAGAAAATTCAGTATCGTGCCATATTGGGCGGCAATATTTATATTCTTACTAATAGTATAACGGCTATCGAATCCCTGAAGAAAGTGTTCTTGAGGAGACGACCGGCATTCGTCGAGACATTCGACGGTTACCCTTACATGAGTTCTAGGACATGGGGACATATATGGTAACCAAAGAGCCGACAAAACCATGAATTCGGTTTGAAACTAATCTACAACGTTTTTTGTAGAAGCTGCAATGATGAGGAAGAAGATGAGACCACAGAGCATCTTATATGCCCTGCTTTTGGTGACCTGAAATATAAAAAG
Organism: Muscina levida; assembly: GCA_964034835.1. Classification (NCBI taxonomy): domain Eukaryota; kingdom Metazoa; phylum Arthropoda; class Insecta; order Diptera; family Muscidae; genus Muscina; species Muscina levida. The sequence goes on along the minus strand of OZ035882.1, from coordinate 22,382,074 downwards.
CTTGGTCTTCGGACACTTCTGGACAATACCTGTCTATTAGTAGGCGATTTGCGGAACATTTATGCCGTCATCAGAGCAACGAAATGGCTTGGTAGCGACATTGATCGAACAGAATAGGAATATTTGGAGAAAAAAATTTAAAATGGTGTCACACAACGGGATTCATCTTCTTCATCTTTAATGGCAGCAACAACAGAAATTTATCCATCAGTATCTGCACGTAGGAAAGTATACCAAACGCTTCGGTCTTTTGCGCTCCGTAGACAGTTCGTCACACCAAGCATAGTTAACAGCTCTTTCACCTGGTCCATCCATCGGAGTTTTGGTTGCCCCCTCCTGCGCCGCCATCGAGTTTATTGCCGAAGACTTTTCGAACCGGAGCGTTTTCGTACAACGTGTCCAAACCAGCGCTTTCGGTCTATTTGAACGCACTTGACTACGTCGTTGTCGTTGTACAGCTCATGATTCATTCGATAACGGTACTCACCGTTAACGATGATGGGTCCAAATATTTTGCGTAGTATTTTTCTCTCGAAGACTCCCAGAATAGATTGATCCCAGACGAGTGAACTATTTGTTCGTTGAAACAAATAAATTGGTTTTGTCCTCGTTTTTCACCAGACCTGCTTCAGCCGACTGATTTTCAATGCTCAAAAAAGCTGCAGTAACATCTCGCAATGTTACTCGGGGATTCATACTAGGACCCATGTGAGTTGAACGTAGCTGCCGAATTGAGCTAAACTTACATAAATTCACAACGAACGGCACATGCGAACTGTTTGTTAAGCTTTTACGAGACATGCCGATTGACCCGACACTATACAACGAAGTTGCTGACGACAACAAAAGATGAAATTGGATCTAATGAGTTATGGTAGATCAGCACTAATCTCTAAACTTTTTGTATCTCCCGTGTAAAAAAATGGAGATATAATTGAACTTGACAGATCTAATTAAGTTTTCACATTACAAGAGCAGACAATAATATTCTTATTACGGTTTTCTTTCTAAACCTTAACATATTTCAAATTTGTAAAAACTGTTTCAATTTCAAGCATTCACACTTTAAAGTTAGTTTCTCCATCGCTTACGCACTATCAAGGTGTCGTCGCACAATTGAGGACGTTTGTCACGATGATGTACGTACCTAATGATTGATCTCTCCACATGCATTTCCGCTTTCATGCAGAATTGTTTTGTTAAGTTTTTTTTTAATGTCTTCTTTGAAAAAGTCATTAAGTAGTTGTTCAAGCATCATGCGGCTTTTTCCAATACACTGTACGCTAAATGACTCACAGCCGTTTTTTGTGTGCCATAGCATTGTTCTTTCCAGTTTTAGTGTATTTTTAAACTTTTATATAATTGTGTCACCAACGAATGCTTATCAGAACCATTACAATGCTCTTTTTTTGTTGGTGTTGTTGCCATTAACATAATGACAGCCTATGTGCACTTGTGTGTACAACATGTATTACATAGTTACATAGTAATGCCATAAATATTACAATACTCGTACGTGTAAAATAATAACATCTAATATTAAAGCGCGCTACAGCTTTTTAATCTCAAAAGCCTTAATTGTACTTGATTGTAAAAAATGTACTTTTACATATATACATAGTAGTGCTCTTGCGTACTTTTAGATGAAGAAGGGTGGTGGTTGCCTAGATGGCATCACAATTTAACCTTTATATTCTTAGAAATGTATATGCCAATTTTGCCGGTCATGGTCATAAGGATGAGACTGAAAGTGGGAAGGAAAAAAAATATGTTGTCAGTTTATATTAGTAACACAATTTAATATGGTCGGGTTAAAGACGGCAGTAAAATCAGTAAATTTGTATAAAAATTATTAAAAATTTAAGCTAAAGACAATTTCATTATCATATTTCTATCAGTGTTCGCTTAAATCGATTTGTGAACGACATCGCTGAAGTTCCAGACTACATATTGAGACCGAATGTTTTTATCACCCAAAGTGTCACGTCGATTAATTTAAGTTTTCCATCAAACCTTTCTTGTAGTATTATTCAACAGTTATTCATAGCTAGTTAACGAACACCTCACGTCTCTAAGATGTAGATATTAGACTTCACATATTATTATTTTAAATATATTTATTACTATGCACTGAAATACCAACAATTGCGGTTTCTAACATAAAATTAGTTTTAAATTTCAAATTATTGCGGTTTCATATTTACAAATCATCTACATGCGGTTTTTGCATAAAGAAATTTCAAAACCTGAAACCATTTACAAATATGTCTAGGCAAACTTGCATTACACTTAATATAAATCTAAACCAAAAACCAAATTGTATACACAAAAATAACAACAAACAAATCATGAAATCCAAAAATACTTGATAACAAAATTCCCTTACCTTAGTCACGCGCCATAATTGTTTCACCCTAACAATTTTGTTTTCATCGCAACCTTGACAAATATGGTAGTAGCAAGACATAAACAGAAAGAGCCCGTATGAAAAAAATAAACATAGGAGAAACAACGGCAACCAAAATAAAGCCACCATCGCCACCATTACCTTAATGACCCAATGCCCTTATTGGGGAGACCAAAAGTGTACGTATGTTTTTAGATATAGTACAATAAAGCAATGAAACAAAGACAACAACAAACAAACAAACATACTTCAAGACACCCAAAAAAAGCAAAAATTTACATAAAATGCTACTCGAGTAAATACTCGCACACTCATTCAACACAATTGGAAGCACGAAATTTACTGCTTTTGTGTCTTATGGCATTCAGTTCAATTCATGAGACATGAAATTATGGAATACGAGTACTTGCCCAACACGCATTGGCGCCGTCGTTACTGCAGCTCTGCAAAATTCCTAAAGTCTGTATTTACTGCTAGCAAATTAAGTTTTATACAAAAAAAAATAACTTTACAATTGTTGAAAATCAACCGAAAGTGAAATAAATCGATATCTGTATGACCTTTGTCAAATTGTTGTACATACAGCGTCAAATGACTCATGCAACAACACAACACAGTTTGCTTTTACTTGGGTTAGTATCCCCACAAGCTAGGAGTGGTGGGTGAGGGGGTTTCAGGGTCGTAGTCATGGAGAAGGATACGTTGTTAGAAGTATTTAGAAATTAATTGCCACTTAGATGAAGGTGTGACAGTGCTAGATATTTATATCAATCATAATTAGTTGACTAGCAGTAACAGTTGATAACATTATTATGGGTTGTATATAACAAGGAATATTGTGTCAAACTGTGAATGTTTCCACATTGTATAATGTGGCCTATGCCGGCCGTGGAATAGTGGTTAGATTCCCGGCTCCAGTCATCTACATTTTTCTTTCATTGGCACCTTCGCAGTATAAGTGTCTAGTCAATCGGCATGTCTAGTAAAAGCTCCTCAAACAGTGACATGCGCATTCGTCGTTCAACAATTAGGTGCCGTTTGTTGTGAATCTAAAATATAAACTTAAAAAAAACTTAATTTCCCTTTGCACCCCATGAATGAGGTATGGGATAGCTTCTCACGTTGTTGTGAATTAACACGCTTTCTATTTTTAGATTCACAACTAACGGCACCACTTGTTTATCGACGAATGCGAACGTCACTGTTTGAGAAGCTCTTACTAGACACGCCGATTGACTCGACACTTAATACTGCGAAGTTAATGTCAACACCATTGGAGGGGAGCCGACAATGAAAGAAACAATTTTTTAAGATGACTGGAGCCAGGTTTGAACCTGCGATCTCCCGCATGGTAGTCGCGTGTTCTAACCACTATGCCACGGCCGGTCCCTAAGCTAAAAAAATCTAAAATATAAAGCATGTTAATTCACAACAACGCAAGAAGCTTTCCCATACCTCATTCATAGGGTGTAATAGGAAATTAGGTTAAGTTTTAAGTTATTTTGGACAAAAGTGCACATGAGCGGCCACATCCTTCCTCCAATACGCATCAAACCAAGGAATGTTGGGTGCGGGATCAAGGGAGTTCTAAAGAGGACATGACAATATTTTTCATGATTCTTCTTAAATTCATAAAAATTCGCAGGTAAAAAGTGTTTGGTTTTTGTAAAGAGTGTCCCAACAAGAACGCAATTTTTAAATCTGGCAACATTCGTCATTGTTTGACATTTGAACAATTGTTATTGTTTGCTGGTAGAAGGTACGAGGTTAGTAAAATAGGAGCGCTACACGAATGAACAACGCATTCTCATTGTGAAATTGTTTTACCAAAATGGTGAAAGTTTTGCGGCTACAGTTCGCAAATTGCGATCAATTTGGGGTCACAATAATGCTCCAAAAGAGTCAACTGTAAAGAGATTAATGGATAAATTTGTCGAAACTGGGTCTGTTAGTGATGTAAAGACAACAACGCGCCATCGACCAGGTCGATCGACCGAAAATGCCGCAGCTGCACGTGATGATGTCGCTCAAGGCAGGTCAAGCGCAAACAATCAATGGTGTTCGGTATTGTGAAATGATAACCAGTTTTTTCTTGCCTCGAATTAAAGAAATGAATGTGGAGGGCATGTGGTTCCAACAAGACGGTGCCACATGTCATACAGCCAGAAAAACATTTCAATTGCTGCAACAGTTATTTCCCGGTCGTGTTATTTCGCGTTTGGAGATCTGAATTGGCCGCCTAGATCAAGCGATTTAACACCATTAGATTTTTTTCTTTGGGGTTTTTTGAAGTCAAAGGTTTACGATACCGTTGTCGTAAGCACCCACGATTCGGCGGCATACAACAGAACGGCTAAAATTAACACATGGTACAGCTGTTTCTTAGTATCCCGAGATAAGGTGGTGTTACTAAAGTGCTGCCAAAGTCCGTAGAAACATCTATTGGCGAGCACTATTCTCCGTTTAATTTCGTGGCTGACATTTTTTTTCTTGTTGACGGAAAATCCAAGGTATGTACACTCACCTACTAGCTCAAAACAATAATTTTCAACCTTGAGGGGTGAGTCCCCATCGAGAGGACTCTTTGTTCGTCGAAATCATTATTTTTGTTTTGTCCTCGTTGACCGCTCAACGCTGACTCTTTTCTAGCGATGTGAAAACTGCAGTAACATCCCACAGATTTCGGTAAAGGATATCTATATCATCGGCATAGGCTAGTGGCATGTGGCTCTTGTGGAATATGGTGCCAGACATCTTGACACCAGCCTTTCTCATCACCTTCTCCATAACTATATTAAATAGTGTACAGGACAAGCTATCGCCCTGCCTCTTTCCGTGTTGAATGGTTCAGAGTGATCCTTACCAAACCTCATATAGTATATTCCTTATCAGAGAGTCGAAGGCAGCTTTGCAGTCGACAAAGAGGTGGTAGGTGTCGATCTGCTTTTCATGAATTTTTTTCAGGATTTGTCGTAAAGTGAATATTGAATTCGTCGTAGAATTACTAGGGTTAAAGCTGCACTGATAAGGTCAAATTAGTTTTTCTTTAATCGACTTTAGAAGTTCACACAATATGCTCGAATGGACCATATACGCAATTGGTAATAGGCTTATTCTACGGTAGTTCTTCCAATCCCGGGCATGCTCATCTTCAGGCAGATGTTCTCCATGAGTTGATGCATGCTCCTAATTAGCTCCTCTCCACCTGCCTTAAGCAATTCAGCCGGTACCACCATCGGCTCCAGCTACTCTGTTATCTCACACTAGCTCGGAGGTGGACAGATAATATTATCGTCATGGATTGTAACGGGGTCTTCTGGAGTGGTGTCCGTATCTAGCTGATTTTTGAAATGTTCTCTCCATATCTTCACAACGTTATACGGGTTCTTCCTGTCGCTGTCCTTGCTGGAGGGCAACACTGTTCCACGTATTCTCGCCTTAACTCTCTGGTAGAATTTTCAGGCTTCCCCTCTACTTCGAAGCAACTCTGTGCACTCATCCTGTATCTTCTTCAGCTCCTTCTTTTACCGTCTAAAAGACGAGTTGCCTCTCGTCTCTTCTGCCTGTGACTTTCACGAACAGCTCTCTTTGCAATTAGCTGCAGTTTGACCTGTTTACCAGGGTCAAATATTGTGAGCTTTTTCTGAAACCTAATTTACAATACATTTAATTTAAGTATCCACAAGATTATAGAGAAGACAAGGGGTCCCTATTTTGGCAATCTTGGGGCCCCATGAGCCCTTGTGCCAACTTTGACCTCAGATTATAAAGAAGGTTATTTTTTGTTCATAACCTCATTAGACGTAAATTTAGGTATCAAATCGATCCTTTTCCCAAACGTCTGGTCAACTACTGCCAACTTTGGTTTTTGGTTGTTGTAAGTAAAACTAATAAGGATGTTTTATATAAATTTGTTTCGAACTATCTTCATAGTAGTGATAGGCATAACTTAAAGCACGCACTCGACAATATAGCGTGCGGGCGCACAAAAAGCGTCAGCGCTGTCAAACTGTACACGGTAAATATGTTGTGTACTCTGTCTGTACTTGTGTCTGTTGATGTGTGGTGTAAGTGCGAAACAAGCGTAGTGTTGCTTTCATAATACTCAAGCAGAGACTGTCTGCTTTGAATCAAACAAAATTTTCAAATACTTGTGAATTGATACTGATCGTATCTGTGTGACAAAAACGTTTATTGCCGACCTCGCGGGCCTATGGAATGCCCATTACTGCTTTAGAACATAGAACAACACCCTAAAACTGATGATATTTTAGAATCCGGAAAGAAACGGTAATGCCTTTAATTTCAAATTACGAAAAACCCTTACCAGATGCCTCAAAAGCCCATTTATATTAGGTCGTATTGATGTTTTTACATTTATTAAGAAACAAATTTTTAATTGTTTCGCTCTTTGACCCCCTCCACCAAACATATTTTCTTATCTACGTTCCTGCATCACAAATATGATTAACTTCACAATTGTGACGTGTATTTCATACGTTTTAACAACTGCTAAATATCACAATACACTCATATTCATTTGTACGAGATGTTATTGTTGTATAAATAAATGATAGAATTATAAATCACACACAATTATTTATTGTTCGCATGTCAGGAGTAGCCTCGGCAAATGTCCGTCTATCTGCACAAATACTAAAACAGTCCATATACAGCCGAAATCATATGGTTACGAACTCGGTTCAGCTATACCACTCCCCATGAATTGAATCATTTTTCAAATTCAACAACACTTCAAATGAAAACGGGGAAAACATACTTTAGTTATTTTCCTTCATACTGTTAAATACGATTTTTCGGTTGAACGAACGTACGAATGAGTGCTGGCTTTAGTTATTTTTACACGATTTTAAATATAAACTAATGAATTTATAATGTGACCAACCACCAATACTCTTACACGTACAAATATTCGTACACAAATTATTCATTACAGTTAATTTCTTTGGTATCTACATATTTGCACGTAATGAAAATGTTTTATAGAGCATTTTCTTACTTTTTACATGTTTGCGGAAATCAAATCGAATGTATTGTTGGCGGCGGCCGCTCAGCCAACCGCAGAATGTGTATAGTAATCTAGAATTATAAACACGAAACACACCGTTAACATATTTATTTTGAGGTTTTGCTTTATATGATGTACAATTTAAATCTATTCTAAAGTTTATGATCCATTAAACATCAATTACCCTGCTGGTACGTTTCGATAATTATTATTATGTTTGTGTTCTATCGTTGCTGTCTGCGGATTTGCAATTACTACAACTTTGTTTTTGTTGTAGTTGTTTTGTTTTTCATCTGCCATTGTTTTTTGTGATTGTGTTTTGTGTTTGTGAAAATTGGAGCATTTCATTGACGTTGGCGTTTTCCACACTCTACGTTTTATTGAGGTTTCCTTTCAAGCTTCACTTAATGTTTTGTCATGATTGAATGCATTTAGCATTTGTTGCTGTTGTTGTTGCTGCCAGTCATTCCATGTTGCTAATGATCATCATGACTTGATGACTTTTCGATGTGATTTAATGATTTTGCAATTAGAGAATCTAGTTTAATTTTTCGATTGATTTCGAAAAAATAAAAATAAAACAAAACTTAGGTAAACAATTGAGTTTAAAGGTTAAAACATGTTGATTTGATTTGATATAGGGAAACCATGTCAAGGTGAAATGATTTAATACATTTTAAAAGTTACGAATTGAATGAAATAAAATTTGAATTATAATTTTTAGTGAATCCATGGTGTTCTTTTATACTTGGATAGTTGTTATATTTAAATATGGATTGTGCGGTGTTTATCTTTTTAATATATTTATAGTTTAAAATGCCTGTAATGTTTGAGCTTCTAAATTTATATTGGGTGGACCAATGGTCTTTCCACTCGTATTAAACAAAAATGTAGAAAAACTGTTTATATGTTAGTGAAATATGAATTACTTTCTTTTACATCTTCCACATGTGATCTTGGATAACTTTGGCACTGCAGCAACCTTTTGAAGAAGGGAATAAGCATTTTTTCGGAATTTAATTCTTCAGTAGACACTTGTCTTTAAGGTTCCCCAAAGATTATTGTTGTCTCTTCTGGATATCACTTTCTGACAAAAAGTTACGCGAACCTTTCCCAATGAGTCTTCTTACTGAAACCGCAACCGTTGATTAAAACCATTGAAATTTTGTTCAGCGCTGGAGCAAAATAGTTCTGTACCATGCCAATAGCCTCACGAGGACAAAAATAATTGTCTTTTTCACACAGACACTATCAGCGACGACTACCATGCGGGAGATCCGTGGTTCAATTCCCGGCTCCAGTCATCTACATGTTTCCTTCATTGACGGCCGCCTCGATATTGTCGACAGCAATTTCGCAGTATAAGTGCTGAGATAATCGGCATGTCTAGTAAAAGCTTCTCAAACAGTGACGTTCGCATTCGTCGATAAACAAGTAGGTTCCATTTGTTGTGAATCTAAAATAGAAAGCGCGTTAATTCACAACAGTACCATACCTCATTCATGGGGTGTAAAGGGAAATTAAGTTTTTATTTTTACTATCGATAATTCACACCTACGCGAAGTTGTGTTTGATTCATAGTAGTCAGTCTATACCCAGCAAACCAAGAGCCCCGATATTGGCTGATATCCGACACGTCTGCACATTGTCTGGACAAAATGTTGTTGAAGAAACAACGAATATCTTTTCAGATTTTTATACGATTTACACTCAGAAATCTCTCAGACATCGGTACGACATGTCTTACATAAGATTTTCCTCAGCTGAATAGGTCAGACATCGTGTCAACTACTTCATACTATTTTAGCGGATCCGATATCGGAAGAAATTTTCCTAAAGACTTCGGGCAGAAATCGGTTCGACGAGTTGGTAACAACATTCGAATTACTTCAGATATTTGGTAAGATATCGGTCCGATTTACGTAACGACGCGTCGAGCTTCTATTCAGAATATCCCTCGATTTACATTTTACATACATCAGATTTCCCTCAGTTGCGCCGCTGCGACCACTCCATATATTTTTAGTAACGACTTCGGCCCGATATCGGAAGATTTTGCTGACTGTCGTAGCGATTTCTGACCGATGTCTGAACATTTTGTTAGCTTGGTTCACATTCACACACACATACACATTATATTTGTTGCGTGCGTCCGCTTTTGCCTGACACTGTTTTAATAGCATCACCTCTTTGATCTTCATAACAGTATGGACCAATAATGCCTCCTTCTTCCATATTAGCCTTGGTTATGCTTCAATTAACGATAAGTGTGCCTGTTCACATGCATGGAACCGACCATAGCAAGAACATGCTTCTATAATGCGTGTTCGATCCCTATCACACTTATATATATTTCTTGATCGGTGGCCCCCTCGATGTTCTTGACAGAAACTTCGCAGTAGTCGGGTAAACTGCAGGTCCCATTGTGTGAGTCTAAACATAGAAGCCTGTTAAGCACTTAAAAGCTCTTAACAACTTTTTCCAATATCTCATTTATTGAGCGTAAAGCGAGAGATAAGTACTGAGGACATTCCCATGTAGGTGGAAGTATGCCTCGACAGAGAAAAAATTGTGATAAAGCTGGTGAGCAATGCTACTATTATTTTAGTCTGTGAGCATGATCCTTACGATTACATTTATGTACCATTTGAATTCGGTTAAACGAAGATCTTGAATCAATACTAGCAGACGGATAAATATCTGTGTGGATAGCCAGACTGCAATATAAGCTATGAAGTTGGAGTGACTAAAGCCACTGGATGTCTGCCTTTTTAGGGTTCCAGGACATTGTGAGCTTCCTGGTAATGGCAATCAGTATACTTATATGTTTGTCTCCAGAACCGACTGTATAACTTTTAGATCGCTGTGACCCGAATATAAAAGATCCTGATTGGGGAACGTGGTTGGCACCTGATAGGCTAATGGGATAGACTACTGCCGTGTGCGAATGAATGAATATCCCTTTCTAGCCCGTAATAAGCTAACATACTTAGTGGAAGGCTATATAGAGGACATAGAGTCTTTCTCCTTAATCGGAGCAGGCAATTTAATTTGTATAATGTGGTGCTTTTCATGGCTAACTGGGCCAAGATAATGATTAGGGGTTTCTACGATTTTATCTTCTCTCACTTCCTCCCCTCTCTCCTTCCCAGCCCTTCTGCTTTTTTAATGGACAATCACAATGCATCAGCTGATCTCGGTGTGGAGTGTGATCTGCTTTTTTTTACCAAATTTCACGTGTTTATAACCTAAACCTATATTCTGGGCTCATTTAAGATGCTAGACAGCATTTGATTAGAGAGTGTCTAGGTGGTTTACAAACACGCACATCTACACGCTTTTCCTTTTTGGGATCCTGGACCTGACTTCTTGAATATCAGCATCCATTCTCTGATCAATTGAATCGATTGAGCTTCATTTCTACGTCGTATGTTGTAAAGAGCGCAAAATGTTGTTGCGCTGTTGTGGCGTATTGTTGTTCCCATAGTACTTGCTTACTCGCCATGGCACTGAAGTCCCATCGTCTCCTCTTGAATCTCAAAACTCTTTCGATTATATTTCGTTGGAAATGTCGAGAATTCTTCTTTCCAAAATCGTCAACAAATCAAACAAAAAGACCTGAAAACCGGTTTTGAAATGTAAGTCAAGATTTTGGGGGAGTTAGGGAAATTTGGCAAGTATATTGACGAGAAAGTACTGTGTCATTCCTGGTAATCGATGGTATCATTACATACGTAATGCTTACCAGATCAAGTGGGTATTGTATGTAGAGAACTGGTACGTATTGTATGCGGTTTGCAAATTCAAATTCTTTTTTTTCCATTTTGTTTTTTTTTATCCATTAAAAGATAAAAAAAACTTACTTTTAAAAACATAAGATTATTCCTTCCCATGAGAATTTAAAATTTTCTCTCATAATGTAGACATTGAATACAATTTTTCAATATGTCCAAATTACTTTAAATCCACCACACACGCAAAGTTCACATACCTAGACTACGGCGTACTTCATTAGCAAAGTCAAAGTGTTCGTTCAAGTTCCGGCATTAGAAAGCTTATACGAATGAATTAGTAAAAAAAGAACTGGAAAATAAATATGTAATTGGAAACCTTTCATCATCACTCACTCGCCCAGTCATTTTGTCCGAGTGTTCTTACACCTTCGTGTAATGGGTGTGTTTTTTCCCATTCCTGCTCCCTTTGCACCCCATGTCGCACGCTATAGGTAATTGTGTCAAAAGAGTCAATGGCTTTTTAATGAATCGAGTCGGTGAATAGTAAGCAGCTAGCCAGCGAGCCAATACATTAGCTGTATGTGTATTAGCCCACATTTATAACATAAATTTCATATACTAATACTTAGTGAAATCTACGGCTATTATGACCACTACAACGCAACCTCATCGAATACATATGTCCGTCATTAGCTGGGCATACATTAGCCGCAGCTAAGAGGTACATTTCTGAGACGTCCAACCAACCAATATTGAAATGTCGAAACAAACGTATTAACAGTTGCTAGTCCCCCTCCCCCCTCACATCCTCTGGAAACCAACTGAATAAATATCAAAATGATGATACAAAGTATCTAACTCACCCTCTCATCGAGTTGGACTTTAAAGATGTTGTTAAACATTATTGTTAATTTATGGTTATTCTTTACAATAAAGTTCAAATTTCTGTCACGCTGTTGAAGCTGACATGAACTCGCTGAGAATAAACCAGTCTTTGTTGTCTCTGTGACCAGTTTACCGTTGTGTGTCTTCTTCGCATCACAGTTGGAAATTGTGGATTTAGGTTTATGTTTATTTACGAACCGCTTTACCTGCCCGAAACAACAAATGGTCAATAAACAAAGCAACCAACTTAAACTTGGTCTAAACAATGGCCACTCTGTGTGTGTACAAGTACTAGTATCACGTCTTTTTAGGCAAACGTATAATCTATTATGACTAGTGGTGGGACTTTAAGACTGCTGCAACTATTTGAGTTTCTCATGTCAATCTCCTGTTGTCTTAATACATTTTGACCATCACTTTCAACCTTAAGACGTGCTGGACCAACACTCGACACCAATGCTTGCACATCATGTATTTCAAATATACAGTTTGCTTTTAGTTTCAAAAACGTGCAGTCTTCTTAACCGGTTGAACTTTTCGATTCTCAAGTGTTTCGCGTACAATTGTGGTGTGTGTGTGTAAAAGTTTTCCTTAAGACAAAATATCATTGATGATGCATTTCCATTACGAAATGAAAATGCATTATCAATGATAACATTGTTCTTTGGTAATTTTATGATGCTCTCAAGTGCTATTTTGAAATTGTATTTTTGTGCTATTTGCCTGCCGGCTCTAGGAGGGAATCGATCGATGCCAATGGATGGGCAAAATGAGTCATATACTCGTTCTGTGTGTTTGCATATTGATTGTTTTTGTTGTGTTTTTTTTGCTGTGCGGTGTGACTTCATATCAGCTTTTCAATGCATTTTAATGAATACGTTTTATAAATACTACTAAGTAAACAAAAAAAAAATTGCACTCACTCACATCTCGAGAGTAATGCATGACAAAGAGTGTGTGTTTTAAACCTGCAATGCAGGGGTTCCCAAATGTAGATGCGACATTTTGTATATGTTACTAAAAGTGAAACTGAGGCAAACAAAAACATTAAGGTAGTGCCTTTAAATAGCGATGTGTGCGATCGAATGTGAGTATCTGTTTTTTCGATTGGTCAAATCTAAACGGATGAACCGATTTTAATGAAATTTGGTATGCAATTAGTTTACTTTTGGTGGTGTGGCAAACTCAGAGTGCTAATATTTGATACACAGAAATTATATTTTCGATCTGTGGGGGATGGGGCGTGGCCAAAGTATATTTCAGCTACATAGAGATAAATTTTGATACACAGATAGTCCTAGGACAACAGATATCAATAAGTAGATGAAACATATATTATAGTATCTGAGGCGAAATTTATATATTCGGTCAGTGAGCGGAGGAGGCGTGGCAACAACAGGACAACAGATATCAATATGTAAATGAAACATTTATTATCGTATCAGTGTATTTGTTTTCCATAAAATTGGTTTGTTTGCTTTGCTAATTATACGGGTATACTGAAAATGATCTTAAATAAATTTCGTCTTTTTCTGATTTCTTTTGAGTTTGAAAAATATATTTTTATTTGTAAAATGAATATATATTTTTTTTTTATTATAAAACTATTTTTATAAGATTTGCAAAGTACATAGCTAAACTAAGATTCCTACGGAGAAATGAACCGGTACAGAAACAGCGACAGTCTCGGCTTTCTGGGTTGCATGAACCGGTCCTAGTTCCAGATCTTTTGTATGTTGAGAACCAGTACGTTTTGTATAGGGTTGACCTCAAAAGTGTCAATTGACATTTGGGGGGGGGGGGGGTTCTTGTTATATTTATTCTGAGTCATACATTAGGACAGGTAGAACCAGTATCTGGTATAGCTGGAGTTTTGTTCGTCGAGAGAGAGCTCTGTCATTCAATCGCTTGCTTAGTCCGTAGTAGCATTTATTTGCAAGCAGGATTCTTCTCCGGATTTCTAGGCTGACGTTATTTGCTTTGTTGATGGCGGAGCCTAGGTAGACAAAATTATCTACCACCTCGAAATTATAGTTGTCAACGTTCACGCAGTTTCCCACACGAGTAGATTCTTTGTTCGTTGAAACTAATAACTTCGTTTTGTCCTCGTTCACCGTTAGGCCCATTTTCGCTGATTCCTTCTGTATACCTGAGAAGGCTGCAGTCACATCCCGCAGTTTTCGACCGATGATGTCTACGTCATCAGCATACGCGAGTAGCATGTGGCTTTTGTTGAATATAGTGCCACTCGTGTTTACTGCAGCTTTTCTCATTATCATCTCCATCACAATGTTGAAGAGATCGCACGATAAGCCGTCGCTTTGTTTTAGGCCTCGTCTGGTATAGAATGGCTCCGTAAGGTCCTTGCCAATCTTCACTGAAGACTTCGTGTCAGTCAGCGTCATTCCGCAAAGACGTATCAGCTTCGCTGGAATACCAAACTCAGCCATGGCTTCAAGTAATTTCTGCCGTATCGGGCTGTCGAAGGCAGCTTTATAGTCGACAAAAAGATGGTACGTGTCGATCTGTTTCTCTTGGGTCTTTTCCAGGATTTGCCGAAGGGTAAATATCTGGTCAGTTGTTGATTTTCCAGGTCTAAAGCCACACTGATAAGGCCCGATCAGGTTGGATAACACTGGCTTTATATGCGATGGGTAAAAGGCTGATCCCGCGGTAGTTGGAGCACACACTTGGATCACCTTTTTTCAGCACAGGACATAATACGCTTACATTCCAATCGTCGGGCATGCACTCTTTAAGCCAAACCGTGCGCAGGAGCTGGTGCATGCTCGTTATCAACTTCTCGCCACCGGACTTGAAGAGCTCTGCGGGCAGACCGTCGACACCGGCTGCTTTGTTGTTTTTCAGCCGCGGTATTGCTCTTCTTACCTCGGCTTGACTTGGTGGTGGGCAATCTAAGCCGTCGTCGACAATTGGCGTGATAACTTCACGTGCGCTGCCTTCTGGAACCAGCAGTTGCTGGAAGTTTTCTCTCCATATGTGCAGCACACTCTGCGTATCCGTGACCAGATTTCCATCACTGTCCTTACAGGTGGGGAGGCCATTACCGTATCCATTTGCTCTTACTTTCTGGTAAAATTTTCGGGCCTCACCTCAATCCCTGTATCGCTCTATATCCTCGTTCTCCCGTTCCTTCATCTGACGTTTTTTTCGCCTAAATAGCTATATCGCCCGTTTTACTTTCTCCTTATGCCGTTCCCTAACAGCACGGGTTACAATTGGCTGTAGCGTTGCCATATAAGCAACATCCTGTTCCTCAGACGCTATGCGACATTCTTCATCGTACCAGGATTCGTCTGAGCGCCGCTTTTCATATCCTAGCACGGTTGTTGCGGCGGTTGCCATGGAATGCGCAATATGCTGCCACTGTGTATCGGGAACGTCAGAAGTAGAGGCGTTGTGTCGTAAAAGTTGGGAGAGTTGGTCGGAGTAGGCAGTAGCTATCTCTGGGGTTTGCAGCTTTGCGATGTCCAGCTTTCTTTGTGTTTGGTTACGTGCGTTTTTTGCTCTGCTCAATCTTGTGCGAACCTTGGCTGCAACCAGGTAATGATCCGAGCCAATATTAGCACCACGGATCACACGCACGTCCATGACACTAGATGCATGCCTGCCATCAATTACCACATGATCGATTTAATTTTCGGTGTTTTGATCGGGGGATAGCCAGGTTGCCTTGTGGATATCTTTGTGCTGGAATCTGGTTCCACTCACTACCATGTTCCTTCCCGCTGCGAAGCTAACCAGCCTAAACCCGTTGTCTGACGTGTCGGTATGCAGGCTGAATTTACCGATCGATGGACCAAGAACAACTTCCCTTCCAATTTTTGCATAAAAGTCTCCCAGAACAATTTTAATGTCGTGGCCAGGGCAGCGGTCGTATGTTTCCTCTAGGCGCTCGTAAAATGCATCTTTAATCTCATCGTCTTTATCTTCCGTCGGGGCGTGTACACAAATCAGCGTGATGTAAAAATATTTCGCCCGGATGCGAATGGTGGCTATTCGGTCACTTACAGGGTTAAACCGCGAGACCAGGTGTCGAAGTCTCTTGCCGACCACATCCAAATTCGTGTCTTTCTGCATGGCAGCTGTAAAAGATGTCACAGTTCTTTCGTCGTGTGCATCCCTGTCCCGTCCATCTCATTTCCTGTATGGCGGTGATGTCAGCCTTGTATTTGTCGAGGACATCCGCCAGTTGGCACCATCTCTCTAAAGAGTTCGGACATTCCAGGTGCATATCCTTAAATCATGGTCCTTACATCGTTTGCGGGGGTCGTCAACATTTGGGGGGGTTCTTGTTATATTTATTCTCCGTGTTTTCATAATAAATTTTGTTTAAGGAGAGTGGCTTATTAGGCCACCGCTCCCGGTCCTAGTTTATTGGGGCTGCCAAAGCCACTAGGAGAGCCTGTGTTGAGCTTCAGTAACTTCTGTTACCTACTTTCTAAGACGCTTTGGTGGTAGCATGCCGATTAGGTTACTCAACGTTTCGCCTTCTAACTCTAGCTAACTTCTAAGCGGTTGCTTTAAAGTCATTGCCCAGGGAATACTTGGTCTAAGACCGGAAGTAGTTAGCTGCTTGGACAGTGCCACAAAGGAATCGATTCTGGCCACTTCCAAGTGAGTGACTGCCGAGACAATGACCCTCAAATTTTTCCATAGTGTAATTGAAAAACAATACATTTTCTTTTCCAGTACTAATCTCCACTCCACGAATTATTTGTTGTCCTATTAAAAAGTTTAAGAAACACTTTGTGATAATGTCCAACAAGTTTTTCTAAGTGTTACTCAGTTGGTTTTACTGTACGTATATTGTATTTTTTTTATTATATTCAAATAGGAATTTACAAAAGAAAAATACGGTCAACGACAGAATTGAGGTTGGTTGCAGCAGTTTGTATTTTTATTATTTAGTTTTTTTTTCGAACTTTGCCCGAAACTTACATGTTTTTCCAATAAAAACCTAAACAAAATAATTAAAAACTTTAAATTGATTTGCGTAAAGGAAATGTTTGCAATTCTCTAAGTGACTTGCAATTAAAAGCTTATGACAATGTCGAAGCTTAGGACAAAGTCGATGCTTTTGACAACGTCGTTGCTTATGGCGTTCTCTATTCTGCTCTAATAAATATCTGTACTCCTTCTACTATTTATACTAATTAGTGGTAGTTTTATAACTTATAAGATAGTTTCCATTTAGTAATGAGAAAACTCAACGTATGTATATTTTCGTTCTATTATTGTAGATGTTAAGAGGCAGCTATTATAATTAAACTAAACTTACACACATTATAATTGTCAACTTGATTAGCAGCCACTGAACAATAAACTAACTTGTTTTGTATCATCTTGAAACTGTGAATGTGGAAAAAAAGGTAGTATGTACAACAATACCTTAACCGTTCGTTCGCTTATGTGTTGTCAGCTTAATTATAGCAACAATACGTATCGCTACAATACGTACCAAATAAGTGCACGTTGAACTAAATCTAAATAGAAATTTATATGTTTGTTTGCATGTCAAGAGTTTTTAATTGTTTTAAATTGCCAAAATAAAACTGTTCCGTTTTTTTAAAAAAAAAAGTTTAATTATTGCAAACTAGTTTATAAGTGCCGATGATGTTCTAATTGTTTCCTCCAAAAACATATACACGGTTAATTACTAAAATTTAGCTCAAGGTTATGAGCTTAACTACAATTTTCTCCAAAATTAAATGTCATTTCCTGCTATGCTTAATTTTTTCCTCACCTCCTACTTATTGTTTAATACCGACAACTATGTTTTATTGTCTATGAATGAAAATGGCATAATGCCACGCCATGTACTTTTAAGTGATGTGCCTTAATTTGGAAGAAAATCATAAAAAGTCATATCATATTTTTATCATTCTTTATGTCTCTAAAAAAAACTCAACAGTCTCATCTAGTGATTTAAATATCAATTTAATTTGAACAAATATTATTATGCAGAAATTAGGACACTGTCATTTCAGTGAACTTGATTTTTATTTTGCAAACTAGTAATAAACATTAACAAGTTATTAACTTCAATGTGCTCTTCACGTTATAGTATCCAAAAATATGTTGATATCCATTTAACGAAATTCACATTTCAAAATACGATGATATTAATTTACAACCATTCTTTCTAACTTTAAATAATATACTTAAGATATAATTGGATATCGTAATCTTGAGTATGACCCGTAAGAAGGATCTATGACATTTACTTTTGAACATAACTTCATAGAAATATCGGCTACTGCTGTACCAATGAAACTATTCACTCAGAATCACTTTTTTTCAATTTAAAATTAAAATTTTGAAATATAATATTCTGACAGAATCTTCAGTATGACCTGAAAGAACAACCTCTGACATTGGTTGTTTTTCAAATATCGGCTACAGCTGAGCCAGTGATACTAGGAAAGGGTGATTCATTTAGATCTTTTGTTTTAATTTCAAATAAAACATTTTAAACAGAAGTATTAGTATAGTATTAAAGAACAATCTCTGGCATTTACTCTTTAAAGATAATTTGATTCAAATGTCGGATACAACTGTACTAATGAAACTAGTAAATGGTGATTCTTTTAGAACAGTATTTTTTTACTTTAAATAATATACTTAAAATAGGATTGGATGTGAGAATATTAAATATGACCTGAAAGAACCAAATCTAGCATTTGCTTTTCAAAGAAAATTGCATTCGCATGTCGACTACAGCTGAACAAATGTTACTAGTTAAGAGTGATTCATTTAGAACCATTTTTGTTAATTTTCAATAAAACGCTTTAAACTGAATTGGATGAGGGAATCTTTAAAATGACTCCTAAGAACAATCTATGACATTTATTTTTAAATAAAATTTCTTTCAACTGTCTTCTACAGTTGAACCAATAATACTTGTAACGGGTGATTCATTTAAAACTTTTGTTTTTCATTGCAAATAAAAAATTTGTAAATAGAACTGGACGTTGTAGTCTTAAATATGACTCCTAAGAACAATCTGCGACATTTACTTTTTAATAATAGCATCATTCAAATGTCAATTACAGCTGTTGCAATGAATCTAATAAAGAGTGATTCATTTATAACTATTTTTTTTTTTAATTTTTATTATTATACTAAATATAGAATTAAATGTCGAAAACTTTTTAAAATTCTAAATGGTTATCTCTAGCATGTATTTTTTACACACAATTTCATTAAAATAACGGCTGCAGCTAAACCAATAACCCGTTAAAGAGTGATTCATTTAGAAGTTTTTGGTTTAATTTTTAATTTTACACTTAAAATAGAATTTGATATCGAAATATTTATTATGACCCGAATTAAGAGTCTCTTACATTTGCTTTTTTAACATAATTTCATTGAAATGTCGACTATAGCAAACCAATAAAACTAGTATAGAGTGATTCATTTAAACCTTTTAATTTAATTTTTAACATCATACACTTAAAACGAAATTGGATTTCGGCATAGTTGATGTTACCCGAAGGAAAAATCTCTGACATTTTAAGTTTAAAGATAGTTTCATTCAAATGTCGTCTGGTTGAAAGGTTCAACCTTCTAGTACTCTTTCTAGCACTGTAACCAGTACCTAGTGAAGTACTCTGATGTTGGCTTATCAACAAAGACTTTTGACTTTAAGATGAATACAAAGAGTCCATCGAATGAAAGAATGAAAGTACATCTTCATTCGATCGAGGCGGTCAGTTGACATGTTCGAAACGTGAATTTCGGTTTGTATCTAAATCAGTGAACGGTAGCCCAATACAACCTCAATATACGTTTGTGTTGGTGAGTTGCTCTCTTCCCTCTCTCACTGTAGTGAAGGAAATTGTTTTAAGTTTATTCATAACTTTGAACCAAATTATAATATAAAAATCCAGAAAATAATTTATAAATATTACAGTTTAAAGTGTGAGCGAATTCGTGTCCCGCGCCTATGGGCTACCTTGCGCCGTTGACTGATCTAAATGATTTCTAAATATCTTAAATCGATCTCTGTGTGTGTCATAGCATCGTCTTTATAAAATCAAATGTCGTCGGCAATATCGCTAGCTATTTTCGGTTAAGTTTTGCCGGGCCTCATTTGGCGGCTATCTTTTGCGGACCCAGAAACCACTCAAAACATTGCATTTTTGTAGATGTTTCAGTAGTTTGAGTATCTCTTCGGATTGCTTAACAGCAGAAATGCGGCAATGACTTAACCATTGATCCGAAAATGTTCTTCGTTCTGTTAAAAATAGCAGAGCCCCGGCACTATATGGCCTTGGAAAGCCGGCAAAATTCGTATTTTTCCTACAAACACGATTGGCAATTCACACCTACGCGAAGTTATGATTGAATCAAAGCAGTTTATAGCCAGTCTTCACTTAAGAGTTTCAAAGCAACTCCACTTTGTTTGCTTTACCAGTGATACGCATTTCATAGCCTTGCGAGGTTGGCAATAGTCGTTTTGTTTTAATACAGACACTATCGGAAGTTTTTCACACGTACTCGAAAGTTGTGTTTGATTCAAAACAGTCAGTATCTGCTTGAGTGTTATGAAAGCAACACCAAACACGCTTGTTTCGCAATCAACACTTAAGTACAGACAGAAAAACTAAGTTCAACGATTGTTAGGAGAGCATAATTTGTGATGCTTCCCAGCGGTAAAAATACTTAATCGCTGATGTCAGCTATATTTAGTAGCAATCAGTGATGATCTTTCGCTTAAATTCCTGCATAAATATGGCATAGGAGTGTCATAGGCCGTTTAATCGTTGCGCTCTCACTTACAAAGTAAGCGACGATGTCAGTAGGTTTCATTTTAGTTGCTTTAACGTTATAAGCGGAGTTTTAAGAGAGCTTGATAACACTCTTGATTACGAAGTAAGTGACGATGTATGTAGGTGCCATTTCAAACAGAGTTTTACTGTGTGGACAATATTTTTGAAATTACAAACGCGTGACAGTCTAAGTACTTAGATCGCTCGCTTACAATGTCATATTGATGTCATGTATTACTAAATAGGTACTTCGTTTAATTTACCGCTGGGTTGTTGTGCGATCGCACACAAGCTCAGCATATTGTTGTGTGCGTGCTTTTGGTTATGCCTACCACTGCTTTAAACCATATCTTGCAGTAAAAAAGTTTATGATAAGTAAAGTTTCATAATTGACGTCGGAGTCAAAAAAAGTGTCTAAAAGGCATTCATGGACGTTACAAGAAATGGGCATCATATGGATAAAAACTTAAAAAACTTAATTTCCCTTTGCACCCCATGAATGAGGTATGGGATAGCTTTTCGCGTTGTTGTGAATTTACACGATTTCTATTTTTAGATTCGCAACTAACGGCACCTACTTATTTATCGACGAATGCGAACGTCACTGTTTTGAGAAGCTCTTACTAGACACGACGATTGAATCGACGTTTAATACTGCGAAGTTGCTGTCAAACAACATTCGAGGGGAGCCGACAATGAAAGAAAATTTTATTTATTTTTCTGCATAATCTTCAATCATAGAGGGTGTCCACATCAACTTTTTTTTCGACCCACACTATACACATTACTAGTGATCTGTAAAAAAAGAAAATCTTTCTAATGAAACATTCTTTAATTTTACTTAATTCTTATAAAACTTTAGTTTACTTGAAATCTATAGAATAATTTAGATGCTGTGATCTGTAAAAAAGCGAATAAAAAAATAAACCTCTAAATAAATCATTCTTCAATTTTAACGAATTCCTCTAAAATTGATATTTACTTAAAATCAGTTGGTTTTGTGGTACAAAAATTGTTATTACCCAAGAAAAAATTACAAAATTATCAACAATATAGAAACAAAAACAAATTACGATTCCTATTCAGTCATGGCTAGTAGGAATGTATTTAAACGTTTTAAAACAATTTTACACAATAGGATGTATTTGTAAAGATTAATTTTCAAAAGCTTCTTTATACTGCAAATTAGGTGATAATGTCATTGTAAAACGACAAACAAAAAAATTCTGTCTTGTATTCTAATATTTTAATAGAATATCGGTTATATATCATTGTTAAAGTTATTCTTATTTTAATATGGGTTGTAAAATAGATCTTTGTGTTGTCAAGACTTATTTGGTGAACAAAACGACATGTAAATAATAACACTACTTTACAAATAATTATTTTTTCTCTGGTCTTTGAACACCACTATTTTTTTATGATAGAGGACGGGTTTCTGATTAAGAAAAAAATTTAAAAAAAATTTTTTATGGAGTGGATTATTTTTTAAAAATTTTTTTGTAAAATTTTTTTCTTTGTTGACGGTGCCTTTGAATTTTATCCAATATTTCATGTTCTAGAAGGGCGATCAGGACAAAAGAGGTACCAAATTTATTAGAATCAAATGGCCAACAAGAATTATGCCACTTTAAGTCAACAAATTGCCTTATTTTGCCCTACTGGCTGAATTTACTTGAAAAATTGAGCTTTTTTCATGAAAAATAGCCTCTCCTTTTTTAGTTTTTAAATAATGAAAAATCGTAAACTCGAGATAAATTTTTTTTGAAACCTTCTGCGTATAGTGAACACCTTAGCAAACAAATGTAGTATTGCAGAAGAGAATCTATGGACTAGTTAAAAAGTAATGGCCTCTGAAAGTTGGCATACAGAAATTAAGTTTTTATAAATATTTGAATTTTTGCATTTGTCGGAACTGCAGAATATGGTCCGAAAGCCCAAACAACAATAAAAATATACCATTCACTTCGTCTTGGTCCCATAACATCGAAATAGTAGGTCAACATGGTAGCCGAGGCCCATGATGCACTTGGTGTGGTCAAGAAAGGGGCTCCTTGGGTTCTATGATGACCGCCTATGTGCGGGTACTCAAATGAAAGATATTTTCGAGACGAATACAACGGTAGGACCCGTAGAGTCTTGAAATTGACACCACTGGCTTGGTCTCAAAAATAACTTTCATTTGAGTACCCGCACATAGAGGACCGAAGGGGACCTTTTTTGACTCCCTAGGTCCCCAATAAGTCTTAATAATTACACCATTGGATATTTTCGAGACGAAAACAACGGTAGGACCCGTAGAGTCTTGAAATTGACACCACTGGCTTGGTCTCAAAAATAACTTTCATTTGAGTACCCGCACATAGAGGACCGAAGGGGACCTTTTTTGACTCCCTAGGTCCCCAATAAGTCTTAATAATTACACCATTGGATTCGGCTCGAAAATATCTTTCATTTGAGTACCCGCACATAGGCGGTCATCATAGAACCCAAGGAGCCCCTTTCTTGACCACACCAAGTGCATCATGGGCCTCGGCTACCATGTTGACCTACTATTTCGATGTTATGGGACCAAGACGAAGTGAATGGTATATTTTTGTTGTTGTTTGGGCTTTCGGACCATATTCTGCAGTTCCGACAAATGCAAAAATTCAAATATTTATAAAAACTTAATTTCTGTATGCCAATTTTCAGAGGCCATTACTTTTTAACTAGTCCATAGATTCTCTTCTGCAATACTACATTTGTTTGCTAAGGTGTTCACTATACGCAGACGGTTTCAAAAAAATTTTATCTCGAGTTTACGATTTTTCATTATTTAAAAACTAAAAAAGGAGAGGCTATTTTTCATGAAAAAAGCTCAATTTTTCAAGTAAATTCAGCCAGTAGGGCAAAATAAGGCAATTTGTTGACTTAAAGTGGCATAATTCTTGTTGGCCATTTGATTCTAATAAATTTGGTACCTCTTTTGTCCTGATCGCCCTTCTAGAACATGAAATATTGGATAAAATTCAAAGGCACCGTCAACAAAGAAAAAAATTTTACAAAAAAATTTTTTAAAAAAAATCCACTCCATAAAAAATTTTTTTTAAATTTTTTTTCTTAATCAGAAACCCGTCCTCTATCATAAAAAAATAGTGGTATCCAAAGACCAAAATGGCTGTAAACTAGTGTAATCTGTTATTTTTTTTTTGTATTATTGTTTTGCATATTTTGACCCACCAACATCAATTTAACTAACACTGTTGTACTAAAATGCCGCTAGAAATGCCACTAATCTACTAATCGAAAACCCCCCAACAAACCCCCTAGTTAATATGTTATGGTTGCTCTAACACAATTTTCCACTAACCAACGTGTTTTTTTCCTTGCTAACAAAGGGAGTTGAGATCAACACCAACACCACCACTACCTGGTACTAACGAATCCTACCCCAACAAACAAAAGTCATAAAATTTATGATCTACAGATTTCTATATATATATTTTGTTTTTCTTTTCTTCTTCTCTTATTTTTTTCTTCCCTGGCGCGCTATAGGATGACAAAAGTCTGGACATAATGGGCCAATATAAACCAGAAATTTTCTGTTAAGAACAGAGCACGACGTTTTGAGAAATACAAAGCAAAAAAACAGAAACAAGAAATCTTATGCTAATCATGTTTCAAAAGTCAACATCATCATCAATGTATTGTTTGTGTATACTACTAAATCGAAAGCAAAGAAAAATCAATCTCTATATATAAATATAATAATTAATCACTTACGATCAAAACACACAACAAAACTATAAATTGAACAACAAAGAAGTAACAAATTTGAACACTGCCGCCGATGCAAAATCAGTCACGACGCATAAGCTTCAGAACAAAAATTAAGCGTAATCATCATAATCGAAGTACTATCTCCTCGATATCGTGCAACGCTTACGCTCATCAACAACAACATTTAAAGCATTATAAACAAAAGTATCTCACACATCACGTTATTATATAAGGATTTATGTCTACTACTCGTATACTCTCCAGTTTATTACATATTTTATATATATGTGCAGAAGAGCTACAGTAGCAGATCGAAAGAAGGAAGAAAGAAAGAAACGCGCGTTATTGTATTTAAGTTTAAGTGAAAAAAATACATTTTTTTATTGTGTTTTGTTTTTTACGTTTTGTATTGATAAAAAAAAAAACAGTTAATCTTTGTTTGTTTGTGTTAAGAAGCCAACCCCGTCTCCATATAAATATCGTAAACAGAATCATCATTACAATTTGTTTGCGTTTCGCGTTATACATTTACACCACAACAGTTCAGCGTCAACATTATTACTGTAATCGTCATCATCATCACCATCGTAGCTAATCGTTTTGTGTTTGAGTCTACATTTAACTCTGCAATTATTGGATTTAATTTTTAAAAACAGGTAAGTTCTTTTTGGTTTTTTGTTGCTCTAGCGAGACTTTTTACTAAACAAAGGTTGTCGATCGATCGTTCTAGTGTAATTTGAACTCTGAATCGAATACTACTAATTAATTGTACACTAACCTAACTACATTATTTATACATACATATATACATACATCTTGTCTTTTAGTTACCTTTACACTCTTGCTCTGTTCTGTGTCCCCTCTATCTGTTTCAACTTGCTTTTTCTGTAGTGTATGAATGTGCTTTAAGAAAAATCTATCATACAACAGCTTATAACATTACACAAAGTATGCCACATTTTGATAATTTACATCACAGCCTAAACATATGCATTCACACATACACATACATAGATTTTTTGTGGAAAAGCCTAAAGGCATACACCTTTAATTGATTAAAGTGGGTAGAAAGGGCGTGGCCAACGAGTATTTAAGTCCAACATATCCTGATATCCTGATAGTACTCTGCAGCATTATTATGAATATGCAGACGAAATTAAAATTTTCGTTCAGTGGGCGGTTCGGGCGTGGCAAAACTGTATTTAAGCCCTAGAGATATAAAATTTGGTACACAGGTAGTACTCGGCAGTACTACTAATTCTATAGACAGACATTGAATATTTTTAATTTTCGTCAATTACAATTGATGGTCAAGTTTCGTTGACTAAAATTTTGTCACTCGATGTTATTGAAGATGTAATTGAAGAAAACTTGATATTTCCGCGAGATATTTGGAAATTATGCTATATAGTATGAGTTTTTTTTAGGACCGGCCGTGGGATAGTGTTTAGAACACGCGACTATCATGCGGGAGATCCGTGGTTCGATTCCCGGCTCCAGTCACCTACATTTTTATAAGTCTCGAGTCAATCGGAATGTGTAGTAGAAGCTTTTCAAACAGTGACGTTCGCATTCGTCGATAAAAAAAAGTAGGTGCCGTTTGTTGTGAATCTAAAATAGAAAGCGTATTAATTCACAACAATGCGAGAAGCTTTTCCATACCTAATTCATGGGGTGTAAAGGGAAATTCTGTTTCTTTTTATAAGTATGAGTTCTTTTAGAGTAACATTAGATAAGCAATTTGTATAATTATCCATAAGCTTTAAAGAATAACACAAGGGAACAAAATTGAACTTTTTGAGTGTTGTTTTGAATTCGATAGCTGTTTTTTACTAATTTGGGGTCGCTGATTTCAAATCTAATCTCCATTTGTCTCCATCAGCTCGAATTTTTAAGTTACAGGTACTAATCGTATTTTCGACTTTTTTCCAAAAAATTATAGTTCAAAAAATCATAATTTTTTTTTCACAAGCCGGATTTTAAAATTTTTTTTTTTTTTTAAAGATATCGTTGTAACTTTTGAAAAAAAATCTAATTTTTTTATATTTAAAAAAAAAATGACTGAGTAACGGGTGTTTTATTCAAAAAAAAAAAAAAAATTACACAAAAAATTACACATTTTAATATTCTTCACGGTGAAAGTTAATCGGTTGGGGGCAAATTGTTATTTTTATTAGCTTTATTGAATATCATATTAAGATAGCTTTCTAAAACATGTATGTACATAATAATCGATTGAAAATTGAATGAGTTATGCTAAGTTCGGTGATAACAGATTTTTCGCAATTTTTTGTTTCTACCCAAAAAAAATTAAAATTTTGTATTTTTAAAAATCATGACAAATTTGCAAATTTATTTATATTTTAATTTATAGTTTTGCCTCCTATTACAATATTAATTAACAGACCAAATTTAATTAATCGGCAGGTTTCAATTTGGAAGTTAAGGAAGAAATATTAATTTTCCAAAAATAGGTAATTTTGTATGGGAGGTACCAGAAGGGGTGATCCGATATAGTGCAAATTCATTCCTGATTTATATTTTCATATCCGTAAAACTTCCGCATAGTTTGAATGAATTCAGTGTACTTACAAAAAAGATATGTATGTAAGACTATTGGGGTGAGTTCGGTAATTTGTATGGGAGGTACCAGAAGGGGTATGGCAACGCTTTCGGTTTTTCTAGTGTTTGTCTACTTTTGCAAGATAAATAAACTGACCAAATTTCAATATTCTCCGGTAGTCTGTTTGGCAGCTATCGAAGATATATTAATTTTCCAAAAATAGGTAATTTTGTATGGGAGGTACCAGAAGGGGTGGGGCTATTCCGCCCATTTACAATCCCATAAGTTCGTTTCGAAAAATATTTATACTGATAAATTTTCATAACGATCTGTTAAGGTTTGCTCGAGTTACACTTTCACAAACATATTAATAAATGTTATTTTTGTATGGAAATCGTGATTTTTGTAAATTTAGTTATCTCAGTAAATTGTTGACAAAATCAAAAGTTGTGCAGATATTTTAATGAAATAAAGCTCATTTGATTCACACTATATTAAACTAAATGTTTTAAGACAAACACTGTGATTTGTGTTGCATTATTTTTTTTTATGAATTTTTAAAAAACAAAATTTTTTTTTGTAAATTTTTTGTTTTTTTTTTTTAAACTACAACGATATCTCTGAAACTACTAAGCCAAATTAAAAACAATGTAGGCACGGATTAAAGATAATTTTGTTGACGAGTTTAAGTTTTTTTTTGTAATTGAATATGGTGAACCGTTTTCAAGTTATTTAAATATTTGTAGTGGAAGTGCCTTAGTTATAGACATAACGGTATATCGCGAAAAGTCGAGCTGACACAAAAAAACCAAGTGCAGATTTGGATTCAGCGTCCCAAATTACCTTTAAAACAATATTCAGTTCTTAAACAACAAATACCTTGTTCCCTTGTGTAATCTATTGGGGTTATCAATAAGAGTGGATCGAATTTGGAATAATAGAACATGCTCCGCGTGAAATAATGACAAAATCATATAAAAGGGCTCATGTTTGAAATATATGATCGATCAAATATTTAATAACTCTACCACATAAATCTGACTGAATTGAGGCGATGCCGTTATATACTATTAAGCAATGTTAGGCATCCCATAGCCTAGCGAGACCGGCGATTATTATATTTTCCACTTCAAAACGTTTGGCAATTACACCAAGTCTGTCTCTGCTTTGCATCAAACATAGCTTCGCGTATGTGTGAATTACCGATCGTATTTCTGTGAATAGTACGATTCAGACTTACCGATGCAATGGGATGCCTGATACTGCTTTAAGGGCATCGGTCCATCATGCGGTATTGTGCCATTATAAAAAAGCGGCCAATTAACATCGCCTCTACGAGAGATAACAAAGTATAACAAACTTCCACTTCATACTGTACCAATAACCCGCAGGTCGTCATCTCCGGGTGGTCTTTGGGGAGTATTGCCCAACGGACTCCAGAAAACCCCTGGTGGATCTCTTTCTGGCCCTGCAAGGCATTGAAAAGGTAGTAAAGATGTACCTCTTTACGAGCTTCGACCAAGGAATCTAAAGATGGTACTAGGGGTCGTCAGGTGTGCCCTACCTATGGCAAACCGCCCGCCTGATCGTTTGGATAAGGAACAGCGACGGCTGTGCAATGTAGTGGCTGTGGTTAGACCAAAAGACACGCTGGCTAACTAAGAGTTTGATGCTCGAGAGAAATGGAGCTGGGTATATCTTGATACCATACGAGACTTGCATCTCTAATTGTACATCTACAATCTTCTTAGTTGAGTGTAGCGTTGTACTCTTAGCGTCTTTCTGATGGATAGCACCAAACCTCTAACAAGGCTGTAACAGCGTTGGCAGGAATACTGTTACATTGTTAAAGCGAACGATTATAAGTGTGACAGATTCTTGGAGATCTTCCCATCAAGTCGGACAATAACCATTCAGTTTTTGTTTGTGTATTGTCCAAAGCATGAAAACCAGTGGTTATATTGATGATGCCAGCGGGATGGGGTACCAAACTAACTAGCAGAAGGTGGTTATTGCGATCAGCCGGTAGGGGACCATTGCTTCTAGCTGAATGTGACAAAGTGTGAATCGGCAGAATACTTTGGTATTCTGATGGTAGATGTGGATCGGCCGGATGGGGAACTTCGGCACCTACCTGATGGCGGGGTGGTGCAGAATTGTAATATCTTCGCTCAGAGTGTTAGGAAAAAAATGGTTACTATCCAAATGACCAATAACAGAATGTTAAAAACATCTAGTATAAAATAATAACAGTGGGGGCAAAATAGGACGGAGTGCAAGCCTCGAGCTTGTACTTGTCAGTAACTATGGTACCCCCACATAGGAATCGATCACTTTTTGAATATTTCGTGGAGTGTGGTGCGGCATTGTAGTATGTTCCAGTAGGGTTAAGCCCACCATCTAGCCAGGTCATCACGACGATACTAGATGTAAAACACAACGATTCATGTACCAAAAACATATATAACAAATCTTATCTTCATACCTCTGTTAGTTCATGACATATAGCTATTTTAAATTTCAAGTTGTATGGGCGGTACAACGTCCCTTTATCCAATCTCAAACATGTAGAGTTAAGGACTATTAGCAGGTCATTAGTACCACTTTGTGAAATTTTCGGTCTGTAAGAAAATCTGTCAAAGTGATATTGTAAATAGGGCGAGGCACCGCCCACTTTCAGGTAATTCGAACTTTACGAACAGCATATATGTAGCAAATATAATTTTCATACCCCTGACAGTGCATGAGATACAGCCGTTTAGTGTTGTAAGTTGTAGGTACGCCCACTAATTAAAACCCGCCCATTTTTTGTTGGATAATAAATTTTGCTACCAAATGCAACCACACAAATGTTCAAGGCGGTGAACAGTCCTACAGTCCTCGGTCTAGCCGGTCCCACAACTGCCCTAGAAACGCCCCTGGAGGGGTACAATGTAAGACCTACGGGCATATAAAAGACTCATCAAAAAACTTGAAAAATTAATGGCGGAAGGTCTTACACATTGCACCCTACAAGGGGCGTTTCTAGGACAGTTGTGAGACATTTTTTGGGGAAACTTTAACCACGGTAAGGCGCCATGCGACCAATCCCACCATTTTTCGGCTGGTACATTTATTTTCGATTCTTAAAAAAATTAATGGTATAGCGAATCGAAATCGGAAACGTGCACTATCCCACCCCTAAAAGTGCATATGCAACAAGTTTAAAGGACTGTTTTGAGTTACAAATCAGTTACTTTGATAAATATCCCCCCCTCGCATTCCACTAACCGACCACAAAGCTCTAAAAGAAAGAAAATGTTATAAATGTTTATATGGCTGCGTTCATGGTAATCAACTAGAGAAAGGTACGTCAATTGCTCTAGAGTCACATAAAAGTGCCACTAAGATATATGTCTTGACTAGTTAAAATGCAAAATTAACTTCCAACACAAACAGTAATATCTTCGTTAACATCTAACAACCAGACTGTAAATATAACAAACCAGTTGCATAACAAAATGATTAACAATATTTCAAAATTCAAAGCATACTTGTAGGATCAACTAATATTCTAATTCCATAGTAAATCTCTTTTAAACCTAACTTTTACTAATATATCACTATATTACTTGTTCAAACAATAACTAATTAACAATAACTTATTAAACAATAACTAATATTTACCTTCCTCAACTTCTTCCTTTTTACAGATGGCCCATGTGGTTGGCGTCCCTCGACGCGATCCCTGCCGCAAATGTCAATTACCCGTTTTTCTGGCTGAACGTTTGTTGGTAGGCAAAAAGGTCTATCATCGCACTTGTCTCAAATGTGCCCGCTGTAATTCCCAACTAACACCCGGTAGCTTTTATGAAACCGAAGTCGATGAACAATATTGCTGTGAAACATGTCCCGACGAGGAGATCACCCAAATTGTGGGTGGTGAATCGTTGGGCGGCGCCGCAGCAGCTGTTGGTGGCAATGAAACATTCGAAGCGGATTCATCCGAGGTGCAATTGCGCAATACATTCGAAAGAGATGCTTTGCGATCACCATCCACGGCGGCCAGTACTAGATCGGTGCGCAGCTCGATCAAAGATCGTTTGGCTTTCTTCGAACAGCAACAGCAAAACCAAGATGGATCTTCTGATGTCGACAGCAAACTTTTGCAAAAGAGTTTAAGTGATGAAGAGAAATCAAAGAGCTTACAAAGAATGGAAACTGCGCCACCAGCAGCCACATATAGAATGAATCCAGCATTGACAAGTTTCTTGAATGATACATACGATACGGTCGATAATGAGCCAGAGGAACAAAATGAACACAATGGCGAAGAGGAAGATGAAAGTGAATCTTTGGCTTCTTCAGTGCAACACCCCCAAATGGATACTTCAGATTCCGAAGAAGCAGATGATTTACACAACTTAGAACAACCTCCGGAATTGCCGAAATCGTTGCCACCTTCAGAGCTGGCAGAGAAGGAAAACAATCCGGAAGATACCAAACGTTTTACAGCCTCAGCTCAATTGGTATTGGGAACTACTACGAACACGACCACGAATACCACCACCACCACTACAGCTGAGCCACAAATTATAGCCGATGAACAAGAAAATCTTATACCAACAACCACAGCTCCGGAAAAACAGATTACCGAACTACAAATAAGTGTTTCCTCCTCTAGGAAAACTAATGATGACACTAATAACAACCTACACGACAACGGTGTTAAAGCTGCAGATTCTGCCCCAGGGCAGGAGATGGAAGAACGCGAAAAGCCACAGCTAATGACGGAGACAATACAACAACATATAGAATTAGATAATAATTTAGCATGTAAAGAAACTAATGATAATGATTGTGTTACCAAAGACAAGGCAACAGTTGACGTTTCTAAGGAAACGGAAGCCGAAACTGTAGCTGCACAGCAGTTCGAGAGCACAACAACAAGCCACGATCAAGTAGTGGCCACTAAGTCAATCCAGCTTCCGGCAGAGGAACCGAAACCAGAAACCAGTGAACATCAAGTTGAACTACGCACAAAGACCACGGAAGACAGAGCAGCTGTAGAAGTAGCAGCAACTCCCGCTGAAGACAAAGCGACCACACAGAGACTTAGTGTAGTGCGTGCTCGCCTGCAACAATTTGAAGTAATTACAAATAATGAAAAAGAAAAGATTCAAGAATCTAAAACTGCTACTAATGATAATAAACAACCCAAGGATATATTCTCCCCAGCACCCATTCCACAAGCTATGGAAACAAATGAAAATGAAGCATTAAGCCGCTTAGATATAGAAAATGAAATCACTAAAAGTCCTAAGCAAATAAAAGAGATCATAAGCATAGACACAGCAATAGAAACTGAGAGCGTTAAGGAAAAAGAAAAGGACACGGATATGGAAAAAGATACCGACACCGAAAAGGATACAGAAACAAAAGCGGAAGTAGTAACCGCAAAAGAACCAGAATTGGAAACCGAAAAAGATATAACAACTGTACCAGAAATGGCTACAGAAACTCTTGATATTGTAACTGAAGGAAATGAATCTTCTAAAGAAATCGTACAAGAAGTGCCTTTACCACTGGAAACGAAAGACAATGATGACGACGATATTTTATTAAATAATTCTAAGGAAATATCACATAGCAATGATACGCCCCAACAACAACTACTGCAGGAAGAAGAAACAACATTAACAACCGCCTTGCATGAAGAGGAAAGATCAACATCGCCCAAGACTCCCGGTAAAATTGCTGCTGTAGAACAATATCCCGAAGATTTGAATCCCTTTCAGTCGGATGACGAGGAGGAGGACAACAAAGAAAATATGGTGCAATTACGAAATTCTGCTAAAACCCAACAGCAACAACAACAACAACAATCTGCATCATCGAAGGCTAGCAACTTAAATCCCTTCGACTCATCCGATGACGAAGTAGAATTGGAAAAGTCACAATCATCTATGACATCAACACCTAAGATACCACCACCCAGACCACCACCACCACGTATTTCAAGAAATCCCTTTGGCAGTGAAGATGAGGATGAGACGGCACAGAGTTTCCCGCGGCGTTCATCGTTGACAGCATCGCAAAGCAAGAGGATGCCAGTGCCCACACCCAGATCCAATGTGTAAGTACTAGTATAACAATTTTGTCACTTTCATTCATTTCACACTTTAATTCACAAATGTGACATCATCTACACCCAATCTACTCAGATTACAAAATAGATGAGCAGCATCTCCGTTCACTCGCTTTGCCACCAGTTTCATTTTTCATTTGCAAATTTCCTGGTGCTACCAAATACTTGTTAATAACTATAGACATTGTTAAAGTGCCCCAATCTATGACACCCACTGCATCCCTGGAATTGTTCGTATTTAGTTAAATTTATACATTCATTGTTGTCTCATTGTCAAGAGCAGTATAATTATAGCCCCCCTCTTTTTTTTGCAATGCAAAGCTAAATGGTGCATCAACTGCTAATAGATGCATTGAGCTAAGATGATGATGATTCACAAGCCCATTTATATTCATTGAATTGTGTAGGAAAGAAGAAAAAATACACTAAGGTGTATAAGAAGATGTGTGTCGAGATGGGCAAATTATGGTCAGTTGATACAAAGTGAACTACGATATAACGAATTTGCTTGTTGAGTCCGCTTGTGTGCGGAGGTTACTAAGATATGTGTTTGTTTCTATGATATTGGATATTTGTTTTGTGTTTAAAATTATTTCCAAAATTTGTATTTTGGAAGTTTTTGATGAATTAATATTGTTATTGATTTCTAAAAGATATTATAGTCTAAATGAAAATCTTTACATTCACGGTATTCATTCATTCGAGCAGTTAATTTTCAAATGACAGCTCAGCAGGACAATTCCGTAATGGCTGCGATTTCATTGCGAATATTTTCTTTCTAATGCAATAGAGAAGTTGGTTAATTGTTGTTGGGACCGGCCGTGGCATAGTGGTTAGAACACGCGACTACCATGCGGGAGATCACAGGTTCAACTCCTGGCTCCAGTCATCTTAAAATAAAAAAAAAATAAATACATTTTTCTTTCATTGTCGGCTCCCCTCGAATGTTGTCGACAGCAACTTCGCAGTATTAGTTTCGAGTCAATCGGCGTGTCTAGTAAGAGCTTCTCAAACAGTGACGTTTGCATTCGTCCATAAACAAGTAGATGCCGTTAGTTGTGAATCTAAAAATAGAAAGCGTGTTAATTCACAACAACGCTAAAAGCTATCCCATACCTCATTCATGGGGTGTAAAAGGAAATAAGGTAAGTAAGTAAGTAATTGTTATAAACATTGTATTGAAGATAATTCCATGTGAAAAAGTCTATAGGACCGCATAAAGGCCAGTTTATGTCGCCTTTTTCAGGATATCAATTTGCCAGGGAATTTTCCATTCAGGGGTTTTATTTCTTGCAACAATTTAAATTTATACGGATGAAGTTTTAGATCTTTATACTTAATATGGTTTCATGATGATCTAACCATATTTTAAGTACTTGTGCGCTTTCGAATTGAAAAATTCGGACCCTAACAAACAGACTGATTTACACTCATCACATTTTCTGCCGTTCAATGATCTTAGTCACCCCGATTTTGAGTTTTGTAGTTCTGAACTGATTTCTCCAAATCTGTTGACCAATTTTGCCATGAGAGGAATGCTTGCCGCATCATTTAAGCGACAAAACCTCGCACTCTGCAGAATCCTCGATGCGATACAATCGCAGAATCACTAGAAAAACGCTCCATAGTGACTAAATTCCCTATAGCCAGGCTTCTTACTGGCATATTCCTCGCGCCCATCAGACATAATGTGTTCTCAAAATTTATACCAATTAATTCGGAACATTTTTCTTTCATTGCCGGCCCCCTCGATGTTGTCGACAGCAACTTTGCAATATAAGTGTCTAGTTAATCGGCATGTCTAGCAAAAGCTTCTCAAACAGTGACGTTCGCTTTCGTCGATAAACAAGTAGGTGCCGTTTGTTCTGAATCTAATATAGAAAACGTGTTCACAACAACGCCAGAAGCTATCCCATACCTCATTCATGGGTTGTAAAGGAAAATAAAGTTTAAGAAGTCGGTTTATTGTACCAAGAGTACAAATAATTGTACCAAAAGTATTTATTTGTATTGTACCAAAAAGTACTTTTATTGTACAAAATATTACAATTTATTGTACCAAACTGTGCTTTTATTGTAAGAAATAGTATAAATTTTTTTTTTCAAAAAGTACTATTTATTGTACCAAAAAGTACAGTTTATGGCAAAATAGTACAATTTATAGTACTGAATAGTGAAATTTATTGTACCAAACAGTACAATTTATGGTAAAATAGTTCAATTTAAAGTACCAAAAAGTACACTTTATAGTACAATTTTTTATTTCAATTTTTTTGTATCAAAAAATACTTTTATTGTACTGCAAACTACTTTTGTTATACCAAAAAGTACAATTAATAGTACCATTAAATACAATTAATGGTTCTAAATAGTACAATTTTTGGTACTAAATAGTACAATGCATTGTACCTAAAAGTATACTTCATAGTACCGTATTTTTCCATTGTACCAAAAACTAAATATTATTGGACTAAACAGTATAAGTTTTTGTACCAAAAATTTCAATTTATTGTTTTAAAATGTACTTTTCTAGCACCAAATAGTAAATTTAATGTACCAGAAATTACTTTTATTGTATCAAAAAGTGCTTTTGTTATATAATTCATTGTATCAAAAATTATTGTTTGTGGTACTAAATAGTAAAATTTATTGTACCAAAAAATACAATTCTATAGTACATTTTATTATTTCAAGTTTTTGTATCTAAAAATACTTTTATTGTATTGCAAATTACTTTTGTTACACCAAAAAGTACAATTTATAGTACCATTAAGTACAATTTATGGTTCTAAATAGTACAATTTTTGGTACTAAATATGACAATGCATATACTTCATAGTACCGTATAGTACAATTTATTGTACCAAAAACTAAATATTATTTGTACCAAAATTTTAATTTATTGACTCAAAAAGTACTTTTATTGTACCAAAAGTTCTTTTTTTGCAATAAAATGTACTTTTTTACACCAAAAAATAAATGTTATTGCATCAAAAAGTACAATTGATTTTATAGTACCGTATAATACAATTTATTGTACTTAAAACTACAATTTATTGGACTAAAGAGTTTAATTTATTGTAACAAAAAGTACTTTTGTAGTACCAAATAGTAAATTTATTGCACCAAAAAGAACTATTATTATACCAAAAAGTACTCTTGTCAAACTAAAATACAATTTATTGTAAAAAAAAGTACAATTCATTGTTTTAAAAAAGTACATTTTATGATACTACAATTTATTGTACCTAAATGTACATTTTATAGCACTGTATTGTACAATTTAAATGTACATAGCATCGTATGCTACAATTTATTGTACCAAAAACTACAACTTACTTGACTACACAGCACAATTTTCTGTACCAAAAATTTAAATTTATTCTAATTAAAAGTACTTTTACAGTACCAAATAATAAATTTATAGTACCAAATAGTACTTTTGTTAAACAAAACGCAGATAATGTTATTTTGGTAGCGTATGTCTTGCAAGCATTGCTCACTGCATTGGGTGTTCTGGTAAAGTAAATGTAGTTGTGCAGGATTCTATTAATTACTACTTACTTAATTTCCATTTACACCTTATGAATGACGTATGGGATGTTTGTCGCGTTGTCGTGAATTAAGACGATTCCTACTTTAGATTTACAATAAACGGCACCTACTTGTTTATCGACGGATGCGAACGTCACTGTTTGACAACCTTCTACTGGACATGTCGATTGATACGACACTTGTACTGCGAAGTTGCTGTCGACAACATCGAGGGGGCCGGCAATGAAAGAAAAATATAGATGACTGGAGCCGGGAATCGAACCATGGATATCCCGCATGGTAGTCGCATGTTCTAACCACTATGCCACTGCCGGTCCCCTATGCTTCCAATTACAAAAAAAAACAGAATAAATGAGATAAAACTTTATTAGTTTTGTTTTATATTGCTTATTTTGGCATTACTGTAACCTAAGCGAAGTGACGGCTTGTCAGGTGTTGCATGAAATGTTCTTAATTTCTTTGCGTATATGTTGCTTATTTCCTCAAGAGACTCTCAGTTGCTATTGAAAACGTTTA
The DNA here is from genome assembly GCA_964034835.1 of Muscina levida. Lineage (NCBI taxonomy): Eukaryota > Metazoa > Arthropoda > Insecta > Diptera > Muscidae > Muscina > Muscina levida. The sequence continues at coordinate 22,344,701 of OZ035882.1, read as the reverse complement.
CCTTTAAAGTATCCCCAAAGAAAAAAGTTTATAAGGGATAAGTCAGGGCTACAAGGTGGCCAGTAATGGTACCTCTTAAGATATCACTTTAGGCCAACATTTTCTCGAACTTCTCCCAATGATTCGTTGGTGGTGTGACATGTTACCACATCTTACGAAACAACGAACGTTGACTAAACCCATCGAAATTCTATAGCGCTGAATCAAAAAAGTTCTGTACAGTATTTACTGCAATGGATATTTACTTGATATCCATAACCAATAAAGCTGCACATACAATAATGTTTTGTGAATGAAGTGTCATTCCAGTACCTACAATTACGTCTGTTTGCATGCCTATTATGGTAAAAGTGTGCCTCATCTGAGAATAAAAATAGGTAAAGCGGGGAACCGCTCTAGTATTTCTTAAGCAAACAGGTGCCTGTGACGCAATCTTAAGGCTTTAGTTCTCGCATAATTTGAATTTTTTAAGGACTTAAAGGAGTCTGTAGAATACTGTTCGCTAGGCCGTTTTATAATAGACAGTTTACGTTGTTCACGCTCTTATACTCTCACGTATTGCATAACAAAACATTTCCCATTTTCACAACCAATTATTTATTCAGAACATCAACTACAGGTGCAACACGTTTAAATAGTTTATTAAATGTTATTGCAAAATATTGTGAGAATCATTGGTGAGATCATTTGTTTATCAGTTTATTTTAGTTTGTTAAAAAAAGAAAACAAATATAATAAAGTTCATTCATTCATTCAAAACCGCAAATGAAGACGCATAATAAAAAGCCAGCAATGATTGTTTTGCCCACCACTGTAAACTGCGGTGTACGTTTAAACAAAATAGAAAAAATCAAAGCATACTTTTAGTTGTTGCCGTTTGAATACAAAATTCACCACAACTAATCTCATGAATTGCTCTATCCCAGCAGCAAAAAATGGGGCTTTGCATGCCTTCTTACAGGCCTGCAATGGCAGTCAGAAGCCCTACCCTTCAAATGCAGTCTTCATTTCAAATTAACATAGGGTGTCATAGGCAGGCAAGGCCTGCACATTCCCTATCTCATTGAAGGCGTTTCAGTAGGCATGCCTAGTATGTCCTGCTGGGAGTCCTAATAACAAGGGACTTCTATGAGGCATTGCTACTGCAGACCAGCTTACAGGCCTGCAAAAGAGCATTTATAGAAGGACTTAAATAAAAAAAGACATATGCGAATTATTTCCATATTAAATGATTTCCTACTTTTTATAAATTTTTAATACAATATTTATTACAATTTGTAATAACTATTTTTCTTAAACTCCAGCAGCGGGAATCGAACTCACGACCTCAGTACTCATAGTTGGGCATGCTACCTACTCGGCTATCACGTGATATAGTTGTTGTACGACATATAACAAACATGTAGTTTTCATAAACAACAGCATCTGTCTTACCTTCCCTTAAGAGGCCTGTCAACAGGCCTAATCGGAGAAGTGGCAAGTGCATGGCTATGAACGTCAATTCTGCCTTCTACTAATAGGACTGTTAACAGGCCTGTTTAAGGCTAGAAAGTTTGCATGCCCTTTGTGCACATCTATGGTATTTTTGTGGGATGCACAGTAGGGCTGCTCACAGGCCAGTTTTAAGAAGGGAAAAAGGCATGTCTGCGGGATCTTTTCTCATCCTAGTAAGAGGCCTCATTGCAGGTCTCATTTGAGAAGCGAAATGTGCATGGGTATGGAATTTTTTGTTAGGCTTAGTGAAGGACTTATTATAGCCTGTATACATGCCTGGAAAAGGAAGGCGTATTTGAATGTCAACAAACTGCCTTTGAAGGCATGTTTGCAGGCATATTTTAACAATGCCTCTTCATTTCCGCTGCTGGGATGGTAAGAATTCACTACACACATGTTTCATACAGTTGTATAGTTGGTAAACGTGTAATTAACACGCCGCCATACATTTAACAATATTGTATACGAGCATGATGTGTTACTACACATCTGAGCCTTTAGTGGGTGTATGCAGATTATCTGCTCATCTTCGCAGCATTATACTATACATACGTACATACATATGTATGTGGTATCTTCAAGACGCCCTTGTGTGGCTTATTATTCCTGATTTAGCTACTCAACGCAATTGAACTTTTCTATAGAATAATTACTTAGTATTCCATTGGCGAAATAACAAAAAAAAAACTACTCTTTTGCGATTTGTTCGCTCGAAAAGGAAAAACGACTCTATACAGATATGAACATGTTTTTTTTAAAGAATGTTATAAGGTAACAATTAAAAATAGCTAAATAATTGTTGCAAATACTTATAGATTTAGCGAATTGTGCAAAATCGAAATAAAATAAACCCACTCGGGTAATTTGTTGACTATTAAAGAAACTATTAGAAAAATGTTCAATATGGATTGTCAATAATAGAGTGGTATGATGATGAATTTGAAACTAAACTGAAAAGAGTGCATTTTATAAAGTAGAAAATTTGAAGATATAAGAAAAAAATTGTTGATAAACTTTATTTACTGCGTTGTGCTAGGCATTGTCCTTATAAAAGGAAATATCTGAAATTAATGGCTTTTCTATTGACTCGAAACGTATATTTAAGAATCCCCTAGCAATATATGCAAAAATACGAGATTTCGTAAACAACAAGGTAGACCTTTTTATATCAAGCCATTGATTAATTCAATAATTTTAAATAATTAGAAAATTTTTGTTGGGAGCCCTTTAAGGATGTGATAGAGGGTATATATGTTCGAGAAAAATCTTAGAAGGAAAATACTAGTGGGGATCGGCCATATATTTTACCCCTCTAGGAAGCGAAACGGTAGCGACAGGAACTGATTTTAGAAACAAAATTTAAAATATTAAATATTAAAAAAATATTAAATTAAAAAAATAATAAAAATTAAAAAAAAAATTTTGGGGACCACCTTAAGGGTTAAAGGGGGACATATGTTTTGAGAAACTGTTGCAAAAATATAAGAGGTCGGTCATACAGTTGATTCCTCTAGGGTCCCCTTTAAGGTAGTTTTGAGCAAATTATTTAAAAATTAGATTTTCTGTGTTGTGGCCTCCTTAGGTGTTGGGAACAATGTTATGAGGGAAAAATAAATGGGGACGGTCGTATATTTTATGCCTCTAAAGGCGTCTCCGGGCCAGCTAAAGCGGTGCGAGCAAATTTTATTAAAATTAATTTTCGGTATGATAGCCCTCTTAGGGGGTGAAGATGGGGAGTAGGTATCTTTGGGAAAAATGTTAGTAGGGAAAAATGACTGAGGGTCGGTCATACATTTGAATCCTCTAGGGGCGATTTCGGGGCTGTTGCGGGGTTTGTAGTGGATTTTTTCCTCACACGAAAAGTTTTTCGTTAAAAACCGGAGGCTCGATTTTGATTTTAGATCCATAGTTTCTTGGGTAAATTTTCTTAGAATTCATCGTAGATTATGTTTTTGATAACCTCTTGGTGCATTTTTTACTCCATACAAATTGTCTGACTCTAATATAGACATCCGTCTGTCCGTCCTTACATCTGCGATTACACCCGTAGTTTGAATGCTATCGAGCTGAAATTTGGTATGCGAGATTCTACACTTTAAGCGGGTGTTAAATTATAAGATGAGCAAGATCGGACAAAAACTACTATCACATTCATTACAAATTCGTCCTTCTTGGGAGTGTCCGTCTGTCCGTCCTCGCGATTCGTACTGGTAGTTTCCGAGTTATCGAGCTGAAATGTAGTATGCAAGCTTCTATCCTCTAGTCAGAGGTTAAGTTCTAAGATGAGCAAGATCGGCCAAAAATATTACCACTTCCCATAAGAACTACCCTTTTTGGGGGGTGTCCGTCTGTCTCCGCTATTACAGCTGTAGTTTCTATGCTATGGAGCTGAAATTTGAAATGCAGACTTATATCCTCTAAACGAAGGTTAAGTTCTAAGATGAGCAAGATCGGAAAAAATCTACTATCACTTCCCATGAGAACACCTCTTTTTTCAGGGTGTCCGTCTGTCCCCACTATTACAGCTGTAGTTTCTAAACTATCGAGCTGAAATTCGAAATGCAGACTTATGTTATATCCTCTAAACGAAGGTTAAGTTCTTAGAAGAGCAAGATTGGACGACAATTACTCACACTTTCCATACAAACTTCTCCTTTTTTCGGGGGTGTTCGTCTGTTTGTCCTCAAGATTACAGCCGTAGTTTAAGAGCTTTTGGACTGAAATTTGGTAGTCAGGTTTCTATCCTACAAGCAGAGGTTTAGTTTTAAGATGAGCAAGATCGGACAAAAGCTACTACCACTTCCCATTAAATCTCTCCCTTTTTGGGAGTGTTTGTCTATCTGTCACTGCGATTTCAGCTGTTGTCGAGCTGAAATTTGATATGCAAGTTTCTATCCTCGAATCGGAGGTTAAGTTCTAAGATGTGAAAATCGAAATAAAAACACAACCACATTACACAAAAAAAAAATACACCTTTTGAGGGATCCGTTGATTACAGCTGTAGTTTTTGAGCTATCAAGCTGTAATTTGGTATCCTTCAAGCGGAGGTTAAGTTCTGAGACGAACAAGATCAGAAAAAACTACTCCCGTTTCAAAAAATCCTCCTTTTTGGGTGTTACAAAAATTAATAAAAAAAATATTCGCAGCTTTCGGTAGTAATAAAAATTGCGGACAAAAACAACAACTCGAATTGTTGTTTTTGGAACGAGTGCAATCCTCATGAGAACCTTGATTCGTGATTTTTTACTCCTCACGTCGTTGCAAATCTTTTGGAGGAGCGCATAAAACCATCACTTTGTTTTTGTTGTTGTAATATTTCTTTATACCGATTTTTTTTCAATTTATCGGCACTCGTTCGGGTATGTAATCCGATTATCATATGATCATTATTGACAACTCTGTTTCGTTCCTTTAGAAAGAACAAGGTTTGTGTCAAGGGTTTTATAGATATTTTTGTGAGTTTTAACTGCCAAATTCCTACAAAGATGTCGCCAGCTGGTTTTGTTGATTTATTTTGTAAAGTTGGTAAATCATTTCCTTTGTTCTTGGTCCTTGCGCATTCTAGATTTTTGTAGTGGAAGCATTTAGGTTGAGTTCTATTAGCTGGAGAAATCGAAAGTATTTGAAAAGTAATTTTTCATCGATGTTGATTTCGACAGTTACCCGGTCTTCGGATAGCAAATCTACATCGCTTCCACCCATCACTTTGTTTAGGTTTTAGGTGACCAAATTATTCAAGAAATGGAACGGTGAATTGGCCAACTCGTCCGTGTGATATGAGACCTTTGAACTACTTTTTGTGGGGACAAGTCAAATCTTCATTGCTAATAAACCAGCAATGATTGGCCACTCAGAAGCCAACATTCGCTGAACTTCGATGCAATAAAAACGGTTATACTCATAAAAGTGCTGCAAAATTGGAGTTAACAATTGTCCCTCTATATAAGGGTATTGGGCATTTGCTAGATAGCCGATAACAAAACATGACACAGTTTTATTTCTGTTAGTGTAGAAAAATCGCACTAAACACATGTCTTTAAAATATAACTCAACCCACCTTCTCATACCAACCTCGTTTCTTCAAGTTAATATTCATTGAACTAAATAAAAAAATCTGTTTTTGACTTAATTTCCCAACACTACAACAAAAACATTGCCGCTGTGATGTCTTGCCCACCCATTCAACCATTCGTCCGTCCTTCCATTCATTGTTGCTTTGAAACAATTACAATTACTCTTTTTTTTTGTAAATCATAAACATTACTACCAACTCACACTTCCAGCAGCATAGTCTGACGGCAGTCAATCTAAGATGGTTTGTCATGACTTTCATGATGTGTAAAGTAAGCTAATGAATGAAAGAACATAAAGCAAAGAAATGTAGACAAGTGTTTTCAGTTCTAATTTCACATAGTATATTGTAATAAAATTAAACTACAAATTCGTGTTGATGCTATTAACCCATAGTTAACATACACAAAACACACACAGGGCAATTGTGTGCCCACCGTATTTGTGAAGCACAATGCAAGTACAAAAACTAAGTAGATGTACTAAGAGTTAAAGAGTTCAGGTCTAGGGCTATGTACGATAAAACGTGTTACCATTCCTCTGGGTTAACCTCAAAACTATGGATACTAATTGTGCTAAGTGCTATAGTGATCAGTGCAACTATTACACCCAGACAATAACAATAGTTAACATTTGCTTTAGTCAAAACTCACAACAACTTCCGCTTTTTTGTTTCACTTGTGCTACAGTTACAAGAATACCTAAGAATATAAGCAAATGTTAAGGTGAGACTTATCCGCGTGTTAAATCTTTAAGATAATATCTTTGTGTTGATCCACTGGGGCGCTGCTGTTGTGTTTGCGTGTCTGGTTATTTTATTTGGTTTACAAATAAAAATGTCAACTCACTGCTGCTGGTCAGGTTTTTCTTAAGGTTTATGTGTTATCCACTCTCTCTCTTTGTCTCCTTTTCTCTCTTGCATTTTTACTGCATTGTTGACTTTTGTAAGTTTTCCAAATTCGGGGGCTGTATTTCATTTCCATTTCATTGTACTGAGTTTTTTTTTCTGGCAGTGACATACATTTTTATCCATCTGTAGGTTTTTTTTACAACATTTTGTTTTAATTTGATTTATTTTATGTTTTTTTTTGTCTTATTTTGCTTTGTTTTTGATGATGATCTTGTGGAATCTAATGTTTGCCATGTATATCACACTCGGTGTTTAACGTATTTGGTCATTTGTAAAAATTTCTGAAATTTCAAATGTATTTCACCATTTGCACACACACAATATGCTATGGATGAAATGGATTCGCTATGATGGACGTTGCTATTTTTTTTTTGTTTCTTGTGTTGTGATGATACAGCAGATCTAAGTTGCATTGCTATAGAAATTTTAACACCATATACGACGACTTGTGTTAGGTCAAGGGAAGTGTCGGCATTAAAGGACATTGTGAGATACACTCAGAAAAAAAAAACTTATGTGAAATTATTCAAAATCATAGACTAAATCAGTTGGTCGGTCAACAGAGATAGATAAATTGTTAGGAAATAGCTATACTAACTCACTCAGGCGACGCACGTCGAAAATCTCCTTCAGTGATGTAAAACAGACAAGGAACGCTATTTCGTATTAAGACTTTTTGAAAATTGGAAAGTTATTTTTAGCACTCACATTAATGCTGAATGCCTCATCAACGTCCATTTCGAAATAATACCCAAATTTCGCACTAAACTCGAAGTTATTGTAGATGCATTGCGATGAGCACAAGAATCGTGCGGGTTGTCTAAATGTCATATATGGCAATTATGCTTGTTCCCATAGTCATTCATCCAAAAATGGGCCCCATTAGTAAATATGATTTTTTTAGTCGAAATTGGGGTTCTCTTACAACAGATTCGAAGACCCTTTAGCCAAAAACAGCGTTATCTATGAGCTACTGTACTAGTTGGTGCAAGCCCACGTCCCAAAGCAAAATTCGCCAAGTTGACAACTGGGAATTATTAGCATCGGTTCCATCTGCACACTCACTGACAGCGGCAATGTTCTCGGTCAGCTTGTCATTCTTTTGATGTACGGTTGTTCGGTGATCGTTTACCTAAGCGGTAGTCTCAAATTTGTCATCAAACGTTGGAATATCGACTTTAAAGCACTAATGCGTGTGCCGTGAAATGAGCACAACGCGTGCAGTTTTTGCTCTGTCGAACATTCATAATAATGTTATATCATTTGGACGTGCTACTCAATGCTGTAACTTGCGATACTGATTTCGCACAGTAAACAGTATGTTAAACCGACGCCAACAAACCAATATGGCTAAAATATGAGACTACCATGCGGATAATGGTGGTCTTGATGCCATATTCTACCTTTATTTTAGTAGCGGTCAGCTGTTGTACGACAGAGCTGTGTGTTTCCGACCAATCGGAAATATGGTCCTGAATGAATATGAATGTCTTATAATGCCAAAATTATTTTTTTGCTACTTTGTTTAGTAGAATATCCCAATCCTTTAGTTAATGTTCAATAAAGTCAAAACATTGATACTTTTCTCACAAATAATTGAAAAATCTATTGTAAGCACTTTATAATTGCCAATCTCCTTACTTCATAATTTGTTTTTCTGTCTTAGTCATCTACATTTCTTTCATTGGCGGTCTCCTCATTGTTGTCGACAGCAACTTGGCAGTAAAAGTCAAGTTAAAGCTTCTACAACAGCTGACTTTCGCATTCGTCTATAAACAAACCAGCAAACCAAATGCTGCGACATTGGCTGATATCCAACACGTCTGCCCATTGCCTGAACTCTTCTTATCAAAATTCGGTAAGATATATCTGATAGAGTTTGCAGCGATTTCGGTACTCTGTGTCGGAGGAAAGAACAAAATATTATTGAAGAAACAACGAATTTCCCATCAGATATTCCTACGATTTACATTAAAAAAATTTTTTAGACAACGGTACGACATGTCGTACATCAGATTTCTGTGTAGTCAGACTTCAACCACTTCAGACGTTTTTAGTAACAGTTTCGGTCAGATTTCGTATCCGATATCGGAAGATATTTTCCTAAAGTCTTCGGGCAGAAATCGGTACGACGCGTCGTCAAGAATATCCGAATTACTTCAGATATTTGGTAAGATATCGGTCCGATTTCGTAACGACGAGTCGAATTTCCCTTCAGAATTTCTCTCGATTTACATTCAGAAATCGTTCAGACGTCGGTACGACATATTGTACACACGTCTGCACATTGTCTGAACTCTTCTTACCGATATCGTTCAAAATTCTGTACGACTCGTTGAGTGGAAATTTTATTCAGTTTGCTCCGACATATCTGATCGAGCAGCGATTTCTGAACTCTACATTTAGAAATCTTTCAGTCATCGGTACGACATGTCGTACATTAGATTTATCTCAGCTGCGTCGGTCAGACTTCGTGTCAACCACTCCATACGTTTTTCTTAACGACTTAGGCCCGATTTCGCTCCTATTTGTATGTTCACCCAACGGAACCTACTTTTTTATAGACGAATTCGAATGTCAGCTGTTTGAGAAGCTTTTACATACTCTTACAGCGAAGCCCACAACATCGAGGGACAGTCGGGAATGAGACAGGATTTGCCGCTGCATTACAAGAAAGGATCCATCTTCCACCCACAGTTACAGTGGGTAGATCATTACACAGCGCTGTTAAATGATGTCAAATACTTATTCTAAATGGCGACGATAACCCTCTAGAAATAACAAAGAGAAAAAAAATTAAGTTTGTCTCCTCAAATATGAACATCGCATCCCTCCTCTACTTAAAAACGAATCGGGCGATAGGCCTTTGCAGGCCTGCGTAGTGATTAAAGACTCCAACTTTCAATGTAACTTCGTATAATACTTGTGTTGAAATGTCTTTGTAGGCCTTTATTCAGACCTTAGAAGTTCTGACAATTCCCTCTGCAATGTATTCGCCTATGTCCTTTGCTGTTCCACGAATCTTCACTCATTGATCGTTCAGATTAGCCTCATGCATACATTCAACCATTGCTGGAATGAGAATCAATTAGACATGATTTGTACCCTGTTCTCCCGCATAACTGTCGCTGTATTACAATAAAGGATCTATGTTCCACTCACAGTTACACAATGAAACAAAAGACCACCATATTGCTGTTGAATTATGCTAAATACTTCTTCTAAATCGCGAGGGAGAAAAATAAAGCTTGCCTCCTCAAATGTCCTTCATTCAGACTTTAGAAGCCCTGAAATTTCCCACTGCAATGTATTTGCCATTCATTCTCTTGAATTGCCTATGTCCTTAACTGTTCCACGAATCTTCACTAGTTGATCGTTCAGATAAGTCTCATGCATACCTCCAACCATTGCTGAAATTTTGGCCTTTTTTGAATAAAAACCTCTCCCTGCCTTTCTGGAGAGCCCTCGGGGAGTATCGTCCCCGCCTGCACGAGAGAACCACCAGTGGACCACTTTCCGACTCTGCAACGGTAAAAAGTGCTAGCAAGGGTGTATTACTTGGCGATTTTCGACCAAGGAGTCTAAAGATGGTACTACAGGCGCCCAGGATTCCCTGTGTAGTTTCCTACCTACACTTCCTGGCCAAATGGGTAAGAAAAACCACTTTGGTGGTGACAAGTAGTGACTGTGGTTAAAGCAAAATTCACGCTGGTAAATTTAAATTTCGAATTATGGAGCTGTATCGTTTTGGTAGATGTGGCGTTGCATTCATAACGCTTATAAAGATATGGGTACCTCCGAATCTAAAACAAGGGTGTAACTACGGTTGCAGGAACATAGTTACGTTGGCACGGGTCTTTTTCCGTTATAATATGAAAAACCATGATTGTGACTATTTCTTTGACGCTTCCTATCGTGTTTGTTTTATTGTCGCCGAGTGTAAAAGAATGGTTAAAATGATTATGCTAGCCGGATCAAGGGCTTAGACCCCAAGAACGTAGTTGTTGCCGCAGTATATTCTGGTATACTGAAGAAGGATGAATGGTCGAACGGAAAAGGCACTTTATTTCCTAGTAAATGGTGGTGTGGGGGCGTTATTTGTCGTGAGGGGACAATTTAAATATTTCAATGTCTAAGTGAATTATGTCCCGGGCCTTAACGGCGGCAGGTCAGCAAGACGATCTTAGATGTAAAGCACAGTGACATTTATATGTCACAAAAATCCTTGTCCGTTTACGCTGTATCTTTGAAATCGACGGTAAAGATTCCGACAAAAGTGCAGAATATGGGGGAATGTCGATTTAAAAACAAATAACACGATTTCATCTTCTTCTTTAAATTGTTTAGGGGTCTAGGAAACGCAAAAGGCCCCTTGGATTATAAGATGACTCCATATGCGAGACGAATCTAGTAGGGTGAATTATAGGTCGCTATGGGTCTCCTAGTCCGAGTTATACCTACTTTTGTAAGTTATTTAAGCGAATTTGTACCCGGCCCCAACTTTGAATTTGATTTTTCAAGACTTGGCATTTTTTTGGGGATCCGTACCATTCTGCTCTTGTGTCAAGAGTACTGCTTATGTTAAAGATGTTATAATTAATTTAATTTTATTCAATTTAAAAAAAATTTAAACAAATTTTCAAAGCTTCCGGTTTCCAGTTATTGAATGATTGTCTAGGCCGAAAAAATTTCACCTTCTCTTCTTTATTTAACCGCTAAAGTTTTGACAGATATTGGATAAAAAAAACTGATCAAATGATTTCTTGGAATTCATTTTATGTATTAAAATTCATAACTGTATGCCCAGATGTTCTCGATAAATGCGTGCTGAACTTACTCTTTTATGTAAACTCTCAATGTTTACCAAACGCTAACCTATTTATTTATCTACAGCCACCTTAGAATATTGTCTACCAAATTTTTCTAATTGTGATATCAAAGCGAATACATCTCCCCCCAAAAACACTCACATCTTCAGTTATTATCTTGGTTATTAATCACTTACATCTTCATTGCCTAAAACGACCACGGTCATAAGCCATATTTTTTTGGGTCCATCTTGTTGCACTTCTTTGCCACTCCACTGCACACAATGTTGGGTGTCCGTCCGCCCTGTCTCAGATGGAATCTGTCAAAAAGGCACATGTGTATTTTGGTTTACACCTCTGCAGCCAACACTAAGCAGCGTGTGCTCTGGTGGTGGCGTTGCGAGTACATACATTCAGAGAGCTGTGATGATCATGTACTCATGAGCAATAACAATCCGGGTATTCATAGAAGTCATTACGAATACGACGCGACAATGATCGTCAGTTCTAAATTAGCTGTGAACAAAACAACAACACCCGTGTGTAGTAGTTGAACTTCTACTCTACGATCAACTCGCTTTCAATTTAATAAATTAAAGAAGACGAAAGAAAACGAACAAACTAATTTGTGTTGGGCTCTTCGACGGAAGTTTAGACAAACAAATAACAAATAGAAATATGATTTTTAACGTTTTGGTTTTTGCAATTAATTGAAGACAATCAACCACCACAACAACAGCCAAGTGAAGTGGGTGTCATATCTCTGTCGGTCTGTGTATCTGTTCCACCTCCACCTTGTTATACATAGCCAAGACATTGCGGCGTCATATTCTTTGCCAACCATAACAACACTGCCGCCGCCTCGCGTTTTTGTTAGACGAACCCAACTTTGGCTTTTAGTTCTGCGCTTCTTGTGGTTACGCATGCGCACTTTCATTGTTGGCCATAAAACCCTACAACTTCCAGTGTAACGTGTAAACTGTGTTGTGCATAATATACATACGTACAACGTACGACTGGCATATGTTGGTCATAACGGTCTTAGTTCCGTTTTTAATTCAATTTGAATTCAACTCTAGCAGCAGTGACATAAAAAAAATTTCTTTTCTTGGCGTCCAGTTGCAAACTCATTGTGTCATCGCACGACGACCAACACCGACGGGGCTAAAGCATTTCCTTATTTTAATATTAAGTACAAATCGCAATTTAAGGAAAACCAACTATAATAAAAGTGTTCTGTTAACTCGATAACCGTTTTGGCATTAAACTTGCGCCCCATGGTCAATGAACCTTACTGTTGAACAGTAGTCAGACAACGTTTAAACAAAAAGTTTAGTTTTGCTCTACAAACCAAACAAAGTGAACGTTTTGCGCTCATCTATATGTGAAATACGAAAAAAAAACAAAAAATAAAAGTAAAATGTTGTGAATTGAACAGCAAACAAAACCACCAATCAAACCACCACCCATCAACTCATCATCACAAATTGCTTTAAGATCAATTGTATACAAACATCAACAAAATGTTAAAATATAAATATATTCCTCCACACAAACTTAGATCACAATCCCAGAATCCTACACCTGAACCAACACCACGTCTTGGCACAAAGCTCACTACGAATCTGAATCAACACAACAATTCTCTCACCACCAACACCACCGTCTCAGCTACAACTACACCTCAGTCCAGTTCTTATGTTTTACAAAATTCCAGTGATTTCTATGGCAGCGCTAATTCATTGCACAGTAATCACAACAACAGCAACTACAACAGCACCACCACCCCCAATAATCTCTTGCGTAATTCCGATATCAGATCCTCCAACAATTCCCTGAATCTCTCGGCGGGTGGCACCATACGCTCCAGGAAGTCACGACGTGCCCCATTGCCGCCTGCTCCCGTCAAAGAATTGTTCCCCTCCACGGAGACTATCAATAGTAGCTCAAAGGCATCAACGCCCAGTTCCAGCACAGTGGGCACTCCCAAATCGGGTCGCAAGAAGAGACCTGCGCCCGCTCCCCCAAAACCGGCTAGATTGGAACCCTCGGCCATACCTCAATTCCAAGTGGACACAATTGAAACGCGGCCAAAAAACTCGCTTAGTTACCCTCTGCAAAGTGAATTGGACTCGAAATTATCCGACGAAGAGAAAGCTTTGTTGGAGGGTAAGACTTTACAGTCATTGCATCACACAAATGATGCAGACATCACACTTTCGCCCGCCAGCAGGCGCAGTTCGAAACGTTTGATACCCCTGGATAAGGAACTCCAGGATGAACATGGCAACCAAAGCCAATGTGATGATCTTAAACAACAGCAACATCTACAAAAATCCTACAATTATCCGGAAGGCGAGGAGGCCAATGTGGTCTACCGAAGGCTACTGATACCGCACAACATCGACACGCCTACACACGAATCTAATCCTCTGATCGATGAACTGAATCGGACGTCCAACAATGTAGGCGAGCGCCAGCTGGAAAAGCTTAAAGACAACAAAGAGGCCAACAATCGTAACAGACAATCGCAAATATCAGCCGCCTCTTCTGGAGCCGAAGACAACGATCCGCTCTTTAATAAATCCGTCCATGGCAAATGGAAGCGTCGCAAAGGTCCTGCCCCCGCATTGCCCATACCGCCGCGCAAAGTTTTGCAAATGTTGCCCCTACAAGAGATCAAACATGAGCTGGATATCATTGAGGTTCAACAACAGGGTCTGGAGAAACAGGGTGTGATATTGGAGAAAATGATACGCGATCGTTGTGAGGGTCAAAATGGTGAGCCTTTGAATGCCGAAGGAGAAGTAGCAACGCCTGGCGAATCAACGACAGACGGTGGTAGTCCTACAGCGGTGGAAAATTCCAAAGAAGTGGAGTATTTGATACTGCAATTGTTCGAGCTGGTCAATGAGAAGAATGAATTGTTCCGGCGCCAAGCAGAGCTAATGTATTTGTAAGTATTGAAACAAAATTATTGCTTTTTATATTTTAGATGTTAAGAAGGGAAGTGGAGGGAGGTCTGTCAAGTGATAAGATATGGGACTAGCTAAGAGTTGAGGTTTTTATATTTAATGGGAGTTTTAATGGAAGTTGTTATATTTTGGGGGGCGTTTTGTTTGAAGGTAATAAAGGGGACAGATAAATTACACAGGGCGACAGCAGAAAACTGAATGTGTTTATTATAGATGTTGAACAAAAATAGATATATATACAGCTGATGTACCATTGTACATCAGTTTGTCACAAAGGGGTCTGAAGATAAACTCTTCATGAAATTCGAAACGCTTCATCCTAGTGCTTGACACTGAATTTGACCATAAATTTCAACAATAAAACACTTTTCTGATCGTTTAGCTAATTTGATATATCAATTGATACACTAACACAAAATTGATAACTAATCACTATGATCGACTTACACTAGCAAACAACACTGTATAACAAATGTTTGTGTTTAAGCAGAAGTTTTACATAGGCAATTGAAAGTGGATGGTTTTGTAATTTCTTTTCTTTATATCTTCGAAATTATGAGCAGTTTCTATAAAAAATATAGTCATATAGAAATAACTTAATATTTTTACACAAATTTTGCTTTGCGGTAGCTTTTAAAGTTTGCTTTTGTGTATTTTGCATGGATAAGAAAATGTTGAGGACTTTTATCGATTTCACGATCAGCAGTTGATTTCCCTCAGATCAAAAGTGTATGAAAGTGCATATTTCTCGCGTGTAGCCATAGAGATATTCACCCTTATTATGTATGTAGTAGTCGACTTTCGACAACATATGATTGTTTTTTTTTAATTTGAATAAAATTAGTTATAATTAACAGAAATGTTTAGTGTTGAGAATTTTTTATAATCTAATGAGGATGAACACAACATGGGAATAAGGACAGTCGTATATCAGTCTCAAAAACGACATTAGCGATGCCATATTTAAAAAACGACCAAAATTCGACAAAGTGACTACGACATACCTAACAAGGAGGATTAAGTGAGAGTGTGCAACAGTTGCTTTACTTACACCCATAAGCCGAATATTTGAAACATCTTTTACTTATCTTTGGCACTCCTGCTATGTATTATAATAGGTTACATAGAAAAAGTCGCTCTTCTGTTAGGAATACAAGGCGAATATACAAAATATTTTAGAGCAAATTCAATACACCATCAAAAGATCATGGTCTGACCGAGTCAAGTTTTAGATAGGAAAACATAACGTCATATGGGACCCTAATAAAAAGTGTATGAAAGTGCATATTTCTCGCGTGTAGTCATAGAGATATTCCCCCTTATTTTGTATGTCATAGTCGACTTATTACATTAGACATTAGTAATAATTGACATAAATGTTTAGTGTTGACAATTTTTTATATCTGATGAGGAAGAACATAATAGGAATATAGACAGTCGAATTTCAGTCTCACAAACGACATCAGCGACGCCATACATGATCATGTAGACCAATTTATTTTTATATATAAAATTTACTTGGTGACTGACTGACTGGGTGATTCATCAGTGCCCTAACCAAACGGCTGAGATAGTAGTTCAGGGTCCTTGCCGGTAACTATTAGTGCCACGTCATCCGCATATGCGGCGGTTGTGCAGCAAGTTTTTTTTCCATCGTCCTTAGGAAAGTGGAATACCGCAAACCGCCACCTTGGAAATATTTGACACGACCAGACTGGATCCAATGCGCCTAAATTTTAGTAGTTTATCAACTAAGGAGATGACCACTGGGTTAATCTCCAGTTTTTCCATGAGTCAATTACAGATTCAGGTTTGACATTATAAAATGCTTCCGCAATATTCAGTAAGGCGGCGAGAGCGTTTTCCTTGTAGTTCAGGGATCTTTAAATGAGACTGGTTATCGAATGTAAAGCAGTTTCTGTGAATTTGCCCTTCGTTTAGGCATGCTGAGCCTTGGATCGAACCTCCAGTTTAAGTGATGATCTGATATATGTATCAATTATTCTCTCTA
Source organism: Muscina levida (assembly GCA_964034835.1). NCBI lineage: Eukaryota > Metazoa > Arthropoda > Insecta > Diptera > Muscidae > Muscina > Muscina levida. The sequence continues at coordinate 22,328,432 of OZ035882.1, read as the reverse complement.
TAGTCTTAAGTAAGAAGGAAGATAGGCTAATTGGTCTAAAATCCTTGGCTTTAGTGTGGGATGCCTTAACCCCTTAAGGAATAAATACAATTTTGTAGGTTGTCTATCTCGTTGGAATGTGCGACAGCTGCAGACAGGCTTTGAAGACTGTCAGAAGCCCGGGTGTCAATACTTCGATGTTCTTTTGTAGATCCGTAAAAAAAATTCCCGAATAATTAGGGTCCCGGTGATTTAAAAGTGTGGACACTTTTGATAGCCCATTAAACGCGATGTTCAGTTATCGATATGGCGGAAATATCAAAGTTGTAGCCGACCGAGTTTTACATAAACTGTTAATCACTTTCCCGACAACCTGGGAAGTGTGCTTTCATCAGCACCTCCAGAGTTTCGAGGCTGTTAGTAGTCCATGTACCATCTGGTCTTTGTATGTACGATGGTATTGTTGGATTCGAGGAAATTTTACTGAACCTAGTAGTTTCAGAAGAGCTTTCTACATAACTGCAGAAATTTCTTCATGACTGCCCTTTGGCCTTCCTGATCAGGTTCTTAAAACTGTTAACTGAAGACTTAATGCGCTACAGTCGCCATCGCTATTCGCTTAGTTGAATAGTTTCCTGCGTTCCCTGCGTTTTACCGCAATTTCTGCATTTCTGCTGATGTTCGCATTCGTCTAAAAACAAGTAGTCGCCGTATGTTGTGAGAAGTTATCCCATTTCTCATTCAAAGGGTGTAAAGGGAAACTAGGGGTGGATAGATTTTATGGAACCAAATTGAGTGCCAGTAAACTTATAAATAGTAAATATAATTTGACGTTACATGTAAAACCTAACCTTACCATCCATCACCTTCTATCTCCCTTCCAATACAGACGACGACAACATCGTTTAGAGCAAGAACAGGCCGATTTGGAATATGAAATACGAGTCCTAATGGCACAACCGGAACGTAATAAAACCGACTCGGATAAAGCCAGAGAAGAGGCGCTCATAGAACGTTTAGTCGAAGTGGTGCAGTTAAGAAATGAAGTGGTCGAATGTCTGGAAATGGATCGCATACGAGAAGCCGAAGAAGATCAAGTAAGTTTGCAACAAACAACACATTCAAAGGACTATCATAACATCTAACACTATTCATTTCGCAGAGCATAAAACAACGCTTAGAGTCCCATATCGCTCAAAGGGAGGACGAACCCGAAAGCAAAAAGTCATCAACATCGAAATTATCGAAAAAGGAGAAAAAGAAACAAAAGGAAGCGAAAAAAATGGGCAAAAGCAAGAAAATTGATGCAGATAAGGTAAGTGTTAATAAATAAGCTAAAACAACACATTATTTAATATTGCTTTCACTTTCTTTTCACTTCCAGGATGCCGACGAATCAGAAGTAAATTTGGATAAACAAAAAACCAAAAAGAAAAAGAAATTGTTAATCTTCTAAAATGGATACAAAAAGAGAGTAGTGTCTTGAAACCTTTTAGCGTAGATCTTAAGTCTATCGAAGGCAAAATTTCTTCTAGCATGTATGTGTGATAAAACTGTAAAATTCGTATGGCCAATCTTGTTCTTTTTAAAAACCTATGGTAACTGTAGAATTCTTGCAAATGTTACTAATTTTAGTTACAATAAAAAAAACATAGTTTTTTTCGCTTGTCAGTTTATTATTTACTAACTTAGTTAACCTATAGAGCGGCTCTCATTTCATTTGTTTGCTGTTATTTGTTTTTTTTTTTCAGAAAATTTCTTTATCATTAACTTTTTTTAAATCAAATTCCACTTTTGTTATATTTTATGAAATTAAAAATTTCTTTGTAATAGTAGTTATTTTGAGCCTAATCGAAATTTAAAATCATCAATTCTTATATTATGCAATATTTTTTTTTTATTATTATTATTTAAATTACATAAATTTACTATGTTTAGCATTTACTTTAAATTATTATTTAATAAGCTTTAATTTAGAAAAATAAAACAACAAAACAATCAATTTGGTTTATTTCAAAATCTCACCAGAAAACTATAGAAATTTCTTTTTTTTAAAATCGAAAGACGATAGATAATATTGTCTTTAGCTTGATTAATCTGTCTGACTTCCTCTTACTCCTCCTTACCCATAATTATTGATTTTATGTAGTATTTGTAGGAAGTAATCATATTAGAAGTCTTTGTTTAGGAATCTCTTTTGGTTTGTTGTTTTTTTAAACGCAAAGACTTTAACTTTGTTTTTTTTCTATTTGTTTACTCTTTAACAAAATAATTGGATAATTATGAAAGAAGTAGTAAGCAATTATTTAAAATATTTTGCTTTGATATTCAAGAGAGAAAATATTAATATCATACATTAATCGTATATATGAATACATATATTTTTTATGTTAAATATTTTTAATAAAAATGGAAAAGAAAATATTAAAATAACGTGAGATGTAGTTGGTATTTACTTTTGCTGCAGTTTGTGGCTGCTTGGAGTGGGTGGAATATTGTCTGAATGTGAAAAGATTTATCAGTTGTGTAAAAGACTTGAAAGTTATTGTCTTCGCTGTGAAATGAGGGCAACTTTATAAAAAACAGAAGGATTTTTTACACAGTTAAAAAAGTGTAATATTAGCTTTAAACGGCGACTACCTTGATGGCCGATGATCATACGCAAAATATTCTTATTTTAAAGACAACTATGTGGTCTGCAAATCTATAACATAAAGCAAAAGTTGATATGTCCGTTTTTGATATATCGATGACCGGCTGTGGCATGATGATTAACATAGAATACGCGACTATTATGCGGGAGATTCCGGGTTAGATTCCTGTCATCGACATTTTTCTTTCATTGGTTCTAGCAATGGTAATTGTATACTTATTTCAAATAATAAAAACCAGTAAGAAAGTTTTAGTCGGGCAACCCGACTTACATATACCATCACCCTCTGTAAAACAAAAAATGTTCTACTATATTGGTAAAATTACTCGAGGTACATTTGTATGGGAGGTACCAGAAGGAGCGTATTTAGACTAATGCTCTTGGCTTGGTATTACCGGGAGTCCCGGGAATACCGGGAAATAGAATGTTCCCGGTATTACCGGGATTTCCGGGAAATTAAAAACTGATTTTTTATTCGGTTTGTTAAGCAAAGATGCACAGAATGGCTTGATTATGGCCAAAAATATTATGCCATTTGATGGAACGCTGCTCAAACGCCGGTCCGGGAAAGAAACAATTTATATTATTATCATACAAACAGTAACTTTTTCATATATGTATGTATATATATGGAGCTTCGGATTGTTAAACAAAGATGAACAGAATGGCTTGAAATTTTGCAGATATCATAAACAGAGACTTGGTTATATCTTGCCAAAATATTATGCAATTCGATGAAACGCTGTTCAAACGCCGGTCCGGGATCGATGGGAAAACTGAGAAAAAAAAACATAGAAACTTCTTCGCTCCCGGACCGGCATTTCCGCAATTTTTCATCAAATATCACAAAATATCACGCTGTTCAAACGCCGGTCCGGGATCGATGGGAAAACTGAGAAAAAAACATAGAAACTTCTTCGCTCCCGGACCGGCATTTCCGCAATTTTTCATCAAATATCACAAAAATTCGTGGTAATGTTCTACTAATGTTGTTGTTCAATATTGCCATTTCGTGACACATTTGAGTAAGTATTTTAAAAACGCCGGTCCGGGATGGACGGATAAACTGAAATAATAATGGAAACTTCTTCGCTCCCGGACCGGCATTTCCGCAATTTTTCATCAAATATCACAAAAATTCGTGGTAATGTTCTACTAATGTTGTTGTTCAATATTGCCATTTCGTGACACATTTGAGTAAGTATTTTAAAAACGCCGGTCCGGGATAGACGGATAATTTCTTCGTTCCTGGACCGGCGTTTGGACAGCGTTCCATCGAATGGCATAATTTTTTGGGAGAATATAACCAAGTCTCCCTTTATGATTTCTGCAAAATTTCAAACCATACTGTGCATAATTGCTTAACAAACCAAAAAAAAACATTTTTTTATTTCCCGGGAATCACGGGAAAACCGGGAATACCGATTTCCGGGATATGGGGAGCACTAATCTAGACTTCCAGATGTTTTCTCCAAAACTGTATCCTGTTACAGAATTTGGGCACGATCCCGTTGGATTTATTGAAATTGTTACTCCATCTCTAAAGTAGGCGGAAAGGTACATTTGTATGGGAGTTACCAGAAGGGCCGTGGCTAGACTTCCAACTTTTTTTCCGAAACTTTATCCTGTTATAGCTATACTAAGTACAGAATTTGGGTACGATCCCGTTGGGTGTATTGATATTATTACTCGATTTCTAAAGTGGACGGAATGATGTATTTGTATGGAAGGTACCAGAAGGGGCGTGGCCATGTAGCCCATTTGCAATACCGTAGGTAGTTTTGGGGAAATATTCACCCCTATTCCCGTAGTCGTCGTCGACATCGTCGTCGTTTTTATGTCAACATCACTTCGATTCAACATCGTCGTCACATCAATGCTATTTCGGTATTCTGTAACTACAATGAGACGACGTCGACTGGTAATCGATAACATGAAATAAATGACAACAGCTGATGTAACATTTGTACATCAGCTGATTTAAGAAATATCTTATACTGGAAAGGAAAATACTTTGAATATGATCCGATATCTTAAACTTGTCAAATAACGAGTATGTTCATCGGTGTCAAAATCGTAATTTGAGGTTATCTGTTGGCCGGTCTTCCAACTTTTTTTAGATTCGAGAACTACATAAGTCTTAATAAGGCAGCATTTAATTACGTAATAGTTCCTATCATGAAAAGAGAACTCAGGACATATGTTTCAGTCATAATTAAGTGGTCAGCAACATTAAGGACCTTTGAACAGGGGCCTTACAACCTAAATGTAAGTGCAGCCAGTAGTTACAAGATTCTAGATTTGTCCACCTTGGATACAATTGGAAGTAATTGAAGATGACCAATGGGAAGCATTTACATTTTTTAAACAAAACAGGATTTACTGGAGTTATTGGATATGTCGATGGAACCCATATCAAAATTTTTGCTACAAATAAAGAAGACCAGATTCGTAATTACAATAAGAAAGGATTCTTAAAGGCACTCCAAAGGAATTAAGTTTTTTTTCACCAATTTTCTCACATTACCCCTTAAAATTAGACAAAATCCTTGTACCTATGAGCGATTTTGTTTCCAAGCCCCTATTTGTTACTCGACATTGTTATTCCTGACGTCATTAAACAAAACCTTTTTTAAAATTTACAAAAACTAAAATTATTCCTTCAAATAGTTTCAAGTCGTTTCTAAAAACTGTGACGACAGATTCAGAGTCGTTTCGATTCAACGTCGTCGTCACATTTCCTTACAGAATACCAAATTTGTGTCAATAGTAACCGATAGTTATCGAAAACGACTACGAGAATACCGATTTTACAGCGTCGTCACAAGACGACGTCGTTTTGCTACGACGACGACTACGGGAATAGGGGCGATTAACTCGTGCAAAATTTACAAACATTTGGTTGCGTTATTCGAAAGTTATCGTGCGTACCAGCCGGACAGACAGACGGACATGGCTCAAAAAAGTTATGAATCGAATTTGGTTTGGGTCTAAAGTGACTCCTTCAATGTGTTACACTTTTGGGTCGTATCAAATGATATATACCCTCATCCCTAAGGGTGATGGTATAAATACCTACATAGTACAGTTAGGCCCTTTTTGCATAACAATATTTCTCCTAATTAAAAATTAAATGAAGACTAATCTGTCAGTTTGGCCTATTGTAGTGTCATATTTATACCCAAATATAACAAAAGTTGTCCCAACCTGTCCCTACATTGCACCAACATTCCTTATGAATAAGAAGGAAAATGAATTATAACTTTTTACTTTTAAAAACATGTTACTGTTATGGAAAAACAACATTGGAATAAAAACGCCTTTTTTAAGGATAATGTATAGTAAAACTGCATACCCACTTTTTTTTCTGCAGATTTCGTCATTATGTTATTATTTTATTACTCCTCCCAGACCTACATTTGTGATATTATTAACAAATGACGAAAGGAAATGTCAGCTTTTAATGTTTGTTTTTTGTTTTAAATTATCAGGAAAAAAAATGTGAAATATATATCCTTTTCAACAAATTTTTATTGAATACTCTTGAAAATTGCCAATGAAAATATTTGGGACAATTGCATGTTGAAGTCTATGGAATACTAATCTAATAAAGATAAAATTATGAAATTTTAGTATATTTAGACACTCAATTTTCATCATTTTATCTTTATAAGTTTGGAGTAAAGAATGATTTATAGCTAACACGGTACAACATATGATCATAATCACATAATCATAGATCATTTGTTTGTGTAATAACAAAAGCTTCATGCCAATTTTATTGTTTTATAATTTTTAACTAACAATACAATGAAAGTTTCAAAATTCCTCCATTAACAAACGAAACTAAAGAAAATTCAAAACCTGCATTGTAAATTTAGATTTTTATCAAGAAATTACAAATTTCACTATAATATAAAAATAATTATGAAATTTCGATTTTGTAATTTTTTTTTTTCTCTTCAAAACTGCAAAATAAAATTATAGGCAATATAATTGGTTTGCCTAATTCGAGACATTTTGATGTTCGAAAATTTGAAGCAACTTTTGGACTCCCGTTTCGAATATTTCTTTTTGCACCACTTGCATCGAAAATGGTTCGTACAGTTTCATAAAACGATTAATTTCTTCGTCTTTTGCAGTAAAAGCACCTGTAGCTTTGGGAAGCGGTTTCAAATTGAGACGTTGTGCCTGTACAACGAGGGGTCCTGGGGGTGGAGGCGGTGGCGTTGGCACAACTGTAGGTATTCCACTGATATCTTTTGAGAGTCTAGAAGGCATGATCTCCGACAAACATTCAGTGTTTAATAGCTTTTCATGCTTCAAGTATTCATCTTCGTTTTCCGAAAACTCCAACTGTTCACAGTACTGTGGTATAACATCGCATTGCAGTAAATTTGTGTCATTAGATATGCTGCGAAGTTGATGGGAATAATCTTCTTCGTCCTCATTATCGTGGGGGACGACAGGAGACTCTTTTGAACGTTTGCTTTCAGAGACATACTTCAATAGAATTAATAATTTATGCCATCGTTTTTGAACTCTTTGTTTTGTTGCTATGACTGTGGGGTCACAGGCATATAAAGGCGTCAGCGATCGATTGTCGAGTACCAAATAATCCATACAACTCTCATAGCGGCCACTATCTGCTTGGTGAGCTAGATCCGACAAAGCTACCACCGTTGTAGAATTGTCTGTCGGCTTCTGCAATGTTTCCTTGGGGTTGTTGGAGGAATTGAGCGCCTTCTTCTTGCGCTTTGGCATTAGCTTTTTATTCAGTTCAGATATGGTATTGCCATAACTGATGCGATACTGCAACTTCTCTATACCCTCCAATGACGTTTCACTTGTACCTGGAGGAGTCTTACGTGCAGCATTTCGATTGCCTTTGATGTTGGCTGTTTCTTTTATACCCTGAGAAACTTCGTTGCGCAATTTACCCATTAGCATTTTCTGCATATTCCAATTGGAAATGTTATTGCCATAAGCGGAGCCCCTGTGTATTCGTTCCTTTAATCGCTTTGCTTCTTCAAGTTCATTCTGTCTTAGTTGTTGTTTTGAGGGAATATTAATTTTTGATCGAAAAAGATTAAACCCGGCATCAGGATCCACACTTCCCATCATGGCATTGTGTCGTGAAAATCTCTGACCCATGGCTTTGGCCCGTGACAAATTTTGCATTCGTTGTTCACTGGAATAACTAAGCATTGGTTTCTCTTTGGGTTTTAAACGTCTGCGTTTCAAGTCTGCCTCCTTGATTTCTTCAATTTCCCTGTACAGTCTTTTGAGCCGTACTTGACGCATTTTAACTTCGATGGCTTTTTCGTTAAAATCCTTAATGCGTTCATATTCTTCCTTTAGTTTTTGCAATTCGCCATTCTTTTTACTAATCGACAGCATTCTCTGAAAGAATGGTGTCGACTTGATTTGATAGGACATTTTTGGAACTCTAAATATTTAATCTTTTATGTGGTTGTTTTTCGTTACCAGGATTTGTTTTTCCGTTTAATACACATACACTTTAATAATTTTGCCTTTCGTTACCGATTTTGGGTAGACGAAATAGGATAAATTATCCCGTTGAAACTTTTTTTGAAAATTCTTAAGTTGAAATCACTTTTATTTTACAGAAAATTTATAACAAAATGACAAGAATTTCAAAAACGTTGATGGGATTGTTATTTCTAAAGAGAGCCTTGATTTTGTGGAGTTAAGGCTGAAACACATAGAAAGACTCGCATTTCTGTCATGCTTTCTTTGCAAGCATCAGCCTCGCTTTTAAAATTTCTAAAACACATAAGCGGCATACTTTATACGCTTATCCAATCATATGTTTGTCGATAAACACAATATTGGACATCAGTTTTATCGTATAAGCAATGTTTTCCTGAAACATCATAAAATTCATATAATTTAATAACCATTTTTTTGTTCTTTTGTCAGATTGCACAAAATAAACTACACAATCAGCTGTTTTCAAATGTCAATGCCGGCGATGCCTATAAAATTTTTAATTTTTGTAAACTTTGGGCTTCGCTTGCGCCTGATGCTTTGGAGAATGCTTTTTATGTGAGCGCATTCGTAAGAACGAATGTAATAAAAAAAAATTGACATATGCTTGATGCGAGGAAAGAAAGAAACCCTTTCTATGTGTTTCAGCCTTTACCCGGTGGCTCTGTGGGTAATTTTGCTCAAATACATATTAATCATAAGGTAGTTGAAGGAAGTTATTTCTTTAGTGTAATCAAAGTGTGTGAGCTTATATGTATCTGGTGGGCTTATATGTATGAACGGTTATATAGGTTTTGCGTTTTTAGCATTAGTGGTGTACTTGGTATCAGTCAGCCAATAACCAAATAACGAAAAATACACCCATAACAAAAAAATTAGTGCAAATCACTAAATATTTACCTATATATCCGTTCCCGAAAATTTTAATTGTATGAATTCATTTCAAGTTATGTAAAACTTGCTGACAAATGCAACAGAATGGAAGAGATTGGTATACAGTAGAGTATACAAAACCGAAACACGGGTTTTTTGTTGAAAACTGTCAGCCGGTTTTTACAAAATATTGATTTTTGAATAACCGGTTTTCCGAACTCTGTGTTGCCGCTTTGGAAATCTTCTGTTCTTGTCTTAAAACATATTTGTAGAAAATTTTAAGGCACTTTTCTGACTTTTCTTGAAATAAGGACGAAAAGGTAAGAGTCTAAGATAGGGATACGTTTTCTTGCCCTAGAACAAAATATTCCACTAAAAAAATTCATCGTTAAATTTCTTTGAAGACATCTTACATCGAATATGTACTTAATCAATAACAAACATAGATACTCTGACTATTTTAGTTCGCTGTTCACACAGTGCTTTAAAAAGAGACAAAATTATTAGTAAAAGTTGGAGATATCGATTTTTGATCTAAGAGCACCCCATGTAAAATTATCCGAGCAACATTTTTGGCAGAGCAATTAAAGGTTGTGAAGTCCCATTTTATGTTCTATTCTGACTTTTCTTGAAATAGTGACCAAAATGTAAAGTAATAAGTCGCGATAGATGTTAGTTTGTTTGTCTGTATGTAGGAGGCTATCCTCTAAACTACTTATCCTATTTTAAAAATCATCATATCACCAGTACATATCTATGTTATCACTGAGTGATATAGGCTATTCGTATTTTTTTAGGGTAAAAAGGCCGAAAAAGGAATAAAATAGCTACCACTACCCACCCCAAACGGCAAAAGGTAGGAACGCCAAAATGGGGGTTCAAATTCGTACTTAAGAGTTAAAAAGGCTCAAAACACAAAAATCGATCTTTGACCTCTTTGCGGCACACTTTAACGTCCAACTATCGATGCGAAATTTCGCACAATATATTCGTAATTTTGTAAACAACAAATGGAAGGTGGAGCTCGATGTCCAACTTCGCTACAAATACCTTTTTTTAAAAGAAATTCCCAAAATTCACATATAAGGAACACCCTACCTCAACTAGCTAAAGGTAGAATCGCGAATATCTATATGGGCTTTCCCGGCACGCGTTACTTCACCCCTACTTATAATGAATCTTTTTTTGAATTTAAGCAATATAGGTAAAATGCAACGCTTCATAAGACGAACGAACACCTCATTTGTGGGATTATAGCTTTACCCCATTGGTCTGAGTGATTGTACCGCTTTTGTCGGATTTCAAATGATAAATTCTTATCACACAACTGAAATGGACTCGTACCCCCTCTAATTCTGTAGGAAACATTCCCATATACGATTATAGATTTAGCAGTTTGGTCTGGGGATGGTATCAATTTTATCCCTATTCTAAAAACCCCATCTAGCGGCTCTATAATTCTATAGGGAGCAATTCTACATACATTTTTGTAACTCTACCTTTAGGCATTTGTGCGATAGTACCAGTTTTATTCGTTTGTTTTTGGAAATATTCACTCAAATATTCACATCAATTCTTGTGACTATACCTTTAGCCGTTTAGTACCAGATTTATCCCTTTTCGGCCTTTTTACCCCCAAAAGGTAAGAATTTCTAAAACCCTCCTTGCTTCGTTCTAATTCCATAGGCCATAGGCAATATAAATTATCATGATTTTATCTTTAGGCGTTTGGTCTGGGCAATAGTAAAATTTTTATCCTTTTCTCGATTTTTTAACTCAGAAATATCGGATGTCAAACAAACCTCCAATCGAATTTGATAGTTATTATGCCCATGTCAATTTTCGCGATTTAAGCATAAGTCGATTGGTCTAGGTAATGGTATAACTTTCATCCGTTATTGGTAATTTTTACCCCTAAAAGTACGAATTTCCAAAAATGAACTCCTAGCTGAAGTTTACTCAGAACAACCATCCATATTTCATCATCTACAGCAAGTTAGCAATTTTAAATATGTAGATTATGAAAATTTTATTTTAATCGTCCTATTAAGAATTTGTCCACATAAGGCGTGGCACCATCCAGCGAGACGTAATCCCCAATGTACTATTTACATATGTCGGAAATCTCGTGAATCTCATGAAATCGTTAAATATGACCGATTGAAATTTTGTTTTATGTGGGCGGTGCCATGCCCCTTTATTAAATTATGTTTTCATGTAGCCTATGATAGAGGCCCTATGGATAGTACTACACATTTAAAACTTTATTGCAATCGGTCCATTAATATGACCGATATAACGATTTATTCAAAAGGGGCGTGGCACCTCCCATTTCCCAGCAAGAGCTAATCCTTCTTGTATCAGTAACATATGTAGCAAATCTCATCTTCATAGCCATAATGGCTCGGGCGATGTGACTAATTCAAATTTCGGTTTGTGTGGACGGTGCCACGCCCCATTTTCTAACTAAATTTTCTTGTAGTCTAGGACAGAGGCCCTGAAAACAGTACCTCAAAGTTAAAATTTCATTACAATCGGTCCATTTATTTAACCAGTGTAACAACTTTTCAATAAGGGACGTGACACCCCTACTTTCCATAAACAAAAAAATATTTTTCGTGTACGACCAACATATGAATCAAATCTCGACTTCGTACCTAAAACAGTTTTTGAGATACAGCCATTTCAAATTTCGAGCTGTATGGGACGGTGCCACGCCCATTTTACCCAATTGCAGTCCGAATTTCTAAACATCCCTTCTTAATGCGCACCTACGTTATAAAAAAGTCTTCCTAAATCTGATAACAAAATCGTCGTCCCTGTATTCATGTGCTTTTCAAATCTGCCACCCTTTTTTGGTGTCGCAATTTACTTACAGTATGTTTTTGGGTAATATGGCACACAAATCCCCGGACGACGATATGTTCAGCTTATTTCCCAATTTTACTTATTTTAATTATCGGTCTTATGCACTCTGGTCTTCTTAACCTGATGATAAACTCTGCTTGTGAAAAGCTATCGATAACCAGAATATCAAAGCAATTTGTTAACGATAACACTTGTGGGTAACAAAAATTCATAAATATTTTTCGTTGATAATTAGCAAAAAAAAAAAAAAACACACATTTATTATTGTTAATTATATATATGTGGTTTATTAATTTATAATCATATGGGCACAGAGTAGTGAGCACAGCTGTAAAAAAAGATACTACGTTACAACATTTCATACGGTATGAAATCGAACTAAGAAAATGCCAGATTTCCTATAATTGCGATTACAAAGACTCTAGAAGCAGCGACATTTATCAGTGGGACATTCCGATTTGTAATTGAGACATTCGTCCATGCAATAGGTGTCGGCACCCTCTTGGCCCTCCAGTTCACCAATGGCAACACAATCTTGGCTGTAAGTAGAAAGAGAATAAATATTATTCAATATTATACAAAATAAAAACATAAAATAATAAAAAGAATAATATAAAATAACTTAGTACGACACATGATTTTGGGACTCAATTCTGAGAATTGCACGTGAAAGTAGCCACAAAAAGAAAAAGTTCTGCATCATTCGTTTTGTCAAGTTACATGCCATAATAATTTAATATTGATTTGAAGTTAGTAAGTAACGTACAGGGAAATTTCTCACTTTTTAGGCTCTTTGACATAACATAAATACTATATACACGTAAATCATACGCCACGGAGTACAACAGTTTAATTGTTACCGCTACAAAATAAACACAGTTCCAAATAATTTGATGAATGGAAAAGTGAAACTGTTGCTTATGTAGGGAAACGTTATATGAACAGATTAAAGGAATTGTAATTCTTAATTTTTTTAAATTTGTTTCATCTAAATCGGATTAGTGGTTCTCGAGTGAAGTTAAACATAAAACGTGACAAATTCCCCTGTACGATACTTACTAACATCAAATCGATATTAATTATTACGGCACTTGACAAAGCGATTGATGCAGAACTCCTTCTTTTTGAGGCTACTTTCACATGCAGTTCTCAGAATGGAGTCCCAAATCAATGAGCTGAGAAATGTTATACTGTCTAAGGTATGTATCATTAAAAAAATACGTAAAATATACCCAATATTTTGTATTACTCTTAGGGTTACTTACGGACAATAGCAGGCAGATTCAGGACAATTTGGTGGATAACGCAAACAATTTGTCTCACACCACGTATCCATGCCGGGCAAAGTACGGAAAGCGGGGGCGGCAATACATTTTTGTTCTCTGAAAAAAATAATAATAGAGAAATCGAAAACAATTATTACGGTGTTCTTTATGTCAACAACTTCAAAGCTAATTTTATTTGACGACATAGCAAGACGCTTGTGGTTCCATCAATTATAAAATACAAAAAAAAAATTATAATAACTTTCAAAATTTTACAATACATGGTGTATTAGCAGTCTAAAACCATATAGTTGGACTTGACCGTGTTTTTTTTCGATTTATACATAATATCTTAGAGAACAGATAATTATATAAAACTTTTAAAAGAAAAACCATGACCAATACTTTGAATAGTAATGTCCGCCACCGAACTAATCAACTGATCAAGGTCGAAAAGGAAAATGAAAACTTGGAATTGAAAAAGAAAATGAAAATTAAGAGCTCTTCGAAAGGTAAGAGGGGGTATACAATAAGATTCATAAAGAGTTGAGAGAAAAGATTCAAAATTAGTTTTTCTATCAATTGTTTTCGTTGAAAAATAGTGTATACAAGTAAAGAATGTATAATAAAAAAAACAAAACAGATTGATGAAATTGTGCTTCATATTATTAAATAATAAGTTAAGACCACGATGAAGTCATGATTTGTCTGAAAAGCTTAATAAGTCCATTAGAGAAATATTTACTGATACGAAGAATTAGTAGTTAAAGTTTGGCATACATTACAAAATATATATTTACATAAATCAATCAAAAGTCAAATTTTGCCGCTATGAATTACTCTACACCATTTCCAATTTAAATTCAATTCCCGTCAATTGATATTCAAAAACTCTATTTGAAATTAAAAAAATATCAATTAAAATTTTCCATTTAAAATTCGAAAAATATCAATTCAAATTCTAAACTCGTCAATTGAAATTTCACACATCAATTGATTTTCAAAATTCATCAATTGAAATTCAAAACTCGTCATATGAAATTTGAAATTCGTCAATTGAAATTCAAAACTCATTAGTTTGAATTGACGAATTTTAAATTTCAAATGACGAGTTTTGAATTTCAATTGATGAGTTTTGAATATCAATTGATGATTGACGAATTTTGAGTATCAATTGATATTTTTCGAATTTCAAATGGAAAATTTGAATTGATATTTATTGAATAACAAATGGAATTTTTGAATATCAATTGACCAGTTTTGAATTTCAAATGGAATGTTTGAGAAACAAATAATATTTTTTAATTTCAAATGATTTTCTTTTGGATCCCGGTAATGTTGCGCTATTGCTTACTTGACGAATACTTATAATATGTTTGGCACGCCTACTTAAAGGGCTAAGCTTAAGCATCGTCCTTGTACGCTCTGTAAACAATTTGTTACCCCAAGTTACTCCTTAACCTGATCAAACAAACCACGTCTCACTAACCGATATTAAAACATTCGTCTGCAAATACATATCTATAGCGTTAAGTTCTATCTGCATGAAAATATAACCTTAAATACCGTTACCTTAATATACAAAGGCCCTAACTCATGAAAAACGAAGTTTACAGGAGGAGGAAAAAAACTTAATAAAACAAGAAACACACCAGATACAAAAACATTTAAAATGCAGTTTTTATTATTAACATCAGACAAATTCAAAATTATAATCATTTTTGTAATATTTACATTTTTAAATAAATTGTATGACTTAGGGCTTTTTTGGTTTGAATTTTTGAAAAAAAAAAAAATGAGTTGGGGCTTTTTCTTGCACAACTTAAAAAAAACAAAATAACATATCAATTCATATTTAAGTAAAGCAAATGTTGGAATTTTTTGTACATATTGCGTGGGTATGAGTTAGGGCTTTACATTATTAGCTTATAACTTCGCTATTTTTCAACGCATCTCCATCTCCATCATCTTTTTTATGGAAGGTGTATCTGATTGTGCTCTGTCAGAATCGACAAAAAACACGATTTCAAAAAATTATGAGTTGGGGCCTTTCTATATTAAGGTAACGATACTTAGTCCTAAAAAATGTTTCCCACTTTTCCTTTTGTCTACCGATCGGAATAAAAATGTTCACCTTGATATTCCCGCCGGCCGAAAATAAATACTTTGCCGGTATGTTCATGTCTGCATTGCCGAGTACTATAAAGGCTCATTTACACTACTGACATCATTGTCAGTATTTCCCTTTAAATTGTGTCAGCATCGTAAATGAGATTGTTTTGTCACAATTTACGGACATTCTTTTTTCTGACGACTTATTGCCAACATTTTTGAAACAACAAACTGACGCAGTGTAAGATGTCCTTAAAATTTAATGACACAACTTTGAAAAACATATTGTCAAAAATGTGAGCAAATAAAATTTAAAAATATTATGAATTTAAGAAAAAAACTTTCCTAATCTTTACTCTTTGCTTCAGCAACAGTACTTTTTGATAAAAATAAATAAATTTGATTCAGAAAAAATGATTTTTGCACAATTAAAAAACTTTTTTTTACAATAAAAGTACTAATTATTGCATTTAAAGTTCTTTTTGGTACAAAAAATTTACTCTGTGGTACAATTTAATTGTTCTTTTTGTGTACAAAAAAAAGTACTTTTCAATACAATAAATTCTAGTTTTTACTATCAATAAAGTACTCTTTAATATCATAAATGTACTTATTGGTACAATAAATATACTTTTTTGTACAATAAAAGCGCCTTATGGTACAATAAATTGTACTTTTTGGTACAATAAATGTACTTTTTGATAAAATAAATTCTACTTTTTGGAATATCGAATATTATCTGTATATCAAATATTATCGCTCTATGGCTAAAATACAGTTTTGCCACGCCCTCTTCGGCCACTGATTGAGAAAAACAATTTCGTCTACTAATTTGAAACTGAAGTGCTGAGTACTATTTGTGTACCAAATCGTATCTCTCTGGGGCTAAACTACAGTTTTGACAAACCCCCTCCGCCCACTGATCTTAAATTAAAATTTCGTCTACATATGCATATTTGTGTTGTAGTGTACTATTTGGGTGCTTACTTTTATCTTCATAGTGCTAAAATACAGTTTTGCCACGCACACTGATCCAAAAGTTTAATTTCGTCTGCATATTTATATTTGTGTTGTCGAGTACTATCTGGGCATCAAATAGTATCTCTCTAGCTCTAAAGAAAAAAATTGTCACGCCCACTATGCCCATTGGATCCAAAATTAAAATTTCGTCTACATTTTCATATTCGCGCTGTCGATAACTATTTGGGTATGAAATTGTATCTCCCTAGCTCTAAAAAAGTTTTGCCACGCCCACTCCGCCCATTGGGTCCGAAATTAAAATTTCGTCTGTATATTCATATTCGAGGTGTCGAGTACTATCTGCGTATCAAATTTTATCTCTCTAGCTCAAAATAAAATTTTTGTCACGCCCACTACGCCCATTTGGTCCAAAATTAAAATTTCGTCTGCATATTCATATTCGTGTTGTCGAGCACTATCTGTGTATCAAATTTTATTTCCCTAGTTCTAAAAATACGCTTTGCCACGCCCACTCCGTCCACTCATCCAAATTTAGAATTCCGTCTGCATATTCATGTTACAGAGTACTATCTGTATATCAAATTTTATCTCCCTAGCTCTTAATAAAAGTTTTGCCACGCCCACTACGCCCATTGGGTCCAAAATTAACATTCCGTCTGCATATTCATATTCAAGTTGCAGAGAACTATCTGTGTATCATATTTTATCTCCCTAGCTCTAAAAATATGCATTGCCATGCCCACTACGCTCATTTGCTCTAAAATTAAAATTTCGTCTGCATATTCATGTTGCAGAGTACTATCTGTATATCAAATTGTATCTCCCTAGCTCTAAAAAAGTTTTGCCACGCCCACTCCGCCCATAGCGTCGAATTAAAAAAATGTATAGCCTGTACACTGTCTTTCAAATTTTTTCCGAAATCGGTTCAGCCGTTTAGGTGTGATTGAGCCACAAGCATACAAACAGACAAACATTCACATTTATAATATTAATAGGATTTCTTCTTATTTTTTACCTAATTGCTAGATAAATCTACAAGACGAGAAACCGTATGGGATCGCCTGAGCAAAGTTCGCAAGACGCCGAGTTCGGAAAATGTTGCCATAGCACGATCCAGGCAAAACCTATCCTCAAAGCCTTCACAACGATTCCAGATAATGAAACAAATGGCGGAGCATCAGTTGCAACAACACCAACAACTACTGTATGAGCAGCAGCAACAACAGCAGCAGCAGCAACACCACCAACAGGAGCAACAAAGTCCCCGCCGTCCTCTAACACCCAACTCCACTACCAACCATCGTCGCAGTTCACGCAAATATCCTATGCAAAAGGCCATCATTGTGCCAGAAATCGACAACCAGGGCTTTGTTTATGTCTGTAAGCCTTTGAAAAACGTTAAAGAAATTTTAACTGCGCGAAGCTTAAGCCATTCTAAATCTTCCTCTGAAGACTATAAAAATACCGACATTCAACAGTGCACCCAGCAAAAACCAACAGCCTTGCTCAAACCGCCTAACCACTCGACCAAGTTGGAAGAATCTTCGGAAGATTCGGGTGATGAATTCAAATTGGCCCCCTTAATGTCGTCGCGTTCTTATTATGATTTGCCGCAGGACAGCAGTGCAAAAATTATTCACAATTTCCAGCAAGTCCTGCATCGACGTGGCGAAAGCTCTCTAGAGCCGGAGGAATTGGAAATGGTGAAGAATATCATTAAGTACGATGACAGATATCAACACTTGAATCAAAGTGATCCTAAACTATTTAAGGATATTTTAAAAACTCAGCTGCAGGATATTGTTAAGCATGAATATGCGATCAAGCATGCATTGGTAAAGTTGGAATCTTCTGAAAATGTAGCCTCATGCCGTCAATTGCAAACTGTACAGACTATGGCTTACCCGTCTCATGGCCCGGAACCACAAAAACTGGCAGTAGATGTAGTTTTCAAGAATGTGCCCTCTTTGGAAAAGGAAATTGTAATACTACGAGCTTTGGGTGAAAGACTGGAGGCCACGCTAAAAAGCAGTAACTCACAGAAAAGTTTGGTCAAGCCCTCAACAGAAATTGGCATTCTAAATAGCCCTAAGACCGTGGGTGGTAAAATGCGGGATGGTAAAATGTTTATGTTAATCGAAATCAAACAATATAGTTTTATATTGGCCATAGAAAGCCAAGCCATGAGCTCGGTAGCATCTAAAGGTTTACGCCTTGTCACCGGCCAAGTTAAAGAATTTCGTATAGCCCACAAAACTTTGGTGGAACTTAAACAGGAAGCTAATCGTTCCTTTTACATTCCAGTCGACCCGGAAACGGCAGAGTTGAAAAAGACTTCATTTAAGAAACTTCAACAAAATCCCGATATTCTACTAAGACACATTAAAGCCAAAAACACCAGAGTACCCTTTAATGTGCTAGACCATGATCCAGTGTTTTTTAATAACTTCTTATTTCATAAAAATCAAAGTGAGGCCAAGTTGTCTATAAGTTCCACTAATGGCGAAGAAGATACTAAGGCGGCGCCACAACCTACCTTGTGTGAAGGAGGAGACAGTCAGCAATTCCATAGGAAATTGAAGGAAAATGCTAAGAAATGCCAAATAAAAACCAATGCAGCAGTGGTTGAGGAAAAAGAAAACTCTTCTAAATTTATGGAATCTAAGGGCAGACGTCGCATAAGACGTTCATTGACACCATTCCCCGTGACTAAGGAAGTTAGTCCTAAAAATAATCTGTTCAAGACCATCTTGGTTGGTTCGGTGCAATTATCGTGTTTTATGCTGCTCATAGTGGCATTTACGTTTCCAGAAGCAACATGTTAAGACGCTGTGGTTTATGATACCTTGATATACGATATCATGATACAATATCCTAGATATTTTGTAAAACTTTTTATATTTTTACTTACTAGCAATAGAAGAAAAATTACAGAAGTTAAATTTTTGTTTTCAATCGTTTGCGATAATTTAGCTTCGGTAATATCGTTTCATCATATTTTACTCAATTTTTCTGGAACAATTGTATGAGTTATTAAAATTTGTCTTCATTTAGGACTTTCAAAATTGTTTTAATAAAATGAAATCCCCTTTAATATTATAAATCAATGGCTGGATGTTGAAAAGGCGTATATTCTTACTTTTTTGTGATTTACGGGAGGAGGAAAAAACTTAATAAAATCGTAACGATTTTGTACGTTCTTTTACAGTTAGGGCTGTTTTTAATATCTATAAATATTTTATTGATTACCATAACATGGCAAAACTAAATTACATTCCTAAAAGGATATGTATGCAGATAGTACTCGGTACTTAAGGTTCAAATTTCCAGACGAATATTTATTTTCGTTTACAGGGCGAACTGGGCGTGGCAGCATTTAAAAATGAAAATTGATATGCAAATAATACTCGACACTATAGGTTCGTATTTGCAGACGAAAGTTTTGTTTTAGTTCAGTGGGCGTAGGGAGTGGTGGCAAAACTCCTTTTTCGTCTTAGATAGGTACAATTTGATATTTATATATACCACCCGATAATATAACTACAACTTTGCAGACAAAAAAACTGCAAATCTTGGCAAATCTCTATTTAAGTCCTAGAGAAAGTCCATTTGATATATAGATAATACTCGGTACTACAAGACGAAATTTTTATTTTCAACTAGTGGGCGGGCTGTAGTTTAGCCCAAGAAGGATACAATTTGGTATACAGATAGTACTCGGCACTATAGGCTCAAATTCGCAGACGAAATTTTTGATTTAGGTCATCGGGTGTAGGGGGCGTGGCAAAGCTCTTTTATAGCCAAAGAGATATACAATTAAGTACACTAATACACTTTAAAAATAATCAAGTATTCCGTACTTCAATCAATTCCAAGCGGTGTCAACAGTACGGTAAATACGGATTTTCTTAAATCCAGTACAATATGCATGATCCAAGAACGGAAAACCTTGCCTGGAATTCTTATTTGTAGATGTTATTAAGCCTTGTGGCGCTTGATTTTAAAGTAAAAATTTCTTAATAATAGATGACATTAAGTCTGATGGAGCTTGATTTTCAAGTATAGAATTCTTAATTATAGATGTCATTAATCCTATTGGGGCTTGATTTTTATTAAATAAAATGCGGATAGCTAATTAGATAGTCGCCAAACTATCATATCAGTACCCTTTTGCTTTGCTTTTTTACTATCATTACAAACCTTAAGTGTTATAATCTCCACGAAATTATCGAGAAGTCAAAACACACAATGAAGATAACACGTCACTTGATTCACATAAGCTGTTAAGATTTTCATACATAATTGGAGAATTTATACGCTTTAATTACGATTAAGTACGATTTTTGAAAAAAATAAGAATTTTTAAACTTAAATTTAGAATGCGAATTAATTGTGGGGAACACACATTAAGCTAAGGGAGTAAATGTTATTTCTCTCCCAAATATTTTTTTTTTTTTCAGAGATCTATGTAAGATTTTTTATTCTTACTTTAAGCCAGAAAAAACTTGATATTAATTCAGAGAAATTTGTACCTTAAAGTTGAGAAGTTCGTACTTAAAATTCTGTTATTAAGTTCGTACAAACTTAATTGGAGTATTTCATTCTCATTTTAATAATTTCTACGCTCACATTTTTGAACATATCCCGTTTTTTACTTGATTTAAGAATAATTAACACTATTCGTACTTAAATATTTAAGTACTTTTTCTGCATAAAATAAGAATTTTTAACTAAAATATAGAATTCCTTTTTTTTTTGTGTAGTACTCGGCACAACAGATATCAATATGTAGACGATCATTAGGCGGTTTGAGGGTCTTTAAAAAGTTTTTAGCCGCAGAAAAGTAAAATTTGTTACTCGTTTACCGACAACACCAGGCACTACAGCGAGCCTTC
The DNA here is from genome assembly GCA_964034835.1 of Muscina levida. Lineage (NCBI taxonomy): Eukaryota > Metazoa > Arthropoda > Insecta > Diptera > Muscidae > Muscina > Muscina levida. Next base: position 22,307,295 of record OZ035882.1, on the reverse strand, counting down.
CCAGCCGCTTCGTCGTCACGGCACCCCAAAGGCATATAGAAATTTCTATGCCCCCTCAGATCAAAGTGAATAAAACTAATGCTTTTAAAAAAATATTTATTTATAAAATACACACTGCTACAGAATGGAAATAATTTAAGGAACTTGGGAAGTGAGCTAGTGCATGTTGTAGGTCTAGTTGAGCACAACATGAATCTTGACTTACGGTTCAAAAACCGGTCTCAGTCTTTCCTCAATTATAAGCTAATAAATTATTCAGTTCTGAACAAATTTTTTTATATTAACCGTTTTGGTAATAAGAATCCCAGACCTTTCAATAGTATACAGTAGTTTTGACTTAACTGCCACTCTTTTAGCTGCCAATTGGAGATACCTTCCAACAACCACAAAAATTCACTCATTTCTTCAATTTCGTATGAATTGTACTTGTTTAAGTGCCAATTTCCTACGTGCCAATTTAAGTTAGCTGCCACAAATATTTGGAATTATTATCCCATATTCATTGATAATATTTCATTTAGCAGCCAGAAATTTTTTGTGAAACCGTTGCTAACGGAAACTATGTATGTAGTTTGTTTTTGTTACTCTCTCTTTATAGAGGGAGACTTGGTTAAAAAAAAACAGTGTGTATGTATGTGAGTTCCTAGTATAAATCAAAACAGTAGATCAGACGAAAGGGTGCTTTTGTTTGCACTTATGGGCCACTTCTGTGTGCAAAAAAGGCAAAAAATTTTAAAATCTCCACGGCTCCCTACGAAGTTCATCCGATTTTGATGACCAAGAGCAAAAAATGGTTGTAAGATATTATTCTATCATTTAATTTCCTGAAACCGGAAAAATTTTTACGGAAAGACGGAAAAAAACTTGATGAAAGGCAGCGAAAACTTGAAAAATCATCAAAATTTTTACAAAAATCCATCTTTGAAGTTTCATAACTTCGTCATTTATGATTAGATTTTAAATAACTGCGGGTTTCTTTTAAGAAATATTTTTGTTGTCTTTTATTTTCGGCCAGAGAAAATTACATTTTAGTAGACCTTAAAAAAAAACCTAATTTCCCTTTACACCCCATGAATGAGGTATGGGATAGCTTCTCGCGTTGTTGTGAATTAACACGCTTTCTATTTTTAGATTCGCAACTAACGGCACCTCCTTGTTTATCGACGAATGCGAACGTCACTGTTTGAGAAGCTCTACCTAGACATGGTATTATTCCCGCGGATCTACAAAAGAATACCGAAGTATTGACGCCCTGGCTTTTAACTATCTTTAAATCATGTTTGAAACTGTCGTATATTCCAACGAGGTGGACAACCTACAAAATTGTATTTATCCCTAAGGGGGGTAAGGCATCCCACACTAAAGCCAAGGATTTTAGACCAATCAGCCTATCTTCCTTCCTACTCAAAACTATGGAGAGAATAATTGATGCATATATCAGATCATCTCTTAAACCGGATGTCCTGTCCAGGGCTCAGCATGCCTACACGAAGGGCAAATCCACGGAAACTGCTTTACATTCGATAACCAGCCTCATCGAAAGATCCCTGAACTACAAGGAATACGCTCTTGCTGCCTTCCTGAACATTGAGGGAGCTTTTAATAATGTCAAACCTGAATCTGTAATTGACTCAATGGAACAGCTGGAGATTAACCCAGTGGTCATCGCCTTGGTTGACAAACTACTAAAATTTAGGCGCATTGGATCCAGTCTGGGCGTGTCAAATATTTCCAAGGTGGCGGTTCGCGGTACTCCACAAGGAGGAGTACTCTCTCCACTACTATGGAATCTTAACATCAACACTCTCCTGAGAAAGTTGGAAAAAACTTGCTGCACAACCGTCGCATATGCGGACGTCGTGGCACTAATAGTTACAGGTAAGGATCCAAAACTACTCTCTGAGCTACTGGAATCTGCACTGAAACTTCTTTTAAAATGGTGTCATGAATGTGGACTGGGTGTAAATCCGAGCAAAACAGAACTGGTGCTATTCACACGGAGATACAAAATCCCTCAATTTGCCAAACCAAGACTAAATGGAGTCGCACTTACACTCTCCGATAGTGCCAAATACCTCGGGCTAACATTGGACAGTAAACTGAATTGGAATCTGAACACTCAGACCAGGATTAGTAAAGCGGCAACGGTTCTATACTGCTGCAAAAGGGCAATCGGCCTCAATTGGGGAATTAGCCCCAAGAACTTAAACTGGTTATACGAATCAGTTATTAAACCCATCTTATTCTACGGATCAGCAGTCTGGTGGCAGGCGCTAGATAAAGCGTCCCAAAGGCTGAAATTCGAACGCATTATGAGATTGGTGGCGATCATGATAACAGGGGCACTTAGAACCACTCCAACTAAGGCACTTTTCACGATCCTAAACTGGTTACCACCGGACATTGAGGCGAGGAGGATAGCAGCGAATACCGAAATGCGTTTAGACGCCACAAAAGCATGGATGCACAGGAACTATGGCCATGCCAAAATCCTGAACCTAATTAATGTGATCTGCAATACGGATTACATCATACCTGAACCTCTATTCGATCCGGGTTTTATAAGGAACATCCCGGACAGGTCCTACTATGATGATAATGATAATGCCCTAAACTTTGGGGAGAATGTCATCCTAATTTTCACGGATGGTTCAAAATCACAGATCACAGTAGCATACTTCAGGCCGAAATAGCGGCCATTAGAATAGCCGTAGAGAAAATTCAGTATCTTGGGATATTGGACGGCAATATTCATATTCTTACTGATAGTAATGCGGCTATCAGATCCCTACGTGTACACCACTTCGAGAAATGTTCGAGAATGCCGGTCGTCTCTGGAGGAGATAGCGAGACATTCGACGGTTACCCTAACATGGGTCCCAGGACATGGGGACATATATGGAAACCAAAGGGCCAATACGCTAGCAAGGGCCGCCACAACCGTGAACTCGGGCGAAGTTTATGGTCTCATTGGGATCCCTCTTACAAGGGGGAAACAACTCATTGCGGGAAAACTGGACCGTATTGCTGAAGAGAGATGGGCAAGAGAACCCACATGCACGGCGACTAAACAGATTTGGCCTACAATGGATATACAGAGGACACGATTTGTGCTGAACTTATCCAGAGTCCACTTGAGGAACATCATAGCTGTGATAACTGGTCATTGGCCGGTTGGTAAACACGCTAAGAGACTGAAACTACCCTACAACGATTTTTGTATAAGCTGCAATGATGAAGAAGAAGAGGAGACCACGGAGCATCTTCTATGTCACTACCCTGCTTTAGGTGACCTGCGATACGAAAAACTTGGTCATCGGACACTTTTAGACAATACTTGTCTATCAGTAGGCGATTTGCGGAACATCCATGCCTTCATCAGGGCAACGAAATGGCTTGACAGCGACGTTGACCGATTAGAATAGGAACATTCGACGCTAATACTGCGAAGTTGCTGTCGACAACATTCGAGGGGAGCCGACAATGAAAGAATTTTTTTTTTTAATATGACTGGAGCCAGAAATTGAACCTGTGATCTCCCGCATGGTAGTCGCGTGTTCTACCCACTATGCCACGGCCGGTCCCTACCTTTTTTCAAAACATGAAAACTGCAAATTTGGCGATATCTCAAAAACTTTCCACATATCTCAGAGCAGATTTAAATTCAGCATGAAATCTTACATTCAAATAAATTGTTAAATGTTTGAAATTTTGTGTCATAGTGTTATTGGAGTTATTTACTGTTGAAATTAATATGTTATGATGTGCACTTGCATCATTAGTAAATATATTATTAACTATTAAAAAAGGTGACTAGTACGAGAATGCAATTTTGCAGTCCGTTAAATCAATACAGAGATCAAGATAAGATTTGGACATTTTTATGTAATAAAATCACAGTGGACCTGTCAGTGGAAATGTCCCGTATGTTGTTTATTGACTGAATTTAAAGGATTTGCTCTGAGCAAATTACTTTTGTTTCACGACTCAAAAACTAGGCCTTAATTCATATTAATTATTGTCGTAGATAACGCACCCTGTGCCTGTCTATATACACATTTGTTGCATAAATATATTTCACATATAGATGTCGCCTGAAAAAGTAATCATTGTCGGTAAAGTACCTTCCACCACAACATTGTTATCGATTGATTTGATGGTAGTACAGTTATAACCAAGTCATAGCTAAGCTAGCCGACCACAGATGGCAGTAGTGTGAATCTTTTTTATTACAAGCACCTAAATGTGGCGTAAAAGCGTGCATTTTAATAGAAATGTAGCTTTATCAATGCATTAAGATTTGACAATGGTTCAAATTAAAGGAGACTTGTTAAACAATGAATCGACCACGAACGTCAAGGCAGAGAACCTCAAGGCATCCTGAAAACATATAGCGTTGAGGTGTGTCTGTCCGTAAAAAACTTAGATTCTCTACTCGAAGGCGACCTAGCGTCTTAAGTGCCCAGAAGATCTTTAAACAACATTCTTCTAAAGAGGATCACAAGAGTGGGTCAATTTGTATGGAGTAAAAAAAATGCACCAAGCGGTTATCTACGATGCATTCCAAGAAAATTTACCCCAGAAACCATGGGTCAAAAATCACAATAGAGCCCCCTCGAAACTTTTCGTATTAGGGAAAAATCAACAACAAGGCCCACAACTGCCCCGAAATCGCCCCTATAGGGTTAAAATGTATGACCGCCCGCAGTCAATTTTCCTCCTAACATTTTTCCCCATCTTCACCCCCTAAGGGGGCCCCCATACAGATGTTTTTTAAATAAAATTTTCTCCCACCGCTCTAACTGCTCCGGAGTCGCCCCTAGAGGTGTCAAATGAATCAATCCTAACAGTTACTCAGATCATATCTTCCCTCTATCTTTAACCCTACTGTAGATACCACCACAGCAGTTACACATTTCATACAAATGTATTAAAATAATAGAAATTTCTTTGTTCCCGGACCGGCGCATAGTGGCTCATTTTGAGAAAACATGTTCCAAAAATCATAACTTTTAAACCGCAGCAGATATCGATTTGAAACTTTTACTGAAAAATCTTGAGACTTCAAAGATGATGTGCTGTAAAAATGGGAGTGCCACGCCTAAAAGAAAAGGACGGAAAAAGTGGTAGATTACAGACTTTTGTTTTTTGAGCTTATGTTCTCGAAGTACAGATCGAATTTTTGCTTCAATCGCAATGAAATTTGCCACGTCTTCGTCTTTTGGGCCAGAGACAATTTATATTAAAATTGAGAGAAATCGGTTCAGATTTAAATATATATTCGTGTACCGATTTGCGACTTGGTTGTGTTTCTAGTCTTATACTACTTTTTTTTAATATCTTTGAAATTGTTCCTAAAATTAAGAGAAAAAATATTGGTTTTATCTCCAACCGATTTTGAACAAACACTAGTTTGCATTAATATAGATTTTTTTTTGGCATTTTTTATTCTGTTTCAAAATAGCCCAATTTTAAACAGCTGTACAAACTAAACTATGCACTCAAAATGGATGATATGTCAGAATTTGATACTTCAATCAGTTCCTAATTGAAAAATATAAATCTTTTTGGCCAGTCAACATCTCGAAATTTGATTTTTGGCAGAAGTTTTGCTCAAGTGAGCCACTGTGCGTCATTTGAGCAGCGTTGTACAGTGTATGTTTATGATCTCAGCAAAATTTCAAGATATTCTGTTCGTCTTTGCTTAACAAACCAAAGAAAAAAATTTTTTGATCTCCCAAGAATCCCGTTATTCCCGGGAATTATCTCCAATAAAAATGACAAATTTTAACGGAAATATTATTTTGTGAATAATTTTTGTTTTTCGGTAATTTTAAGTGCATTTTGTATGGGAGCCTCCTTGGGGGCTGAGGATAGGGGGTAGGTATGTTTGGGAAAGATTTTAGGAGGGAAATACAAATGGGGGTCGCTGATTTCATAAAAAAAATTATAAAAATAAAAAAAAATTCTATGGGGACCACATTAAGGGTTGAAGATAGACGGTAGATATGATCTGAGAAATTGTTAAATTTGAAAAAATATTGGAGGCAGGTTCTATAGGGGCGACTCCGGCGCAGTAAGTGCGGTGGGAGCAAATTTTATAAAAAAAAAATAATTCTTAATTAATAATTCTTAGGGGTGAAGATGGGGAGTTGGTCATACATTTAAACCCTCTAAGGAAGATTTCGGGGCAGTTGTGGGCCTTGTTGTAGATTTTTCCCAAATTCTTGGTAGAAAATTCTTAGAAAAATTTTCTTAGAATTCATCGTAGACTACCATTTTGATAACTGCTTGGTGCGTTTTTTTTTTACTCCATACAAATTGACGTACTCTAATGTTTATGCTGACAATTTTTTATTAGGGTCATTGCAGGTTTACTCGAGTTATCGCGCCCACAAGCCAGCAACGAAGTCGTTTATCGGCTTAAAATATTCTGTAACGATTTTGTCCTCAGATTCAAGAAGAGAAAATCATTATTTTTAGCAGAGTTGCCTTGACGTTAACTTACTTACTTATCAGTCGTACTCTTATCCACAAAGTAGATTTTTTGAGTAAAATAGTAAATTTTTATTGGCTAGTATTCGTTTCATTTTATGTATCTCTAGCTGGGAAATTTTTTTTTGATTTATATAGCCAATAGGCCTTTACTTAGAACACTGTCGAAAAATATTACATGACCGTACTCAACGGTTTTACCCTAATTCGGACAGGAAGAATCGAACTGCATCATTAGTTTTTGAGTTATAATTAACCCTTCATCCTACATTTTTATACCATCACCCTTAGGAATGAAGGTATATATCATTTGATACGACCCAAAAGTGTAACACATAGAAGGAGTGACTTTAGACCCTAGGTTTCTTTGAACCAAATTCGATTCATGACTTTTTAAGTCGTTTGAGCCATGTCCGTCTGTCTGTCTGTCTGTCTGTCCGGTGGCTATCCGGCTGGTTCGCACGATAACTTTCGAAAGACCAAACCAAATGTTTTGAAATTTTGCACGAGTTATTATTTTCTCAAAACTACTTACGGTATTGCAAATGGGCTACATGGCCCCGCCCCTTCTGGTACCTCCCATACAAATAGATCATTCCGCCCACTTTAGAAATCGAGTAATAATATCAATACACCCAACGGGATCGTCCCCAAATTCTGTATTTAGTAAAGCTATAACAGGATAAAGTTTTGGAAAAAATTTTGAAAGCCTAGCCACGCTCCTTCTGGTACCTCCCATACAATTCTACCTTTCCGCCCACTATAGAGATGGAGAAATAATATCAATAAATTAAACGTGATCGTACCCAAATTCTATTTTTAGTAAAGCTATAACAGGATAAAGTTTTGGAGAAAAAAATTGGAAGTCTATTCACTCCCCATCTGGTACCTCCCATACACATCTGGTACCGCCCACTTTGGAAATCGATTAATATTATTTAAAGACCTAACGCGATCGTGCCCAAATTCTGTATTTGGTAAAGCTTAAGCAGGATAAAGTTTTGGAGAAAAAATCTGGAAGTCCAGACACGCCCCTTCTGGTACCTCCCATACAAATGTACCACTCCGCACACTTTAGAAATAGGGTAATAATATCAATACACTCGACACGATCGTGCCCAAATTCTGTATTTTGTTATGTTGTAACAGGACAAAGTTTTGGAGAAAAAATTTGAAGTCTAGCGCCGCCCCTTATGGTACCTCCCATACAAATGTACCTTTCCGCCCACTTTAGGGATGTACTAATAATATCAGTACACCCAAGGCAATCGTGCCCAAAATCAGTAATTAGTAAAACTATAACAGGATAAAGTAATGGAGAATAAATCTGGAATCCTAACCACACCCCTTCTCGTACCTCCCATACAAATGTACCACTCCGCCCACTTTAGAAATCGAGTAATAATATCAATATAATAGAAAATTATTTGTTTTACTGAGGGTAAGGGTAAATGTAAGTTGGGTTGCCCGACTGAAACTTTCTAACTGGTTTTAAATACAAATCGGTTAATTTCAATAACTCAAGACTTAAACAATATCTTATATTGGGTGATGGTATTTATCAGTCAGTTTAACTGACTGAAATTTCTGTACTGGTTTTTTCTTGCATTATTTTGTTACTTGCTTAAATTGATTTTCTACAAGCTATAGTTGGGTTTTCAAATAAGCTTGACTTAAAACAACTTTGTCGTAGACAGCTTATCCGATAACCCAACTATAGTCTGCTAAAATCGATTTAAACCCATAAACACCGGGCCCTATTCTATACTACTATAGCTCATCGAAAATCTATTTAACCCCCTTAAAACTGTAATCAAAGTAAAAAAAAATGTAAAAAACAAATTTTGGATGAAGGGCTTTTTATAACTCACAAAAACTAATGATGAAGTCCCATTCCTCGTATTCGAATTTGGATAAAACCGTTAAAACTGTCCCAGTGTAATCAATTTAAAGCCTTTGTTTATTTATTAGGGATTTCCAAATTAATTTCTCACAATTTACGCTATGATTACACTAGATTAAACCCTGAAGCTTTTTGTTTATTTATAAAGTCGTATTCTACTGGTGAAAGAAAAAAGATTACCTCCTACAAATAAACTTACAAACTCAAAAAGATTTTCTCTTTATAAAATTAGCATAGAAGCATAGATAGACTTTTAAACACAAAAAAAAAATTATGTGTAATTTTTGTATATTTATACCTTTTCTTTTTACCTTTATTCACGATTTTTACTGTCTAAAGGATATGTAGTAAATTTTTAAAAAAAATATTTTTTTTGCAGTTTGGTTTATGCATTGTTTTTGTAACTAATTGTAATTTAATTTAAATTCTAAATTTACCACAAATACTGCCATTATGATCTTGAATACCCCTGATATTTTTATAACTATTTTTACTAATGGTGAATGGTATCTGTGATTCGGCAAAGTCGAAGATAATTATCTTACCAGATTTTTTGTGATTTTGCAGAATAGTAATCCATAATGCACACACAAAAATATACATATATTTATTTTCAAAGGAAAAAAAATATATAATTTAGTAAAATAGTGTTATTTGTATATACATTTTCAGTTATAGTAAGGTAATAATAATAAATGTACAATTTCATATTATGCGTTGTCATATAAATAATTCGCTTAATTAGTAAAAACTATGTTTATATTTACAAAATGCATTTCTATATACATTTTTCATTTAAATTTTAACCAACACCAAAAAGCTTTCAAATAAAACAACAATTCAATTGTAGTTTTATAAAATATTTATTCAGTATTTCAGTTTTATATTTATGCAATTTGAATAAACCCAAGCCAAAAGAATATTATCAATTTACAACTTAAAAATAATAAATTTTATAAAATTCAGATTTAATAAAGGGTGAATAATAAATTTTGATATTAAGTGCAATAAAATGGTTAAATGCATAATCTTTGCCTTATCTATTTAATGCGGTTTCGTTTTTTTTGGTAATATGTAGTTAATTATACAGTGGGACTACTCTATAGTATATAACTCTCAGAACGAACATATACAAATCGTGTAACATTTATAAACTTTCATTTATGTAGTATATCATCTTTATAGCGAATTGTTTTTTTTTTCGTTCCGGTCTATTCTAAGAGGAAACCCACTATATTTTGGTATTTTTTGGTATATATTTACATTGCAAGAGCGAGTGTGTATGTGCATATGTGTGGGTGTAGTATGTTTGTGCATATGGTGAGGAGGTATTCAAAGCATTAATTGTATGTGCATGTGTATGTGGGTGGAATGGTGGCGTTTGTGTATCGTGATTAAGCACCTGCCGTAGCTGGAAATCTGAGAATTGATCTCCTTCTATTGATTAATGGCAAAAGCTGTTTATTTTGTTTTTACAAAAGATCTGTCTCAAAAGCGGAAACATAAAGCTCTCTGCTCTCAGACACTAACCTTAATGTCTTGAGGTTTTTCTATAAAAAGCAAAGAAATTATAATGATATTTTACAATGTTTTACAATATTAAACAACGAAAAGCAGTTATATTAACTAATACAATGTGATATACCTGTACGACACTTTCGTTTTCCAACTTACCTTACAATCAAGGGGAATACATTGTTCTCTTCGGGAGCTCTGTAATCTCTGTAGTACAAAAGGAATGGATTCTTGTTATTGACAAATATTGGTGGTACACCACCGCCAGTATTTGAGACAATAGCAATGTCAGCACAGTTACGGAATGTTTCTAAATGATCAAACATAATTACAAATTGTATGTTGTTGCATATCGCATTGGTCATCGCTTTTACTTACCAGCTTTGCCACAACCCACAGCTTCAGTACCATTAGAACAGGTTCCCCACATATTCGCGGTGTAATAGGTCCATTGCAACACACATTGGGTACAGGTGACATATGGAGGCAAACGTACGCGATAACGGAAGATATCCTTCTTTTTAGTGTCACGTGGTATCAAGAAACGATGTTCCCGACTGCCCGAGATGTAGAGGGGAAAACGGTCAAAGCATTCCTGGGTGGCTTCTTTGCGAGGATTGTTATTTGGACACAGGTACATTTCGAAACGACCATAATGATTGGCCGTTAATTCTACTTCAACTTCGACTTCCTGGATGAGAAGAAAAAAAAAACATAGCGAAAGAAAATAATGTCATTTGCGAAACTTAAATTTTTCTTAAATTTCCCCGGATCCAGGAAATTCAAAAACAAGTACATATTTTAACATTAAGTATATTTTACTTTTTATTATAAAGCACTAGTGGGCCCGGCAATACTTCGCTATTGCATTTTAACTTGTAATATATTTCACATTTAGGTCTACAAAGTACTTTGAAAACGGTACTTAAGCTCGATAATGATATGTTGAGTTTATTAACTTATGTAACTAATTTCAAGCATCTCCTTAACATGAAAGTTAACAAATTAAGTGTTGTTATTTTAAATTCTAAATATCATAGGCTCTATGACGATAGTAAAAAGTTCATCAGCAAAGTCATATCTTTTACAAATCGGAAACAGACATTCCGTTAAAGATCAAAATTCAATGTAGTAGCGGTAACCGTCTGTATACTAACTATCTCTTTGGGCGTAAAAAACACTTTTGACATGCCTTCTCCGCCTATTGACCGAAAATGAAAATTTCGTTTGAAGCTTCATGCCGTTAGCCATAAAAACCTCTTTTGCCATGTCTTCTTCTCACATGGATCAAGAATATTTCCGAATACTATCTTTGTATTGAACTAGTATTACCATTCTATGAGATAATTCGGTCACCAACGTTGGGCCTTACAAAGTGATGATCTCACGCGCTGTATGGCATTTTACGCCGTTGTGTTGGAACTATTTCTCCTTCAAATAATGTGCAATGACATGATAAATAAAAAAAATCAATTGATCGTTCACTGGTTTTAGTTCTTCTACCAGCTGGATATATGAATATAGGCCAAGATCTTTCCTCAGCATTTGCAGAGACCGAGTTGCTGAGAACGGCGTCGGTTCGATAAATTCGAGTCCCCTGTCACACTTACGTCTACAGCGTCGATGGCTTCAATTAGCTGCTCAGATGGATGAGTATATGCACCATAAACTTCACAAAGGGCAAACAGAACGCGCTTTTTGAAAATCAATTTGCAAGATTTGTAAACGTTGTTCTTGTGTAGTCTTTACATGGTGATTTTACAAAGAAAGTCTCACTAAAAGTCTATCACACTTCACACACCTCGCCTGAATGACGAATTGGTTGTCTTAAAATAGCAACAAAAACGTTTTTTGGGGGTCAATTGTACATTAAAAATGCACATGAATTAAAATCCTAGCTGATACTTTTTTTAGGATAAAAGGATTTTTTGTTTATTTACTCCGTTTTGCGCTTCTTTTAGAAGTGACGTTCGTTGCCCCATGATTATTGAAAGCGTACAGACTTCAGCTTTAAGACACTTCTATCAAAATTTAAGTTTTCTGCACTAAATTAAGCTTTCCCAGCGCGAGCTAGGAATTGATATTACACACAAAGTTTATTGTTTATTTTTATTTTCTAACAATTCATCGTAGATTTGGTTACAATTTTTGCGAATAATATTTGGTTATTTTTCGACCTGTTATCTTTAATTCCAGTGTTCAATAAGACCTCGAGCTTGATAAATTGAACACTGGCATTTTTGCGAATAAAAAAACTGGCCCACCTTACTGTTCATATCTCTAGGCGAACTGCAATATACTGTGGAATTTTGACAGTTATAACTGTTTATTTTAAAAGGGGTGTGGAACAGCCCACTTCCACTTTTATTGTAATTTATTCTACAACAACAATATATGTAACAAATCTCATCTTCATACCTCTTATAGTTCATGAGATATAGCCCTTTTTATTTTCATGTTGTATGGGCGGTGCCACGCCCCTTTATCCAATCACAACCAAATATAGCCAGGGACTATCTACAGGTCATCAGTACCACTTGGTAAAATTTTCGTATCATGCTGTCTATTGGGAAAGCCTGCAGAGCGGTTTTGAAAAGGGGGTGTGGCACCCCCCACTTCCACGCTGGCTGTAATTAATACTGCTCCAACAACATATATACCAAATCTCATCTTCATACCTCTGATAGTTCATGAGATATAGCCCATTTGATTTTTTATATATGTATATAAATATATAGATATAGATATTTCATATTTAGGCTGAACACTTTTAATACTTTATTAAGTATTTGTGAATTTGTAAGAATATTTCGAATATGAAATTGTTTTGCTCATTTCGTTGTATTTTATATTCCCGGTAAATACCATTCAAGAAATTTTCATGTAAGCGATTTGCATTCATATACGCTGCACTTTAATAGTGGCGACATCATACCAAGTACTTATTTTGAGTATTTCATAAATTCAATATCTACTGTAATCTATTTCCTTATTTTATATTTTGTGAGATGCATCTTTGTAATAATGAGATAAGATTTATGTCTCTCAAAAGACTTGTGTTCTCTTCCTTACGAACTTTCCGTTTTGACCACTTCAATTATAGCAGAAATCATAAAGAGTTAACAGTTAAATATATTCTAAACTCTCAAAACATGTAAAGTGTATGTTAATTGCACTAATAAAGAAAACTTCCCATTCCCCCAACTACTCATTGATGAATCCCATCACAACTATAGTCAAAATTATCAACAACAACAAAATATGAGATGAGAGTGAGAGAGATGATCCAATACTCCGCCATTCCTGCTTTTGCCACTGTTATTGTTGTTCTCCCACTGTTTCATTCCTAACTGTCATTGTTTTCTTTGTTTTTCGCACATTGTCATTAGTCTAACAAGAACTTTTGGGCAAAGTGCGTGTAATTAGGACACAGATCCATCAATCAAATAATAATTTAATAATTTATCCGTCTAAAGTGTTAAAAACTAAATGAAATGTGTATTAAAGTGTATAGATTCTTGTTGTTTACTGGTGAAACACAATAAATCTTGGGTAATTGTCGTGTAAATGATATTTTTAATCGATGTTCGCTTGTTATGGACAACGGCCGGTTGGTTATGCCTGCATGTTTTTGCGCGATTAAAAGTGGAATGACAAACATGCGAAGTAGACAAAATGAAGAAGAGTGAAGAGTGATAATGTGTTTGTGCGTTTGTGTTATGATTTAATTTGAAGTTAAAACTGTGTATTCCTGATCTTCGTCACTTGGGGTAAGTGCAAGTTGTTAAAGGTCTTTGTTAGTATGTAAGTACATATGCAAATATGTATGTCAGTGCGTTTGTTTTGTTGTTGTTAAAAGAAGTATGTGTATATATAATGGTTGTTAGAAGAGGAAGTTAGATAAGTAAGTTAGACGTTTTTGTGATTGTGCTATCAAAACAACCAGTATAGAAATTTCATTCAGATAAACTAACGGATAAATACCTCTACGCTGTGTATGTCAATGCTTTAGTCTCGAATTATTAAAATTAACCGATTACTTATGTATTACTATTTGCCTGCTTGTGGAGCGTCAACCGTTGAAGATAGGATGTGGCCAGACGATTAAATACTTGTAGAAAAAAGGTAGAAAAGATTACAGCTATAAACTGTAAAAATAGGGACCGCAAAAAAAAATATTGAGTGCAAGATTTATCTAAATAAAGCAATGTGAAGGAAGTATGTTAAGGAAACATGAAACACACCAAAATGCCTATGTTAGTCGTAATAAGCTATATCAACCAAAAACTTCTATTTGCTATTGCTTTCTTGACGAATACCTACTTAAAATATGTTTGGCTCGCATATTTAAAGAGCTAAGCTTAAAGTACTTTGGGTGCAATGGAGGTACTATTGGTACAATTACTTGTTTTGTTTGTGTACACTAAAAGAACTTTTCAGTACAATAAATTCTATTTTTTTAATACCTATGAAGTACTCTTTGATACCATAAATCTTCTTTTTGGTACAATAAATGTACTTTTTGTACAATAAAAGTACTTGTTGGCACAATAATGTACTTTTTAGTACAATAAACTGTACTTTTTAGTACAATAAATGTATTTTTTAATACAATAAATTTTATATTTGATACAATAAATGTAAATTTTCATAAAATAAATTGCACTTTTAGGAATCAAATATATTATGTATATCATATAGTTTTGCGGCGCCTACTCCGCCCATTGATCCAACATTTAAATTTCGTCTGCATATTCATGTTCGTGTTGTTGCATACTATAATTGTAGCAAATTCTATACCTCAAGGGCAAAAAACCGTTTTGTCTCTATATACACATATTCGTGTTGTCGTGTACTATGTTCGTGCCTCTAGGGCTAAAATACAGTCTTCCTCGCCCACTTCGCCCGCTGATCCAATATTTAAGCTTCGTTTTTATATTATTATTCGTATTGTCAAATAATATCGGTGTATCAAATGGTATCTGTCTTGGACTTAAATACCCCAGCAGCAAAAAATGGGGCTTTGCATGCCTTCTTACAGGCCTGCAAAGGCAGTCAGAATCCCTACCCTTCAAATGCAGTCTTCATTTCAAATTAACATAGGGTGTCATAGGCAGGCAAGGCTTGCCATTCCCTTTCTCATTGAAGGCGTTTCAGTAGGCATGCCTAGTATGTCCTGCTTGGAGTCCTAATAACAAGGGCCTTCTATGAGGCATTGCTACAGCAGACCAGCTTGCAGGCCTGCAAAAGAGCATTTATAGAAGGACTTAAATAAAAAAAAAACATATGCGAATTATTTCCATATTAAATGATTTCCTACTTTTTATAAATTTTTAATACAATATTTATTACAATTTGTAATAACTAGTTTTTTTTAATCTCCAGCAGCGGGAATCGAACTCGCGACCTCAGTACTCAGTACAGTTGGGCATGCTACCTACTCGGCTATCACGTGAAATAGTTGTTGTACGATAAATAACATACATGTGGTTTTCATAAACAACAGCATCTGTCTTACCTTCCCTTAAGAGGCCTGCCAACAGGCCTAATCGGAGAAGTGACAAGTGCATGGCTATGAACATCTATTCTGCCTTCTACTAATAGGACTGTCAACAGGCCTGTTTAAGGCAAGAAAGTTTGCATGCCCTTTGAGAACATCTATGGTATTTTTGTGTGGTACACAGTAGGGCTGCTCACAGGCCAGTTTTAAGAAGGGAAAGAGGCATGTCTGCAGGATCTATTCTCATCCTAGTAAGAGGCCTAATTGCAGGTCTCATTTGAGAAGCGAAATGTGCATGGGTATGGATCTTTTTATAAGGCTTAGTGAAGGACTTATTATAGCCTGTATACGTGCCTGGAAAAGGAAGGCGTATTTGAATGTCAAACCGAAATACCCGACCTCAAAAAACCGGTTGAACCGGTCTTTCGAATATCAATATTTTGTAAAAACTGGCTGTTTTCGGTTTTGTATACTCTAGTAACAAAGCAGTTCCCAGTAGGAAGTGTCTGCAAGACATCCTCAAGGATAGGTGCATGACCGTAGTAAATCATTTGACATTTGGAAATTCATAGAAATCGTCGACGAAATTTTCATACAAGTGTCCGTTTTGTCCTGCACGACCTAATGAGCGACAATTTCGGTCAAATTTTCGTTGATGCCTATACAAGCGACCTGTCAACCACACAATCATACACGACATGATGGGTGACAATGTCGGTTAAATTGTCGTTGATGTCTATGTTTGTATTGAATTGTCATTCAAGCCATATTAGTATGACTTGGATTTTTAGCTTTTTTCTAGCTTATTATGAGTATGACGAATTGTTTATACTTTTGGAAAACTACTGACCAAGAGAGAAGTGAAGGATATAAAATTTTAATCGACATTCACCTTCATTCGAGATTTCAAACTATAAAATTGCTGATGTTTACTCGTCCGTTTAATAAACTAAAAATTTTTTATGTCAGATTCCATTTTTTTGTTCCCACTATCATAGCAACACATTTTCCTTTTTTCCTTTGATTTTGTTGAATGTGTTTGATTCACGACAACATAAGTATTTTGTCGGTCAGCTTGTCGCCAACCGAGTGTTTTGACGACATTTTGTCTTGAGAACAGCGTTGACGACAAAGTCGTGTATGACGGAACTTCCTACTGGGAATTGTTCTGTCAGTATACCAAGTCTTTGCGCAACAGTTCTCGGCTAGAACTTTGGAAACTAATCTCTGCCATATGTATCCAAAAATTACTATTCACCTGAAGTTTATCTATCACATAATTCTTAACGAGCTCAGTAACAACTGGATTCAACACTCTGTTGTTAAGTGGTAACACAACCCCACCCTCATAAAACTTTTACGATAATTACAACTAAATTTTCACACTTAAATTAATTTGTTTCTCATAACACATCGTCCACATCAAACAACTCACCTGACCAGCTGTATAATATCTTGATATTATGCCCTGAGCAAACTCTCCTCCAGCTTCATGAGGGCGTGGCGTTTTCAAATGATAAGCATCGCCGCAAACACCGCATTCGCCTTTGTTTTGTTCCCATTGCACAGCGTAGCCGCCGCAGAATAGTTCGTTATCGTTGTAATTCACGGGATTGGGATAACCAAAGCGCCACATTGCATTACGAGCCGGTGGGTCCATCAAACGGCCATGACCCGCTACCAAAGATGCTAACAAAAGTAGACTGCATCCTAGCAGAGTCTATACCGAAAAATACAATTAATAACAAATCACATAACATAGCTGATGTTCATGAGTATAGAGAGAGCCACTTACCAGCGAGACTAGAGTGGAATAGGACATGTTTTGTTGTTAAAAGCTCTGCACCGGAATCTGAAATGAAGCAATAAACACAAAAATTATGTTTAACTAACTGTTATAACCAGTTTATGTTGATTGTCGTCGTCGTCCAATAAGATAACAATCAATTTTCATTTTTGGTTTAATATAAACATCAAGTTTACCGTTTAGTTGGGAGGTGATGAGCGGCGGATGGTGTGATGATGGTGGGGAAATTCAATGTGAGAAATTTTACTACAACGGCAGAGTAATATCTCAGTGACATTTTGAAATATCCTCGTAGATATTTTAAAAAATTAAAAAAAATCGTCAAATACCATTTGACCTAGCTACGCAATTGTTTTTATATAGCTATAAAAATCAAATAAAAAAAACTTAATTTCCTCCATGAATGACATCTTACTAGACTTATTGCTTGTAAAAATATTTTTTTTGCGAAACGACTATCAATGAAATCAAATTGATTTTAATAAATACTATGTTCTAAAAATATTAGTTTTTTGTGGTTGTATATGTATTAGTGGCTCTAGTTAAGGTTACATACTATGTCGCCACTTTATAATAGTGAAAATCCTTTAATCTATGAACAACAACCAACTGCTGCACACTGTCCTCTTATACCATCTACCATAATTTTAGCTTAAGCAGCAAGTGCAAGGACGACTACCTTACAAAGTCAATCATAAGAGAAAAATAAACAAGCCTTTATCCGTTACCATTGTATGTACGGCTATTGTGGGTTTGACAGACGGACCTTGGGCCGGCAAACGATATCAGGGGCAATATAAGACAACAACATCTGCGACAACAACAACAACAAGTATTTGTTATTGTTTTCAGGTTGTCACATTAAAATATTGCAGAAAATCACATTGCAATGTTAATACAGAAGCTTAACGCTAAACACACAAAGCAATACAAAAAACAATCAAGGCAACAAAAACAAAATCGGAGTAGTCACAGCCAAAACCAAAACAAAAATACAAAGAAGAACATAAATTTTTACAATCAACTTGACACAGACCAAGCGACATTGTCGTCACATCAACGATGTCAAGCCAAGTTGGATGCAAGCCAAAGTTATCAGTTTGGTTTTTGGTTAAAACCTTTCTACTGGTTGTAATGCTCGTAATACATAGCGGAGGCAACGACACTATGCGCTATGTACTAGTAGAGCTGGGGGGCTTAAACGGTGTGGCACAACAACATTGATAACAACAAAAACGACTTGACGGCATTAGCAATCATGTTCAATTTGGCTAAATAAAAGAGTTAAGCTATAAAATAAAAAACTGAAGAGATGGGGTTTTGTTCTTGTTGATAAACGTTTATATTTGCAAGCGGCTTTAAGTGATGCCAGATGTAGTGATGTTGTTCAGCGCATAGGAGAGTACTATGGTATGCGTACAAAACCAAATTACAACGACATTCCACATTCAGAGACATATGCAGATTTATATTTGAAGAATCTATAAGAGAGACCTACGGATGCCAAGATGTTACAAAGTAAAAACTTCATATTCATGCAACGAAAGCTTCAGAGGATTGGGATTGTAACGCACAACAAGTTAGGTAATGTTATTGAAAACACATTGAAAATGTGTAGGATTGCATTTAAAATAAAATTGTATCAAATTAGACAAAAGTAGATTTGAAGCACATTAAATTGTTGTGCTATAGGTTAAATTGTTGTGCCTTTTATACAAAAAGATATATGAGAATCGATATTTTTTTAAAATTAAACAAACATAGGAAAGAATTTTATCAAAAATTTGCAACTTCTTATTGCATTTTCAGACGGCTTTTTACACATCTTATTAAATTTTTAACTTTTTTCTGTATCAAAAATATAAAACTTTGGTATTATCGAAATTGATAACAAAAAAAAAACTAGCATAGAAATTTCAGTCATGTCAACTTACGGCACCAACTCAGAACTTAAGAAAAAGTCTTAGCGTCTAAAAGAAATGACAATTTCTATATCTTGGGATTATTTTAATTTTTATTGGGTGGCAGGCGAATTCTTGGATAAATCTACCGGTTTCTTTGGGTTTAAATATATATACAAAATATTAGAAGTAAATTATTTGAAATGTCCTCAAAAGTTCTTTCTAGAAACTACTAAGTAAATATTGGCTTACTGACTAATTTTGGGAGATATCAGTTGGGGCAACACACCGTAGTCCAATTTTATTCGTAAGTCACATGTCAATAAACGATTAGATTGGATTTAACTAAACCTGATCAAATTAAAATATTTTGCAATTTATATTTTCGAAGTTATGGCAGGAATATTATTTTTTCCAAACATGGGTCATCTTGTATGGGAAGTACCGAAGCCCGATCCATGACATCAAAATTGTACTAAGCGATTTTAATGCTAAAATAGGCAGGGAGACCTACCATCGGAAAATTCAGTCTGCACACCGAAACGTCGAACAATGGCATCAGAATGATTGATTTCTCTGCGGCAAGAGATATGGCAGTTAGCAGCACTAGATTTAACCATAAAAATATTCATAAGGACACATGGTTATCTCCAGATCAATTGAGGCCGAATCAGATAGATCACCTGGTAGTCGAGGAAATGGCAATAAATAGCCGACTTCATAGAACGAAGAATCGAGAAGCGTACTTGGGTACTCAATGCCGTCTTAAGAATTTGCCAAGTACAATGATGGCTGTCGCAATGCCACGGGAGAGCTGCAGCCAGTGGTAACGCGAGCTTTTCGTGAACTGCACAGACAGAAGAGACGAGAGGTAACTTGTCTTTATAGTTGCTCCGAAGTATAGGGGCAGCCCGTAAATTTTACTAGGGAGTTAAGGCGAATGTAAGCGGAACAGGGTAGCCCTCCTGCAAGGAGGGCAGCGATGGCCAGCTAGTGACGGACCCGGATAACGTTCTGAAGATATGGGGAAAATATTTCAGTAATCTACTGGACACGAAAACCACTCAAGATGACCCCTTTCCAATCTATGAACGAGATACGTGTGGCATATCCTGCCTTAAAAATCAACAAGTCGGCTGGAGTCAATGGTCTCCCGGCTGAATTGTTTAAGGCAGGTGGGATGGAGCTGATTAGGAGCATGCATGAGCTCATAAAGAACATCCGGCTAGAGGAGAGCATTCCACGCGGATTGGACTCTCAGTCTGTCCCATGTACAAGAAGAAGATCGTAGTGAATGTAAGAACTATTCTTCTTTAATGGCAGCAACAACAGAAATTTATCTATCAGTAGCCGCACGTAGAAAAGTAGTCCAAGCGTTTCAGTCTTTTGCGCTCCGTAGATAGTTCGTCACACCAAGCTTAGTTAACAGCTCTTTCACCTGGTTTATCCATTAGAGTTTTATTGCCGAATACTTTTCGAGCAGGAGCGTTTTTGTCCATTCGTACAACGTGTCCAAACCAGCGCATTCCTTCCATTTCAAAGCGCCTGACTACGTCGATATCGTTGTACAGCTCTTGATTGATTCGTCGTCAGTACTCGCGTAAACGATGATGGATCCAAATATTTTGCATAGTATTTTTCTCTCGAAGACTCCTAGAATAGATTGATCCGCTTGTGTCATAACCCAGAATTCTGGGCTGTAGAGCAAGACAGGTAGGATCAGAGTCTGGTACAGTTGTTCTTCGAGAGAGAGCTTTGTCATTAAATCGCTTGCTTAGCGCATAGTAGCAGCGGTTTAAGATCAATACCCGTCTTTTGATTTCCAGGCTGACGTTATTATTTTTGTTAATGGCGGAGCCAAGGTAGACAAAATTATCTACCACTTCAGAGTTATAGTTGTCAACGTATACGCAGCGTCCCAGACGAGTGGACACTTTGTTCGTTGCAACAAATAACTTGGTTTTGTCCTCATTTATCACCAGACCCACTTCCGCCGATTGCTTTTCAATGCTCGAAAAAGCCGCAGTAACATCCCGCAATCCACGGAAAATGATATCTATATCATCGGCATACGCGAGCAACATGGGAATAATCTTATTACCAATAGCGTACAAGGTCTTTTCGAGCATGTTGTGTGAACGTCTAAAGCCAATTGTAGAAAAACTAATCGCACCTAATCAGTGTGGCTTAAGACCTGGTAAATCTACGACGGCTATATGACGCCATGTCTGAGTTTGATATTCCAGCAAAACTTATTCGACTTTTCAGATTTACTTTGGAAAATACCAAATCCTCTATTAAGTTTGTTAAACATCACTCTGAACCAGTCAAAACGGGATGAGGTCTCAGGCAGGGCGATAGCCTGTCCTGTACACTATTTAATATAAAAATGGAGAAGGTGATGAAAAAGACTGGTATCAACATGTCTGGCACCATATTCCACAAGAGCCACTAGTCTATGCCGACGATATAAACATCATTGGCCGAAATCTGCGTGATGTTACTGGAGTTTTCTTATCACTAGAAAAGGAGTCGGCAAAATGGGTGTAGCGGTCAACGAGGATAAAACAAAAATAATTATTTCGACGAACATAAGTTACATACCTACCTCGCGCAGTGGTTGCCGTTTCATACAAAGATCGGCCAAAAATAGAAGGAGTTTTCATAGGCGCATAATATTTGGCACATCTCACAGTCTCTTTTAATGACACCAATTTCTAAAATTTGGTTAAAATCTGTGAAAGGATTCAAGGACCTCTCTTAGATCCTGAAAATTTAAATTTCATTGTGGGCATACCAAATTTGGCATATCCATTGATTCCATCAATCTATGACTAAATCTAAAATTTGCTTGATGTCGGACAAAGGATTCAAGGACCTCTCTTTGATACTGAAAAATTAAATTTCATAGTAGGCATACCAAAGTTGGCATATCCATTGATTATATCAATCTATGACTAAATTTTAAATTTGGTCAATGTCTGACAAAGGATTCAAGACCTCTCTTAGATCCTGAAAATTTTAATTTCATAGTAGGCATACCAAAGTCGGTATATCCATTGATTTCATCAATGTATGACTAAATCTACAGTTTGGTCAATGTCGGATTCAAGGATTCAAGGACCTCTCTTAGAGTACATAATCAAAAAAAAAAATTACACCGAAAACGGTGAGGCCGCTTTGTTCTATTGAAGATAACTTAACAATCCGCAAATTTCCGCAGCTGAAATTAACATCATACAATCTGTAAACATTTTACAACAAATTTGGTTGTTAACTTCGATCAACTTCACAACTAAAACTCTAAGTAAAATTTAAGTCCTCACACGAGGTAGTACTGAAATAGGCACAGCATGCTGAGAAGTTTTTAATTCTTTTAAATAATAGTTAATACCTTTCTTTACAATATATAATTCTTCCATTGTTTAAGCAATCTTTTTTAAAGAGGCTTTTACGTTTTATTTTGGACCTTCACTTAAAAGTTACTCACGCTGCCAAACAAAATTATTTTCATAGACTGCCTTTGGCAGCTATTCTTAAAGAGGACATGTGGAATAAAGCAAAAACAAAAGTAATTTGAAAGAGCAAAAATCTATTGTGAGATAGTGTTATCACAGTATTACCCAGAATTTTGACTTAATTTTTTTATTTTTGGCCAATGGGAACGATCACTGTGCCTCGGATCTTCCGTCAACAAAAAAATAATGTATTTTCAATTAATAATCATCTTATTTCAATAAAATTAAACTAAAATAGATTTAAACTATATCATATATAGGGTGAGGGAATTTATCAGTCGGGATAGCGATATTATAACTTAAATATCATTTCGACAAGCTGGGTTGTTGGACAAGCCGTTTTCCAAGAGTTATCAGAACTTATATTGCTCCTCATCACACTGTAGATAAATCTGGCAACTTGGCGAGTTGATTACGTTTCAATTTGTATTTTATGGCAGCAAATTAAAGCAAACACCTTTATGACATCGAATAACGTGTGCAAGCCTAATTTAATAACAATCCGGTGTCGTTGATTCGCAATCGCTACGTCGAAACTGCTCTACAACGGATGAGTTTTTGTTTTGGTGTTTTGTTTTTTTTTTGTTTTTGTTAACTCCTGTTTATATTGTCCTAAATTTTTGTTAACAAAACAAGTTATAAATTAATTTTGATTGCATTCCATGCTTTTGTTTTGTACTCGTATTCCTGACTTAAATCCCATTAATTTTAAAGATAAATAAAAATTTTTGAATTCTTAACAATGAAGTTGTTGTCGCGCATACGAGTATTCAAATTGTGGTCAATTTATAACTTCAATCCAAAAAAATTGATTAATATCAGGAATCTCATTCGGTTGAAACAAATTGCAATCATTAATAACAATTAAAATGCATTTATAAATATATTTCTGGTATTGTATATTGGAGGGCACAATTTGATAATGACTAAAGAGAATGTTATGAAAGCTTATAGCAATTGTATCGTAACAAAGAATGCCGTTCAATAAACTTTTGAGATTTGCAAAAAAATAAAAATAAAAATAAGATACATTCTACTTATTGCTATGCGTAGTAGATATGCCCCCTATTACGAGGTTTGTGTGATAATTCCAAAGTGTAGATGACGTTGATATATATATATATTGTAATATTACTTGGAACTAAACATCGGTATATGTACAATCAATTATTGTGATTTCATGATGAGTTTGACGGTGAAAAGTAATCAACAAAGGGTGCAAATTTAGGACTTTAAAATTTGGTCATCGCTTCTATGAAAATGTGCAGTGTATCGTCGCTGCGCCGACCAAATCAGTTATGTGTTATTTTTTTAAATTTTTTGCCATAAATTTTATTTTTTAACTCTTTTGGTCGTCCATCGAATCACAAATCCCTTTCGCGGTAACATGATTGGTTTGGAAGTTATTAATATCGGTAATATGTAGAAACATATATGTGAAATGTTCCAAAATTAATAATTTTTTTGGCTCTCCTGAAAAGTAATTGAAAAACACATGACTGTTTTAGTCGACGCAGCGACGTTATGATATTTTTTTCGTACTGTTTCAGTATTTCATATGTGAGTCTAAATATAGAATCGCTCTTCCATATCTCATTTATGGCATCTTGTTGCATTTCAGGTGATGACACTTTGTTTTGTTTTTTTTTCTAACTTATTTTACCCTTTAGTCGATTATAAGCAAGACTGCGTAAATTTGAGTCAATTATCATTGTTTTTTGTTTTATTTTTTTGAAAAATTTTCAAAGTCATTCCTCCAACATTCCGTTTAAATTATCAAAAAAAAGCGATATTAATTACTTGCGTACTTAGCTAAC
The DNA here is from genome assembly GCA_964034835.1 of Muscina levida. Classification (NCBI taxonomy): domain Eukaryota; kingdom Metazoa; phylum Arthropoda; class Insecta; order Diptera; family Muscidae; genus Muscina; species Muscina levida. The sequence goes on along the minus strand of OZ035882.1, from coordinate 22,282,839 downwards.
CCGATAAAAGTTCAATGAGCTACGAGTATTGCTTACGAATAACGAAGTTTTATATTCATTTCGATTGATAAACAATATTTGTTACAGCTTTGTGCTTTTGGCGGGCATGAGTGACATGATCAGCTATAAAAATATCGTAAACAATTAATTATAACATAAATTTATAACACTTCTCGGTATCAAATTACAACAATACATAAAAAATCAGAAAACATAAACTAAATTTGCTTCTGTTTGCAATAACGGAGAGGACAATACACCTTTACGTAATATCCCATTTGTAAGTGTAACTTGAGACAAAAAAAAATCATAAAGGCAATACAAAATGCTGCCAACAATGTAACTTTTTCCCATTCCTTAATAAACCGATGACTTCTAGTTCAGGGACACAAAAGCTGGTTATGTGTACCCATGGCTATAAATGTTGTGAATTTATTCGTCATAATTTTTAGTAAATGTAATAACAGTTATACAATTGTATACAGCAGTTCAAGAGGATGTACTATCTGAGATATGTGATAACTGTTGTTTAGTGCTGCTTGTGTAATTGATAGTTTTGAGTTGTATGCTTTGTTAAAGTACGAGAAAAAGGGTAATAATTTTAATTTGACTGACAGAAATTAATTAAATGTTCGGGTTCAGATACAACTCATGTAATGTAACGAGCCACGCAGGAGTTAAGGGCACAGCTTGAATGTTGACAACATATTAATGTTAAATTTCAACATGTCTGTGCAACTTATTATTGGTGCAAGCTGCACGCACTGTTTAAATATGATCATGCAAAGAGACCTCTCGTTTATGAGAGGAGGTGCATGAACAAATATGAATATTGTTCATTTGGCACAAGACCGGCATAACTCAATGATTTTTGAGTTATGTTGTGTAAAAAATTCTTATTAATATCTCTCGCGGAGTATATTGCATGAGAGCTATTTGATTTCCTCTATTCTGTGCTAGTTGGGGGTAAATTGAAAACTAAACGCATTTATCTGGCAAGCGATTTTTTTGAGTTAGGCCGGTCTTGCACCAAATGAGCAATATGTACTTTTATGTATAAATTAAGATTAAAACCAAGTTAAACTGACTTCTAAACACCCTAAGCCTATATCATTGTTACTTATTTATATTCCGTGAATGAGAGACACTCGCATGTGTATAAGTTAACACACTTTTATTTTTAGACCAATGATAGTAATCCCATAACGAGGTAGGCAATAATCATTTTTTTCACGTACTCGAAAGTCTTGTTTGGTTCAAAACAGTCTATCTCTGCTTGAGTGTTACGAAAGCAGCACCACACAAGCTTGTTTCGTATTTAAAACATACATAGACACAAGTACAGACAGAGAAACAATGTTCAACGATTGTTGGGAGAGTACTACATACTCCCGTGTACACTTCGACAGCGCACTATCACGGTGTGATAATGGGGACAGACAGACGGACATCCTCAAAATTATGGGAAGTGGGAGTGGTTTTTGTTTGATCTTGCTCATCTAAGAACTTTACCTCCGCTAAGAAGATTGAAGCTTGTGTACCAAATTTCATTTCGCTAGCTCTTAAACTACGGCTGTAATCGGGCGTAGAAACAGACGGACACCTCCAAAAAGGGAAGTAGTTTTTGTAGGATTTTGCTCATCTTGAGAGCAAATATAAGAATATTTGCGTGCATATTAAATTTCAGCTCAATATTTTCTTATGTAGTGGTTGTAATCGCGGAGGCAGATAGACGGACACACCCAAAATGGTTGAGTTTGTATGGAGATGGAAGTAGTTTTTGTCCGATCTTGCTCATCTTCGCTTAGAGGATATAAGATAACATACAAAATTTCAGCTCTATAGTTATTTCACTACGGCTGTAGTCGTGGGGACAGACTCCCCAAAATGAGGCTATTTGTATGGAAGGCGGTTGTAGTTTGTTACCGATCTTGCTCATCTCAGAACTCAACCTTCGCTTATATAATAGAAGATTGTGTATAAAACTTTTAAACTACGGCCGTATTCGCGAGGACAGAAAGACGGTCACCTTTAAATCGACTCAGAATTCAAAGCTGATCATTTATATATCTTAGGGCGGCAGCGAAATATATGGATTATTTTGTTTGCCGAAATTTAAAAATGTTCAACCGGAATCTTGTGACTTTCAATGTAAAAAATACATCACGGAAATTTGAGTAAGACCGGACAACTATTTTCCGTGCTCCAAAGAGGTAAAATTTAAGTAAAACCTATATTTTTTATCAATGTTCGATTAAGAAATTGTATTTTTTCTAGTAATTATGCAATCGTCAAATATTATTGTGTGTGTGGGCGGCTCCTCGGCCCTTTATGTTAACTTGGTTCCAAATATCCTAGTTACATCTAACTATTAACTATTAATCGAACTTTTATTCAAGCTGTTATAACAATTTAATTTGAACAAGGCGTGACACAGCCCACTTGCACCCTGTCTTTAAATTACACTACATTTACAACACATACCAAATATCATCTTTATACCTCTTATAGTTCATGAGATACAGCTGTTTAAAGTTTCAAATTTTATATCACGCACACAGACCCGATGAAGGTAGTTAGTCATACCAAGTGAAGATAACACCTCTTTCATCTGGTCCATCAAACGAAGTTATGGTCGCTTCCTTCTGCGCCGCCCATCGAGTTTATTGTCGAAAACCTTTCGAGGTGGAACATTTTCTTCCATTTGTACAACGTGTCCAAGCCAGCGCATTCTGTCAATTTCAACGCGCTCAGCTTATACAGCTCGTGGTTCATTTGACGACGATACTCGTCATTAACGATGATGGGTCCACATATTTGGTGAAGTATTTTTCGCTCGAAGACTCCCAGGATAGATTGATCCCCTGGTGTCATTACCCAGGATTCTGCCCTTTAAAGCAAGACAGGTAGGATCAGAGTCTGGTAGAGTTGGATCTTTGTTGTTCGAGAGAGCGCTTTATTATTAAATCGCTTGCTTAGCGCATAATATCATACTCGTCTCTTGGTTTCAATACTGACATTATTATTTTTGTTTATGGCAGAGCCAAGGAAGACAAAATCATCTACCTCTTCAAAGTTATAGTTGTCAGTGTTCCTGCAGCGTCGCACACGAGTAGACTCCTTGTTCATTGGAGCAAATAACTTGGTTTTGTCCTCATTTATCACCAGACCCACTTCCGCCGTGCTTTTCAATGCTCGAAAAGGCCGCAGTAACATCCCGCAATCCACAGCCAATGATACCTATATCATTGGCATTCGCGAGCAGCATGTGACTTTTGTTAAAGATGATGCCAGTCGTGTTTACTGCTATCTTCCGCATGATCATCTCCATTACGATGTTATAGAGTTCGCAAGACAGACTATCGCCTTTTCTGAAGCCTCGCTTATTATAAAATGGCCCAGTCATAGTTTTGCCAATTTTTACTGAAGACGTAGTGTCAGTCGCTGTCATCCCGCAAAGTCGTATTAGCTTTGAAGATACCAAACTCTGCCATGACATCGAATAATTTCTGTGGTATCGAACTGTCGAATGCAGTTATGCACTCGATCAACAGATGGTAGGTATCGATCTGCATTTCTTGGGTCTAGTCGGTCGTAGATTTTCCAGGTCTGTAGCCACCCTGTTATGGTCGAATCAGGTTGGGCTTGAGTTTTTCACATAACAAACTAGACATAACCTTGTAAGCGATGGGTAAATGGTTTATACCGCGATAGTTGGTACACACGCTTGAATCGCATTTATTATGCACAGGACATATAACACCCAGATTTCAATCATCGGGCATGTATTCCTTGAATTAAACCGTTTTTATGAGCTGGAGCATGCATATTGCCAGCTCATCGCTGACGGCTTTAAAAAGCTCTGCCGGCAGTCCATCGGGTACCACAGCATTATTATTTTTAAGCCTTGCGATCGCCACACAGCTACATTCTGTGAAAATATCGGGCAAGCCGTTTAAAGTCTATACCGTACTAAAAAATGCAAACAACCCAGCAAAATATTTTGTTGCAAAGAAACAATTACAGAACAGCTTTTTCTGATAAGTAACAAGTTCCACTTTCGGTTGCACAATATATTATTTTTGTTTGAAATTGTCCCAAAACCAACATGTTCTCATGGAACCTGTTATGAAATAAATTGCTACATAACTGAATTATATATGCTGTTTTTTGAAATTTCATTGATTTTCAATTGGGTGCTAGTTCGAAATATATTTCAACTCAGATTTTTCAGTTTTTCTTAATAAATACCCTCCAAAAAATACTTATTTCGAATACGAATATTAATTTTCTGTTCTACGGAATCTGTGGTGCAACATGTTGTACATAATCGGTTATATAGAACCAGAAACGGAATAGAAAGTTGATTAAAAAAAGAAACGATTCTAGTATCAATACCATTCGCAACAAGTTCTGAAAAATTTTCCTGGGAAACAAATCCAAACTCTTTTTCCTATAGATAGATTTGACCTTTGACCCCTTTGGGGCACGGCTTAAAATGTCTGATGTGACTCGAAATTTCACCATAGCCGTTTTAAAACAACTGACACAGTATTCCACTCTGGCATTACCAAAAATCTAAATTTGAATTTTCGCTGACACGCCTCCTTATGGGCGTTACAAATGGAAGAACGAAATGGATATAACCTTTATTCCGTTTGTGAGTGTGGTGAAGGATAAAAAATTTAAAAATTTAACCAAACGCATGATAGTCGCGTGTTGGTATAATCACAAGACGGTGGACCATATTAATCTCTTCATATTATCTTATTGAAGAGGCAACTACATCAAACACTCCAATATTGTTATATGATTCACTTCTCCTATCGTTGATTGACTTTTTTACAAAATCCAATCGTACATCAGCAAAATACTAATTTGAAGCATTGCACAACGAACTTTTATTCGATTTGCATTTGAAATTTTTCTCCTTCACGCCAATTAAAATTCAAATTCTCTTAGTCATTAAACTGTTAAATAAGCATTAGCGATTTTCTACGTCCTTTTGACATTTCGAAACAATAAATTCCCACATAATTAAGGCTGCAGTTCAAAGTCACTACAGCCAGCAATTGTCCTCGGCAATGGCATAGGTAGTAGTAGTGGGACTTGTAATTTCTAAACGCCTATGGTGTTTTGTGTTGTTGACATTTTGCAAATGCAAAATATACCAACAACTTTTTAATTACAACATTTCCATCTTGGTTAACTTACGACAACATCCTTGAAAAGCATTCAAAGCACTCAATAGGGCAATCGCGAAGGAAGCAATAAAAAAAATCACCGCACCATTGACAAAACGATAACAGTTGATGCACTAACTGTAAGGCTTGATTGCTTGCATTATAAAACTTTGTATATAACTCAATCCTGAAGCTATCAATAATACGAAGTTGGAAATCTTTGCACAAGACATTAGAGTGAGAGGAAGGAGTTGTCTAATTAACATTTGATTGATGGTTCTGCAGCGAGAATTCTAGCATCATTGGATTACAGCAATGAACAGGGAAATGACGACAGAGAAAAATATACTGCCAGATTAAGAACTTGCTTCACATGAGAAGTGGTTGATCGACTTATCGGAATAGAAAATAACAAGTAAATTACTTGACAAATAACTGGAAATATTTAACAGAGGTCTTGAATGGCCAACAGCGTTATCCATTTATCTCTAATAGTATTCATTTATGGTCAATTGTTTATATTTGTCTTTTGATATTTCATGGCTTAATTACTTACGCCTATAATTGTGGTTAATTCGTAATTATTATTGACTTGAACTTCGCCCTAAAATGATTTAATTACGTCAACACTTTTTTTGTGTGTTTGTATTGTAAATCGTTGTCATATTCTTGTTTGGAAGTTTTTTTTTATTGTTAAATTAACAACGGATAATTGAATTTTGATTTATTGAAGGCGTTTGATATAATGGAGTTTTTTTTAACAATATTCTCAAAAGGGTTGCCATCAGAAATTATATGCGATAAAGTTAATGCTAGAAGAAATTAAGTCACTGGATTAGTTTGTAGACCAGTGGTAGACATAACCGAACGCACGCACACAACAGTATGGTGTGCTTATGTGCGGTCCTAAATGCTCTCCCATAAATCGTCGTCTCATGCATCCCAGCCATCGTTGAACATTGTTTCTCTATCTGTACTTTTGTTTGTTTTTGTGTTGAATGGGAAACAAGTGTGTGTGATATTGCTTTTATAACACTTCAGCACAGACTGACTGTTTTTGAATATAACAAAACATTCGAGTACGTGTGAATTGTCGATTGTGTCTGTGTGATAAAAACGATTATTGTCGGACTCGCCACTGTTTTAGACGAATGCGAACTTCAGCTTTTTGAAAAGGTTTTACTTGACTTTTCTGCGAAGTTGCTGTTGTCAATATAGAAGTAAATTACAATTTGAGGGTCAGTGTCTCGGGGGTGAACTAAACTAATATCAAACAAAACAGTAACAAAACCTTAAACTCCATTTTGCTACACTACGTCACAATTTTTATACCCACACGCTGCGGGTAGGAGGGTATTTATCATTTGATACGACCCAAAAATGTAACACATATGTTATAAGGAGTCACTTTAGTCACTCAATGATTCTTTGACCAAATTCCATTCATTTTTTTAAGTCGTTTGAGTCGCGTCTGTTTGTCTTTCAAAAGACGCAACCAATTGCTTTGAAACTTAGCATGAGTTAATATTTCCCCAAACCTACATATGCTATTGCAAATGGGCTACATGACCACGCCCAATACATATGTACATTTTCGCCCACATTAGAAATCGAGTAATAATATCAATACACCTAACCCGATCGTGCCCAAATTGTATTTAGTAAAGCTAAACCAGGATAAACTTTGGAAAAAAAACTGGAAGTCTTGCTACGCGCCTTCTGGTACCTCTCACACAAATGTACCACTCTACCCACTTTAGAAATCGATTATTAATATCAATACATTCAACACGATCGTGGCCAAATTTTGCATTTAGTACAGCTATAACATGATAAAGATTTGGAGAAAAAACTGGAAATCTAGCCACGCCCCTTCTGGTACCTCCCATACAAAACTACTTTTCCGCCCACTCTAGAAATCGAGTAATAATGTCAATACACCTAAGGCGATCGTGCCCAAATCCTATATTTATGATAGCTATAACAGGATACATTTTGGAAGGAAACACTGGAAGTCTAGCCACACTCCTCCCATTCAAATGTACCATTCGCCCACTTTACAAATCAATGAATAATATCAATACACGAAATGGGTGAGGGTATTAACCGTCAGTTCACCTGACTAAAATTTCTGTCTTGGTTTTTACAGTGGATTGAAAGTTGAAATTTGGACAAAAGTCGAATCAAAGGATATGAAAAATCATGTGTTAAAATACATTTCATAGTTTATATCGTTGGAGACCTATCCTCTAGCTCCCACACGTGTCCGGCATTTTAGACCCAATTTTGAAAAACAGCTTAAAAGTCAACTTTGGGGGAGGTCGAGGTCAATGTAGTAGAGCCAAATGGTGTTTAAGATTTTGTTATTGCTATTGTTTGATAATGGTTTTGTTGAGGCCTGAAAAAGTGTGTTGCACTGTGTTATTTAAAATTTAACATGATATTCCTTAAATATTAATATTTCAAAAACAAAAAACTTAATTTCACTTTACACCCCTTGAATGAGGTATTGGATAGCTTCTCGCGTTGTTGTGAGTGAGCACGCTTTTTTTTTTAGAATCACAACAACTCCGGAGCTCTGTAAGTAGACTTAAAGTGTAATTGGCAAGGATCACCCTGGGTTTACCAAGTTAGAAGCTTTATCTTGCACCACACTCTCTATATTAATATGAATAATAATACACAATATTACGGTTTTTACTTATGCCGGTAGTGCAACAAATGAGCGCATTAATTTTTTAAACCTAGTGCAACTTATTCCTGGTTTGGCGATTCCGTTGCTACCCTACGGGAAAATGAACCGGTACAATATCAGTCACGGACCGGTTCCCAGGGGTGCATGAACCGGTTCTAGTTCCCGAACTTTTGTATGTAGAGAACCGGTACGTTTTGTATGGGGTTGGCCACTAAAGTGTCAATTGGCACCTAACTGATACTTTGTGATGTGTCTTGAACCGGTTCAACAGTACAAGCCCTACGGCAGGTTCAGTAAAAACGAGTCACCTAACTATGATATCTGTTTTTCTGTAATATGCCCCAAAATAAGACGGAAAAGTTAAATGAAACTTTTTGATAAATTACTTAATTGTCTAGGGTTAAAATATATACAAATATTTTTCTATTTTTCTGACTTTTCTACTTATTTATAAACAACGCCGTTGGAAACACAACGCCGCTGAATACTACAGATCAGTCAAATTGACTTTTCTTTAACACTTTAGTACCAGTTTGGTGACACATCCTCTCTTCACCCGTCCTAAGATAGGTACACTCAGGTAAATTAACACCACTTTTCCCGTAGGGTAATTTTTGCACTGTGTAATTAGAAAAATATACACACTTGAGATACACTTATTCATAACTTTCCGTTATATTTTATCCCAATATCAATCACTTCATTGCGTTTTGACAAACCCCCCCTACTTCAATAGCATGGCCATATAAAATCAATTACACAAGAGTCAAAGACGTTTGTTCCATAAATTACCCACATAATTTTGAACATAATGATACATTTACTACACAGCAACAAGTAGTTCATTGAAACAATACATAAATTGAGACAATAAATACAAGTGTCACTTCAACTTCAAATTCAAATAGAGTTAGCAATCATCAATAGCACTTTAAAAGATACAATAATAATTCTATTATACTCAAATGTAACATATGATAAATGACTTACTTCTTTAGCAAAACGAATATTGACATATCAAAAATCATCTTATACATTAAATATACATACATACATATGTGTATAATATACAATTTACACTGTATATTGACATACAACACACACATTACTCACACACAATTCCATATAGGCAATTTATTTAAATTTATAACGTGACTGTGTCATATTATGTTTAAGTAGGTATTTGATGTATTTCCTTAAACTCGACATCACAATCATCATCATCACCATCATCGTCATTAACATCGAAATCGTAAAAACGATTTGTCATTTTAGTGAATGTTGGTGTTACATATTAATATTGTGTGGTATGTGATAGTTGTAGTTGTGTTGATATACATATTTAATTGATAATAGTTTTTGTTCAAAAATTGTTCGCCTTTTTGTATTCAATTTTGGGATACAGCTTGGAGTCGTGACTTTTAGGTTGCTGTTTCATTAAGCTTTATCGCTAAAAAACCAGCTTTGATCATGCTTTGTGGTTGATTTTTTGTATGTTTTATAAAATTTAATACAATTATAAAATTGTGGTGACACATGGGTCTTTAAACTGAAATTCACTTAAATATTAACACCGACATTCTGCTGCTTGGGGATACTGGGTCTCTGCTCTGTTAATAGATTTATAATTAAATAAATAGCCTGAATGTAAAATTTTTTTATGGCAGGGTTGTCATATAGTTGGTTTAAAGTTTGTGTACTAAATTTAGCAATTTACTTAGATGTACGCTTATGATGTTAAATGTTCCGTTTTGACTGAGGAATGAATATGGACTATATCGGTTGACCTATTTTTTGTAAAAATTAAAATTTTTTCTTATTACTTCCAAACCGGCACCGGTGGGATAATGAAATTTGGTCAGTTAATTTATCTTGTAGTAGGAGGCAAAACTTCAGAAATCCCTACTCAAATTTTAACAAAGTGTGTGTTGAACATTGGTTTACAAAAAAAAAAAAGAAAGAAAGTTTCAGTTTTCTAGTAGTTTTCTAGTATATTGATATTTTTTCACAATTTCTTAAGTGGGCGGAATGGTACATTTGTATGTTAGGTACCGAAAGGGGCGTAGCTAGACATCCGATTTGTTTTTCAAAACTAAATCCAGAATTTGGGCACGCTCGCGTTGGATGTATTCATAATATTAATCGTTTTCTTAGGAGGGCGGTACCACATGGGTATGGGGGGTACCAGAACGGGCGTGGCTACTCTTCCAGTTTTTTTGTCTCCCAAACTTTATCCTGCTATCCAACCGGACAGCCAGACAGGCGGAAGTGGCTCAAACGACTTTAATGTCATGAATGCAATTGGTTCAAAGAAACCTAGGACCTAAAGTGTCTCCTTCTATGTGTTACACTTTTGGGTTGTATTAAATGATATTAACCCTTTCAGCCCCAATGTTGCCTGAGAGCAACTTCACGTGTTTGTCATTAAACCACAAAGACCACGATTGCATTATCTTCTAAATTTTTGCAGGCATCACTGGGTTTATGTGTAAAGAAGAGAGTGTAAAACAAATAATACAAATTTACCGTTACCATTTGATTTGATTCAATTTTTTGTGCAGAGCGATCAGCATAATTTAGTTATTCAAAATGAAGTGTTAAAAATAATTGTTTTGTTCTAAATCATAATTAAATAAATTCTAATAGTGATTACTAGTTTTTTTTATTATAAAAACATAAAATAATGGAAATATCAAACTTTTCATACATCAAATATCTTAGTTGTCCATTTTTTGTATACCAAAATGGGCCAAAGTTGCCTACAAGCAACTTTCTCTAGCTCCAAAACGGGGGGTCGAAATGTCTCCAAATTTTGTATGAACACTTCTGAGACAGATATATGAAGATAAAAACCAAAAACAAAATTTTCGATACACAGACAAAAATGTGGGGTTCAAAGGGTTAAAATCGGACACGTTGTGTTCCCCAAATTCGTAGTTTAATTCATAACACTTCAAGCTATTTTTGGAAATTTAGAAAAAAATTAATTTTGCGGCAGAACACCAAGGTTTTTTTGGTCAAATTTCAAATGATAACACAGTGCAACAGTGAAAAAAATACAAGATCGTGACAGTATAGGTTCGATTCTACTATCGAAGGGTACTAAAACCCTATACTCAGTTTGGCCAGATTGGTGACCAATTTTTTTTTATGCTAAAATCAAAGTTGAAGTAATTAACAACAACACCAAAACAATGCTTCTTCTTCAACTCTTTGATTTAAGTATAGGATATGAATGTTGCGTCCCTTAGAAAACATGAATAACTGAACTATTTGTTAACCGATTTTTACAAGCAAGTATGCGTTTAACTCGTGAAAGCGTGCACTTTCTGAATAAAATAGTAAACATTAGGGTGTCCTTATAAAATAGGGGCTACAAACTTCATCAAACTTGAAAAATATCGACAAAATTACAAAAGTTTGATATTTCGAGGCAAAAAACAAACAGATATGATAAGTTACCAATATAACTATATATATGGTTGGAAAGGCCGCAGTCTTTTTTTTCTAAATCCACTGAGAAATTTAAAATCGGTTGAAATTCAACCACGTTACTGGCTTATAAGTGCGTAAAGATTCGAAAAAACGGTATCATAGTGGACTTTATGAGCTATTTAGGTTGCCTAGGTACGTTCAGATCGGATTGATATCTTCACGAAAGTTGTTCATCTCTACCAGGGCTACAATTTTGGCGAACATTGTTAAAGAAAAATTTGGACTTCCTCAAAGTAATGCTCAAAAAAGTTAAAAAAAATTATAAATTCTTCTTCAATTTTTTTTTGAAAAGAGCAGGAATAACCAACCTTTTTGACATAATTTGTTAATAAAGTTAGTGCGCAAAACTCCCAGCTGCATTATTGCCAAATACAGTTTAGCGCTATCACGAAGTGTGAGCTAGCTGTTGGACAAAAACTGATGTCACCTTTTTTCATGGGGCTCACTGATTTTGGGAATCTTTAGGGGTCCATAAAAAAAAATTGGTCACCAATCTGGCCAAACTGAGTATACGGTTTTATTACCCTTCGATAGTAGAATCGAACCTATACTGTCACGTTTTTGGATTTTACAAAAAGTCGTCATTTGTTGCATAGTGTAATTAGCTTCAAAAAAAAATTTATGTTTCGCAATGTGACAAAAAGTTTACCTTTACCTCGCCTACACTAGTTTACAGTCATTCTGCTGCAGAGTTCTAAATATTTTTTTTCTATAGATTTCGGCCTCCTTAACACGAATATGAGATTTAAAAATGTTCCTCAGATTAGTTTTCAAGATATGAATTTTTTAACTATTTTGCAAATTTTTCATGAGATGCCTCAGCTTATTATAGAATAATTCGTAAACGGATCCAACGATTTGAACAAGAGTGGTCTCCAATTAAAGGTAGTGTGCTCCCCTAAAATCTTTCTATACAAACTTATTACTTCGGTTGGGTAGTTTTGATGGTAGGAGCATTTAAAAAAACTAATTTTTTTGTGCAAAAATCACGGTTTTAAATTATAAAAAATACAAATCGCTTCCAAATTTCGCGCTCTGCGGCGATTCGCAATATTCTGGATCGATTTATGACCACATTTCCTCTTTTTGGATAATATTCATTCAAATCGAGCCCGTATCGTACTTACAACGCTACTTTAGATTCACTACAAACGGTACCTACTTGTTCATCGCGAATGCGAACGTCACTGTTTGAGAAGCTTTTACTAGACATGCCGATTATCTCGACACTTATACTGCGAAGTTTGTCGACAGCAACGCCTATACCCTATCGAGGGTGCCGGCAGTGAAAGAAAAATGTAGATGACTAGAGCCGGGAATCGAACCACAGATCTCCCGCATTGTAGTCGCATGTTCTAAGCACTAGGCCATCGTTTAAAAAACTTTTAGGAAAGATTTTGGACAACAACCATATTAGATCCAACTGTTGCCAGAGTTAAAGCATGCGGATCATTGACAACTTTTTCTACCATCCGGCCTAATGTTCATATATTATTTTCTTTGCTAATATTTATATTTATTTTTGTACCGAATCGAAATAAAATTTTATTAAGCTATAAATTTTTCCCGAACAAAATAACAATTAGAAAATAATTACAATTATTTCCGACTTAATGGGATATAAAACGTGTTATTAATTGATAATATTGCAACCTGATAATAGCTAATAAACAGTTATATCATATTTAGTTAATTGGAATTATTATTTATGTTTATGGGTTCTATTGATAATCCGGTTCGAAATTATGTACCTATTAAAATTATTTATTATTTTTAAATGAATAAAACAGTTTGCCATATTCTTGTGAAATTATTTCTTTTGATACCAGGACATACAACTTTAAATAACTAAGATTTCGTTATATTTCAACTAAAGTCTGTTCTTAGATTTTCGATCACAATTTTATGTTATTTTATTTTAGTAATGTCTTTATTCGACTATAAAAAAATATTAATAAGGGATATCTGTCAAACTACATCATTATATCATTTTTGAAATATTAAAACAAATTGATTACATTGCAAAATTATTTGCAGATTTTTCTAAATTACAATTCAGTGGAAAGGCAAATATTTGTCATTTCTTCTCCGCATAAAACTAACTGAAAATGACTCACTTTATGATTCATGCCACTTATGGTATATGTGGGTGGTTAAAGTTAATCTCAAATGCTTTCCACTAATATCATTCTCAAAGCGTCATTTCAAGTAATCTCAAAAAGAAAAGAAAGTAAATTAGGCACCTCTAACAACATCTTAATTAAATATTCAACAGCATTTCCATAAATGGATCATCATTGTAATTCAGTGATCATAGACACAATTAGTGTTAATCAGTCACCTAATTCCGATTGATGCTCCATTCGAATGACACCAATAACCGTCAAGTGTTGTATTCTAATTGTCGCACATTAAATACAACAGCAGCTAAATGTTCAATACATTTTGCTTTGAATAGCCTCAAAACTTCAAAGAAGTGTGAAATTTGGCATAATAAAAAATTGGCCGCAAATGAAATCGACACTTCGAAAAGCTGCCATAAATTGCAATAAAGCGTCTTAGCCAGTAAGTAGGAGGAGGTGTAGCAGCGAACGACATGTTATGGATACTGATAACGAGGCGGTACAACATTGAAAAAAGAGTTTCCAATAAATTTCCAATACAAAAGGCATCGATAATCAAGGTAACCATAAAACAAGTCATGAATTACTGATAAAAATGTTAATTTTTTTATACTGTGCTGTGCTTTCGTTCATATCGACTTCATGAACAAAACGTAAATAAGCAAAGTGTTGTCAACGTTAAAAACACGCGAATAAAAATACCACAAAAGAGCTTGTGATTTTGAATAATACAAAAAAAAAAACAAAAAACAAACAAATAAAATTGAAAATTAAAACCTTGAAGTAATTAAATTAAAAAGAAATTAAAGATATTGTTTTCACAAGTAGTTAATCATTCTGAAACCGCATGACGAATTTTATACAACTAGACAGTATTTCGGGGATGCATTCATTATGCCAATGACCACTTGGTGAGAACTTAAGGTGGTCGAACAAGATACATTTGTCGCATCTGCTTTGAGTAAAGAAATGCTGTATTTAAGTAGTTTATGATGACAATCGTGTGAACGCTAGTTAAGTGTTGAAATTCGATCATCAAATATAACGGGTTTATGCGCTTCAATAACTGATAGACAAACAATATAAAATAAATTTAATTAGCTGCATTTAGGAGGTGTCATTTGATACTAATTTATTGGCATTTATATGTTAATGGGACCTATTATCCGTTAGACAGTGTTAATAGTGTTCATAGTTTATGGAATATGCTTAAGAATGCTTTATGTTTATTTGATTTTAATTAGCGACTATATTTAATTGATAAATTTAGTTATGATATATACAAAGGTTTTTTCTGGCACAAGTCTAAATGCAGTTATGAATTTCTTTCATTGTTGGAGTTTTTTTTTTATAAGAAAATGTATATGTCACATATAGTAATGCTCATTTCCCTATCAGTATTTTAGAAATCCATGATGTGCCCGTGTCGCTTTTGGCTTAAAGTTTTAAGTTCCTATAGCCAATTTTTATGAAATCCAAAATTTTTGAAAAATAAATTTCCTTTAATCTGTTCATATATCATTTCTCTCTATAATTAATAGTTTCGCAGTTATAAATAAATTTATAAACAAAAAGAAAAAAATTTGCCTAAATAATTAAAAAATGGTAAAATTGAATTTGAATTTATTATGCAAATTTTTTTTTATTTTTTCTTAAATTTATTTATAACTGCGGAATGCTGTATGAACATTACATGATTGACTTACTTACATAGCTGGCACTTTTTTGCAATCCTATTGGATTATATACCGCACGTAGAATCATATAATAAGCGCTACGATCTTCTGCGCTGCTTCTCCAGATAGTCACACCAAGTTCTGCAAGGTTCTCAGTACCCTGGTCTTTCCAACGAAGTTTTGGTCGCTTTTTTCTGCGCCGTCCATCGAGTTCATTGTCGAAGACTTTTTGAGCTGGAGCATTTTCGTCCATGCGTACAACATGACATAGTCAACGCAACCGCTGCATCTTAATAAAACTAATACTAATAATTTCGTGTCCTCGTTCACCATTAGACCCATTTTCGCTGATTCCTTCTGTGTACTTGAGAAGGCTGCAGTCATATCCCGCAATTTTCAAGCAATGACGTCTTAGTCATCAGCATCGCGAGTAGCATGTGGCTTTTGTTGAATATAGTGCCACTAGTGTTTACTGCATCTTTCCTGATTATCATCTCCATCACTATGAAGAGGTCACACGATAGGCGTTCGCCTTGTTTTAGGCCTCGTCTGGTACAGAATGGCTCCGTTAGGTCCATGCCAATCTTCACTGAAGACTTCGTGTCAGTCAGCGTCATTCCGCAAAAGCGTATCAGCTTCGCTGGAATACCAAACTGAGCCAGTAATTTCTGCCGTATCGGGCTGTCGAAGGCAGCTTTATAGTCGATGAAAAGATGCTACATGTCGATCTGTTTCTCTTGGGTATTTTCCAAGATTTGCCGAAGTGTAAATATCTGGTCTGTTGTTGATTTACCAGCCACACTGATAAGGCCCGATCAGGTTGGATAACATTGACTTAAGTTTTTCACATGCATACTCGACAGACCTTATATGCGATGGCTAAAAGGCTGATCACGTCGTAGTTGGAACACACACTTGGATCACCTTTTTTAGCACAGGACATAATATGCTTAAATTTCAATTCAAGATGTTGGAAGTGTTCTCTCCAGAACACAGCACACTCTGCGTATCGGTTAACCAGATTTCCATCCTTCTCCTTACAGAAGGGGAGCCCATTACCGTAGCCTTTTGCTTTTATTTTCTGGTAAAATTTTCGGGCCTCACATATATCTCTGTTTCGCTCTATATCCTCGTTCTCCCGTTCCTTTATCTGAATTTTCTCTTCAACAGCTGTCTGGCCTTTTTTACAGTCTCCTAATGCCTTTCCCTAACATCCCGGGTTACAATTGGCTGTAACTGTGGCTGTACATGATCAAAGGCATTTTAATTCTTAAATTTCGGATTTTTATTTCATCAAGATTGGACTAATCGTTCTTGAGTTATGCCTCCTCAACATGGCTATAGGAGCTTTAAAACTTTAAGCCCAAAGCGGCACTGGTTAACATTCTCTAATTGTGCTCAAATTTGTGCTGTCTCAAAATTTGGGGGTCAAACCGACAAAATTCTGAATTTTTCTTTCCATATAATATGCGACCACCCTAATATCGGTTAGTACGCACGATAACTTTCGAAAGACGTAACCAATTGTTTTGAAACTTTGCATGGGTTAGTATTTTCCCAAAACTACTGACGGTATTGTATATGGGCTACACGACTACGCCCCATCTTGTACCTCCCATACAAATGTAGCATTCCACCCAGTTAAGAAATCAATTAATAATACCAATGCACACAAAGTGATCGTACCCAAATTGTGTAAAGCTGTAACAGGATATAGTTTTGAAGAAAAAATTGAAAGTCTAGCCACGCCCCTTCTGGTACCTCCCATACATATGTACCATTCCGCACACTTTAGGAATCAATATGATTTTTATAAAACAAATATTCGAAATTCATATCAAAATATAATCTACCCTCTTCTCGTGCTGCCACTGTTTGATAAGCTTCTATTAAACATACCGATTGACTCGACACTCATTCTGCAAAGCTGCTGTCGATAAAATCGTTGGGCCGACAATGAAAAAAAATGTAGACGACTGGAGCCGGGAATCGAACCTCTAACCTCTATGTCACGGCCGTTATACACTGGAGAGCAGGAAATTATACGCTCCACTATATTTCGAAGCAGATGTACTTTAAGGGTCATAATACAAAAACCGAATATGAGGAATGAAAGAGAATCAAAAACTATACTTTAACATCCAACAACAACAAAATTGTATTTAGTTAAGTTTATGTTTTATGCATTTTTTTCATTAAACGCAGTGGTTTTTAATTACGAAATAAAACTTTTTTATTAAAACAAAAAGCAAATTTAAAATAAAAAACACTTTGTAATAATGCGTATGACCTCTCTTATTTTGAATAAATTCCAAAATGCCTTTCGGTCATACTATTTATCAGGGTTTTTGGGGTTGAACTTTCTAAGGAGTCCCAAGCCGATATTACTGCCGATTTTAGCTTTGCAACGTTATTGTATTGCCTGATGTTGGAGTACATTTTATGAACAAGTATGCCCCTCCACGTTTTCAATAGGGTTATGTCATGGAAACACGCTGGCCCCTCTAAGACTTCAACGTTTTCTGACCGAACCCAACATTTTGTTTCCTTGCTGGAGTGAGTAGACGCAATCTTTTGTTGAGAAATGTAATTTATCTCCTGGTTTCGCTTCAAGAAGGGCAATAAATTAATTTCCAGTATGACTCGTCCGAGTTCATACTCTTCAGAGTAATGCGACAGCTTGGAAAGGGTAAGGTCAGAAAACGTTGAAGTCTTAGAGGGGCCAGCGTGTTTCCATGACATAACCCTATTGAAAATGTGGAGGGGCATACTTGTTCATAAAATGTACTCCAACATCAGGCAATACAATAACGTTGCAGAGCTAAAATCGGCAGTAATATCGGCTTGGGACTCCTTAGAAAGTTCAACCCCCAAAAACCCTGATAAATAGTATGACCGAAAGGATTTTTTTAATTTATTCAAATTAAAGGAGGTCATACGCATTATTACAAAGTGTTTTTTATTTTAAATTTGCTTTTTGTTGTAATAAAAAAGTTTTCCAAACAACTTCACGTCCAACATCCTAACAGACATAACGTCTGCAACTTCCACTTTGGCCCTCAACTCTTTGATGCCAACTCTAAATTTGCATAACACTATCATATTGCAGCATTTACAGAGATGTTGCCGCATTTTGCTCTACAACTGCTACCGTTTTAGTTCGGTTAACTTATCTTCCATGCAACAACCATTCTTCATATTGACAACATAGGATCTATTTTGTTACGAGTGGTGTAGCATTACCTTGTCTCAGTCGTTGTCCGTCGTATTTGTTGGTTGGTTGGTTGACTCAGACTTAAGTTATGTTATGCCGTTAGGAATTTTCTTCGAGAATGTAGAGAAGAATACCTACCATATCTGGTTTGGTTACTTTGTATGAACCACAAATGCAAAGTGGTTCTTGTAATTCTGTTCATTTGTTTTTTTACATCTTCTTGGTTTTGAGCTGTTTGTCTCGGTGAAGTTCAATGTTTTGTTGCTTAAAAGTGTTTTGCGGCTGCTAAAGAAACCAATGCAGTTCAATTTGCATCACTATCTCTATGCTGCTTATGCAATTTGCTTTGCAATCGCTGTGGCGTTAAACCCATTTGTATAATACAGCAATTAATTGGATGTTGCACAAAGGTGTGAAGAAGACAATTTATGGTTGTGTGATAAATATCGTTAATGGCCATAATATTAATAGCTGCATATTAAGGAAGCCTCCTTGAGGGCATAAAAACTGGTTTACTTCCATATGTTAATTGAATTGAATCACTGTGCCGACCGCTGCTAAACGAGCTGCCAACTATCTTTTAGCCGACCGATGAAGCTGTACTAAATATCGGTTAATTGTATCGCAGACAACTTTCGATTAGCGGCGGCCACTTTGCGATATACAAGAAAAATCAATTTCGATCTTATGGATTTCCTTATAGTCATGGGGTTTTTTTTTAATGAATCTGCCAATGCAATACAGATTTAATCTGAATAAATATATAACATAAATAGTTATGTTTTATAATAACTTGGAGAAAGGCCGCTTTGGTATGTAGAACTACAGATAAGTAATCCAGCTAGTAGGGTCTCTACAATCGACCGAGTCAGTGATAACCGGCTAATTAGTATCTTTCAAAATAAGATAAGTAAAGTGCGTGAGCAATCTTTAGCAGGATCAGTACACTGTTAATGGTCATCATTGACCAATAAGATGACGATACAACAGATTAATTAATAACAGTACTTATATACTATATGATTTTGGTTTTATTCTGTTGGAATGAATATAAAAAGTACCATGCAGAATATAATTTTGTTTCAATGTGTTGTTTTTATTTACAACTAATTTAACCCAAGGTCTTTGTCGACTAAACATTTGTTCAACCTAACTCTTTGCATCGTTTTTGTCAACTTTATATACAGTGTGCCAGAGTTACAGAAATTGCTTTCATCTCAAAAAAACACATTTTAAATGGCCTAACTTTTGCTTGTTTATTCAATGGAATTATTATACTCGTAGCATTTAGTTTTTATATATTAATTTTTTTTTAATATTATATATTTTTTTTAATGTTATATATCGGATTAATGTGCGGTAGCATTTTTAATTAGATTTAGTTAGATTGTTTTTTGTCAGCAGAATATTCAGTTGATCAATAATAAGATTAAAGTTCACGTTGTCAGGTTTGCAACTCATTTCTTTACACATCAGTGTTTGTGATGTAGTAAATATTAAATTTCAGATTATCCAGCTTTTTGTCTGATTTTAATTAGCAATATTTGTGAACCTAAACATAGCTAATATGAGGAAATGGAAAAAGTTCAACGGAAATCACTTAAAAGCAGATGCAGGAAAAAACACTATTAATACATAGTTTATAATGTAATTAGCAAACAGTATAGTTAGGATTAACGCAATATTATTACGGGTTATAAGTCGGATGATAAGACTAGTAAGCAATAGCATGAAAAGTCTATTTGACTTACAACTACATTTTATTAATCTTTGTACGAGAGGTGGACGTTACTTTTAATCTCTTACATTCAGTGTTTGTCAACAATTTTTCACTGTAATATCAAAAATTGAGCTTGAATTTATATGATCTGAAAATATTGGTTTAGAAATTAATTTCAAGCTCAAGACAGTTCATTATTCATTCTTTAACCCCTAAAAAGGCGAAGTTTGTGTGGGATGAGTCAGTAGTATTTATCCGATTTTGCTTATCTTAGAACATAACCTGCGTTTATAACTAAAATAAGCCAATGTCTGTTAGGCTGGAACAGGCAGACGGACAACACCAAAAAGGTGGTGTTTTTATGGAAGGTGGAAGTAATTTTGGTTCGATCTTGTTAATAATAAATAATTATGTCTGCATCGAGGATAGAATCTTGTATACCAAAATTGTTTGATAGCGCTTAAACTACCACTTAAATCGGGGGGACATCCACAAAAAGGAGCAATTTGAATGGAAGGTAGGAGTAGCTCGTGTACATCTTAAAATATACCATCCGATTACAGAATCGAAGCTTGTATACCAAATTTCAGCTCGATATCACTAAAACTACGTCTGTAATCGCGAGACAGGCAGACAGACGGACAGACGTACATCTTTAAATCTACTCAGAATTCGACGCCGAACATTTTGGAAGTTATGTGCCGTTTCAGATGGGGTATAGCAAATGTTACGGTTTTCTGGGGTTTAACCTTCTTTTATTAGGTTACTAAGCTGATAAAGTTTAAATACTCTACAGTTTTCTGTTTGGAATTATAAGAGAATACGTTGTTTTCTATGCTTTTTACCAGAAGAAGTGTGGCTATTCTGCCTATGAGCATTTCCACTGCATAAGATAGAAAAAAAGATCGAAAAAAAAAGTTTAACAATTTTTTTTCTGACTTGTATTAGTAAAGACAGGCGAGACAGCTTTTTAGGCGAAAAAAACGTCAGATGAAGGAATGGGAGAACGCGGATATAGAGCGATACAGGGATAGAGGTGAGGCCCGAAAATTTATCAGAAAGTAGGAGCAAATGGCTACGATAATGGCCTCCCCTCCTGTAAAGACAAAGATGGAAATCTGGTCACATATACGCAGAGTGTGCAGCACATATGGAGATAACACTTCCAGCAACTGCTGGTTCCAGAATGCAGCGCACGTGAAGTTATCACGTCAATTGGCGACAACGGCTTAGATTGACCATCACCAAGTCAAGCCGAGGTAAGAAGAGCAATATCGCGGCTGAAAAACAACAAAGCAGCCGGTGCCGACGGTCTGCCGGCAGAGCTCTTCAAGTCCGGTGGCGAGGAGCTGATAACGAGCATGCACCAGCTCCAGCGCACGGTTTGGCTTAATGAGTGCATACCCGACGATTGGAATTTAAGCGTATTATGTCCTGTGCTGAAAAAGGTGATCCAAGTGTGTGCTCCAACTATCGCCGGATCAGACTTTTACCCATCGCATATAAGGTCCTGTCGAGTGTGCTATGTGAAAGACTAGACCTGAAAAATCAACAACTGACAAAGATTTTCGCACTTCAACAAATCCTGGAAAAGACCCAAGAGAAACAGATCGATACGTACCATCTTTTCTTCGACTATAAAGCTGCCTTCGACAGCCCGATACGGCAGAAATTACTCGAAGCCATGGCTGAGTTTGGTATGCCAGCGAAGCTGATACGTCTTTGTAGAATGACGCTGACTGACACGAAGTCTTCAGTGAAGTTTGGCAAAGACCTTACGGAGCCATTCTGTACCAGACGATGCCTAAAACAGGGTGACGGTCTATCGTGCGATCTCTCCAACATAGTGATGGAGATGATAATGAGAAAAGCTGCAGTAAACCAAGTGGCACTATATTCATCTAAAGCCACATGCTACTCGCGAACGCTGATGACGTTGACATCATCGGTCGAAAACTGCGGGATGTGACTGCAGCCTTCTCACGTATACAGAAGGAATCAGCGAAAATGGGCCTAACGGTGAACGAGGACAAAACGAAGTTATTAGTTGCAACGAACAAAGAATCCACTCGTTTGGGAAACTGCGTGAACGTTGACAACTATAATTTCGAGGTGGTAGATAATTTTGTCTACCTTGGCTCCTCCATCAACAATGCAAATAATGTCAGCCTAGAAATCCGGAGAAGAATCCTGCTTGCAAATAAATGCTACTACGGACTAAACAAGCGATTCAATAACAGAGCCCTCTCTCGACGAACAAAACTCCAGCTATACCAGAGAAGAAGCGCAGAAGATCGAGGCGCTTATAATATTTTTATACGTGCGGTATATAATCCACTGGGATTGCAAAGAAGTACCAGCTAAGTAAGTAAGTATTAGTAAAGACTAGAGTATTCAAAACCGAAATCTAATAACCGGTTAAACCGGTTTTTTGGTGTTGGTTAGCCGATATTTGAAAACGGAGCATTTTCACAGAACATTGCCAGGTTTATTTTAGACAAATCAGCATAGAAGGTTGTTTATGCTTATATAATATTCATTGGACAAAGGATGCTTTCTTTGAAATTTCCATTTGCAATATGAAAATTTGTTTGGAAAATGCTGCTAGATGACTGTTTTCTCTCATTTATAAATGAGAGGAAGTATTTATATAAAAAAAACTTTCAATTGTTTTTATTTCCTAAACTAAGCATTCAATCGCATCTCATAGTTGTGAAAACATCAAGATATAGCTGGGATTTCAACTTGCGATGACTGAGAAGCCGTCGATATTCATATGAACAACTTTAAATTCTGTTATCTCCTAAACTAAGTACCCGTTCGCAAAAAGGAGCTTAATTTGTGATCACCATACAAAAATTGAGAAATCACCAAGATACAGTTGGGAAATAGATTGTGATCTCACCTTGGTTGGAAAGCCATAGATACTATACTAAGCGTCCAATTGTAAAATGGAGTATAATTTGTGATGGAATCGATACCGCAATTCTACATCAAAAAAATCCGACTCAATTCACACTGGTTTGTGCTTTTGTGAAAGAAGAAAAAACTGACGTCACCCTCTTTATTTGCTAATATTTAAGGATAATCAATTCAAAGGATTTCGTCTCTCTTACTAAATATAGAGCTCCAAAAAGATAAGGAAGTAATAAAAAAAATAAAGTTTTTCATTATTTCTCATCTTATTGAAACGTACGACAGTCACATGTGTGGCCATGGAATTGCCACTGTCTACAATCCCATAGAAAACTGTTAACGTTCGTAAATTTTCATAAGGAAAGTGAAAGTTTCCTCGTGTCATCGTGCCCACAAGCCAGCCAGACAGACAGACTTGGCGCAATCGTCTTAAAAAGTCCTGAATCGAATTTGGTCTTATGATACTACTCGTCTCCTTAAATGCGTTGCACTTTTTTCTCATATGAAATGATGTATATCCTCATCCCTATGCGTGAGGGTATAATAATACAGATTTTGATATGGGTTATGTTTCAAATATTTATACCCTCACCCTACGGTTAGAAGGGTATGTATCATTTAATACGACCCACAAGTGTAACACATAGGAGATGTCACTTTAGACCTTAGCTTTCTTTGAACCAAATTCAATTCATGACTTTTCAAGTCATTTGAGCCATGTACGTCTGTCGGTCTGTCATTCTGACGGTCTGACAGACAAAATTCTGAAATTAGTTTTCCATATAATTTGTGATCACCCTAATGTCTGTCTGTCCTGCTGGTACGCATGATAATTTTTGTAGGACGCAACCAAATGTTTTGAAACTTTGCATGGGTTAATATTACATCAAAACTATTTACGTGTATTGCAAATGGGCTACTTGGCCACGCCCCTTCTGCTATCTCCCATACAAATGTACCATTAACCCACTTTTGAAATCGAGTAGTAATACCAATAGACCCAACGCGATCGTGACCAAATTATTTATTTAGTAACGCTATAGAAAGAACGGTCGTGGCATAGTGTTTAGAACACGCGACTACCATGCGGGAGATCCCGGGTTCGATTCCCGCCTCCAGTCATCTACATTTTTCTTTCATTGTCGGTCCCCTCAATGTTTTCGACAGCAACACGCAGTATAAGTGTCGATTCAATCGGCATGTCTAGTAAAAGCTTCTCAAACAGTGACGTTCGCATTCGTCGATAAACAGTAGGTGCCGTTTGGTGCGAGAAGCTATCCCATACCTCATTCATGGGGTGTAAAGGGTAATTAAGTTTTAAGGACAAAATATTGTAGCCACGCCCCTTGTGGTACCTCCCATAAAAATTTATCATTCCGCCAAATTTAGTAATCGAGTTATAATATCATTACACCCAATGCGACCGTGCCCAAATTCTGTATATTGTTAAGCTATAACGGGGTTAAGTTTAAGAAAAAGTCTAGCCACTCTCCTTCTGGTACCTCACATACAAATGTGCCATTGCGTCCACTTTAGAGATCGAGTAATAACATAATACATGCAAATTGCATGTTTTTACTGAGGATGAGTAAAAAAAAACTTTCTACTTGTGTCAAGTATGATTAGTTATGATCGATAAGACGAATGCAATATTTTTTTTGGAATTCGATAAGACCATATGCCTATATTGTCGTATAAAAGCAAGATAAAATTCATTGAAATTCTACTGATGACACATGTAGGAGTTACTCAAATTAAATGAATTTATACTTAGTTCCTTTACTTAGATAAAAATCTTTACAGCTAGATGAATATTATTCAATTTATAATAATTTTTTTATTTATATTGAACTTGACCAAATCCAAGGGGAAATTTCATAATAGCAGAATTTTAATTTTTAATTTCTATGCCATAATACACCATAACACATCCCATATATGTTTTACTGAAAAATTGCATAATTTGTAAATAAGCACTTTTACTTTTTATAATTGTTATTGTTATTTTTTTTGTAACCCATTTTTGGGAAATTTTTTTTTTATTCAGTTCATAGAAAAGTAGAAAGCTACGAGTTAATTCGTTGCCGAAAAAGACAGAAAGTTACACATTAAATAGACGTGAATAAATGCAACTGGTCGATGGTATGTGTTGAATATTAATATCAAATGCAGTGTCAAAGACAAGTAACCACGACTAGTCGTCAATTGAATGTGCATTAAAAATACAATTCAGACGAATAAACGTATTGCCATCAATGTCGTTTTTTTGCTATTTAATTAAGACATTCGGCGCCAAGACTTCAAATCGGCAACCCTATGCTTATTATAGCACATAATAAACTTTAAGAATGTTTAAAATTGATTGCGATAAGTAAAGGCAAAGTTGATGTTCGTTTCCACTTAATATATTGAATTGCCGATAGAATCAAATAAAACAAACATTAGCAAAATATTTATAATTGCTTACAAAATTACGCTTTTCAAATCCAATTTTCTATATTCAAATTTTACGAATGATATCAAACTTTTATATTCCATAAACCTTACAAAAGTTGGCGTACCGACATTTCGCCCAATGTCATTTCGCCCAAAACCGAAAATGACATATCGCCCAAAACATATACAATGTTAGTTGTTGTTGCCCAAGAAATTGGGGTTTGGGCTGTATGACATGCAATTTGAGCAATATGACATTTCCCAAGCCGGTAGCGACGCATGACACATCCCCCAAAAATATTAAATAAAATGTCACAATGCCCAAAAAATGACCACATTAATAGAATAGAAGGGGCGTGCCCCCCACCACATTCGTCTTTTAATAATTCCAGAGGGGGTACAAGACTGACTGCGACGTATGCAGCTGGGCGTGCCGTCGTCATGAGTCTGACATTTCGCCCAAAAAAATTGAGTTGGGTCTTCTATCATTGCATTTGGGCGATATGTCATTTTGTAGGTAGGTTTTTGGTCGAAATTACATGTTTTGGGCGATGTCATTTTTGTTTTCGGGCGAAATGACATTGGGCGAAATGACGGTACGCCCAAAAATTTAATTTATATGTGTGTCTTGCAAATATAATTTTTTAAACATTTAAACATATAATATATCGTAAAACATTAAATAACCTCTTTTAAAGGTCTTTGGCCGCAATTTACGCGCGTTTAACTTTCGCCCCCATATAAATCGGAATATATTTGTGGCAAATATAAAAAACACACACACACAGAATTGTCTAACTTTGGACCCCCAATGTGCAGGATCCATAAATTAGGGCCAATCGAAAGTCAGAACTAAAATTCGTTAACATTTTATGAAATATTCATGTTAGTTATACTAATAAGAAATGACAGATTTATAGTCACACCGCCCGCTGTGAGTTGTTATACAGTGATACAGTGGATATAACTTTATTGCCAAATAACATACTTTGTTCTTGTTCAAAAGCCAATATAAATCATTGCACATATATTTTCATTAGTTAATTATTTTATTGTTGGTCTGAAAAGAAATTTTCAAATCTCAAAAGACAACAAAAATCTTGTCCATATGACAAAATATATTAAGTTGTTTAATGAGCTAATGAAGTCGTCCTCCGCTATCTGTTGATAGCATCAAATCTTTTAATAAGAAACATTATCAGTAACAAAAAAAATTAAGCATTTATATGGCTCAAAAAACTATGAAAATATTAATGGCAATGCATTTTCGTAATTAACACTAAGAAACATAATTATGTTGTTTTTCATAATAACGGATGACTTTTTCAAAATTATAGTTTTATGACTCAAAATCTACAAAGTCTACAATTTTATTAAAAAAAAGATGTCTATATTCTCTCTTTTATTTATGGGACGACGTGTCACTGAAAGTTGATTAAGCCAGAAGTGAAATTTTCATAAAAACGATTATTTCGGGTTAGTTATAATAGTCCCAAAGCACAACTTTGTTTAAAGATATAAATAGCACAGAAATTTTATAAAAAAAAGTATCAGTTTTACGTTGATTGTATGTATTGGATAAAATTAGAAAGTTCTGACTGGTTTTTAATAAAATTTTTCTGTTAAAATCAAAATTTTATCAAAAATCAGAGTGGGATGTTTTATTCTTTATTATACTCTCTCCCTACCGGTAGGAAGATATATATAATTTGATACGACCCAAAAGTGTAACACGTAAATGAAGACACTTTAGACTCTAGGTTTCTTTGTACCAAGTTCGATTCATGACTTTTTAAGTCGTTTGGGCCTTGTCCTGTCCGTTCGTTTGTCTGTCTGGCTGCCCGGCTAATACGCACTATAACTTTCAAAAGACGCACGAATTGTTACAAACTTTACATAGGTTAATATTTCCCCAAAACTACGTACGGTATTACAAAACGACTGACATGGCCACGCCTCTTTTGGTATCTCCCATACAAAAGTACCATTCCGCCCACTTTGAAAATCGAATAATAATATCAATACACACAACGCAATCGTGGACAAATTCTGTATTTAGTAAAGCTATAACAGGATAAAGTTTTGGAGATAAAACTGAAAGTATAGCCACGACCCTTCTGGTACCTCCCATATCCATCTGGTACCGCCCACTTTAGAAATAGAGTAAAAATATCAGTACAAACAACACGATCGTGGAAAAATTCTGTATTTGGCAAAGCTAAACAAGGATAACGTTTTGAATTAAATATCTGGAAGCCTAGCCACGCGACTTTTTGATACCTCCCATACAAATGTACTATTCATTCCACTTTAGAAATCGAATAATATTATTAATGCACCCAACGCGAACTTGTCCAAATTATTTACTTTGTTAAGCTATAACAAGCTAAAGTTTTGGAGAAAATATTAGTCTATCCACGCCGCTTTTGGTACCTCCCATACAAATGTACCACCCCGCCCAGATTAGAGATGGAGTAATAATATCAATACTTCCAAAGCAATCATGCTCAAATTCTGTATTTAGTAAAACTAAATCAGGATAAAGTTTTGGAGATTAAAAATTGGAATTCTAACCACGCCCCTTTTTGATACCTCCCATACAAATGTACCACCCCGCCCACTTTAGATATGGTGTAATAATATCAATACTTTCAACGCGATCATGCTCAAATTCTGTATTTAGTAAAGCTTAATCAGGATAAAGTTTTGGTTGTCTACCCACGCCCCTTCTGGTACCTCCGATACAAATGTAACACACCGCCACTTTATTTAAAATCAATATACTAAAAAATTTTATGTTTTATTAAGGGTGAGGGTATATGTAAATCGGTTTTCCCGACGGAACCTTTCTTACTGGTTTTAATATATCTAAAAATCCAATGCAGATTTCGTTCTATGATGAAAATTAATTTTTTTGAAGACTCGGCATACGGTTTCGTAGAAAAAACCAGGTTTCTGTTTCGGTTTCGAACACTCTAGGCTTAGCCGAAGATACCCAGTAGGAAGTTCCGTCATACACGACTTTGTCGTCAACGCTATCCTCAAGGCAAAATGTGAAAAATGTATGTACTTGTCGTCAAA
This sequence comes from Muscina levida, assembly GCA_964034835.1. NCBI lineage: Eukaryota > Metazoa > Arthropoda > Insecta > Diptera > Muscidae > Muscina > Muscina levida. The sequence continues at coordinate 22,254,300 of OZ035882.1, read as the reverse complement.
ACACTCGGTTGACGACAAGCTGACCCACAAAATACTAATGTTGTCGTGCAACAAACACAATCAACAAAATCAAAGGAAAACAAAATGTGTTGCTATGATAATGGAAACAAAAAAATGGAATCTGACGTACAAAATTTTTAGTTTATTAAACGGACGTGCAATTTTATAGTTTGAAATCTCAAATGAATGTGCATGCCGTTTAAAAGTTTATTCCCTTCACTTCTCTCTTGGTCAGTAGTTTTCCAAAAGTATTAACAATTCGTCATACTTATAAAAAGCTAAAAATCCATCTTTTTAAATGGCTCCAATGGATAGACAAAGTCATACTAATATGGCTTGAATGACAATTCAAGACATACATAGGCATCAACGACAATTTGACCGACATTTTCAACCATCAGGTCGTGCATGATTGTGTAGGCGACGTATCGCTTATAAAGTCATCGACGACAATTTAACCGACATAGTCACCCATCAAGTCGTGCATGATTATGTGGGCGACAGGTCGCTTGTATAGGCATCAAAGAAAATTTGACCGACATTGTCGCTTATCAGGTCGTGCATGACAAAGCAGACACTTGTACGAAAATTTCGTCGACGATTTGTATGGACGGTCCCCTAAATGTCATCAACGATTTACTATGGTCATGCACCTATCCTTGAGGATGTCTTGCAGACACTTCCTACTGGGTAATTATCACTAGTTTTTAATTAATTTTGAATTTAATTTGTAAGATAAAAAATTAAGTATTTAATTTATAATTTATAATTTTTGCCTGAGCCCAAAAATAATAATTTTAAAGATTTATATGTTTTATTTTCAGATTTCTTTGGTAACGGTGTCTTAAATTCCTCCCTACATCTCATTTAAATTTCGGTGTGTAAAACAATGTAAGTAATTATATTTTTTCTGAATATTTATTAATGAAGAAAGAATTCGAAACAAAATTTTATTTACAAACCGTCTAAATTTCAGAAATAACTTATCCGTAACATTTTATTTGTATTGAATTTTTTTTAAATCAGAGATATCCTTTTACATCCTCTGGTCACTTTCTTCTGTATTTGTTTTTGAATGTTTCTCTATGTCCGCACCAAATTCCATGACTTGTCCAGAAAATATATATATTTTTTTATTGAAAATTACTCTTTTTAATATGAAATCTTTTAACTCACGTGAGTGTTGACTATTCACAATTCTTGTTCACAAAAACGTCTTACCTACTTCTCATAGATAAAGTGTTTTTCACAGAAACATTAAGTATAGCGTTAAAATATTATATTTTTCATCATAGAAACATCTCATGTAGAAATGACTTTGATAGATATTTAACACATAGTACATTTTCCTTTGGATTATTTTTCATAGCAAGTTATATTTCGGAAACAAGTTTGTTTTTTTCCATTTGCAAGACAATAATATTTATTATTGTTGAAAAAACACCGAAGTAAATAAATTACACAGGATGTCATGCGCATATTATTAAGATAATCACAATATTAAGTATTTTCAAAGACAAAAAAAAATGCAATGAAGACGTACTACTTAATTTAATTTCCTTTTACACCCCATGAATCAGGTATGGGATAGCCTCTCTCGTTGTTGTGAATTAACACGCTTTCTATTTTAAGATTCACAACTAACGGCACCTACTTTTTTATCGATGAATACGAACGTCACTGTTTGAGAAGCTCTTACTAGACATGCCGATTGACTCGACACTAATACTGCGAAGTTGCTGTCGACAACATTCGAGGGGAGCCGACAATGAAAGAATTTTTTTTTTAAGTTGACTGGAGCCAGGAGTTGAAGCTGTGATCTCCCGCATGGTAGTCGCGTGTTCTAACCACTATGCCACGGCCGGTCCCACGTATTTTTGCTTAATATCTGTCTAATTTGTCTGGACAAAAGGTTTTATACAAAATATTAAGTACTTATTTTGAAATGAGAGCACCATAATCAATTAATGGCAATAAAATTTTAATACTGTTTATCAGCAATCAATCCTGCCGGGACATCTCATATACAGGAAGTATTTTTTTAATTCCTTTGTGTAAAAATCATTGTTGCCCAGTGTTTTTGGCCCAAAAAGTAAACAAAATACAAATATTTTTGTGTTGATGAAGCCACAATTCTGTCAATAAACATTAAAGACCATACACATATATATATTTTTTTTTATTTTTGTTTTGTATTTTTTTTGCCTCTGTTATACACCACCACAGTTGAAGTTGACGACAAAAGTGTGTAGTGAATGGTCAATGGTTATGACAGAGCTAATTAAAATTCAAGACAGGATCTACAAGTTGTCGCTACACTCACTCAGTCAGCTCAGTTGTATGTTATTGGACTCACGACCACACAAAAGTTGCAGATATTCCAAAAAAGGCGTTTGACTTTGAATGTCCAGAAGACACAAAGCCACACACAAAATATGATTTATTTATACTATATATTCAATCAAATTCTTTGTTATTCTTTGTTACATAAGAGTTTTCCTTTGGATTTTTGCATAAAGGACTTCTAAGAATTATGTTTATTTTTCGTTATACCTTTTTTTGTTATTATGTTTCGTTATAAAACTTTCAACAAATTCACTTGTTTGTGTGTTTTTTTTTTAATTTTTTTCACAATCACTGATAAATGTTTTGAATTTTTATTTTTTCTTTAGAATTCTTAGTTTATCGTTATCGCTTGCACCAATTCAAATTTATGATCTCGTGCGCGCCAGCGTTGTTTAAGGTTTGCGCAACCGCAACGTTCTGATGCTCCTTGCGCCGATGTGCGAAAATTTTGTTTGAATCGCTTCGTGTGTTCGATTTCCGATTTAGGGGGATATTCTTGGCGGTTGGCTGTTTTTGTTGTTGCTTTTTAGCCTAAACACGAATTACCGTCTCACAAACACACACACACACGCACGCAACCCGTTTGTAGCGGTTTAATACAAATCCGATTTCGTTGTTTTTGTTTTATTCGTGTTATTTTTCAATTCGTAGCGAATGTTTTGTTTTTATTTCATATTCTTAAAATTGCGTTTCGATGTTGTTGACGCTGTTGTTATATTGTTCCCGTCATAAGTTACAAGTTCAAGACGCTCGCTCTGCTTTGTTATTGTTTGGTGCGCCTGCGCGTTGTCACTTCAAGTATTACTGCTCAACTGAACGCACCAACGTCTGGCGACGTTGAATTCTGTGCAGAAAGTGCGTTGGTTGGTGCTATCGAAGTGGCTGATGGGTCTTCTTTCTTGGCATTACATATTACTAAAATTATTGGGAAGCAATTGATATGCAATGGATTTGTCATGGCTTTACATACTTCACTCACTTTTATTTGTTTGGAGCATGTCCTCTCTTCCATTTTTACGAAAAACGAAAAATAATGTAATATTTTTGTGGCCTCTTGTTCATGTCGGTAGGTTCGATTTTCGTCATGGTTATTCGATTGAACGATTGATATTACTTATGCGCAATGCGTTCTGAGAGGCGATAATTGAACGTTGGCCGATCGTCACACGCAGCATTTTATGAAGGTGTCACCGCACAATACTGAGGTTGCTTTAGGAGACTCATTCGGCAGTTGAGTATTAAAATGACTTTGTGAGTGGTATTCTTATGGATTTGTTTTCTTTTTCATTACACTGTGTCATGCGACGGTGTTGCCAGTAGCAAATTTTATTGTCTGCTATATTAGTATTTGTTGGCGCAAAACATTTAAAGATTTTGGGTTCGAAACAATATTTCCATAAGCATGATTTTGGGTTAGAATACATTTTAAAATATGGAATTTGTGTTTTTTTTTATTATCTTTGGTCCTCCTGGATGTCATAAAATTGAAAGGAAAATAAGATATTTTACACAATTTACAGTGCGCACTCTTGGACTAAAGGGTATATTCAGTTTGCACTTCCATTTGAATCTATGTATATGTACTTATAAATCTGAGTCGATTTAAAAATGTCCTTTCGCTTGTCTGTCTATCTACGTGTCCTTTGAGGTAGAGGTTAAGTTCTAAGATAAGTAAGATCGGACAAAAACTACTCCGACCTCCCATACGAACTCACCTTTTTGGGAGATTAAAAAATTCCATGCGCTTTGGTCATTTGAAATCGCCCTCCTGCGTCACCTATCGTTCGATAGACAAATCCACCTGCGTCACCTATTATTTGATAGACAAATTCGTCTACCACTTCTCACCAATTTTAGTTGTCAACGTTCACGCAGCGTCCCAAGCGAGTGGACTCTTAGTTCGTTGAAACAAATAACTACACAGAAAAAAAAACACAACTTTTGTTATGTAATTACATATTATTGTTAGCATTCAATTTCGATTTATAACAACTTTTCCATTTGAACATGTTTGTAAATTGTCATATTTACAAATTTTCAACCACTTTTCAAATTTAACTTAAATACACAAATTCTAACTAAACAAAACTGTTTATTGTATTTACAATTTTGGTTGTTGGCGCATTTTTAATTAAATATTTAATTGTATTGACGAAATGGTATTCAATATGACAACTAGTTTGTCGTAATTTTTTTCTGTGTAAGGTTTGTCCTCATTTATCACCAAACGTACTTCTGCCGACTGCTTCTTAATGTTCGAAAAGGCCGCAGTAACATCCCGCAATCCACGGCCAATAATAGCATGTGAATTTTTTTAAAGATGGTACCAGTCATGTTTACTGCAGCCTTCCGCATGATTATCTCCATTTTGATGTTAAAGAAATCACATGACAGACTGTCGCCTTGTTTTAAGCCTCGCTTGGGAAAAAATGGCTCAGTCAGCTTTTTGCCTATTTTTACAGAAAACTTCGTATCAGTCAGTGTCATCCCGCAAAGTCGTATAATCTTTGGGGGAATAGCAATCTCAGCCACAGAATCAACTGCATCTTTTGGGTCTTCTCCAGAATTTGTCGTAGAGTAAATATCTGGTCGGTCGTGAATTTACCAGGTCTAAAGCCACACTGATAAGGTCCAATCAGGTTCGCTAGGATGGACTTTAGTTTTTTTACATAACACACTAGACATAACCTTGCATGGGATGGGTATAAGGCTGATTCCGCGATAGTTGGTACACATAATCGGATAGCATTTCTTAAGAACAAGACATAGATCACTTAGCTGCCATCCATCGGACATGCATCACTAGAGCGAAATGGTGTTTGTGAGCTGGTGCATGCACGTTGCCAACATCTTGCAATCCATCGATTCACACAGTATCATTATTTTTAAGCAGTGCATTTGCCGAGGTGATCTCGTTTTGGCCCGGTGGTGGAAAATCTTCTCCGTCGTCAACGATTGCCTTGGTTACCTTGATTTCGTAACTTATGCTGCCTTCGGGAACGAGCAGAAAATGAATGTGTTCCCTCCATACTTGCAGCACACTCTGAGTGTTGGTGATCAGATTTCCACCTCGGTCCATACAAAGGCATAATAGAACTTTCGAGCTCCACCTCTATTCATGTAATTTTCGATATCCTGACTCTCTGTCTTTTCTTTCATAGACGCTTTTGCCACCTGAAGAGGCGTGCCATCTCCCTTCTCTTTTCATTATAACGCTCCGTCATAGCACGCGTTACCATCGGCTGCAGTTTTGCCCTGTATGCAAGAGCATAGCGGCAGTGGTTATAGAATTCGCAATATGCTGCCTGTGGGTGTCGGGAACATCAGAATTAGGGAGGTTGGTTCGAAGTAATTGAGAGAGTTGCTTGGAGTAGGCATCAGGGATGCATTCCCGATTTTTAATTTTGTACCATCTACTACTGAAAAATTTACTTTTTCAAAGCCCACTGTACCAAAAAATATTTTTTTTTTTCAAAATTTAATTTATTGAAACATAACAAAACAAAAACAAGAAGTACATAAAAATTCAGATGTATATAAAAGGTACAAAAACACAAAAAGTAATTCAGGCACGTACTGAAGTACATAGGTATATAGGATAGTTGTATAAACTAATGTAATGAATATATTAAAATAATCAGGTAGAATATTTAGTTAGCGTTTGTTATATTCATTTTATAACAAGAGGAATTTGTAGACTTTAGTAAATCTTTCGTCTGTATTATGCTAGATAAAGTTGCCACATTTAGTTTATTTCTCTCTTTGGTTTTTTATAAAATTTTGGAAAGAAAATATTATTTCCAAATTTGCGGATGAGTTGGAAATAGATAAATGTAATTTTCGATAAATGTAATTCTCTTGAGATGTCTGGAAACATATACTCATCCAGTTCATTCTTTATATTTGAAACTTTATGCCAAATATCGTAATTTTTTGCTGTTTTTAATTCTAATAGATCGGCTAGGCTCTATATTGATTGTTTATCGAATTAAAGTTCTTGCATTCGTTTAGAAATATTTTCCCCAAAAATAGAACAATACTTTCAGTTTCTTCTGAAAGTTTCGAAAACCGCTCCAACATATCATGATCAAAATTTATTTTAGTTCTAAGAACATCACACAATTTCATATAAATTTTTTTGCACCTTCTTTAAATTTTAAAACAATTTCCTTGTTTATTTCGTTTGTAACCATGTATCAATAATGATATGATTTCGTAGAGGTCTAATTCAGATATTTTATAATTATCTAAGATATCTTTTTTAAAAAATTTCGCGCTATTTGGCGAAATTAGAACTCACCCGATTGATAAAATGTTAACATCGAAGATTTTTGAAATTGTACCAAATGAGTCGCGGTAGTACCATGGTACTTTTAAAGCCGAAAATGTACCAAAAAAGTACAATTGTACCAATTTGTGCATCCGTGATAGGCATTGGTTATCTCGGTCGTATGTAGGTTTGTGAAGTCTAGCTTCTATTGCATTTGGTTACGAGGTGGTGATTCGAGTCAGTGTTTGCACCGGGCATCACACGCACATTTATACCTTCCATCGATTACATGTGATCAATCTGGTTTCTTGCCTTTTGATCGACGCCGTGCAATAAAGCCATAGGTAATAAAATCGAATGGGAAATAAGGCATTTATTATCAGCAGCATTATCAGCATGTTTGTCCAATAACACCATATTAAATTTCTAATCAAAATGGAAATAATGCCATACCATTGAAAAATTTGACTAAAAGTAATGAACGAAAATGATTTTCGACTCCTGAACCAAGAGCATCTTTTCCTCCTATTTGAGCATTAAAATCTCCCAGAACAAGTGTAATGCCATGTGCAGGGCAGCGGTCATATATTTCCTCCAGGTTAAAATAGAATGCATCTTTAATGTCCTCGTCTTTGTCATTCGCCGAGTAGTGGCTATTCGGTCACTTACAGGGTTAAACCGCGAGATCAAACGTCGAAGTCTCTTGCCGACTATGAATCCACATCCAAATTCTTTCGTCGTGTGCATCTTTCTCCCGTCCTAAATTGCTAAAAAGATATTTTTGGTACATAAAACACCAGCTGTGTTGTTAAATAAGCTTCGTTGCAGAGAGAACTTAGTTTGTTATAGAGAAGTTCGACTATATTTGTTGAGGACATCCGCCAATTGGATAGAGGCACCATCTATATATAGTGTTGAGACATTCCAGTGCATATCCTTAAATCATGGTCCTTATAACGTTTGCGGGGGTCGTCAACATTTAAGGGAGTTCTTGTTTTTTATTTTCTTCGTGTTTTCACAATATTTGGTTTTGTTTAAGGAGAGTGGCTTATTAGGCCACAGCGCTCGATCTTAGTTTCTAGGAGCTGCCAAAGCCACTAAAAGAGCCATTGTGTTGAGTTTCAGTAACTTATGTTACTTACTTCCTAAGACTCATAGGTGGTAGCATGCCATTTAGGTTACTAAACATTACGTTCTTCTCACGGATGTTCAATGGCATTGCCCGAGAAATATGTGATCTCTCGGACGTTGTATGTTGCTTAGAGACCTCCAAAGAGAGATGAGTAAACTTTTTGTCACTTGCATTCCATTAATTAATCAAATGTTGTCTGATAAGAAAAAAACGTTACCATCATAATAAAAAGAATGGTTAAATTTTAAGGGCCGATGTTGAATGTGAACCACACCTAAACGTCAAGTTCTTTTCTGCATTTCATTTGACATTTCAGACTAACTCAATTTAAACCATGGAAAGATAAACAATCGAGCAACGCGTTAAAGTTATTCAGGCTTATTATGAAAATGGGCTTTCAAATCAAAATGCATATCGTCCACTTCGTGATTTTTTCGTAACAACCGGAAAAATCGTGCAAAAATTTGGGCAAACCGAGTCTGTAGGAGATGTGAAAACACCAGTGCATGCGCGTACAGCTCGGACTGCAGAAATTATTGCTGCTGTTCGCGGTAGTGTCGTGCCCAACAATTGCACACCTCACGCTCGTCGTTGATGAACGTTATTCATAAAGACTTGCATTTACACGCTTACAAGATGCATTTGACTCAAGAACAAAGCCTTTTCACCATTCCAAACGTCGTACATGGTCAGAAAGGTGGCAAGAAATGGCAACAGTGGATGATCAATTTTTGAAGAATATCATCTTTAGTGATGAGGCACATTTTCACCTCAGTGGATTCGTCAATAAGCAGAATTGCCGCATTTGGGCGAATGATAATCCAAGAGTGATTGTCGAAAAACCAATGCACCAATGGTGCGGTTTATGGGCTGACGGCATTATCGGGCCGTATTTTTTCCAAAATGAGGCCTGTCAGGCATTTATGTGAATGGTGTTCGCTATCGTGAGATGATAACGATCTTTTTATGGCCCAAATTGGGAGGTATGGATGTGAACGATATGTAATTTTAACAGGACGGTGCCACTTATCACACAGCTAACGAAACATTGGCTCTTTTGAGCGACAAATTCAATGACCGTGTTATCTCACGTGGTGGCGATGTCAATTGGGCGCCAAGATCATGTGACTTGACAGGGTTATTTGAAAGAAAAGGTGTTCGTTATGCCTCAGCGTCATCGAAAATTTGAACCATTGAATGGAGGTGTGCCGCCAAAGTTTGGCCGATATTTTGTTCTGTACATGATTGAACGATATCAATATTATCATAATAAAAAGAAATGACAATAATTTCACAAATTATTTGTGTTTTATTCAAAATCAACAAAGGCCCTTAAAATTTAACCACCCATTAGAATAGAAAATGCTAATTCAATATTTGTATCCGATGTTCCCTAGTTATAAGTAAAAATTAGTATGTAATAAACAATATATCTGTGGATCTTCAAACTGTAGGTGCTTAGAAGAGCCAATTTGTTAATAGCGATTGCAGTTTCTTAATCACGCTGACTATAAGCTACTGTTTGTTTATGTTAGATATCTGGAAGATTTTAACACACATCTAATACTTTATATTTTAGTCTTAAGTACGAAGCGGAAAATAAAATAATAATGACTTTAAGTAATAGGATAACTTCTTCTTATGTCAGAAATGTTTATTATTATCTTAAAGAATATTTCCGTCTGTAATATGAAAATGGTGTAATTAAGTGTTGTGATTTTTGTATTCTACATACTTAATTCGTCGATGGGATTTTTAAAATTAATTTGAATTAATCTTTAGCTTGTTGTTAGTCACTCTTTCCGGAATAGTGTGCAAACCTATACTAATGTTATAAAGAGGAGATGTTTGTAAGTTCCTGAGTTTGTTAGTTTGTATGTAGAAGGTAATCTTCTAAACTACTCATGCGATCTTTAAAACTCTTTTACCATTAGAATGTTCCTTTATCATTGAGTGATAAAGGCTACATTTTATTTTAAAAAGCAAAGGGCATCCACGTGCAAGTATTCATTAAAACTGGGAATGCTAGATTAACAATTATCTAGGCAACTTTCGGTTTCAGCTTTACTTAGCTTTCAGAGCGCAGAATATTACGATTCAAGGCTGCCATAAGAGTCCACATTTCCACTTCAATTTTTGATGGAGTAATACCTAAATTTTAGTATTACTTGCCATAAATTATACTAACATATAAAGTTATACTAATTTTTATTAAACAATATTTTTTTAAAATAATTTATTGCAAACTACCATAGGCTTACCAGTTTCTGTCTTATTTGCATATACTACAGTAATATTACGCTACCTTTGGCATTTCGTTTTTATCCAAATATAGCATCAGAACTAATGATTTCCTGCCGCCAACAGATCGACCGTTGACTCCCCGCACCTGACGCCAAAATCTGTCAAATTCACTACTAATAACTTGTGGTTTATAAATTGATTGTATATCCAAACGAAAAAATTGCCTAACAACCACTTGTTTTGTCTAAATCTTTTAGTCACGAAACTAATTTGCAATTTTTGAACTAATTTCTAGTCACGATTTCTTGATGAATAGGCCGACACAATCTAAAAATTCACTTAAGCTGAACTCTTAAAAGCCCTATAAATCTTAGAAAAATTATCTCATTAGAGAGTGGAAACCTTTTAAGTTGACACATTTCATAAACATCTTCAATCATATGAGAGGTTGGCTGAAAAAGTTGATGGTAAAGTACGAGCAGCCAGCCTCAAGTGGTAAAATTATAAATTGCAAAGTAAGCTTAGGCTTTCCCTTGCTACATTTCTCGCTTAGTATCTGTAACATGATTTTTACTGTTTGGTTTTTGCGGCATTCTTCCAAGGTTTATGTGTTTATACTTTCAAGTAAGACAGAGAGACTTTGTTAAGGTTCTGTTGCCATATTTTCATGTTTCTATTTATTCCTATTGGCTATTGTGTTGCTTGCTTATGAGGTTGTTTAGCTGTCAATATTAAAACCTTCTGTCATTTTGACATATTGTGATGTTAACAGTTAACGCATTCCAAATGAGTGCCAACACAAGATTTATTATAATTCATGTAAATCGTAATATATGCAAGCCTATGTTTGTATGTATGTGATGTCTAAGAACAAATGTGTGAATATTCGCATGTCAATATAACACGTATTGGTATTTTTAATTGGTTTATTGAAACTTGATATCTGTTTACTCGTATTTGTGTGTAAGCGATGGTGTCTATTATTTACTACTAATTGATAATCTAGCTGGAGATCGTATTACAATACTAATTTTGCATTATCAATATAAAATTAGTCCAATACGTGATAAGTAAGGGGAGCCAAGAATTTTTTGAAATCAGTGATTCACTGCATGTTTGGAAGACAGGTATATAAAAGTCACAACTAATTTTTGTTGATGCGGGCTTTCAAATGTAAAATAATAAACTCATCAAACATACGATTATGTATGCTATTAAAAATTAAAATCAAAGTTAATGCATACTAATTCTTATGCTTGGCTTTCCTAATTTGAGTATAACATTTGATTAGCTCACACACAACTTTTGTGATTTTTTTTTGGGAAGTTTTTTTTTTCTAGAAATCTTGAAATGCCTATTTAAATTATGAAAGCTGACACGAATGGGAACAAAACTGTATATCTAGTTTTTAATTTTCATAAAAGGACTTGACATTTTTAAGAGGATATTATTATTCTAAATTTTATATAATTTTTCTGCCGGTCGTAGTATAACACTATGGGTATCAAATGAAAGGGGCACAAAGTTATCTAAATAATTTTTTGTTTTGTTTTTTTGAAAGTGGAACAAAAAAGTTCCAACAAGGACCTTCATTATCCTTAAAGACACTTAAAAAAAACGTAATTTCCCTTTACATCCCATAAATGTGGTATTGGATGCTTCTCGCGTTGTTGCGAATTAACACGCTTTCTATTTTAGATTCACAACAAACGGCACCTACTTCTTTATCGACGAATGCGAACAACATTGTTTGAGAAGCTTTTACCAGACATGGCGATTATCTCGACAGCATCGAGGGGGTCGGCAATGAAAGAAAAATGTAGATGACTTGAGCCGGGAATTGAGCCATGAGCCATGGATCTCCCGCATGGTAGTAGCGTGATTAAACCACTATGCCACGGTCGGTCCCATCCTAAAGACGCGCGGTAAACAATTATGGAACAAATTTATATTGCGAATATCACGAACTGTTCTGGTAATCACATCCAAATTTTTGCATTCTATAAATATTACAGAACCTTTTAACATTTATCGTTAATTATTGTCTTGTAGAACTGCAGACGCACATGACAGTACTATTACCCGGTTATTCATTATTTTAGGAAGGGATGCTGAACATGTTTCGTTGAAATCTTCGTAATAATTTCTATTGCCTATAGATTTAAATACTTTAGAATAGAAAAAGGGGATTTTCTAATTTGAGCCTTTATGATCCTTAATCACTTCAGAATAACCAGAATCTCTCTTTGGAGAGAGCCGCTCACAACGTCCGAGAGATCATGTATTCCCCGAAAAATGTCATGAACATCCGTTCAGTGGTAGCGAATGTGAGAAGGCACAATGTTAAGTAACCTAAATGGCATGCTCGGTGGTAGCGTCTTAGAAAGTAGGTAACATAAGTAACTGAAGCTCAACGGAACGGCTGTCTTTGGCAGCTCCAAGAAAATAGGATCGGACGCGGTGCCCACTCTCCTTAAAATAAAAAGCAAGAACCCCCTAAATATTGACGACCCCCGCAAACATTATTAAGGACCAATAATATGCACCTGGAATGTCCGAACTCGACAAATACAATGCTGACATCACCGCCATACTGGAAATTAAATGGACGGAAACTAGATTGATTACGTGATAATTGATGGAAGGCATATCTCAAGCGTTATGAACGTGTGTGTGATGCGCGGTACAAACATTGACTCGGATCACCATCTAGCTGCAGCCAAGTCAACCAAACGGAAAGGAAGCTAGACTTCACAAAGCTGCATACCACCGATATAGCCAATGCCTATTTCAATCAACTCTCTCAATTACTTCAGATCAGCCCACAGTGGGCCGAACAGCTGTGCTAGCGGGATTTAATTAATAACTCGAATAAATAAAGAGATATTTTAATGAAAATTTAAACTTATGTTTTTTAACGCATATACCACTTATACTCTTAATTTTATAGGAGTACTAGTGGGCCCGGCAATGCTTCGCTATTGCATATTAACTTGTAATATATTTCACATTATTGTTTTAAATTGTAAATATGATAGGCTCTATGACGATAGTAAAAAGTTCATCATCAAATGCATATCTATAGTTTCGCCATGTAGATTAAGTTTTGTCTGTATCTAGGGAGATAAAACACTTCTTTCACCAATCGGAAACAGAAATTCCTCTAAAGATCAAAATTAAATTTTTATATTTATCTGTAGCAGCGGGAACCGGCTGTATACTAACTATGTCTTTGGGAGTAAAAAGCACTTTTGTTATGCCTTCTCCTCCTATTGACCGCAAATGAAAATTTCGTTTGAAGCTTCATGCCTTTAGCCATAAAAAACTCCTTTGCCATGTCTTCTTCTCATACGGACCAAGAATATACCCGAATACTCTCTATATATTGAACTCGTATTACCATTTTTTGAGATAATTCGGTCACCAACATTTGGCTTAACAAAGTGATGATCTCATGCGCTGCATGGCATATTACGCCGTCGTGTTCGAACCATTTATCCTTCAAATAATGTGCAATGACATGATTAATAAAAAAATCAATTGATCGTCCACTTGCTCTAGTTCTTCTACCAGTTGGATGAATGTAGACCAATTTCTTTCCTCAGCATTTGCAGAGACCGAGTTGCTGAGAACGGCGTCGGTTCGAAAAATTCGAGTCCCCTGTCACACTTACGTCTACAGCGTCGATGGTGATATTTTCTTTTAAAAACAAAAAAATCTCTATCTGAAATATTCCTGCTTCCCAGTGCGAGCTTGGAATTGATTTTAGACACAAATTTTATTGGTGAAATTTTCTAACAATTCATCGTAGATTCCGATTTTGGTTACGATTTTTGCGAATAATAAAATTGGTCCACATTACTATTCATATCTCTGGGCGAACTGCAATATACTGTGGAATTTTGACAGTTATAACTACTTATTTTAAAAGGGGTGTAGCACAGTCCACTTCCATCCTTACTGTACTTCACTCTGCAACAATAACATATGTAACAAATTACATCTTCATACCTCTGGTAGTTCATGAGATACAGACTTTTTTACTTTCAAGTTGTGTGGGCGGTGCCACGCTCCTTTATCCAATCACAACTAAGTACAGCCAGAGACTAACAACAGGTTATCAGTACCACTTTTTAAAATTATCTTATAAATCAGTCTATTATAAAAGCCGTCGGAGAGATTTTTGAAAAAGGGGCGAGGCGTCGCCTTCTTCCTACCTGGCACTAATTAATACTGCTCCAACAACATAAATACCAAATGCCATCTTCATACCTCTGATAGTTCGTGAGATATAGCCCTTTTGATTTTCAAGTTGTATGGGCGGTGCCACGCCCCTTTATCCAATCACAACCAATTTTAGCCAGGGTCTATCAACAGGTCAACTGTACCACTTGGTATTTTCGTATCAATCGGTCTATTAGAAAAGCCGTTAGAGCGATTTTTGAAAAAGGGGCGTGACACCGCCCACTTCCACCCTGGCTTTAATTAATACTGCTCCAACAACATATATACCAAATCTCATCTTCATACCTCTGATAGTTCTAAGATATAGCCCTTTTGATTTTCAAGTTGAATGGGCGGTGCCACGCCTCTTTATCCAATCACAACCAAATACAGCCAGGGACAATCCACAGGTCAATAGTACCACTTGGTAAAATTTTCGTATCAATCTGTCTATTGGAAAAACCTGCAAAGCGATTTTTTAAAAGGGGGCGTGGCACTGCCCATTGCACCCAGGTTGAAATTAATACGGCTCTAACAACATATATACCAAATCTCATCTTCATACCTCTGATAGTTCATGAGGTATAGCCCTTTTGATTTTCAAGTTGTATGGGCGGTGCCACGCCCCTTTATTCAATCACAGCCTATTATAGTCAGGGATTATCAACAGGTCAACAGTACCACTTGGTAAAATTTTCGTATCAATCGGTCTATTAGAAAATCCGTTAGAGCGATTTTTGAAAAGGGGGCGTGACACCGCCCACTTCCACCTTGGCTGAAATTAATACTGCTTCAACAACATATATACCAAATCTCATCTTCATACCTCTGATAGTTCATGAGATACAGCCCTTTTGATTTTCAAGTTGTATGGGCGGTGCCACGCCCCTTTGTCCAATTGGACCGAATTGTAAATCTAAACCATCCGGGGCGCCACCCAAACGCATACAAAAAAATTTATGCAAATCGGTCCAGCCGTTTAGGAGGAGTTCAGTCACAACACACGTACAGTAGAATTTTATATATAAAGACTAGTGGGCCCGGCAATGCTTCGCTATTGCATATCAACTTGTAATATATTATATAGGTCTACAAAGTACTTTGAAAACGGTACTTAAGCTCGAAAATAATATGTTGAGTTTTCAAGTAAATCCTTAACATGGAAGTTAACCAATAAAGTTTTATTGTTTTAAATGCTTAATATCGTTGGCTCTATGGCTATAGTAAAAAGTACATCAGCAAAGTCATATCTGTATGAACGGCGAAAAACCACTTCTTTCTCAAATCGGACATTCTGCTAAAGTTCAAATACTATCATTGTATTGAACTCGTATTACCAATTTTTGGAGATTAATTGAATTTTTGATTGTCTCACGCGGTGTATGACATGTTACGTTGGAACTATTTCTCCTCCCAATGATTTGCAATGACATGAGAAATCACAAAATCAATTGATCGTCCACGGGGTCTAATTCATCCACCAGTTGCATCTTATATAGATGTAGGCCAAGACATTTCCTCAACATTTGTAGAGACCGAGTTGCTGAGAACGGTGTCGGTTCGATAAATTCGAAACCCTTGTCACACTTTCGTCTACAGCGGCGATGTCTTCTATTAGCTGCTCAGATGGATTATGTGTACCGTAAACTTGACAAAGTGCTCCATAAGTTTGGCGAACAGAACGCGCATTTTTAAAATAAGTTTCCACGATTTGGGACCGTTGTTCTAGTGTAAGTCTTTGTATGGTGAGTTGCCTAAGTATACTGAAAGAAAGTTTATCACACATCATTAGTATGACAGCAAGATTTACACTAATACCTAACAGAAAAATACCCCATACATAGGTTACTTACAAAGTATGTTTATGTTACCTCTGACATACTAAAAAAATTCAAATTGTGCCCCAATCAAACAAAAGGTGTTTTTCTGTCCCACTCCAATGAATATTGCTTAAATTTAATATTTATAGGATTTATTACCGATTCGCTCTCCTGGAAATTAATTGAAAAACACATACCTGTTAAAATATTAAAAACATATCACTATTTTGGTCTGCGCAGCTAGTCTATGTCCTCAACTGTCTGGTGTACGGACCATTATTTGAAACAGTTAAAAATTCAAGTATTGAAGAGAGGGGGCAGCGCCTCGGTACTTTTTATTTATTTAGTTCCAAATAGCCTGTTCATAAGGGCGGATCAATTTAATCGTACACCAAAATCGGAATCTAAAAATATTTCACTAATTTCTCCAATTTTGATCTACCATTCCGATGTTTGGAGACCAAGACGATGAGAATAGTATATTTCTGATGCTGTTTGGGATCCCGCCGTACACATTTGAACTTTCACCGAAGGCATATATTCAAGAATTTCAAAAACCTAATTTCTGTTTGCCAACTTTCAAAGGCCATAACTTTTTAAGCAACACAAAGTTTTCCGCAGGAGGTTTCAAAAAAATATATCTGGAGTTTTCTGTTTTTGCTTACTTAAAAACAAAAAAAAATCTCTACCTGAAATCTTAATGCTTCCCAGCGCGTGCTAGAAATTGATTTTAGACACAAAGTTTATTGGTGAAATTTTCTAACAATTCATCATGAATCCGATTTTGGCATACGATTTTTGC
Source organism: Muscina levida (assembly GCA_964034835.1). Lineage (NCBI taxonomy): Eukaryota > Metazoa > Arthropoda > Insecta > Diptera > Muscidae > Muscina > Muscina levida. Next base: position 22,237,462 of record OZ035882.1, on the reverse strand, counting down.
GAAAAAAAAAAATTGATCCGCACTACTGTTAATATCTCTAGGCGAACTGCAATATAATATGGAATTTAGAGGACGATCAAACTATTACTATGGCAGTTATACACTTCCACCCTTGCAGTAATTCATAGTGTAACAAATCTCATCTATATACCTCTGATAGTTCATGAGATATAGCCCATTTTATTTTCAAGTTGTATGGGCGGTGCCACGCCCCTTCATCCAATCACAACCAAATATACTCAGGTCAACAGTACCACTTGGTAAAATTTTCGTATCAATCTGTCTATTGGAAAAGCCTGCAAAGCGATTTTTTAAAAGGGGGCGTGGTACCGCCCACTTCCACCCTGCCTGTAATTAATACGGCTCCAACAACATATATACCAAATCTCATCTTCATACCTCTGATAGTTCATGAGATATAGCCCTTTTGATTTTCAAGTTGTATGGGCGGTACCACGCCCCTTTAACCAATCACAGCCTATTATAGCCAGGGACTATCAACAGGTCAACAGTACCACATGGTAAAATTTTCGTATCAATCGGTCTATTAGAAAAGCCGTTAGAGCGATTTTTGAAAAGGGGGCGTGGCACCACCCACTTCCACCTTGGCTGAAATTAATACTGCTTCAACAACATATATACCAAATGTCATCTTCATACCTCTGATAGTTCATGAGATACAGCCCTTTTGATTTTCAAGTTGTATGGGCGGTGCCACGCCCCTTTGTCCAATTGGACCGAATTGTAAATCTAAACCATCCGGGGCACCACCCAAACGCATACAAAAAAATTTATGCAAATCGGTCCAGCCGTTTAGGAGGAGTTCAGTCACAACACACGTACGGTAGAATTTTATATATAAAGATATAGGTCAACTATATGTCATAGCTCCCATACAACTGACATTTTCTACAGTCTACATGTAAAAGTTCTTATATGAAGAAATATAAAGTATTTATTTATCCTGACGTAAATCCCGTACTTTCTTATTCCTCGCTTCTAGATCTTCTTCACACATCCTGCCTATAGGTATGATAGTATGTCATATAGTATAGTACATAAGTGATTCGGAAATTCTTAAAATTCAGGCTACCAAATCTGGTTGGCTGAAAAAACGTCTGGTTTTTTTATGAGGTGCCAGAAGGGGTCGGCCGATATAGTCCATATTGCTTCCTAATTCCAATTTCAATAAGTTTATATCTGGTACAAAATATGACCGAATTCAGTGTACCTACAAAAAAATGTATTTAAAACTATGAGGGTGAATCCGGTCAGTTGTATGGGAGGTACCAGAAGAAGTGTGGCAAATGCTTTGGTTTTCTCAGTATTTGTTTACTATTGAAAGATAATTAACAAATGTTATTTTTGCATTTTGTATGGAAGGTACCAGAGATGGTGGGACTGTTCTCCATAAATCTCCAACAGTTGGACGTAGTTGGTTATCATTTTGGTTATTTTTACACCACAAGGTGTAACTTTACATAAACGCTAAATTTAGCTTGAATACGATTGAATTACGTTAGTTATAATCTAAGGATGTCAGTTTACGCTCTAAAACCGTATATGATACAACAGCTTAATTCTACCAAATTTTTTTTGGTACACATGAAACGACGGGTCACAAAAATATAATTTTTTTTAGTGCATACCTTCTCTGAATGAGAAAAAAAGATATTGACTGAATAAAGTATGATTTGTTTGTAATTTGGCTTAACCAACAGAAGTCAAAAAATGCTGCCAAATCTTTGCGGGCGATAAAAATTTATTCACTTTGAAGGTTCGCAGCAGATCAGGAATGCCTATAAATGCTAATGCAAAAGCTTTTATAAATTTACAAGTGTTGTCAATTAAACGAAAACAAAAAATATCGGTATTTTCAAACATTGGAATTCGACTTAAATCCCGCTAGATTGCTCGTTTGGGCCACTGTGCAGCCCCCCTAATTCGGATGTTCCCGACACCCAGTGGCAAAATATTTCAAATTCTATGACCACGCTCAGACGAGCCCTTCTCTGAGGATATATATGCTACATACAGGGCAAAACTGCAGCCACTTTCAACGCGTGCTCTGACGGTTCGTTATAATGAAAAAAGGAGGACACGCCTCTCACGGGAGAGCCTCTATGGGAGAAAAGGAAGAGCCAGTATGTCAAAAACTACAGGGATAGAGGTGTTGCCAGAAAGTTCTACTAAAAGGTTAAAGGCAAAGGTTTTGAAACAGGAATCCTTACCTTCAAGGACAGAGGCGGAAATGTGTGCTGCAAATATGCAGGGAACACTTTCGTTTCCCGCTCGTTCCCGAAGGCAGCATAAGTGACGAAATCACGCCAATCATCGACAACGGAGTAGATTGTCCACCACCGAACCAAAACGACAGTAGCACGACAATTGCACGGCTTAAAAATAATGAAGCTGCGGGAGCCGATGGACTGCCGGCAGAGCTTTTTAATGCCGGCGGCGATAAGCTGGCAACGTGCATGACCAGTTCATAAAAACGATTTGGCTTAAGGAATGCAAGCACGATGATTGGAATCTAAGTGTTCTATATCCTTTGCTTAAGAAAGGCGATCCAAGTGTGTGTAGCACCTATCGCGGGATTAGCCTTTTACCTATCGCTTACAAGATCCTGTCTTGTGTGTTATATGAAAGACTCAATCCCATCCTAACAAACCTGATTGAACCAATCATCTATCAATCGATAATTCAGGGTGGCTATGGACTGGCCGTGGCATAGTGGTTAGAACACGAGACTACCATGCGGGAAATCCGTGCTTGGATTCCCGGCTCAAGTCATCTACCTTTTTCTTTCATTGCCGGGCCCCTCGATGTTGTCGGTAGCAACTTCGCAGTATAAGTGCCGAGTTAATCGGCATGTCTAGAAAAGCTTCTTAAAGAGTGACGTTCGCATTTGTCGATTAACAAGTAGGTGCCATTTGTTGTGAATCTAAAATAGAAACAGTGTTGATTCACAACAACGCGAGAAGCATCCCATACCTCATTCATGGGGTGTTAAGGGAAATTAAATAAAAATAATAATAAAGACCTGGTAAAGACCTGATATTCACACTACGACAAATCCTGCAGAAGACCCAAGAGATGCTTATTGATACCTACTATCTGTTTATCGATTACAAAGCTGCACTTGACAGTCCGATACGACAAAAATTATTAGATGCTATGGCTGAGTTTGGTATCCCCTCGAAGCTGATACTACTTTGCGTGATGGCACTGACCGACACGAAGTCTTCAGTTAAAATAAGCAAAAATCTGATTTAGCCTTTTTAAACCAAACGACAAGGCGATTGTAAGTCATACGAAGTGTTTAACATCGTAATGGAGATAATCATTTGGAAGGCTGCAGTTAACAGGACTGGCACCATATTTAACAAAAGTCACATACTGCTGGCGTATGTCGAATGCATAGATATCATTAGCCGTGGACTGCGGGATGTTACTGCGGCCTTTTCGAGCATTGAGAGGCAGTCGGTCAGAATTAATGATTTCAAAATTGTTGTGTTCGGAAAAAATTATGTTCTTGGTCGTTTTTACAATTTTGCATACACGTTTTGTTGGAACGTATGTATACCATTAAAGACTTTCGTATGTGTCCGCAAATATTTTACCGACTGCCGATGGGGTTTTTTTTACTGTGCTTAAATCAATCAAGTTTCGTCAACGTACGCAACACCATAAGCAACATGTTTTCGGCTATAGACTGTGTATACAATCTTGCAAATTTTTGTTATACAAATCTCATTTATTCACTTTATCTCTAATCGTTGTCTGATATGTGTCAAAATATTTATATTACTGTATGCCTAATAATAGTGAATTAATTGCCAGTAAATACTCCAAACGAATATATATGTTTAATGTATTTTTTGAATATCAGTTTTTGTCGATCAAAAAATTATACATTGTATTAATGAAGAATTGATTTTTAAATCATTATTTCCGTATAATGCCCAGTTATTTGTACACATTTTACTCATATGCAAAATAATTCTGAAATGTTCCATTATACGAGAGACTATAAGTCACTCAACATGCACTAGGTTACTCTCCAAGTGCCGATAGACTGTATAGCATTGAGTAATTACACTATGCATAAGTTTCATCAGTATCAGTACAATCTAAATCGTTCAGTATTCGGGTTGCACGAGTCGCATATTCCTCAAAAACAAATATTGCGTTGGTCTTAGCTGTATTCCTCTGGCACATTTTTCAAACTTTATAACTGTTATACATGGCCAACATTAATGGCCAAAATATCCTTTTCTTGGCTCTAACAAGGATATTTGCCCTAAACAGCTGATAATAGCCTATGTTCCTATATAACGTTAACGCAAATGCCAAATTTTTTGACATTTGTTAAAATGACATTCGCATTTGTATTATGAGAATGTTCTTGTAAATTCTTCCACTCAAACTGACAGTTATCGTATTACGATAGAATATTCTCTTTCGTCCTTTGGTATTCGTGTTTATTATGGTATCCTGCGAGCTTTGAACTCATTTGTTATGCACATTTAATATGTTAATAACTTGCATGAAAATATGGAAGGAAAATTTTAGTTTCGCATAACGTTCTCGTTTTCTCTTAACGCTTTGCACGAAAGCTCTACGAGAAAAGCTCTTTGAATGTTACAAGAAGTCTTTAAATTATTCATAAGATTTTTGCTAACAACCAAACCGTGAAGTGTTGTAGGGGTTGATGGTTGGCTGGCTGGTGGGGTTGGTCTCGGCCAGTGCTGGTGCTTGTTGCGGTTTAGTTCTCCGTCATGGGTCCTCGCTCTAAAGAGGATAAAGAGATAAAATGAATAAAGCAAATCGTTAGAAGGCGGCATTTGTAGTTGATTATGTGATTTAGATGTTTTATGTCAGACATCTAAAGATGAACGTATGTATATAGGGGTGTACGCTCTTGGTTTCAAACACTTTGTTAGTTTAGAATTGCTTAAGCTTGTTGTGTTAAAGTTTTGCGCCATGAAATATCCCTTTTTCTTTTCTATTGTAAAGACAAATACCAAGAGACAGCAACTTAAATATGAAACTACAAACTAATACTGCACGCAAACTCGTATGTGTTGGTGATGGTGTCTTTCCTTTTAATGACGCTCTTTATGGTTTCCTCGCCTAACGATTTGTTGTGTGTTTTTCTTTTACGTTATGGTTGCTTGACTGCCATGCTTTGCTTGTGTAGATTTTCTTTTCATTTTCCTTTGTCTTAGCGTCACCTTAAGTACTCACACAGACAAGCTAACACGCGGGTAAAAGTAAAATCAAAGGACAATAAAGCTTAGTTAAGTGAGACCTTGAATTCAAGTGTTCAAGTTGCCTTCTCTGCCGCGACAGCGCTCATGATGATGGCAGAGCGCAATTACAAATACGTTCTTAACATGCGATTGTGGCGTTTCTATTTCGTTAAACGACGTTGCGCCACCTTAGCGACTGATTTAAGTCTGTGTGACTGTGCGATTTTTCTATGGCTCTCTCTCTCTCTGTAAGCGTTATTCGACTTTCTGCCTACACTTATGCTGTTGGTGTGTTGGCCATTGTTGTTGTACTTTATTTTGACAGACAAAGTAAATAGTTATTAACGTGGCGTTTGTGATAGGTAAATAAACGAGGAAGGTGCAATAATTAGGGCCGTAATAAGAGAGTAGATATATTTGAGATTTTTTCAAATTGTAATGAAAACTGAAGAACTGGATCAAAAATATTTAAAAGGATAGTCGGCGAAAACGTTCCACATAACTTGACAAGTAGATCCTTTTAATAATGCCGGATAAATCTAAGGGTAAATCTATAAGCCTCTAAAGTATTCCCAAGGCAATATGGTTATCTCCAGATTAAATGACGAGGAATCAGATTAATCACTTGGTTGTCGATGGAAGTCACTCATAAATGTTAGTGAACGAGTGATCACGGGTGCCAACACTGACTCCGATTACTAACTTACCGCAGTTATAGTATGCACAAGGCTGAATTGCTTAAGGAAGTTTGAATGAGCTGGTAAAGAGAATGCATGGAGAACATCTGGCTAGAGGAGAGCATGCGCGCAGATTAAAGTCTCAGTCCTTTATATTCCATATACAAGAAAGCAGATCAGTGTAAGCTCTACCATGGAATAAGCCTATTACCAATTGCGTACAAGGCCCTTTCGAGTATATTGAGTGAACGTTTAAAGCTATTTATAGAAAAAACTTTATAAGTCTGTTATCAAATATTCACTTTGCTACAAATCCTAGAGAATACTAACACAAAGCAGATTTACACCTATGACTTCTTTGTCGACTACAAGGCAGCCTTCCACTCTCACATAAGGAATCGACGGAGCCAGATATGATTGGTAAGGACCTTTTTTACCATTCAATGCTAAAAGAGATCTCAGGCAAGGTGATAGTTTCTACTGTATTCAATAAAAAGCCACATGCTACTTGCGTACGCTGATGACATAGACAGCATCGGTCGTAAACTGCGGGATGTGACTGCAGCCTTCTTAGGTATACAGAAGGAATCAGTGAAATTTGTCTAATGGTGAACGAGGACAAAACGAAGTTATTAGTTTCAACGAACAAAGAATCTACTCGTTTGGGAAACTACGTGAACGTTGACAACTATAACTTCGAGGTGGTAGATAATTTTATCTTCATAGGCTCCGCCATCAACAAAACAAATAATGTCAGCCTCGAAATCCGGGAAGAATCCTGCATGCTTATAAATGCTACCACTACTACTAATTAATGACAGAGCCCTGGTGTCAAAATATCTGGCATCATATTCCTAAGAGCTACATGTCATTTGCCGACATCATTGGCCAAAATCTGCGGGATGTTACTGCAGATTACTCATCATCGGAAAGGGAGTCAGCGAAAATGGGCTTAACGATTAACGAGGGCACGACAACAATAATGAATTCAAAGAATGAAGAGTCCTCTCGATATACACACACCGAGGTTTGAGGTAGTAGATCAATATATCAACCTCGAAACTCCCGTCAATAAGAAAAATAGTGTCAGCCAAGAAGTTAAACAAAGAATAGTGCTCGCCAAGGAACGTTGTACGCTGCCGAATTTTGAGTGCGTACTACAACGGACCTACAAAATCTGGGTGTATTCAAGGGAAAGGTAATTTGAACCAGTAAGAAAGTTGCAGTCGAGACTCCCGACTTACCCTCAACCTTAGTAATACATACAATTTTCTAGTGTATTGATATTATTAATTCATCTCTAAAGTGAGCGTAATTGTACATTTGTACTGGAGGTACAGGAATGGGTGTGGCTAGACTGACAAATTTTTCTCCAAAACTTTACCCTGTTATAGCTTAATAAACTACAGAATTTAGGCACAATCGTATTGAATATATTTATGTTACTATTCGCTATCTAAAGTGGACGTATTGGTACATTTGTATAGGAGGTACCAGAAGGGGCGTGGCTAAACTTCCAATCTGTTCACTAAAACTTTATCCCAAATACAGAATTTGGGCACGATCGTATTGAGGGTATTCAAGTTACTATTCGTTTTCTAAAGTGGACGTAGTGGTACATTTCTATAGGAGGTACCAGAAGGGGCGTGGCTAGACTACCAGATTTTTTTCTCCACAATTTTAACCTGATATAGCTTTACTAAATACAGAATTTGGGCACGATCGCGTTGGGTGTATTATTATTATGTCTCGATTTCTAAAGTGGGAGGAATGATATATTAGTATGGGAGGTACCTGGCCATGTAGCTCATTTGCAATACCGTAAGTTGTATTGGGGAAATATTAACTCTTGCAATTGTAGCGTGTACTATTCAATACAACTCTGTCATCTCCGTACATCTCTGTCAACCGACTGTTCCCAACATACTTGTACTCAACGATCATTCGGCAGACGATAGCGAACCATCGAAGAGACACAATTTAAGTCATCACTGACAAATCGTTTAGAACTAATATATAACATATTACATACATTAATAAATGTACTCATAATTTTAATAAGAAATAAATCATTTTAAATTAAAACTGTTCGGTACAGTTTTCAGAAGTGGCATAAATCTAGCCTCACTTTTATAATATTATTTTATAATATTCTGTTTTTATTTTTGGTTACGAACTTCGTCACATCATGCCTGGTTATCGTCACCTCAAACACAGCACTTTGCGGAAAAAGTGTAAGGAAATCGGCTTATCGACGCTAGGAAGCCGATCGGACTTAATTGATCGTTTGGAGGAGCATGATGCTGCATCGAATTCCTACGTAAGCTATGAATTTTTACCAGCCGGTAAATCGTCTCCAAAAACAACGTCATCATCGTATTATCTATCATCGTCATCAGTGGTTTGTCCTACAACGTCATCATTGTATTGTTTAACGGCACCGTCATCAGTATCGACAATGTCACACACAGTTTCATCATCATCAAAAGCCGGCATACAAGATCCGTTATGTTTGTCGCTGCCCTCGAAATTTTTAGAAAAATCACAAACTTATGGTACGAGTGTTCATCATAGCCCTATATGTGCTACGTCTTCATATTCGGCTGAGAAAATCGCGTCGCCAGCGCATGTTGCGCCAGATTCTGTTCTGCCAATATCATCGAACTTGATCCGAAGCTACGAAGAAACACCCCACATCGAACACGAGATGAGAGGATTATCACAACATCAGACTGTCAGCCAACATGTTACAGAGCAACATACAGCTAACATACATTTCGCCAGAACACATTCGCATACAACACCTTTGCCAACACAAACGAACATCACTACACGAGTTGTGGATCAGTCTCATTTCAGTAACAGTCAAGCGGCTGTTATGCCAAATGTTTCTCAACATTATGCGATAAGTAATGTTGATGAACATTCGTGCTACGGAACGGCACATCGAACCGCTTATCATACTGCTGGTGAATACGCGTATGGTATCGATAACAGTGAACAACATCGTATTTACAGACCACGTATGGTGAGTTTTGCTAATGACAGCTTGGCAGAAGAGAGCTACAATAACAACATACGTCAACAAAATAATGCTAACATCCCTGAATATCGTCAACGCAACAGAAATGTAAACAACGCAACAAATAGAATGGTACCTTACGGAAATAATTGCCAAAGCGAAAGTGGAAATATAATTGCAAATATTCCAAGTGATAGTGGACATTTTGGTAATGCTCGAGATATCTGCTCTCTATTACCTGATTTTCATCCTACGATACCAACGTCGCTAAATGCTATGCAGTTTGTGAATAGAGTAGAGATGTTAAGGAATGCCTATGGTTGGAGTGACGACCTTCTTATTTTCGCAGTGCAGCAGAAAATGCAAGGTCCAGCTAAGAACTGGGTGGATTCTTTAAATGTGGTATTTAGAACGTGGCCCGAATTTGTGACGGTATTTACTAATGATTTTCCGTGTATGGAGAATGAAACAGATGTACACGTTCAAATGGCTCGATCTAGAAGGAACGTTAATGAGTTGCCATCGGAATACTACTATCGAATGCTGGCATGTGGAAGACGAGGTGGGTTGTCAGATGCAGCGGTTACACGACATATTATCAACGGTATCAACGAACCTGATCTGAAACGGCGAATATCCAAAAATTATTCTAATTGCACGGAGCTATTACGGGATATTTCAGCTTATTGCTCACACAACGAAATAAGACAGCAAATCTACACGACTGCAAAACCAAAACCTATAGCAGATACAACAACAAAATCGCATAACACTGAAAAACGAGAAGATAAACAGGTAAAATGTTTTAATTGCCATAAAATGGGGCATTATTCCCGGAACTGTCCAGAACCTCAACGTAAAGAGCGCTGTGGAATTTGCCATCGGACCAATCACAAATCTGATAGTTGCCCCGAAAAATCGAAACCCAATAATCGACCAAACGTTCATAATATTGGTGAACCTAATAGTACGGCGAATGTGATTATCAAGCAAGTTATGGTAAACCATATAAACACAGATGCTTTTGTTGATCCGGGAAGTCATCACACGTTGCTGCGGAAAACCTTTGCAGAGAAATTGGGAAAATCAGAGCGATGTTCGGTAACCTTGAGTGGGTTCGGAGGTGGTCAATACTCTTGCGTGGGCAAAATAGTGGTGCAAATTAAAATGGATGATGTGGAACATGTCTCTGAGGCACTCGTAGTGGCCGATCACTTACTCAGCGAAAATGTGTTGCTAGGGCGGAATGTTCTATGCCAGGAAGGTATCCGTCTTGTTATAGAAGGTGAAGCCTGCCGTATGGAAAATGTTATGAATATAACTGCAGTGGACCATTTAAACAACGAGCAACAAAAACAACTAGAAACGGTTCTACAAAACCACCAACATAGTTTTGCTAACAACACCTGTGAGCTGGGTAAGTGTAATGTCTCAAAAATGGAAATAGAGTTGACGTCAAGTGTTCCTATATGTATTAAACCCTATCGTGTTCCGTTTGCAAAGAGAGAAATCGTAGAGGAAATCATTACAGATTTGCTAAAGGCCGAGATTATACGTCCGTCAGTGTCCCCGTATGCCTCTGGAGTTGTACTTGTGGAGAAGAGAAATGGCGAGCATAGGCTCTGTGTAGACTATCGTCCACTAAATTCCATAACTGTCCGTACACCGTTTCCTATGCCAAATTTGGAAGAACAATTTGCCATACTGGCAGGGAACAAATATTTTACAACGTTGGACCTGAAGATGGGTTACCATCAGATCGAAATGGAAGAGTCATCAAAAAAATATACAGCGTTCATGACTACTCAGGGTCATTATGAGTATAATCGCATGCCTTTCGGTTTGGTGAACGCTCCTGCGGTGTTCCAACGCATTATGAACAGTTTAACGGGGAAGATGATTTCGGGCGAAGCAATGGCATATCTGGATGATATAATTATCCCAAGTAAGAGCGTAGAGGAGGGTTTGGTCCGACTTGACAAATTTCTAACGATTTTGGAGAAGAATGGTTTGACGCTGAGACTACAAAAATGTAAATTCCTCCAACTCGAGCTTGCGTATTTGGGGCATAAGGTGAGTGAAAATGGTAGAGTTCCTGGCGATGAAAAGGTGCGCGCAATTAAAAATTTCCAACAGCCGACAAATGTCACCGAAGTACGTCGATTCTTAGGCCTAACAGGGTTTTTCCGAAAATTTGTTGAGGGTTATGCCGTGCTCGCGGAACCGCTGACCAATTTACTGCGCAAAGACAATATTTTCAATTGGGGAGAATCTCAGAAAACGGCATTCGTGAAACTGATAGACATTATAACCAGCCGGCCCGTTTTATCATTGTATGATTTTCATGCGCAACATGAAGTTCACACAGATGCCAGTTCCATCGGCATAGCAGGTGTACTACTACAGTCTCATGAGGGAAAAACCTGGCACCCAGTTTACTACTATAGCCGCCATTGTAGCACCGTTGAATCAAATTATCACAGTTATGAACTGGAGATGATGGCTGTAGTCGAGTCACTGGAGTGTTTTCGCGTATATGTTCTTGGCAAGTCATTTCGACTAATTACCGATTGCTCTGCTATAGCTAAGGCTAGGGTGCAAAAAGAGCTGAAGCCGAAAATAGCTCGCTGGTGGATGAATATCATGGACTATGATTGTGAAATGGTACATCGCCAAGGCTCACGTATGAGTCACATAGATGCACTAAGTCGTGCTCCAGACCGAAGTTTTGAGCCAATGACGGATGCAGATCGTATAATGATTTTGAATCTTGAGAAGGACGACTGGTTGCTGACTATGCAGATTCAGGACTCTAGTCTATTAAATATTATTGCCGTACTTAAAAACCAACAACAATCACCACAAGCGAAGCAAATTAAAGCCGAGTATTGTCTTTCTCATGGGCGGCTTTATCGCAAAGAAGGCGACAAGCTATGCTTTGTAGTACCAAAATCCGTTCGCTGGCGAATCGTTAAATGGTATCATGACGAAATGGGCCATTTTGGAGTTGAGAAGACAATTCAACGAATAGGGCAATATTTTTGGTTTGCGAAGATGCGTAAGTACGTAAAGGATTATATATCTGCTTGCGTGGAATGCTGCTACAATAAATCGAAAAATGGGAAACCAGAAGCTCAACTTTATGTATCAAATTTGGAGCCGATACCATTTAGGCAAGTGCACCTTGACCACCTATGTCCATTTATTCGTAGCAAAAGAGGAAACCTCCATGTTTTAGCCATTTCCGATGCATTTAGCAAATTTTTAATTGTCAAGCCAGTAAAATCTACGAAAACACAACCAGTTATCTCTGCCCTCAACGAAATCACCAGCTATTTTGGACTGCCCAGGGTCATCGTTACGGATAGAGGAACGGCGTATACATCTAAGCTTTTTGAAGATTTCTGTGATCAAAACAACATCCAACACGTTAAGACTGCTGTGCGTACACCCCGAGCAAATGGCCAAGTCGAAAGGGCCAATAGAACTATTTTGTCATTTCTACGTACGTCTTCGAAAACACCGGAAGATTGGGACTTGATGTTAAGGGATTTGCAATGGAGTGTAAATTCGCAAAGAAATGAAACGTCCGGATTTAGTCCAAACGAATTGGTTTTTGATTTTAAATTAATTGATGTGGTTCAAAATCGGATCGTAGCCGCTATCCATGAGGATATATCTGATGCAGGACGCGAATTGTCCAGTGCCGAGAAACGTTCGCTAGCTAGTGAAAAGATGGCCAAAGAAAAAGAACGGTGGAAAGTAGCATTTGACAGGAAGCATCGTCAACCGACTAAATACGACGAAGGCAATTTGGTTGTTGTTGAAAATGAAGCTCAGGCAACAGGAGTGTCGAGGAAATTGGAGCCGAAGTTTAAAGGGCCATATACTATCACTCGAGTCCTAGGTAGGGACCGATACCTGATAGAAGATATTCCTGGTATGCAAGTCACGGGACGTAAATTCTGCTCTGTTTTCTCGGCTGAAAAGTTAAAACCATGGTGTGGAAGTTCCCCCGAGCTAGACTATGATGATAGGGATGATGATAATGATGATGATCGGACCGAGGACGATCCTGTGTCAGGAAAAGCCGAGCTGTAGCGTGTACTATTCAATACAACTCTGTCATCTCCGTACATCTCTGTCAACCGACTGTTCCCAACATACTTGTACTCAACGATCATTCGGCAGACGATAGCGAACCATCGAAGAGACACAATTTAAGTCATCACTGACAAATCGTTTAGAACTAATATATAACATATTACATACATTAATAAATGTACTCATAATTTTAATAAGAAATAAATCATTTTAAATTAAAACTGTTCGGTACACAATGTTTTAAATCATTTGGTTGCGTCTTTCGAAAGTCAACGTGCGTACCAACCGGACAACCAGCCAGACGGACAGGGGGACAGACGGACATGGCTTAAAATGTCATGAATCGAATTTGGTTCAAAGAAACTTAGGGTCTAAAGTGACACCTTCTATATGTTACACTTTTGAGACGTATCAAATGATATAGTCCCTCCTATCCATAGGGTAGGTACGCCATCGGATGAAAAAAGAGCTGTATGAGCTTTACCATGACATCAACGAAGCCAAAGGAGTTAAAATTCAACGACTTCTATGGCCGATATGAAAATGTTCTAGCGAGAAAGGTGTTTTGTAGGCGAATCTAAAACATGGCGCAGAGCAGGAAGATCCAACATCATTGATAGTACCATGCCACTATCTGCTAGGACTAATTGGAGAACGTACTCAGAAAACTTAAGCTTGTGTAGTTCTTGCATATATACTTCAGGCCAAACCCAGTTCGTAAGTTGTAATGAGTGGGCCACTGAAGTAAGTACTTAAATGAGGTATGAATGAGGTATGGGTAAGTAAGTAAGTGAGCAAATATAAACCTCAAAAAGTTAACATATTTTCGATTTTCATTGGATGAAAGCAAAGGAAGCCCTACTTCCCCCGGGCATTTTTTTTCTCAATAAAATCAAAGGGTGAAAAGTCTTCTTCAATTAAAAAATAAAATAATTCGCGGAAATTTTCGGAACAGAAAGAATTTTATGCAAACAATTTATGGAAATTTATGTAAAAACCATATTGGGTTGTATTAGCGGTTAGCTGTGGGCGTGACTGATTTTGATGAAACTTGGCATACATCTATTGCTTTTCCTAAACATAGTATTCGATCAAAAGAGTGTCTGGCGATGTTTTACCATAATAAAGCCAATTTTTGCTTCAATTCGTAGCCTTGAATGAGACATGGGTAAACCAATTCACCTTTTTATTTTTTTTTTGTATTCTTTATTATCATTATTTTCAAATGCCCCTCGTATTTGAGCTGGTTTCGTCATGAAAACAATATTTTCTTATTTAGAGCCCATTAAGAATTTTGCCTTCTAAATGATCTATATTACCCATAGTGCATTGTCTAAAAGAAGAACAAACTCTTTCCAATGTGACAGCACTTGCGATACCATGCTTGAATTTTCTATTGCTTACAATATACTGATGCGTATTTTTGATAAGAGCACTAACAAATGTTTAGTTATCGTGGTATTCACTTCCACTACCCAGGGCCCTTTTAATTATCATAACTTTAATTAGCACAAGTATTTTCCTCAAGGGGCCGAAGGTGGTTCTATATTTACTTTGAACACAATATGTATCTTATGCTGGACCTTTTCGTTTGATTCCACGTGAAACTACGCCAGTAATAACGCTTTGAATCCTTGTTGTCCTGCACTTAATTGTTGGTCTTGGTAATTGTTTTGTTATTGTGTTTATATTTTTCTCTTTGCAAAACAAATTAATACAAAATGTTTATACAAAATATTCAAGTGTTTGCTTGAGTCCTTTATTTTTTTTCATTCCATTTTATTTGGATGTTAAGTCATGACGTCGAAGTGGAGTAGAAATTTAAAACAGGTCCGACTGTGTTATCTGATAATGCTTTCGCCGGCAGGAAGAGTATATTTTGCACTACAGCTACTGTCTCTGCTGTACAACATGAAAGGTTCAATAAGATGTAGTTGTGATAAAGTAAAATGTTTGTAGGGATAGGGGCAGAAGATTGCCAGAAATTTGAAATGTCCGTTATATAGTTTCTGCAGGACCATTGGTTATATTTTAGTGTACTACAAATAATTAATGTGAGTATTTGTTCTTTAATCGTGGTGGCAATTGTTAAAGTCAGGTGCTCAATATTATAATTAACGAAACTACGTACGGGGTGGGGCTACTCAGGTACCTCTTACACAAAATTACGAAGTTTTGATACATAATATAATATTTCTTTACATAATAGTTCTACATGTATATCTTCTTTGTAAGTACGCAGAATCTAATCATATTTGCACAAGGTAAGCCTCTATTGATCGTTGTGCCGACTGGTTAAATGGTAGACGCAGACCAAAATGTTCGTGTCATAGTCATGAATTGAAAAAAAAAAAAATTCTACTCTCCGATATGGAATCGACGAAGCCATATACTCGGTTATGATTGGTAAGGACCTTGCTGAACCATTCAATACGGAAAGAGGTCTCAGGCAGGGTGATAGTTTGTATTGTACACTATTTAATATAGTCATGGAGAAGGTGACGTCAAAGGCTGGTGTCAACATGTCTGACATCATATTCCATAAGAGCCACATGCCACTTCCCTGCATCATTGTAAGAAATATGCATGATGTTACTGCAGTTTTCTCATCGTTGGAAAAGGTGTCAGCAAAAATGGGGTTAGCGATAAAAAAAACGACAATGATATCTCTCGAAGCAGGAAGACCCCGACTTCGTTGAAAAGACAATGCCACCATCTAAAAGGACTAAATGTTATTTTACACACAATATAAAGCAGAAAAGAGCTTTAATATTAACTAGCTTTTCACCACAAGAGTATACAAATGTATGTATTACCAAATTAAATCATCCAAATGCATTACTTGTAAGTCAAGACAACAACTTCAATATTCATCATCCGTAACTAAATTTCATTGAAATCTTAAATCCATCAAATTATTCATTCATATGTCTTATGACGCCAAAACAACATCAATTTGAAATGAAAATTTCTTATTTAATAATGCTTAGACACGAGTAATTAAAAACATGTCATTGGCTTCATTAAGTCTATCATCAATCTTTCAAAGCCTTTTAAGGATAATTTGCAAAACCAAGATCATTTATTATACCACTTCTGCGACATAGTTTTAAAGTTTGCCTGGCAAAAGTATATTACTAGCAACAACTTTTTGGCCAAACAAAAACAAGTGGAAACATTTAACAAACTATTTAAGCCGCAGATACTAAACACACGGCAGGGCACAAGTGTGTGTTTGGCAACACAGTATTTATGTGTCAAAACACATAAACACAAACCCACACTTGCATTAAAAGGACATTCATAACAAACACACATCCATACATATGTCTTATGTATATATATGTGTGGTTATGGCTGCATAGTTGTGCTTTTATTTTATAAACACACTCATCCACTCGCACACAGGCGCACACGCACACACACGCACCCATATGTATAGAAATTCAGACGTTCACCCGTAATGAGCTCAAGTATCCTTGAAATGCAAAATGTGAATAAAAGTTCAACTTATGTTTAAGCAATTAAGAAGTTAATGTTTCGAAAATAATAACGACAATATGTTGTTCTATTTCTAACACTTTTAAGGTGCCGGGCTACACTAAGACAACACTAACATCATAAACAGCAGCAACAACAACTACAGTGGCAATGGCAGCAGCAACAACCACAAAGTTGTTGTGTCTCTTCCAAAAATAAACTAATGAATATTTAAACGGGGAAGAATCTGCGTCGCCACCCACTGTTAGGGGAATTTTACCATTTTGTCGATTTGAATTGTCTAAAATGGCCTTAAGCGGTTAATTAAAACTTTGGCTTAGATTAAACTAAAGTTAGGTGCACAAAGACTACGTAAACCAATAGGTCGCCAGTGGTTTTAATTTCGAATTGTAATAAAATGAAATCCCATTCGAAAACTATAAAAAAATTGCAGGGTGCCAATTATTGGTTTTGTAGTAATAAAAAAAAATAGATACAGATTTTCTAAAAAGCATAATACCATAAATGTATCACATATTTACTCTGTTTTGCATATTAAATAAATTTTCTATGATTCTGACTTGATTCTCCGCCCCTTTAAAATTACTCGATCGACGGGTACAGTGGGCAAAACTGCGGTGGGATCTATAAAATCTATGAGATTTATAAAATCTATAGATAAACAAAAAAAATCGATATGAAAAAATTTTGAAAATGAGGAATTAGTATAATCGAAGAACTCAAGAATTAAAATATAGCAAAAGTGAAGAATAGAGGAAATGTGAAATGTTGATCTAAAGGATTTCAAAATTTAAGAAATGATAGACTGAAGAGTTAAACTATCAAAGAATTGACAAATTGAAGAACGGAAAAATTTAAAATTACAGCATTAAAGAGTGGCTTGAATAATTGAAAAGTTGACAAATTTAAAAATTCACGAAATGAAAAATATGAAAATTGAATAACTAAAATAATTATAAAATCGTTTAATTGAAGAATATAAGTAAAAAAAAATAAAAGAACAAAAGAATTGAAAAATAGAATAATAGATGAATGAAAAAAATACAAGTATAGAAGAAAAGAGAGATTGAAAAATAAAAAAATAGTAATATAGAAGAACATAATAGATATTTCAAAAATTTAAGAACTAAAGTATTTTGAATTAAATACTTTAGGAATCGTGTATTTTAGGAATAAAGTAAAGAAGCATAGAAGAGTAGACAAATAAAAGAATAGAAAAACCAGTACAGGAATTTCAGTCAGGTAAACTGACTGATAAATACCATCACCCAATATAAGATATTGTTTAAATCTTGAGTTATCGAAATTAATAGATTTTAAATTAAAATAAAATTGCTTAGTTTTATTTAAATTATTATTTAATTAACTGACCAAATTAATATTTTCCCCCAGGTGCCGGTATAGAAGTTATGGGAGGAATATTAATTTTTTCAGAAAAGGTTATTTTGTATGGGAGGTACCAGAAGGGATGATCCAATCAATCCATATTTATTCCTGATTCAAATTTTCATAAGCGAACATCATACGTTAAATTTGAGTGAATTCAATTTGCTTACAAAAATAATATATATGTAAAACTATGAGGGTCAATTCGGTCATTTGTATGGGAGGTACCAGAATGGTGAGGCAAAGGTTTCGGTTTTCATAGGATTTGTCTACTATTGTAAGATAAATAAACTGACAAAAATCAAATATCCTCCGGTTGTCTGTTTGGCAGTTATAAAAGAAATACTAATTATCCAAAAATATGTAATTTTGTATGGGAGGTACAAGAAGGGGTCGGGCTATTCTGCTCATTTATAATCCATAAGTTCGTTTTGAAAAATATTAATACTGGTAAATTTTCATAGGGTTTTAAGATTTAAGATTTACTCGAGTTATCCTGCTCACCAGCCATCCAGCCAGCCAGCCAGACAGACGGACATAGCTAAATCGTCTTAAAAAGTCCTGAAACGAGGGTGATGATATAAATATATGTATAGAAGAAAAGAAGAATTTATTCTTATTTTATTTTTATTTTCCTTTACGCCCCATGAATGAGGTAAGGGAAAGCTTCTTGCGTTGTTAGATTCACAACAGACGGCACCTACTTGTTTATCGACAAATGCGAACGTCACTGTTTGAGAAGCTTTTACTAGACATGCCGATTATCTCGACACTTATACTGCGACGTTGCTGTCGACAACATCGAGGGAACCGGCAATGAAAGAAAAATGTATTTTTTATTTGTTAGATGACTGGATCCAGGAGTTAAACCTGGGATCTCCCTCATGGTAGTCGCGTGTTCTAACCATCATGCCACGGCCGGTCCCGGTTACACAGCCACACAAAAAGGGTCGGTGTTGGAGCATCAGATTACCCATTTACTATGTATTTTATGAGCTGACTACGGATCTGAAGCCAATATTGTTCCAGCGCGTTAGTATTAGAATTTTTTGAGGTTATGTCAAAAGGCTGAAGTAATTTAGATAAACAGACTTCAGATACGTTTTAAAATTCCCGGTTCTGTTACTTAAAAACATAATTTCCGTTTACACCCCATGAATGAGGTATGGGATAGCCTCTCGCGTTGTTATGAATTAACACGCTTTCTATTTTAGATTAACAACAAACGGCACCTACTTGATTATCAACGAATGCGAACGGCAATGATGGAGAAGGTTTTACTAATAATGTCGATTATCTCGATACCCATACTGCGACGTTGCTGTCGACAATTTCGAGGGTGCCGGCAATGAAAGAAAAATGTATAATTCAATATCTACTTTCTTATAGTGTTTTGGTGTGTGTCTCTATTCTCTAACAACAACAGAAAATTTATCTATCAGTAGCCGCACGTAGAAAAGTATTCCAAGCGCTTCGGTCTTTTGCGCGCCGTAGATATTTCATCACATCAAGCTTAGATATCAGTTTTTTTACCGATGAAGTTTTTGTCGCCCCTGCCTATCCAGTTTATTGCCGAAGACTTTTCGACCCGGAGCCTTTTCATCCATTCGTACAACGTGTTAAAGCCAGCGCATTCAGTATATTTTAACACGCATGACTACGTCGTACTCGCCTTAAACGATGATGGATTCAAATATTTTGCGGAAAAATTTTCTCTCGAAGACTCCTAGAATAGATTGATTAGTTTGTGTCATTATTAAGGATTCTGTTCTGTAGAGGTAGGATTAGAGTCTGGAAGAGATGGAGCTTTGTTCCTCGAGAGAGTTCTTTTAGCAACAGTTTAGCAATTTTTGTTTATGGCAGAGCCTAAGTAAACAAAATCATCTACCTCATCAAACTTATAGTTGCCAACGTTCATGCAGCGTCCCAGACTCTTTGTTCGTTAATACAAATAACTTGGTTTAGTCCTCATTAATCACCAGACCCACTTCAGCCGAAGGGTTTTCAATGTTTGAAAAGGCCTCAGTAACATTCCGCAATCGACGGCCAATTATGTCTATATCATCGGCATACGCCAGCAGCATGTGACTTGTTGAAGAGGGTACCAGTCCTTTTACTGCAGCTTTTTGCATGATTATCCTTATTATGATGTTAAAGAGATCGCATGACAGACCATCGACTTGTCTGGAGCCTCGCTTGGTAGAAAATGGCTCCATGAAGACTTCGTGTCAGTCAATGTTTTGATACCAAACTCAGCTATAGCATCCAACTTTGTAATCGATAAACAGATGGTAGGTGTCAATCTGCATTGCTTGGGTCTTATCCATAATTTGTCTTAGTGTGAATATCTGGTCGGTGGTGGATTTACCAGGTTTTAAGCCACACCTAAGCAAGCCAGGCTTTAGTCTTTTACATAACACACTAGACAGGACCTTGTATGCGATAGGTAAAAGGCTGATCCCGCGATAATTGGTACACACACTTGGATCACCTTTCTTAAGCATAGGGCATAGAACACTCAGATTCCAATCATCTGGCATGCATTCCTGGAGCCAAATCCTGTTTATCATCTGGTGCATGGACATTGCCATCGTCCCCGGCTTTAAAAAGCTCTGCCGATAGTCAATCGGCTCCCTTAGCTTTATTGTTTTTAAGCCGTACAATTCCCGTGTTGCTCTCGTTTTAACTCAGTGGTGGATAGTCTACTCCATCGTCGATGATTGGTGTGATTTTGTCACTTTTGCTCCCTTCGGGAACGAGTAGAGGTCGAAAGTGTTCCCTCCATATTTGCTGCACACTCTGAAAGTTAGTGACCATATTTCCATCTTTGCTCTTACAGGTGGGGATCCCTGGTCCAAACCCTTTGCTTTTGATCTGTTTGTAGTACTTTCGGGTTTCACCTCTATCCCTATATTTTTCGATATCCTGGCTCTCTCTTTTCTTCCATAGACGCTTTTTCCGCCTGAAAAGGCGTGTCATCTCACTCCTCTTCTCATCATAACGCTCCGTCTCTATACGCGTTGTCCTTGGCTGCAGTGTTGCCCTGTATGCAGCATCCTTATCTTTAGACATTGCGCGACATTCCTCATCGTTCCAGCGCTTGTTTGAACATGGTTTTGCATAACCCAGTAGGTCGTTGGGACAGTAGTCTTAGAATTCACAATATGCTGCCACTGGGTTTCGGGAACATCAGAATTAAGGGGTTGGTTTGATGTAATTGAGAGAGTTGGTTGGAGTAGGCATTGGCTATATCGGTGGTATGCAGCTTTGTGATGTCTAGCTTCCTTTGCGTTTGGTTACGAGCGTTTTGAGCACTGCTTAATCGCGTGCGTACGTTAGCTGCAACTAGGTGGTGATCCGAGTCAATGTTTGCACCGCGCATCACACGCACGTCTATAACGCATCCAAGAGAATTTTCCCTTCCTATTTTAGCATTAAAATCTCCCAGAGCAATTTTAATGCATCTTATATGTCCTCATCTTTGTCTTCCGTCGGGGCGTGTACAAAAATCAGCATCCAAATTCGTGTCTTTCTGCATGACACCTACTAATGATGAAACAGTTCTTTCGATGTGTGCATTGCGTTCCCGTCCATTGCATTTCCTAAATAGCAGAGATGTCAGCCTTGTATTTGTCGAGGACATCCGCAAGTTGGATAGAAGCACCTTCTCTGTAGAGGGTTCGGACATTCCAGGTGCATATCCGTACATCATGGTCCTTATAAAGTTTGCGGGGGTCGTCAACATTTGGGGCGTTCTTGTTTAATCTTTTCTTCGTGTTTTCATAATAATGGGTTTTGTTTAAGGGGAGTGGCTTATTAGGCCACCCCGCCCGATCCTAGTTTCTTGGGGCTGCCAAAGTCACTAAGAGAGCCATTGTGTTAAGCTTCAGCATCGTTCAGTTTGCTACCGAAATGCTAGAGAGGTTTAACAGCTTTAACAATAATTTATTCTCCGAAGAGTCAAACTTACACCCAAATGTAAACAGGCAAACTGTAGATATAAGAATGATACCTAAAGTTATGAATGAGTACCTTCGCAAGCAAGAGGCATTGTTAGTACCTACTTTTATGAAGATCAAAGAGGACATGCTGCTGCGGTGCAAAGAGGACTTTTTTGCTTTAGGAGTTTGCTTAAGACGTTCAGTAGGTATTTGGATATTTAGCACAATCAAAGTAACGTGATGTTAGATTTGCTAACTTTTAAAATCGTACTTTTCCATTTATTTAAGTTTTTAAAGTAATTTTTACTTCTCATAATTTAAGCTATAATGTGTTAGAAAGAAAAGTGCTTGAAATAGTTTTAAGCATTTAGGCTTTACATTGCCTAAATCTGGTTAAATAATGATGTCGTGATTTTTTCAGATTTAAATAACTGTAGGCGAAACGCAGCTTGACTCCAAATCTCTACTAAATAGCATAGATTTGATTCTGCCTGAGAGTACGTGTGTGTGTGTGTGTGTGTGCGTGTATGAACCTCTTCATACGCTTGTGTATGCATTTACACGCACACATACTTAAGCAAATGTGAATACTAATTGCTTATGCTAATTAATTAATAAATAATCAATAAATATATGAATAATTTGTCGATAAAATCTGTGCAAGACAATGATTTAAATGTATTTTTATTAGTGGTGTGTTGGTTGTTGGTGTTTTTTCGCTCTCTTTGTATTATCAAAATAAAACCATTTGCTTAATAGATGTGTGGAAAATATAAGAGCACCACACAATAGCATTTTATAGATTGTGAATATATTTAAGAAGAATAATAATATCATAAATTGTTTGGGGTGTAATAAAAAATATAATGAATGAAATATGCTCTTAGGTTGACGTAGTATCAAAAATATTAAATATTATAAATTATTTAAACATAATAAAAGTCTTTAAGTGTGTGGTGATAATTTTGAAAGAGAAGTTATAGCGGGTACTATTTGTAACTGTTTAACAGTTAACAAGTATTTACAGTTGCTAAAAACAACAAATTATTAAAAATATCATAAAACAATCTAGGGAAGTTAAAAATATTTGTTTTTTAGGCCACCAATCTAATATATTATCAAATAAAAAGATATTAAAAAATATTATTTTAAGAATAAATTCCCCTTATGTTTAGGATAGCAGGGGCAAACAGGGTCAGTTTAAAGTGTCAACATAACAATAAATTTAAACTTTTAAAACATTTAATTTTTCCCCAAAAATTACCACAATATTTGTCGGTAGCCGTATTTGCTAAACTGTTCGATTTATTTTTCAATAAAAATTTCAAATATTTCCTGTCATAAACAGTCAGCTAACGTTACAGTGCTTATGTAAAGGGCCTAAATTACAAAAACAGGAAAAAAACAAGTAATATTGCTTAATTAACAAACCATTGAATTGTATGCACAAAGTACGCGATAAACACCTGAAACATTTAGACACATGATAATCACGCATGACTCTCTGGTTTTTATCACTTTCGTCCATTTCGTCCAAACTAAAAGCTGACCCAAACAAACATTTCAAGCTTTTAATTCCAATGCATTACAATGCATTGCTTATCATTACAAATTATATGCAAATTGTTTCTGTGCCTCCAAACCAACCCCCACCCCCTCCAACGATTTGTAAATGAATAAAGCCGACAAAAATGAAACTAATGAAAAAGAGTGGAAGTAGGCCACGGTCGCAGGCGTATCTGGCAGGCAGGCAGGCAAAAAGTGGTCACAAGTGCATACGAAATGCACTTTTGCATAATACGGCGACATAATAACGTCACGAGTGTAAAAGGGTGTGTGCGTGTGTTCACACTCATAACCATTAACCCACCCGCAGACACTATCATCCAGCGCCCTGCAAGCGCAGCGTAGGTTTGTGACGCCACAGCTAACAAACAACAAAAATGTGAATGCTCATAAATGTACAAGTGGGTGGATGATGCGAGGAGGACATTACATTGAATATTTGCATACACAGGCATACGTACTTGGTAGCCATATGCGGACAGATAAGACCGAAGCGTCGACAAACGTTTGCCAGCATAAAATAGCAAATGCAAAAGAAAAAAAAATACAAAAAAAAACAACGGAAAAAGGCTATGTAAAAGCAGTGCATAACACTAGTTACATAAATAGAGGTAATTTAGAGCAACACACATGCCACAATAGTGGCAACAACGGCAGTAGCAGTAGCAGCAACAGCAACATCCAGCACCACCAACAGCAAAATCAACAGCAACAACGATGGCAACACTAATAGCAATTACAAAATGTGAGCAACAGTGTAATGATGTCTGTGTTGGATATTTGTATTCGGTGTGTAGTAGTAGTAGTTGTATTTAAGATCACGACTACAACCAACTACTACTGTACCTTACATCCTGCCAACAATAACAAGGGAATTGTAGTTAAAATTTCTGTTGTATTGTTCGATACACACATGTGTCATATTCGTTTTTTTTTCATTTGTGGAAGGAGGAGCACTTGGTATGGCATGACAGATGTGGTATGAGCGATGTACTATCTATCGTGTACTGTGGATCATCAAATAGCTCTTAGGGTAATAAGTAGAGTATCGAAACAATAAATATAACTATTTTATTTACTCTTCCGAGCCGCTATATTGTCTTCACTACCGTCTCTGTGTGATGTTTTTGGTAGTTAATGATCTAATAACGCAACGTGAAACTGCATTTTATGGTTGGTATTGACCATAGTACGGTCTTCAGCCAAACTCTCCGCTTCAGCAGCAATATTGTCATCACAAGGTCAGGATATGGTATTATCGGAACCGGATGATCCAATAACGTAAGATAAGGCAAAATTTTGTGGTTTGTGTTCGTAATAGTGATATCTTCAGCCAAACTCTCCGCTACAACCGCAATATTTCACATCTGCTAGCTAGATGTTGTCTTTTCAGTTTCGTATTATTCAATAACGTAACGTGAGATAAAATTTGTGGTTGTGGTTGGTATTTCAGCCATACTCCTCCTTGTGGGTTAGATGTGGTCTTTTAGGTCGCGTATCGTTTAATAACGTAAAGTGAGACTACATTTGGATTTTTGATTGCGCATCATCCAAAAATGTAAGGTGAGTCTTACATTTTGGGTGGTATTGGCAGTAGTAGGTTCAGAAACCTAATGGTTACAGAAGTTACTAAAATTCAAAACAACGACTCTCTTAGTGGCTTTGGCAGTACCAAGAAACTAAGAGTAAGCGCTGTGGCCTAATAAGCCACTCTTCTTCAACAAAATCAATTATTATGAAAACACGAAGAAAATAAAAAGCAAGAACCTCCAAATGTTGACGACCCCCAAAAACGGTATAACGATCATGATTTACGTATATGCATATGAAACTCTCTACAGAGAAGGTGCCTCTATGCAACTGGCGGATGTCCTCGAAAAATACAATGCTGACATCATCGCCATATAGGAAAAGCGATGGAAGGGACAGCGATGCAAATGTCGAAAGAACTGTGGCATCTTTTACAGCTGCTATGCAGAAAGACACTAATTTGGATGTGGATTCATAGTCAGCAAGAGAATACGACATCTGATCTCGCGGTTTAACCCTGTAAGTGACAGAATAGTCACTATTCACATCAAGGCGAAATATTTTTACATACCCGCCCCGACGGAAGACACTGGTGAGGACATTAAAGAAGCATTCTATGAGCGCCTGGGAGATATATATAACCGCTGTCCTGCACATGACATTTAAATTGTTCTAGGAGATTTTAATGCTAAAATAGAAAGGGAAGGTGCTCTTGGTTCAGCAGTCGGGAAATTTAGTCTGCACAGCAAAACCTCAGATAACGGATTCAGATTAGTTAGCTTCGCATCGGCAAGAAACATGCTAGTGAGTGGAACCAGATTCCCGCATAAAGATATCAACAAGGAAAACTTGATATCCACTGACAAAAAAAAAGAAACCAGTTCGATCACGTGTTAATTGATGGAAAGCATATACCAAGCGTTATGGACATGCGAGTGATGCGTGGTGCAAATATTGACTCGGATCAGAACCTAGTTGCAGCTACTGTACGAACGCGATTAAGCAGTGCTAAAAACGCTTGTAACCAAACGCAAAGGAAGCTAGACATCACAAAGCTGCATACTACCGAGATAGCCAATGCCTACTCCAACCAACACTCTCAATTACCCCCTTTATTCTGATGTTTCCGACACCCAATAGCAGCATTTTGCGAATTCTATGACCACTGCCGCGACGACCGTACTGGGTTATGAAAACCACGCACAGGCAAGTCCTGGTACGATGAGGAATGTCGCGAATTGTCTGAAGAAGGAATGCTGCATACAGGGCAAAACTGCAGCCAATGGCAACGCGTGCAGTGACGCAGCGATATAATGAGAGAAGGAGGGAGATGACGCCTCTTCAGACGGAATAAGCGTCTATGGAAATAAAAGAGAATCAGGATATTGAAAATTGAAGGGATAGAGGTGAAACCCGAAACTTCTACCAAAAGGTAAAAAGCTAAGGTTTTCGACCAGAGATCCCCACCTGTAAGGACGCGGAAATCTGGTCTGTGACATTTAGTGTGTGCTGCAAATATGGAGGGAACACTTTCAATCTCTACTCGTTCCCGAAGGCCGCATAAGTAACGAAATCAAAGCAATCATCGACGATGGAATAAACTGTCCACCACCGAGTCAAAACGAGATCAACACGGCAATTGCACGGCTTGAAACAATAAAGCTGCGGGAGCCGATGGACTGCCGGCAGATCGTTTTAAAGCCGGCTGCGTTGAGCTGACAACGCTCATAAACACGATTTGGCTCAAGGAATGCATGCCCGATGATTGAAATCTGAGTGTTCTATGTGCTGTGCTTAAGAAAGGCGATCCAATTGTGTGTACGAACTATCGCGGGATCTGCCTTTTACCTATCGCATACAAGGTCCTATCTAGTTTGTTATGTGAAATTCTCGAGCTCATTTTAGTGAACCTGATTGGACCTTATCAGTGTGACTTTAGACCTGGTAAATCCACAATCGACTAGATATTCATACTACGACAAATCCTGGAGAAGAGCCAATGGAGAATTGGTATCCCCGCGAAGCTAATACGACTTTGCGACTTGACACTGATTAACACAAAGTCTTCAGTGAAAATAGACACAAATCTAACAGAGCCATTTTCAACCAAGCGAGGCTTCAGACAAGGCGATAGTTTGTCATACGATCTCGTTAACATCATAACGGAGATGATCATGCGAAAGGCAGCAGTAAACACGACTGGCACCATTCTTACCAAAAGCCAGATTTTGCTCGCGTATGCCGATGATATAGATATTATTGGCCGAGGACTGTGGAATGTTACTGCGGTCTTTTTGAGCATTGAAAAGCAGTCGGCAAAAGTGGGTGTGGTGATTAATGTGGACAAAACCAAGTTATTTGTTTCATCGAACAAAGAATCCATGTTTTTCTACCATAAACAAAAATAATAATGTCAGCCTGGAATTCAAAAGACGAGTATTTATAAAAGCATTTTTTAGATAGTTGTGCTGTATTTATCGAGATACTTTCTTCGCAAAAGTTTTATGGTTTTTTGCGAGCTATAAATTTCTATCATTAGGGTGTCACATAAGGGTGGTAGGAAATTAGATTTGTGGGGTAAGTACTAGAACGGTACACTTGAGGTCGATGGACCTAAGAGCAAAAATATTGGCCTCGCTGAGACAAAAAATTCGCTGTATCAAGCTTTAAGATCGGACTGTTAATATGGAAGATATAACGAAAAAACTAAAAAGGCGACCCCTACGTTCGGCAAAAAAAATAAAAATTTTTTTTTTTAAATGTCCTTGGAACTATGTTTCATATTCGCTGGTGTACGGAGAACTTTTTTTTGTGTGCCTGTAAGGTGATACGGTCTAGTGTACATGCTAATATCGGTGACGATGACACAGCATTTTATTTAAAGGAGCTAACCAGAAGATTTTATATCGTATACTGGTCGTTAAGTTTAGCAGAAATTATGTTAATTAGCATTATCTAGTTGTATGACTATCTTAGTTCACATGGTAGTAAGTAAGTACATTTTTAGAAGCATACTTTAGATTAATGTGTAACGCAAGATTAAATTGATAAAATAATAATAATTATAAAGGGTGATTTTTTGAGAGCTGTAGGAAAGTTAAAAAAACACATAAAATTCAGAAAAATGCATGAAATCTTTATTTGAATCGATAGTACGGTCCATATTATTTAATGCTAAAAGATTATTTCATGCAAATGTTGACCGTGACTGCGCCTCAAATGGTCCATCCCCGCTTAGTCCAATTTTGGCCGGTATCTCATGAATAAATGATTCAATGTTGTCTTCCAATGCGTCAATTGCAGCGGGCATGTGTGTATAGACATGAGCTTTAACATAGACCGACAAAATATAGTCTAAAGGCGTTAAATCACACGATTAGAGTGTTCAAAACCGAAACCGAAAACCGTCTAACCGGTTTTTTTCTCCGAAACCGTATGCCGGTTTCTTCAAAAATGCCAATTTCGAATACCCGGTTTAACCGGTTTTTTGATGTCGGTTAACCGGTTTTTCAAAAAGGAGTTTTACAGAACATTGCCAGGTTTGTTCTAGGCAATTCAGCATACATATATAATATTCTTTGGTCAAATCTCAAAGGTTGTTTCTGAAATTTCCAAATACAATACGAAAATTTGTTCGAAAAATGCTGCTTGCTGACCGGTTTCTCTAATGTTGATATGGGAGGAAGTATTCTTATAAAACAACTTTCAATAGTCGTTATTTCCTAAATTAAGCATCCAATTACAAAAAAGATTTGTGATCAATATACAATAGTTTTTAAATCACCTTGCAATGGCTGGGAAGCCGTGATATTCATATGAACAACTTTAATTGCATTTATTTCCTAAACAAAGTGTATAATCTTAAGAAGGTGCTTAATTTACGATCAGCATACAACAGTTAGGAAATCATCAAGATACAGTTGGGATCTCATTTCGAAATAGATTTAAATCTCACCTTGAAATGTGAAAAGCCATCGATATTTATTGGAATAACTTAAAGTGCCTTTATCTTCCATACTAAGCATCCAATTGTTAAAGATTAACTTTTTACTTTAATTCTAAACCATAAAAAAAAAAAACTTAATTTCCCTTTGCACCCCATGAATGAGGTATGGGATAGCTTCTCGCGTTGTTGTGAATTAACACGCTTTCTATTTTTAGATTCACAACTAACGGCACCTACTTATTTATCGACGAATGCGAACGTCACTGTTTTGAGAAGCTCTTACTAGACACGACGATTGAATCGACGCTTAATACTGCGAAGTTGCTGTCAAACAACATTCGAGGGGAGCCGACAATGAAAGAAAATTTTATTTATTTTTTTCTTTTTTTTAAGATGACTGGAGCCAGGTTTGAACCTGCGATCTCCCGCATGGTAGTCGCGTGTTCTAACCACTATGCCACGGCCGGTCTAAACCATACTAGTTGTAAAATATAAGTTTTAGAGAAATCTCGTGTAGAAAAGTTGAAAAATAGTTCGATCTAATTAAATGTTGTAAGGTTCAATTAGATCTTATTATATCTTACCATGGATCTGATCAAATTTAGCGAGATGTGCCATTACAGTTCTATATCTGATCATATTTGGTGTCATATCTGATTATGACTGGCGTTAGATCCATTTATATCTGGATCTTATGACTGATTACCACAGATCTAAGATTTTTGGATCAGTTGAGATATACAGTAGACTACGGATAAGTGCACATCGGTTTTCGCTCGACTTTTTGTGCACTTATGCGGTTTTTGCATTTATACAACATTTGGATAAGTGCACAACTATTGCATATATACAAACATTGCATAAATGCACGATTATTGCATTTATACAAACATTAGATTATTTTTATTAATCTGTAACACCAGTTCAGTTTGGGTGGAACTTTAAGAATATAATTATAAAGTAAAGTAAAAATAATAAAGCTGTTTTTATTTATATTTGGTTTACATTACATAACAGGTTTTTAATGAAAACTTATAAAAATCAGTTCAGTTTAAGGTAAAAAAATTACAATATTTCATTGTTTTAGTGTTTTTATATTTCATACCAAAAAATTAAAAATATTCAGTTATGTGCCAAAATAAGAGCTGTTAATGAATCATTGCAATCATTGTTTGCACCATTGTTTTTTGCAATATACATATTAAATTGCACTCAATTCGATTCACCTAAACCACGTGTGCTGAAAAAGTCTGAAATAATTTTTTGAACCGTGTTTTCTGTTCCAACCTTATATATTTTTTTCTCCAGTTTCTCTAAATCATAATCTACATTTATGTAGAATGAGAGATTTGCATTTATGCATGCAAAGTTGTACAAAAAAAGTACTTTCAGGTTAGCAAAAGTTGTGCAATTATCCGGTTTTTGCATTTATGCGTGTTGCACTTATCCGTGTGTTTTTGTATGTAAACGTATAAAATAGGCTAATGGCTTCAAGTTCCAGTGCACTTATGCGGTTTTTGCATTTATGCGATGTGCACTTATCCGTAGTTTACTGTAATCTGATCAATAGAAAGATCGAGAGAGCCATGTCAAAACCACCTTGTATTTTATTTTATGTTACTTTATAATTGTAAAGTTGAACTGTAAATTTAATCTCATTCACCCATGTTCTGGAAAACAATTCGGTTTGAAAACAGATCGAAATCGGTAAAAAGTATATGTAAAAAGTACCGATTTCGGTCTGTTTTCAAACCGAATTGTCTTACAGAACATGGGTGATAGTATCAGAATAGATCCTCTATAAATTTAGATATTAGTTGATCAGATTTGATACAATTAGATATGATCAGATAAAATTATATCTGGGACAAATTTAGGATAACATTAGATCTAATTTCGATATAATTAGATAAGTTCCGATCCAATCTGTTCTGAGCAGATGTAAAAATGTTTCGCATCTAATTAGATCTGCACTTTTTTACACGGGATCTTACATTTTACACTTTTAAATTCAAATTTCGTAGTGATCATCCTGAGATTTATGAATTAATCGAAAAAATGTTAAGTTGACTTAGCATAATTTAGAATGTGTATATCGAGATTCATATGTTTTCACATTTAATTTTATATTTGGTTTTATTTAACCACCCAGTAGGATGTATCGTCATACACGACTTTGCCGTCAACGCTGTCCTCAACACAAAATGTGAAAAATGTATGTAGTTGTCGTCAGAACGCTCGGTTGACGACAAGCTGACCGACAAAATACTAATGTTGTCGTGTATCAAACAAAAAAGTTCAATGTCAATGAACAATAACGACATAGAATTGAAGAGAGGAAAGTAGAAGTAAAAATTGTCAGTTTGTTGGAAACAGCAGTGCGTGACGGTTCATGTATCGCACGTTTTAAATAAAACTACTTCAATTTGTTATTTTAAATTATTAAGCACTGGTAACGACAATTTGACCGACATTGTCGGTCATTATGTCGTGCATGATTGTGTGGGCGACATGTCGCTTATTTAGGCATCGACGACAATTTGACCGACATTGTCGCTCATCAGGTCGTGCATGACAAAGCGGACACTTGTATGAAAATTTCGTCGACGATTTGTATGGACGGTCCCCTACGTGTCATCATCGATTTACTATGGTCGTGCACCTATCCTTGAGGATGTCTTGCAGACACTTCCTACTGGGCATTTCCGAAAAACCGAACGAAACCGGTTAACCCGGTTTTTTACTAAATCATGAATTCGAAAACCGGATTGTTGGAAAAAGTTATTTTTCGAATAAACCGGAAAACCGGTTTTCTGAAAAATGCAAGTATTTGAACACTATACACACGATCTAGGCGGCCAATTGACCGGTCCCGAACGTGAAATAAAATGTTCACCGAACTCGCCTTACAATAAGTCATTGTTAAGCGTGCTGTGTGGCACATGGCACCGTCTTGTTGAAACCACATGTCATACAAATCAAGCTCTTGCATTTTGGGCAAAAATAGTTGGATTTCATCTCACGGTAGCGCTCACCATTTACAGTTAGGTTACGATTCGCATCATCTTTGCAGAAGTTACGGTCCAATGATCCCACCAGCCCATAAACCGCACCAAACTGTGACTTTTTCTGGATGCATTGGTCGCTCTTGCAATGCTTCAGGCTGATCTTCACTCCAAAATCGACAATTCTGCTTATTAACATACCCATTGAGCCAAAATGAGATTCGTCGCTGAACACAATTTTTCGAAAAAAAAAGTGGATCTTCGGCCAACTTTCCAAGAGCCCATTCACCAAAAACTCTACGTTGTGGTAGATCGTTCGGCTTCAATTCTTGCACCAGCTGTATTTTGAAAGGCTTCACACCTAAATCCTTTCCGCAAAACTTTCCTCGTTGTTGAGTAACAGAGGCCCAATTGCTGCAAACGGCGACGAATCGATAATTGATGGTCATCATTAACACTGGCCGATACAGCTGCGATATTTTCGTCACTTCGCACTCTACGTAAGCGTGTTGGTGGTTTAATGTCCAACAGTGTAAATTTGGTGCGAAATTTAGTCACAATAGCCCGAATAGCCGCTTCAGTGGGTCGATTAAACTTACTATAAAATGGAAGAAGCGCGCTATTAACTTCTTAACAGAGCACGCATTTTGATAATAAAATTCAATAATTAGGAAGCGTTGTTCGTTTGTAAGATGATTCACTGTTAAATTATAGACCAAACTGAAGATGTTTGACAGTGAAACAAAACACGAAACGTGCGTCAGTTGTTTAAACCAGTGTTGCCAAAAAGATAATAGCTAAAAAATCACCCTTTAATACCATAGCTACAATTTTGGCGAACATTGTTAGTGAATAATTTGGACTTTCTCAAAGTAATACTCAAAAAAAGTGGAAAAAATAATAATTTCTTCTTTAATTGTTTTTGAAAAAGGTCAGGAATAACCAACCTTTTTGACAAAATTTTTTAATAAACTTAGTGCGCAAAACTCCAAGCTACATTATTGCCGAATATAGTTTAGCGCTATTACGAAGTGTGAGTTAGCTGTTTAACAACAACTGATGACACCTTTTTTCGAGGGGCTCACTGATTTTGAGAACCTTTTGAGGTTCATAAATAAAAATTGGTTACCAATCTAGCCAAACTGAGTACAGGGTTTTATTAACCTTCGATAGTAGAATCGAACCTATACTGTCAAGTTCTTGTATTTAATAAAAAGTTTTCATTTGTTGCATAGTGTTATTAAACAAATAAAATTTGGTGGTAGCATAAACAATTTTTATTTAAATTATTTTAACACAATCCATTCAAAATATTTTCTAACATAATAAACTGAGACTAACTATCTACGGAGGGCAAAAGACCGAATCGCTTGGAATTTTTTTTTACGTGCGGCTACTGATAAATGATTTTCTGTTGCTGCTGCCAATCAAGGAGAAGAAGAAGAACAAACTGAGGCACTATTGGAGTTCTATTCGAACCCGTATATTCGTTTCGCCATACAAAGGTAAATGCTTAGATTAACTTCGGTAAGGCACAATTCGTACTGGACACATACAATTTGTTATTGTTTACTTGTGAATATTTACTAGAGTTGTGAATATTAATGTTAAACGGGGATGACCACTTTACGACACGTATACCCGTATTATAAATGAGGGACGTATAGAACGCACCAATTATATTACCAGCCAACATTTCATGGATATAACATCTATCACCATGAGATGCTCGGGAATGTTAGTGAACTAACAAACAAATGTTTCAACATGTTAATAACGGTTCATTAATGTGGCATTTTAACACCACAAGGCCTTTAGTACATCTACTTTTTTGTTAACTATAGTATATAACAAAAAATTAAAGGTAAACGTTTTAATTTAAGAGGCTATAAATCAATGTTTTACAATAACAAGCTAGTTTACCAAACAAAAAAAAGTCGTGACCTGAACCCTGGTTTGTATTAAAATAATCGTGGTTTATGTCACAAATGTTTGCGTCATCGGCAGCTCTTTAACTTTAATAGAAGGTCGCATAGTAATCCAAATTATATTGGGCTTTTCATTAATTAGTTTAAGAATCTATAACCATATAATAAGTTATATTCCATTTGAATTTAGATTAAAAAAAACCGAAATAAATTTTATCCTATGCGATAATCTAAAGATATATGTAAAGCATACTTCGGTATTATTGATATCATAATTGGCACGATACTGTAAATGAAATTAGTATTATTTATCAAGTAAAAAAATTCTGAAGTTGATAACACCTGACTGAAATATACAGTGGTGTGCGATGAAATAGAGTCGCACCTAACCAAAATTGTCAAAGCAAGAAAAATTCAGAAAAAAATATTTTTCTATGGAACTTTCAGTTATTTTTATTAAATTTCAATACTAATCTAACAAAATCGAATATCAATGTGGAAGTTCAAAACTTAAAATGGCACAAACAAATAAAAATATTTGAAATTCCCAGGATTTGGCTGTGAACAAAAATAGAGTCAATGAATTTACCGACCTTAAAGTAAATAAATAAGTTATTTAAATTAAAAAAATGTTTAATTTATATCTTACTTCGCCTCAGTAGTTTGAAGAATAGCCATTATTTTTAATTACTGCTGTGCACCGATTTGGCTGTAAATCCCCTAACTTTTGACAAGTCTGTATTGGAATATTCTTCCACGCAACTTCAATCATTGCCCATTGTTCGTCCTTATTAGATGGATTCTTTACTTTAAGAGCCATTTTTAAACCCCGCCACAAATTCACAACAGGTTTTGGGTCTGGCGATTGTGCATCTTAAAACTTAATTTTTGTTGTTTTCGGAATTTAGTTTAGCCAATTCCATGTGTGTTTCGGGTCGTTGTCTTGCTAAAACACCCAACGAAGTGGCATTTGCCATTCAGTCTTAGGCATCATGAAGCTATTCAAAATATTTGTGTAAAATGTAGCGTCAGATTTAACCTCAAACCGAAATACATGCCCAATACTATAGTACGAAAAGCAACCCCATATCAGTATGTTCCCACCACCAAGTTTTATGGTCATGATGGTGTGTTTGGGAAGATATTAGTATTGTATGTACTAGTATTAATATGAATAATACTAGTATTTATTGAGGCATTGACAGCCCCAATAAACTAGGATCCGGAGCGGTCACCTTATGAGCAGCTTTGGGCATGGAGCTCTCTCGGAGCTTCAAGCGCAAACGAATTCGTATCGATACGAATAAGTTACAATAAAAAACAACAAATAAAACAACGAAGCACAAACACATGCAAAGCTTTCAAAGTAGTGGTACCCAAAGCTACTTATAAGCCACTCTCCTTAAAAAAATATGAAAACACGAACAACAGAAAAAATTAGAACCCATCCCCGCAAATTAATTTAAGAATATGCATCTGAAATGTCCTCAATCTCTCTCTGCGCGGACCAAATATTGACTAGCATCGCCACCTAGTTGCAGCCAAGATGCGCACGCATTTAAGTAGTACTAAAAACCCTCGTAACAAAATACAAAGGAAGCTAGATACACAAAGCTGCATATCACCGATATAGCCAATAGGATATGATGGCAATTGCAAGTCTTAACTAGTGAGGTAATAATCTTCTTCCATTTGTAAAAATTACGATAAAATTGGTTTCTTGCGCTGCAACTATATTTTATTAAACTTTGTACCGAAAGTGAAAGGAGGGGTTTGTGTGAGAGGTGGACGTTATTTTTGGCCTCTCGCGTCGATTTTGTTGGCAATAATTTTTCATTGAAATGTTAAATTATAATCTTGACATGTTTATATGAGCTGAGAATATTGATATGAATTACACAGTGCAACACACTTTTTCGGGGGTGAACCAAACCAATATCAAACGATAGCAATTGACCTCAGTAACAAAACCCTAACTCCATTTTTGTTTCACTACGTCAAAAAATTTTTTTATGAAAAATCATCTATAAAAGTACATTTGGGGTATTTCATGTCTTCGGAGACCTATACTAAAACATTCAGGGAAATATTTCGTCGGAACATTTTAACCCTCTAGTTGCCACCCGTGTGGGACATTTGTGGCCCTATTTTGAAAAACTGTTTATATGTCAACTTTGAACGGAGGACAAGGCTTAGAAACTTCGATAAAAATATTCTCCGGAAAATTTCACTTAGAGTCACCGAAGACAAATATCCTCTATGAGTCGAAAGGTTCCAAAATAAAATCAAAATTAAATGTTAATGGAACGTTAAAATATCTATTTTTGAGCAAAGAGTGCAACACACATTTTCGGGAGTGAACCAAACCAATATCAAACAATAGCATTTAGCCTCAATAACAAAACCCTAAACTCCATTTTGCTCCACTACGTCACAATTTTTGTTTACAGTGGTTTAAAGTTTGATTTTTTTGTGTTAAAAGTTACATAAAAGAAAATGAAAAATCATGTGTAAAAATAGATTTGGGTTAGTTCATGTCTTCAGAGACCTACATTCAAACTTTCCAGGGAATATTTCCTCGGAACATTTTAACCCTCTATCTGCCACTCATGCTGAACATTTTAAGAAATTTGACTTTTAAGCTGTTTTTTAAAATGCATCCTAAGATGTCCCATACGGGTGGGAGTTAGAGGGTTCAAATGTTCTGATGAAATATGCCCCAGAAAAATTTTAATGTATGTCTCCGAAGACATGAACTATCCCAAATATATATTTACACATGATTATTCAAATTCGTTGATTCGACTTTTTACCAAAAAAAAATCAAACTTCAAACCAATGTAAAAAAATTGTGACGTTGTGGCGCAAAATTAAGTTTAGGGTTTGATATTAGTTTGATTCACACCCGAAAAAGCTTGTTGCACTCTTTTCTCAAAAGTAGTCTGCTTAACATTTAATTTTGATTTTATTTTATAACCTTTGACTCGTAACGGATATTTGTCTTCGGTGACTCATAATGAAATTTTCCGGAAAATCTTTTATCGAAGATTCTAAGCCTTGACCTCCCTCCAATGTTGACATATAAACAGTTTATCCAAATTGGGCCAAAAATGTCCCATACGGGAGGCAGCTAGGGGGTTAAAATGTTCCGAGGAAATATTCCCCTGAATGTTTTAGTATAGGTCTCCGAAGGTATGAAATACCCCAAATGTACTTTTATAGATGATTTTTCATATTCTTTGAATCGATTTTTGACCAAAAAATCCAAAATTCAAACCACTGTAAAAAAAATTGTTACGTAGTGAAGCAAAATGGAGTTTAGGGTTTTGTTACGGAGGTCAAATGCTATCGTTTGAAATTGGTTTGGTTCACCCCCGAGACAATGGCCCTCAAATTGTGTCATAGTGTTATTTAACCCCTGAAAAGGAGGAGTTTTGTATGAGAGGTTGGAGTAGTTTTTGTCCGAATTTACTCATTTTATAACTTAACCTTCGCATAGAGGATAGAACCTTGTATAGCAAATTTGAGCTCATAGCTCTTAAATTAAAGTTGTAATCGCTGGGATACACAGACGGACACCCCCAAAAAGGGGGAGTTTGTATGAGACGTGGGAGTAGTTTTTGTCCGATTTTACTCAACTCAGAACATAACTTTCGCTTAGACGATATAAGTTTGTATACCAAATTTCAGCTCCATAGCTTTTAAACTACGGCTGTAATCGGGGGACAGACAGGCGGTCACCCCCAAAATGGGAGAGTTTTGTATGAGACTCCCATCTCTTTTTTGTCCGATTTTGCTCATCTTATAACTTAACCTCCGCTTAGAGGTTAGAAGCTTCTTTTACTAATCGGAGACAAAATTCCGCTAAAGACCAAAATTAAATTATTATTATTATCTGTAGTAGCGGGAATCGTCTGTATACTAACTATATCTCTTTGGGCTAATAAACAATTTTAGCATGCCTTCTTAAGGTCTTTAGTCATAAAAAACACTTTTGTCACGTCTTCTTCTCCCACTGATCAAGAATTTTGGCGTGTACTAACTTCGTATTATATAATCGTATTATCATTTCTTGAGATAATTCGGCCAGCAAACATTTGGCTAAGCAAAGTTATGGTCTCACGCGCTGTTCTATGAAAATTCAAATTGTGGCCCAGTCAAACAAAAGCTGTATTCCTGTCCAGCTGCAATGAATATTGCTTAAATTTTCTATTTAAAGGATTTATTACCGATTCGCTCTCCTGAAAAATAATTGAAAAACACATACCTGTAAAGTAAATGAATTATAACAAATCTCAACTTCATACCTCTGGTAGTTATGAGATATATACATTTTAAATTGTATCGGCGGGACCACGCCTCTTTTTCCAATCACAACCAAGTATAGTCGAGGGCTATCAACAGGTCATCAGTACCACTTCGTATCAATTGGTCTATTAGAAAAGCCGTTGGAGCGATTTTTCAAAAGGAGGCGTGGCACCGCCCACATACTCCCTGGCTGTAAGTTTTACTGCACCAACAACATAAATTTTAAATCCCATACCTCTGATAGTTCATGAGATATAGACTTTTTAACTTTGAAGTTGTATG
This sequence comes from Muscina levida, assembly GCA_964034835.1. Taxonomy (NCBI): domain Eukaryota; kingdom Metazoa; phylum Arthropoda; class Insecta; order Diptera; family Muscidae; genus Muscina; species Muscina levida. The sequence continues at coordinate 22,199,011 of OZ035882.1, read as the reverse complement.
GGCGGCGCCACGCTCCTTTATCCATCCACAGACAAGTATAGCCGCGAACTATCAACAGGGAACAGTACCACATTGTACAATTTTTGTATCAATTGGTATATGAAAAACTATCAACATGTATCACTTTGTAAAATTTTTGTATGAATCGATCAATTAGAATAGCATTTAGAGCGATTTTTCATAACTCTAATAGTTCATGAGATACAGACCTTTAAAGTTTCAAAGATGTAAGCCAAGCCCACTGATCCGAAACCGACCATTTTTGGTGTACAAATTTTGGTACCGATTATTGAAATAGTTCTTTAGATATTGCGTTTTCAAAACTTGGGTGGAATAAGCGGGGCCGCGCCCACTTAATATATCAACATTTCAAGTAGCCTATTTTCACCACCGACCACACAGGTACTTTCTGTGAAAATTTCGTCCAGCCGTTCTCTAGTCTATACGATACATAAAAAATGAAAACAAAAAACAACTAAACACAAACACATTTTTATATATATAGAAGATATTGTCATACCTACCACGCCTCCTTATGGGCGTTACATATGGAAGGAAGGGTATAAAAACAATAAAGCTGCGGGAGCCGAAGGACTGCCGGCATAACTTTTTAAGACCGGCTGCGATGAGGTGGCAAAGTACATGCACCATCTCAGAAACACAATTAGGCTCAAGGACTGCTTGTATGATGGATGGAATCTAAGTTTTTTATGCTCTGTGCTTCAAGTGTGTGTTTCAATAGCCTTTTACCCATCACATACAAGGTCTTGTCTAGTGTGTTATGTGAAATACTAAAACCCATCCTAGTAAACCTGATTAGACCTTATCAGTGTGGCCCTAGACCTGGTGAATAGACTACCAACTACCAGATACTTACACTATGACAAATCCTGGAGAAAACCCAAGAAATGGAGATTGACACCTATCATGTGTTTATCGATTTCAAAGCTGCATTCGTCAGTCCTATACTAAAAAAACTATTAGATGCCATGGCTGAGTTTGGTATCCCCGAAAAGCTGTTACAACTTTACGGGATGTCACTAGCGGACACGAAGTCTTCAATGAAAATTATGACAGAGTCATTTTCTACCAAGCGAGGCGGTAGAATGTGGTGCGATCTCTTTAACATCTATAATGGAGATGATCATGCGGAAGGCTTTAGTAAACACTTACATCTTTAAAAAAAAAGATTATATAGATATCATTGGCCGAAGACAGCGGTATGTTACTGCGGCCTTTTTAAGCATTGAAAAGCATCGACAGAAGTTGGTCTGGTGATGAATGACAAAACCAAGTTGTTTCTTTCAACGAACAATAAGTCGACTCGTCTGGGACGCTGCGTGAACGTTCACAACTATAACTTTGAAGTGGTAGATGATTTTGTCCACCTTGGTTCCGCCGTAAACAAAAATAATAATGTCAGCCTAGAAATTAAGAGACGAGTATTAATCTCAAAACGCTGCAACTATGCGCTAAGCAAGCGTTTTAATAAAAATGCGCTCTCACGAAGAACAAAGACCCAACTCTGTCAGACACTGATCCTTCCTGTCTTGCTCTATAGCGCAGAATTGTGGGTAATGACACAAGCGGATTAATATATTCAGGAAATATTCGAATATATTCGTATTACTCGAGAACCAAAGGAGTGTAAATATTTTAATCAGTAGGTCATTACCAGGGCCAACAAAACTATGCATTGCATACTTGCATATGCAAATATTACAGCCCTAAGGGCATGTTTTGGGGGTTTATGCATATAAAAGCATATTTTGGAGTTTTCAGTGTTCTTTTTATTACTTTTTTTACTTTTTAATATATATTTTTCGCAGTATAGGGAACACCTCTTCATTTAATTAAAATTGGAAGATAATTTCTATAATTTTTGGCAACTGGGGACGCCTATCTTTTGTTAAAGAATTATTATCAATAAATTAATATCTTCTACAAAGGCTTTTTTAATGATTGGTTTTTACCGGTACTAACTAATCGACATATTAATTTTGTGTTTATGCTAAGGATCCAGTCCTTCGTCAAGATTTTCATAGAGCTCTACCTAACGTTGAGTTGAAATCAGGATGAACCATTACTCGTTAGTAATGTAATAGTAATAATAGTAATATGTATACAGAACTGTTAGTCAAAAATCCTCATGTAATTTTTTTACAGTATAGTAATTAATCACTAGTCTAATTCTTATACATATAATGTAAATAGTAACTTCATTAAATTTTCAACTTTTTGTTACAAATTTTTATTAAAAATTAAATGAATTCAGTGAATAACATTAACTACGCATCAAATATGATTGTGCATTTTTTATCAGTTTTAAATGCATTTTTAAATGTTTTTCGTGCTTATCTAATGCGCATATTTTTAGTTTTTTCGTGCATATTTGTGTTGGCCCTGGTCATTACATACGTGAACATGCAACATAAAGCTGTTGATGCGAAAAAACATAGATTTTCCAAATTCAAGCTGCGAACTTGAATAGACTGTCCTTCAGCTTCAGTGATTGTCATCGCAAACTCTAATAGAACTGGAAACTGTAATTATTTAAAATCAAACGGCAAATTCGTGAGTATCATTGGCAATACATCGGTTCCCTTATATTTTCTGTTTAAATTAATTTAAGAACAATAACACAATCATGTATTGCTTCCTAAATTATGTAATGCGCGATCAAGGAGTTAAATCAATTTTTTTTGTGCCATAGTACACTTCTCCCTCACTATGATATGACATGTTTGCATCTTTTTTTTCTCGATATTATATGCGGGATTCTCGGAAAATTTGCAATTTATTGCGCTGTTTTGCAACGTCCAAAAGCGATAAGTTTTGTGATCAAACATTTGCCAAAATCAACGATATCAAAACCGATGGATGCATCAAGGAAATAAAATCCTCCACACTCATTCGTAATCTATTATATAAAAATAAGTCGGGTTTTCCTTCCTGACGCTATAACTCCAGAACGCACGAACCGATTTTCAAAATTTTTTTTTGTTTTGTTCGCTATTCAAAAAGTGGGCCACGCCTCTTTTTTTAAATATCGCTCTGGCGGCTTTTCTAATAGACCGATTGATACAAAATTGGATAAAGAGGCGTGGCACCACCCATACAACTTGAAAATTAAAAAGGCTATATTTCATGAACTATCAGGGGTATGAAGATGAGATTTGGTATATATGTTGTTTGAGCAGTATTAATTACAGCCAGGATGGAAGTGGGCGGTTCCACTCCCAGTTTTCAAAAATCGCTCTAACGGCTTTTCTTATAGGTCGATTAATACAAAAATTTTACCAAGAGGTACTGTTGACCTGTAGACAGTTCCTGACTACATTTGGTTGTAATTGGATAAAGGGGCGTGGCACCGCCCATACAACTTGAAAATTAAAAAGGCTATATTTCATGAACTATCAGATGTATGAAGATGAAATTTGTTATATGTGTTGTTGGAGCAGTATAAATTACATCCAGGGAGGAAGTGGGCGGTGCCATGCCCTCTTTTCAAAAATCGCTCTAACGGCTTTTCTAATAGATCGATTGATACGAAAATTTTACCAAGTGGTACTGTTGACCTGTTGATAGTCCCAGGCTATATTTGGTTGTGATTCGATATAGGGGCGTGACACGGCCCATTTAACTTGAAAATTAAAATGGCTATATCTCATGAACTATCAGAGGTATGAAGATGAGATTTGTTACATATGTTGTTGTGTCAGTATGAATTACAGTAAGGGTGGAAATGGGCTGTTCCACACACTTTTTAAAACAAACGGTTAAAACTGTCAAAATTCCACTGTATATTGCTGTTCGCCTAGAGATATGAATAGTAAGATGGGCCAATTTTTTTATTCGCAAAAATTGTAACCAAAATCGGAATCTACGATCAATTTTAAGAAAATTTCACCAAAAAACTTTGTGTCTAAAATCAATTCCTAGCTCGCGTTGGAAAGCATGAAGATTTCAAATAAAGATTGTTTTTAAATGATCACAAACCGAAAACTTCTGCGTAAAACTGACTTCCCAACAAACTAAATAAAGTATTACAGAAGCAAATCTATGTATTGGTTAAAAAGTTATGGCCTCTGAGAGTTGGCATACAGAAATTAAATTTTTAAAAATCATTTTTCAGAATATTGGGCGGGATCCCAATAAAAAAATCAAAAATATACTATTCTTTTTGTCTTGGTCTCCAAACATTGGAATGGTAGGTAAATATTAGAGCCGGGGCCCATAGGTCTGAAGCAACTGAATAAGTGCTCATTGCTAAAAAAAATATCTCTACCTGTAAACTTCATGCTTCTCAGAGCGAACTATGAATTGATTTTAGACATATAGTTTCTTAGTGAAATTTTCTAAGAATTCTTCGTACATTCCAATACTGATATACGATTAACACGTTTTTTTTTTGACGCGAACTAATTGATTCGCCCTAATGATCAGGCTATTTCGAACTAAATCAGTTTAAAATGCCGAGGCGCTGCGAACGCACTTGAATAGTTAACTTTTTAACTGTATCAAATAATGGTCCGTATACCAGGCAGTTGAGGATGCGCAGACTAAAATAGTGATTTTTATTTAATTTACTTTACAGGTATGTATTTTTCAATTACTTTTCAGGAGAGCGAATCGGTATTAAATCATATAGATAGAAAAATTAAGCAATATTCATTGTAGTTATACTACAATGGTTAAATTTTTATAGTATATCAGAGGTAACATTAGCAAACAATTGTAAATAATCTATGCATGGAGTATTTTTCTTGACATATAGAACTTCTGATAGGTATATGTAAGTGTAAATCTAGCTGTCATACTAATGAAGTGTGATAGACTTTCTTTAAGTATACTTTGCAAAATCACCATGTAAATACTAAACAAGAACAACGTTTACAAATCTTGCAAATTTATTTTCAAAATGCGCGTTCTGTTCGCCAAACTTATGGACCCCTTTGTGAAGTTGAGGGTGGATATAATGATCCATCTGAGCAGCTAATAGAAGCCATCGACGCTGTAGACGTTAGTATGACAGGGGACTCGAATTTATCGAACCGACGTCTTTCTTAGCAACTCGGTCCCTGCAAATGCTGAGGAAAGATCTTGGCCCACATTCATATAAAGTCCAACTAGTAGCAGAACTAGAGCCAGTGGACGATCAATTGATTTTTTTCTTATTTATCACGTCATTGCACATTATTTGAAGGAGAAATTATTCCAACACGACGGTGTAACATGCCATACAGCGCGTGAGATCATCACTTTGTTAAGCCAAACGTTGGTGACCGAAGTATCTCAAAAAATGGTATACGAGTTCAATACAAAAATAGTATTCCGGATTATTCTTGATCCCTGTGAGAAGAAGACATGAAAATAAAATCTCAAGGTTTTTGTCCTATCTTTTTCCTTAAAACTGTAACATATCCAAAAAGCGTTTTCTAGATTAAATAAACAAAAAAAAATTGTAAATATTTGCTGCAATACTTTTTAGTTATAACTCAAAATATGTTAATATTAATATTGTAATATATTTTTAAGTGATGATGATAGGAGAAATAAATAAAAAAAAAGACATGAAAAAAGAAGCTTTTATGGCTAAATGCATGAAGCTTCAAACGGAATTTTCATTTGCGGTCAATAGGAGAAGGCATAACAAAAATGTTTTTTTATGATCAAAGAGATAGTTAGTATACAGATGGTTCCCGCTACTACGGATCAAAATAAATAATTTTGATCTTTAGAGGATTGTCTGTTTCCGATTTGTGGAAGAAGTGGTTTTTCGCCCTACATACAGAAAAAACTTAGTCTACAAGTCGGCACTATAGATATGACTTTGATGAACTTTTTATTAGAATTTACAACAATAAAACTTAATTGGTTAACTTTAATGTTAAGGAGTTACTTTAAATAAGTTACATAAGTAAATAAACTCAACATATTATTGTCGAGCTTAAGTGCCGTTTTCAAAGTACTTTGTAGACCTAAATGTGAAATATATTACAAGTTAATATGCAATAGCGAAGCATTGCCGGGCCAACTAGTTGCTTATAAATTGTTATTACAATGTTGTGTGCCTTTCGTTATTCTACTTGTAACAGATGCAGATTTGGGAAATGTTTTAATTCGTGGGTATTTGAATTTTTTTCTATCGTAGATCTCGGTCACATGCACCAATGGTCTCAAATAATTCCATATCAAATATCAAGACGAATGATACTATAGTCCCCCAGCTATTGCGTTTGGAAGACAGAATTGGGCAAGGCCACCCATTTTTGGCTAGATCACACATATTCATGTTTGTTGCACACCATATTTTAAATCCCGCCCTTTTCCTTTAAAATCCGTATACTTATCTTAATTGAATCCACACCAAATTTCATGGTCATTCGCAAAATAGTTCTTCAGACATCACATTTTAACAAATTACGTTTAACGGGCAGGCCACGCCTAACGAGCTAGTACTTCAGATACCACACTTTTACAAAGTATCTCCCATGGGCGGGGCCACGCCTAATAATCAAATCACGACAGTTTTTGACCTGATCATATTGCATCAACTCTTAATTTAAAGTCACTTATTGTAGTAGTAAGACAGATATTGCATTTATTGTAATGGGGTGGACCACACCTGAAGAACATCGGTTGAATGCTGTATCATCCTATAAGTTTCAAATTTAATATACATACATAAATGAAGCATTTGTCAGAGCCTATTAAATATGTCAATATTTAAATTTTCAAAATTACAAATTTAGGATAATTTTGTATGGAAAAAATCGAAAATTTACTCATTAAATGGACCAAATGTGTCTAATGCAATGTTTAAATAGCCTATAACCATTTGTTGCACATCGGTTGGATGGTTTTCAAGTCTTTAGCGGTCATACGTAGAAACAAATGTTCACTTTTATATATATAGATATCAGTTCGATAGGGTTGTTCAGTAAAATTTTATTGTTATCTGTTATAATTAGTATTCAATCGATACACGCTGACACTCTAAAATGTCTCTGAATAATTAAATGATGTATATTTCTGTTTTGTTTTTGTAACACATTTTACGCCATGAATAACAAAATGCCACAAATAAAATATTGATTTTTATGATTTGTTATCAATCAACGACTGTAATTAACCAAAATTACTATCACCTTTAAGAAGTTTAACTGCACCCAATCATCATCGTAACATCATTAATTAAGGCATCAACATCAGCATTAAAATCTTTGCGGTATCACCAGCTTCGAGGGTAGCAAGGTTGACACTGGTGTTCCACCATTGCAAATCGCCTTGTAGTGTGTTAATCTGCCTGTAACATTGACAAATGAAATTCTACTGGTAATTTTGCCATTAAAGCAGGAGGAGATGAGTAACGTTCGATACCTGGCCACTGGGTCATCAGCCACTGAAACTAATTAAATTCTCGTAAAATGTGAGTGGACAAAATTTAACAAAAGAGCAATTTGTGCCAGGATCGAAGACTCAGTAAAACACTACAGCAGAATGGGCGAAGTTGGCAGGCACAGACACACGCGCAATTTCTCTTTGTATTAGTTTGTCAAATCATCTTTCTTCTCGCAGTCGTTCACATGAATGAGCAGCGAGTAATCAAATTACGATTTTGTGAGTTAATTCAAATGAGAAGATCGCCCAACAAATTAAGTTAAATAATGTTTACAATAAAATGCAAATTTACTTCTTCTTTTTTTTTTGAATTTTGTTTTGTTTTTATTTTTTATCTTAGCAAAGCAAATATGGAAAAATATATATGTATGTATATACGTATTCGATCCATTAAAGATGAACTCATTAATGATTTAAAAGCGTTGACCAGAAAGATGGTAAACAAAAATGTAATTTTAACTTTACGTTACTCGGAGATTTTAATAACAAATTAATGATTGCATTGATGAAAATATGAAGCAAATGGTTAATGTTTGTGTTATAAATAAATATGAAGTCACTGCTGCGCGTACGATAACAACAATAACAATTAAGAAGATTTTCATAATGACACCGAATATCAGATGTCATCTGGATGTAGTGTAAGAGTGTGTCTGTGTGTGTGTTGATTGTGATCAATGCATTAGAGTGTAAAGTTATGATTCATAAAAGTGTGACAAAAGTGTGCTACCACTGTTTAAAGTTTCTTTGGGACCCGTGTGATGAATTGATGGTGTTCTTAAGTGGTAGTAGGGTTCATAAATCAAGCTTGGGCTGAATGGTAATTAACTTGAACGAATAACTGAAAAATTTACATTAACGGAATATGTTAGCCATCGTAAATTGAAGAGGTAGCCCAGAGATTGCTGTTAAGGGTTGTAAGGCTTACTTAAAATTTATTAATTACTTAAAGTGTAATTCTTATACACATTCTTATTATTATTTATGTTTTTTTTATAAGCTTTAGTTTTTTATTACTACTCCAATTAAAGTCACAAACGATATAATTAATTAAAAACGATTCTATTAAAAAATTAAACACATTAAGGTTTATTCACAGGTAATATGTTAACAGGTGAAAACAATAGTCTTTGGTTTAATTTTTATTAATTTTTGTTGTCTGAGAAGAATGTTTTCAAATGCTGTTTACAATTATTAGGTCACCACTATATTATCCGGTATCAGCGCAACGCTGTCACATAATCAAATCAGTGCACTATTAATAATCTCACATAAATATAAAGTAAATTCTTTGCTTTGTTAGCGAAAGTTATTGTGCCATAGTAATGCAGAATGGTCTCACACACTGATTCATAGAACACACGAAGCTAAAAATTTCTTTCATAAATAACTCTAATTTTCACATGCCAATCCAACATCGAACTGATTAAGTTATATTATTCTTAAAACATTTGTTGTTGTTAGTATAAAGCAATAAACCAGTTCTGGGTTTGGGGGCAGATAAAATATAGAACGTATCTTCTATGCGTTTAACGAAAAGGTAATCTAATTTAAAACCTGACATTTTTATGGGTTTAGATCTAAATTCCGAAGCTAATCAAACATTTACTCTGTGATGATAGTTCGTAATTAGAGTGTGGTCAACACTAGGGTGGTAGCGACTGATCAACTTTGAAATTGAAATGTTAATGTCTGAGGGGTTTAATATTTCTTCCTACTGGGCTATATTAAAAAAGAAAGAAAAAACCAACGACGGAAAGTATTATGGTAACTTATTGCAGCTATTATGTGATTTAAGAATCGCATGTGGCGACAAAAAAGTCTTGTTTCAAATGTGTATCGGGAAAATGTCAACAAAATCGAAATCTAGGGAAAATTCTAAAAACATTTCTTTAAAAAGTCATGGTTTCAAATGAATTACTTGCTCATACAAATCTACACCAAATATTTAAGTCACGTCAGATAGAGAGGTGGAGTCTGCTGTTAATGGCTATATTAAGGAGCTATTCAGTATCGAAGTGTATCGAGCTAAAATAAGATTATGTTGAGAAATATATTTTTTTACAAATTTGTTGTGTTTTCTTTGCTAGTATAGAGAAGTGTTTCCTAGCGTTGGGGACGGACGTTTTTGTTATTTTGTAGTTTTCTCAAAAAGTTGAAATATTTTGAAGGTCATGCTCTTGCTAGTGGGCTAATGGCAATGCTTCGCTATTGCATATTGACTTTTAAATATTTCACAACTCTTAGGACAGTAAACTATATATACACTGCTATATAAAAGCAACTTTTTATGGTCTACAAAGTACTTAGAAAACGCGTCATAAGCTCTACAATAGTATCTCGCAAATAAAATCTTATATGGATGTAGGCCAAGATCTGTTCTCAATATTTGCAGAGACCGAGTTGCAGAGAATGGCGACGGTTCGATAAATTCGAGTCCCCAGTCACACTTCCGTCTACAGCGCCGATGGCTTTTTCTGTACGTACGGTACGCGCTTGATTTGGATGAATATTATCCAAAACAGTAAATGTGGTCGGTCCGTGAATTGCATATTAGCTGCTCAAATGGATGAATGTAAAATGCTCCATATGGGTGCTCCATAAGATTGATGAAAAGAGCGCGCATTTTGAAAACAAAATATCCACGATTTGTAAACATTGTTCCATTGTAAGTCTTTGCATGGTGATTTGCCACAGTATACTGAAAGAAAGTCAAAAACACTTTATTAGTATGAAAGCTAAATTTACACTTATACCTATCAGAAGTTCTATAGGTCTAAAAAAAATCCCGTACTTAGATTATTTTCAAATGTTCGGTATTTTAAATTTTCATAGTATGTCAGAGGTATAACTATGAAAATTAAAATTGTGCCCCAATCAAACAAAAGATGTTCTCCAATGAACATTGCTAACATTTTCTATTTATAGGATTTATTATTATTTATAGGGAAGCCACTACAATGAGTGAGATCCGTCGTACGATTTCCGCCTCCAGTCATCAACATTTTTCTTTCATTGCCGACACTCCCGATGTTGTCGACAGCAACTTCGCAGTATAAGTGTCGAGTCAATCGGCATGTCTAGTAAAAGCTTTTCAAACAGTGACGATCGCATTCGTGTTAATTCACACCAAAGCGAGAAGCATCCCATACCTCCTTCATGGGGTTTTAAGGGAAATTAAGCTTACGGATTTATTACCGATTCGCTCTCCTGAAAAGGAAATGAAAAACACAAACCTGTACAGTAAATAAAAATTACATCACTGTTTTAGTTGGCGCAGCAACGATATGTTCTCAACTGCCTGAGGTACAGACAATTGTTTGATACAGTTTAATAGTCAAATATTGAAGTGCGTGGGCAGCGCCTATGCATTTTTAACCATAGCCTGTCTTTAGGCGAACCGCAACGTACTGTGACATTTGAGGACGATCAATCTATTACTATGACAGTTAAACCGGTTTATTTTAGTAGTGGCGTGGCACAGCCCACTTCAACCCTGGCTGTACCAACAACATATATAACAAATCTCATCTTCATACCTATTATAGTCAAGCGATATCATCATTTCAATCGGCCTGTTAGAAAAGCCGTAAGAGCGATTTTCTGTAAAGGGGCGTGGTCCCGCCAACTTCCACACTTACTGTAATTCATACTGTACCACCAACATATGTATCAAATCTCACTTCATACCTCTAGTGGTTTATAAGATTTAGCCTTTCTAATTTTTAAGTTATATGGGCGGTGCCACGCCCCTCATGTCATCGGTACCACTTTGTTAATTTTTCGTATCAATCGGTCTGTTAGAAAAGCCGACAGAGCGATTTTTGAAAAGAGGCGTAGTACCGCCTACTTCCTTCCTGACTGTAATTCATACTGCAGTAGCAACATACATATATACATCTGATAGTTCATGAAATATAGCCTTTTTACTTTCAAGTTGTATGGGCGGTGCCACGACCCTTTATCCAATCACAACCAAGTATAGTCAGGGACTATCAAAAAGTCATCAGTACCACTGTGACAAATTTTTGTAGAAATCGGTCTGCTCCAGCAACATATATACCAAATCTTATCCTCATACCTCTAATAGTTCATGAGATATAGCCTTTTTAACTTTCAAGTTGGATAAACGGTGCCACGCCTCTTTATCCAATCACACCCAAGTATAGTCAGGGACTATCAACAGGTCATCAGTACCACTGTGTAAAATTGAATCGGTCTATTAAAAAGGCCGTTAGAGCGATTCCTTAAAAAGGGGCGTGGCTCTGCCCACTTTCACCCTGGCTGTAATTTTAAAAACACGAACAACATATATACCACATATCGTCCCCTTAATAAAACAATTGTATAATTTTTTTGGTCATTTGAGAAAATCGAGTTTAAAGTCAAATCGGATGTCTATTAAATTTTCGAAGAAGAAATTATACACTATTTTTTCAAATAACCTTTTGACGCACTTTGTGGAAGTATATTTTTTTGACCAGGCATAGAATCAATGATGGAGATTATAAATATGCAATAAAAAAATAATGGTGTATGAGCACATACACTATTGTTATATTAAGGGGACGATATCATCCTCTTACCTGTGATAGTTCATAAAATACAGACGTTTTATGTTTCAAGATATAAGCCACGCCTACTGATCCGATCCCGCCCATTTTTTGTTGGATCACGAATTTTGGTGTTAAATGCATCCACACACATTTTCAAGGCGATTGGTAAAATAGTCATCCAGATATTGCGTTTTCAAAATTGAGTTGAATGGGCGGGACACGCCTACTTTATAAATCTTAAATTCAAGTAGCCTATTTTCACCACCGATCAAACAGGTACATTCTGTGAAAATTTCACAACGATCGGCCCAGACGTTCTCGAGTCTATGCAGTACATAAAATATGCAAACAAATAAAAGATGCGACTACTTTCGAAGTTGCTATCAAAAACGGGACTGCTGCCGGGAATGCTGACATCTGACAATCGTATCAACATATTTCGTTGTCATTGTTTTAGATTAGTGCAAGATAATTGTTAGAAAATTTATATTATTTGCTATGTGAAGTTCCCATAACTCATTTATGGGATGTAAACGGAAATTAAGTATGTATGTAAAGTTTAAGCACCTGACGGTGGCACCATTGTCAGTGAAATATTTCAATTGGCAACACTGTTCATAATTATATGAAAATAAACAAAAGATCTGGCAAAAGCAATGGACAATTTACCTTTTGCAAACAATTTCTTTTTGTCAGTACATTGCCAGTACTTTGACAGATCTAAAAACACTGTAAGGTCTGACAACTATGGGAAGTTTATGCATCTGACGATGGCACCATTGTGAGAGAAATATTTCAATTTGCAACACTGTCCATAACAGCAACGGACAAATTACATTTGGAAACACCTGCCTATATTTTGGCAGATCTAACAACATTGTAAGATCTGACAACTGTCTAAACATTTAAATTTTTTTTGGAAAGTAGTTTAAAGTTTCAAATCCTCGCTCAAAATTAGGAGTATTATAAATATATTCCTTTGCTTACTTCTCAAAACGAAGATTGTTGTATATTATTGTATTTGAGCACTATTTCTAATAACACTTAAGGTTTTCCTAACTCGAGTAAGGACTGCTGACATATTGAATGAAGTTAGCTTAATACCACACCCCTCCCCCTTTAGCATAATCTAAAGTGTGTAGTGACTTATTAAGTAATACACTTTTTCTCTTTATCATTTCGCGACTCAATAACATTTATGCCGCCTAATTAGCATCGTTTTTATTATATAACATGCATTTTACCGATGGCTTATAGGCAACATGTGATGCTCCAAATGAGTAAAACCTATGCGGTGAAGTTGTTCTACCCCCCCCAACACAAGTAAATTACTTTCTCTCATGAGTGTGCTGGTGCACACTGTTTTACGTGTGCCAAAAAAACTCTTTGCAGATATACGAAATTCCTTAAAATTTCACACACCCCCCACTTACAAGTTCTACCGTGGTTATACGCCGGGACATTTAGACGAGCTCCCATACAGTGCTAATTTAAATATTTACATAGAAATGGGACTGCCTTTTGTTTAACTTTTATGAGGTCCTTAAACACATTTCGCAGTATTTCCCTTTTCATTTCCCAAATAAAACTTTAGCCTCTTTCCTTGCATTGCGTTTTCTAACTTTCATTAGAGAGTTTAGATTTTGCCATCTTCTGCCATTTACCTATGGAACGTACACACAGAGACGACGGCGGCTGCTGTTATGGTACTATGCACTATGCACGATGAATTCACTCTCTTTCGTTGCATTTAAATGTGATTCTAGCACATTTTCTGCCATACAGGAATTGCAAAGTTTGGCGCGGAAAAAGGAAACGGAAGTTCAACGAAACTATTCTCCGTTAACGTAGTAGTAGTAGTTTTAGTAATAGAATAGTTGCAGTAGTAGTAGTTGTAGGGCTGGTGAAAGGCTGAAAGTCGCCTTACACACACTGCATAGTAAAGTTGTAGTTTTATGAGTGTGTTGCAGTGTATTTGTGTGTTTGCCAAATCATCCAAGAGATAGAACCTCTTATGGCATATGAATTTATGCATATTAAAGTTTACCTTTTGTTCTAAGATACTTTTTCAGGGGGTGTGGGGGGTGAGGGGCGGTGTTATTGGTGTCACAAGTGCAGTCTATGAATAATTTGATGTGGCACAAAATTTTTTTAAATATTCACAAACATTGCGATATTCAATTTGAGAAAATTTAAACTGAATGAAAGAAATTGACAGCTGTTTAAAGATATTACAGAACTTGTCAATAATTGAAGATAATATGAAATAGTTAAGGGTGGCTTTATAAACAAACTACTAGAGGGCCCGGAAATGCTTAGCTAGTACATTGATGAATGATATATGAATTCATGTTGTAAGGCGATGTGGGAAGTTCTTGGGACTTAAGTAAATCTGAATTTCCCTGGATTCCAAAACCTTCTAAAAACATAAAAACTCAGCATAACACTGTAACTTCTACCAACATTTAAAAAAAAAAAAAACAAGTAAATTATTTGGACTTATTTATTATAATCGAAAAGTTGTTAAGTCAATATATAAATCTAAATTATGTGAATATATTTGTGGCTTACAAGACTTCTTTGGTAAATATAATGGGACCAAAAACTCATTCACAGTAATGTCTACGAATCAACCGCATCAATAGTCACCTGGTTTGTGTCATAGCTAACATGCTATACTAACTGTTATGGAAACGTGGTAGTTATATGCTATAATTTCTATGTTATGGTTAAACTTGAAAATTAATTTCTTTTTTGGCCATATCGTATTTGGTTCGTATCCGTAATAGTAGCATGGGAATTGGTAATTACGATATATGTGCAGCTTCGGCAGATTCCTATAAAATTTGATATGAACTACTCATCATATCTCAATAGGAATAGATGTTATAAATTTTCAGCAATTATAGCTTAACATGTTTGGGGGATGTACGAGATTGTGCATTTATTTTTGGACTTTTCTTTGACAGAATGTTTATGTTGGCTTTTGCTGTAGGTGTATCTTCATAATACTGTCGCAAAAGGCAACACATCTTACCCTAAATTTGGTTAAAACTAGTTCAGATATGTTTATCCAATAATCTTATTAGCACATATACACAGCCTAAAATGTTCCACAGTAGTAAGGGTCAATTTGTATTAATGCATAGTAAGCACAATCGCAATTTTGAGTAACCCGATTGGCATGCTACCATCGATGCGTCTTACGAAGCAGTTTGCAGATGTTGTTGAAACTCAACACAATGTCTCTTTTAATGGCTTTGGTAGCCCTATGTAATTATGTTAGGGCGCGGTTACCTTATAAGAACGCAGAAGTGGGTCTGCTGATTAATGACAGAACCAGGTTATTTGTTTTAACGGGTCAATGTAATGATGAAGCCCAACGCAACCATTTTTTAGAGGCTGCTTTTGAAACGAAGAAATGTAGATAGCTGATTTAGGGCTCGAATCCAATTTGGTATCGCTTTCACAAGGTAACGTGTTGGTACCCATTCGAAATCGTTTAGTTGCAAATCAAAAAAGCCGCTCTTCTTCAAACTTTTGGCTTGAAAAATGAAAGAAAGCTGACAAAGCTAATATCAGAATTTAACCGCATTTGTTGTCAATTCTGCGATGGCGATTTTCCCTTTTCTTATTTAGCAACAGCAACATAAATTCATCTAACAGTAGCCTCACGTAGAAACGAATTCAACAAGTTTATATAACAACTTTTTCACCTAGTCCATCCAACGAAGTTTTGGTAAAGCTCTCCTGCGCAGCCGATCGTGTTATTGGTCTAAGACTTTTCGAGCTAGACCATTTTTATCCAGTCTTACAACCCGTCCAAGCCTATGGTCTGTTTGAACGCGCTTAAATACGTCGATTTACAGCTCATGGTTCAACAACGATGATAGGTCGAAGTATTTTGCGAAGTATTTTTCTCTCGAAAACTGCCAGAATTGATTGATAAGCTTGTGCGCTGAAGATTAAGGTATGAGCGGGCTTTGTCATTAAATCACTTGCTCATAGTAGAATCGGTTTGTGATTAATACTAGTCTTTTGATCTACTTAAAAAAAAAACTTAATTTCCCTATACACCCCATGAATGAGGTATGTGATAGCTTCTCGCGTTGTTGGGAATTAACACGCTTTCTTTTTAAGATTCACAACAAACGGCACCTACTTGTTTACCGATGAATGCGAACGTCACTGTTGGAGAATCTTCTACTAGACATGTCGATTGACTTGACACTTATACTGCGAAGTTGCTGTCGACAACATCAAGAGGACCAGCAATGAAAGAAAAATGTAGATGACTGGAAGCGGGAATCGAACCCAGGATCTCATGCATGGTAGTCGCGTGTTCTAACCACTTTTCCACGGCCTGTCGCTTGATCTACAGGCTGACATTATTATTGTTGTATACGGCGTAGCTAAGTTACAAAAATTCACATACCACTTCGAAGTTATAGTTGTCAACGTTCTCGCAGAGTCCCAAAAGAGTAGACCATTTGCTCACTTAAACAAATAAATTGTTTTTGACCTCTTATATCACCAGAAACCACTTCTGACGACAACTTCTGAATGCAAGGATGGATTTGCCAGGTCTAAAGCTACTCTGATAAGGTCCAATCAGGTTCGTTAGAACGGACTTCCTCTTTTTCATAACACGCTAGACTTGACCTTGTGTACGATGGATAATAATCTGATTTCGTGATTGTTAGTGCATACTCTTGGATAGCCTTTCTTAAGCACAGGACATAACACACAGAGATTCCAATCATCGTGGATGCTTTCCTAAACCAAATCGTGCTACCTCGAAGAACAGCAGAGTACAAAAGTATTTCCTTAATTTTTCAGGACACTCTGCGTGTCCGTGATCAGATTTACATATTTGTCCTTACTGGGGGTATTCCAGTTCGAAAATCTTTCAAAATTCTTAGCTTTTTACCTTTTTATAGAACTTTCTGGCTTCACTCCATACCTGTAATTTTCGATATCCTGCCTCCATAGACGACATTTCCGAAGGAAAAGCGTTGCATCTCACTCCTTTTTTAAATATATATCGTTCCATCACCGAACGCTTCGCTATTGGCTGATGTTTTGCCCTGTATACAGCATCCTTTTTCTCAGACATTTCGTGGCGTTTTTCATTGTACCAGGGCTTGGCTGAGAGTGGTTTTTCATAACCCAGTACGGTCGTTGCGGCAGTGGTCGTAGAATTCGCTGCCAATGGGTGTCGGGAACATCAGAATTAAGGGGGTTTGTTTAAGGTTGTTGAAAGAGAGTTGGTCGGAGTAGACAGTGGCTATTTCGGTGCTATGCAGCTTTATGATGTGCGTTTTGCTACGAGTGTTTTTAGCACTACTTCGTATGCGTACCTTGGTTGCAATTAAGTAGTGAACCGAGTCAATATTTGAACGACGCATCATACGCACTTTCATTGAGATACGCCTTCCATCGTTTCTTGTCTTTTGATCAGGGTATATCAAGGTATATCAAGGTTGCCTTGTGGATATCTTTAAGCGGGAATCTGGTTCCACTCATTACTATGTTTCCTGTCGACGCGATGCTAATCAGTCCGAATTCGTTATCGAAGGTGTTGGTATGTAACCTGATATTTCCGACAACTGGACCAACAGCATCGTCTCTTCCTTCCCACTTTTCACAATTTTAATATCATGGCTGGTCATATATTTCTTTTAAGCGACCATAGAATGCATATTTAAAGTCGTACTGTTTGTCTTCCGTCGGGACTTGGACACAAATACTTACTTAATTTCCCTTTACACCCCATGAATGAGGTATGGGATAGCTTCTCGCGTTGTTGTGAATTAACACGCTTTCTATTTTTAGATTCACAACTAACGGCACCTACTTGTTTATCGACGAATGCGAACGTCACTGTTTGAGAAGCTCTTACTAGACATGCCAATTGACTCGACACTAATACTGCGAAGATGCTGTCGACAACATTCGAGAGGAGCCGACAATGAAAGAAAAATGTTCTTTTTTAAGATGACTGGAGCCAGGAGTTGAACCAGTGATCTCCGGCATGGAAGTCGCGTGTTCTAACCACTATGCCACGGCCGGTCCCAAATACTGTGATGTAAAAATTGTTCGCCTTGATGCAGGTTGTGACTATTCGGTCTCCAACAGGGTTAAACCAAATTCTTGTCTTTCAGCACGGCAGCAGTAAAATAAGTCAGAGTTGCTTCGTCGTGTGCATTTCTGTCCCGTCCATCGCATTTCCTGTATGGAGGTGATGCCAATCTTTGATTTGTCGAGGACATCCGCCGATTGTATAGAGGCACTATCTACATATGTGGAGAGTTTGGACATTACAATTGCATATCCTTAAATCATGGTCCTTATAAGGTTTGCGGTGGCTTGTCATAACGTCCACGGACATAATGTCTGTGGACATTATGTCGCACCTAAGTCACAGATTTGCGGGGGTCGTCATCTTTTGGGGGGAGGGACTTTTTTTTCTTCGTGTTTTCATAATAATGTTTTCGTATTTATCCTAGTTTCTTGCAGTTTCCATCGCCACTAAGAAAAAAGTTGAGATTCAGTAACTTCTCTTACTTACTAACTAAGATGCTTGAGTAACTTCTCTTACATACTACCTGCATAGATGGTAGCATGCAATTTAAGTTGCTCAGCATTGCGCAATCTCCCATTTACTATTCTACTACAGACGTGCAAATGAACGTAAAAATTCCATATAAATAAATTTTAACTTCAAATATATTGACAAAAATAATTATATTTAACTCAATATTATATTTTATTTTAATTTCAGAAAGACCATCCCGCTTTACAAATGAATTTGTTGAGGTAAGTTCTAACAAAATATCTATTTTAATATTTTATGATGTTTCTAAGATAAAACACAAATTAAATACAATGTAAAATATTTTCTTTTTCTCATATTTGCATCTCCATACAACAACAATGTTCCTTCATTAAGATCTCATATATATTGATAGAATGTCTTCCCTAACTATACAATCCGATTATATCGACAGATGACTTCTCAATACAGCATTATTAAAACGATAAAAAAAAATTAATATTTTACTCCATTCATGCTACTCACAGCTTGCAACAGATTTTTGGCCAATAAATCGTTGAACCATCAATATTTCCTGCCAAGAGTTCTACTTAAGTATGACAATCGCAAAGTATAGGCGCCAGGCCAATTTATTTGCTAAACGACACTCCAAGGTGTTTGCCATCCATATGACTAGGACAAAGAGCGTAAGACTCTTGCAGGATATAAAAAAAATTTACACTCAAAATCACATCAAAAGGCGGCAGCACTAAAACATAGAAAGCAAAAACACCACCAAACAACGAGTGGCTATGAATAATACTAGCAACTTTATTATAATATCACCGAAAAACTTCTCGATATTATTTCCAACTTAAGGCAACAGGAACAAAAACACAAACCCTTAAAACTTGGACAAGCAAGAGAATACAACAAAAAAGGAGGAGGATGTGTTTTGGTGAAAGAATGGAAAATAAAATGGAATTTGATTTGTAATCAATTTAGTGGTTGAGTGGTAAACCTACGAAAAGAAACGTCAAAAAACAAAAAAAAGAATATGAAAATTTGCATTACACCACGTATGCTGAGAAGAAGAAATGAACTCGCTGCAAAACGAATAGCAACCTATGTTAGCAGCAGTAGCCAAATTTACAAAAAATAGAAAAAAAGCAAAAACCATCTTCTAAAGTGTTGGTGATAGCAATTTGTTCAAAAATTCGTTTTGGCATTATAATTGAATTAAGATTTCAGACACACTCTCCCTGGCCACCATTCTCACACACACACACACATACACTACACCACGAACAACTGCAGTCTCCCCGCCCCGCATCAATAAGGTCTGCTGTAGATAGCCCCAACGTGGGCGAACTTCTTCTTAATGCCCTGCCAATAGTATTAAGCAAAAGATGTGCCACTAGACAACTGATACGACGATACTTAAAAAAGCCTTTAGGAAAAATTAAATTACTAAAGTTTAATGGCGAACAAGAGGGATTGATGTAAAACACAAATTTATGCGATATTTCTATACTACTTGCAAAGAAAACCGACCGGAAATGCGTAGTAAACGCACAAAACACAAATTATATTCTACAGCATATCTTTAGGCATTATGGACAGACGAAAAAAAAGTAAAGTGAAGCATATTTCAGTAACGCTACATCATCAAATAGAAGTAAAAGTTATTTGAATAGCGAGGTGGGTGCGATAATTGATGGGGTAAATGTAATGCAAACCAATATGACTGCTATGTAGACAAAAGGGGGGATGGGTTTGCATTGCAAAACAAATATAAATAATTTGTTTGCATACAGCAAACACAAAATATCATAGAAGGGAGAAAAAATTATTAAGTGTTAGATGGTAAAGGATGGTGGCTTGCGTACTATGCATAATGTTTGTAAAAATGGATAGGAAAAGGAATTTTTCGGAATTAAGTAATTTTTTATGAAAATTGTCAATAATATTTAAATACTTTGAACTATATTTTTTATAGAGAAGTCTAAATGTCTTAGATTGTATGTCCTCGATGACAATTAAAATTGGGCTTCCTATGAAACAGTTCGCATTGTTCGCATATGGTGTTCTATATGTCGATTTTTAAAATGTGTAGAGTTGCAACAATTTTGAGGCGTGCCTCAGTACTACTGCCTTACTTACTTTTCAAATACTTTCGAGTTCTCTAGGTAACAAAAATCATCCTAGTTGCTTCCACTGCGAAAATCTAGATTGCGCAAGGACCAAGGAAGAAGGAATGATATATCAACATCTCAAAATAAAGCAACAAAACCAGCTGGCGCCATCTTTGGATGAATTTGCTTTAAAAACTCACAACAATACCTAACAATCTCTTGACACAAACATTGTTATCTACAAAGGAACGAAACGGAATTGCCAATGATGATCGGATTACATGCCCGATCGAGTGCCGATAAATTGAAAATCAGTTTAAAGAATTATCACTCAGCTTCTTTCTCCAACTGTTTCAACAACAACAACAGTATTTTTTTAATTTATTTTAAGAACTATTTTTCGACAAATTTCTAAATATGTCATTAGATTCATGTTCTACATCATGCCTTTAGGGCATTTTTGACTCCGATAAGTTGGAAGAAAATTTGTCGAAGAAACCATGGATCTAAAATCATAATCAAGCCTCCGGCTTTTAACGAGAAACTTTCCGTATCGGGGAAAAATCCACAATAAGCCCCGCTACTGCCACGGAATCGCCCCTAGAGGGTTCAAATGTAAGACCGAGCATTTTCTCAAACATACCTAACCCCATCTTCACCCTAAGAAGACAAACAAATTTATAAAATTTGCTCCCACCGCCCTTACTGTCCCTAGAGGGGTTAGGTGTATGACTCCAGTCATTTTTCCCTTCTCACATTTTTCCCAAAAAAACCTACCGCCCATCTTCAACATCCATACAAAATTCAATTTGTATAAAATTTGCTTCTAACTGCCCTAAATATGCCCATAGAGGAGCCAAATATATAACCGACCCCAATATTTTTGCAACCCCAACAGTTTCCCAAAACATGATCGACTTCCAGTCATTTTCCTCCCTAACATTTTTCTCAAACATACCTACCCTCCAATCTTCACCACCTAATGAAGCTTCAATACAAAAATTTAATTTTTATAAAATTTCTGACCTTAACCTTTATGTGCTCGGATGACTACATTTGTAGTAATTTTGAATTATAACTCTTGTAGCTTTTTGGTTACAAAAGGGAATGGTACGAAATTTTCAGTAGCTTCCTAAAAAAGTGTTTATACCAGATTTAGCTTATAAAACCATCAATAAAAAATATTTATGCTGCCTCCACATCATAATTTTAAAATGACCATCCCCTGGCCGGCTGACTACAAATGTAGTCACCATATAAAATATATGGAAATTCACTTTATTTTCAACTGAAATCAATATTTTTTGGTTAACGTTTGTTGAAACGTGTGCTTTTAGTATTGATATTGTTTCTTCGCAATCAGTTCTGCTGGGTACGGCATTGGAGAAGATCGCAATGGAACGACGTACCTAAATTATAAGATTTTCAGAACGACTTTGTTGCAGAGCAGGAGGCCGTTACACGCCAGCGTCATGGTGCAATGGTTCCAAAGTATAAAAATTCATCAAATTATTCCAAATGTCGAATAAAGAACTATATACTGCAATACTGCAAAGTAGACGATGTGAATTCAGGTATCTAATCTTTATAGAACTGAGAGCGTTGGTTGAACTTCTATTGCTAGCAAGCGTCAATAAATCAATCGATGGGATAAGATGCATTGCGGAGTTTAAAAGATGTTTATTACAGCTGTGCTACAATGTCCAAATGAAGCTATCCCTTCCGATACTTTCCATACAATTTTACCTATTTTTTAAATTAGTCAGTTTAGTAGACAAATCCTCAGCATGTCGAAACATTTGCCACACCCCTTCCGGTACCTCCCATATTAATGAGATTACTATATTAATCTTAAAATAGTAGACAAAGCATCAGAACGCTCCACGCCTTCTCCCATACAAATGATGGAATTGAGTGCTGTGGCGGAACGATAATATCGGAAGAGTATGGAGACGGGACGCCTCTTGGTTTGGCAATTACCATACATGAGCAGTTTGACTAGACAGAAATAAAGCCGAACTATATTTACTTAGACCATACCACCAAATCCGCAAGGTGCGATATAGAAAATGGAAGGTCAGTAATAATACTTTCAAGTGTTCCTCTAAAAAAGTTAAACTTGGCGTAGCCTCTGGCAATGTTCCACAATATGCTTGATATAAGCGTATTAGTTATTATGTATTTGGAAAATCATAGCCATGTTCAAGACAAAAGCATAAAGCGAAACTTCCGGCGGAGCTGGGCATAATAGCCTTTCATGAACCTAATGGAACATCGCATGTACATTCCAAAAATATTGGGATATACTTCCGAAATATGGTTACTGTCCTAAATATACAACTTAAGAAGCTTTGCTGATGCTACTAATGACATACATAAATCCAATTCACCTAGCCCAATCCTGGTGTGCGTTACCCTTTTTTCTACATTCAAACATGGCAAAAAATTCTAGTTTTGCTGAATTATTTAGTTTTGTAGAAAGATATATTATTTTTCTTCAAACAAAATAAAGTAACCATAAAGTTTTAAGCAAATATGTATTTATTACTTAAAATTCCATGTTTGCTACATTTGTAGTCATCCGACCGTCCACGTAAGTTTACAATCCCGAGCACATGAAGGTTAAGGTGCCCCTAAAGGAGTCAAATGCATTACCGACACCCAATATTTTTACAACCACAACAGTTTATCAAAACATATCTTTCCTCTATTTTCAACCCTTAAGGTGGTGGAAGCTCCCTTAGGGGGTTTAATACGGGGGGTTGGTTTGGTTGGAAAAAATGTTAGGAGGAAACAATTACTGTGGATTCACAGATTCGAACCCTGTAGGGTTCGTAATTTTTTGTACAATAAATTGTACTTTTTGGTATCGAGTAATATCTATGTACCAAATATTACCGCTCTAGGGCTAAACTACGGTTTTTCCACGACCCCTCCGACCACTGATTGAAAATATACGTTTCGTCTGCAAATTTCATCCAGTCCCGCCGAGTACTATCTGTGTATCAAATTTTATATCATTAGGGTTAAAATACAGTTTTGCCACGCCCGCTTCGCCCACAGACTGAAAATTTAAGTTTCGTCTGCATATTTATAATTCGTATTCGTGGTACTACTGCGGAAGGAGTACCTCCACGTGGTGACACCTGGAAACGTGCCTTTGACAACCGTCAGAGCACGGCTAACTGTGAGGGGCTTGTCTCAGAGTGGAACAGGGTTGCCTTCCTGCAAGGACAGCGATGATCAGCTAGTGACGGACCCGGATAACGTACTGAAGATATGGATA